>CM038142.1:244466776-245782362 GCA_021437245.1 Aegilops speltoides | reverse complement strand
AAGAAGGAGATAGGGCATAGCCGCCACTCCGCCGGAGCTGCTCGAAGCGACGCAGCAAATGCCCGACGCCCGCTGGGCGTTTCGCTGGCGAGCTATGGCCGGCTATGGAGATGTTTGAGCGAGACGGATTGAATGACAAAGAGAGGATCCGGGACGCGACTCTACCCGGGCGCGCCAAATGTCGGATTTCAGGATCCGCAACCCTCGATGTGTTCGGGACTTTGGGGTGCGCGCCAGAGATCTCAACTGGCCAGTACCTAGTTTGCATCACGTATCCTCGCTAGCTCCAGCGCCACGAGCTGGCCAGAAGACACAAAGACATAGGAGATTTATACAGGTTCTCGCCACTCGCCAGGTAATACCCTAATCCAAGGTGGTGGTGGATTGCCTCAAGGGGCTATGGATGAACTAGCACTAGGATGAACAAGTGTCGTGAGGTGAGGTGTTCTTGAGCCTGGTGTGGTGCCTCAGTCGGAATGGGATCTTTCTCTACGGTGGTGGCTAAGTCCCATATATGGGTGGCCTTGGTCCTCTTCCCAAATCATGAGCAGAAGGGCAGAGGGAGTCCCTGACTAGGGGTGTCCGACACCGGATCTATCAATATCCAATGGACTCCTGCATCACGAAGATAGAAGATTGAAGACCTGCCAGTGTCCCAAGGTACTTTCTCTTGGCGTGAAGGCAAGCCATGACTACGGATATGTAGATCTCCTACCATTGTAACCGACCTGTAATTCCTAGCCTCCTCCCTGTCTATATAAACCGGAGGGCTTTAGTCCCGAGGACACAACATTAACATCTCAACAATCATACCATAGGCTAGCTTCTAGGGTTTAGCCTCCTTGATCTCGTGGTAGATCTACTCTTGTACTACCCATATCATCAATATTAATCAAGCAGACGAGGGTATTACCTCCATCGAGAGGGCCTCGAACTCCGGGTAAAAACATTGTGTCCCTCGCTGCCTCCTCGCTACCTTCCGCTTAGACGCATTACCGGGACCCCTACCCGAGATCCGCTTTTGACATAATCGACATTGGTGCTTTCTTATCGAGAGTTCCTTCCGGTCGCCACCGATAGGCTCGATGGCATCTTCAACCATCAACGCTGTCCGTGGTGAGACTTTTCTCCCGGACAGATCTTCATATTCGGGCGCTTTGGTATCTGCGGGCCAATTCTCTTGGCCATCCGAGCGCAGATCGAAGCCACGCTTCGCCGTCAGTCAGATTCTGAAGCCTAAACTTCACGACATCGATGATCGCGGAGACTTGATCTTCGACGGATTCGAGCTAATAGCCTGCGCGCCACATAATCGCTTACGGGCATGATCTAGGTTCCGCCGCCGACAAGATTTTGGTCGTCAGATGAATCCGCCTTCTGCCACTTGCTCCGAGCCGATCGCCCATGACGAGGGCCGGTGGATAGACTACGCTCGGGCTTCAACATCTACGGCAATGGAGCCAAATACCAATCTTTTGTCCCGGCGAACTGCGGATCCCGAGGCGCCGGACCTCGCACGGACCGAGCTCCCGCTACCGCCATTAAGCCGATTGGGCACCGGTTGCGGAATTCACCGCCATGACATCTTTCAAGACTCGCCTTTTGGCGATATCCTGAATTCTTCAAGCATCTCGCTATCGGAGAATCTCGCCGGACGCCACGGCCAGATTTGCTGGAGTTCGGACGACGAAGAAATTCGGAGCCCACCCACCACCCACTTTGTAGCCACTGCCAAGATCTAACCGACATGCTAGACTACGATCCGGCGACATCGACGCTTATGGACGGATGATGCCGGAGATTTATCAGACCCAGCGCCACGGGCACCGGAAGGCCACCCGCCGCATTTGACGCCTACATGGTGGATACCCCAAAAGAAGGGATGGCGAAAAAGGCCGGAGGAAGATCTCTGAAGAAGCAGCCAAAAGCTTGCAAACGCCGGGCCGCGCAGCCTAAATCCCGCCACAACAAGAATGGAGATTCAAGCGCGGAGATAATAACACCTAGAGAGCGCCAAGACAAACCCTCCAAAGAAGACTCAACAGCAGAGGATGTAGAAGCAAGCCTCACTAAAGGGCGTGCGAAGAAAAGGTTGAGGATCATAACTACATACCTCCATCCGAAGACGTAAACAAGTCTACGATGACGCATTTAACTCGAGGAGCCCGCTTAACAAAGAGCTTTGCAAACGCAGGCTCATCGCTACAAAGAAGAAGCCTCGAAGAAGGAAAACGGAAGCTCAACACGGCGAAGACGCGCTCAATAAGATGGAGCAAAGTACTCAAAACCGCAGAAAAACACGCAACAACCACCAATCGAAGATACTACCCGGCGCAAGCTGCTTCCTGCATTCTCAATTTAAGAGGCCATAAAGCCCTCATCATTCAATGGGCCCAGCCAGTCCATCTATGGACCCAAAAGGAAAGCTCCAATAAGCAAAGGAACACGCTAAGTGTAAGACGATAGCGCACGCATAAGTACAGGGCGCCAGCGACACCCACTATGCTCATTCAAAATGAGGTGCCGGATCATGAATTCAAAGCAGGGTTTAAACCCATAAACATAGAAGCTTCACGATGGAACAACAGACTCTCGAGTCTCGGATAGAAGACTATATATCGATATACATATATGGCCAGAGGAGATGATCTCCACGCCTATAAAATATCTACTCCCTCAAGCTCAAAGGGCTAGCCCGTCATTGGCCCAAAAGCCTCCTGTAAAACACTGTTGGAAGTTGGGAAGAGCTCGAGGAAGTTGCTAGAGCAAATTTTCAAGGGACTTATGTCCGCCTCCGGATGCGTATGACCTAAGTCACATAACTCAACAGCCCGGAGAGTCACCGGGAAATTCCGGAACAGGTTCCTTACTAAAAAGAACTGTGATAGTAGATTGTCCGGACGCCAAAGCCTTAGCAGCTTTTAAGCACAATGTCCGAGACGAATGGTTTCGCATGCACCTCGCCAAGAGAAACCGAGGACAATGACCGTGACTAATAAGCCTCATGACCCGCTTATGCGTAGAGAGGACAGCAAGTTGGCAAGAAGCAAAGACCAAAGGACCCAAGTACATCCGAGATAAGAGATGGAAATGAAAATCACGGCGCAAAAAAAAGAACAGCGCCGAATAAAGAGAAAAGCCCAAAGAGCACGGGCAATCAACGCCGGATTTAAAAGCTCACGTACTAATAATAAAGCTCAACCCTCAAGGACGATAGCCGCATTTAACCGTCTTAACCTACACAAAATTCTGGTCGGATATGTCAAATCCACAAGACTTCTGAAGGCCCGCAAATCACACCCACAGGATTGTTGGGTTTTCAAACAGTCCGCCGACTAAACGCCGAACACAAGGCTCATTACGCGTTTAAGAAGATAAACCCCACAATAGAAGGCACCGAAAACAAAAGACTTTCCACAAGGGGTCAAAGCAATAAACTCACTTCATGTGAGGACACGAAAAAACAGCGCGCACTTTCTAAAAAGAGCCTCGCATGGTCCAACCCAAGAGACCGTAGAGATTGGATATCAAAACCGAATCACTTTCGACCACCGGACTATTCCAGAGGCATTCAAATCGGGGACGGACTCCTCGCGATATTGAACCGATAATAGACGGACTACAATTCACAAACGTCCTAATGGACCGAGACAAAGGACTTAAACTCGCTATATTCAAACACAATCCGGCCGGATGGGGATAGACCCTACCAAAAATTCGACATAGCCGCACTTCCTTCAAAGGAGTTACGCCAGACCTTACGCCAAGTGCATGCTCGATATTATTAGAAGTCGGTTCAAGGTTTAACAATTTTCGACGCGAAAGTTAATTTTCCATATCGCCCCATTTAAAAGTGAACATCAAGCACTATTGGGACAAAGGCTTTGTCCGCTTCAACGCCATATCGCACATACGCTGCTCTCTTACACTTAAGATGCCCGTCCACATGGCACCATTTCAGGCGAGGGTCACTTAAAGACCCCTGACTCGATAGACGCATCCGGACTAAGCGTGCTAGGGCTCCTCTAGCCGCATACCCTTTTCACAAGGGCTGCGCGAAGACAACTAACATCGGTTTCATATAAACCTAGCTTTAGTTATTTACACTTATTCTTTTGCATTATTTTCGCACTAACTGCTTTCTAAAACTAAAATGTTCTCTCTTTTCTACAGATGAACAACGCGGCGTATCTCGTCTGTGATAACGCGAAACGGAGACAAACGCAGACGCGCAAAGAGGGACGCCGCAAGCGATTCTTTTCAGATTAAGACCCTACATAGACCTTTTTATTACTTTCTCTTGTTGTTAAATCTCCTCGGCTTCTTCCTATAGCCATAAGCGAGCCTGACGCTTTGGCATCGGCGCGCTGTAAGACAATGCCCGATTTGGACACAAGGGGCTTAGGCATAATTCTGCCATTATCATAAAGTCCGAACACCTTCGGGAGTGTTCGCGCCTCAAGTTGGGCATTATATGCATCAGCTCCAATCATGTCTTTGGTCAAATGTTGGTTTGCCTGCCTCGTGTTTTGTCGCCTTACGCTCAGATCACCCGCTAACGCGGCACCGGAGAACTACTCACGATTGTGCCCCAGCTCGCCGGGCGAAAGCACCTCAAGAGAGAAAGCCGAAAACTGATCGCTCATGATATAGCGAGAGTCCGTCACCACTTGATCGACTACCGAATGTTTAGAATTTCGCTGGACGTAAGGGCCGCTCCGTCAGGCACATACGCACTCGAATCCGGAGATGTGCGGTGTCATTAGGGGCTATATCGTGAGCCCCACCTCGAGCTCCATTGGCTAAGTGAAAGAAATAAAGCACCATAGTCCGGATTGCCTTGCTTCGCTACGCTACCACCTCCTTATAACAGACCGAGACGCCGGATTAATGTGAAAAAGCGCTTATTTTGCATAACACCCCAGCACCTTGTGCAAGGGGCCAGTCAAGACCGCATCTTTCAGTTATACACAAGTATACGTAAACGGTCAAGACAGAGAAGTTTTACTACTTGGTAGCACAAGTATAAAAAGCATTCATACTATAATCATTGATATATAAGTTCATGCTCAATTGAACGTTACATTTTTGAGCATCGCGACTTTATTATAGCGAAAGGCCGCATAACTTCCCCAAATAATGCTCGGCAGAAGCCGTTCCCATCCAACCTCAAAGAATACAGCGGTGGCATCCATCTCCGGACATCGCGCTTTACACGGGCAGAGCCATCCGCTACCGATGCAGGCCGACCGCTTTCATCTCTTGATATGCGGCACCGCCCCAAGGAACCGCCGCAGAGATCGGCGTAGCTTCGTCGCTTGGACCTCTCGCCACACATGGGCCACGATGTCACCATAGCCAGCCCGACAGTCTATTCAGCCAGCCCATTCGCCAACTCCGTCTGACAATGGAAGAGGGCGATCCGGACCGTGGAATTGAGTCCAATATAACTCTTCCACCTCGTGATCCCCTGGCTCGAAGTGCATAACGGCGCCACCGCACTCGCAGCCAAGTCCATATAAGGATCCTCCAACTCCATCTGCCGCCAAATTTAGCGATTGGCATCCATAAACCGGCGACGATAAGAAACGGCTGCTAAAACCGTGATTTCTCCGGCTTAGCGCGCTCCTCCTTCATAGCTCGCGATTGCGTAACGGGCATCCTTGGCTTCGCGGTGGCCTTCTTCAGTTCTTCCGCCTCGATAGGCGCCTTTTCAAGAGCCTCGCACGGTCGGTAGCATCCTTTAAATTCTTGGCCATTCGCCACCTCCTTTGCTTAGGCAAAGGCGCGAGCCTTTTCGCCTTCAACTCTTCGTCTTGCAGTCAAAGATCACTCCTTCTCGGCTTGCTCCTTAGCTTGTGCAAGCTCGCCTCAAGTCTCTCCACAAAGAGCAAGATCCCTCAGATAAACAGCATATAACTTATCGAGGAGGGCTTTAACCCACTCAATAAAGCCGGCGGAGAATTTATTTACCTTATGCGACTCGCCAAGTCGCTGATTGACAAGTGCGATGTCAAGATTCGCCATGTCCAGCTTGTCGACTCGGCCAAGAACCGATCAGTCCGGCCCTCGGACTATCCGCCACCAGATCGTAATGGCGTATTCATTACCGAGATATTTAGATTTTCGATCCTCGCACGCTGTCGCTCGGCTAACCTACCGAGTCTCGTGGGCTACTATCTATACAGGCGATTTTTATATGCACAACTGTTAAAAACAAAGGGTACGCCATTTTCGCGATACCTCAAATCCCGCCAAAGAAGCTCATGGCAGATCACGCTAATCCGCCGGCCGATTTAAATCTCTTCCAATCACCATACGATTAACGCACGGTGATCTTCTGAAATGGACACCTCTCAAGCAAACTCTTCAGCCTCCCGCCGGCTCGTGGGTGTTGAACTCTTTGGCCCTCCGACTCGGGATGCCCTCCGTGATTTACACTTCGGCTCGCTCGCTTCATCCGGCAGTACATGGCGATTTGAGGCGACGCTTCCATCATCTCCGGAAGAAGATCCCCGAGGATGAACTCATTCGAGACGGCTGCAGATCCGAATCGCGATATAAATATTTCGTTACCTATGTAAGCGCACGAAGGTATTTCCTTATTAAACTTCTTCTTTCATACTCACGGCTCGCTGAGGGCTGGTCCTGGCGATGATTGCGCCGTCCGATTCTCTCCGGACGCCGGACTTCGATGGGGATTTCTTCCCACGCTTAGGGGCCGGGACCTCCGATCTTCTGAGGCGGTCCTCTTCTCCCTCCAAGGGAGGATCCTGGTTCCTTCCTCTTCGCCGCCTTTGGACGAAGTATTAGCCTTTATCTCCCCTGCCGCCCCTTCTATGGGTGCAACCTCCAACATTCGACCAAAGACGGCTCCAAAGGCGGTCTCTGAGGGGGGCCGGACACCTTATCAGCCTTGATTGCGCCACCCATTCGTGTAAAGAATAAAGGGTCGAGACGATCTCTTGAAAGGCATACGAATAGAATGTCCGGCTTTGAGCTATTTACCCGAGTATCCGGCGATCGCGCTTAGTCCAAAGATCTCGCCGAATCCGACACGCCACCGCGGGTCCAAGAACAGCTTTGACATCTCGAGGATGTCGCGCCCATGAAATGCCGGAGGATACGAGGTCCCTCCGGATTGAACTCCCATAAACGGAGAGGACGACGCTTGCAGGTAGGAGGTGCCTAGTTAGCATGACCTGCATCACCTTGATCAGTCAATCTCCTTGTCCGAGGTCTCGAACCGGCCCTGCGGCGAAAGCACGCCCTGACGGCCCCCGCTGAGCTCCTTGGTCGACCCACGACATCACCGCCGTGGAGGTCCCGGTGAAAGAGGGCGGCGGCTTTTGCTTGTCAGCCCCTAGAACAGTGATGTAAAACCACTCCTGCCCGCCATTCCCCGCTCCTCTTGAAGGAACCTCGAGCCACGGGCATCGACCTTCCCGCTTATGGTCGCCTCCAAGACTCGCTTGACGCCTCGATCATCTTCGCCCACCTTAAATGTTTTCAGCCACAGCGCGAAGTGGGGGATGACACGAGGAAGGCTTCGCATAATGATAAATGCGGAGATATGGAGGATGGACTCGAGCCAAGTCGGGAAGTCCAGCCAGAGAAGAACAGAGCCCCCTCACGAAAGGATCCGCTGGAAGCCTAATCCCCGACGGAGGTGAGATGCGAAACGACGATTCGCCTGGCTCTTGGTTGGCATGGCCTGCCTGTGGATAGGCAACTCGCGGCGAAACTTCAGAGGCTGTGTACTTGGCCTCACGCAATCTCAATATGTCCTCCTCCGTGACGGAGGAGGGCATCCACCGCCCCGGAGGTCGGAGCCGACATTGTTGTGGATCCAAGCGCCAATCAAGCTCTAGGTGTTGGAACCGGAGCAGAGAAAGATTCGATGCGAGGTTGAAAGACAAGGACAGGCCTTGGTCCTCTTATAAAGGGGAAGAAATACTAAGGGCCGCTCCGTGACCGCTTGAGATTCCCTTCGATAGAGGAGGCGGCGACGGAACGGTTGGGTTACCCACGCACGTATTGATGAGGATCCCGAATAAAAGGGAACACGATCTTCGCTTCGACAGACATGCTAAGGAAACCGCTTCGCTAAACATGCCGAGGCGGAATAATAAAACGACCAAACTAGGGCTTGGCTGCGTGTGATGTCACGCTGCATAATACGCCGCCAGATTGGATCGTGTATATGTTTTATTCTTCTACGCTGGAATGTGGAATTTATTTTGCAGAGCCGACACTATCCCGTGTTCATTGTTTTCTCCGGATTATTCAAGGAGGAACCCGCCTTCCAATGCCGAACATTATGCACGCCGGACTTATCGCCATTGAAGACTGGTTCGTGGGCTACCGAGGGAGTCTCGACTAGGGGTGTCCGGACAGCCGGACTATCAATATCCGCCGACTCCCTGCATCACGAAGATAGAAGATTGAAGACTCGCTCGTGGTCCCAAGGTACTTTCTTGGCGGAAGGCAAGCTTGGCGATACGGATATGTAGATCTCCTACCATTGTAACCGACTGGTAACTCCTAGCCTCTCCGTGTCTATATAAACCGGAGGGCTTTAGTCCCAGAGGACACAACATTACATCTCAACAATCATACCATAGGCTAGCTTCTAGGTTTAGCCTCCTTGATCTCGTGGTAGATCTACTCTTGTACTACCCATATCATCAATATTAATCAAGCAGACGTAGGGTATTACCTCCATCGAGAGGGCCTCGAACTCTGGTAAAACATTGTGTCCTCGCCTCGTTACCTTCCGCCTAGATGCACAGCTCGGGACCCCTACCCGAGATCCGCCGTTTTGGCACCGACAAAGGGATTCCACAATGGCGGATTTGAAAGAGGACAAGTAGTACAACCATCCTCACAAAAGTAGCTTCACTCGCGAAAAGCCACTGGTCGTGACGCTGCGGTGGGCTCAGTGATGACCTCCGTCCTGGCGGTCTTGGTCTTGTTGCACCAGAATGGAAACCTTTCGCTGATTCCTTGGGACTCACAAGATGTGGCTTGCCCCTTGCACCAATGAGGAAACCTCGTGCTCAAGACCCGCCGGGTGCCCGCCTGCCTTGGTCATTATGGCTCACATCAGCTAAGCCTCATGAGGTAGCTGCATAGAACTCTCCGCCTCAGGAGCCCTCCCGAGGAGGCCACTCCCTTCAAGGGTCTTATGCTGTCTCCTCATGAGGCTTGGCCTCATGAGGGTCTTGTGGTGTTGATGCTGAAGCTGGATCTGATAGAGATAATATGACAAGATAAATATTTTTGGTATTTTTATGATATAGATTGGAAAGTAAAAGATCCAAATAAAAGTAGATTGTAAACTTATATGATAAAAGATAGACCTGGGGGGCATAGGTTTCACTAGTGGCTTCTCTCAAGATAGCATAAGTATTACGGTGGGTGAACAAATTACTGTCGAGCAATTGATAGAAAAGCACATAGTTATGAGATTATCTAGGCATGATCATGTATATAGGCATCATGTCCATGACAAGTAGACCGACTCCTGCCTACATTTACTACTATTACTCCACACATCGACCGACTCCTGCCTGCATCTAGAGTATTAAGTTCATAAAGAACAGAGTAACGCATTAAGAAAGATGACATGATGTAGAGGGATAAACTCATGCAATATGATATAAACCCCATATTTTTATCCTCGATGGGAACAATACAATACGTACTATGCTGCCCTCATTGCCACTTGAAAGGACACCGCAAGATTGAATCAAAGCTAAGCACTTCTCCCATTGCAAGAAAGATCAATCTAGTAGGCCAAACCAAACTTATAATTCAAGAGACTTGCAAAGATAACTTAATCACACATAAAAGAATTCAGAGGAGATTCAAATATTTCTCATAGATAAACTTGATCATAGACCACAATTCGCTTGGATCTCGACAAAACACACCGCAAAAAGAGTTACATCAAATAGATCTCAAGAAGATCAAGGAGAACTTTGTATTGAGATTCAAGAGAGAGAAGAAGCCATCTAACTAATAACTATGGACCCAAGGTCTATGGTAAACTACTCACAACTCATAGGAGAGACCTTGAGATGATGTAGAGGCCCTCCGTGGTCGATTCCTCCGCGGAGAGCCGGGCGAAGGCTCCAAGATGGGATCTCATGGACAGAAAGTTGGCGTGTGGAATTAGGTTTTCGTGGTGCTCTTGGATGTTTTAGGGCACGTGGGTATATAGGAGGAAGAAGTAGGTCGGTGGACGCCGAGGCCCATGAGGGTGGGCGCGCCCAGCCCTAGGGGGCATGCTGCACCCTTGTGGCCGCCTCTCGCTGCTTGACGCCCACTCCAAGTCCCTCGATCACGCTTTGTTCCAAAAAGATCACTCCCAAGGTTTCATCCTGCTTTGACTCCATTTGATATTCTTTTCTTCAAACACCGAAATAGGCAAAAAATGTAAATTTTGGATGGGCTCCCTTAGTAGGTTAGTCCCAAAATGATATAAAAGTGTAAAGTAAAGCCCATAATAAACATCCAAATCGGGTAATATAATAGCATGGAACAATCAAAAATTATAGATACGTTGGAGATGTATCATGCCCGCCGTCCCTGGAAGGTGGACGAACAGGTCGTCTCCCACCTTCAAATACCTGCCCGAGCCAGAGGCAGCAAAGGAGGAGGGTTGATCGTCGACCACCTCCTCCTCGGCAGCGGCCTTGCCGGCCTCCCCTGTAAGCCCCTTGTCAGCCTCCTCGACGGTGCCCTTGCTGGCCTCCCCTAGCGGCAGCCTTGCCGCTTCCCTAGCCGCCCCTTGGCGTGTCCTCGGCAATGTCTTGGCGGCCTCCTCAACGGCGCACTATGTTGGCCTCGCCTCGTGTCCTCGGCGACTCCGTGATGACGGCGTCGATGTCCTCCTTGTCCGCCGAGGGGGGATCTGGATACCAAGAAGGGAAAGTGAGGCAAGGCCCAGACCAAGGTTCAAAAAAAGAGAAAGAAGGAAAAGCAGGAACAGAAAGTAGATGACTTACCCGTGGCGGGCTGAGAAGAAGTGGCCCCCTCCCCGCCAACATCTGTTGCCGGGACGGAGCCACAAGTGCCCAAGTTCACCTCCTCCTCCTCCGTGCGCATGGGCTCGGTGCTTGGTGCCCTGCTGGGACGCCTCGGGCGTGTGTGGTCGATGGGGTGGCCTCGTGGCTCCTCCCGGTGTTGTCCTCCTCCAGAGCTACTGCAAGGTCAATACCAAATGATCGCACTCTGTGCACGCTGATGAGGAGTAAGTGGTGGACGACGCTGGGGCTGAGCCGGGCCGCGCTGGGGCTGTTGTCCGGGCTGATCTCCACCACCGGCGTGTGTGAAGCGCCGCCTGAGGCTGGTCGTCACGACGACCGGCCTTCTTTGCCACCTCCGCTAGCGACTCCCTATCCCTGCAAAGATGAAAGCAATTCACGAAAAGTGGCGCAGTCTGAAAGAGCGGAGGTGAAGAAGGGCAGACACTCACTCGTCCTCCGTCTCCTCTTCCGCTGCCTTCCTTTTCCTCCTTGGGCTGAGAGACCCAAAATTGAAGAAGACCTCCGGGTTGACATCTGCGGGAGGAGGAGAAGGGGATGGAGTCCGGCGACACTTGGACGAAGAAGAGGCGGTCGCTTTCTTCTTCGCCACCATGGTCTTCGCCGTCTTCTTCGTTGTCGCAGCCCTTGTCTGGTGGACGGACTCCCCCGGGGGCCCTTGTTGCGGTTCGGTCCTCCTGGCTGGACCGGCTCGCCAGAGCTGACCCGCCGCAGGACATGTCCTCTTCCCGTGGCTGGACGGTCGTTGGCCTCGGCGTCTTCCTCGGTCGACTCCTCGACCACCTCCTCAACAAGGGGGGCCCGGTGTTGGAACAACTGACCTCCCCGGCAACGCCCGACCACTGGGTGAGCTTCCTTTCCACCGCGGTCGCGTTGGTCTCATCCTCCACGCCGCAAGCGCTGCCAGCCTCCATGGCGAGCTGCGCCTCCGCCGCCCTGGCGGCGTAGTTGATCTCCGCCTGGGTGGTGTCATCGATGAGCAACAGCTCATTGTGGTCATAGCCCTGCGACAAATTGTCGAAGAACTCTCGTGACCTACAGTGCCGCTGGCTCGCCCAGACGGTCGAGGCCGTAGCGCGAAGACCGACATCATGTCGAGGATGGCGGCCTGGCATGAGTTGTTGCTCAGTGGGAACACACCCGGCGGCAACCCAAACATGGGCCCCTTGATGACCTTGCCGGCCTTCGCAGCCCTGCCGGTCCTCTCCACTCTGCCGTCGGCGAACACATCCAGCTAGAAAAGCCTCTGGCAGAAATGGGCGTGTCCCATCACCGTGAAGTTATGCTTCAGGCCGGGGCGGAGCCTCATGATGTCGGGTCGCTGCTCGAAGTCCCAGCCGCCTCCCTTGTTTTGCAACGGGGCGATTCGGCGGGGACGAAGTCCGCCCAAATCATCTCCAGGGTGAGCCCGGCCGTGGTGAGGAGATGGATCTTGGTGGTGGTGATCGAAAGCTTCCCATCGTTGTCGTCGATGTTGCTCCAGTCCTCGCCGTGGGTCAGCGGGCTCTGACGAACCCGGCAGAACTCTGGCGGATTCTTCTCCTCGATCCAGCACCACCGACCCCGCCACTCCTCCCACCTCTCCTTGTGGGCACCCTCCGGATACATGCCTTTCCCTTGGACCCTCAGGATCCAGGAGATGCTTCCGTAGAGGGCACCCCCTAGCTGGAGGCGGGGGAAGAAGTAGTGGCGGAAGAGCGCCGTGCTGGGAAGAACCCCAGCGAAGCCCTCACAGAGGTGGGCGAAGAGTGCCATGCATGCCATAGCGTTCGGCGTAAGATCCAAAAGGCGGAAGCCGAAGGTGCGCATGACGTCGTTGAAGAAATCAGAGAAAGTGGAGCAGAGCCCGCAGGAGAAGAAATCAACGAAGAAGGGTACTGATGGCCCGGCCTGACGCAGAAGGCGGGATGACGCCAGGTGGTGGTGCCCTGCCGCTCTCCACCGCCCACGAGGCCTCAAGAAGTCCTTGAGGTGGAATACGTTGACCGACGACGGGGAGAAGTAGGCCAATCGCCGCCAAGACCGCCGCTTTGTTCTCCGTGCCTCCTCTCCACGGCATCCTGGTCCGTTTCTCGCCTCCTTGCCTTATGCGCGGCTGGGGGAAGGCAAGGGATCGAAAGCAATGGGGGCGCAGCAGCGACAAGAAGGAGCAAGAGCTCGAGGAGGAAGAAGATGCGGACAGCGATGCAGAGATTGGAGAAAGCACAGAGGGTAAATTAGCAGTGCGCATGCGGTTATTCCTTTTTATGGGGAAGGCGCGGTCCACCTCTTTACCATTTACTTCCATGTGATGCCTGCGTGCAGCAGGCGCCCCACGCATGCCCCCCACATCATGCACAACCCTCCACATCGCGCACTCAATGCGGGTCGTGGGGAAGCACGGCAGATTTAAAAGTTATCAAGGTAAAAATCGCCCCACCGCTCACAAGACTGCTCGGCCTAGCCCAACAACGCATTGCGCTTATGTGTGGCGCAGACCTGGGCCTGCTGGTGCATGTATAGGGGTTTCTACTGCACTTTTAATTGTGCACGGGCAGTCAGAGCCGTGCCCGCGGCCACACTTAGCAAGGGAGAGGAGGGAAGCCGAAGCCACAAGACCATCAAAGCAACGCCAAGAAGGAGACGCAAAGAGCGAGAGGGCGAGGTGGACTCCCCCAAAAAGACCCTTTGCCGGGCGGTTTCAAGGGGCGGCAAGAGGCCTTGCAGGCACTTGCCCAATGCCGCCAGAGCGCCACCTTGAGCCCTGTGGTTCCAACGACATCGACCACATTGGAACCAAGGTTCGGGAGGTGCCTCCATGATGGCATGCAGATCTTCGTCAAGATCATAAACACACTAGATCAGATGAGGACCAGAAGACGGTGATCCTCAGCACGATCTCTGCCGTGGAAACCCATGAGGCCTCCGGCAGGACCCCTACCAGTGGATCTACGATATAAGTCGCTGCAAGACTCTTGTCGGGTCCCGGATAAGACCCTTGCCGAGGATATCGGGCCATGCCGTGCCCATGCCCGCCAATGCTCCACCGTCGTTCCCATGCACCTGCCAGCCAGCAAGCTAGGCGAGCACCTGCGTGGCGACGTGTGGCCCCGAGACCAGCACAGCAAGCACCTGCGTGGTGGCATGCAGATCTTCATGAAGATGCTGCCACCCCGCTAGCTCAGTAGCCTGCCAGCCTACATGGCGCTGCCCGCCTCGCTGGCCTGGACGTCTGTCGAAGCAAGGCGATTCGGCAACAAAGCAAGGGGACACCTAAGGGGCGCATTTAATGCGTCTTGTCCCGTAATGACATGGGATAAGCTTGTACACTATACCCTTTCCACCTCCTGCGTGCCACTATGGCATCCCCTTTTTTGGTAATCGAAAGCTTCCCATCATTGGCGTCGACGTCGCTCTAGTCCTCGCTGGTCGGCAGCTCTAACTAACCCAAAGAAACTCCCATGATTCTTCCTCGATCCAGACCACCAACCTCACACTCCTCCCACCTCTCCTTGTGGGCACCTCCGGATATGTGCCCTTCCCTTGACCCGGGATCCGTGAGATGCTGGGAGGGCGCCTCGGCCGAGGCGGGGGAGAAGTAGTGGCGGAAGAGCGCCGTGCTGGCAAGAACCCCGGCGAAGCCCTCACAGAGGTGGGCGAAGAGCTTCATGCACGCCACGGCGTTCGGCGTAAGATCCAAAAGGCGGAAGCCGAAGGTGCGCATGACGTTGTTGAAGAAATCATAGAAAGGGGGGCAGAGCCCGCAGGAGAAGAAATCGACGAAGAAGGGGTACCGATTTGGGTCGGCCTTGACGCAGTCGGCGGGGATCACGCACATGGTAGGGTGCCCCGTCGTCTCCACCGCCCACAGAGGCCTGAAGAAGTCCTTGAGGTGGGATACGTCGACCGAGGACGGGGAGAAGTAGGCGAACTGTGCCCGCCACACGCTGCCTCGTTCTCCGGCGCCTCCCTCTCCACGGCATCCTTGGCCGCCCCCTTGCCCTTGCCAGTCTTGGGCGCGGTAGCTGGCCGAAGGAAAGGGATCAAAAGCAATGGGGGCGCAGCAGCGACAAGCAGGAGCAAGAGCTCGAGGAGGAAGAAGATGGGGACAGCGGTGCCGAGATTGGAGAAAGCACAGAGGGTAAATGAGCAGCGCGCCTGCGGTTATTCCTTTTATGGGGCAGGCGCGGGCCGCCTTTTTACCATTTACTACAACATGACGCCTGCGCAGGCGCCCCATGCATGCCCCCCACGTCATGCACAACCCTCCACATCGCGCATTTAACGTGGGTCGTGGGGAAGCGCGGCGGACGAAAAAGTTACCGCGGAAAAATCAGCCCCGCCTGCCCACGCACCGATCTGGGCCTAGCCCAACAACGCGTTGTGCTTATGTGTGGCCCAAGACCGGGGGCTCCTGTCAGTGTACAGAAGTAGGGGCTCTACCTTGTACCCCTTCACTTATGCACGGGCAGTCAAAGCCGCGCCCGCGGCAACACTTAGCAAGGCAGAGGAGGGAAGCCGAAGCCACAAGACCATCAAAGCAACGCCAAGATGGAGACGCAAAGAGCGAGAGGGTCGGGTGGACTCCCCCGGCAAGAGCCTTGCCAGGGCGGCCTCCGCGGCCCCAGCTAGAGCTTTGCCAGGGCAACTTGCCCAACGCTAGCAGAGCGTGCCACCTTTGAGCCCCAGGGTTCCAACGACATCGACCACATTGGAACCAGGGCTCGGGAGGCGCCTCCATGATGGCATGCAGATCTTTGTCAATATCATAAACACACCAGATTAGATCAGGACCAGAAGACGGCGATCCTCGGCACGATCCCTACCGAGGAAATCCACGAGGCCTCCGGCAGGACCCCTGCCGGGGACGTCCATAGTGTAGCGGCAAGACTCTTGCCGGGGCCCCGGCAAGACCCTTGCCGAGGACATCAGCGGGGCCGCAGCCAGGTCCGCACCCGCCAAGGCTCCACCGCCGTTCACATGCAGATGCCAGCCTAGCCAGCCAGGCGAGCACCTGCGTGGCGATGTGCGCCCCGAGACCAGCTTAGCAAGCACATGCGTGGTGGCATGCAGATCTTCGTGAAGATGCTGCCACCGCGCCACCTCAGCAGCCTACTAGCCTACATGGCGCTTCCCGCCTCGCTGGCCTGGACGCATGTCGAAGCAAGGTGAGGCGGCAACAAAGCAAGGGGACACCTAAGGGGCGCATTTAATCGCTTGTGCACTGTACCCTTTCCACCTCCTGTGTGCCACTGTGGCATCCCCTTTTACTATAAAAGGAGGCCCGAGGCATACTGGAGAGGGATTTGGCTCTTTTGAGCAAGTCACGCACCATAGCTAGCTCAAGGACACTGAAATACACACCAAAGCGGGACTAGGGTATTACGTGATCCCCGCGCCCGAACCTGGGTAAACAACCTTTGTGCTGGCTCTTAGACCCGCTCTTCTCAGAACCCCGTGCCCGCCGACCGTAGTAGGGATTCCATTGATCCCATAGGTGTCGTTCCCATCACACCATAACCTGGTTGTTCGATCATAATGAATCAGAGCATATTTCAGAGGCTGAAGTTTAACATGAGCCAAATGTCAAGATGATGAAGCTTTCGCCTCGAGACGTTGAATATCCAAAGGAATTTGGTTAGGACCTGACTATCTCCGCCACGCACGAAGATATCACATTCGAGGCATACTTACCGCCCATCAAAGGCCATTCATCTGAAGCCAAACCTGAAGGCTCCATGAAGACTTTGGTATTCTATATCATCAATAGCATTAGATTCAACACCCAGGATTTCTTCATCAGACAATTTGCTGCTTCCGAGATTGGTCTGTTTGGTCTGAAGTTTTATGCTCCATGGATGATGTGCTTGATTAAGCGTCATTCAACTGTTGACTATCTTCCATCAACGTGCAATCACATTGTCTTCTTACCTGATGTTGATATGTCTGTTGAAGCCATCTACCCAGAGCCTGCCAAGAAGCCCATCCACCTTCAGAATGCTGAGTTCCAGAGCTTCACACGCCCATTGATGGTGTTCATGCGCCAATGTCGCAACTCCCGCCATCCTTTTGCCGGCAACCTCGCACCTCACCGCACGTAAATATTGAAGCCATCGCAAGCACCATTGCACAAAGACCTCAAAAGCGTCCTCATGTACTTAATGACTGTGAGCTTCTGGTGGCTTTACATCAAAAGCAGGACAAACATCATGTTTGGCTAAAGCGTCAGATGCAGAGTATCTTGGTGGATGTCAATCGCATTCACAACTTAGCCACCAAGAACTCGTTTGTTGCACATGAAGCATGTCGCAATTCTTGGAAGAGTCTCACCTTGCTCTGCGCTGAAGATGAACTTCGCGCGGATGACTTCACTGAAAATTTCAAAGTTTGACTCCAGGACGCTTCAAAATTCAAGTTGGCGTCGCACGCCCTCCATTGAAGATTCTGAGTACTCATCCATGGCTGCAACTATTGTTGCGAGAGTCATCGATGAAGAAGACGACGCCACTTCACCTGCTCTCACTGCTCAACATAATGATGCTCCACAAGACCGTCTGCACCACCTAACTCCAACATCGACCCTGCTGCTCGAACTTTGTCTCCTCCTGGGAGCGAGTAGATACTCTATGACTTCAAACCTTTTTGGTCAATACTGACAAAAGGGGAGAAGCATATGAGTTGATAGTCTTCAAGCGGGTCCATATGGGTGGTTGCTTAATTTTTGCTAAGTTCTTACAACTCTCATTCTGAAACTTTTGGCTTCTGAGTTGTAACACTTAAACTTGATGGTCGTCTGCTACTTTTGCTGCCACTTTCTGATGTGATGATAAATTCCACATGAAGTCATTCTGCAGATGTCCATTTTCCATTATGCATATCATTATCTTTTTATATGCATGATGAATTGTCTTAACACTTTGAAGATGGCCTCCACAAAGCAAAACCTGCCATGTGCATTTGCATTCAAAAGCAAACTATTTATATGCACATCTTCAGGGGGAGCCTCGTCATATGTATGAAGACAATACTCACAACATCTTCAGGGGGAGCCTCGTCGCTAGATGCACTTACAATCTCCCCCTTTTTGGTGATTGATGACAAACCGGTTGAAGTTTTCAACGGGGATAAAAGTATGTGAAACTTGGTCAAAGTATGTGAAAGTTCAGTGTTGTGAGTATTGTCTTCATACATATGACAAGGCTCCCCCTGAAGATGTGCATGTAAATAATTTGCTTTTGAATGCAAATGCACATGGCAGGTTTTTGCTTTGTGGAGGCCATCTTCAAAGTGTGAAGACAATGCATCATGCATATAAGAAGATAATGATATGCATAATGGAAAATGGGCATCAGCAGAATGACTTCATGTGGAATTTATCATTGCATCACAAAGTGGCAACAAAAATAGCAGATGACCATCAATTTTAAGTGTTACAACTCAAAAGCCAAAAGTTTTATAACGAGAGTTGTAAGTACTTAGCAAAAATTAAGCAACCACCCATATGGACCCGCTTGAAGACTATCAACTCATATGTTTCTCCCCCTTTTGTTAGTAATGACCAAAAAGGCTTGAAGACATAGAGTATCTACTCGTTCCCAGGTGGAGACGAAGTTGGAGCAGCAGGGTTGACATTGGAGTTTGGTGGTGCAGACGGGCCTGATGCAGTGTCAAGATGCAGTGCAGCCATGGTCAGTGAAGTGGCATCGTCTTCTTCATCAACGACTCTCACAACAACAGTTGCAGCCGAAGATGAATACTCAGAATCTTCAATTGAGGGAGTGTGGCGCCAACTTGCATTTTGTGGAGGCCTGGAATCAAACTTGAAGCGTTCAGTGAAGCCATCTGCGCAAAGTTCATCTTCAGCGCAGAGCAAAGTGAGACTCTTCCAGGAACAACGACAAGCAACAAACGAGTTCTTGGTGGCTAAGTTGCGAATTCGATTGACATCCACCATGATACTCTTCATCGGATGCTTTAGCCAATCATGATGCTATTCCTGCTTTTGATGTAAGGCCACGAGAAGCTCACGGTCATTGAGAACTCGTGGACACTTCTGAGGCCTTTTGGAAATGGTGCTTGCAGTGGCTTCAGTGTTTGCACGATGCGGTAGGCGCAGGTTTCCAGCCAAGGGATAGGTATGCATTGCAGCATTTGGCACAGGAACACCTTCAATGGGCGGTGCGAAGCTCTGGAACTCAACATTCTGAAGATGGAGGGGCTTCTTTGCAGGCTTAGAGTAGATGGCTTCAACAAACATAACAACCTCAGGCAAGAAGACAATTTGCGTGCTAAGTGCCGATAGTCTATGGTTGAATGAAGCTTAGTCAACCACATCACCCATGGATCAGAGAACTTCACACCAAACAAATCAATCCCGGAAGCAGCAAGTTGTCTAATGAAGAAATCTTGAGTGTTGAATCTGATGCTATTGACGATGTAGAACACCAAAGTCTTCATGGATCCTTCAAGTTTGGCTTCAGATGAATAGCCTTTGATGGGCCAGAGAGTATGCCTCAGAATGTGATATATTGTGCGTGGCAGATACTCGAGGTCCTCAACAAAGAATTCCTTTGGATATTCATGTCTTGGGGAAAAGTCTTCATCATGTAAGCATTTGGCTCATGTTTGGCTCAAGCTTCTGAAATATGCTCTGCAGTTCATTCTGATAAAGCGAACAACCAGGTTCATATAGCTCATCTGGAGTGGGCAGGGAAATCAGGTCAATGATATCCTGAGCTTTGGCTTCATGATGCACATCAGCTGTCATCCACTCAAGGTTCCATGTCTTCGGATCCCTGTTGTAGCCTGGAATATGTAAGGTGGCATAGAACAACAGTAGAAGCTCTTCATTCCAAAGGTTTTTCTCAAGGACAATGCCGAAGACCAACATCCTCGGCAAATAAGGGCTTCTTGCATACATGGCAGCCCAGCCATAGCATCACAATCCAGACGCCTGTGTGGAAAAATTCTTTCTTGATTGTATAGAATGCAAGAGTAATAGCTTCGTAGTTGGTGGCTCCAAAATCTGTCAGATGAAATTCTTGGCTTCTTATAGGGGTTTTTGGCACTGTCAAAGAATGTATTGTCTTCTATGAAACTGAGCACGCTGAAAGATCCATGTGTAGTGACAGCACTTGGAAGCCTTGGCAGACGCGGCTTTGGCTTCTGAACTTGAGGCCTGCGCTCCACATGATAGTCATATTGTGGTCCTGGAGTGGTACGGGGAATCATAATTGGCCAGCAAACTGTGACCAACTGCCCTTCACGATTGAAGGTTGTTTCCATGGTGTGAGGCCATGGTGGAGGAACAGCACCGTTAGTGAGGACCGGCATCACAAAAGCTTCAACATTCATATTGGCTTCAGGCTCCACATTGTCTTTAGCCATGACAGGGTCATTGGCTTCAGTAGCAGTGTTGGTGGCAGCCTCATTGTGTTCAACCTCCATTAGGTCAACGACCGGAGGGTCAGGCATGATCACATTCTCTCCAAGAATGACTTGATCAACAACAGGGGGTGTGGCTTCTCTTTCTCTTTCTTCTCTAATTTTTTCTTTGGCTGATGCAGCAGGAATGTCTTCAGCAGCTTTAGCTTCAGATGCTTGACCAGTCGCAGAAGGATTCTCTTTAGGGAACACTTGACGTGCCACTGAGCTGGATTGTTGTGAGTCTTCTTTTGGGATGGTGGACATGGAGCCTGATGGCTTGGGACCTTTGCGAATCCCGCGAAACACTGGCGACGCTTTTGGTGATGGAGTGATCTCCATGTAGTTTTCGTCATCAAGTACGGGATAGGTAACTTGAGCTGGTGGAGTATGGGGTGTCTCATATTGAACAGGGGTATCTTCTTGTGGGCGCCCAGCCCAGGAGTCATATTGAGAAATTCGCGTCAATGGACGACCAATGCTAATGTATTCACTACTTGTTGGAGCAGGCGATGATACCAACTGGTGCTCGAGCTGAGGTAGGACTTCATCATCAACTACTTTGTCTTCATGAACAATGTCTTTAGCTATGTTGGGGTCAACAGCTGGAACTTCTTCAGATTCTGGTGCCTCTGTGGGAACAGGCTCATGGACAATGAGACGGCGCGCGCGATTTGCAGAGGCAGGATATGCAACAGAGATGGGATTGTCACAGCCCTAGCTTCAGCTTTTCTTGTGGGCTAGTCTTGGTTGTTGCATCATGTTTAAATTTTGCTTATACTTGAAATGGGGATGTTCAAACCCTAGCACCAAATGAAATGCAACTAGGATCAAAAATAAAAATATTATCAATGAACCCAAAATGCCCTTCAGAAAAGTTCATGATTTTTCAATTGGTCTAGAACCTCTGCCAAAAATGGTGCGCACTTTTCTAGGTCATTAATGGATTTTTGAATTAACTCATATTGTATTTGAATTGGAGCTATTAATTTCTATCAAATATTTGGTAGCTCCAAATATTCTGAAACTTACTGAGGGCCTCTGAAACAATTCAGTTACTGCCCACAAATATTTTCAGGATTTATAAAAATGATTTGGTTTATAAACTAAATCAAAATAGGGCAAATAAATAGAAAAACAGAAATAAGAGAGAAAGACAAGAACTCACCGGACTTCTACTCGCAGCCCACTGCCCAAAGATCAGAGCAGCCCAGCCCAAAGGGGCAGCACCGTCTTCTTCCTCCTCTGCCAGGAGGACAAACAGGTGTGTGGCGAGAGCCGACGCTGCGCCGGCCACCTCCTACTTCCCCTGGCCCCTCCTAGCGACGCCACGACGATGCCCCGAAGCCCCTGTCTCCTCTCCCTCACTCTCTGCTCTCTCACTCGCCCTCTAGTTCCTTCCCCGAGCTCGACTGAACGTAGCCGTCGCCGCCGACGAGCTCCACCACGGCCACAGCCACTGCCCCGCCTCGCCGATGCGCCAGGAAGCTCCGCCTCGTCCCCCTCTCCATCCTTACTAAGACGAAAGGCGTCGGAAGCCCCTGGATGCTGCCAGCTCTGCCGTACCCCTCCTCGGCCACCGAGATCATCGTCGCTCGATTTGCAGCAACGAGGACGCCCCCGAGCTCACCAACCGCTTCGTTCGATCTGTTGTGAGCTGCTGCATCGATCCCCTCTCTCCCCTGGCTCTTTTTCCTCCCGCTAACGCCATTGCCTATCACGACCGAGTGCTTGGCTCCGCCGGCCATGTCGCCGTCATGGCCACCATTACCTATAGCTGCAACCGAGCACACAAACATGCTCAGCGCAACGCCAGAAGCCCAAAACTCCCTCTAGCTGCTCCTATCGTGCACCGTAGTGCCGAGCCCGAGCTCGCCGAACTCCGGCCACCGCACTTCCCTTTGCTGCCGTCGTTCAGGTCCTCTCCGCGCGAGCTGATGGCTCGGTTGGATGCGGACGAGCACCAGCATCACGCCAAGCCAAACCACCGCCCATTTGGTCGCCGTAGGGTGAAACCCGACGCCTCTCGGCTGCTCTCGGCTCCGCCATGACGAGTCGCGGGTCAACTCCGTGAGTTGACCCGGTTTGACCATCGTCAATTCTCCCTAGGGCAATGACATGCGGGCCCCGCCCAGCTAATTAACTAGTTTAGGTTAACCTTAATTAGTGTTAACCTAGGTTAGTGCTAATTAATCTAGGTTAGCTTACTTAGCCACTGACACGCGGGCCCCACTGGTCAGGTTTGACCTGGACCTGCCTAGTTGACCTGCTGACATCACCATGATGCAGTGCTGATGCAATAAACCCCTTTTCTGGATTATTTCCATTTTAGAAATATCTGAAAATTCCAGAAAATATCCTAAACTTCTAAAATTCATATAAATTCAACCGTAGCTCAGAATGAAATAAGTTATATATGAAAAATGATCAGAAAAATCCAATCTATCAATCTGTATTGGTTTCATGTATTTCAGAACACTTTAACCTTGCTGTTAAAGTGAAACAAGCTAATGCATTAATATGACTTCATATCATGGGCTTTCATTTGAATCTTTGATTCAAATGCACTCAAACCAACTTGTTTTAGAATGCATTAGCCAAAACACACCTATATTGTCATGTCACAACATGCATCATATTGTTGCATATTGCCATGTGATGATTGTGTTCCGATGTGTCTTTCGTGGTAGGTTCTGCCTCCGAGGATACCTACGAATATCCGACTGAAGGGCAGTATCCTACTACCACCCCATCAGGCAAGAAAAAACCCCTTGTTCATTCTGATACAATCCCAATCTCTCGCACCTGCTCTCTTTTACTACATTAGGACAACAATGATTCATCTGTTACTTGTTGCGGTAGTTGAACCCCTTTATCATCGGCATGACCTGTCATTGCCATAGTAAATAGATGAAACCCACTAGCATGAGTAGGAGTTGTTTGAGCCCTGATGTGCCTACTCATTCATGCTTGTTTGTCATGCCTGCTATGCTTAGAATTGTGTCAGGTCTGATTCATCGGGGATGAATTGGAACATTGATGAACATGTCCTACTTTGTGTGAGCTAAGTGTGTGAACACGATTTGGTAAAGGTAGCGGTGAGAGGCCATGTAGGAGTGCATGGTGGGTTGTCTCATTGAAGCCGTCCTCAGGAACTGAGTTCTGTGTTTGTGATCCATGAAATAGTTACTACCATGCATTGGGCCCGAAACCAATGGACCTCTCGGCTTCTTAATCACCCTTGTCCTCTGTACAGGAGTTGCAAGTAGTTTCGGTGTTTGTAGTATGCCGGAGGCCGGGCAGCGCTGACCCGAGGGGTGGGCTGTGATGTCAGAGGCACGTGGCACGTGTACTGTGCACCTGCTTGGTGTCTCGAACCCCCACACATCGCTCGGGGTCAGATGTGGAAACATCGGCCGACTCTCACGGTTGGAACCCGAATAGGCGATAAACCCGACTAGAGACTTGAGTGTTTAGGTAGGCCGTGGCCGACACCCTCGTTGGCTTGCTTGAAGGTTGCCGAGTACATGTCATGTAAACGGCGTAAGTGGTGAGAGCGCGGTGAAGAAGTACACCCCGCAGGTTAACATAATCTATTCAATAGCCACGCCATGTAAAGGACCTCTGGGTTGCTCAGATAGTTCACAAACAAGTGAAAGTCGATACTCTAAAATACACAAGATAAGCGTGAGTGCTATGGATGGCGTTCTCGTAGGGAGACGGAAGCAGATCCATAGTGGTGTATTGCTATGGTGAATATGTGGACTCGTGTGCGCCACCTCGAAAGAGTTACTTGCAGTTGTAGACTAGGATAGCCACCGAGTCAAAGCTGGCTTGCTGCAGTTAAACCCCACCATCCCTTTGTTGATAATGATGCATATGTAGTTAGTTCTGATGTAAGTCTTGTTGGGTACATTTGTACTCACGTTTGCCTATTTTATGTTTTTGCAGAGAGACTTTAGTCTCACTACTAGTTCCGCGTGGACTTCGATGTTTAGCTTGTTACCTCAGCTACGATCTTGTGCCCTCGACAGGATCTGGTAGATAGTCAGGCTTTTTAGCCTTTTTCATTTATAGATGTCTGTACCAGACATGTTAAGCTTCCGCTTGTGTTTGATTCGTATGCTCTGAATGTTGGGTCGCGAGACTCATGTTTGTAATATCTCGCTCCTCGGAGCCTATTGAATAAAGTACTTCAGTTGTAGAGCCATGTTGTATTTGCACATATCGAGCATATTGTGTGTATGTTATTGAAATGCTTGGTATGTGTGGGATCTGACAATCTAGTTGTTTATCCTTGGTAGCCTCTCTTACTTGGAAATGTCTCCTAGTGCTTCCACTGAGCCCTGGTTGCTTGCTACTGCTCCGGAACACTTAGGCTGGCCGGCATGTGTCCTTCTTCATTCCTGTGTCTGTCCCTCCGTGGAAATGTCACGCGGTGTCTACCGGAGTCCTGTTAGCCTGTTACAGCCCAGTTTACTGGAGTCCTGCTAGCCCAGTTGCTACAGCCCGGATTCACTCGCTGATGAACGACACGTTCGTTGCTGGGTCATGTATGCCTGTCCCTGTAAGTTAGTGCCACTTTGGGTTCACGACTAGCCATGTCAGCCCGTGTTCTTTGTCATATGGATGCTAGCGACACTATCATATACGTGAGCCAAAAGGCGCAAATGGTCCTGGGCCTGGTAAGGCGACACCCATGGGAATATCGTGCGTGAGGCCGCAAAGTGATATGAGGTGTTACATGCTAGATCGGTGTGGCATAGGATCAAGGTCCTGACAGGGATCAACAGCAAGGGGCTCAGGGGCAGCAGCATGATTTTTATTTGAAGACTTGGAGTCCTTAGTCTTCAGCTTTTTCTTGGAAGGGGCATCATCAGATGTATCCTTGTGCTTCCTCTTCCTGGCTTCTGCTTCAGCATGCCTAGTCTTTTTGAGCTCATAAGCAACTGAAGGGACCTTTGGCTTCGAGCCAGTCATGCTGGCAGGGAAGACAATGTTGGGTTGTCCCTCCCTTGTAGTGTCAGGATTTGCTTCAGCATGCTTTCTCCTCTTCTTAGTAGCCATTCTGGGATCAATGCCAGGACGCCCAAGAGCTTTCCTCTTTTCGTCTTCAATGTGTGCTTGCACACATTTCTGAGCACAAGACTTCATGCGTTCTCGAGAGCCTTTGGCTTCTCGATGCTTCTTATGAAATTCAGTCTTGAGGTCATTCAGCATCTTCTTGAAGATTTGCACATCTGCCACACTGAGCTTATGCATGTTCTTCTTGAAATGGGCCTTCTCATAGTCAATTTTGTTCTTGAGCTCGACTAGTTTTTATGCCAGGGCCAGCTCATTAGCAATTGCAGAGTGGAATGTGACGCTGATGCCCACAGGCAGCTCCAGACTGTCGATGCTGATGTTCTGGTCGTCGAACCATTCATCAATGAAGTTGTTCAAGATGTCAATAAAGAGGGGCAGATCATTGAAGATCTCCGCCTCTTTCTTACTCTTGATCAGCATCTCAAGAGCTTCATCACCAAGATCTGCATCGCTGGACAGTCATTGGTGTCTTCCTCGTTGCGCAAAATGGCAGCAGGAGTCAGTTCATGCCCAGAAATCTTCTTGGGAATCTTGGCTTTCATTGTCTTCTCGGCCTTCTTGGAGACACGAGACAAATCTTCAGACTGCACACTAGATTCAGGCGGTGCAGTATTCAGTAGCTTCCTGGTTGAAGCTATTGGTGTAGTAGAGGCAGATCGCTTTGAAGCTTTTGCCTTCTTCTTCTTCTGCTTTGGTGGTGATGGAGCATCATCAAAATCAGCTTCTTCTTCAGATTGCTCCACAACAGCTCTCTGGGCAGCAATATAAGACAGAAGCCCGTCAAAATTGGCGAAGGGGCCAATCCTGTTCTCATTTGCTTCACGGGTCCCATCTGGTCTTGGAGCGGAGGGGCCAGGGTGGAAGTTGAGGCCAAACTCCTTTTGGTTCTTGACAGCTGAATCTTTTGCAAACTGGAAGTTGCGCTTGAAAAGATTGTCTTCACGACACCATAAGAGAGAAGATGGGTCGGCATTCTCAGGTTGTGGTCCTTTGGCCATACCGGGATAGAACCCTTGTGCAATAGCTTCAGCCTTGTTCTTTGGTACCAAGCCGCGGTACAGACAGTCACCCCAGAGGCGCTTGATGGCATTCTTTTCAGTATATTCAGGTGTTACAAACTTGTATTTGAACCATTACTTTGCCCAATATCTTCTGATCCACTGGATCCGGTTCTTGCACTGGGTGTAACTCTCGTCTGGTCAGACTTGTATAGATCATAAAGATCATCAAGCAAATCAAGTGCAGTATTGCCACGGCGTTGCCTGCCACCTTTCCGTGCAGACTTCTGAAGCCATAACGTTCAGGCTAATTGGCTTCAAAACAGTGAAAGGGTTCCATCTGCTGGTCAGACAAGAACTGGCTTCAGGAGATTCGATGTGACACTGTAAGTGTTGGAAATATGCCCTAGAGGCAATAATAAATTAGTTATTATTACTATATTTCCTTATTCATGATAATCGTTTATTATCCATGCTATAGTTGTATTGATAGGAAACTCAGATACATGTGTGGATACATAGACAACACCATGTCCCTAGTAAGCCTCTAATTGACTAGCTCGTTGATAAATAGATGGTTACGGTTTCCTGACCATGGACATTGGATGTCGTTGATAACGGGATCACATCATTAGGAGAATGATGTGATGGACAAGACCCAATCCTAAGTCTAGCACAAAGATCGTAGTTCGTATGCTAAAGCTTTTCTAATGTCAAGTATCATTTCCGTAGACCATGAGATTGTGCAACTCCCGGATACCGTAGGAATGCTTTGGTGTACCAAACGTCACAACGAATCGGGTGGCTATAAAGGTGCACTATGGTATCTCCAAAAGTGTCTGCGGTTGGCACGAATCGAGATCGATTTGTCACTCCGTAAACGGAGAGGTATCTCCGCCCACTCGGTAGGACATCATCATATGTGCACAATGTGACCAAGGGGTTGATCACGGGATGATGTGTTATGGAACGAGTAAAGAGACTTGCCGGTAACGAGATTGAACAAGGTATTGGTATACGGACGATCGAATCTCGGGCAAGTACTATACCGCTAGACAAAGGGAATAGTATACGGGAACGATTGAGTCCTTGACATCGTGGTTCATCCAATGAGATCATCGTGGAACATGTGGGAGCCAACATGAATATCCAAATCCCGCTGTTGGTTATTGGCCGGAGAACGTCTCGGTCATGTCTGCATGGTTCCCGAACCCATAGGGTCAACACACTTAAGGTTCGATGACGCTAGGGTTATAAAGTAAGTTTGTATGTGGTTACCAAATGTTGTTCGGAGTCCCGGATGAGATCCCGAACGTCACGAGGAGTTCCGGAATGGTCCAGAGGTAAATATTTATATATGGGAAGTCCTGTTTTGGTCACCGGAAAAGTTTCGGGTTTTATTGGTAACGTACCGGGACCACCGGGAGGGTCCCGGGGGTCCACCAAGTGGGGCCACCATCCACGGAGGGCTGCATGGGCCAAGTGTGGGAGGGGACCAGCCCCAGGTGGGCTGGTGCGCCCCCCCACAAGGGCCCAAGGCGCCTAGGGTTTGGGGGAGGGGGCGCACCCACCGAACTTGGGGGCAAGTTTCCCCTATCCTCCCCCTTGGCCGCACCCTAGATGGGTTTGGGCTGGCCGCCGCCCCTAGGGGTGGAACCCTAGGTGGGGGCGCAGCCCTCCCTCTCCCCCTATACATACTTGAGGGTTTTGGGGCTGCCAACACATGAGTTTCACCTCTCCCTGGCGCAGCCCTACCTCTCTCCCTCCTCCTCTCCTCATGGTGCTTGGCGGCCTCGCAGATTGCCACACTCCTCCATCACCACCACGCCACAGGCTGCTGCTGGATGGAGTCTTCTCAACCTCTCCTCTCTCCTCATCGGATCAAGGCATGGGATACGCCACCGGCTGTACGCGTGTGTTGAACACGGAGGTGCCGTCTGCTCGCACTAGGATCTCCGTGATTTGGATCACGACGAGTACGACTCCTTCAACCCCGTTCTCTTGAACGCTCCGCTTAGCGATCTACAAGGGTATGTAGATGCACTCTCCTTCCCTCGCTGTTGGTTTCTCCATAGATAGATCTTGGTGACACGAGGAAAATTTTGAATTTCTGCCACGCTCCCCAACAAAGGGCATCATAAGCTAGGTCTATTGCATAGATTCTTTGCACGAGTAGACCACAAAGTAGTTGTGGGCGTTGATGTTGTTCAATATGCTTACCGTTACTAGTCCAATCTTGATTCGTGGCATCTTGGGATGAAGCGCCCGACCAACCTTACACGCATTTCCACGTGAGATAGGTTCCACCGATTGACATGCACTTGTTGCATAAGGTGGCTAGCGGTGCCGCCTCCCACTTTAGTCGAATCGGATTCGATGAAAAGGGTCCTTATGAAGGGTAAATAGCAATTGACATATCACGCTGTGGTTTTTGCGTAGGTAAGAAACGTTTGCTAGAAACCCATAGCAGCCACGAAACATGCAAACAACAATTAGAGGACGCCTAACTTGTTTTTGCAGGTATGCTATGTGATGTGATATGGCCAAGAAGAATGTGATGAATGATATGTGATGTATGAGATTGATCATGTTCTTGTAATAGGAATCACGACTTGCATGTCGATGAGTATGACAACCGCAGGAGCCATAGGAGTTGTCTTTATTTATTGTATGACCTGCGTGTCATTGAACAACGCCATGTAATTACTTTACTTTATTGCTAACCGTAGCCATAGTAGTAGAAGTAATAAGTTGGAGAGACAACTTCATGGAGACACGATGATGGAGATCATGATGATGGAGATCATGGTGTCATGCCGGTGACGATGATGATCATGGAGCCCTCAAGATGGAGATCAAAGGAGCAATATGATATTGGCCATATCATGTCACTTTTTGATTGCATGTGATGTTTATCATGTTTATGCATCTTATTTGCTTAGAACGACGGTAGTAAATAAGATGATCCTCATTAAAATTTCAAGAAAGTGTTCCCCTAACGTGCACCGCTATGTAAAGTTTGTCGCTTCAAGCACCACGCCATGATCGGGTGTGATATATTCTTACATTCACATACAACGGGTGTAAGCCAGATTTACACACGCCAAACACTTAGGTTGACTTGACGAGCCTAGCATGTACAGACATGGCCTCGAACACAAGAGACCGAAAGGTCGAGCATGAGTCGATAGTAGATACGATCAACATGAAGATGTTCACCGATGATGACTAGTCCGTCTCACGTGATGATCGGACACGCCTAGTTGACTCGGATCATGTAATCACTTAGATGACTAGAGGGATGTCTATCTCGAGTGGGAGTTCATAAGATGAACTTAATTATCCCGAACATAGTCAAAAGATCTTTGCAAATTATGTCGTAAGCTCGCGCTTTAGTTCCACTGCTTAGATATGTTCCTAGAGAAAATATAGTTGAAAGTTGACAAGAGCGATTATGCGGAAGAGAAAGCTTATGTCCTTAATGCACCGCTTAGTGTGCTGAACCCCAAACGCCGCTTGTGGATGTTGCTAACATCGGACATACACGCTTTTGATAACTACGTGATAGTTCGCTTAAACGGTTTAGAGTTGAGGCACCAACGACGCTTTTGAAACGTCATGAACATATGAGATGTTTTCGAGGGCTGAAATTGGGATTTCAGTGCTCGTGCTCACGCCAAGAGGTATAAGACCTCCGACAATTTTCTTAGCCTGCAAACTAAGGGAGAAAAGCTCAATCGTTGAGCTTGTGCTCGATTGTCCGAAAGTGCAACAATCACTTGAATCGAGTGGCAGTGGATCTTCCAGATGAGATAGTGATGTTTCTCCAAAGTCATTGCCACCAAGCTGCTAGAGCTTCGTGATGAACTATAACATATCAGGGATAGATATGATGATCCTTGAGGTATTCACGATGTTTGACATCGCGAAAGTAGAAATCAAGAAGGAGCATCAATTGTTGATGGTTGGTGAAACCACTAGTTTCAAGAAGGGCAAGGGTAAGAAGGGATACTTCATGAAATGGCAAATCAGCTGCTGCTCCAGTGAAGAAACCCAAGGTTGAACCCAAACCCGAGACTAAGTGCTTCTGTGATAAGGGGAATAGTCACTAGAGCGGAATTACCCTAGATACTTGGTAGATGAGAAGGCTGGCATGGTCGATAGAAGTATATTGGATATACATTATGTTAATGTGTACTTTACTAGTATTCCTAGTAGCACCAGGGTATTAGATACCGGTTTGGTTGCTAAGTGTTAGTAACTCAAAATAAAAGAGCTACGGAATAAACGGAGACAGCTAAAGGTGAGCTGACAATATGTGTTGGAAGTATTTCCAAGTTTGATGTGATCAAACATCGCACGCCCTCTACCATCAAGATTAGTATTAAACCTGAATAATTGTCATTTGGTGTTTATGCTGAGCATAGACATGATTGGATTATGTCTATCGCAATACGGTTATTCATTTAAGGAGAATAATGGTTACTATGTTTATTTGAATAATACCTTCAATGGTCTTGCACCAAACGAATGGTTTATTGAATCTCGATCGTAGTGATACACATTTTCATGCCAAAAGATATAAGATAGTAATGATAGTACCACTTACTTGTGGCATCGCCATGTAAGTCATATTGGTATAAAACACATGAAGAAGCTCCATGTTGATGGATCTTTGACTCACTCGCTTTTGAAAAGTTTGAGACATGTGAACCATGTCTATTGGTGTATACGCATGAAGAAACTCCATACGATGGATCGCTTGGACTCACTTGATTTTGAATCACTTGAGATATGCAAATCATACCACATGGGCAAGATGACCGAAAAGCCTCGTTTCAAAGAAGATGGAACAAGATAGCAACTTGTTGGAAGTAACACATTTTGATGTGTGCAGTCCAATGAGTGCTGAGGCATGCAGTGAATATCGTTATGTTCTAACTTCACAGATGATTCGAGTAGATGTTGAGTATATTTACTTGATGAAACAAAAGTATGAATTATTGAATGGTTCAAGTAATTTCAGAGTGAAGTTGAAGATCATCGTGACAAGAGGATAAAATGTCTATGATATGATCATAGAGAAGAGTATCTGAGTTACGAGCTTTGGCACGCAATTAAGACATTGTGGAAATTGTTTCACAATTAATATCACTCGAACACCATAGTGTGATGGTGTGTCCGAACATCATAGTTGCACCCTATTGGATATGGTGCGTACCATGATGTCTCTTATCGAATTAACACTATCGTTCATGGGTTAGGCATTAGAGACAACCACACTCACTTTAATGGGGCACCACATAATACCGTTGAGACGACACCGTTTGAACTCTGGTTTGGAGAAACCTAAGTTGTCGTTTCTTAAAAGTTTGGGGCTGCGACGCTTATGTGAAAAAGTTTCAGGTTGATAAGCTCGAACCCAAAGCGGATAAAATGCATCTTCATAGGACACCCAAAACAGTTGGGTATACCTCCTAATTCAGATCCGAAAGCAATAGGGATTGTTTCTTGAACCGGTCCTTTCTCGAGGAAAAGTTTGTCTCAAAGAATTGAGGGAGGATGGTGGAGACTTAATGAGGTTATTGAACCATCACTTCAACCAAAGGTGTAGCAGGCATAGGAAGTTGTTCGTGTGGCACCTACACCAATTGAAGTGGAAGCTGATGATAGTGATCATGATGCTTCGATCAAGTCACTACCGGACCTCGAGGGTCGACAAGGACGATACTACTTCAGAGTGGTACGACTCTGTCTTAGAGGTCATGTTGCTAGACAACAATGAACCCACGAGCTATGGAGAAGCGATGGTGGTCCCAAATTCGACAAATGGTTAGAAGCCATGAAATCCGAGATAGGATCCATGTATCAGAACAAAGCATGGACTTTGGTGGACTTGCCCAATGATCGGCAAGCCATTGAGATAAATGGATCTTTAAGAAGAAGACGGACGTGGATGGTAATGTCACCATCTATGAAGCTCGACTTGTGGCGAAGAGTTTTTCACAAGTTCAAGGAGTTGACTACGATGAGATTTTCTCATCCGTAGCGATGCTTAAAGTCCACCGGAATCATGTTAGCATTAGCTGCATTTATGAAATCTGGAAGATGGATGTCAAAGCGAGTTTACTTACCAGTTTTCGTAAGGAAAGGTTGTATGTGATACAATTAGAAAGGTTTTGTCGATCCTAAGGATGCTAAAAGGTATGCTAGCTCCAGCGATCCTTCCATGGACTGGAGTAAGCATCTCAGAGTTGGAATATGCACTTTGATAAGATGATCAAAGATTTTTGGTTTATACAAAGTTTATGAGAAACTTGTATTTCCAAAGAAGTGAGTGGGAGCACTATAAAATTTTTGATAAGTATATGTTGTAAACATATTGTTGATCAGAAATGATGTAGAATTTCTAGAAAGCAAATAGGGTTATTTGAAAAGTGTTTTTCAATGGAAAACCTGGATTAGGCTACTTGAACAATAAGCATCAAATCTATAAGATAGATCAAAATGCTTAATAGTACTTTCAAATGAGACATACCTTGACATGATCTTGAAGGTGTTCAAGATGGATCAGTCAAAGAAGGAGTTCTTGCCTGAGTTGTAAGGTATGATGTTAAGACTTAAAGCTCGACCACGGCAGAAGAAAGAGGAAGGACAAAGGTCATCCTCTGTGCTTTTGTCATAGGCTCTATACTGTATGCCATGCTGAGTACCGCACCTGATGTGTGCCTGGCCACATGTCTGGCAAGAGGGTACAAAGGTGATCAAGGAGTGGATCACCAGATGGCGGTCAAAATTATCCTTAGAGGAATAAGGATATGTTTCTTGGTTATGGAGGTGATAAAGAGTTCGATGTAAAGAGTTACGTCGATGCAAGCTTTAACATCTATCCGAATGACTCGGAGTAGCAAACCGGATACATATAGTGGAGCAACCATTTGGAATAGCTCCAAGTGGAGCGTGGAAGCAACATCTACAATATGACCTAGAGATTTGCAAAGTACATACGGATCTGAATGTTGTAGACCCGTTGACTAAAACCTCTCTTACAAGCAAAACATGATCAAACCCCAGAACTCATTGAGTCTTAATCACATGATGATGTGAACTAGTTTAGTGACACTAGTAAACTCTTGGGTGTTGGTCACATGATGATGTGACCTGAGAGTCTTAATCACATGGCGATGTGAACTAGATTATTGACTCTAGTGCAAGTGAGAGACTGTTGGAAATATGCCCTACAGGCAATAATAAATTAGTTATTATTACTATATTTCCTTGTTCATGATAATCGTTTATTATCCATGCTATAATTGTATTGATAGGAAACTCAGATACATGTGTGGATACATAGACAACACCATGTCCCTAGTAAGACTCTAATTGACTAGCTCGTTGATCAATAGATGGTTACGGTTTCCTGACCATGGACATTGGATGTCATTGATAACGAAATCACATCATTAGGAGAATGATGTGATGGACAAGACCCAATCCTAAGCCTAGCACAAAGATCGTAGTTCGTATGCTAAAGCTTTTCTAATGTCAAGTATCATTTACTTAGACCATGAGATTGTGCAACTCCCGGATACCGTAGCAATTCTTTGGGTGTACCAAACGTCACAACGTAACTGGGTGGCTATAAAGGTGCACTACAGGTATCTCCGAAAGTGTCTGGGTTGGCATGAATCGAGATCGATTTGTCACTCCGTAAACGGAGAGGTATCTCGGGCCCACTCGGTAGGACATCATCATAATATGCACAATGTGACCAAGGGGTTGATCACGGATGATGTGTTATGGAACGAGTAAAGAGACTTGCCGGTAACGAGATTGAACAAGGTATCGGTATACCGACGATCGAATCTCGGCAAGTACTATACCGCTAGACAAAGGGAATTGTATACGGATCGATTGAGTCCTTGACATCGTGGTTCATCCGATGAGATCATCGTGGAACATGTGGGAGCCAACATGGGTATCCAAATCCCGCTGTTGGTTATTGGCCGAGAACGCCTCGGTCATGTTCAAGATGGTTCCCCAACCCATAGGGTCTACACACTTAAGGTTCGATGACGCTAGGGTTATAAAGGAAGTTTGTATGTGGTTACCGAATGTTGTTCGGAGTCCCGGATGAGATCCCGGACGTCACGAGGAGTTCTAGAATGGTCCAGAGGTAAATATTTATATATGGGAAGTCATGTTTTGGTCACCGAAAAAGTTTCGGGTTTTATCGGTAACGTACCGGGACCACCGGAGGGTCCCGGGTCCACCAAGTGGGGCCACCATCCCTGAGGGCTGCATGGGCCAAGTGTGGGAGGGACCAGCCTGGTGGGCTGGTGCGCCCCCCCCCACAAGGGCCCAAGGCGCCTAGGGTTTGGGGAGGGGCGACCCACCCAACTTGGGGGCAAGTTTCTCTCCTCCCCTTGGCCGCACCCTAGATGGGTTTGGCTGGCCGCCCCTAGGGGTGGAACCCTAGGTGGGGCGCAGCCCTCCTCTCCCTATATATACTTGAGGGTTTTGGGGCTGCCAACACATGAGTTTCACCTCTCCCCGGCGCAGCCCTACCTCTCTCCTCCTCTCTCTGCTGGTGCTTGGCGGCCCCGCAGGATTGCCACGCCTCCATCACCACCATGTCATTGTGCTGCTGCTGAACGGAGTCTTCTCAACGTCTCCTCTCTCCTTGCTGGATCAAGGCATGGGAGACGCCACCGGCTGTACGTGTGTTGAACGCCGAGGTGCCGTCCGTTCGGCACTAGGATCTCCGGTGATTTGGATCGCGACGAGTACGACTCCTTCAACCCTATTCTCTTGAATGCTTTCGCTTAGCGATCTACAAGGGTATGTAGATGCACTCTCCTTCCCCTCGTTGCTGGTTTCTCCATAGATAGATCTTGGTGACACGTAGGAAAATTTTGAATTTCTGCTACGTTCCCCAATAGTAAGTATTCTGCAAATGAATGCAGACTATGAGAACCAAGGGATTCTCTGTTGGGGAACGTAGTAATTTCAAAATTTTCCTACGCACACGCAAGATCATGGTGATGCATAGCAACGAGAGGAGAGTGTTGTCTATGTACCCTCGTGAGACCAAGCGAAGCGATCACAACGAGAGGAAGTAGTCGACGCTCTCCTCGCGATCCAACCGATCCCAGCCAAGCATTCGGCGCCCGAAGTTCTTGACACACGACAGCTCGCTGACGCCTCGGGCTCCGATCCAGAAAGCTCCGGGAGAGAGAGTTCACAAGATGACGGCGTGGGACGATCTTGATGTTCTATCGACGCAGGCTTCGCCTAAGCACCGCTACGATATGACCGAGGTGGATTATGGTGGAGGGGGGCACCGACACGGCTAAGGAACGATCTCAAGGATCAACTTGTGTGTCCATGGGTGCCCCTGCCTCAGATATAAAGGAGTGGAGGAGGGGAGGGCCGCCCCTCTATGGCGCGCCTTAGGGGAGTCCTACTCCCACCGGGAGTAGGATTCCCCTTTTCCTAGTCCAACTAGGAACCCTTCCATGTATTAGGAGTAGGAGAGAACGAAAGGGAAGAGAGAAGGAGAAGGAAGGAAGGGTGCGCCCCCTCTCCCTAGTCCAATTCGGTAGACCAAGGGGAGGGCGGTGGCCACCCTTTTGGCCCTTTTTCTCCTTTCCCGTATGGCCCATTAAGGTCCAATACGAATTCCCGTAACTCTCCCAGATTCAAAAATACCAATCACTGAACCTTTCCGAACTCCGGATATAGTCGTCCAATATATCGATCTTTACATCTCGACCATTTCGAGACTCCTCGTCATGTCCCCGATCTCATCCGGGACTAACTCCTTCGGTACATCAAAACTCATAAACTCATAATATATCCGCCATCGAAACCTTAAGCGTGCGGACCCTACGGTTCGAGAACAATGTAGACATGACCGAGACATCGCCTCGACAATAACCAATAGCGGACCTGGATGCCCATATTGGTTCCTACATATTCTATGAAGATCTTTATCGGTCGCATCGCATAACATCATACGTTGTTCCCTTTGTCATCGGTATGTTACTTGCCCGAGATTCGATCGTCGGTATCCAATACCTAGTTCAATCTCGCTATCGCAAGTCTCTTTACTCGCTCAGAATACATCATCTCGCAACTAACTCATTAGTTGCAATGCTTGCAAGGCTTAAGTGATGTGCATTACCGAGAGGGCCCAGAGATACCTCTCCGACATTCGGAGTGACAAATCCTAATCTCAAATACGCCAACCCAACAAGTACTTTTGGAGACACCAGAGAGCACCTTTATAATCACCCGCTTATGTTGTGACGCTTGGTAGCACACAAAGTGTTCCTCCGTAAATGGGAGTTGCATAATCTCATAGTCATAGGAACATGTATAAGTCATGAAGGAAGCAATAGCAACATACTAAACGATCGTGGTGCAATCTAAACGGAATGGGTCATGTCAATCGATCATTCAACTAATGATGTGACCTTGTTAATCAAATAACAACTCCTTGTTCATGGTTAGGAAACATAACCATCTTTGATTAACAAGCTAGTCAAGTAGAGGCATACTAGTGACACTCTGTTTGTCTATATATTCACACATGTATTATGTTTCCGGTTAATACAATTCTAGCATGAATAATAAACATTTAGCATGATATAAGGAAATAAATAATAACTTTATTATTGCCTCTAGGGCATATTTCCTTCATTCTCCCATGGACATGTACCTGTGACAGCATTAGAGATGCGAGGGAAGGAGAATAGGTCATATGCATTCTCAAAAGATTTTGAAGATAAATCAGTTTAGAAGACATTAACCTCATGGTGGCGAAGAAATTCACTTAATGAAGGAAGTCGGTCCCAGATTTGTACGAATCCGTGAATAGGTACAAGTGAGGAATCTAACTAGTTTTGACACATAAGTGAACATACTTTGTAGTGTATGAGATTTAGAAAGAGACAGATCCAGATTTGGAAGTGTATAAACCACTTTTGGTTGTAGTAGATGGATTTGACAGATCAAAAAGACTGTAAAAAGTAGGTTTTAATTACCACAGATGAACTGCTGGAAGAAGTAGTAGGGAGGCCGAGCAGTCCAATCTCCCGCGCCCTAACTTGGCGCCGGAAGACACCTATGATGGCGGCAGAGAGGGAGAGGTCCACGACCGGCACGAGGACGGCATCGAAGAAGTCGTGGTAGCTAAGCGCTTCGTCTCCGGCGTCGACGCGAGCTAGCGGAGGCGCTACGGTTTGAGCGAGGTGGTGAGATGGAAGAACAGATATTGACCATGAGGGGTGAGTATTTAGAGGAAGGAGGAGTGCGGCGCAGCGGAATTACACAGGTGCCCCTGGCGGTTCACATCTGAGGAACACGTAGTGTGCATGCAATTTGTCAGGAGTTGATCTGTGTCCCCACGCACGCCTGGATTGTCGAGTGGTCATTCCAGCTTCTCCGGTTTTCAGGCAATAAGGATACAACATTAAAAACAGATTTAAATGTTTGTCTCTTTGTCTTCTATTGACCAGGACTCAGAGAAGACAATCGACAGGTTTCAATAGAATGCATATGATTTGGACAGATAGAATTTGAGGAAGAAGCACAGAAGAGGTTATGGTCCGATCACATTCACTTAGATCAATAAAGATTCAAGTATGAAGACATAGCTATAAGTGAATGTTGTAGAGGACAGAACACAAATATATATAGAGAGAGACCAGCTCAACATTGCGAAGATAAACCTTGAAGTCAAATCAATGTTGAAGACGAACCAAATGCGAAGACTATGCAACCATGATGCCAAAAGAAACACTTCAATAATAATGTGGTGGTGGCGTTACCCACCGTATAAGAAGTATTAGACCTAGACAGGACGCAGAATTATTGTGGAGCTCCGAAGTCAAATTTCACGTTAATGTATTCACACTTGGAGTGTATGTCTTCATTGATTGAAGATATACGTTACTCGTGTGTTGCACATCTAAGTCATCAACATGCATAAGTGTTAGGATGTGTGTCCAATTATAGGACATTTGAGGAATCTAAGATATTTAGCTCACATCGCAACTTGCAAAATCTTTTCTCATCCAAGGGCTTTGTGAAGATATCTGCCAATTGCTCTTCAGTGTTGACGTGAATGATATCCATATCTTCCTTCATGGCATGATCTCTGAGAAAGTGATAATGGATCAGAATGTGCTTTGTCTTCGAGTGCTGAACTGGGTTGTTGGCAATCTTGATGGCGCTTTCATTGTCATAGTAGAGTGGCACATGCTTCAAATGGATACCATAGTCCTTGAGATTTTGCTTCATCCATAGAAGCTGAGCGCAGCAAGATCCAGCAGCAATGTATTCAGATTCAGCAGTGGAGAGAGATACACAGTTATGCTTCTTTGAAAACCAATAGATAAGAGATTATCCAAGAAAGTGACATGTACCTGATGTGGACTTGTGATCAACCTTGTCACCAGCATAATCAGCATCTGAGAATCCAACAAGATCAAACTCTAAGCCCTTTGGATACAATGATCCTAGTGTTGGGGTGTAAGCCAAATATCGAAGAATTCGCTTCACAGCTAAGTGATGTGATTCCTTTGGTGCCGCTTGGAATCGGGCACACATGCAAATGCTGAGTGAGGGAGTCCTGGACTAGGGGGTGTCCGGATAGCCGGACTATCAATATCCGCCGGACTCCCATACTACGAAGATAGAAGATTGAAGACTCCGGCTCGTGTCCGGAAGGTACTTTCCTTGGCGTGGAAGGCAAGCTTGGCAATACGGATATGTAGATCTCCTACATTGTAACCGACTCTGTGTAACCCTAGCCTCTCTGGTGTCTATATAAACCGGAGGGCTTTAGTCCGTAGGACACAACATTACATCTCAACAATCATACCATAGGCTAGCTTCTAGGTTTAGCCTCCTTGATCTCGTGGTAGATCTACTCTTGTACTACCCATATCATCAATATTAATCAAGCAGACGAGGGTTTTACCTCCATCGAGAGGGCCCGAACTCAGGTAAAAACATTGTGTCCCTCGTCTCTTGTTACCATCCGCCTAGACGCACAGTTCGGGACCCCTACCCGAGATCCGCCGGTTTTGACACCGACATTGGTGCTTTCATTGAGAGTTCCTCGTGTCGCCCCCGATAGGCTCGATGGCATCTTCAACCATCAACGCTGTCCGTGGTGAGACTTTTCTCCCGGACAGATCTTCAGATTCGGCGGCTTTGCATGCGGGCCAATTCTCTTGGCCATCCGAGCAGATCGAAGCTACGCCTGGCCGTCAGTCGATTCGAAGCTTGAACTTCACGGCCGACGACCGCGGAGACTTGATCTTCGACGGACTCGAGCCACACAAGAAAGCGCCGCCAGACCGTGGACGATGGGCATGATCTAGCTCGCCACGGATAGTGCTTTGGTGGTCAGATTTCGATCCGCCCGCCACTAGCCCGAGCCGATTGCCCATGTCGAGGGCCGGTGGATAGACGCCACCGGGGCTTCAACATCCACGGCGATGGAGCCGAATACCAATCTTGTCCCTCGCGAAACTCATGATCCCGAGGCGCGGACTCGCCGACTCCGAGCCTCCCGCGCCCCGCCAATTAAACCAGATTGGGCGCTGGTTATGGATTTCACCGCCATGACATCTTCCAAAGACTCGCTTTTGGCGATATCCTGAATCTCTCAAGCATCTCTCGCTATCAGAGAATCTGGCGGACTATGGCGGGACGGTTGGAGTTCGACGAAGAAGAAATTCAGATCCCACCCACCACCCACTTTATAGCTACCGTCAAGATTTAACCGACATGCTAGACTTCGACTCGGCGACATCGACGCTTAGGGACGACGATGAGGGAGACGAACAGACCCAAATACCACAGGGCATCGGAAGGCCACCTCGCCATACGACGCCTACATGGTGGATACCCAAAAGAAGGGATGGCGAAAAAGCAGAGGAGGAAGATTCTCTAAAGAAGCAGCCCAACGCGCCGGCGCCGGGCGCCGCCTAAATCCCGCCACAACAAGAATGGAGATTCCGCACGGGAGACAATAACACCGGAGAGTGCCAAAGACGATCCCTCTCGCAAGACTCAAGATAGGAGGACGCAGGCAAGCCCTCACGATGGCGGCGCATTTAAGGGGTTGAGGATGATAACTATATGCCTCCTCCAAGACGGCAAGCCTCAACGATGATGAATTCATCATACCCGAGGATCCCGTCGAACAAGAACGCTTCAGCGCAGCTCATAGCCACGGCAAATAGCCTAAAGAAAAAGCAGCAATAGCTCCAAGCTGATCAAGATCTCGCTAGCCGATCGATGGATCGAGGTCCTCGCGTCGAGGAGTATAAACTCAACGCCCTCCAAAAGTTACCTAAGACGCAAGTTGCTCCCCGATTAGAGGAGGAAGCATACATACCTTCATCACCAGCAAGAAGACATGGTCGACCGACCACCCCGTGGTCGCGACAGAGAGGCATTCGTGCCCTCAGCCAAGACCGCACTCGCATCGATCCAAGAGTACAAAGCCAAAAGGAACGCTACGGACTTGCGAGACATATTGAGGACAAAGCAAGACAATCCAGATCCATCTATGGATCACGTGGGCGCCCTACGACCCACGCACGATACCGCCGAGCCGACATAACGCCGCCGGGCCGAACATAGCGACATCGCGCCCTCGAGCTGCGCCGCAATATTGCTCAATACAGGGCGCCAGACACCCGCTATGCTTCATCGACGAAGTAATGGATCATCGATCCTCAAGGGTTCAAACTCAGAATATCGAATCTTACGATGGTACAACAGACCGCGGTATGGATCAAGATTATCTTTCCACATCCATATGGCCCGCCGCGACGATCTCCACGCCATCAAATATCTCCCACTCAAGCTTAAAGGACCAGCTCGGCATTGGCTTAACAGCCTGCCCGCAGAGTCAATGGGTGTTGGGAAGACTCGAGGCCGCGTTCCTTGATAACTTCCAAGGTACATATGTGCGACCACCGACGCCGATGACCTAAGCCACATTATTCAGCAGCCTGACAAATCGCCGCATAATTTCGACACGGTTCTTGACAAGAAAAATCAAATCGTCGACTGTCCGGATGCGGAGGCCCTTGCAGCCTTCAAACATAACATCCGAGACGAATGGCTAGCCCGGCACCTGGGGCAGGAGAAGCCGAAATCCATGGCAGCCCTCACATCGTTAATGACCCGCTTTTGTGCGGGAGAGGACAGCTGGCTAGCCCGCAGCAACAATCTCCGCAAAAATTCTGGCAGCCCGGACACTAAGGACAACAATGGCAGGTCACGTCGAATCAAAAACAAGCGCCGCATTAACGACGATGACAAGGAGGATACGGCAGTCAATGCCGGATTCCAAGGCTCCAAACCCGGTCAACGGAAGAAGCCATTTAAAAGAACCACTCCGGGTCCGTCCAATCTGGACCGAATACTCGACCGCTCATGCCAGATACATGGCACCCCCGAAAAGCCAGCTAATCACACCAATAGAGATTGTTGGGTGTTCAAGCAGGCTGGCAAGTTAATTGCCGAACACAATGACAAGGGGCTAAATAGCGACGACGAGGAAGAGACCTGGCCGCCTAACAATAGAGGACAGAAGGGTTTCCCCCCATAAGTGCGGACGGTGAATATGATTTACGCGACCCATATACCCTAGAGGGAGCGGAAGCGCGCACTACGGGACGTCTATGCGATGGAGCCAGTAGCCCCGAAGTTCAATCCATGGTCCTCCTGTCCAATCACTTTCGATCGACGAGACCATCCGACCAGCATACGCCATGGCGGATTCGCCGCATTGGTCTTAGACCCAATCGTCGATGGATTTCACCTCACAAGAGTCCTCGATGGACGGCGCAGCAGCCTGAACCTGCTTTATCGTGACACAAGGCGCAAAATGGGCATAGACCCATCCAGATCAAACCTACTAAAACAACCTTTAAAGGTGTCATCCTGTGAGTGGAAGCCAATCAGATAGGCTCACCACACCGAAGTGGTCTTCGGATCCCCGGATAATTTCCGGTTAAGAGTTAATCTTCGATATAGTCCCGCTCAGAAGCGGCTATCATGCCTCGCTTCGGACGAACCGCGCTTGTAAAATTCAACGCGGTGCCGCATTATGCATACCTAAAGCTCAAGATGCCAGCCCTCGTGGAGTCATTATGGTCAACGGAATACAGAACGCCCTCCGAACGGAGGAACATACATGCTCTCGCGTAAGTACAGAGCAGCCTTCTACGGCAATTCTCTAGTTCGCAATTAAAAGCCGGATACATCAAAGCGCCCCGAGCAACACTAACTAAGACCACTGGCGCGATCAGAGCATCGCCAGAGTAATGCGGCCCCAACCCCGCCCACAAGATGATCACTAGAATAACACCGCAGACATCATTATGCTTTGGAGATACCATGGGCGCAGGGAGGGCTTAACCACAAGGACCAAAGAGTGCGGCTTGACCACACGGGGGGCTCATGCGACGCCCGCTTGGCTTTGTTTTTATCTTTTCTTCTTTTGTGTATACAGGACTCCATTAACCGTAAGCCTCGTCCGACGGCGAACTTGCCGAACTCACGATGCAACAGCCAGGATTAAAGAAGGCTGCATTTAACAATCGTGTGGTCTCCATTACGAGCATTAAATTCGATTACATACACCAAGTCTGCAGCTTAGCCCTCGAGGGGGACATGTTAATTTAGTCCAAATCCTTGCTTATCAAGACTATTTGTATCAGTCCGCTTTATTAGCGGACCTCCTTTTATAAATAACGCAACACTTCCTTTTTGCAAGTATATTACCTTTTCATTGCAATTATGTTATCTTTACATATGTTCATTATATGACATCTTGCACCAGATACTTTGGTACGGCCGAATACACCAGGGCTTCGTTCCCCTGATTATGGTGTGATTAAGTCCGAACACTTTCACAAGTGCGGCACCCGAACTTATAGCATTATATGAATCAGCTCAATCATGTCTTGGGTCAATAGTTGGGTTTGCCGGCTCCCATGTTTTGGTACCTTACGCCCGTTCTGGCGGCTAAGGTAGCACTGGAGAACCATCGCGATTGCGCCCGGTTGAGCCGGGTTAACGCCCTGGAGAAAGCTAAACCGATCGGCATGATAAGGCGAGAGATCGGTCGCTGTTCGAGAGGTCTTTCGGTCCCTAAAGACTCATGCCGCCGAGCGAAGTTCCGATGATGTCCGACGAAGGCGTGGATAGCGCCGGATTCGGTCTTCGAATACCGGGGCTTCACCAAATTTAAAATTATAGAATTCTATGGCTAAGTGAGAGTGTTCAAGCATTATAAGTCTGGTTGCCTTGTTCGTCGTGGTTGAGCGCCTCCTAGATGGACCCAAAATGGGAACAAGAGTGCTCAAGTTTATCACCGAACACCCCAAAGACTGTGGCTTTGGGGCTGAAGCCAACGACTTGCCATCTCTCGATTTAATAAACGGCCGCATGAAGGTAATATTTTAAATTCAACAAGCGTTGCTCATGGCGCATATAAACGAAGTTTTCAGCGCAGAGGATAAAAACACAGCGAAGTTCACTCAAAGATTACATTTCGGGGCACTCATCGCAATATCGCAGCTCCCTTCAGACAACTTTATAATATCGCCCCGTGCGATGCTCCTTGCTCGGCGGTGGCGGATCCGTGAGAAGCTTCGCGCATCCAGTTTGCCCCATTGCACCTTTATGCGGGCAAGGGCCCGACGAGCGCCTTCAATGCGGTGGAGCGCTTGATTACATCCAGCCCGGGCATGCATCCACCAGCCGCGACTAGGACAAAGTAGCTGCTGTGCATGGCTCGCCAGCCCACACCGGATCAGTGAGGCCCTTCATGGCCTCCTCACCTGCCTTAGGAGTTTGACCACCGCTTCACTGGTCGCTTGGGGGCACGGATGGCCGGCCTCAAAGATACCGAGACCGAAGACCTTCTCCGCTGAGCTCCCTCCTCGCCATGATAGAATGCGGCGGCATCGACGCACTACGCGGGCAGATCCGCAAATGCCCCGAGAGCTCCGAATTAAGTATCCGTAATTTACATTAACATGCTTGCTCGCATGAAAACGCCTTACCCGCCGCTATCTTCTTCATGTCCTCTACCTCCCGATGGGCCTTTCGGGCCTCGGCCTTGGCGGACTTGGCACTTTCGAGAGCCGAGGCAAGCTCTGACTCGAGTTTGAGTCACGCCCAAACTCTCATGCTTTTCCATGAGAGCCCGGAGCTCTTGCCGAACTTCCGCCACCAAAGTGCCGCTTGCTTTTCTCACTCAGCCTGCTCTGTGGTCAGATTATGCTCGCCACGGACACGGCATCCTTCAGTCTGCCACCTCGTTAGTGGCCCCTGCATTACATATATTATCCTTATTAATCTTGTTTGCAACCAAAGCCCTTTTTCAGAAGGTACTTATTTAAAGTGGTGTTATTCACCTTCTTTTTCCTTGAGCTGCCTCTTGGCATGGCCGAGCTCTTGCTCCGACCGCCAAGGTCCTTCTTCACGCCGACCTCCGCCACAATGCGGCAGAGGTCAACAAGCGCAGCCCGCAAACCCATATTGACATATTTTTTAGCAACCTCACAGATATCTTGTTAGATCCTTAGTCCGCTTTTCTTTCCAACACCGAACTAAGCATCAGGCTCTTGTCTATGCGGTATTACATTACATTATTTTAAAACTTCTTACCTCAAAGCCTCGTTAGAAGGCTGTTGCAGAAGCTTGGTCAGCCAGCCCTTGGCGAGCTGGACCTTTCAATCACCGCACTCATGAGAGTGCGGTGTTCTTCCTCGATGGAAGCGCTTTAAGCGCCCAAAGAAGTTATCCGCGCCCCGGTTGGACGGAGGCCGCCGGCGCCACGGTCCTGCCCTTCTTTCAAAGGGCCGCTTGCGGACTCGAACCGCTGCGGTTCCGAGGTGGAGTCCGCACGAAGTCCGGGGCTGCCCGACGGCACCTCCGAGCCTCCTCTGGCGGGTCCTTTGTGGGACTCCGCCCATCGCCCTCATCGACGCTGGGGTAGAGGCAATCGGGATGGAATTTACATCCGACGGCGCCAAAGACCCGCCATCGAAGTCGGGAAGATCGCCAACGGCCGGACTACGGGCGAATGCGGCGTTAGAAGGACACTACATGGCATACAATGTACGGCATATAAATGATCTGAATATTTACGATCCTGCCGGACGCTCGCCCTTGAGGCCATTCTTCCTCGCCAACATTGATGTTGGCGAAACTGTCCGGGGATAGTTCTCCCCTCTTGACCCTTCGCCACCCCGATTGGGAGGCCTTCTCTTCTTCTCTCCTCCTCCGGAGAGAGTACTCCTCCTCCTTCTCGCCTTCGAGGAGGAGTCCTCGCCGCCGTCGACGCTCGACACGGAACTCTTTCGAGTCCCCGTGGCCACCTTCTTGGCCTTCTTCTCCAAAGACCACGTACGGTGCCGGAACCAGCAGCCTTGCTAAGCAGGCATCCACTGGTTCTTCTGGCATGGGAGCCGGGCTGATAAGCAGCTTGGCCTTCTCCATCCAGTCCTGTCAAAGGAAGAGGCAGATTAAAAACCTCACTAGAGTCAATCTAAGTACTATAAGTGTCCCGTAATGGGGTCGAATCACTTACCTCGTCAGTCGGAGACTGCGAGCTAAATCCGCGGTCTTCGGTCGCGGATGCGGGAGCTTCAGCGCCCTTGAACAGCACCTCCAGCGCCTTCAGACGTTGTATCAAGAGCCCGCCAACGCCCTGGTGCTGTTTTGGATTAAACTCCCACAGATTAAATGCCCGTTCTTGACATGGGAGAATCGCGGAGGAGCATGACTGGACCACGCCGACGAGCCGAGCCTATTGCTCACCAACTTCTTGATGCAGGCTCAAGTCCCGTCACCTCCATCGGATCACCCCACCGCAAGCCCTTTCTTCCGTGAGGTGAGCTGCGTGGGGATTCCAGATCTAAATTGGGGCCGCCGCCCATGTAGGCTCACGCTGCTCGGTGATGTAGAACCACCCCGATTGCCACCCCTTGACGGAGTCCACGAAGGTCCCTTCTAGTTAAGGGACGTTGGGCAGCTTGCCCAACATGGCGCCTCAAGATTCCGCTTATGCCCCTTCACAACCTTCGCTTGACGTTAAAGGTCTTGAGCCATAGGCAAGTGGGGCCGGATGCGAGAAAGGTTTCGCACACCCACGATAAACGCCGAGATGTTGAGGACTAAGTTCGCGCCAGATCGTGGAAATCCAGGCCGAGTAAAACATGAGCCCCGGACGAATGGATGGAGCGGAAAGCTCATCCGCGGAGGAAGTGGGGAAGGAAGACGACCTCTCATGAGGCCCCGGGTAGGGATGAGCTGCCCGCTGTCGCAGCGCAGCCGGCGCGCGATGTCGCCGAAAGGTATCCGCGTCGCAGCTTGGTGATGTCCTCCTCCTGGCGGTGGAGGCCATCCATTTGCCTCCCTCCGGACATATTCGGAGAAGGGTCGAGGTGAGATGTGCGAGCTTGCTGGAGCTTGAGTTCGCAAGGACGGATAAGCAAAGGAGGAAGAAGGCGAGGTGAGAAGGTAAATCCTTATCCCTTATATATAGGCGACAAAACTATGCGCCCTCACCGCCCTGGTAAAACTCGCTATCTCCCAAGCGCCACCATCAATGGCGCGTTGGGTTACCCACGCACGTATTGATGAGAATCCTGAATAAGGGGAACACGATCTCGCTCGACAGACGCGTTAAGGAAACCACCTCGCTAAATGTGCTGAGGTGGTATAGTAATTCAAACAAAGGGCTTGGTGGCGGTGTGATGTCACGCCGCCTAATACGCCGCAGATTGAATCAGTGTATATGTTTTATTCTCTACGCTTGGAATGTGGAATTTATTTTGCAGAGCGGACACTATCCCGGTGTTCATTATCTTCTCCGGATTATTCAAGGAGGAACCCGCCTTGCAATGCCGAACATTATGCACGCCGGACTTATCGTCATTGAAGACTGGTTCGGGCTACCGAGGAGTCTCGACTAGGGGTGTCCGGATAGCCGACTATCAATATCCCGGACTCCCATACTACGAAGATAGAAGATTGAAGACTCGCTCGTGTCCGAAGGTACTTTCCTTGGCGTGGAAGGCGAAGCTTATAATACGGATATGTAGATCTCCTACATTGTAACCGACTGTAACCCTAGCCTCTCCGGTGTCTATATAAACCGGAGGGCTTTAGTCCAGAGGACACAACATTACATCTCAACAATCATACCATAGGCTAGCTTCTAGGGTTTAGCCTCCTTGATCTCGTGGTAGATCTACTCTTGTACTACCCATATCATCAATATTAATCAAGCAGGACGTAGGGTTTTACCTCCATCGAGAGGGCCCGAACCTGGGTAAAAACATTGTGTCCCTCGTCTCTTGTTACCATCCGCCTAGACGCACAGTTCGGGACCCCCTACCCGAGATCCGCCGGTTTTGACACCGACACTGAGCATTATATCTGGCCTAGATGCACATAATTATAGTAAAGAACCAATCATGGAGTGGTATACCTTTTGATCGAACTCTTTACCATTGTCCTCGGGGTCCAAATGACTTTTGGTTGGCATTGGCGTCGCGTATCCTTTGCAGTCTTGCATTCCAAACTTCTTCAGGCAATCTTTGAGGTATTTTTCTTGTGATATGAAGATGTCGTTGCTCTGCTGACGGATTCGAAGACCGAGGAAAAATTTCAGCTCACCCATCATGGACATCTGATATTTCTCTTGCATCATGTGCCCAAACTCATCACTGTATCTCTTGTGGGTGCAGTCGAAGATAATGTCAGCCACATAGATTTGGCACACAAACAGTTCACCATCATATGTCTTCGTGAAGAGTGTAGGATCTAGAGAACCAGGTTTGAAGCCTTTGCTCTTCAGGAAGTCTTTGAGTGTGTCATACCAAGCGCGAGGAGCTTGTTTGAGGCCATATAGTTCCTTGTTGAGCTTGTATACCATATCAGGATGTTTTGGATCTTCAAAGCGAGGTGGTTGCACAACATACACTTCTTCTTCAGTCTTGCCATTGAGAAAGGCACTCTTCACATCCATTTGGTATAGAAGAATGTTGTAATGGTTGGCATAGGCTAGCAGTATGCGAACGGCTTCAAGCCTAGCCACGGGAGCGAATGTTTCATTGAAGTCAATCCCTTCTACTTGAGTGTAACCTTGAGCAACTAGATGAGCCTTGTTTATGACAACTTGACCATGCTCATCTTGTTTGTTGCGATAGATCCATTTGGTGCCTATGATATTGTGCTTGCGAGGATCAGGATGCTTGACCAATTCCCATACATTGTTCAGCTCGAACTGTTGAAGCTCTTCTTGCATAGCTTGAATCCATTCATGTTCCATGAAGGCTTCAACAACTTTCTTGGGTTCAGATATAGAGACAAATGCAAAGTGTCCACAGAAATTTGCTAGCTGCATTGCTCTAGAACGAGTGAGTGGACCAGGTGCATTGATGCTATCAATTATCTTCTCAACACGTACTTCATTTGCAACACGGGGATGAACTGGACGAAGATTTTGCCCTTGCAGATCATTGTCTTCAGCTTCAGCATTGACTTCAGGCTGAGCATTGTCTTCGGGTTCATTTGGTGCAATGATGATTTCTTCTTCAGCCTGAGCTTCTGAAGGTATGATTTCTCTAGTACCCATCAGCTTGATAGATTCACTAGGTGGGACGTCATCTAGCACATTTGGCAGGTGCTCTCTTTGCGAGCCGTTAGTCTCATCGAACCGCACATCCACAATTTCAACCACTTTATAGTGAAAGAGGTTGAAGACTCTGGAGGAGTGTGAATCCTTTCCGATCCAAGCATAAAACCTTCATGTGCTTTCGGTGCAAATTTTGAAGTGTGATGTGGATCCTTGATCCAGCACCTAGCACCAAATACTCTGAAGTAACTGACGTTTCGCTTCTTACCAGTAGTAGCTCATATGATGTCTTCTTAAGAAGCTTGTGTAGATAAACATGGTTGATGACATGGAATGCAATATCAATGGCTTTAGGCCAGAACTTCCTTGGAGTCTTGTACTCATCGAGCTTCGTTCGAGCCATCTCAATGAGTGTCCTATTCTTGCGCTACACAATGTCATTCTGCTGAGGTGTGTAAGGAGCTGAGAACTCATGAGTAATGCCCAATGTATCAAGATAAGTGTCGAGGCTGGTGTTCTTGAATTCTGTGCATTGTCACTTCTGTGTGCTTGATCTTGATGCCATAGTTCGTCATGGCACGATTGGTGAATCGTCTGAAGACATCCTGCACTTCATTCTTGTAGAGGATTATATGCACCCATGTATATCTTGAGTAATCATCAACAACGACGAAGCCATGGAGACAAGAAGTGGTAGTAAGAGTAGAGTAGTGGGTAGGGCCGAATAAGTCCATGTGAAGCAGCTCGAAGGGACGTGATGTCGTCATGATTGTCTTCGAGGGATGCTTGGCCCTAGTCATCTTCCCAGCTTCGCAAGCACCACATAGATGATCCTTCTTGAACTTGACGCCCTCGATGCCCACAACATGCTTCTTCTTCGCGAGAGTCTACAAGTTCCTCATGCCAGCATGTCCTAGCCTCCGATGCCAGAGCCAATACTCTGAAGCTTTTGCTAGAAGACATACATCCAACTGTGGTCCTGCTGAGAAATCTACCATGTACAGATTATCTTTTCAATACCCTTCAAAGACTAGAGATTTGTCAGATTTCATAAGCACAAGGCAACAATATTTTCCAAATATCACAATCATGTTCAGATCACAAAGCATTGAGACAGACATTAAGTTGAAACCAAGGGATTCAACAAGCATCACTTTATCCATGTGATGATCCTTTGAGATTGCAACTCTACCTAGACACAATACCTTGCTTTTACCAGTGTCAGCAAATGTGATGTGACTTTTGTCAGACAGACGTAGGGTTGAATCCATCAGAAGACTTCGATCACCAGTCATGTGGTTAGTGCATCCACTATCCATAATCCATTCTGAAGCCTTTGGTGTCATACCCTACAGTACAGTTTGGGGGATAGGCTTCACCAAGGGTATTGTGAAGCATAAACATTTGACGAACAAGCGGATTATGAAAGTTCAGATCTTGGTTAGGATAAATAGGATGATTGTCATGGAATCCTGGGACGAAATACATAGTAAGACCATTTGGACATTTTAGCTTGCGTCCCACAAGATGTTTAAGGTCCCCAGCATAAGCATCAGACGCCTTTGATTCCCAGGTGGAGACCATTCCCTGCAAAAGAGAGTTAATTTCTCTTAACCACCCACATCTTCAGGGGTGGCTTAGAAGCAATGAGTCTAAGTGCAACATCTGAGAACTTCGGCTTTGGAGTCCTAGCAAATAGCCTTGCAGGAGGTGAATAATACTCATAAGAATAAGCAGAAAAGTTCTTGGCCATATGAACATAGAGGTTTGACGAAACACGCTCATATTCATAAGTCTGAGTATGGTTTCCCTGCAAAACATTGGCGTTAGGGTGACTCTGGTGAGTCATCTGTCTGTATGAAGCCTTTGGACCGTATGAAGACTTTGGTCTGGGATTTGTCTTCTTCCGAGGTGGTGCCATGATGACATTCACGAGAAGATTCTCAAGACAACTCTTGGGTACCCAGATCTTCTTAAAAGGTGGTCCATTCCTGCAATTAGTACCGATATACCTGGCAAACACTTCACCATTCTGATTCTTAAACAGTTTATAGTTTGCATCAAAGGACTCATCAATGATAATCGGGTTAGCACAAGTGAAGCCAGATAAGGTAGATGGATCCACTGAAGGTCCCTTTGAAGCAACCCATGTGGTTTTGGGGTACTACTCAGGCTTCCAGTAAGAACCATCAACATTCATTTTCCTCTCAAACCCAACACCCTTTTTCGTAGGGTTTCGGTTCAGAATATGTTTCTTGAGGACATCACATAGTGGTTGATGCCCTTTGAGACTTTTGTAAATTCCTGTCTCAAGCAATGTCTTCAACATGGCGTTCTCATCAGCAAAGTAGTGGTATCCTCAGCAGAGGGGTTAGTTACCACATTAGCAGTTGAAGATATTGCAATAGTAGTAGTAGTAGAGCATTCAGCAATAGAGACAGCATTATCACGCTCAAGACATTTTAGACATGGTGGTTCAAATCCTTCCTGAGCGGAACAGATCTGTTGAGCGCGGAGTGACTCGTTCTCCTTTTGAAGATCTTCATGAGCCGATCTCAAGTTCTCAAGTTCTCGCTTCCTTTGAAGATAATCAAACGAGAGCTTTTCATGAGTAGTTGAGAGCGTTTCATGATGACTTTCAAGCTCCTCATACTTAACATGAAGATTTTTAATGTATTCAACTAAGGACTGAGTTCGGGTCATTTCCGCATCCAACAGGTCATCGCTTTTGTCTAGCAACTTTTGAATATGTTCCATAGCATTTTGTTGTTCAGTTGCAATTTTAGCAAGTGTTTTGTAGCTAGGTTTAGATTCACATTCAAAGTCATCTTCACTTGTTCTTTGACAGTAAGCATCGCGTGAGTTTACCTTGGCACCACGTGCCATGAAGCAGTAGGTGGGAGCAGAGTCATCCTCATCCTTAGCATCAGTGTTGGTGACGAGGCCATTGTCTTCAGTGTTGAAGATGGACTTGGCGACATACGCTGAAGCTAGAGCCAGGCTTGCCACGCCAGAATCAGATTCCTCTTCAGACTCCTCCTCTGCCTCCTCAAATGAAGACTCCTCCTCTGAATCCATCTCCTTGCCAACAAATGCACGAGCCTTGCTGGATGAGCTCTTCTTGTGTGATGAAGACTTTGACAAAGACTTGGAAGAAGACTTTGAGGATTTCTTCTTCTTCTTGTCATCAAAATCATATTCCTTGCTCTTCTTCTTCTTCTTGGTCTCATTGTCCCAGTGTGGACACTCAGAGATGTAGTGACCAGGTTTCTTGCACTTGTGGCATGTTCTCTTCTTGTGATCACGAGAGGAAGCTTCATCATTTCTAGAGCTAGATCTTGAAGACTTTCTGAAGTCTTTCTTCTTAGTGAACTTCTGGAACTTCTTCACAAGCAAAGCAAGCTCCTTTCCAATGTCTTCAGGTTCCCCAGAACTGCAGTCAGATTCTTCTTCAGATGAGGAAACAACCTTTGCCTTCAAAGCGCGAGTTCGGCCATAGTTGGGACCATAGATATCTCTTTTCTCAGATAGCTGGAACTCATGTGTGTTGAGCCTCTCAAGTATGTCAGATGGATCGAGAGTCTTGAAGTCGGGGCATTCTTCAATCATCAGGGCCAGGGTGTCGAATGAGCTGCCAAGCAATCTCATAAGCATCATGACGATTTCGTGCTTGGTGATCTCAGTGGCGCCGAGTGCATGAAGCTCATTTGTGATATCGGTGAGGCGATCAAATGTGAGCTGGACATTCTCATTGTCATTTCTCTTGAAGCAGTTGAAGAGATTGCGAAGAACACTAATCCTTGAATCTCTCTGGGTTGAGACGCCTTCGTTGACCTTGGAGAGCCAGTCCTAGACTAGCTTCGCAGTTTCCAGAGCACTCACACGACCATACTATCCTTTGTTCAGATGACCACAGATGATGTTCTTGGTAGTCGAATCTAGTTGAATGAACCTCTTGACATCGGCAGCAGTGACACCTTTACCGACCTTGGGAACGCCGTTCTTGGCGACATACTAGAGGTCGACGTCAATGGCTTCAAGATGCATACACATCTTATTCTTCCAGTAGTGGTAATTAGTGCCATCGAAGACAGGGCACGCAGCAGAGACTTTGATTATCCCTGCAGTCGACATAGCTAAAACTATAGCTGGTTAAACCGAATCACGCAGAACAAGGGAGCACCTTGCTCTAATACCAATTAAAAGTGCTAGTTATCGACTAGAGTGGGGTGAATAGGCGATTTTTATGAAAGTCTTCAAAACACAGGGGGGCTTTGAAGACAAACAGTAGCAATGAACCTATTGATATGCAACGGAAGGTAGACTACACTAGGCAAGCGATAGCCAAGTAAGCAATGAAGTGAAGCACGAAGACTATCAGCAGCTAGGTAGTAAGGATTAGGATGGAAGATAGTATGAAGCCAAACAACAACTGTGTTCACATAGTGAAGACAATCAAATCATGCAGAGAGGCAATGACTTCACGAAGACAAACTATAAGTAAAGAGAGGTAAAGGATAGAACCAGTTGCTTGGAGAGGACAAGGACTTGTTGGACCAGTTACAGTTGCTGTGACAACCGTACGTCTGGTTAGGGAGGATGAGATTCAACTCAGAAGACCGCGTATTCACCTTATTCCCCTTGAGCGGACACTTAGTCCTCGCCCAATCACTCTGGTAAGTCTTCAAGGTAGACTTCCAAACCTTCACAGGCTTCGTTCACTGGCAATCCACAATGACTCTTGGATGCTCAGAATGCGATGCCTACCCGGCTGGAGGATTCACAATCCTCAAGTGTAACAAGTCTTCAGATCACACAGACAGAAAGACTTCAGTGATACCTAACACTCTTTGGCTTTGGGTGTTATGGGCTTTGTCCTCGCAAGGATTTCTCTCTCAAATGCTTCAGAGGTGGGTTGCCCTCAAACGACAAAAGTCGTGCACTAACTCTGAGCAGCCACCAATTTATGGTGTAGGGGGTGAGCTATTTATAGCTAGGAGGCAACCCGGCCTGATTTGTCCAAAATGACCCCGGGTCACTAAGGAACTGACACGTGTCCAACGATCAGATTTCAAACGCACGTGACAGCTTGACTTGGGCTATAAGTAAAGCTGACTCATCCAGCTTCTCTTCTCATTGTCTTCGCTCGAAGACATAGGATTTGGTTGAGCATCACTTCAGTCACTCTGACTTTGTTCACTTGGACCCCCACTTAACAGTACAGTGGTTCCCATGACTCAATAAGAAGAGAAGGAAACTACGAGACAACTATGTCTTCGCACTCCATAGTCTTCAAGTGAATAGCTTCACACATCATAATTTTTGTCGTGAATATCTTCATGAACCACCATTGTCTTCAATGTCTTCACACATTTTTAGGGGTCATATCTGGTAGATAAACTGAATCAATGAGGGACACTTCCTGTGTTATCCTGCAATTCTCACAAACACATTAGTCCCTCAACCACGTTTGTCGTCAATACTCCAAAACCAACTAGGGGTGGCACTAGATGCACTTACAAGGATACATAGGCGCTGAGTGTAGCAACACCACCCCTAGCACTACAAGAGCCACCGAGGGCCTCAACCGTGAACACGCCACCACGAAGAGAAGAAGCTACATACGACGCACCGTGGGCTCCAAGGCGGTGCCTACAGGAAGGTTACGACACTGAAGCGCCGCCACCGCCTGACCCAAGGATCAGAATTTCCCACGAAGCAACACGACGGGAGCGAGAGTCACGGCGACGCCTTCAAGAAGCGAACGAGCTTCGCCGTCGCCGTTCAATGCAAAGATAGAATAGGTTTTCACCCCGACCAATGTTCACTACCACCGAACGCCACACCCTGGTTACCATGCCGCCCACACGGCCATGGCCACCAGGAAGCACCAAGTCACGAGCTTTGCCTAGGAGCACCGTGACACCACCACCAGGGTAGCCACCCCAGCATCCAGGACCTTGATGCCACCTCACGCGCCACCCACCGCTACCCCAACCAAAGAGATGAATGGAAAGGAACCGCCTTTCGCACTCCTGAACACCCCCCAGTGTCGAGACATGATAGTCCGGTCAAAACTGGCCACCATCGACCCGTCCTACTGCCGGGTGAGGGAGTCCTGGATTAGGGGGCCCTCGGACAGCCGGACTATATACATTGGCCAGACTGTTGGACTATGAAGATACAAGATTGAAGACTTCGTCTCGTGTCCGGGTGGGACTCTCCTTTGATGGAAGGCAAGCTTGGCAATTCGGATATGTAGATCTCCTTCTCTATAACCGACCCTATGTAACCCTAGCCCCCTCCGGTGTCTATATAAACCAGAGGGTTTAGTACGTAGGACAACAACAATCATAATCATAGGCTAGCTTCTAGGGTTTAGCCTCTACGATCTCGTGGTATATCAACTCTTGTAATACTCATATCATCAAGATCAATCAAGCAGGAAGTAGGGTATTACCTCCAACGAGAGGGTCCGAAGCTGGGTAAACATTGTGTCCCCCACCTCCTGTTACCATTAACCTTAGACGCACATTTCGGGACCCCCTACCCGAGATCTGCCGGTTTTGACACCGACATTGGTGCTTTCATTGAGAGTTCCACTGTGTCGTCACGGTAAGGCTTGATGGCTCCTTCAATCATCTACAACAATACGATCTAGGGTGAGGTTTTCCTCCCCGGACAGATCTTCATATTCGGCGGCTTCATACTGCGGGCCAACTCGCTTGGCCATCTGGAGCAGATCGATAGCTACGCCCCTGGCCATCAGGTCAGATTTGGAAGCTTGAACTATACTGCCGACATCCGCGGAGATTTGATCTTCGACGGATTCGACCCCATGGCAGGTGCGCTGAACAGTCACGATGAGCATGACTTAGATCGGCCGTCGGACGGCGTTTAGGAGATCACACCTGCGGTTGCCCCGGCTCTTAATCCGGAGCAGATCATGCCATCCGAGGACGGGTGGATAGCCCCGCCACGGAGGCCGCACACTCATCAGTGCTAGAGCCGAACACAGTCTTCACCTCCAAAGAGATCTGTGTCATCGGACCCTCGGACTCGTCTCCGGCCATAGGTTTCGAACCGCGTGCGTCCGTGCCTATCAAATCTGATTGGGCACTGATCATGGAGTTTAACTCCACGGATATCTTTCAGCACTCACCCTTGGGCGATGTACTAAATTCATTGAGGTCTCTCTCTCTCTATCAGGGGACTCTTGGCCAAACTATGTCCGGCTTGAGTGGGAAGCGGACGACGAAGAAATTCGTTCCCCACCCACCACCCACTTAATAGCCACTATCGATGACTTAACCGACATGCTTAACTTCGATTCCGAAGACATCGACGGTATGGACGACGATGCAGGACAAGAACAGGAACCACCGCCCACAGGGCGCTGGACAGCCACCTCATCATATGATATATACATCGTGGACACCCCCAAAGAAAGCGATGGCGATGAGGCAACGAAGGATAATCCCCTTGAGAAGCAATCCAAGCACCGCTGTCATCGGCACCGCTCTAAGCCTCGCCATATCAAAAACAGTGATACTGGCACAAGAGACAATAACGCTACGGATGGTGCCGAAGACGAAAAAAATCCCGCCCAGCCAGGCTTCGAGAAGGCCGAGCGGGAGGATGGGCAAGCTAGCCCTAAGGAACAGGCAACGGATGGAGAATCAGAGGATGACAATTACATGCCCCTCTCCGAAGACGAAGTGAGCCTTGGTGACGAAGAATTCATCATGCACGAGGATCCGTCGGCAGAGCGCTTCAAGCGCCGACTTATAGCCACCGCAAAAGCTCAAGAAGTAGCAGCAGCTTCAAGCAGATCAAGATCTGCTAACTGATAGATGGATTGCGGTCCTGGCAGCTGAGGAATACGGACTCGAGCGCCCAACCAAAAAGTTACCCAAAGCGCAGGTTGCTACCTCAACTCGAGGAGGAGGCATTAAAGCCCACACTACCAGCGCACGATGCGGCTGACCGGCCACCTCGTGGCCAAGACAAGGCGGCATATCAGACTGAACACCAGCCCGCACCCCGACGCCAATCAAACAAAAACACTAAGGCCCGGGGCTACATGCAGGACCTGCGAGACGTATTGGAAAACAAAGCAGGACAGTCAAGATCGATCTATGGATCACGAGGGCACGTCCCAACGCGTGACGATGACCATCACGACGGATATACTAAAAGCAAATCCGGTCGGGCCGAATACAACAGGCCAGACTCATTTGAACTGTGTCGTGATGTAGCCCGGCATAGAGGCGCCGCACACCCCCTATGTTTCACTGATGAAGTAATGGATCATGCATTCCCAGAAGGGTTTTAACCCGTGAACATTGAATCATATGATGGTACAACAGACCCTGCGGTATGGATTGAAGATTTCCTCCTCCACATTCACATGGCCCGCGGTGATGATCTACATGCCATCAAGTACCTCCCATTAAAACTCAAAGGACCGGCTTGACATTGGCGGAATAGCCTGCAGGCAAACTCCATTGGCAGTTGGGAGAACTTGGAAGACGCATTCCTTGACAACTTCCAGGGCACTTATGTGCGACCACCAGATGGTGATGACTTAAGTCACATAACCCAACAGCCCGGAGAGTCAGCCAGGAAATTGTGGACTCAGTTTCTAACTAAAAAGAACCAAGTGTCGACTGTCTGGATGCCGAAGCCTTAGCGGCCTTTAAGCATAACATCCGCGATGAGTGGCTCGCGCGACACCTCGTCCAAGAGAAGCCGAAGTCCATGGCAGCCCTCACGACACTCATGACCCGCTTTTGTGCGGGCGAGGACAGCTGGCTGGCTCGTAGCAACAACACATCAAGAAATACTGGCACTTTAGATGCCAGAGATAGCAATGGCAAGCCACGACGCAACAGGCACAAGCGTCGCAACAATGGCGACAACGCCAAAGACACGGCAGTCAATGTCGAATTCAGTGGCTCTAAGTCCGGCCAGCGGAAAAAGCCATTGAAAAGAAACAATCCGGACCTGTCCAGTCTAGAGCGCATACTCGATCGCTCGTGTCAAATTCATGGCACCCCCGATAAACCAGCCAACCACACCAACAGAGAATGCTGGGTGTTCAAACAGGCCGGCAAGTTGAATGCAAAAACATGGAAAAGGGGCTGCATAGCGATGACGACGAGGAGCCCCGGTCGCCGAACATAGGAGGACAGAAGAAATTTCCTCCCTAGGTGAAAATGGTGAACATGATATACGCAACTGTAAGTGCATCTAGTGACCCTTAGTGATTTTGGTGTATTGAAGACTTATAGGTTAAGGGACTAATGCGTTTGTGAGTGTACACAGGTCTATAAGTCTATAAGGAGTTTGATATTTACAGAGATAGTCGACCCCTAAAAATGAAGTTCTTCGACTAAAGACTTTGATATTCTGAAGACTTACTGAAGACTTTGAAAGCGAAGAAATTGGTGTGACCTTGAAGACTTGATATTCATTTGAGGAACATGAAGCGTGAAGACTTTTGTTTTCGTAGTTTCATTTTCTCTTTCTTGAGTCATAGGAAACACCGTACTTCGTTAAAGGGGTCGAGGAAATACTAAGGAAAAATTTCCATGTGATGCTCAACTCAAAATCCTACACCTACCAATCCCTTCGAGTGAAGCCATTGGAAATCCCATACAGTTCAGTCAATTTCTTCAGTGACAGAGACGCAGTTCTTCTAGTGTAGGATCGAAAGTATGTCTAGAGGGGGGTGATTAGACTACTTGACAATATAAAAATTCAGCCTTTTGATAAAGACAAGTTTTTGGCAGATTCACGATTATGATCAAGTCAAGTATCACCCTACACATGCAATTCTAGAGTATAGGCAGCGGAAAGTAAATTGCACATGTAGTAAAGAGAGGTGGAGAAGAGCAAACGCAATTTGGAGACACGGAGATTTTTTCTCGTGGTTCCGATAGGTGGTGCTATCGTCAATCCACGTTGATGGAGACTTCAACCCACGGAGGGTAGCAGCTGCGAGAGTCCACGGAGGCTCCACCCACGAAGGGTCCACGAAGAAGCAACCTTGTCTATGCCATCATGGCCTCACGCCCACGGAGGGCTAAGCGTTACTCGGGGTAGATCTTCACGAAGTAGGCGATCTCCTTGCCCTTACAAACTTCTTGGTTCAACTCCACATCTCGTGGAGGCTCCCAAGCGACACCTAACCAATCTAGGAGGCACCACCCTCCAAAAGGTAATAGATGGTGTTGATGATGATGAAATCCTTGCTCTTGTGCTTCAAATGATAATCTCCCCAACACTCAACTCTCCTCTTGATTTGGCTGTGGTGGAAGAAAGGATTGAGTGGAAAGCAACTTGGGAAGGCTAGAGATCAAGCTTCATATGGTGGGAGTGGAGCAACTTGATCTCAACACAAGGGTAGGTAGTTTTCTTCTCGAGAAATGTAAGGTAGGAGTGGTAGTTCTTTCGATGGCTCTCTCCACGAGTGAAGAGGGGTGGAGGGTATTTATAGCCTCCACACAAAATTCAACCGTTACACACATTTGACCAATCTCGGTCGGTCCAAGTTGACAACTCGGTGAGACCGAAAGTTCAAATCATGTGAGCGTTGGGATTTTCAGTGGGACCGAAAATACAATCTCGGTTAGTCCGATTCTTCCAAAGACAAGAGCTTGCCAATTTGGTGGGACCGACTTCATCATCTCGGTGACACCGATTTGATGATGAAGTTCTGAAGCTTGGCAACTCAAGTTTCGGTGAGACCGAGTTCGAATCGGAAAATTCGAAATTTCTAGGGTTTGGCTTTGTGGTGAGGTGGTTCATCTTGGTGTGACTGAGTTTAGGAAATCGGTGGGACCGAGATTACTTATGAGTGTATATTTGAAGTGAGAGTTGCGATAGTTTAGGAGATGTATCACTAAGCACTTGAGCAACGGATCATTAACATAACCACATCCCTTTTAATAGTATTGGCTTTCCTATGGACTCAATGTGATCTTGGATCACTAAACCAAAAATGGAGTCTTGAGCTTTTGCCAATGCTTGCCTTAGCATTTTGAGGGGTCCACTTCTTGATCCTTGCCATACCCATATCATGAACTTTCGAAATGATTCTCAAGAAGCTATTAGTTCAATGATATATATGTTGTTATTAATTACCAAAACCACCCGGGATTAGTTGCACTTTCATCTAGTCACCGAGGACTTTGCTCGATCGAGGAGTTAGGAATTCGCCGGAATTGAATTACCTACGATGAGGAACATGATAGCCCCGAGGAATTTGAGAGTCAAATTTCCGACCGTTCTTGTGTTCTTGCGCCACTGTCCCAAAATATCCTATCCACCTAACGGTCATATCATTGAAGGGCATTTATGTCTTATCATGTCGGGCTGCTCCACTGGGCTATAAATAGCCGCCCCTACAACCACTAGCTGGTTGGCTGCTCCAAGAGAACTTGACACTTGTCATTTGAGAGCAACCCATCCTCCGAGGACTTTGGCGAAAATCATCAAGTGAGGAAAACCCAAAACCAAACCCTACAAACCCAAAGTGATTGAGCATCAGAAGAAATTGATCTGCATGGATCCAACGCTTGTTACCTTTGAAGACTGTGCTTCTTCCAGACGGTTAGGCGTCATGGTCTAGAGCATCCAAGAGGAATTGTGGATCGCCGAGTGACCAAGTCTGCGAAGGTTTGGAAGTCGCCTGAAGACTTACCACGAGTGATTGGACGAGGTCTGTGTGACCTTAGTTCAAGGAGAATCTGGTGAGGACTGGGTGTCTGAGCTGCGTGCTTAGTGATCGGGTGTCCAGGACTGCGTGTCCTCGAGTTTAAATACTCGGCCGCTCCAACAGACGTACAACCGAGACAAATAGTTGGAACTGGTTTACCAAATCATTGTCTTCACCAACTAATCGGTTCTATTTCCTCAACCCTTTCATTTCCTCATTCTTGTGTTGAGTGTTTGTTCATATCGTGTTTGAAGACTTTGATGAAGACTTTCTAAATTTCCTCGGTTCAATTTCTTGATCTGTTTGTCTTCATCTTGTGTTATCCTGTGATTACGCTTTACGTACTATGTGCTAGTCTTCATTTCATCATGATGACCATGCTTGTATTCTGTTATGCTTACTTCGAGTACTTATTCCGCTGCAAGTAGTTCTTAGCTAAGGAATTTCCTCGTGACAAATTCCTCGATGAAGGATTCATAAAATCGCCTATTCACCCCCCTCTAGTCGATATAACGCACTTTCAATTGGTATCGAGCAAGGTACTCCCTTGTTACGTGTGATTTTAGTTTAACGCTTTGGAGTTTTAGTTATGTCGACCGCAGTATGAAGAAAGTGACATGCCCTATCTTTGACGGTCATGACTATCCCAAGTGGAAGGCCATGATGAGGAAGCGCCTCATGGCAATGAACGACAAAGTGTGGACCGTCACTAAGATTGGTCTTCTTGATCTATGCAAGATGGCGGGCCGATGATATTCGCAAGTACACTCGACTTGACATCTTGGCGAAGGATATCATCTGTTCCTGCCTATCCAGAGATGAATTCAGGCGCATTATGCATCTTGGCAATTTAAAGCTTATCTGGGACTGAATCTCTGATGTCTATGAAGGTCATCGAACCCGTCATGATCCCTGGTTTGAGGACTTCAAGGAATCTCTCAAAATGATGACTTTCGAGCCAGAATCATCTCTTCTGCATCATGTCTCATGGCAGAGGGTGACGAGGTAACCGAATGCTCCTCATCCGAGTTTTGTGACGATGAATCTGATAATGATGAATCTGATGATGATATTGAATCTTGTTATACCAAACTTGTTTGCATTGCCACTAAACAACAACGGGCTTTTGAAAAGGTTCAAAACATGCTAGACAAAAGTGATGATATGTTGGGTGAAGAAATGGATCGCACTAAAGCCCTGACTGAAAATCTTCAGAGACTTCAGTCTAGGTTTGATAACCTTCAAAGTCATCATAACACTCTCTTATCTGATCATGAGAAACTTTCTTATGAATTTCTTCAAGGAAAGCAAGATCACGAGAAGCTTTCTTCTGAATCTCTTCAAAGAAAGGAAGATCTTGATAAGCTAAGAGTGTGTTATGAAGATCTTCAAAAGGAGCGTGATTCATTACTAGCTCAACAAATCAGCGCTTCTCAGGAAGAATTTGTTCCTCCATGCTTAAAGTGCATTGAACGTGGATCGCTAATTCTTCACTGAATGTTCAAATGCTTCAACTGTTACAAATTCTTCTGCCTCTGCTATCACTAATTCCTCATCCGAGGACATTGCTAGTATCCTTGACAATGCAGGGCTGAAGGAATTGTACATGACGAGCATGTACAAAAGCCTCAAAGGGCATCAGACTCTTTGTGATGTGCTTAAAAGCAGATCCTCAACGAAACCCTAGGAAAGAGGGTATCGCCTTTGAGAGGAAACTTAATCTTGATGGAACATATTGGAAGCTTTGAGCGGTACCCCAAAACCTCATGGGTTGCTGCAAAGGGACCTCCAGTTGATCCATCTAACTTATCTGGCTTTACATGTGAATCTCCTCATTCTTTTGATGAGTCATTTGACTTCAACTATAAATTGTTCAAAAAATCAGAATGGTGAAGTATTTGCTAGATATGTTGGCACTAACTGCAGGAATGGTTCTCCTATGAAGAAAATCTGGGTTCCCAAGAAGTGCCTTGAAAGTCTTCAGGTGAATGTCCTCATGACACCACCTGTGAAGAATAGGAACCCCAGATCAAATTCTTCATATGGATCCAAGTCCTCATACAGACCAAATTCCTCACATGGATCAAATTCCTCAAAAGGATCAAAGTCCTCATATGATTATCATCGTGCTAACAACTCTGTCTCGCAGGGTAGAGCTAAGGGCTATGAATATGTGCATTATTCTTCAAACCATTATCATCGTGCTAACAACTCTGCTTATTCATATGCTTACCCTAACCCCTCATATGTGAAACGAAATGGTTTGGCCTCTATGCCACCATTCTCGTATGGTGCTCGCAGAATGATGAACTCTTTGCCACCCCTTCAGATGTGGGTGGTGAAGAAAAAGAACTAATAACTTCTGCAGGGTCAGGTCTCCAGACGTGCTTTAACGTCTGAAGAATTTGCTGGGGACCAGACAAAATTGCCTGAAAGGACGCAGGCGAATCATGATGAAATGAACTTTCATTTCACACGTCCTAATACTGCTGTATCATTTCATCGCTTGATGAAATTCATCGATGAACTTGATATCATATTCTTCACCGATGAAGCATATGAGATTGTAAGCTACACTAATTCATCTGCGGGATGATCAACCCAAAACTCTTGAATGGGTCCTCGATAGTGGATGTATGAATCACATGATTGGTGACAAGAATCTATTGAGGATGCTCCTTATCACCGTCACATCTGAAGCATATCATCTTTGGCTTGACAAAGGCAAAAGTCGGTATTGGGTCTTGGTAAGGTTGCAATCTCTAAGGATAAACACATGGACAAAGTCATGCTTGTTGAGTCCTTAGGATACAACCACATGTCGATCTCAATGCTTTGTGATCTTGATATGGTTGTTGTCTTTGGCAAGTATCATTGTGTTGTGATTATGGAAGTCGACAATTCCAAAGTCTTGAAGGCTTTAGGAGAGGAGATTTGTATATTGTTGATTTCTCTCTGGGACCACAACCAGCCATGTGTCTACTTGCAAAAGCTTCGAAGGCTGGCTATGGCATCGACGACTTGGTCACACGGGCATGAGGAATTTACTGCACGCTTGCGAAGAAGAAGCATGTCATTGGCATTGAGAATGTCAAATTCCTCAAGGATCACTTATGTGGAGCCTGTGAAGCTGGAAAAATGACCAAGGCCAAGCATCCAGCAAAGACTATCATGACCACTACTCGTCCATTCAAATTGCTTCACATGTACCTCTTCGGACCTAATCATTACTCAGCAGTCACTAATGATGCATCTCTATATGGTTTTGTCATTGTTGATGATTACTCTTGATATACATGGGTACACATTGTTACTTACAAACATGAAGTGCAGGTAAGTCTTCAAACGATTTTCCTCAAGGGCTTCAACCAACTTTGGTGTGAAGATCAAGCACATCAGAAGTGACAATGGAACTGAGTTCAAGAATTCCGGTCTTGATGACTATCTTGATGGACTTGGTATTACTCATGAGTTATCTGCCCCCTATACTCCTCAGCAAAATGGCGTCGTGGAGCACAAGAACAGAACTCTTGTTGAGATGGCTCGCACTATGCTTGATGAATACAAAACGCCTCAGCGTTTTTGGATTGATGCAATTGATATTGTGTGCCACATCATCAAAAGAGTATATCTTCACAAATTCTTCAAGAAGACAGCCTATGAACTCCTCACTGACAAGAAACCCAATGTGAGTTATTTCAAAGTCTTCGGTGCTAAATGTTGGATTAGAGATCCTCACCACAATTCTAAATTTCCACCGAAAGCACATGAAGGTTTTATGCTTGGTTACGGAAAGGACTCGCACACCTACAGAGTCTTCAACCTTGTTCTTCACAAGATTGTTGACATTGTAGATGTGCGGTTCGATGAAACTAATGGCTCGCAAAGAGAGCACCTACCTTCTGTGTTAGATGAACCAGCACCTGAGAATTCTATCAAATTCAAGGCAACTGAGGATGTCATTCCCACTAAAGAATCTGCTGAAGAATTCATTCCAGTTCATGAAGAACATCGAGCTGATGCACCTGAAGAAAATCCTGAGGAAAATGGTGCTGAAGAAAATGCTGATCAAATTCCTCAGCGACAACCAGCTCATCCTCGCGTTGCAAAAGAAGTGCAAGTGGAGAAGATCATCGATGACCTTAGTGCACCAGGTCCTCTCACACGCTCAAAAGCTTCGCATTTATCTAACTTTTGTGGGCACTATGCTTTTGTCTCTATCACAGAGCCCACTAAGGTAGATGAAGCATTTCTGGAGCCAGAGTGGATTCAGGCTATGCAAGAAGAATTACATCAGTTTTAGCTCAATAATGTCTGGGAACTGGTCAATCGCCCAGATCCTCGCAAGCATAATATCATTGGCACAAAGTGGATCTACCGCAACAAGCAAGATGAAAGTGGCCTTGTGGTGAGGAATAAGGCACGACTAGTAGCTCAAGGCTACACACAGGTTGATGGAACTGATTTCGATGAAACTTTTGCACATGTTGCTAGACTTGAGGCTATTCGCATATTACTTGCTTACGCTAACCATCATGATATCATCTTATATCAAATGGATGTGAAAAGTGCATTCCTCAATGGTAAGCTTGAGGAAGAAGTATATGTTGCTCAACCCCCAGGTTTTGAAGATCCAAAGAATCCTGACAAAGTCTTCAGACTTAATAAGGCCCTCTATGGCCTCAAGCAAGCCCCTCGGGCATGGTATGATACATTGAAGGAATTCTTCGTGAAGAATGGCTTCACACCCGGTTCACTCGACCCTACTCACTTTACTAAATCTTATGATGGTGAACTATTTGTGTGCCAAATATATGTTGATGATATTATCTTTGGCTGTACTAACCAACGTTATAGTGATGAATTTGCCTATATGATGAGTGAAGAATATCAAATGTCTATGATGGGAGAGTTGAAATTCTTCTTAGGTATTCAAATTCGTCAGCAGTGCAATGGCATATTCATATCTCAGGAGAAATACCTCAAAGATGTACTGAGGAAATTCGGTATGCAAGATTGCAAAGGCGTCAAAATTCCTATGCCCACAAATGGCCATCTATGCACTGATGAAAACGGTATTGACTTCGATCACAAGGTATACCGCTCCATGATTGGTTCTTTATTGTACTTATGTGCATCTAGGCCAGATATAATGCTTAGTGTTTGCATGTGTGCCCGATTTCAAGCTGCACCGAAGGAATCACACCATAAGGCTGTGAAGCATATTCTTCGATATCTAGCTCACACACTAACACTAGGATTATGGTACCCCAAGGGCTCTGCTTTTGATCTCATTGGATATTTTGAGTCTAACTATGCTGGTGATCGTGTGGACCGCAAGTCAACATCTGGCACTTGTCATTTCCTCGGACGATCTTTGGTCTATTGGTGCTCGAAGAAACAGAACTGCGTATCACTGTCTACTGCTGAAGCTAAATACATTGCTGCTGGCTCTTGCTTTGCTCAACTGCTTTGGATGAAGCAAACCCTCAAGGACTATGGCGTCAACATGAAGAATGTGCCTCTCTGCGACAATGAGAGTGCCATCAAGATTGCTCACAACCCAGTTCAGCACTTGAAGACAAAGCACATTCAGATTCGTCATTGTTTTCTTCGTGATCATGTGTTGAAGGGCGACATCTCCATCGAGCACGTGAAGACTGAAGAACAGCTAGCTGATATCTTCACTAAGCCCTTGGATGAGAAGAGAGTTAGCAAGTTGCGGTGTGAGCTAAATATCTTAGAATCTTCGAATGTTCTTTGAAAAGGACACACACCCTGACACTTATGCAAAATTCATGACTTAGATGTGCAACACATGAAGAAACGTTTTTCTTCAATCAATGAAGAATAACACTCTAAGTGTGAAGAAATTAATGAAGAATTTGATTCTCAGAACCCTACGACAATTGTACGCGGCGTCTGAAATCATCATTCTTATACGGTGGGTCACGCCACCACAAAAAGTTGAAAATCTTCAATTTGAGTTTTTCCTCAGTTTTGAAATTCTTCAGTTTTTCAAATTCTTCAACTTTGCAAAATCTTCAATGTTTCCGTCGTTTTTCTTCATTGGCTATATATAGATATATGAGTTTATGTCCTCTACAGCATTCACTTATGGCTATTTCTTCAAGTTGCTTTTTCTGCTAAGTGAATGTGATTGGACCCTTCCCCCTCTATGCTATACTCAACCCAATCTATTCACAAATTCTTCATGTGCGTTCTATTTGAAACTCGTTCAAAATCTTCACTGTGTCCTTGTCAGCTGAAGAAATTGCGAACGAAACTTTAAAAGAAATCTTATCCAGATTTTCGGTTTTGCCGCTCAAACCATTCCGCATCCCACGATGCATTATTTTATTCACCCACGATCTTACGATCTCAACTACGATGCGTGGGTGACACATGTCGCGAGAAGGAGAAACGGCAGGGGCATGTTCGTCCCAAAATCTTCGGGCGAACAGTTTTTCACTGTGGCTATAAATACCCCTCTCCCCTTCCTCACTTCATTTACTCCACTCGATCGCTCTCTCTCTCTCTCTCGCTCGAGCTCCTCAAACCCTAGCGCCGCCGCTACTCCATCGTCGCCGATGAGTAAGAGCTTCACTGCCTCGACCTCGTCGCCGCCGTACTCGCGCCGGTTGCGGAAATCTTCACTCCGCCGCCGCCGTAGCTGTCTTCCTCTGCCAAGTTAGGGCGTGGGAGATCTAACCTGACGAACTTCACATATATTCTTCTCAGTTCGTCGTGTTCTTCACTTCGGGTAATTAAAAGTTACTTTTATTACTCGCTTTCATTCTCAAACTTTCCTGAAAATCTTCAAAGGTGTTTATTCTTCAAATCTTCACACATATGAACACCTCACACATTGTATGCTCTTGATCCATTTCTCTAAGCAATCATTTTCTTCAAGATTCCTCAATTGTGTGGATTTTCGATCTGTACAACTCTGGAACCTAAGACAAAGAACGCTTAGTGAAATTCCTCAAGGCTCATCTGGTCAAATTCCTCAAAACTTGTCTTTTCGAAAAACCTTCTGAGAACGCATATGACCTCTCCAAATTCCTCGCACCTACACTCTGTTCACAGTACTCATGTCGCTCTCTTGAATCACTAGGTTCTCATCAACTTAACTCATTTGCAGCGTTCCTCAAAGAAAAACTGCATACTTCTTGAGTGTTCAATTGTTCAAATTCCTCATCGAAGAATATGGTGAAGGTAAGAGACCGAGAAAGGAGGAAAGAAGCCCGAGGTCATGACTGCTTTGAAATCCCGATGACATTTATAAGGACTATTGCACACTGATGAAGCCAAGTTCGCAAAGAAAACAAAAATCAGCGTAAGGTCGCATTCAGAGGATTGAGCGGAGATGGGCAAGAGAATAGAGGAATCAGATATGTGACTCCAAAGTACATGAAGAAATTAGCCTCAATCCTCCATGCCCAAGAGATCCATTGGCATCTGGCCAAGTAGCTGATCCCACCAGCATCAAGCGTGGTGAGGACTTTCTGAAGAATGGGCTAAGCGCCAAGCTAAATTGGCAAGACAAGCCAAGGAGGCGGTGAAGAAATTCAATGAGGATTACGCCATCGCTGCAGCATCGAGGCCTCGGTCAGGCCGAGGAAATCCATGCCAAAGAAGCCTGCTCGTAAGCCAAGTACTTCACCAACAGCGCCCTCACGGCCAAGTTCCTTAGCTATGCCCTCACAGCAAATTCCTCACACTGCTACTGCTCCACCAAAGTCCTCAGCAGCTCCTTCAAAATCCTTAGCTCCTGTGCATCTGGCTACATGTCAAAGGACTACCGGTTTCTCGATTGCCTCTGGTGTCTCAGCAAGTTCCTCAGCTGCACCAATTTCCTCATCAAGCCCCACACTGTTGAAGACTAAAGCAACAGCTGGACGCGGTCCTCGGCCAAGTCCAAGGAAGAAACAGGTTGCATTCCATGTGCCCTCTGATGATGAAGCTTCTGATGATGAACTTGCAGAAATCATCAGAGACAGACAGGTGAAGGCCGCTAGAGCCAAAGGCACATCTGTGCCACTGCTTTTGGATCCAAATAAAATCCTCGATTATATTGATCTCTGGCACAAGGATCCAACCACCCCAATGCCTGATTTTCCTCTGACTCCTGGTCAAAGTCACATGCTGACCCATTTCATAACTCAAGAGAAATGGAAGTTCAAAAAGGCAAGAGAAATCAAGAAAGCTCAATACAGAAAGGAGAAGCTCCTGAAGAAAAATGGAACTTCTCAAGGCTCAGTGTCACGCCCTCGATGCGGCTATATCTCCCACGAGTCGAAGCACGACTTAGAGGCATAACCTCATTGAAAGCAATGTCGCAAGTGAGGTAATCTTCGCACAACCCATGTAATACATAAGGGAAAAGATACATAGTTGGCTTACAGTCGCCACTTCACACAATACATAAATAAACATCCATCATTCAGTTTACACTCAAGGTCAAACTCACGGAACCAAAATAAAAGAAGACTACCCCAAATGCAACACAGAGATCGATCGTCCCAACTGAGCTCCTCTCTTGATCGTGCGGAAATGAAACATAGTAACGACCAAGGGCCTCATCAAACTCCCACTTCAGCTCGGTTCGCCATCTGCTATTTGGTATCACAGTACTGCATCTGCTTTTGGTAGAATCTGTGAGTCGGGGACTCGGCAATCTCACACCAGCGAGATCAAGACTATTTAAGCTTAAGGGAAGGGTGGTGTCATGAGGTGGAGCTGCAGCAAGCGACTAGCATATATGGTGGCTACGATCGCAAAAGAGAGCGAGAAGAGAAACAAGGCACGGTCGTGAAGCTAGTAGCGATCAAGAAGTGATCCTGAAACTACTTACGTCAAACATAACTCCAACACCATGTTCACTTTCCGGACTCCGCCGAGAAGAGACCATCATGGCTACACACGCGGTTGATGTATTTTAATTAAGGTCAACTTCGGGTTTTCTACAACCGGACATTAACAAATTCCCATTTGCCTCATAACCGCAGGCACGGCTTTCGAAAGATAATACCCTGCAGGGGTGTCCCAACTTAGCCCATCACAAGCTCTCACGGTCAATGAAGGATAAACCTTCTCCCGGGAAGACCCGATCAGCCTCGGAATCCCGGTTCGCATGACATTTCGACAATGGTAAAACAAGACCAGCAAAGCCTCCCGAATGTGCCGACAAATCCCGATAGGAGCTGCACATATCTCGTTCTCAGGGCACACCGGATGGGCAAGACGTCGGGTTGGTATAGACCCTGGTTGCCCAGGGGACGCCGGACATCGCCCAGGTTGGACCAGCATTCGAAGGAACACTGGCCTGGGGGGTAAATAAAGATGACCCTCGGGCTCGCGGAAACCCAAGGGAAAAAGGCTTAGGTGGCAAATGGTAAAACCAAGGCTGGGCCTTGCTGGAGGAGTTTTATTCAAAGCGAACTATCACGGGGGTCCCATAAATCACCCAACCACGTAAGGAACGCAAAATCAAGGAACATAACACCGGTATGGCGGAAACTAGGCGGCAAGAGTGGAACAAAACACCGGGCATAAGGCGAGTCTTCCACCCTTTACCAAGTATATAGGTGCATTAATTAAAACAATAGATATTGTGATATCCCAAAATATCCATGTTCAACAAGGAACAAACTTCATCTTCACCGCAACTAGCAGCGCTATAAGAGGGCTGAGCAAAAGCGGTAACATAGACAAACAACGGTTTGCTAGGAAAGGATGGTTAGAGGCTTGACATGGCAATATGGGTGGCATGATATAGCAAGTGGTAGGTATCGCAGCATAGGCATAGCAAAAGAGCGAGCATCTAGCAAGCAAAGATAGAAGTGATATCGAAGGTATGGTCATCTTTCCTGCAAGGTTCTCAGAGTTGTCGAAGGCTTGATCCTCGTAGGCGTTCTCAATAGGTTCCTCGTTCACGTACTCGTCTCCCGGCTCTACCCAAAGCAAGAACACAAGCAATGGAACAACAATCAAACAAGGAGAAATGCACAAGCAATATGATGCAATACATGACATGCTATGCGAGATGTGATATGCAATGCATATGTGGGCTCCGGAAAGGAAAATGATGAACAAGGCATCAACCTGGAAATCCAAGTATGCCGCTGGAAAGATGAGATGATTTCGGTTGAAATCGATATAAAAATCACCGGAAACGGATGCACGGTTTGCAAATGACAAGCAAAACAAGAATGACGCGAATCTGCGTTTAACAGCACGATGCTACTTAGCATGCAACAAGAAACTATGCTACAGCACCCCCAACATACAAACAAAGCATATGGCAGTGATCTACAGGAGATGCTTAACAAAAGAGGAACACTGAGCTACGACTAAATCACATCATAACAGGCTCAAACAAGCATGGTGAAAGTGCAAAAAATATCGGGTTCACAGACTTAGTGAAAATACTAGCATGCGTAAATTAACATCAAGAAGGCATGTTTAGAGCAAGCAAACAACAAGCTACGAGGAACTTATAATAGCAAAACAAGACATGGCAGGAATCTACTCAAAGCATAGATCAAAAGTCCTTCTTGACCATAAGCCAAAAGGACCAGAGGATATGATGGCACCCATGTAAACATAGCAAGTTTCATTACGGATCTCGGACTTAGTAGAAAAAGCTGGGCATGGCAAAAGCAGATAACAAGTAGGCATGTTCGTGAGCTCGATGCACTCACTACAGAGCATCTCATGATAAACTAAGCATACGCCCATCAAGAAGACATGGCATAGAAGCTATACATGGCAAGAACAACATCATAGCATACACGGATCAACTACAACAACCTTGTGAAAATTGAAACTCATGTAAACAATCTGCCAGGAAACATTTTGAAGCAAAAGTAGAGCACGAAAATGGCATGCTAGACTACTCCATAATTGCCAACAAAGGCACGGATGGATAGAGCACAACCATATGTTCAAAACACCCTTACTGATCATGCTCAAAATAGGCATAGATCTCTCTGTAACAACATGAACACATGGCATAAAAATAACAGCAGGACAGGACTTAGTGAAAACACTAAGTTCCTGAAATCAGCAACATTATCATCCCTAGTTTGCATGCTTGTGCTAGTCACCATAGAGATCACAAAAATACATGGCATACACCCCTGGAAAGATAGCATGGCATAGATCAAAACATATATAGGGCTCAAGTTCATAAGGTGCACACATTAAACATGGCAAAAATGACAAAAGTGCAAGTTCTGTTAAGAAACAGAAACTAACATCATATAGCCCTCTTCCAACAGCATTTCGGGCACTAAGATGAGCTCAAATGAAAATGATGCAATGAGATGAAATGATGTACTCATCGAGGCGAACAATTTGATATGCTACACGCCCAAAACGGAGCCACGGTTGCAAAGATATGATGCGATGAAAATGCAATAAAATAATGACAGAAATGACTTGGTGGATTTCGGGGGTCGGGGAAAAAGTCAACCGTCGCGTTCTGGATCTGGATCCGGGCACGCGGCTCGAGGACGGCCGGCCGGAGTTGGAGCTCGGGGCCGGGAGGAGGTGGTGGTCGGGCGGCGGATCCGATGGTGCGGGTGGTGAGGCCGGGCCGGGCCTTGGCAGTCTTGGCCGGGCTTGGGAGCTCAGACGAGGCGGAGGGGCGGCGGCCTCGGCGGGCGGCGGGCGGCGTGGTAGGTGGCGGCGGCGGGCGGGCAGCATGGGCGGAGGAGAGCCGCATGGGCTCGGGAACAAGGCGGAGGCGGAGGCCTTGGCCGCGGGGCGGCCTCGGGCCAGGCGGGCCGGCGGGCGGGCGGCGATGTGGGGCGAGGCTCCCGTGGCGGCGCCGATTCGTCCGGGCGCGGGCGGACGTGTCCGGCCGCCCGGATTTCGTCCGGCGGCGCGAGGGGAGCGGGGAGACTAGGGTTTGCCCGAAAATTTTGGAGGGGAGGATATATTTATAGGTAGAGGGAGCTAGGAAACTCCAAATGGGGTGCGGTTTTCGCCCACACGATCGTGATCCAACGACGGAGAGCATGGAAGTGACCTAAATGGGTTATTGGGCTGTTTTGGAGGGGTGTTGGGCTGCAACTTAAAAGAGGCCTTTGCGAGAGTGCGGTTAACCGTTGGAGTACCAAACGAGCTCCAAATGACCCGAAACTTGACGGTGGTCTACGGTGCTATACCAGGGCCACTTGGCAAGGCTCGGTCCATTCCGAGAATGTTCAACACCCGCACATGGAAAAATGTAAAAGGGGACGCCGGGGAACATAGGAGTGCCGGATTGCAAAACGGACAACGGGGAAAATGCTCGGAATCATGAGACGAACACGTATGCAAATGCGATGCACATGATGACATGGTGTGAAATGCATGACATGGACAAAATGCAAAATGAAGAAAAACCCAACCACGAAGGGAATATCATAGCACATAGCCGAAAATGGCAAGAGTTGGAGTTACAAATATGGAAAGTTACATCCGGGGTGTTACACTCAGTCTGAAATTCAAGCCCTCAGCAAAGACTTTGATGCCTACTATGCTGATTGGCAAGGAGCCAAAGTGAGATTCGTCAACCTGACGAAGAAATTCACTAATGTTGCAGCCCCATCGCAACAAGAAAATCTTCAGGCTGCAGACTCTGCTCACCTTTGAAGAACATGCCAAGACCGCCGATGACTTTCACCTCTTGAAGAAAATGCTAGTTCAGGCTGATGACTCCATTCCAGCATTGAAGAAATTGCGTGGCATCCACTAGTGGTGCGCTGAAGAAAGCGAAGAGATCAGGCAATTTGCATCGATTCGCTGAAGAAAATCAACCAGATTCCTTAGCTCCTCCCGCGCCTACACCAACTCCAATTCTTCCATCTGCCTATGAGGTGAAGAAAACCAAGGCTGCAGAGCGAGCTGCAGTGAAGAAAAGGAAGGCATCAGCTGCGTCAGAATCTTCGGCTGCGAAGAATGAAGCCAATGACCAGCTCACTCGAAAATCCGATTGATGTTGTTCCAATTTCCTCCATGCCATCTAAGGACCTTGTTCCGTTTGGAGAAGACTATGTCATCCCAAGCGGATCTGATGAAGAAAATCATTCTGCTGCTTCATCAGAGCAGATTGATGAAGAAATTGAAGTGGACGAAATCCCTTCAACGACAGTCATTTCTTCACCTATGCCTCAGTTCACAACTGAAGAGGCTGGTGTTGAGGAAATTGAAGATGAAGATGTGGATATAGGATGCACCACACCTGTGATGAATGATGACTTTTGGGAAAGTCAGCATCCAAATACTCCTCTCTTCACACCTATCCAACAGATTCCTTTGTCCCTTGCAACAACAGTTCAACTGGGCTCTGAAGAAACTCATCCCACTCCCTCTGTTCATGAAGACATTCCAGCCACTAGTGCTGAAGAACCTGCTGCTGATGATCATCGGGTTGCACAAGAAGAGGAACCAGAAATTCCTCAGCCTGAAGAACCTGAGCTCGTGATTCCTGAGGTGGTGATGCAACTCATCGACATCCCCTCGCCAAAGCCGAAGAATCCGTTCTCAAGCAAACGAAGTTCAAGGCTGAAGACTTCTTTCCGAGCATGTATTCTTCATCGACTACAACCCCTATGACTCTGCTGCGCATAAGGAAGAGGCGTTTACGGACTGCTAGTCAAGCCAACTTCTATTCCTCGGTCTTTGTTTGACAAAGACAAAGTCTTGATCATGAACATATTCCTCATGTAGATATGGAATCTCGCCATGCTTGAGCCAGTCCTCGGTGTTCTTCACGATGCGGGATTACTCAATTTCTGACCGACATCTGCGATTGGAATGAAGAACTCATTCTTGAGTTCCACGCTACTTTGCATATCACTTGGAGACTTGAAGATGTCAACTCATGGGTGTTGGATTGGATGGTGAAAACACTCACTACAAGGCACCGCAACTGAATTGCCGTGTCCTTCCTCTCGATCCTCCCCATGGCGAGGCACGTTGCATCTCAAAGTGACCACGAATCGACAAATCACTATATGCAAGTGCTCATGAAGCCGTTGAAGCCTGGGCAGGCCCCACGAACCAAATTCCTCGTCAAGGAATTACTATATGTGCCTAGGACTGTCTATCGCATTCTGACAAAGACAATGAGTCCTATCAAAGGCCACGACTCAAATGATGAAGAAGTCGTTGGCATCATGAAGAATATGCTTTTCAACATCATTCATGGCGTTCCTGTCAACTTCCATGATTTCTTCATGAGGACTCTGGCCAATGTTGCTATGTCACCATTCGAGATGAAGCCCTATGCGCCTTGGATTATGAGACTCATCAGGGCAAGGTCTTAACTGAATTAGAAAGCTGACACTCTGAACCATGCTAGCTACTTTCCTCCCATTGAAGTCCTCAAACGGACAGTTTCATCATCGGATGATAAAGGCCAGGCAGTGTAACGCCCCGGATCCGTTGCGCCAGGTGTCTTCCAGTTATTCGTCGTCGTTGCCATGTCATTTGCTTGCGTGTTGCACTTTGCCATGTCATCGTATGCATTTCATATCATGTCATCTTGTGCATTTCATTTTGCATGCGAGTTCGTCTCATGCATCCGAGCATTTTCCCCGTTGTCCGTTTCGCAATCCGGCACTCCTATGTCCTCCGGCGTTCCCCTTTTGTCTCTCGTTGTGAGCGGGTGTTAAACTTTCTCAGAATGGCCCGAGGTTTGCCAAGCGGCCTTGGTATAGCACCGGTAGACCGCCTGTCAAGTTTCGTGCCATTTGGAGGTCGTTTGATACTCCAACGGTTAACCGGGTAACCGTAAAGCCTCTTTTGTGTGCAGCCCAACACCCCTTCCAAAGTGGCCCAAAACCCATCTAACTCCCCTCCATGCTCTCCGTCGTTTGATCACGATCGCGTGGCCGAAAACCGCTCCTCATTTGGACTCTCCTAGCTCCCTCTGCCTATATAATCACCTCCCCCTCCGAAATTCGCGGTGCAAACCCTAGCTTCTTCCTCCTCCCGCCGACGGACACGTCCACCGCCAGCCTCCACGTCGCCCGGACCAATCCAGGGACGCCACCTCACCCCAGCGGCCGCTCACGGCCAACCGGAGCGCGCCCTGTCAGCCCCGCGCCTCCCTCTCTCTCTCTCCGCCGCGCCGCCATGCGGCAAAGGCCCGTCGAGCGAGCCAGCGCCCGCCGCCGCCCATCGCATCTTCACCGCCCGGCTGGCGCGCCGCCCGCCGCGCGATCGCCCGCCTCCGCTGCCGGTCTCCGGCCATCTGCGCCGCCAGCCTCCTCCCGGCCGGGCGCCGCCGTCGCCGCCGCCAGCGCTTCCACGCCGTCGCCCGCCCGCCTCGCCGCCGCCGCCCGCCTCCGCCCTCGCCGGCTCCGCCTCCGGCGGTCCGCCGCCGCGTCCTCCCCGTCGCCCGTCCTTCCTCCGTCTTGCCCCTCGCGAGCTTCGCCCTGCCGCCCGCTCGCGGAGTTCCCTCTCCGGTGGATCTGGAAAAAGGTGGACCAGATCCACCACTCCCTCCAACCAAACGCGGCACCTCTCCGTCCCGGATCCCTCCGTCCCGCGTTGACTTTTCGCGGAGGTAATTTTGCCTAAGTCCCAGATTTCTGACATTATCATGCCATGTTCATCGCATTGTATCTCTGCATCCGTAGCTCCGTTTCGTGCGTGTAATATGTCAAATTGTTTGCCTCGACAAGTACTTCATTTCGTTCCATTGCATCATTTTCATTTGAGTTCATCTTGATGCCCGAAATGCTGTTGGAAGAGTGCATGTTGATGTTAATCTGCTGAAACTGTTATAACTTGCTCATTTATCATTTTTGCCATGATTGATGTGTGCATCCTATGAGGTTGATGTCTACATGAATGTTGATCTATGCCATGCCATCTTTCCAGTGGTGCCAATCATGTATTTTTGTGAGTTGTGTGCTGAGTGCATCGAGCTTGTTAAGTAGGGTAGTTGTTGTTGCTGTTTACCTGGCAGATTCTGTTATATTTTGTTGCTATGTTAACATGCTTCTACTAATCATTCTATGCATATTCTGTAGATGCTCTATAAACATGTTTTGATATACATGTCTTGCTCTATCCATTCATGCCCTTGGTTGCAATTATATCCTGCTGGAACATGTTGTTATCTTGCTCCAAAGTTGCTTGAAAATGTTGCTGTCAACCTGTTAACATGAAGTTCCATGTTTCCATGATTGTTTGCTAGTGATCCATGCACCCTATGACCTTGCTCTTGCCATGCTTAGCTTCACAAACATGTCTTCTTACTGTTGGTTGCCTTGCCATGCCATGTATTGCTCTGTGGTGAGTGGTTCAAGCTCACCAACATGCCTACTTATTGTTGTTCCTGCCATGTATGAATCTGTAATATAACTTGCCATGTTTACATGGGTGCCATCATATTTTTGATCCTTTTTGGCTCATGGTCATAAGGGACTTTTGATCTATGCAATTAGTAGATTCATGCCATGCCTTTGTTTTCCATGATAAGTTCCTGTAACATGTTGTTTGATAGCTCTAAACATTGCAACTTTGATGTTATTTCTGATAAGTCAAGCTGTTATTATTTGCAATCTTACCATGTCCTTTTGAGCATGTTCTAGTTGTTTATGGAGATAGCTCAGTGTTCATGTTTTGTTGTGCTTTACCTGTACTTCATGATCATGCCTTTTGTTCTTATGTTGGGTTGATGTAGCTTGTTGTTTTGATGCTTGCAAGATGCCTAGTTGCTGTTTTGGACAGATTGTTGCTATGACTTGTATAGAGTGTATGTGTTGCCCCGTTGCTCCGTTTTGAGTGTGCTCTATATGAAACTTGCTTGATTTTGCATGTAGTTTCATATTACCATGTTGCATCCTTGTTTTGGTGTGTTTGCTTGATGTTTGGGTGCATTTTGCATCAATGCCATGCTTAACTTGTTTTGCTCATATCTTCTAGGCCGTAGCTCCGAATCTAATGAACTTTATATGTAACTTGACTAGAATTTCGTGTAGATCATCTTGGTGCATCTTAACTTGCTGTTTAACAACTTGAACATAAGGTTTATTCAGTTCTGGACCAATTTCGAAATTTGCATTTGAGGACTTACCGGAATTGTTATATGTTGTTTCCGGCCTCATTTAAACTTGCCTTGATGTGTTGTTCTTGTTTGCATCATCTCTTGCCATGAGTAGCTTCATGTAGCTTTGTCATGCATCATGCTTGTTGTGCATCATGTCTTGTCTATGTGTGGTGTGTTTACTATGTTGTGTGCTTCTTCTCGATAGTTCTCATTTCATTGCGATCGTGAGGATTCGTTCGTCTACGCTTGGTTCGTCTCCGTGGCATCATCTTCTTCATGGACTCGTTCTTCTTCCTAGCGGGATTTTAGGCAAGATGACCGCTACCCTGGATCTCACTACTATCATTGCTATGCTAGTTGCTTCGTTCTATCGCTTGCTGCGTTACCCATCTTTTGCTCTTCAAGCCTCCCAAATTGTCATGAACCTCTAACCTTTTGACACCCTTCCTAGCAAACCATTGCTTGGCTATGTTACCGCTTTGCTCAGCCCCTCTTATAGCGTTGCTAGCTGTAGGTGAAGTTGAAGATTGCTCCATGGTGGACAGGGTTTATGTTGGGATATCACAATATCTCTTATATTATTAATGCATCTATATACTTGGTAAAGGGTGGAAGGCTCAGCCTTATGCCTGGTGTTTTGTTCCACTCTTGTCGCCCTAGTTTCCGTCATACCGGTATTATGTTCCCGGATTTTGCGTTCCTTACGCGGTCGGGTGATTTATGGGACCCCCCCTGACAGTTCGCTTTGAATAAAACTCCTCCAGCAAGGCCCAACATTGGTTTTACCATTTGCCTCACCACCACCTATATTTCCCTTGGGAGTACTTAACCCAAGGGTCATCTTTATTATAGCCCCCCCGGGCCAATGCTTGTCTAAGTGTTGGTCCAAACCAGAGCCACTTGCGGTGCCGCCCCTAGGCAACTTGGGGTATCGTCGGTTGCCGACGTAGTGTTCATCCGGTCGTGGCACGAGGCGAGATCTGTGCGGCTACTATCGGGATGTCGGCATGCCGGAGGTCTTCTGGTCTTGTTTTACCATTGTCAAAATGTCTTGTAAACCAGGATTCGAGGCTGATCGGGTCTTCCGGAGAAGGTCTATTCCTTCGTTGATCGCGAGAGCTTGTCATGGGCTAAGTTGGGACACCCTACGAGGTATAAACTTTCGAGAGTCGTGCCGCGGTTATGTGGCAGATGGGAATTTGTTAATGTCCGTTTGTAGATAACTTGACACTTGATCCGAATTAAAACGCATCAACCGAGTGTGTAGCCGTGATGGTCTCTTCTCGGCGGAGTCCGGGAAGTGAACACGGTTTCTGTGTTATGTTTGACGTAAGTAGGTGTTCAGGATCACCTCTTGATCATTACTAGTTGACGACCGTTCCTTTGCTCCTCTTCTCGCTCTCATTTGTGTATGTTAGCCACCATACTTGCTTAGCCGCTGCTGCAACCTCACCACTTTACCCCTTCCTTTCCCATTAAGCTTTGCTAGTCTTGATACCCATGGTAATGGGATTGCTGAGTTCTCGTGGCTCACAGATTACTACAACAACGATTGCGGTACAGGTTTTGCGATGACCTTGGCTTGCGCGATGTTTGCTTGTTTTGGAGTTCTTCTTACGCTTCTTCGATCGGGGATAGGTTCGGTCGGCAGCTGGGCTAGCGAGGTGGATATTGTTTGAGTTTACATTTATGATTCATCGTAGTCGGATGTTGTTCTTGTATGTTGTATTCATGTGACATTGTATGTATTGGATGTATCCCCACTATTATGTAATGTTGATGTAATGATATCCACCTTGCAAAAGCGTCTTCAAGATGCGCTTCTATCCTTGGTGGGACCTTCGAGTTCCTTTAGGATAGGGTCGCATCTTGGGCGTGACAAGTTGGTATCAGAGCCTCGGCCGACCTTAGGAGCCCCCTTGATTGATCGTGTAGTTTGGCCGTTGTTGAGTCTAGAAGAAAACTTTTTCGGAGTCTAGTTATATCGGAGAGTAGGAATTCTTTTTACTCCTCTGCCCCTTCGTCGCTCTGGTGAGGAATCTTGACATAGGTGTTTTGGGACTACTTCTCTTCCCTTTCAAATTTTTCTTTAGGATCACGTGGTTAGTTTCATGAGTTGTCCATCCTCTTTTGTCCGGTGCATTCCTCGTCAAGCTGATTCGAATCTCTTTATCTTTTGCGAGATCAATCCTCAGTTCTTCCTCCGACATCGTTGTTGTTTCCCTGTTCGAATTTGTCCTTATTTTTCCCGCCCGCCCTCCCTTCTTATTCTCGGAACCGGACTCTGTAATCGAGTATCCTTCCTACTCGTGTGAAGCCTTTGCATTCTCTCCTCAATGATTTCAACCGGTGTTGTCTCTTCAAGATATTCGTCAGATCCCCTTCCAATTTGCCTTTGTTTTTCCCGCCCTCCCACCCTTTCTTCTTCTCGGAGTCTGAGTCTCTTTCGACCATCTATTTCATTCGTGTGGACCCTCTTCAATCTTGTGTCAATCATTTCAACCGGTGAATTCTCGTTTTGTTCGACATTCTTCATCTCTTTTCTTTTCCGGTGGATTCAAATTCAAGTTTTTTCGGTAGTGATTATATTCTTTTCCGTCGGCTCAAGTGCTTTCCCTGCTCGTTCGCCTCTCGCCATTCAATCCTTCCGGAGTTCAAGACATCTCAAGAGATTCATCTATGTTCGGATTAATTCGAGGTTGTCACCTCATTCAAATATTTCAATTGTTCCGGTGCATCATCTGTCTGATCAACAATCTTTTCCAACGGTGTTTTCTTTTAGTGGGCCCTAAACCACAGGTCTTTTCCCAGGATCTTACCTGACTCTTCTAATTCTCCCGGAGTTATTCTCAAATTGTTTTCAAGTGTGACGTAAGAATGAATTTCATCAGTCACATGCCTTCTCCAAGATCAAGTTCAATTCTTTTCATTGTTGGCTCAACTCCTTCGCTTTTCATTCTCCCGGAGTACCTCAGTAATTTTGGAGGTATTTCTCGTCATCATTTGAAGACCGAAGAAGAGTTTTTCCTCTAAATCTTGTCCGTTCCCCGGAGATTCGCGGTGCTAGCTCGATGTTATCCTATCAAATTGTTTCAAGTCATGCAAATTATTTTCATCCATCCGGAGCATTTCAGGAGTTGCTTTCTCTCTCGATTTATTCCATTTGTCAGATATTCCTTTTCTCACCCATCCGGAGTAAGCCAGGAGTTGTTTTTCCATTTCTTTTCACTGGAGGCCGTCGTTCCAGAAGTATTCTTCGTCCTCACATTTCAGCTACCGTTATCCATTTATTCCGGTGCTTCGTCCAAGTGTTTTCATCCTTTCTTTTCCGGAGTTCAATTTCCTCAGCCATTTCATCGGAATCTCCATCTAAATCATCACAAGCTTTAATCTTATTCTTTCTTCCTTCATTCGATCTCATCATCTTTTGTCACCGGAGTTCTTCATGGTGATTCTTCATGATTTAATTCATTCTTCAAGAGTTCATCAAGTACCATTCCATCCTGTCAGGTTCGTTCTAATCCTCCCATTTTCAGCCGGAGTGCTACCTAAACTCTTTTAGTCTTATTCGTTTCTTTTCTCATTCTAACCACTCCGGTTAGAACGAGTGGTTTCATAGTCTATCTGATTCTGTGAGATTTCGATTCTCGTCATTCTCGCCGTTCCTCTCTTTTTCTCGAATGCTATCGAGTCTTTGCTTCTTCTCTTCAGTTCTTGATTCACCTCATCCCTTTTCCCTACCGTCTCGGTCCTAAGATCTCGGGACGAGATCTCTTGTTAGTGGAGGAGTGTTGTAACGCCCCGGATCCGTTGCGCCAGGTGTCTTCCAGTTATTCGTCGTCGTTGCCATGTCATTTGCTTGCGTGTTGCAGTTTTCCATGTCATCGTATGCATTTCATATCATGTCATCTTGTGCATTTAATTTTGCATGCGTGTTCGTCTCATGCATCCGAGCATTTTCCCCGTTGTCCGTTTCGCAATCCGGCACTCCTATGTCCTCCGGCGTTCCCCTTTTGTCTCTCATTGTGAGCGGGTGTTAAACTTTCTCGGAATGGCCCGAGGTTTGCCAAGCGGCCCTAGTATAGCACCGGTAGACCGCCTGTCAAGTTTCGTGCCATTTGGAGGTCGTTTGATACTCCAACAGTTAGCAAGGGTAACCGTAAAGCCTCTTTTGTGTGCAGCCTAACACCCCTTCCAAAGTGGCCCAAAACCCATCTAACTCCCCTCCATGCTCTCTGTCGTTCGATCACGATCGCGTGGCCGAAAACCGCTCCTCATTTGGACTCTCCTAGCTCCCTCTGCCTATATAATCACCTCCCCCTCTGAAATTCGCGGTGCAAACCCTAGCTTCTTCCTCCTCCCGCCGACGGACACGTCCACCGCCAGCCTCCACGTCGCCCGGACCAATCCAGGGACGCCACCTCACCCCAGCGACCACTCCCGGCCAACCGGAGCGCGCCCTGTCAGCCCCGCGCCTCCCTCTCTCTCCTCCACTTGCCGCTTGCCCTTGGCAAGCGAGCCCGTCGCGAGCCCAGCGCGCTTCGCCCGCCCATCGATCTTCGCCGCCCGGCTGGCGCCGCCGCCCGCCCGCAGCGATCGCCGCCTCCGCCGCCCGGTCTCCCGGCCATCCGCGCCGCCCCCCTACCGGCCGGGCGCCGCCGTCGCCGCCGCCCGTGCTTCCCGCCGTCGCCGCCCGCCTCGCCGCGGCCGCCCGCCTCCGCCCTCGCCCGGCTCCGCCTTGGCCGGTCCGCCCGCCGCGTCCTCCCAATCGCCCGTCCTTCCTCCGTCTTGCCCCTCGCCGGAGCTCGCCCGGCTGCCGCCCCGCTCGCCGGAGTTCCCTCTCCGGTGGATCTGGAAAAGGTGGACCAGATCCACCACTCCCTCCAACCAAACGCGGCACCTCTCCGTCACGGATCCCTCCGTCCCGCGTTGACTTTTCGCGGAGGTAATTTTGCCTAAGTCCCAGATTTCTGACATTATCATGCCATGTTCATCGCATTGTATCTCTGCATCCGTAGCTCCGTTTCATGCGTGTAATATGTCAAATTGTTCGCCTCGACGAGTACTTCATTACGTTCCATTGCATCATTTTCATTTGAGTTCATCTTGATGCCCGAAATGCTGTTGGAAGAGTGCATGTTGATGTTAATCTCTTTGGCTGTTATAACTTGCTCATTTATCATTTTTGCCATGATTGATGTGTGCATCCTATGAGGTTGATGTCTACATGAATGTTGATCTATGCCATGCCATCTTTCCAGTGGTGCCAATCATGTATTTTTGTGAGTTGTGTGCTGAGTGCATCGAGCTTGTTAAGTAGGGTAGTTGTTGTTGCTGTTTACCTGGCAGATTCTGTTATATTTTGTTGCTATGTTAACATGTTTCTACTAATCATTCTATGCATATTCTGGAGATGCTCTATAAACATGTTTTGATATACATGTCTTGCTCTATCCATTCATGCCCTTGGTTGCAATTATAGCCTGCTGGAACATGTTGTTATCTTGCTCCAATGTTGCTGTCAACCTGTTAACATGAAGTTCCATGTTTCCATCATTGTTTGCTAGTGATCCATGCACCCTATGACCTTGCTCTTGCCATTCTTAGCTTCACAAACATGTCTTCTTACTGTTGGTTGCCTTGCCATGCCATGTATTGCTCTGTGGTGAGTGGTTCAAGCTCACCAACATGCCTACTTATTGTTGTTCCTGCCATGTATGAATCTGTAATATAACTTGCCATGTTTACATGGGTGCCATCATATTTTCTGATCCTTTTTGGCTCATGGTCAGTAAGGGACTTTTGATCTATGCAATTAGTAGATTCATGCCATGCCTTTGTTTTCCATGATAAGTTCCTGTAACATGTTGTTTGATAGCTCTAAACATTGCAACCTGATGTTATTTCCTGATAAGTCTGAAACTGTTATTATTTGCAATCTTACCATGTCCTTTTGAGCATGTTCTAGTTGTTTATGGAGATAGCTCAGTGTTCATGTTTTGTTGTGCTTTACCTGTACTTCATGATCATGCCTTTTGTTCTTATGTTGGGGTGATGTAGCTTGTTGTTTTGATGCTTGCAAGATGCCTAGTTGCTGTTTTGGACAGATTGTTGCTATGACTTGTATAGAGTGTATGTGTTGCCCCGTTGCTCCGTTTTGAGTGTGCTCTATATGAAACTTGCTTGATTTTGCATGTAGTTTCATATTACCATGTTGCATCCTTGTTTTGGTGTGTTTGCTTGACGTTTGGGTGCATTTTGCATCAATGCCATGCTTAACTTGTTTTGCTCATATCTTCTAGGCCGTAGCTCCGAATCTAATGAACTTTATATGTAACTTGACTAGAATTTCGTGTAGATAATCTTGGTGCATCTTAACTTGCTGTTTAACAACTTGAACATAAGGTTTATTCAGTTCTGGACCAATTTCGAAATTTGCATTTGAGGACTTACCGGAATTGTTATATGTTGTTTCCGGCCTCATTTAAACTTGCCTTGATGTGTTGTTCTTGTTTGCACCATCTCTTGCCATGAGTAGCTTCATGTAGCTTTGTCATGCATCATGCTTGTTGTGCATCATGTCTTGTCTATGTGTGGTGTGTTTACTATGTTGTGTGCTTCTTCTCGATAGTTCTCGTTTCGTTGCGATCGTGAGGATTCGTTCGTCTACGCTTGGTTCGTCTCCGTGGCATCATCTTCTTCATGGACTCGTTCTTCTTCCTAGCGGGATTTCAGGCAAGATGACCGCTACCCTGGATCTCACTACTATCATTGCTATGCTAGTTGCTTCGTTCTATCGCTTGCTGCGTTACCCATCTTTTGCTCTTCAAGCCTCCCAAATTGCCATGAACCTCTAACCTTTTGACACCCTTCCTAGCAAACCATTGCTTGGCTATGTTACCGCTTTGCTCAGCCCCTCTTATAGCGTTGCTAGCTGCAGGTGAAGTTGAAGATTGCTCCATGGTGGACAGGGTTTATGTTGGGATATCACAATATCTCTTATACTATTAATGCATCTATATACTTGGTAAAGGGTGGAAGGCTCAGCCTTATGCACAGTGTTTTGTTCCACTCTTGTCGCCCTAGTTTCCGTCATACCGGTATTATGTTCCCGGATTTTTGCGTTCCTACTGCGGTCGGGTGATTTATAGGACCCCCGACAGTTCGCTTTGAATAAAACTCCTCCGGCAAGGCCCAACATTGGTTTTACCATTTGCCTCACCACCACCTATATTTCCCTTGGGAGTAATTAACCCAAGGGTCATATTTATTATAGCCCCCCCGGGCCATTGCTTGTCTAAGTGTTGGTCGAAACCAGAGCCACTTGCGGTGCCGCCCCTAGGCAACTTGGGGTATCGTCGGTTGCCGTCGTAGTGTTCATCCGGTCGTGGCACGAGGCGAGATCTGTGGCTACTATCGGGATGTCGACGCCGGGAGGTCTTGCTGGTCTTGTTTTACCATTGTCAAAATGTCTTGTAAACCAGATTCGAGACTGATCGGGTCTTCTGGGAGAAGGTCTATTCCTTCGTTGATCGCGAGAGCTTGTCATGGGCTAAGTTGGGACACCCTCTGAGGTATAAACTTTCGAGAGCCGTGCAGCGGTTATGTGGCAGATGGGAATTTGTTAATGTCGGTTGTAGATAACTTGACACTTGATCCGAATTAAAACGCATCAACCGAGTGTGTAGCCGTGATGGTCTCTTCTCGCGGAGTCCGGAAGTGAACACGGTTTACGTGTTATGTTTGGCGTAAGTAGGTGTTCAGGATCACCTCTTGATCATTACTAGTTGACGACCGTTCCTTTGCTCCTCTTCTCGCTCTCATTTGCGTATGTTAGCCACCATACTTGCTTAGCCGCTGCTGCAACCTCACCACTTTACCCCTTCCTTTCCCATTAAGCTTTGCTAGTCTTGATACCCATGGTAATGGGATTGCTGAGTCCTCGTGGCTCACAGATTACTACAACAACAGTTGCAAGTACAGGTTTTGCGATGACCTTGTCGCAAGCGCGATGTTTGCTTGTTTTGGAGTTCTTCTTCTGCTTCTTCGATCAGGGGATAGGTTCCAGGTCGGCAGCCTGGGCTAGCAGGGTGGATATTGTTTGAGTTTCTGTTTATGATTCATTCGTAGTCGGATGTTGTTCTTGTATGTTGTATTCATGTGACATTGTATGTATTGGATGTATCCCCACTATTATGTAATGTTGATGTAATGATATCCACCTTGCAAAAGCGTCTTCTAGATGCGCTTCTATCCTTGGTGGGACCTTCGAGTTCCTTTAGGATAGGGTCGCATCTTGGGCGTGACAGGCAGCTGTTGTAATCGATGAAGGCATTCGTCCATTGGATGGTCAATTTCGCAAGGCTGCATCTTACTCCACCAATGACGACTCTGCCACACATGACTCTGCCGCAAATAACTCAGCCAAGCAAAATCCTCAAGCCACAACACCCAGGGTGATGACTGACCGTGAGTTACTCCTCAGTCTTCATCAGAAGGTTGATCGCAATCACAAATGGGTAAAGCGTCAGTTTGGTGCACTTCTTCACAATATGACCTCAACACACAATGCAGTGAAGAAGAACCAATACTACCTTCACGAAACCTTCAACCGCACCTAGGCTGTCCTCACTCATGTCTATAGCGCTGAAGAACTGAAGACTATGGGTCTCAAGGAAGAATTTGACTGGTCTGCACCTCCTCCCAAGAAATTCAAGAGGGTCAAAGTTCCTCAACTGGTGGCCAGCTCTTATTCTTCATCGCGTGACACCGATGAGTATGAAGATTTGGACGACACTGCGGTAGGCCCTTCTACAACAAACAACCCGGACAACGCTGGCGCTCCTCCATCGACTTGAAATTCTTCAGGGGCGTTAATCCTCAGTTTCAATCCCTTTGGTCATTTGATGACAAAGGGGGAGAAATCTGAGTTAGTCTTCAAGCGGGTCTATATTAAGGGCATTTTTTTAAGTTACAACTCTCGTTCTTCTGAAACTTTTATTTGGTTCGAGTTGTAATCTTAAACCCGATGGTGCGCTGATGCTTTTGTTGCATTATGCTCTGAAACTTTTGATGCTTTCGGCATGCTTATTCCTCGTTAATATTATTGCACGCATGTTGAATTTCATCAGGCACCATATTTCATCATGCATTTCAAATTCTTCATATTATATATCAAATGCGTGTATGAATTACAAGATATAGGGGGAGATCTCCATGATTCAACTCTTCAAATGTGCATTGCCTCAAACGCAAATTCCTCACTATGCACATCTTCAGGGGGAGTTCTTCTATATCTTGCAATCAAATTCCTCAATATCAGTATTTACACTTCATATGTTTATCCCCGTTGAAAACTTAACCTATATTGTCATCAATCACCAAAAAGGGGGAGATTGTAAGTGCATCTAGTGCCCCTTAGTGATTTTGGTGTATTGAAGACTTATAGGTTAAGGGACTAATCGTTTGTGAGTGTACACAGGTCTATAAGTCTATGAGGAGTTTGATATTTATAGAGAAAGTCGACCCTAAAAATGAAGTTCTTCGATTTGAAGACTTTGATATTCGAAGACTTTTGAAGACTTTGAAAGCGAAGAAATTGGTGTGACCTTGAAGACTTGATATTCATTAGAGGAACATGAAGCGTGAAGACTTTTGTTTTCGTAGTTTCATTTTCTCTTTCTTGAGTCATAGGAAACACCGTCTTTGTTAAAGGGGTCGAGGAAATACTAAGGAAAAATTTCCATGTGATGCTCAACTCAAAATCCTACACCTACCAATCCCTTGAGTGAAGCCATTGGAAATCTCATACAGATTCGGTCAATTTCTTGATGTGATGAGACGCGGTTCTTACAGTCACTTGAGGACTTTGCTCGATCGAGGAGTTAGGAATTCGCCAGTCTGAATTGCCTACACTGATGAGGAACATGATAGCCCCGAGGAATTTGAGAGTCAAATTTCCAACCGTTCTTGTCTTCTTGGCCAACCGTCCCAAAATATCCTATCCACCTAACGGTCATATCATTGAAGGGCATTTATGTCTTATCATGTCGGGCTGCTCCCTAGGCTATAAATAGCCGCCCCCTACAACCACTAGCTGGTTGGCTACTCCGAGAGAACTTGACACTTGTCATTTGAGAGCAACCCATCCTTCGAGGACTTTGAGCGAAAATCATCAAGTGGGGAAAAACCCAAAACCAAACCCCTACAAACCCAAAGTGATTGAGCACCACTGAAGAAATTGATCCTGCATGGATCCGACGCTTGTTACCTTTGAAGATTGTGCTTCTTCCAGACGGTTAGGTGTCATGGTCTAGAGCATCCAAGAGGAATTGTGGATCGCCGAGTGACCAAGTCTGCGAAGGTTTGGAAGTCGCCTGAAGACTTACCACGAGTGATTGGATGAGGTCTGCGTGACCTTAGTTCAAGGAGAATACGGTGAGGACTGGGTGTCCTGAGCTGCGTCTTTCGATGTTGTGTGTCCTCGAGTTTAAATACTCACCGCTCAACCAGACGTACAACTGAGACAGCAGTTGGAACTGGTTTACCAAATCATTGTCTTCACCAACTAACTGGTTCTATTTCCTCAACCCTTTCATTTCCTCATTACTGTGTTGAGTGTTTGTTCATATCTGTGTTTGAAGACTTTGGTGAAGACTTTCTCAATTTCCTCGGTTCAATTCCTTGATCTGTTTGTCTTCATCTTGTGTTATCCTGTGATTACGCTTTCGTACTCTGTGCTAGTCTTCATTTCATCATGATGACCATGCTTGTATTCTGTTATGCTTACTTCGAGTACTTATTCATTGCAAGTAGTTCTTAGCTAAGGAATTTCCTCGTGACAAATTCCTCGATGAAGGATTCATAAAAATCGCCTATTCACCCCCCTCTAGTCGATATAACGCACTTTCAGCAACCCATATTCCCAAGCGGGAATGGAAGCGTGCACTAAGGGACGTCTATGCGATGGAGCCAGTCGCCCCAAAGTTCAACCCATGGTCTTCTTGTCCGATCACTTTTGATCGCAGGGACCATCCTACCAGTATCCGTCATGGCGGTTCGGCCGCATTGGTCCTCGACCCCATCATTGACAGATTCCATCTCACACGAGTCCTTATGGACGGTGGCAGCAGCCTGAACCTGCTCTGTCAGGATACAATGCGCAAAATGGGCATCGACCCCTCAAGGATCAAACCCACAAAAACCACCTTTAAAGGTGTCATACCAGGTTGTCACGCCCAATATGCGACCCTATCCAAAAGGAACTCAAAGGTCCCACCAAGGATAGATCCGCATATTGAAACGCTTTTGCAAGGTGGATATCATTTCATCAACATTACATAAAAGATGGGGATACATACAAAAGGGCATACAATGCCACACGAATACAACATCATCTTACATAAGAGAACCATCCTACTACAGATGAAACACAAAAAGAAACTCAAACGACATCCACCCTGCTAGCCCAGGCTGCCGACTTGGAACCTATCCCTTGATCGAAGAAGAAGTAGAAGAAGAACTCCAAAACAAGCAAACATTGCTCTCACGTCATGATCATCGCAAAACCTGTACCTGCAAGTGTTGTTGTAGTAATCTATGAGCCACGAGGACTCAGCAATCCCATTACCATGGGTATCAAGACTAGCAAAGCTTAATGGGTAAGGAAGAGGTAAAATGGTGAGGTTGCAGCAGCGACTAAGCATGATATGGTGGCTAACATACGCAAATGAGAGCAAGAAGAGAAGCAAAGGAACGGTCATGAAGCTAGCAATGATCAAGAAGTGATCCTGAACTCCTACTTACGTCAAACATAACCCAAAACCGTGTTCACTTCCCGGACTCCGCCGAAAAGAGACCATCACGGCTACACACGCGGTTGATGCGTTTTAATTCGGATCTGGTGTCAAGTTATCTACAACCGGACATTAACAAATTCCCATCTACCACATAACCGTGGGCACGGCTCTCGAAAGTTTATATCCTGCAGGGGTGTCCCAACTTAGCCCATGATAAGCTCTCACGATCAACGAAGGATATTCCTTCTCCCAGGAAGACCCGATCAGTCTCGGAATCCCGGTTTACAAGACATTTCGACAATGGTAAAACAAGACCAGCAAAGCCGCCCGATGTGCCGACAAATCCCGATAGGAGCTGCACATATCTCGTTCTCAGGGCACACCGGATGAACACTACGTACAACTAAAACTATCCCTCAAGTTTCCCTAAGGTGGCGCTGCAAGTGGCTCTAGTTTGGACCAACACTCGGAGGAGCACTGGCCCGGGGGGGTAAATAAAGATGACCCTCGGGCTCCGGAAACCCAAGGGAAAAAGGGCTAGGTGAGGAAAATGGTAAAACCAAGGTTGGGCCTTGCTGGAGGAGTTTTATTCAAAGCGAACTGTCAAGGGGGTCCCATAAATCACCCAACCACGTAAGGAACGCAAAATCCAGGAACATAACACCGGTATGATGGAAACTAGGGTGGCAAGAGTGGAACAAAACACCAGGTATAAGGCCGAGCCTTCCACCCTTTACCAAGTATATAGATGCATTAATAATATAAGAGATATTGTGATATCCCAACATAAACCTGTCCACCATGGAGCAATCTTCAACTTCACCTGCAACTAACAACGCTATAAGAGGGGCTGAGCAAAGCAGTAACATAGCCAAGCAATGGTTTGCTAGGACGGGTGAAAAGGTTAGAGGCTGACATGGCAATTTGGGAGGCTTGATAGAACAAGGGATAGGTAGCGCAGCATAGTGATAGAATGAAGCAACTAGCATAGCAATGATAGTAGTGAGATCCAGGGTAGCGGTCATCTTGCCTGAAATCCCGCTAGGAAGAAGAACGAGTCCATGAAGAAGATGAAGCCACGTAGATGAACCAAGCGCAGACGAACGAATCCTCACGATCGCAACGAAACGGGAACTATCGAGAAGAAGCACAACATAGTAAACACACCACACATGACAAGGCATGATGCTCAACCAAGTATGATGCATGACAAGCTACATGAAGCTACTCATGGCAAGAGATGATGCATACAAGAGCAACACATAGAAACAAGTTTAAATGAGGCCGGGAACAACATATAACAATTCCGGTAAGTCCTCATATGCAAGTTTCAAAGTTGGTCCAGAACTGAATAAACCTTAAGTTGAAGTTCTTAAACAGCAATTTAAAATGCACCAAGATGATCTACACGAGATTCTAGTCAAGTTACATATAAAGTTCATTTAGTTCGGAGCTACGGCCTAGAAGATATGGGCAAAACAAGTTAAACATGGCATTGATGCCAAATGCATCCAAACATCAAGCAAACACCTCAAAAGAAGGATGCAACATGATAATATGAAACTTCATGCAAAACCAAGCAAGTTCCATATAGAGCACACTCAAAACGGAGCAACGGTTCAACACACTCTATACAATTTAAAGGACAAGCTGTCCAAAACAGCAACTAGGCATCTAGCAAGCATCAAAACAATATGCTACAGCATCCCAACGTGAAAACAAAAGGCATGGACATGATGTACAGGTAATGCATGACATAACATGAACACTGAGCTATCTCCAAAAATCACTACAACATGCTCAAAATGCCATGGCAAGATTGCAAATAATAACAGTTTACAGACTTAGCAGAAATAACATCAGGTTGCAATGTTTAGAGCTATCAAACAACATTTTACAGGATCTTAACATGGCAAACAAAGGCACCGAATGAATCTACTAATTTCATATAACAAAATTCCCTTACTGCCCATGAGCCAAAAGGACACAGAAAATACGATGGCACCCATGTAAACATGGCAAATGATATGACAGATCTCAACATGGCAGGAACAACGATAAGTAGGCATGTTGGTCAGCTTGTACCACACCACAGAGCAATACATGGCATGGCAAGGTGACCAACAGTAAGATGGCATATTCATGAAGCTAAGCATGTCAAGAGCAAGTTCATAGCATACTTGGATCACTAACAACAATCATGGCAACATTGAACTTAAAGTTAACAGGCTGACAACAACATTATTTAGCAAGTTGAGAGCAAGATTACAACAAGCTACAGCAGGCTATAAATGCAACCATGGGCATGGATGGATAGAGCATGACATGTATAACAAAACATATTTAGTGAACATCTCCAGATTATGCATAGAATGACTTGTAGCAGCAGGTTTACATAGCATCATAATATAACAGAATCAGCCTAGCAAAACAGTAACAGCAAGTACCCTATTTCACAAGCTCGATGCACTCAGTACATAAGTCACAAAAATACATGGATGGCACCTCTGCAAATATGACATGATGAAGTACAAAACACATGTAGACATCAAGCTCATAAGATGCACACACAAAATGCAATGAAAAAGACAAAACAGCAAGTAATAACAGTTTCAGCAGGTTAACATCATATAGCACTCTTGCAACGATGATTTGGGCATCAAGATGGATCCAAACAAACATGGCACAATGGAATTAAATGTAAAGCACATCATGATGAACATTCTGACATATTACATGCACGAAACGAAGCTACGGATGCAGAGTTATGATGCGATGAACAGGGCATGATATTAATAGGGGAAATAGGACTTGGACGAAATATCACCTCCCGAAAAATAATCTAGGGTTTCAGGGCACGGATCCCGAGGCAGTGGCGTGAGCTCGCCGGAGTTCCCACCGGAGAGGAAGAAGAGGCGGCCGGATTGGACGGGGGAGGTTGCCGGGGAGGTCGAGGGCGGCGCGGGGAGATGGCCCCGGATCGGATCTGGCCGACGGCGGGCGCGGAGGCGACGGGAGGCGTGGGCGGCCCGGCGAGGACACGACGGCGGAAGGCGCGGTCCGGCGAGGCGGCGGCAGCGGGCGCTTGAGCATGGCGCGCTTATGGCGGCAAGGAGGCGACGAGCCGGGAGGGCGCGAGGCGCTGGTGAAGGCGGCAGGCCAGGCGGGCGCGAGGCGGGCCAAGTGAGCGCTGTGGCGATGAAGGGCGGGCGCGACCGACGGCGGGCGGCGACGCTGGGCACGGCTCGGGGCCAGCGTCGGCGCTGGTCGGGCGACCATGGGCCTCATGCAGGGCATGGAGGAGGAGAGAGAGGAGGCGCGGGAAACACATGGCGAGGCGGGATTGGCCCGGGGACGGCGGCGCGGATGGACATGTCCGGCGGCGCGAGGAGGACGAAGCTAGGGTTTGGACCCGGAATTTCGAGGGAGGGGGGGTTTATATAGGCATAGGGAGCTAGGAGAGTCCAAATGAGGTGCAGTTTTCGGCCACGCGATCATGATCGAACGACCGAGAGCATGGAGGGGGTTTGGATGGGTTATTGGGCCACTTTGGAGGGGTGTTGGGCTGCAACACAAAAGAGTCTTTTACGGTTACCCTGGTTAACCGTTGGAGTATCAAACGGACTCCAAATGGCACGAAACTTGACAGGCAGTCTATCGGTGGTGTACCTAGGCCGCTTGGCAAACCTCGGTCCATTCCAAGAATGTTTAACACCCGCTCACAACGAGAGACAAAAGGGGGACGCCGGGGGAACATAGGAGTGCCGGATTGCAAAACGGACAATGGGGAAAATGCTCGGATGCATGAGACGAACACGAATGCGAAATGAGATGCACATGATGACATGATAAAATGCAACACTATAGGATCGTAGAAGGTGAGAGTGTCTAGAGGGGGGTGATTAGATTACTCGACAAGATAAAAAATCCGTCTTTTATCAAGGACAGATTTTGGCAGATTTTGCATAACACACAAGTCAAGTAGCTCACTACACATGCAATTTTAGAGTATGGGCAGCGGAAAGTAAAATGCACAAGTAGTAAAGAGAAGTGGAGAAGATCAAACGCAATTTGGAGACGTGGTGATTTTTCTCGTGGTTCCGATAGGTGGTGCTATCGTACTTCCACGTTGATGGAGACTTCAACCCACGGAGGGTAACGGCTGCGAGAGTCCACGGAGGCTCCACCCACTAAGGGTCCACGAAGAAGCAACCTTGTCTATTCCATCATGGCCCTACGCCCACGGAGGGCTAGCCTTACTCGGGGTAGATCTTCACGAAGTAGGCGATCTCCTTGCCCTTACAAACTTCTTGGTTCAACTCCACATCTCGTGGAGGCTCCCAAGCGACACCTAACCAATCTAGGAGGCACCACCCTCCAAAAGGTAATAGATGGTGTTGATGATGATGAACTCCTTGCTCTTGTGCTTCAAATGATAATCTCCCCAACACTCAACTCTCGTCACTGATTTGGCTGTGGTGGAAGAAGGATTGAGTGGAAAGCAACTTGGGAAGGCTAGAAATCAAGCTTCATATGGTGGGAGTGGAGCAACTTGATCTCAACACAAGGATAGGTAGTTCTCTTCGAGAAATGTAAGGTAGGAGTGGTAGTTCTTTCGATGGCTCTCTCCACGAATGAAGAGGGGTGGAGGGTATTTATAGCCTCCACACAAAATCCAACCGTTACACACATTTGACCAATCTCGGTGGGACCGAAGTTGACAACTCGGTGAGGCCGAAAGTTCAAATCATGTGAGCGTTGGGATTTTCGTGGGACCGAAAATACAAACTCGGTTAGTCCGATTCGTGCAAAGACAGAGCTTGCCAATCTCGGTGGGACCGACTTCATCATCTCGGTGACACCGATTTGATGATGAAGGTTACGAAGCTTGGCAACTCAAGTTTCGGTGAGACCGAGTTGAGAATCGGAAAATCCGAGATTTCTAGGGTTTGGCTTTATGGTGAGGTGGTTCATCTCGGTGTGGTGAGTTTGGAGTATCGGTGGGACCGAGATTACTTATGAGTGTATATGGCGGTGAAACTTGCGATAGTTTAGGAGATGTATCACTAAGCACTTGAGCTGACGGATCATCATCATAACCTCATCCCTTTTAATAGTATTGGCTTTCCTATGGACTCAATGTGATCTTGGATCACTAAACCAAAAATGGAGTCTTGAGCTTTTGCCAATGCTTGCCTTAGCATCTTGAGGGTCCACCTCTTGATCCTTTTGCCACGCCAATGTGATTGAATTTCTGAAACATACTTGATAAAAGCATTAGTCCAACCACAAAGTATGTTGTCATTAATTACCAAAACCACCCAGGGAGCAAATGTGCTTTCAATCTCCCCTTTTGGTAATTGATGGCAACACACAAAACAAGACATCAAAGCTTCTTGAAAGAAAGGCAGAATTATCAAAGCTTTGACAAACATGTAGTGCACAGGCTCCCCTACAAGTGTGCAAGATTTTCATAAATTATGGTTTTGGACTACCACAAGCACACAAGAGAGAAAGGCAAGATGTGCTACATGCAGCTTGGCTATATGCATCGAGCAGATGAAAAGAAGTGAGTGATAATGCATATGTGCATGGTGATTTCTTGCAAACAAGTATTCACAAGCAAGTCACCATCATGCACATTCTGCAAAGTGCATATACTTACCTTGAGGTTCCTTGGCATTGTACCTGAGGAAATAAACTTGGGAAAACAAGGTTAGATAACACAAGAGTATTTCTTCAACCAACTGCAAGAACATCAAGAGTACCAAGCCAGGGATGACATGTGTAAAGAGTGTCTCATATTGAGCACAAGCTTGAATCAGCAAACATGTCTCCGAAACTAAAAAGATTTTCAATGAACTCTGAGAGATTTTGCTTTCCATAAGATATCAATTGTGAAGGTTCCTCTCCCTTTGAGTTGTCTCAGATCAAGGGGTTTGATGGAAAGAGCAAAATCAAAAGAATGATGCCAAATGTAGTATCCAATGTGGAACATGGCAAAGCTTTGATGTGATTCTCTCCCCCTTAAGGTAAGATTGCTCTTCTTCTCCCCCTAAATCTTCTCTTCTCCCCCTAAGTCTTCTCCCCCTTTGACATCAAGTGCCGAAAAGGACAGCAAACTAGGAAGGTGAGGGAAGATGGAAAGAAGTGGGATCCTTAAGAATCACAACAGGGCAATAAGAAACATGCATAGAGAATCATTGAGGGGAGCTGCAGAAGATGATATCCTGAAAGAAATAAATCGGTGACACCGAATTAACATGGTTCGGTGAGTCCGAAAGTCATGGACTTAGGGCAGATCCTTTTCGGTCAGACCGAAATATTTAAGTCGGTGACGCCTTGAGTTTAATTCAAGGAAATCTGAAATAATTCATCTCACTTTGCAAGGAATGTTTCAAAGGATTTGCAATGAATTTGTAAATGATTTTCGAGGAATTGATCAGAGCCAAAAGGATATTCACAAAAACAGAAGAATAGAAATGAAAAAGATTCCTAGATGAAGTTTTTTTTTAAAGAAAACTCAATGAGAGAACATAAGAGAAAACAAAACCAAAACACTCCAAAACATATGTACTTCATCTAGATAGGGGTCGGCGACTAGGTCACCTATGTTTGAGTATTTTGACTGAGGAGTCAAATGAGAACATTTGATCATAGGTCATACTCATCGTTTAAGCTCAAAATGGGGTTGCCATTTTTCGATTAAGCATTTGATGTGATCACATCTTATGAAGCTGCTTGTACTCATGTCTTTGAGCAAAGCTCCTTAAAGATGTGAAGAACATACCTTGGGCTTGTTGTTGCTTTGCTCATGTAGGTGAACTTGATGTAGGTGCTCATTGAATGTGAAGTTAGGCGCCATTTCCACTTGTGTAGTTCATCTTCCTACATGGGTTAGGCAAGCAAGGAAATACTCAAGGATATCCAAGATGACAAGAGTGAAATACTAGATGTATAAGATGTCAAAAGGATATGTGGAATTTTGTTCCTTGAACTCAACATCCCAAAGGGTAGATACTTGGTCAATGACAAGATTACTCAAGATTTGAGTGTGTGGTAATCTTGTGGAATGTAGATCATCCAAGTACGCAAGGAGTTAGATGCAATACAAGGGGCAAATGTGTCCAAGACATATGATCATCATCATAAGAGTAATATCAAGGATTAGTCAAGTAGGCTCATGCCTTGCATGCATCAATGGAGTTTTCACTCCAAGTTTGAAGCATCAATGATGTTCAAGTCACTCCTTAGCGACAAAACACCTTCTCATCAAGCGGTTTTGTAAAGATATCGCGAGTTGTTTGTCGATCGAACATGCTTAAGATTGATGTCACCCTTGGCAATGTGATCACGAATAAAATGGTGACGAACTTCAATATGTTTAGATTCGAGAGTGTTGCACGGATTGTGTCCAATCTTAATCGCACTCTCATTGTCACAAAGCAAAGGAACATGTCTCACATGTATCCCATAATCCTTAAGCGTTTGTGTCATCCATAGCAATTGAGCACAACATGAACCAGCAGCTATATATTCTGCTTCGGCAGTGGATAATGATACCGAATTTTGTTTCTTGGAGGACCAAGATACAAGGGATCGACCAAGAAATTGACACGTGCCGAAGTTGACTTTCTATCAACCACATCACGGCATAGTCCGAGTCGGAATAGCCAACAAGGTCGAAAGAGGCCCTCTTAGGATACCAAATGCCAAAGTTTGGTGTGTGTATCAAATATCTCACAATTCTTTTAACAGCTTTAAGATGACATTCTTTAGGAGCTGCTTGATATCGAGCACACATGCATACACTCAACATTATGTCAGGACGAGAAGCACAAAGATATAGTAGAGAACCAATCATAGATCGGTAAACCTTTTGATCAACGGGTTCTCCATCTTTTGTCAAGTCATTATGTCCACTTGTAGGCATGGGGTTCTCATACCTTCTTTCTTGCATGTTGAACTTCTTGAAGAGATCCTTGGTGTACTTTGTTTGTGAGACAAAGGTGCCCTCCTTAGATTGCTTGATTTGCAACCCAAGGAAGAATTTGAGTTCACTCATCATGGACATCTCGTACTTCTCCGACATGAGCTTTCCAAACTTCTCGCTAAAATGAGGGTTAGTTGAACCAAAGATAATATCATCAACATATATTTGGCACACAAATAGTTCACCATCAACCCTTTTCGTGAATAGCGTTGAGTCTATTTTTCCAATCTCAAATCCTTTTTCAAGAAGAAAGCTAGTCAAGCATTTGTACCAAGCTCTAGGAGCTTGTTTAAGACCATAAAGAGCTTTGTGCAACTTGTAAACATTATTAGGCTTTTAGGATTCACAAATCCGGAGGTTGTTTCACAAATACTTCCTCCTCAATTTCACCATTTAGGAAAGCACTTTTAATATCCATTTGATAGAGAGTAATATCATGGTGATTGGCATAAGCAAGAAGAATGTGAATGGACTCAAGTCTAGAAACGGGGGCATAGGTCTCACCATAGTCCATACCTTCGACTTGTGTGTAACCTTGAGCTCTGAGGCGAGCCTTGTTGCGGATGACTTGTCCATCTTCATCTTGCTTGTTCCGAAACACCCATTTGGTTCCAATGACGTTTTGATCATCCTTGGGCTTCTCTACCAAAGTCCATACATTGTTCCTCTCGAAGTTGTGTAGCTCTTCGTGCATAGCGTTCACCCAATCCGGATCTTCAAGTGCTTCTTCTACCTTCATAGGTTCAATACTAGAGATAAATGAGTAATGCTCACAAAAGTTAGCTAAGCGAGTTTTAGAGCGAGTAATTCTCCCGGAGTTGATGTCGTTCATCATTTGTTCCACAGGATGATTTTCTTGACTCTTGCTCGGACTCGGGATAGCTTTTGTTGAGGTTGTGGCTGAGCTTCCTCATCATCCTCATCTTCCTCTTCTTCTTCATTGTTGTTGGTGTTGTCTTGAGGCGGTGGAGAAGGAGGTTGTGGTGGATCTTCTTGTTGCACTTCCTCATCTTGGTGAGTTCCACTTGTGGAGGCCTCCATGTTGCCTTGAGGTTCATCTTGCCGTGAGGTAGGGGGCTCCACATATGTAGATGAGGTACTCTCCTTCACTTCCATGGGACGGATCTTTCCAATAGATAAATCTTGGATGGCTTCCGATGGGTCCTTGTCTCCTACATCAATAGGCATTTGCTCTACTTGTGAGCCATTAGATTCATCAAACTTCACATCTACCGTCTCTTCAACCTTTCGGGTGAAATTATTGTAGACACGGTAGGTGTGGGAGTTTGATCCATAACCAAGGAAAAAGCCTTCATGAGTTTTAGGAGCAAATTTAGACCGACGATGCTTATCAAGGATATAGCATTTCGAACCAAAGACACGAAAGTATCCCACTTGGGGTTTGTTACCGGTGAGGAGCTCGTATGATGTCTTGCCGAGAAGCTTATGAAGATAAAGCCTATTGATAGCATGACAAGCTGTCTCGACGGCTTCACCCCAAAAGTGCTTCGGTGTCTTGTATTCATCAAGCATCGTTCTCGCCATCTCTATGAGAATTCGGTTCTTCCTCTCAACAACTCCATTTTGTTGAGGAGTGTACGTAGCCGAGAACTCATGTAGAATCCCTTCCTCATCGAGAAAAGAGTCTACATTGGCGTTCTTGAACTCCGTTCCATTGTCACTTCGAACTTTCTTGATCTTCACCTCAAATTGATTTTGGGCCTTTCTGGCAAAGGTTTTGAAGATTCTCTGAACCTGCGATTTGTCATCAAGGAAAAATACCCACGTAAATCTGGAATAATCATCAACTATAACTAGACCAAAGGAGTTACCACCAAGGCTTTTGTAAGCATTGGGACCGAAGAGATCCATATGGAGAAGCTCAAGCGGTCTCCTTGTGGTCATGATGTTCTTCACGGGATGACTTCCGCCTACTTGTTTTCCTGCCTGACAAGCACTACAAAGTCTATATTTGTCAAAGAAGACATCTTTAACACCAAGAATATGATCACCTTTGATTAGCTTGTCTAGATTACGCATACCAACATGTCCAAGCCTTCTATGACATAACCAACCTTTAGCGGATTTAGCAATGAAGCAAGTTCTAGGTTGGGCTTTCTTAGTGAAATCAACAATATATAGATCACCTCTACGGATACCGGTAAATACCATGTTATGATTGTCACGACGAAAGACTTGGCAATCTACTTGATGAATAGCACATTGAATCCAAAGTCACTAATCTAGACACGGAAAGTAAATTGTATCCAAGTGATTCTACAAGCATGACATTTTGAATAGAGCTATCATGAGATATGGCCACCTTACCAAGGCCAAGTACCTTACCCTTGGAGTTGTCTCCAAAAGTCACATACTTGCGTGGACCATCGTTCTTTGCAAGCTCTCGAAACATGTCTTCGTCTCCGGTCATGTGATCGGTGCATCCACTATCAAGAATCCACTCTTTTCCGCCGGATATGTAGTCTCTCAGATTTGCCATAAGATTGAGACTCTTCATGATCTTGTCTAGCTCGGTGTCCGAATCGGAGTAATCATCATCACGCTCATACTCATCATCATATTGACCCATAGATTGTTCATCATCAACACCTAGGTCAATTTGACAACAACTTGCATTAGTTTTGTCAATGTGACAATAATCATCGGAATGCAATACAAGCGCATTTCTAATTAGATCATTGATAAGACCGGGATCACCCTTCTTTTTCATAAGATCACGAAGCTCAAAGAAGCATTTATCAAAGTTGGGATCATTAGGGCGCATCATATAAAATTCAATAGTCTTGTATAGAATTTCATCAAGACCTCTCAAAGAGTAGTCCGGATAAAGTTCTTCCAAGAACTTCCACATAGCATAGGCGCACTCAAAGTTTGTAACGAGCTTAAGCAAGTTATCGGGTAACCCTCTAATGATAAGATTTACAGTTCTAAGGTTCTGAAGCAAATCAAGCTCTTCATCCATGGTAGGGTGCAAGGGGTCAAATGGAGGCACATATGGGGTTTCAACATATTTGCAAGTTATACATCTTAAAGATAATAAGCATTTCAATCCTCCACGAGTTATAGGACACTCCATTAAGAATATGCACTCTATGGCTAACACTCCCAAGCGTGAACCGTCCATCTTCCTCCAATGGTGTGTAAACCAAAGCAATGGAGACCAATGCTCTGATACCAATTGTAGGATCGTAGAAGGTGAGAGTGTCTAGAGGGGGGGTGATTAGACTACTCGACAAGATAAAAATTCTGTCTTTTATCAAGGACAGATTTTGGCAGATTTTGCATAACACACAAGTCAAGTAGCTCACTACACATGCAATTTTAGAGTATGGGCAGCGGAAAGTAAATTGCACAAGTAGTAAAGAGAAGTGGAGAAGATCAAAGCGCAATTTGGAGACGCGGTGATTTTTCTCGTGGTTCCGATAGGTGGTGCTATCGTACTTCCACGTTGATGGAGACTTCAACCCACGGAGGGTAGCGGCTGCGAGAGTCCACGGAGGCTCCACCCACGAAGGGTCCACGAAGAAGCAACCTTGTGTATTCCATCATGGCCACGCCCACGGAGGGCTAGCCTTACTCGGGGTAGATCTTCACGAAGTAGGCGATCTCCTTGCCCTTACAAACTTCTTGGTTCAACTCCACATCTCGACGGAGGCTCCCAAGCGACACCTAACCAATCTAGGAGGCACCACCCTCCAAAAGGTAATAGATGGTGTTGATGATGATGAACTCCTTGCTCTTGTGCTTCAAATGATAATCTCCCCAACACTCAACTCTCCTCACTGATTTGGCTGTGGTGGAAGAAGGGATTGAGTGGAAAGCAACTTGGGAAGGCTAGAGATCAAGCTTCACATGGTGGGAGTGGAGCAACTTGATCTCAACACAAGGGTAGGTAGTTCTCTTCTCAGAAATGTAAGGTAGGAGTGGTAGTTCTTTCGATGGCTCTCTCCACGAATGAAGAGGGGTGGAGGGTATTTATAGCCTCCACACAAAATCCAACCGTTACACACATTTGACCAATCTCGGTGGGACCGAAGTTGACAACTCGGTGAGACCGAAAGTTCAAATCATGTGAACGTTGGGATTTTCGGTGGGACCGAAAATACAAACTCGGTTAGTCCGATTCGTGCAAAGACAGGAGCTTGCCAATCTCGGTGGGACCGACTTCATCATCTCGGTGACACCGATTTGATGATAGAAGGTTACAGAAGCTTGGCAACTCAAGTTTCGGTGAGACCGAGTTCAGAATCAAAAAATCCGAGATTCCTAGGGTTTGGCTTTATGGCTGAGGTGGTTCATCTCGGTGTGACTGAGTTTGGAGTATCGGTGGGACCGAGATTACTTATGAGTGTATATGGCAGTGAAAGTTGCTGATAGTTTAGGAGATGTATCACTAAGCACTTGAGCAACCAGATCATCATCATAACCTCATCCCTTTTAATAGTATTGGCTTTCCTATGGACTCAATGTGATCTTGGATCACTAAACCAAAAATGGAGTCTTGAGCTTTTGCCAATGCTTGCCTTAGCATCTTGAGGGTCCACCTCTTGATCCTTTTGCCATGCCAATGTGATTGAATTTCTGAAACATACTTGATAAAAGCATTAGTCCAACCACAAAGTATGTTGTCATTAATTACCAAAATCACCCAGGGAGCAAATGTGCTTTCAAACACGCAAGCAAATGACATGGCAACGACAGCGAATAACTGGCATACACCTGGCGCATCGAATCCGGGGCGTTACACAGGTGTAGAGGCCTATTGCACGGGCTCAATCACACTGGAAGTGGTCTTCGGATCTCTGGACAACTTCCAAAGTGAGGAGTTAATCTTCGATATTGTCCCCTTCCGCAGTGGCTATCACACACTGCTCGGACAAACCGCATTCGCCAGATTCAATGCGGTACCGCATTATGCATACCTCAAGCTCAAAATGCCAGGACATCGCGGGGTTATAACAGTTAATGGAAACACAGAGCGCTCGCTCCGTATGGAGGAGCACACTGTGGCCCTCGCATGAGAGGTACAGAGCAGCCTTCTTAGGCAGACCACCAATTCGGCAATAAAGCCCCCGGACACCGTCAAGCGAGTCCAGAGTACCCTGCAACAGGATCGGCCGGCACGTCCAGAGCTCACCTAGCAATTCGGCCTCCGTCCTAGTCCCAGTCAAGCAGTGAAATTTGTGCCGCGTGTACATAATTACGCACTCAAAATACCATGGGCATAGGCGGAGGCATAGCTACGACACGGTCCACAATGCGGCTCAACCGCCCCAGGATCCGTATATCTTCACACCTTTTCTTTTCAGGTCCCTATTTTCGGGAGGCCCTTCCGATAGTCCGACTATCGGACCCATAACAGGACGAAAACACCAAGGAAACAAGAAGCTTTGGCGTACAAGGGAATCCCCAGGTGGTATCTGAAATCAATCGCTACACCTGTCTTACATACCCACACGCAGCTCGCTCTTGGTTAAGGACATGTCAAATAGTCCTATTTTGCTTATCGCACCACCTGTACACATACGCCTTGACGTATTATTCAAATAACAATGGAAAACAATGTACAGCATCAGCTTACTATTACATTTCGTTATCCTTTTCCTTTACTGCTTATTTATTACAAATTGCACCCGTACATTCTGGTATGATTCAGTCCGCCAGGGGCTTCAGTGTACCCCATAACACGGCAAGAAAAGTCTGAACACTTTCAACAGTGCGGCACCCCGAACTTATAGCATTATATGCATCAGCTCCGAATCATGTCTTGGGTCAATAGTTGGGATTGCCCGGCTCCCATGTTTTGGTGCCTTACGTTCCGCTGTATCGCCTAAGGTAGCACAGGGAGAACTACTGTGATTGTGTCCTGGTTCTTCCGGACGAGCACCTCAGTAAAGAAAGCCAAAAACTGACTGTCATGATGCGGCAAGAGCTGGTCGCTGTTCGAGAGGTCTCAAATCATTAAAGATTTTTTCCGCTTCGGGCTAGGAATCGGCCTTGTCCGATTTAGGCGTGTATAGCACCCCAAGTTCAGCCTTCTGAATACTAGGTGCTTCACCAAAATTTAAAATTGTAGACTTCTATGGCTAAGTGAGAGTGATAAAGCCGTATAGTCCGATTGCCTTGTTCGTTGCGCTAAACACCTCCTTAAAGGATCGAAAATTTGGATAAAGAGTGTTCAGATTTATCCCGAACACCCAAGTATTAGTTACACGGGGGCAGAAGCCGACGACTGGCCAACTCTCAGATTTTATAAACGGCCGCACAGAAGGTAATATTTTAAATCAAGAAGTGTTATATAACGCACATGAACTAGTTTTCGTATTACAGGATCACATGAGTACATTCATTCAAATATTACATCCTTAGCACATTCCTCTGCCACAAGGCGGGCACCCTTCAAGACACTATCATAATACTTTTCGGGGTGCGATGCTCCTTGCCCTCCGGCGGCCCCTCCGTCACCAGCTTCTCAGCATCCATCTTCGCCCAGTGCACTTTCGCACGGGCAAAGGCCCTGCGCACACCTTCAATATAGACTGACCGCTTTATGACGTCAAGCCACGGGCATGCATTCACAAGCCGCTTTACCAGGCCGAAGTAGCTGCTGGGCAGGGGCTCGCCAGGCCACATCCGGACTATGAGATCCTTCATGGCCAGTTTGGCCGCCTTGTGAAGTTTTACCAGTTGCTTCAGCTAGTCGCTCAAGGGCATCGGGTGTTTGGCCCCAATATATTGGGACCAGAACAACTACTCCATCGAGCTCCCTTCCTCAGTTGGTAGAACTCTGCGGCATCAGAGATGCTGCGCGGCAGATCTGCGAATGCTCCTGGAGAGCTCCAAATTCGGGTAAGTAAAAAAGAAAGTCTCCTTCACATGCCTGCTTTGCATATTAAATGCCTCACCCGCTGCAATCTTCTTGGCCGCTTGAATCTCTTGGAGGGCCTTTTGGGCTTCAGCTTTGGCATCCTATGCGCTTTGGCGGGCCTTCGCAAGCTCGGACTCTTGCGTCTTAGAGTCACACTCCAAGGACTCGTATTTTTTGACGAAGTCCTGGAGCTCTTGCTGGACCTCGTCAACCCGAGCCTCTTGTTTTTCACGCTCGGTGCGCTCCTTGGCCGCTTTGTCTTCGGCCCCGGAAAGCGCCTTCTTAAGGGCCGCCACTTCGGTCATGGCCCCTATTAAAATTCATGACGCTTCTATTAGCATCAACAACTTTTCCTTTATATGACATACAGATGGGGCATTGTGTACCTTTGCTTTCCTCGAGCTGCCTCTTCACGAGGCCGAGCTCTTCCTCGTTCCGCTCTAGGTCCCGCTTCGGTCCAGAGACCTCCGCAGTACGAGCGGTAGCGGCCAGTAGCGACGCCTGCTTATTCACATAGACATATTCTGATTAGACTCCTGTGGATGTTATTTGATCCTCTGTTCGGCCTTTCTTTCCGAACACCAAACAGAGCATCAGGGGCTACTGTCTATGCTGTGATATTTTCTCATAATTTAATTACTTACCTCAAAGCCTGTTAGGAGGCTGGCGCAGGCTACGGTCAATCCGCTTTTTGCGGACCGAACCTTCTCAATTACCGTACTCATAAGAGTACGGTGTCCTTCATCAATGGAAGCGCCCTAAAGCGCTTCTAGCAAGTTGTCCGATGCCTCTAGATGGACAGAGGTCATTGGCACAGGAGGCTCGCCCCCCTTAGTAAAGGGCTGCCTGCCTAAATCCGAACACTGAAGGTTTGGTGCGAGATCGGTGGGGCCAAACTTGCTCATGCCCCGCCATCGAATCCCTAGGGGTCTTCCCCCCATGTGCCCGGCGTCTGGGATTTCGCCTTGGGGCATCTCCATAACTATCTCCCCTTGGTCCGGTATCCTTTGAGTCAACACCTCGGTGTCGTCCGCGGGCGGGGGGTAGGTGGCCGTCGGGAGTGAATTGATGTTCATCGCCGACTGGCCCAAAGACCCATCCGAGGAAAATACATCAAGGTGGGCTTTGGACGGATTGTACGATCATATTTGACATGATAATAAGCAATAAAGCAAAACATACCGGAAGTACTATAGTGTCCGAATACTTACGACTTCGCCAGGGGCTTGTCCCTGGGCAACCACTCCTCGTCGTTGTAGGCGGCTGTTGTGGAGTGGTTCGGAGGGAGGGTCTTTCCCTTCTTGGAACCTTCGGCCTCCCCAGACGGGGCGGCCTTCCTTTTATCCCCCTCCCCCTGCTACGTCTTGAGCTTGTGTTGCCTTTCCTTGAAGAGGAAAGGGTGATGCAGCACTAGTAGCGTAAGTATTTCCCTTAGTTTTTGAGAACCAAGGTATCAATCCAGTAGGAGGCTCCTCAAAAGTCCCACGCACCTACACAAACATACAAACAACTCGCAACCAACCAATAAAGAGGTTGTCAATCCCTTCACGGCCACTTGCGAAAGTGAGATCTAATAAAGATAGTATCATAAGATAAATATATTTTTGGTATTTTATAATATAGATGCAAAAAAGTAAAGATGCAAATAAAAGTAGATTAGAAGCAAATATGATAAGAGATAGACCTGGGGGGCATAGGTTTCACTAGTGGCTTCTCTCAAGATAGCATAAGTATTACGGTGGGTGAACAAATTACTGTCGAGCAATTGATAGAAAAGCAAATAATTATGAGATTATCTAGGCATGATCATGTATATAGGCATCACGTCCGCAACAAGTAGACCGACTCCTGCCTGCATCTACCACTATTACTCCACACATCGACCGACTCCTGCCTGCATCTAGAGTATTAAGTTCATAAGAACAGAGTAATGCTTTAAGCAATATGATATGATGTAGAGGGATAAACTCAATCAATATGATATAAACCCCATCTTGTTATCCTCGATGGCAACAATACAATAAGTGCCTTGCAACCCTTTCTGTCACTGGGTAAGGACACTGCAAGATTGAACCCAAAGCTAAGCACTTATCCCATGGCAAGAAAGATCAATCTAGTAGGCCAAACCAAACTGATAATTCGAAGAGACTTGCAAAGATAACTCAATTATACATAAAAGAATTCAGAGAAGATTCAAATATTATTCATAGATAAACTTGATCATAAACCCACAATTCATCGAATCTCGACAAACACACTGCAAAAAGAGTTTACATCGAATAGATCTATACAAGAGAGGGGGAGAACATTGTGTTGAGATCCAAAAAGAGAGAAGAAGCCATCTAGCTAATAACTATGGACCTGTAGGTCTATGGTAAACTACTCACAACTCGTCGGAGGGGCAAGGATGTTGATGTAGAAGCCCTCCATGGTCGATTCCCCAACCGGCAGAACGCCAGCGAAGGCTCCAAGATGGGATCTCGCGGATACAGAAGGTTACGGTGGTGGAAATTGTGTTTCGTCTGCTCCCTGGATGTTTTCGGCGTACGTAGGCTTATATAGGAGGAAGAAGCACGTCGGTGGACGCCCGAGGGGCCCACGAGACAGGGGGCGCACCCTATAGGGGGGCGCGCCCTCCTATCTCGTGGGAGCCTCGGCTGCTTCTTGACTTGCACTCCAAGTACTCTGGATCACGTTCGTTCCAAAAATCACGCTCCCGAAGGTTTCATTCCGTTTGGACTCCATTTGATATTCCTTTTCTTCGAAATACTGAAATAGGCAAAAAAACAGCAATACGGGTTGGGCCTCCGGTTAGTAGGTTAGTCCCAAAAATGATATAAATGTGTAAAATAAAGCCCATAAACATCCAAAAGGGGTAATATAATAGCATGGAACAATCAAAAATTATAGATACATTGGAGACGTATCAAGCATCCCCAAGCTTAATTCCTGCTCGCCCTCGAGTAGGTAAATGATAAAAAAGAAATTTTTGATGTGGAATGCTACCTAGCATAATTCTCAATGTAATTTTCTTTATTGTGGCATGAATGTTCAGATCCAAATGATACAAAATAAAAGTTCATATTAATATGAAAATGGTGATACTTCAAGCATACTAATCAAAGTAATCATGTCTTCTCAAAATAACATGGCCAAAGAAAGTTATCCCTACAAAATCATATAGTCTGGTTGTTGCTCTATCTTCATCACACAAAGTATTTAATCATGCACAACCCCGATGACAAGCCAAGCAATTGTTTCATACTTTAATAATCTCAAACTCTTTCAACTTTCACGCAATACATGAGCGTGAGCCATGGACATAGCACTATATGTGGAATAGACTAGTGGTTGTGGAGAAGACAAAAAAGGGGAAGATAGTCTCACATCAACTAGGCGTTCAACGGGCTATGGAGATGCTCATTAATAGATATCAATGTGAGTGAGTAGGGATTGCCATGCAACGGATGCACTAGAGCTATAAATATATGAAAGCTCAACAAAAGAAACTAAGTGGGTGTGCATCCAACTCGCTTACTCACGAAGACCTAGGGCATTTTGAGGAAGCCCATCATTGGAATATACAAGCCAAGTTCTATAATGAAAAATTCCCACTAGTATATGAAAGTGACAACATATGAGACTCTCTATCATGAAGATTATGGTGCTATTTTGAAGCACAAGTGTGGAAAAAGAGATAGTAGCATTGTCCCTTCTCTCTTTTTCTCTCATTTTATTTTTTTTTCTTTTTTTCTTAGGCCTTCTTTTTTTCTTTTTGTCCTTTCTCTTTTTTCTCTTTTCTTCTTTTTTTTGTAAAGTCCGAAGTCTCATCCCGATTTGTGGGGGAATCATAGTATTCATCATCCTTTCCTCACTGAGACGATGCTCTAATAATGAAGATCATCACACTTTTATGGATTTACAACTCAAGAATTACAACTCAAAGCTAGAACAAGATATAACTCTATATGAATGCCTCCGGCGGTGTACCGGGTTATGCAATGAATCAAGAGCGACATGTATGAAAATTATGAAGGTGGCCTTGCCACAAATACAATGTCAACTACATGATCATGCAAAAAGCAATATGACAAAAGTAATGTGTGTCATATGAACGGAACGGTGGAAAGTTGCGTGGCAATATATCTCGGAATGGCTATGGGAATGCCATAGTAGGTAGGTATGGTGGTTGTTTTGAGGAAGGTATATGGTGGGTGTATGGTACCGGCGAAAGTTGCGCAGCACAAGAGAGGCTAGCAATGGTGGAAGGGTGAAAGGGTGCATATAATCCATGGACTCAACATTAGTCAAAAGAACTCATGTACTTGTTGCAAAAATCTAGAAGTCATCAAAAACCAAAGCACTACGCGCATGCTCCTAGGGGGATAGATTGGTAGGAAAAGACCGCCACTCATAAGGAAGACAATCAATAAATAAAATTGTGCTCCAACTTCATCACAAAGCGATTCACCATACGTGCATGCTACGGGAATCACAACCCTTAACACAAGTATTTTTCATAATCACCTCAACTAGCATGACTCTAATATCACTACCTCCATATCTCAAGACAATTATCAAGCATCATATTGATCATAGCATCCAATTCACTTTCTATCATAGTTTTTATTATACCCAACTTGGATGTTCATCATTCTAGGACCAACTTTGTAACCATAGCAAATACCATGCTGTTCTAAAAGACTCTCAAAAAGATATAAGTGAAGCATTGTAACGCCCCGGATACGACTTTCCATATTCGTAACTCCAACTCTTGCCATTTCCGGCTTTGTGATATGATATTTTTCTCTGTGGTTGGGTTTTTGTCTTTTGTTTTGCTTTTTGCTCATGTCTTGCATTTCATATCATAGCATCATGCGCATTGCATCCACATGTTTTCATAAAAACCCGTATCCGCTCGTAGTTGCCGCTCCTCGCTTCTCTCCGTTGTGTTTGTTGACCGTTCCGTGACCAACCGTGTTTTTCGTTTCTCTCTTGTCCAACCACCTCACCTCTCTTGCCAGCTCGCAGCCCCCTCGCGCGCGTGTCCGAAACTCCCCTTGACCCGAACCAGACTGTCGTCACCGTTGGGTCCGGATCATCCCCAAACATCTATAAAATATCTCCGTTTTCTCTTTTGGACTCCCTAACCCAGTTATTTCGGACCGCCCGATCGTGATCGGAGGATCCAAATCATCCACCTTTGTATATATATAGTCCACCCACTTGCTAAATAGGATCAAACTCTAACTTCTAGGCAGTTTTTCCCTGCCGCCGCCGCCGCACTCACCTTCCGCCTCGGGATCTCCCCAGATCCATCTCGCAGCCACCCACATGCCAGCCGTCTCCCCTCGATCCCCATCCCACCAGACTCCTTCTGATCCAAAACCCACCAACCTGCGCCTCCTTCCTTCCTCGTTTTCCCTAGCCGGCCAAATCCCCACCGAGACTCCTCTGCTCGCGCACCAGCGCCCGAGCTCCCTGCTGCTCCTTGCGCCAACCACCGCCGGAGGCCGTCATCGGTAGCCAGAGACCTTGCTGCCGCCCCGTCACACTCGAGGCCAAGCCCCTCGAGCAGGAGGGCTTCTCCTGCCCGAGCCCTGCCTCGTTCCCCATCGTCCTCGCCCGGCGTCACGTCGCCGGCGTCCAAGCCACCGGAGCGTAGCCGCCCTTCCGCAGCCGTCGAGCGCCACCACAGCAGCACTCTCAGGTCGGCCTCACCTCCCTTCTCCTCCCTGTCCTTCCTCCTCCTTCCCGTTCTCCCCCTCCTCTCTCATTTTTCCTCTCTCTCTCCCTGTCCAGGAACCCAGGCAGCAGCCATGGCGCCATGTAGCAGGAGCTCCGCCGCGCCCGTGGCTTCAATCTGGTGACCTCCGCCTCAGAGCCGCTGTCTCCGCCCATTTCCCCGACGGCTGCTCCACGCGCCAAGGCCGCCGCCGTCGTCCTGCTTCACGAGGACGAGCCCTGCCTCCTCGCCCGCTGACTCCTGTCGCGCTGCTCTACTCTTTCGCGTCGCCCGTCCCCTTCTCGCCTCCGTCCACGCGAGGTGAACGAGCGCACCAGCAGCGCCCGTTGACCGCATCGTTGCCTCCAGATCCGGCCCAGTGAGCCGCCCCTCAGCCTTGCTGCCTTCACCGACTGGGCCAGAGCCCATGGTGAGGCCACCCCCAGCCCTCTCTCAGATCTTTGTTGGCCAGCAGATTTGGCCCATGCATGTTTTTTTTCCTGCTGCGAATTTAACCTTATCCAGAGATGCCAGTTTTACAAAAAAACCTCCATGTTCATGCATTAATAATTCACAAACCGTGCATTGGATTAAAATGATTTAAACATGTAAAATGCTTAGATTTTTGTGTAGATTAATAATTTGCCACTTTCATCCGTGTTAAATATGTTTAAAATGTTGTTTGTTTAAATTTGCTCAAATGCCATGTTAAAATGATTTTTTTCATAACTAAATAACAGTAGCTCGGTTTTAAATAAACTTTATATGTAAATGGGGTGGAAAAATGCCTAGTTTAACATGGTCCACTTTATTTTCCTGTTTAACTACTTTAAAATATGTTTTAGGGCAGAACAATAGCAAATTCATCAATTGCATATGAGGATTTTCCGGAATTGTTGTTTGTTGTTCCGGCCTCATTTAAACTTGTCTAAATAGTTAGTTTACTTTTGATTCACCCCTTGCCATGTTTAACAACATTTCATATTGATGAGTAGCATAACCAAGAGTGAACTAAATAACTCGATGTGGTGTTTCGTCAATATGCAACTCGTTGCATATTGAGCTCCACTTAACTTGTAGTATTGTTTATTGCACTTTGCCATGCCATGCCATGCTATTTAAATCGGACATGCATCATACTTGATTGTGCATTATGCCATGTTTATGCTTGTGCATTTACCATGTTGTTTGTTTCTTTCCGGTGTTGCTTCTTAGTTCCGGTAATGTTGCGATCGTGAGGATTCGTTCAACTACTCCCGTTCATCTTCTTCATGGACTCGTTCTTCTTCCTAGCGGGATTTCAGGCAAGATGACCGCCACCCTGGATCTCACTACTATCATTGCTATGCTAGTTGCTTCGTTCTATCGCTATGCTGCGCTACCTATCACTTGTTCTTCAAGCCTCTCAAATTGCCATGAACCTCTAACCTTTGACACCCTTCCTAGCAAACCGTTGTTTGGCTATGTTACCGCTTTGCTCAGCCCCTCTTATAGCGTTGCTAGCTGCAGGTGAAGTTGAAGATTGCTCCATGGTGGACAGGGTTATGTTGGGATATCACAATATCTCTTATATTATTAATGCATCTATATATTTGGTAAAGGGTGGAAGGCTCGGCCTTATGCCTGGTGTTTTGTTCCACTCTTGCCGCCCTAGTTTCCGTCATACCGGTATTATGTTCCCGGATTTTTGCGTTCCTTACGGTCGGGTGATTTATGGGACCCCTCGACGGTTCGCTTTGAATAAAACTCCTCCAGCAAGGCCCAACCTTGGTTTTACCATTTGCCTCACCACCACCTACTTTTCCCTTGGGACTCGCTCTCTCGAGGGTCATCTTTATTATAGCCCCCCCGGGCCAATGCTTGTCTAAGTGTTGGTCCAAACTAGAGCACCGTGCGGGACCATCCCTTGGCAACTTGGGTTACGCTGGTACCTGTACGCTTCGCTTAACCGGTGTTGCCCTAAGAACGAGATATGTGCAGCTCCTATCGGGATGTCGGCGCATCGGGCGGTCTTGCTGGTTTTGTTTTACCATTGTCAAAATGTCTTGTAAACCGGGATTCCGAGACTGATCGGGTCTTCCTGGGAGAAGGTATATCCTTCGTTGATCGTGAGAGCTTATCATGGGCTAAGTTGGGACACCCCTGCAGGGTTATAAACTTTCGAGAGCCGTGCTCATGTTATGTGGTAGATGGGAATTTGTTAATGTCCGGTTGTAGATAACTTGACACCAGATCCGAATTAAAACGCATCAACCGTGTGTGTAGCCGTGATGGTCTCTTCTCGGCGGAGTCCGGGAAGTGAACACGGTTTCTGGGTTATGTTTGACGTAAGTAGGAGTTCAGGATCACCTCTTGATCATTGCTAGTTGACGACCGTTCCTTTGTTTCTCTTCTCGTTCTCATTTGCGTATGTTAGCCATCATATCATGCTTAGTCGCTGCTGCAACCTCACCACTTTAACCCTTCCTTTCCCATTAAGCCTTTCTAGTCTTGATACCCATGGTAATGGGATTGCTGAGTCCTCGTGGCTCCTGATTACTACAACAACAAGATTGCAGTACAGTTATGCGATGATCATGACGCGAGAGCGATGTTTGCTTGTTTTGGAGTTCTTCTTCTGTTTCTTCTTCGGTCAGGGGATAGGTTCTAGGTCGGCAGCCTGGGCTAGCAGGGTGGATGTCGTTTGAGCTTCCGTTTGTGTTTCATCCGTAGTCGGATGTTGCTCTTATGTAATAGGATGTTGTATTCGTGTGGCATTGTATGCCTCTTGTATGTATCCCCATCTATTATGTAATGTTGATTTAATGATATCCACCTTGCAAAAGCGTTTCAATATGCGGGTCTATCCTTGGTGGGACATTTGAATTCCTTTTGGATAGGGTCGCATATTGGGCGTGACAAGCATGAGAGATTAGCAATTTCTTCAAAATTAAGACACCACCGTGCTCTAAAAGATATAAGTGAAGCACTAGAGCAAAAACTATCAAGCTCAAAAGGTATAAGTGAAGCACATAGAGTATTCTAGCAAATTCTAATCAAATAGGCTTCTCCCAAAAGGTGTGTACAGCAAGGATGATTGTGGTAAACTAAAAAGCAAAGACTAATATAATACACGACGCTCCAAGCAAAACACATATCATGTGGCGAATAAAAATATAGCTTCAAGTAAAGTTACCAATGAACAAAGATTTAAAGAGGGATGCCTTCCGGGGCATCCCCAAGCTTAACTTTGGCTATCCTTGAATATCTTGGGGTGCCTTGGGCATCCCCAAGCTTAGGCTCTTGCCACTCCTTATTCCATAGTCCATAAAAGCTTTACCCAAAACTTGAAAACTTCACAACACAAAACTCAACAGGAATCTTATAAGCTCCGTTAGTGAAAGAAAACAAAACCACCACATAAGGTACTGTAATGAAATCATTCTTTATTTATTTTGGTGTTAAACCTACTGTATTCCAACTTCTCTATGGTTTATAAACTATTTTACTAGCCATAGATGCATCAAAATAAGCAAACAACACGCGTAAAACAGAATCTGTCAAAAACAGAACAGTCTGTAGCAATCTGTAACTAACGCAAACTTCTGGAACTCTAAAAATCCTACAAAAATAGGAAGTCCTGGACAATTTGCTTATTGATCAGCATCAAAAAGAATAAATGCAAAATCACGTTTCTGTGATTTAAAAAAATTATATTCGTGCGTGCAAAGTTTCTGTTTTTCAGCAGAATCAAATCAACTATCATCATAGGTTATTCTATAGGTTCTACTTGGCACAAACACTAATTAAAAGAAAAAAACACATCTAAACAGAAGGTAGATGTAAGATTTATTACTAAATAGGATCAAAAAAATATAAAGAAAATTTGGGTTGCCTCCCAACTAGCGCTATCGTTTAACGCCCCTAGCTAGGCATAAAAGCGAAGATAGATCTAACGAGTGCCATCTTTGGCACTAAATTCATAAGTAGCCCGCATGATAGATTCATAAGGTAATTTGACTTTATTTCTTGGAAAGTGTTCCATGCCTTTCTTTAATGGAAATTGGAATCTAATATTCACTTCCTTCATATCAATAATCGACCAAATCGTTCTAAGGAAAGGTCTACCAAGAATAATAGGGCAAGAAAGATTGCAATCTATATCAAGAACGATAAAATATACGGGCACCAAATTTATATTTGCAACAATAAGAACATAATTGATCCTTCCCATTGGCTTTTTAATGGTGGAATCCGCAATGTGCAAATTTAATGAGCAATCATCAAGATCATGGAAACCTAGAATATCACATAAAGTTTTAGGAATCGTGGAAACACTAGCACCCAAATCACACAAAGAAAAACACTCATGATCTTCAATTCTAATCTTTATAGTAGGTTACCACTCATCATTAAGTTTTCTAGGTATAGAAACTTCCAAATTAAGTTTTTCATCATAAGGTTGCATCAAGGCATCAACGATATGTTTAGTAAAAGCTTTATTTTGACTATAAGCATCAGGATAATTAACAACGGATTGCAACTAGGAAATACAACCTTCTAAAGAACAATTATCATAATCAAAATCCTTGAAATCCGAGATAGTGGGTTCAATGCTATTTAAAGTTGTGACCTCTCCAATCCCACTTTTACCAAATTTAGCATCAAGATCTTAAAAATCCGAATTCTTGGGACGCCTTCTAGGCAAAGTTGACTCATCATCAGTCCCATAATTATCAAAATTCATATTGCAAAACATAGATCTAATAGGAGACGCATCAATAACGTTAAGATCCTCATTATTATTTTCATGGAAACTAGAAGAACACGCTTTTATAAAGCTATCTTTTTTAGCACGCAATCTAGCGATTCTTTCCTTGCACTCATCAATGGAAATTCTCATGGCTTTGAGAGACTCATTGATATCATGCTTAGGAGGAGAAGATCTAAGTTTAAGAGAATCAACATCAAGCAAAAGTCTATCAACGTTCCTAGCCAAATCATCAACTGTGAGCAATTTTTCTTCAAGCAAGGCATTAAAATTCTTTTGAGAAATTATAAATTTTTTCACACTATTCTGAAAATCAGAGGGCATCTTATTAAAATTACCATAAGAGTTATTGTAGGAATTTCCATAATTATTAGAGGAATTACTAGGGAACGGTCTAGCATTAAAGTTTCCTCTATAAGCAATGTTTCCAAAACTATTCCTACCACCAAAATTCACATCCATAGATTCATTATTATTCTCAATCAAAGAAGACAAAGGCATATCATTGGGATCAAGAGGAGTATTTTTAGTAGCAAACAATTTCATAAGTTCATCCATCTTTCCACTCAAAACATTAATTTCTTCTATAGCATGCACTTTTTTACTAGAAGATCTTTCGGTGTGCCATTGAGAATAATTAGCCATAATATTATCAAGAAGTTTTGTAGCATATCCTAACGTGATTTCCATAAACGTGCCTCCCGCGGCCGAATCTAAGAGATTTCTAGAAGCAAAGTTCAAACCGACATAAAAATTTTGTATGATCATCCATAAATTCAAACCATGAGTAGGGCAATTGCGAAGCATCAATTTCATTCTTTCCCAAGATTGGGCAACATGCTCATGATCAAGTTGTTTAAAATTCATGATATCATTCCTAAGAGTGATAATCTTAGTGGGAGGAAAGTACTTAGAGATAAAAGCATCTTTGCACTTGTTCCAAGAATCAATACTATTTTTAGGCAAAGACGAAAACCAAACTTTAGCACGATCTCTAAGTGAAAACAGAAATAACTTCAATTTAACAATATCGTTATCCGTATCTTTCTTCTTTTGCATATCACACAAATCAACAAAGTTGTTTAGATGAGTAGCGGCATCTTCACTAGGAAGACCGGCGAATTGATCTTTCATAACAAGATTCAGCAAAGCAGTATTGATTTCACAAGAATCAACATCATTAAGAGGAGCAATCGGAGTACTAAGGAAATCATTACTATTGGTATTCGAGAAATCACACAATTTGGTATTATCTTGCACTATGGCAACAAGTAATCCAACACACAAGTAAGCAGAAAAAGGCAAGCGAAAAGAGGGGAGGAGATTCGGAAAGAGAGGGCGAATAAAACGGCAAGGGTGAAGTGGGCGAGAGGAAAACGAGAGGCAAATGGCAAATAATGTAAATGTGAGGGAGATGAGTTTGTGATGGGTACTTGGTATGTCTTGACTTGAGCGAAGACCTCCCCGCAACGGCGCCAGAAATCCTTCTTGCTACGTCTTGAGCTTGTGTTGGTTTTCCTTGAAGAGAAAGGGTGATGCAGCAATAGTAGCGTAAGTATTTCCCTCAGTTTTTGAAAACCAAGGTATCAATCCAGTAGGAGACTCCTCAAAAGTCCCACGCACCAACACAAACAAACAAAGAACTCGCAACCAACGCAATAAAGGGCTTGTCAATCCCTTCACGGCCACTTGCGAAAGTAAGATCTAATAAAGATAGTATGATAAGATAAATATATTTTTGGTATTTTATAATATAGATGCAAAAAAGTAAAGATGCAAATAAAAGTAGATTAGAAGCAAATATTATAAGAGATAGACCCGGGGGCCATAGGTTTCACTAGTGGCTTCTCTCAAGATAGCATAAGTATTACGGTGAGTGAACAAATTATTGTCGAGCAATTGATAGAAAAGCAAATAATTATGAGATTATCTAGGCATGATCGTATATATGCATCACGTCCGCAACAAGTAGACCGACTCCTGCCTGCATCTACTACTATTACTCCACACATCGACCGACTCCTGCCTGCATCTAGAGTATTAAGTTCATAAGAACAGAGTAACGCTTTAAGCAAGATGACATGATGTAGAGGGATAAACTCAAGCAATATGATGTAAACCCCATCTTGTTAACCTCGATGGCAACAATACAATACGTGCCTTGCAACCCTTACTGTCACTGGGTAAGGACACCGCAAGATTGAACCCAAAGCTAAGCACTTCTCCCATGGAAAGAAAGATCAATCTAGTAGGCCAAACCAAACTGATAATTCGAAGACACTTGCAAAGATAACTCAATCATACATAAAAGAATTCAGAGATGATTCAAATATTATTCATAGATAAACTTGATCATAAACCCACAATTCATCGGATCTCGACAAACAGAATGCAAAAAGAGTTTACATCGAATAGATCTCCACATGAGAGGGGGGAACATTGTATTGAGATCCAAAAAGAGAGAAGAAGCCATCTAGCTAATAACTATGGACCCATAGGTCTGTGGTAAACTGTAGCGACCAGACCTCAAACAGTCTGATCTCTGTGCATCAATGTCATCCCTGGATCAGTAATGTTGACATGCACAGTACTCGAAGGATTTATAATAGAGTAGCAATCACACACTTATTACGTCGAATGTCTCTAAAGAGAGCTTATTACAATAAATATGGTTTAAGGCCATCTAATAACGATAACAGTGGAAGGCTTGGAAGATAAGTGAGTCCATCAACTCCAATGGCATCACTGAGTATAGAACCACGATCCTAAGGCATCTTACTCGTCGTCTGAAAAGTCTGCAACATGATCGCTGCAGCCCAAAAACGGGTCAACACATGGAATATGCTGGCAAAGTAACACATAGAGAGTAATGAATGAATAATGCTATACTACATGCATATATGGCTGGTGGAAAGCTCTATGGTTACAGCTTTTGCATAAAGCCAATTTTTCCATACTGCAAAGGAATAAATTTTATTTAACTATCATGGTGGTTGTTAAACATTGAGAATGGTTGACAGCATTCTCAATCCCAATTAAGTAACATCATCATTAAACAAACCCAACAAATTTAATTAAAGTAACATGATGAGATTCACATTATAATCCAAGTACTAGATACTCAAGATGTCCATAACCGGGGACACGGCTAACCATGATTAGTTTATACACTCTGCAGAGGTTTGCGCACTTTTCCCCACAATACTCGATCTCCTCCGTTGGGATTCTCGCACTACATGGTGTTTGAGAAACGGATGACCGAGACATAGTCTTTCAGAAGTGCTAGCACCTTACGATCGGGTAGACAAGACCAACCTACATCCCCTACATCTGCTAGTCTACCACTGTAAGAGTTCGCACACTTAGTCAACTATGCTAGAGCCGGTAGTAGCTTGTGACTGCACACGGAAGTTTCTAGCATGAATAATCTTATGATCCCTTTGGGCCTGGGTGGCGGTCCATAAAGAAAAACAACAGGCAATCCTGGAATACCCAGGTACCTCAATCCACCCAGATGTGTATTTAAGTTGCCACCTTAAATAAACCATTAATTAACAAACTCACATCTGTCATGGATACACTCACCCAATCCACGTCTACTAGCATAGCATGTCATAATAAGCAAACATAGAAGTTACTCCCAAAGGTTTGATATTAAACAGGTAATAGGTACTACCTCATCTACTTCCCAAGACCCACAATTTAATTGGATCCTAATTATGCAATATTTGAGGGTTGATCTAATGCAATAAAACTGGGTAGTAAAGAGATATGATCAAAGTGTTACTTGCCTTCCTGATGATCCGCGAAACCTAGGGATTCGAAGTAGCAAGCGGCGCAATCCGGGTACTCTATCGCAAACAAACAAACAAGCATACAATAAGTACTCATCTAATGCACAGGTAAAACTCAAATAAAAGATCTAACCAGAAAGTTCAGCTTAAGAACTCTGGTTTGCAAAAAGAATCAAATCGAACGAAGCAACAAAACTCAAACGGCGAAAGAAACAAGCTTCGTTTACTAATCTGGACCTAAGTCAAATTTCACAGTAGCAAATACTTGTTTGAGTAGATTATTCGGAAAGAGGGTTTTGAGACGAAACTCTAGGAGCTTGAATCGCCTGAATCCGATAAACGAGCAAAAAGTTATACTAAAACGAAAATCGGATCAGAAATCGCGATCAGAAAAATCGCGGAATAAATCCGAGAAAAAGAAAAACTACGAACAAATTAACGAGTGAACGTTCGTCATCTGGATATAAACGATGAACGCGTTCGTTAAAACGAACGAACGAGCGAACGCTCGCTAATTAACCTAAACCGAAAAGAAAAAAAACCGATCTAATAAAAAACGGATCTAAAAAAACCGACGAAAAACCGACGGAAAAACCGAACGGTTTTTCTAACAAAACGGCGGCGGCGGCGAGGTCAACCTCGAAGTGCGGGTCGGCGGCGGCGGCGGCTCGGCGGCAGTGGCGGTGGACGACGGCGACGGCGGCGGGTCCGGCGAGGCGGCGGCGGCGGCGGCAACGGCGGCGGCGGCGGCGGCATGACAAAGAATGGGGCGGCATGGTGGCCAGGCGGCGCTAGGGTTAGGGTTTAGGGCGGCGGCGCTCGGGTGGGCTGGGGCTGGCGGCCCGGGGCGCTATATAAAGGCCCCGGCCAGGAGAGTCCTGGCCGATCCCGGCCCGTAGTCGGTTCGGATTTTTTTTTAAAAAAAAATAATAATTTCGCGCAGAAAATCAAACGAAAGAAATACTAAACGGACTCCAAAAATCCCGAAATAAATTTTCCCCGGCTTCTAAAATCAGGCCGGTTTAGATGAACATTTATTTGGGGCCTAATGCAATTTTGAAAAACGCGCATTTTTCCTAAATTCAAATAAAATAGCAATAAAATCCAAAATAAAATCGTACTTGATTTTTTTATTAAATCCTCAATATTTATTTATTTTGGGAAAGTCATTTTATTCCCTCTCTCATATTTGTATAATTCAGATAATTGAAGATAAAATAAATAAAATCAAATGATCCTATTTCCAAAATTTGAGAAAACTCAAATATGAAATTTATGAAATCCCCAACTCTCTCCATGGGTCCTTGAGTTGCGTGGAGTTTCTAGCATCGAGGCAAAATGCAATAAATATGATATACAATAATGATCTATTTGTATAACATTCCAAATTGAAAATGTGGGATGTTACAAACCTACCCCCCTTAAGATGAATCTCGCCCTCGAGATTCGGGTTGGCTAGAAAATAGGTGATGGTGGTCCTTCAGCAGATCTTCCTCTCTCTCCCAGGTGGCTTCATCTTCGATGTGGTGGCTCCACTGAACTTTGCAAAACTTGATAACCTTGCTGCGGGTGACTCGGCTGGCATACTCAAGAATCTTAACTGGTTTCTCCTCATAGGTCAAATCACTGTCCAACTGAATCGCCTCTAGCGGCACGGTATCTCGCAGCGGTATATCAGCCATCTCTGTGTGGCATTTCTTCAACTGGGAAACGTGGAACACATCGTGAACTCCTGACAATCCCTCAGGCAATTCCAACTTGTAAGCAACTTCTCCCATACGCTCCAAAACTTTGTACGGTCCAACAAAACGTGGCGCTAACTTTCCTTTAACTCCAAAACACTTAACTCCTTGAAGTGGAGATACACGAAGATAGACTCTATCTCCGACTTCGTAAACTGTCTCCTTGCGTTTTGAATCTGCATAGCTTTTCTGCCTGGACTGGGCTACCTTGAGCCTGTCGCGAATCAACTTCACTTTCCGTTCAGACACCTTAATCAAATCCGGTCCAAACAACTGGCGGTCTCCAACTTCATCCCAAGACAACGGGGTCCTGCACCTCCTTTCGTATAAGGCTTCGAAAGGGGCCATCTTCAAACTAGATTGATAACTGTTGTTGTAAGAGAACTCTGCATATGGCAAATTGTCGTCCCAACTAGATCCGTAATCTAGCGCACAAGCTCTCAGCATATCCTCCAAAATCTGATTGACTCTCTCGGTCTGTCCATCTATCTGCGGATGAAAAGTTGTACTAAATTCTATCCTGGTACCCAAAGTTTCATGCAACTGATTCCAGAACTTTGAGGTAAACTGGGTTCCTCTATCTGATACAATGCTCCTCGGAACTCCATGCAGACATAAGATCCTGGTCATGTATATCTTGGCCAACTTAGCACTGGTGTAAGTGGTCTTCACTGGGATGAAATGAGCTACCTTCGTCAAACGATCGACTATAACCCAAATCGAGTCATAGCCTGAACGAGTCCTCAGCAATCCTGTGATAAAATCCATGCCTAGCTTATCCCACTTCCATTCGGGAATCGGCAATGGTTGTAACAATCTTGCTGGCTTCTGATGCTCTGCCTTTACTTTCTGACATACATCACAAACTGCTACATACTCCGCAATATCCTTCTTCATTCCGGTCCACCAGAAAGTCTCCTTCAAATCCAAATACATCTTGGTATTTCCTGGGTGAATCGAATACGGCGAATCATGGGCCTCTTGCAAAATCAACTTCCTGATCTCCGGGTCACATAAACACGATCTTCAAACCATAAGGTACCGTGCTCATCCTCACGAAATCCCTTAGCTTTACCTTTGCTCATCTTCTCCTTTATCTCAGCAATTTCCTTGTCGGCCTTCTGTGCTTCTCTGATCTTATCCATCAAAGTTGACTGAATTTCCAATGCTGCTACATAGCCTCTCGGAACTATCTCTAAACATAGTTCGCAAAGATCCTCGGCTAACTCCTTTGGCAACCCTGCGGTCATGAGTGGATTGACATGGCTCTTACGGCTCAACGTGTCCGCTACTACGTTAGCCTTCCCGGGGTGATACTGCAATCTCATATCATAATCCTTGATGAGCTCCAACCATCTCCTCTGCCTGAGATTCAATTCCTTCTGCGTGAAAATGTACTTCAAACACTTGTGATCCATGTACACCTCACAATGATTTTCGATAAGGAAATGTCTCCAAGTCTTCAACGCATGCACTACGGCTGCTAACTCCAAATCATGCCTGGCATAATTCAACTCATGAGGTTTAAGCTGTCGTGAAGCATACGAAACAACTCTCCCCTCCTGCATAAGCACTGCTCCAAGTCCTCGACGTGAAGCATCACAATACACCTCGTAATCCTTACTCTGATCTGGCAGAATCAACACTGGCGAGGTAACTAGACGTTCCTTCAACTCCTGGAAACTGGCCTCACATTCCTTAGTCCAATTGAACTTGGTATCCTTCTTCAACAACTCCGTCATGGGCTTTGCAATCTTTGAAAAATTCTCAATGAATCTCCGATAGTATCCTGCCAGTCCAAGAAAACTTCTGATCTCTCCAACTGCCGTTGGTGCTACCCAATTTGTCATGGTGACAACCTTTGTGGGGTCTACTGCTATTCCTTCTCCGGATATAACATGTCCAAGGAATCCAACTTCCTTCAACCAAAATTCACATTTGCTGAACTTGGCATATAATTGGTGTTCTCTGAGCTTCTCCAATACCAAACGCAAATGCTCCTTATGCTCCTCTTCGTTCTTCGAGTAGACCAAAATATCATCAATGAACACCACGACGAACTTATCCAGAAACTCCATAAACACTTCGTTCATCATGTTCATGAAATAGGCAGGTGCGTTAGTCAGACCAAATGACATAACGGTATACTCTTACAGCCCATACCTGGTGGTAAAGGCCGTCTTAGGTATATCCTGCTCTCGGATCTTCAATTGATGGTATCCTGATCGCAAATCGATCTTGGAAAATACCTTTGCTCCTTGCAATCGGTCAAACAGGTCATTGATCATTGGCAGTGGGTACTTGTTCTTGATTGTTGCGGCATTCAATCCTCGATAATCAACAACCATCCTCAATGATCTGTCCTTCTTCTCCACTAGAAGTACTGGCGATCCCCAAGGTGAAGAACTTGGGCGAATGTAGCATTTATCCAGTAACTCCTTAATCTGACTCTTAATCTCCTCCAAATCTTTTGCTGGCATCCTGTATGGTCTCTTGGATATCGGCCTTGTGCATGGCAAAAGCTCAACCAAAAACTCGATGTCTCTATCCAGTGGCATGCCTGGCAACTCTTCTGGAAATACATCAGGAAAATCCTTCACCACTGGTACTTCCTCCTACACAACTCCTGATAAGGAATTTATGTGCATCCTCTTCGGCTCATGTCTGGATACATACTTGATCCTCTTTCCTTCTGGTGTTGTAAGTAAAATTGTCTTACTGGCGCATTCAATTTTCCCTCCATACTTTGATAACCAATCCATGCCTAATATCACGTCCAATCCTTTGATTCCAATACTATTAGGTCCGAGGGAAACACGTAGTTACCAATCCTTCATGGTAACCGATCACACCATAGTCTAGCCATGTATTCTGCTCCAGGCGAGGTTACTAACATGGGTGACCTAAGGGCTTGGGTTGGTAGTTTGTACTTATCCACAAATCCCCTTGATATGTATGAATGCGATGCACCAGTATCAAAAAGAACGAGTGCAGTAAATGACTTAACCAAAAACTTACCTATTACTGCATCGGGCTGGGCTTCAACCTCCTCCACGCTAACATGGTTCACCTGTCCTCTGCTGAAAGGGTTTGGCTTCTTCCCAGAGCTTCCATTCTGGCCTTCAGGACATTCATTGGCGTAATGCTCGGTCTTTTGGCACTTAAAGCAAGTGACTTCACTCGGATCTCTCTTTGCTGGTGTTGAGGGGTTGGTACCGTTCTGGCCATTGCTTCCTCCATTCCCGTTACCATTCTTGGAACCATTATGGTTGTGCGAACTACTACCTCCATGGGTATACTGGAACTGTCCTCCCGACTTCGGGGTAAAACGTGGCTTCTGCTGAGCTCCCGAATTGTACTTCCCCTGTCCATATTTCCTCTTGCGATTCTTGATCTGCTGTTGCTTCCCTTCAATCATGAGAGCTCTATCTACCAACTCCTGGTAGTTATTGAAACTTGCTACCATCAACTGCATACTCAGCTCATCATACAGTCCTTCCAGAAACTTCTCTTGCTTAGCTGCATCCGTAGCAACGTCATTTGGGGCATAACATGCTAGCTTACTGAAGTCATACACATCTTCGCCAATCAGACGTCCTCCTAGCGTAAGTTGCGAAACTCACGCTTCTTCATGGCCATAGCTCCTCTTTGAAACATGGGCAAGACGGAAGCTTCGCTGAAATCGATCCCATGTGACAGTGTCTACTGGATAGGTGGCTGTGAAATTCTCCCACCATGATGTTGCGGGTCCTTCAAGATGATGTGCGGCAAATCGCACCTCCTCCGCATCTGTGCATCCTGCAGTGGTCAACTCCCTGGCTGTCTTGCGAAGCCAATCATCTGCAACAATCGACTCGGTGCTACTGGAGAACACGGCGGATTCAGCCTAAGAAAACGGGTTAAGTGATCAACAGGTGGTGGTGGTGGTGGGTTGTTGTTGTTGTTGTTGTTCCCCTGATTCTGATTCTGGACTAATATCTGCATCAATGCATTTTGTTGCTGGATCAACTGGGTGAGCTCCGGTGGAAAAGCAAATACATTGTCACGTCTCGGAGGCATCTGAGGGTTTAGAAAAGATGAGAATAAAGAATAGAATGAGGTCTAGAGGGAAAAACACTACCCATATGCACAAGAGACAAATTGCAATCAAAACACTTCATTCAAACAAGCAAGGGCATACAACGGTCTATCTATCGTTACAAAAGTGCTCGGACTATACTAGATACATGGGGGAAATACTACTACTGTTATGGTGGTCTACTAGAAAAACTACTCCGATGAAGACTCCGTGATATCTGCTCCAGCTTCGTCAACATAGTCATCATCACTATCGTCCGGGTCCGAGTCGGTGTCGTCGATGATGATGTAGTTCTCTGGACAAGTGCAATCTTCGTCTTCTCCAGTTGCAGGAAATCCCATAAACACTCTTAACTTCTTCTTCTGATCTTCATTCTTCTCGACTAGCGTTGCTATTTCCTCCTCATATCCATCGCGTGTAGACTTGAGTTCTTCCTCCAGTTCTGCGATCTTGGTCATGGCCTTCTTCAGATCCATCATGCTCAAGACACATCCGGTTCTCTGGCGCCGAATGTGCTGGTTTAACTCTGGATGAAAGCTGCAATTGATCTGTCCTTCCCGGTGCCGATCATCTCCCATTGCTCATCTCGGTGCCCACAACCGTAGATAGTATCCTTAAGCTCCTTGTGGTAAACTTCTCCAATACGTCCCATGGTGATGTGGGCTGCCATGCTCTTTCCTAGACTCCAGGTTGGTGCATCAAAGGAAAACTCTATGGGCTCAGTGACGGGCATGAACGTCCTTCCTGGAACTTGTACTTGAATCATCCAGCGCTCCTCTTCAGGTAAAGTGGCATTGTAGGTCCCGGTGAAGCTTGGTACTCCGATGTTCAGGTATCTAGTGACTTCCTTCAGGTGTCGTCCAAAGGATGTATCTTCATCCGGTTGCGTGAACTTGTTCCTTGCATCCGCCATCCTAAAAGAGTAGAAAATATGAGGAGTCAGAAATGAGAAGAGAGAGTAGTGATCTAGGGCTTTAGCTTAGTGGTCGTGTCCTACAGTCAGCGTGTGCTCTGATACCATCTTGTAGCGATCAGACCTCAGATAGTCGATCCTCGTGCATCGTGTCATCCTGGATCAATCTTGCCGACACGCATTACTCGAAGGATTTATAACAGAGTAGCAATCACACACTTATTACATCGAATGTCTCTAAAGAGAGCTTATTACAATAAATATGGCTTAAGGCCATCTAATAACGATAACAGCAGAAGGCTTGGAAGATAAGTAAGTCCAACAACTCCAACGGCATCACTAAGTATAGAACCACGATCCTAAGGCATCTTACTCATCGTCTGAAAAGTCTGCAACATGAACGTTGCAGCCCGAAAACGGGTCAGCACATGGAATATGCTGGCAAAGTAACACATAGAGAGTAATGAATGAATAATGCTATACTGCATGCATATATGGCTGGTGGAAAGCTCTATGGTTACAGTTTTTGTATAAAGCCAATTTTTCCGTACTACAAAGGAATAAATTTTATTTAACTATCATGGTGGTTGTTAAACATTGAGAATGGTTGACAGCATTCTCAATCCCAATTAAGTAACATCATCATTAAACAAACCCAACAAATTAAATTAAAGTAACATGATGAGATTCACATGATAATCCAAGTACTAGATACTCAAGATGTCCATAACCGAGGACACGGCTAACCATGATTAGTTTATACACTTTGTAGAGGTTTGCGCACTTTTCCCCACAAGACTCGATCTCCTCCGTTGGGATTCTCACACTACATGGTGTTTGAGAAACGGATGACCGAGACATAGTCTTTCAGAAGCGCTAGCACCTTACGATCGGGTAGACAGTACCAACCTACATCCCCTACATCTGCTAGTCTACCATTGTAAGAGTTCGCACAACTTAGTCAACTATGCTAGAGCCCATAGTAGCTTGTGGCTGCACACGGAAGTTGCTAGCATAATAATCTTATGATCCCTTTGGGCCTGGGTGGCGGTCCATAAAGAAAAACAATAGGCAATCCTGGAATACCCAGGTACCTCAATCCACCCAGATGTGTATTTAAGTCGCCACCTTAAATAAACCATTAATTAACAAACTCACATCTGTCATGGATACACTCACCCAATCCACGTCAACTAGCATAGCATGGCATAATAAGCAAACGTAGAAGTAACTCCCAAAGGTTTGATATTAAACAGGTAATAGGTACTACCTCATCTACTTCCCAAAACCCACAATTTAATTGGATCCTAATCATGCAATGTTTGAGGGTTGATCTAATGCAATAAAACTGGGTAGTAAAGAGATATGATCAAAGTGTTACTTGCCTTGCTAATGATCCGCGAAACCTAGGGATTCGAAGTAGCAAGCGGCGCAATTCGGGTACTCTATCGCAAACAAACAAACAAGCATACAATAAGTACTCATCTAATGCACAGGTAAAACTCAAATAAAAGATCTAACCAGAAAGTTCAGCTTAAGAACTCTGGTTTGCAAAAAAATTCAAACCGAACGAAGCAACAAAACTCAAACGGCGAAAGAAACAAGCTTCGTTTACTAATCTAGACCTAAGTCAAATTTTACAGTAGCAAAAACTTGTTTGAGTAGATTATTTGGAAAGAGGGTTTCGAGACGAAACTCTAGGCGCTTGAATCGCCTAATTCCAATAAACGAGCGAAACGTTATACTAAAACGAAAATCGGATCAGAAATCACGACCAGAAAAATCGCGGAATAAATCCGAGAAAAAGAAAAACGACGAACAGATTAACGAACGAACGTTCGTCATCTGAATCGAAACGATGAACGCGTTTGTTAAAACGAACGAACGAGCGAACGCTCGCTAATTAACCTAAACCGAAAAGAAGAAAAACGATCTAATAAAAAAACGGATCTAAAAAAACCGACAAAAAACCGACGGAAAAACCAAACGGTTTTTCTAAAAAAAAGGGCGGCGGCGGCGAGGTCAACCTCGGGGTGCGGGTCGGCGGCGGCGGCTCGGTTAGGGTGGGTGGTCGACGGCGACGGCGGCGATCGGCGGCGGCGACGACGGCGAATGGCATGGCAATGTGTGCTGCTGGCGCTTAGGTTAGGGTTTGGGGCGGCTGCTCGGGTGGGTGGGCTGGCGGTCGGCGCTATATAAAGGCCCCGGCCAGGAGAGTCCTGGCCGATCCCGACCCGTAGTCGGTTCGGATTTTTTAAAAAGAAACTATTTCACGCAAAAAATCAAACGAACCAAATACTAAACGGACTCCAAAGATCCTGAAATAAATTTTCCCCAGCTTCTAAAATCAAGCCGGTTTAGATGAACATTTATTTGGGGCCTAAATGCAATTTTGAAAAATGCGTATTTTTCCTAAATTCAAATAAAATAGCAATAAAATCCAAAATAAAATCTTATTTGATTTTTTTATTAAATACTCAATATTTCTTTATTTTGGGAAAGTCATTTTATTCCCACTCTCATATTTTTATAATTGAAATAACTGAAGATAAAATAAATAAAATCAAATGATCCTATTTCCAAAATTTGAGAAAACTCAAATATGAAATTTATGAAATCCCCAACTCTCTCCGTGGGTCCTTGAGTTGCGTGGAATTTCTAGGATCGAGGCAAAATGCAATAAATATGATATGCAATAATGATCTATTTGTATAACATTCCAAATTGAATATTTGGGACGTTACATAAACTACTCACAACTCATCGGAGGGGCAAGGATGTTGATGTAGAATCCCTCCATGGTTGATTCACCCTCCGGCAGAACACCGACGAAGGCTCCAAGATGGGACCTCGCGGATACAGAAGGTTAAGGTGGTGGAAATTGTGTTTAAATCGCTCCTGGATGTTTTCGTGCACGAGGCTTATATAGGAGGAAGAAGTACGTCGGTGGGCCTTGGGGCCCACGAGACAGGGGCGTGCCCTCCTATCTCGTGGGAGCCTCGGTGCTTCTTGACTTGCACTCCAAGTCCTCTGGATCACGTTCGCTCCAAAAATCACGCCCCGAAGGTTTAATTCCGTTTGGACTCGTTTGATATTCCTTTCTTGAAATATCAAATAGGCAAAAAAAAAGAAGACGGGCCGGGCCTCCGGTTAGTAGGTTAGTCCCAAAAATGTTATAAATGTGTAAAATAAAGCCCATAAACATCCAAAAGGGGTAATATAATAGCATGGAACAATCAAAAATTATAGATACGTTGGAGACGTATCACCCCCCCCCCTCCACGGTTGGGGGAGGACTTTCCTCTTCCTCCTCGTTTTCGTTGGAGGAGCGCGCCTTGGTGTCTTTGGACGATGAGTTCGATACAACCTTGCGCCGGAGACCTTTCCTGGTCCCCACGGCCTTCTTCTTGGCCTTCTTCTCCGGCACCTCATAGGGCGCCGGAAATAGCATCTCCGTTAAGAGAGTCGTTGCTGGATCTTTAGGTAGTGGAGCTGGACAGTCGATCTGCTCCGCTGTCGCTACCCAGTCCTATTAAATTGGCGTGGAGGCTTAGATTCCTCCCACGAATATACTGGGGAAATGCAAGTCTTGTGAAATATAAAGGGCTTACCGGATTGGCGGGGCGCTTTGCGCTGAGTCCGCGATCTTCGGTAATGGGAGGAGGTATCTCGGCGGCCTTGAGCAGCACCTTCCACACGTATTTGTGCGTCGTGTCGAAGAGCTCTCGCAGCGTTTGGTGTTCGACCGGATCGAACTCCCACATATTGAAAGCCCGTCTTTGACACGGAAGGATCCGGCGAAAGAGCATGACCTGGACCACGTTGACAAGCTTGATTTTCTTGCTTATCATGTTTTTGATACAGGTCTAGAGTCCGGTCAGCTCTACCGGTGAACCCCAGGCTAAGCCCTTCTCTTTCTAGGAGGTGAGCCGCATGGGGATGTCAGATCGAAATTCGAGGGTCGCCGCCCTGTTGGCATCGCGCGGCTCGGTGATATGGAACCACCCCGATTGCCACCCCTTCACGGTCTCCACATAGGAGCCTTCGAGCCAGGTGACGTTGGGCATATTGCCCACCATGGCGCCTCCGCACTCCGCTTGCTGGTTGACCACTATCTTCGGCTTCACGTTGAAGGTCTTCAGCCATAGGCCGAAGTGGGGCTTGATGCGGAGGACGGCCTTGCACACGACGATAAACACCGAGATGTTGAGGATGAAATTGGGGGCCAGATCATGGAAGTCCATCCCGTAGTAGAACATGAGCCCCTGGACAAATGGGTGGAGGGGGAATCCCAGTCTGTGAACGAAGTGAGCCAGGAATACAACCCTCTCGTGGGGTTCTAGAGTAGGGACGATCTGCCCTGTGTCTAGGAGCTGGTGCGCGATGTTTTTGGCCAGGTATCCGGCTTCCCGGAGCTTCGTAATGTCCTCCTCTGTAACGGAGGAGACCATCCACTTGCCTCCCGCTCCGGACATGTTTGGAATGGCTTTACAGAGAAGGTGAGAACTTGGGCGCTGGAGCTCGAGCGTGCGAGAATGGATGGGCAGGGGAAGAAGAAGGCGTGGGTGAAAAAGAGGAATCCTTATCCCTTTATACAGCCGGTAGAAACTGTGCGCCTCCCCACTTGCCCCATAAAATCGCTTATTCCCAAAGCGCCGCGATTGATGGCGCGGTTGGGTTACCCACACCCGTATTGATGAGAATCCCGTGATAAGGGGACACGATCTCTGCTTTGACAAGACGTGCCAAGGAAACCGCCTCGTAATATGTGCAGTAGCTGGTTGATAAAAACGGTTCGAATGACGACCGGGCCATGGCGTGATGTCACGCTATGAAAAGTTGTCAGCAGATTAGATTCGTGAAATATTGTACTCTCTACGGTGGTATGTGGAATTTGTTTTGCAGAGCCGGACACGATCCTTGTGTTCAAAATCTTCTATGGAGTATGTGGAGAAGGAACCCGCCTTGCAATGGCAAAGACAATCTGCGCGCCGGACTCATTGTCATTGAAGCCCGGTTCAGGGGCTACTGAGGGAGTCCTGGATTAGGGGGTCCTCGGACAGCCGGACTATATACTTTGGCCGGACTGTTGGACTATGAAGATACAAGATCGAAGACTTCGTCCCGTGTCCGGGTGGGACTCTCCTGGAAGGCAAGCTTGGCAATTCGGATATGTAGATCTCTTTCTCTGTAACCGACTCTGTGTAACCCTAGCCCCCTGCGATGTCTATATAAACCGGAGGGTTTAGTCCGTAGGACAACAACAATCATAATCATAGAGTAGCTTCTAGGGTTTAGCCTCTCCGATCTCGTGGTAGATCAACTCTTGTAATACTCATATCATCAAGATCAATCAAGCAGGAAGTAGGGTATTACCTCCATCGAGAGGGCCCAAACCTGGGTAAACATTGTGTCCCCCGCCTCCTGTTACCATTAGCCTTAGACGCATAGTTCGGGACCCTGATGACCCACAAGTATAGGGGATCTATCGTAGTCCTTTCGATAAGTAAGAGTGTCGAACCCAACGAGGAGCAGAAGGAAATGATAAGCGGTTTTCGATAAGGTTTTCTCTGCAAGCATTGAAATAGTAGGTGATAGATAGTTTCGTGATAAGATAAATAATGAGCAAAAAGTAAATAAAGTGCAGCAAGGTGGCCCAATCCTTTAGGTAGCAAAGGATAAGCCTGGACAAATTCTAATAATGAAGAAGGAGCTCCCAAGGACACATTGGGAATTATCATCAAGCTAGTTTTCATCACGTTCATAAGATTCGCGTTTGGTACTTTGATAATTTGATATGTGGGTGGACCGGCACTTGGGTACTGCCCTAACATGGACAAGCATCCCACTTATTATTAACCCCTATTGCAAGCATCCGCAACTACAAAAAGGAGTATTAAGGTAAACCTAACCACAGTATTAAACATATGGGTCCATATCAACCCCTAACGAAGCAACGCATAAACTAGGGTTTAAGCTTCTGTCACTCTAGCAACCCATCATCTACTTATTACTTCCCTATGCCTTCCTCTAGGCCCAAATAATAGTAAAGTGTCATGTAGTCGACGTTCACATAACACCACTAGAGGAAAAGATAACATACATCTCATCAAAATATCGAACGAATACCAAATTCACATGACTACTAATAGCAAGACTTCACCCATGTCCTCAGGAACAAACGTAACTACTCACAAAGCATATTCATGTTCATAATTAGAGGAGAAATAATATGCATAAAGGATCTGAACATATGATCTTCCACCAAGTAAACCAACTAGCATTAACTACAAGGAGTAATCAACACTACTAGCAACCCACACGTACCAATTTGTGGTTTTGATACAAGATTGGATACAAGAGATGAACTAGGGTTTTGAGAGGAGATGGTGCTGGTGAAGATGATGATGGAGATTGACCCCCTCTCGATGAGAGGATCGTTGGTGATGACGTTGGTGATGATTTCCCCCTCCTGGAGGGAAGTGTCCCCGGCAGAACAGCTCCGCCAGATCCCTAGATTGATTCCGCCAAGGTTCCGCCTCGTGGCAGCGGAGTTTCGTCCATAAGCTTGCCCACGATTTTTTCTAGGGTAAAAGTGATGATATAGCAGAAGATGGACGCCGGAGGCCCACCAGGGGGCCCAGGAGATAGGGGCCGCGCCCTACAGGGGGGGCCTCCTGTCTCCTGGACGGGGTGTGGGCCCCCTGGCCTATTTCTTTCGCTCATAAATTCTTATTAAATCCAAAAAAATGTTTCGTGGAGTTTCAAGACTTTTGGAGTTGTGCAGAATAGGTTTCCAACATTTTCTTCTTTTCCAGCCAGAATTCCAGCTATCGGCATTTCCCCTCTTCATGGTAAACCTTGTAAAATAAGAGAGAATAGCCATAAGTATTGAGATATAATGTGTAATAACAGCCCATAATGCAATAAATATTGATATAAAAGCATGATGCAAAATGAACGTATCACCTCCCCCAAGCTTAGACCTCGCTTGTCCTCAAGCGAAAGCCGAAATCGAAAAATATGTCCACATGTTTAGAGATAGAGGTGTCGATAAAAATAAAATACGTACATGAGGGCATCATGATCATTCTAATAACAGAAACATATATAGATTTTGTCATATGATTTCCTATGCTCAAGTAATAAGCAATTCACAATGTCAAGCATGGTTCAAAAACTTCATCGGGAGCTAGCAAACTATAATCTCAGTCATTGAAGCAATTGCAATTTATCGTAACATCAGAAAGAGTCAATAATAGAGCTTTTCAGCAAGCTCACATACTCAACTATCTCGTAGTCTCCTATAATTGTTAACACTCATGCAATACTTGTGGTTATAGAGTTTCAGCCGGACACTGAGAAAGATAGGGGCTTATTGTGTTGCCTCCCGACGTATTCACCTTTAGGTGATGTCAACAATAATAGCCTATGCCAACTTACATCCAATTGGATATATGTATCATGATCTTTCAAACACGAGGAGCTTGCCAAAGGATAAAAATGAAAAATGGAAAGGTGAGAATCACCTTGACTCAAGCATAAAGTAAAAACATAAAGTAAAAGATAGGCCCTTCGCAGAGGGAAGCAGAGATTGTCATGCGCGTTTAGGGTTGATGCACAAAATCTTATGCAAAAGAACGTCACTTTATATTCCCCTTGTATGTGGACCTTTATTATGCAGTCCGTCGCTTTTATTACTTCCACAACAAGTTCGTACAAAGCTTATTTTCTCTGCACTAATAAGTCATGCATATTTAGAGAGCAATTTTTATTGCTTGCACTGATGACAACTTACTTGAAGGATCTTACTCAATCCATAGGTAGGTATAGTGGACTCTCATGGCAAAACTGGGTTTAAGGATATTTGGAAGCACAAGTAGTATCTCTACTTGGTGCAAGAATTTGGCTAGCATGAGAAGGAAAGGCAAGCTCAACATGTTTGGAAGGTCAATGACAATATACTTTAACTGAGATGTCGGAAAACATAAACTATTACGTTGTCTTCCTTGTCCAACATCAACTCTTTTAGCATGTCATACTTAATGAGTGCTTCACAATCATAAAAGATGTCCAAGATAATATATTTATATGCGAACCCCTCTTTCCTTATCACTTCCTATTAATTGCAACGATGACCAAGTCTACGTTCATCAACTCTCAACAATTTTTATGCCTCATACTTTCTATGTGTGAAGTTATCACTATCCATAAGATCAATATGAACTCTTTTGTTCTTTCTACTTTCTCAAGATCATAGCAACATAGCAAAGCCCTTGAATCAACACTAATCTTTATTATAGATAGCACACGAACTCGATTACAAAGAGAGATCACAAAGCAAAACTCGAAACTACTTGATATCAAAACTTCGAACTACTAGATCTAGATAGTACTAAAAGGATCGATCTAAATAAAACGGTAAAAATAAGAGTGTGATGGTGATACGATACCGGGGCACCTCCCCCAAGCTTGGCAGTTGCCAAGGGGAGTGCCCATACCCATGTGATTATTTCTCCTTCTTCACGGTTGGTGTTATGATCTTCTTGGCGATGATGCCCTTCAGGATACGGTTCTCCTCCTCGAGCTTATTGACTTGTTGTTTGAGGTCCATATTTTTTTTACTGAGCTTGCCGAACGGACAAAGCTCCTTTTACCCAAGGATCTTGATAGCTTCGGAGAACAAGTGAAACTCTTTTTCACATTTTCATAAGAAAGAAATCTAGAGTTGGAAGGAGTGATCGAAGCAGGGACAGCCAGGCTAGGTAGTTCCCCCATAGTGAATTCTGCTTGGAGACGAGAGGTAGCTTCTTGATCTTCCTCCATGGCATCTATCCTTTTCAGATCAGCCTCCATCTCATCTTCCGTTGATGGTCCAAAGTGATAGGCATCGCTATTTGCTCCTGGACCTGGCGTTGGGTGAGACACCCAGCTCTCCCCAACTGATTCCTGAGAAGACATCTTACTTTATTCTGCAACAGGAACAGCTCAAAACGAAAACAGAGGATATTTGCGTGATACGGTGGTCAAAACCTTCAGGAGTATATATAATGAATTTTACCGACCAAAATACATAACATACAAGAAAAAGGAGTCCGGGAGGCAAACGAGGTGCCGACGAGACAGGGGGCGCGCCCTACAGGGGGGGCGCAGCCTCCTCTCTCGTGGGAGCCTCGTGTCCCTTTCAGACTACTTTCTTCCTAAAATTCTTAAATAATCCAAAACTGATAAAAATTGCCATTAGAGTTGTTTGGGAGTCGGTTACTTACCGTACCACGTACCTATGCCTTTTCGGGGTCTGGAACGTTCTGGAAAGTGTCTCTTATGTATTCCTCGGGGGTTATGGTTTCAATAATATTAGTTTCAACATTGATAGGATTACCTGAAATATAATGTTTAATTCTTTGACCATTTACCACCCTCAGATTTGTGCCTTCGAAGTTGTTGATTTTATAGCACCGAACGATAGACCTCCTCGACAACGTAGGGACCTTCCCATTTTGAGAGAAGTTTTCCTGCAAAAAATCTTAAACGAGAGTTGAATAATAACACATAATCTCCTACGTTAAACTCACGCTTTTGTATCCTCTTATCATGCCAGCGTTTAACTTTTTCTTTGAAAAGCTTGGCATTCTCATATGCTTGGGTTCTCCATTCATCAAGTGAGCTAATATCAAATAACCTTTTCTCACCGGCAAGTTTGAAGTCATAATTGAGCTCTTTAATAGCCCAATATGCCTTATGTTCAAGTTCAAGAGGTAAATGACATGCTTTTCCATAAACCATTTTATATGGAGACATACCCATAGGATTTTTGTATGCGGTTCTATAGGCCCATAATGCATCATCAAGTTTTTTGGACCAATTCTTTCTAGATCTAGTCACAGTCTTTTGCAAAATTAATTTGACCTCTCTATTGCTCAACTCTACTTGACCACTAGACTGCGGGTGATAAGGAGATGCGATTCTATGATTGACATTATACTTAGCAAGCATCTTACAGAAAGCACCATGAATAAAATGTGAACCACCATCAGTCATAAGATATCTAGGGACTCCAAACCTCGGAAAAATAACTTCTTTAAGCATTTTAATAGAAGTGTTATGGTCAGCACTACTAGTTGGAATAGCTCCTACCCACTTAGTAACATAATCAACAGCAACTAAAATATGTGTATAACCACTGGAGGCAGGAAAAGGTCCCATATAGTCAAAGCCCCAAACATCAAATGGTTCAATAACAAGAGAATAATTCATAGGCATTTCTTGAAGTCTACTAATGTTACCTATTCTTTGACATTCATCACAAGATAAGACAAACTTACGAGCATCTTTGAAGAGAGTAGGCCAATAAAAACCAGATTGTAGTACCTTGTGTGCAGTTCTATCTCCAGCGTGGTGCCCTCCATAGGATTCAGAGTGACACTTGCGTAGGATTTGTTCTTGTTCATGCTCAGGCACACAACGTCTAATAATACCATCTAGTCCTTCTTTATAAAGGTGTGGATTATCCCAGAAGTAATGTCTTAAATCATAAAAGAACTTTTTCTTTTCCTGGTATGTGAAACTAGGCGGTATATACTTAGCAACAATGTAATTAGCATAATCAGCATACCAAGGAGCAGTACGAGAAGCATTGACGACCGCTAATTGTTCATCAGGAAAGCTATCATTAATAGGCAGTGGGTCATCAAGAACATTCTCTAACCTAGACAAGTTGTGCAGAACGGGTTCTCAGCTCCTTTCTATCAATAATATGCAAGTCAAATTCTTGGAGCAAGAGAACCCATCTAATGAGTCTAGGCTTAGCATATTTCTTTTCCATAAGATATTTGATAGCCACATGATCAGTGTGAATAGTAACTTTGGAAGCAACAATATAAGGTCTAAACTTATCACATGCAAACACAACTGCTAAGAACTCTTTTTCAGTAGTATCATAATTTCTCCAGGCAAGATCAAGAGTCTTACTAGCATACTGGATAACATTCAATTTCTTATCGACTCTTTGCCCTAAAATAGCACCTACAGCATAATCACTAGCATCGCACATAATTTCAAAAGGTAAATTCCAATCAGGTGGCTAAACAAATAGGTGCAGTGATCAAAGCTTTCTTAAGTGTTTCAAATGCTTCTAAACAATCATCATCAAATACAAAAGGAATATCTTTTTGAATAAATTAGTCAGAGGCCTAGAGATTTTAGAAAAGTCCTTAATGAACCTCCTATAAAAACCGGTGTGACCCAGGAAACTTCTTATACCTTTTATGTCCTTGGGACATGGCATCTTTTCAATAGCATCAACTTTGGTTTTATCAACTTCAATACCTCTCTCGGAGATCTTGTGCCCCAAGACAATGCCTTCATTAACCATAAAGTGACACTTTTCTCAATTAAGGACGAGACTAGTATCTTCGCATCTCTGCAAAACTCGATCAAGGTTGCTCAAACAATCATCAAAAAAGGATCCATAGACGGAGAAGTCATCCATGAATACCTCACAAATCTTTTCACAAAAACCAGAAAATATAGCCATCATGCATCTTTGAAAGGTAGCAGATGCATTACATAAACCAAAAGGCATACGTCTATAAGCAAAAGTACCAAAAGGGCAAGTAAAAGTAGTTTTAGATTGATCCTTCGCTGACACAGGTATTTAAGAGAAGCCAGAATAACCATCTAGAAAGCAAAAATGTGTGTGTTTGGATAGCCTTTCTAGCATCTGATCAATAAAAGGTAAAGGGTAATGATCTTTCTTAGTAGGTTTATTTAACTTACGGAAATCAATTACCATCCTATAACCTGTAATAATTCTTTGCGGGATCAATTCATCTTTATCATTAGGACCAACAGTAATACCTCCCTTTTTAGGGACACAATGGACAGGGCTTACCCATTCACTATCAGCAACAGGATAAATAATACCTGCCTCAAGGAGCTTTGGTATCTCCTTTCTTACCCCTTCCTTCATTTTGGGATTTAATCGTCTTTGAGGATCTCTAACTGGTTTGGCATCTTTCTCCATTGAAACTTTGTGTTGACATAATGTGGGACTAATGCCCTTAAGATCATCAAGAGTATATCCAATAGCAGCTCTGTGCTTCTACAGAGTTTTCAATAATCTTTCTTCTTCTTTCTCTGAAAGGTTAGCACTAATAATAGTAGGATATATTTCTTTTTCATCAAGATAAGCATACTTAAGATTATCAGGTAAGGGTTTGAGTTCAAACACAGGATCACCCTTGGTGGAGGGGGATCCCCAAGAATTTCAACGGGAAGGTTATGTTTCAGCATAGGTTCTTGTTTAAGGAACACTTCATATATTTCTTCCCTTTCCTTCATAAAAATATCGTTTTCATGGTCTAACAAATATTGTTCTAACGGATCGGTTGGAGGAACAGCAATGGAAGCAAGACCAATAATTTCATCCTTACTAGGTGGTTCCCTTTCACGAGGTTGTCTACTAAACTTAGCAAAATTGAACTCATGAGACATACCATCTATGCCAACAGTGACGACCTTCCTTTTACAATTAATCTTAGCACTAGCAGTATTCAAGAAGGGTCTACCAAAAATAATGGGACAAAAATCATCTTGTGGAGAAGCAAGAACAAGAAAATCAGCAGGGTATTTAACCTCCCCACACAAAACTTCAACATCTCTAACAATCCCAATAGGTTTAATAGTGTCCCTATTAGCAAGCTTAATAGTAACATCAATGTCTTCTAATTCAACAGGTGCAATATCGTGCATAATTTCTTTATAAAGGTCATAAGGTATCGCACTAGCACTAGCACCCATATCACATAAGCCATGATAACAATGATCTCCTATTTTAACAGAAATATCAGGCATGCCTATGACAGGTCTACGTGTTTTAGTATCGGGTCTAGCAATATTAGCAGTTTCACCCAAGAAAGAGATAACGTGCCCATCTAAGCCCTCATCCAAGAGATCTTTAATCATAGCAATACCAGGTTCAACATTAATTTGCTCAGGAGGTGTATAGGTCCTAGTATTACTCTTACGAACAACAGTTGAAGCTTTAGCACGATCTTTTATCCTAACAGGAAAAGGAGGTTTTTCGACATAAGCAGTAGGAATAATAGGATCACTATATGTAATAGTCTTTTCTTCGACTGTAATAGGTGCAACTACTTTCACTTCAACAGGAGGATTATATTTAAACCACTTTTCTTTAGGGAGATCAACGTGAGTAGCAAAAGTTTCACAAAAAGTAGCTACTATCTCAGAGTCAAGTCCATACATAGAGCTAAATCTACGGAAAGCATCGGTATCCATAAAAGACTTAACACAATCGAACTTAGGTGTCATACCCGACTCCTTACCATCGTCGGAACCCAAATCTTCAGAGTTGCGTTTAATTCTTTCCAATAAGACCCATTTGAAATCAATAGTCTTCAGCATATAGGAACCAGCACAGAAGTATCGAGCAAATTGCGATTATCAAGAGAAAGTCGAGCATAAAAATTCTGAATAATCATTTCCTGAGAGAGCTCATGATTGGGGCATGAATATAACATTGACTTAAGCCTCCCCAAGCTTGAGCGATGCTTTCGCTTCATGAGGCCGAAATTATATATGTAATTACGATCACGATGAACAAGATGCATAGGATAGAACTTCTCGTGAAATTCCAACTTCAATCGCTTATAATTCCAAGATCTCGTATCATCACATAGCCTATACCATGTCATTGCATCTCCCTTCAAAGATAAAGGGAAGACCTTCCTTTTTACAACATCATCGGGAATACCTGCAAGCATAAATAATCCACAAACTTCATCCACAAAGATAAGGTGTAAATCGGGATGCAATGTTCCGTCTTCTGCAAAAGGATTAGCTAGCAGTTTTTCTATCATACCCGAAGGAATCTCAAAGTGAATATTTTCATAAAGTTCAGTAGGTTGAGGAGCATCTCTTTGCTCTTCTGGTTGGGGTGAAGATACCCCAAACAAGCCCCTTAAAGGATTAGTTTCCATAGTGACAAGTAACAGAAAATTTCAGCACACTATATAAATGTTTCCTTACCAAGTTCCACTCACCAAGAGCGCTACGCTCCCCGGCAACGGCGCCAGAAAAAAGTCTTGATGACCCACAAGTATAGGGGATCTATCGTAGTCCTTTCGATAAGTAAGAGTGTCGAACCCAACGAGGAGCAGAAGGAAATGATTAGCGGTTTTCGATAAGGTTTTCTCTGCAAGCACTGAAATAGTAGGTGATAGATAGTTTTGTGATAAGATAAATAATGAGCAAAAAGTAAATAAAGTGCAGCAAGGTGGCCCAATCCTTTAGGTAGCAAAGGATAAGCCTGGACAAATTCTAATAATGAAGAAGGAGCTCCCGAGGACACATTGGGAATTATCATCAAGCTAGTTTTCATCACGTTCATAAGATTCGCGTTCGGTACTTTGATAATTTGATATGTGGGTGGACCAGCACTTGGGTACTGCCCTAACATGGACAAGCATCCCACTTATGATTAACCCCTATTGCAAGCATCCGCAACTACAAAAAGGAGTATTAAGGTAAACCTAACCACAGCATTAAACATATGGGTCCATATCAACCCCTAACGAAGCAATGCATAAACTAGGGTTTAAGCTTCTGTCACTCTAGCATCCCATCATCTACTTATTACTTCCCTATGCCTTCCTATAGGCCCAAATAATGGTGAAGTGTCATGTAGTCGACGTTCACATAACACCACTAGAGGAAAAGACAACATACATCTCATCAAAATATCGAACGAATACCAAATTCACATGACTACTAATAGCAAGACTTCACCCATGTCCTCAGGAACAAACATAACTACTCACAAGCATATTCATGTTCATAATCAGAGGAGTAATAATATGTATAAAGGATCTGAACATATGATCTTCCACCAAGTAAACCAACTAGCATCAACTACAAGGAGTAATCAACACTACTAGCAACCCAAAGGTACCAATTTGTGGTTTTGATACAAGATTGGATACAAGAGATGAACTAGGGTTTTGAGAGGAGATGGTGCTGGTGAAGATGATGATGGAGATTGACCCCCTCTCGATGAGAGGATCATTGGTGATGACATTGGTGATGATTTCCCCCTCCTGGAGGAAAGTGTCCCCGGCAGAACAGCTCCGCCAGAGCCCTAGATTGATTCCGCCAAGGTTCCGCCTCATGGCGGCGGAGTTTCGTCCGTAAGCTTGCCCACGATTTTTCCAGGGTAAAAGTGATGATATAGCAGAAGATGGACGCCGGAGGCCCACCAGGGGCCCAGGAGATAGGGGCGCGCCTCTGGGGGGCCTCTGCCTCTGGGACGGGTGTGGGCCCCCTGGCCTATTTCTTTCGCTCATAAATTCTTATTAAATCCAAAAAGTTGTTTCGTGGAGTTTCAAGACTTTTGGAGTTGTGCAGAATAGGTTTCCAATGTTTGCTCCATTTCACCGAATTCCATTGCCAAGCATTCCCCCCTTCATGGTAAACCTTGTAAAATAAGAAAGAATAGCCATAAGTATTGAGATATAATGTGTAATAACAGCCCATAATGCAATAAATATTGATATAAAAGCATGATGCAAAATGGACGTATCAGACCCCCTACCCGAGATCCGCCGGTTTTGAAACCGACACCGGGCGCGAGACGATCTCGGCCCTGCTGCCCGGGCGCGAGATGAGTCAGGTCCTGCTGCCGGGCGCGAGACTGGTCCTGCTGTCGGGCGTGAGACGAGTCCGGTTCTGCTGCGGGCGCGAGACGAGCTCGGTCCTGCCGCCGGGTGCGAGACGGGCGATGGCCGCCGCTGGGACAGGGCCAACCCTCCGATGAAGGTAGCGCCCGAACGACGGGGAGACGAATCGAAGGTCGTCGAGGACCGACAGGCGGACGCCGAAGAAGTCCAGCCGCCGTCGTGAGACGACCCAGACTACCGCCATGGGCCACCACCATGTCGTGGCAGCCCACATCCACATCGGGACCCCGATGGGCAGCCCCGAACCATCGCCACCACCCTCGCCGCCAACAGCCGCCACATGTCAGGTCGGCCGAAGCCCACACCACCGCCAGCACCACCACCAGCATGAACCACCACCACCACCGTGCCGCCACTCCACTGACCACCGTAGAGATGGCCGACCGCGACCCAAGTTGCCCACAGAGACCCGGCCCGCGCCGCCCGCCAGATGAGGTTGTCGCTGCATCCGTTGTCGCCAGTGCAAAGACGGGCATGCCACCACCGTCAACCTCCGCCAGCGCCGCCGACCAAGCCCCTGCGCCAGATCAAGCGGATCTGGGCAGAGCCTCGCCTGCGCGCCGCCTCCCGAGTAGGAGCACCGCAGCCGTTGTGCTTCACCAGGCACGCACCGCCGACGCGCCGCCTCCAACCACCGCACCATGCACCTGCCACCGCGCCGCAGGGCACCGCAGTAGTGTAACGCCCCGGATCCGATGCGCCAGGTGTCTTCCAGTTTCCGTCGTTGCCTTGTGGTTTGCTTGCGTGTTGCATTTTGCCATGTCATCATCTGCATTTCATCTGCATGTTTTTCGAAACTTGCATCCGTTCGGGTTCCCTGGTTCTCTCCGTTGTCCGTTCTGAGCACAGACACACTCGCACGCGCCCGTCGCACCCCTCAGACCTTGTTTCGTGAGCGGGAGAAAAACTTTCTCGGAATGGACAGAGATTTGCCGAGTGGCCTTGGTATACCACCGGTAGACCGCCCGTCAAATTTCGTTCCATTTGGAGGTCGGTTGATGCCCCAACGGTTAACCGCGTAGCCCGAAACCCCTTCTCTTTGCAGCCCAGCCCCTCTTCACCACAGCCCATGAGCCCATCCAAACCCCCTCCATGCTCTCGATCGTTCGATCACGATCGTGTGGGCGAAAAACTCACCTCATTTGGAGTCTCCTAGCTCCCTCTACCTATAAATATGTGCATCCCCCCAATTTTCCCGCAGATGAAACCCTAGCCTAGGTCCCGTCGCGCGGCCGGACACGTCCGGCGCCACCGGACACATCCGCCGCCGCCCGCAGCGGGCATGCGCCGCCCGTGGCAGCCGCCGCCGCCCTCCGCCCGCGCCCGCTCGCCCTGATCAGCCCCCAGCCCATCCGCCCGCCGCCTTGCTGCATGGCGCCACCCTGCTGTCGCTGATCTCCCACGCTTGCGCCGCCCGCCGCCTCACCAGCGCCGCCGCCTCCGCGCCGAGGCCTCTGATCGCCGCCTCACCTGCGCGCGGATCTCGCCCCGCCGTCGGAGCTCCGCCGCCTCTCACCTTTCGCCGCCTCGCCCGGCCGCCTCGCGCCGGATCCGACGGATCCCGGTGAGGTGGCCCCGTCGCCAGATCTGCTGCCCCGCCGACGACTTCCTCGCCGGAGCCGTCGCCTCGCCACCCGGGACTCCTCTGCCTCCATGTCCGCGCCCGACCCAATCCGCAGATCCGCGCCCGGATCCACCTGGCCCGACCCGATCCGCTGCGACCCCGCGAGGTTGTTTTTTTTTGTCCCCAGATCTGCTACATTTTGTTCCCATGTTCATCATGCCATAACTTCTTGCATGTAGCTCCGTTTTGTGCGTGTAATATATCAAAATGTTCATTGTGAGATGCTCTTCATTTTATGCCATTGTGCCATGCTTGCTTGAGTCCATATTGATGCCCTAATCATTGTTGCAAGAGTGCTAAATGATATTAACCTGCTGAGACTGTTATAACTTGTTGTTTTGTCATTTTCGTTGCATTTTGTGTGTGCATCCTATGAGCTTGATGTCTACATGAGTTTTGAGCTACATCATGCCATATTTACAGTGGTGTAATCCATGTATTTTTTTGTACCTTGTAGTGAGTGCATCAAGCTCGTGAAGTAGGGTACTTGTTGTTACTGTTTTGATAGGCTGAATCTGTTATATTATGATGCTATGTAAACCTGCCGGTACAAGTCATTCTATGCATAATCTGGAGATGTTCTCATGCGGAGCATCCTTCCATCATCCCCATGGACTCTACATCAACCCCTACAACACCACAAGGACCGATGACTCGAGCACGTGCAAGAGCTCTTGAAACCGAGGTGACATCACTCCTCTCACAACTCTCCTTCAATTCACATGAGACATGGTTACTACCTCAAACGGAAACCCTATGCATACTCAGGTACCAAGGAGTCGACCATGAAGAAGCTAGGAAGCAAGGAGAACCGGAAGCGGAAGACATGCATGAAGACGGAGAGGAGAATGCAACAAGGACCAGAGAGGCCGGGCGATCCGGACAGAGGCCCAGACGATCCGAACAGAGCCCGGATGATCCGGACCCTGGTCCGGACGATCCGGCTAACTCCACCGAAGGCAACAGAAGCTCCCTCCCGAAGCCGGGTCATCCGGACCCAGGCCCGGATCATCCGGACCCCGCCCGGACGTCCGGACCGCCAGCCGGACATCCGGCCCGTCGCCGCCACCAGCCGAGCCTCCAGCTCATCCGGGTCCCCACCCGGATCATTCGGACCAACCCGGATCATCCGGACCCTCGTCCGGATCATCCGGCCAGCGCCTGTGCGCGCGTGTTGGGCTGAGCCCATGTACCCCTTCGCCCCCAACTCTCTATATAGGACCCCATCTCCTCACTTTGAGACTTAGCATTGGATTAGCTCATATTTGTGTGAGAGCCTTTGCTCATCCACCCGGTTACTTCTCCTCGGAGATCAGGACCTCCGTCTAGGAGAAGATCCCTCAGCGGATACAAGACCCCGTTACGGGAAGATCCCCTCGTGGATTCAAGGCCTCCTCCGAGAGATGAACGGTTCCTTTGTATCCTTACCCTAGTTGATTATGTATCTTGTGGATTTCATGTGTGTATGTTGATCTAGCACTTGTGTGATCGATTCCTTGTTGGTTGAGTGTTTCCCTCTCGTTCTCCCCGTGTTTCCCTCGTGCTTCCGCGTGTTCTTCGTGTTTCCTCCGTAGGATCCCCTCCAAATGTGAAAGATCGATGAATTAGGGTTCCACCCTACATCATATGGTATCATGAGCCACGTTGATCACATTTTTGGAGCCCCTACCCCGTGATTTCTAGCTTGATTTTGTTGTTTTCGTCCTAAAATCCGAAAATCCCCACAAAAATACCCCCAAATTTTTTTGTGAATTGTTAGTTTTGATGATGTTTTGTTGTTTTTGTTCCGTGGATTCGGTGTGTAACTCGTGGATCTTGTGTTTCCCCACCTTCTCCCCCTCGAAATCCATCCAAAATCCCCGAAATCGTCAAATTCCACCCCATTTTCGAGTTCTTCCCGAGCAGTTCTCGTGCGTGGTTGACCTGCCCGAATCATCCGGACCAAGTCCCGGATCATCCGAACGTGCCCGGATCATCCGGCTCCTGGCCCAGATCATCCGGCTTCCTCTGCCAAAACTGCAATTCCGCAGTCCACCTTCCACCACCTCCACCATACACACCTACATACACCCTACCCACCCCATCTACCACCACTTCCACTCGCCAAATCCCACGACACAACCTCCGTACTACCATTCGAATTTGAGTTCGACAATTTGAGTGAGATTTCCGTGTCCTTTTGTGTTTCGGCTATCTCGGCGCGGTGCGACATCAACAACAAACGCTCATTTTGGTCGACTACTCATCTTCGTGATTTGACGGTAACCGGCGACATCTTTGTCATACCTTGCAATTGCATTGATAACCATCATATACCATCTTTTGCATTGCTTACCCATCGAGACTAGCCTTTGAGTATTGCCGGCAACGTGACTTGTGCACATTAGTTGCATACACCATATCATACATACCATCGGTGCATATCTCGAATCAACTTGTGTGTCACAAAGTTGTCATCATACACAATTGCTATCTTGGTTCGTGAAGTTTGCATAAGAAAAGAGCTCAAAAGAGAAAGAGCCACTCAAGCTTTTAAGCAAAGAGGAAAGATAAGCAAAGAGCTTATAAGCAACAAGCATAGCATCATACAACATTAAGATTGTCATATAAGATCATCTTGGATCATTGCACCGATACACCATACATATAGAATACTTGGGATAGAGATCGTTGCATTTTTGCCTAGTAGGTCGTGCACAAGCTCCGTATCCGCCTATTGTGCAATCGTGCTAGCGTCTCTCTAGTATTGTGCAACAAGAGCATTTTCGTGGATTCCACATTTTGGCTCATTTTTGGTTTGCACAATCCCATTTATCTATTTGTGTGTGTGTTTCCGTGTACCACTACTTGCTTGGTCTACTTGTTGCATATGTGAATTTGCGAATCTTCTTCAACATTTTTGAGTCAAGCTAACGATTGCAATCAATTTTGTGCCACCATCCTAACCAAGCTCCACCAAAAGCTTTTACTTGTGTAGGTGTGAGAATCGACAAGGATTGGTACCAATAGTGCTATTTCATTGTCCGCATTTGAGTGAACTTGATTCATCTTCAACTTCGGTCAAAGGTACATTGGTATTCGTTCTTCTCCTTCCACAACTCACAATTTTGCTTGTAATGATGGATAGGCCAAGTTATTCTACAAATCCACTCTTCATCGACCAAGACGACGACATGTCATCATACGTCACCAAGAGCCACCTTTTGGCACACAACGAGCTCTCCATCAAGAGCAACAAGCAATGAGCGAACGCATCGACAACCTCTCCACCGACTTGCGACTCTCCGAGCAACGTACACGAGATTACTTCGACAACAAACTTGACGCGCACAAGAAAGAGAACGATGCAAGAATGGACGATCCGCGCCTTGTTGGTGAACCGGCGTACTTCTACCTCTTCACACTCAAGACGGAGCCACTCAAGTCGCCACTCCGACGACTCCTTCTCCGACACAAGTACACCGTCATCGAACACTCTTCGACGAGCAGCGTCAAGACCGTCATGCATCTCGCAACCCGCTACATGACAAGCATCCCTAAGAGCAAGTTGATGAACAAGTTCCTCGTCCTCAATCGAACCAAGTGGCGTTTGCTCAAGCTCAAGAACGACAACGTCTTCGCTACCAACAAGAACAAGAACGGCGTGTTTACATCAAGAGAAACAAGAAGCCGAGGCTCAACGTCTTCAACAACAACAATGAGAAGCACAAGCAATTGAGGCGGAACGTGCCCTTCAAGCATCAAGTCGAGCTATCACCAACCGCAATCGCGAAAGGCGCAATCAAGAGGAAGCCCTTCGAGAAGAAATACAAGAGAGGAACTACCATCCGCGTGCGCAACGTCAAGCTCCTCCACAAGCTCCTCAAGCTCAACTCAAACTCAAGGTCAACAAGAGCAAGTTGATCATGGACTTCCTCCTCGCCAAGAGCAACATGAGGATGATTACCCTCCACGACAAGAACGTCATCATCCACATCGACCTCAACACAATGAAGAGCAACGCTATGGCAAGCTCAAGTTCACAATGCCCAAGTTCAATGGAACCAATGATCCCGAAGAGTACCTCTCATGGGCATTGAAGGTCGACAAAATCTTTCGCTTGCACAACTATGAGGAAGAGAAGAAGATCGCTATGGCATCACTTGAGTTCCAAGACTATGTGCTCATATGGTGGGAACAAGTCCTTGAGCGCCGACAAGCAAGAGGTGAACCTCCAATCACCACTTGGGCTCAAATGAAGGATGTCATGAGAGCACGCTTTGTGCCCACCTACTACAACCGTGATCTCTTCAAGAAGCTACAACTCCTCAAGCAAGGAACAAAGAGTGTTGAAGAATACTACAAGGAAATGGAGATTGCCATGATTCGAGCCAATGTCACGGAGGATGATGAGCAAACAATGGCACGATTCTTGAACGGACTCAACCATCCCATCAAGAAGCTCGCCGACTTCCAACCCTACTCCAACCTCATTGAGCTCGTGCATCAAGCTACAAAGGCGGAACGACAAGTGCAAGATGACTTCAAGTACGCCAAGTACTCATCCAAGACATACGCCTTCTCCAACAACAAAGCTTCAACAACTACTCCAACTTCGACATCAACCAAGCCTTCTCCAACCAATGACGACAAGTCAAGTTACAAGAAAGCTTCTACAAGTTCAAGTCGTCCTCCTCCTACTACAAGCAACTCCAAGCCGTGTGCTTCATCATCTACTCCAAACGATGAGACCGTCAAGACAAGCTCCTTCAAGTGTTTTACTTGCGGCGGCCGAGGCCACAAGTCATATGAATGCACCAACAAGCGGACCATGATACTCAACGACGATGGCACCTACGACTCAATGAGTGAAGATGAAATGGACGCCTAGAGCAAGTGGCCATGCACCGCGATCAACGAGGATGAAGATGATCAAGTCTTTTGTGATGAAGATACAAGTCCCGCTCTTGTTGTCTCCAAGGTCTTGACACTTCATCATCAACAAGAAGAAGACCAAAGATGCCACATCTTCCACACAAAGGCCGCATCAACGGAGATCCGTCAAGGTCATCATCGATGGAGGTAGTTGCCACAACTTGGCAAGCGAAGAACTATGCTCCAAGCTCCAATTGGTCAAGAAGAAGCATCCGCAACCCTACAAGGTTCAATGGCTAAGTGACTCCAAGACTATACGAGTTGAGCATACGGTCCAAGTATCCTTCAAAATAGGTGCATATGAGGACACTTTGGAGTGTGATGTGGTCCTAATGACCGTTTTCCACCTCCTCCTTGGTCGGCCATGGCAATTCGACCGTGGTGTCTACCACAATGGGCGTACAAACCACTATAGCTTCAAGATGAAAGGCAAAGAATATGTCCTACGACCCATGTTTCCTAGTCAAGTGATAGCCGACAAACAAGCCACCAACCAAAGAGAGAAGAGTGAGAAAGTGAGCCACCAAAAAGTGAGTGAGAGCCACAAGCCAAATTTGAGCGCCTCTTCGCCTAGAGAGAAAAACCTCATACTATTTGCCACCAAACATGAGATGAGAGAAGTGTGTGAGAACCCATCGAGTGTGATGCACTTTGTCCTTGTGTGCAAGGATGGAGAACCAAAAACTAACACCACTCATGAGTTAACTTTGGTGTTTCAATCTCTTTTGCAGGAATTTCAAGATGTTTTCCCTGATGAGCTACCTCCGGGTCTACCTCCTCTTCGAGGCATTGAGCATCGAATCAACCTCATCCCCGGAGCACCACTTCCAAACAAAGCTCCCTACCGTGTCAATCCCGAAGAAACCAAGGAGATTCAACGGCAAGTACAACAACTAATCGACAACGGTCATGTACGTGAAAGCTTAAGCCCTTGTGCCGTTCCCGTTATTCTTGTGCCTAAGCCCGATGGAAGTTTCCGCCAGTTCAATTGTAGGCCTATAAATGCTATCACCGTGCGCTATAGGCATCCCATTCCTCGCTTAGATGATATGCTTGATGAACTTAGTGGAGCCAACTTTTTCTCAAAAATTGATCTTAAAAGTGGCTATTATCAAATCCACATTCACGAGGGTGATGAATGGAAAACTACTTTCAAAACAAAATTTGGCTTGTATGAGTGGTTGGTTATGCCTATGGGTTTGTCGGAAGCTCCCGGAACTTTTGTGCGCCTCATGCATCATGTACTTCGTCCATACATTGGAATCTTTGTTGTGGTTTACTTCGATGATATTCTTGTGTTTAGCAAAACCATGAAAGAGCATCTTGATCATGTTAAGCTTGTTTTGCAAACGCTTCGAAAGGAAAGTCTTTATGCCAACTTGAAAAAATGCACTTTTGGCGTTGACAAAGTGGTTTTCTTGGGTTTCGTTGTCTCTTCCAAGGGTGTCCATGTTGATGAAACTAAGATCAAAGCAATTAAAACTTGGCCCCAACCCACCAATTTGCAACAAGTGCGAAGTTTCCTTGGTCTTGCAGGTTTTTATCGTCGCTTTGTGAAAAACTTTAGCACTATTGCAGCTCCTTTGCATGCTTTGAGTAAGAAGAATACTCCTTTTGTTTGGGGACCTTTGCAATCCAACGCTTTCAATGAGCTCAAGTCTTTGCTTACTCATGCTCCGATTCTTGCTTTGCCCAATTTTGACAAAACTTTTGAGGTTCATTGTGATGCAAGTGGTACCGGAATTGGCGGAGTTTTAATGCAAGAAAAACAAGTCATTGCTTATTTTAGTGAAAAACTCTCCGGTGCTCAACTTAACTATCCCGTATATGACAAGGAATTGTATGCTTTAGTGCGTGTCCTACATGTTTGGGAACATTATCTTAGACCTCATGAGTTTGTCATCCATACCGATCATGAAACGCTTAAGTACTTAAAAGGTCAAACTAAATTGAACAAGCGTCATGCCAAATGGAGTGAATTTATTGAATCTTTTCCGTATGTGATCAAGTACATTAAGGGCAAGGAAAATGTAGTTGCCGATGCGCTTTCACGCATATGCACGCTCGTCACCCAACTTGAGTTGAATGTTATTGGCTTTGAACACATAAAGGATTTGTATGCTAGTGATCCATCTTTTGCACCTCATTATGCTAAATGTTTGACGCATACATCTTGGGAACAATATTACCTCAAGGATGGTCATCTTATGAGAGCTAACAGACTTTGCATACCCGAGTCTTCTCTTCGTTTGCTACTTTTGCAAGAGGCTCATGGAGGTGGCCTGATGGGACATTTTGGACGCGACAAGACCTTCGCCACGCTCTCCAAGAACTACTTTTGGCCCAAGATGTTTCGAGACGTCTCACGCTTCACCACCCGATGCTCAACATGCCACAAAGCTAAGTCAAAAGCTCAATCTCATGGTCTTTACATGCCTCTTCCTATCCCTTATCAACCTTGGGAAGACATTAGCATGGACTTTGTACTTGGTTTGCCTAGAACTCAAAATGGAAAGGATTCCGTGTTTGTTGTTGTGGATAGATTTTCTAAAATGGCACATTTCATTCCTTGCAACAAGGTAGACGATGCTTCACATATTGCAAATCTCTTTTGTAGGGAAATCTTGCGCCTCCATGGAGTACCAAAGACAATCGTCTCCGATCATGACGCCAAGTTCTGAGTTACTTTTGGAAGACCCTATGCGCCAAGCTCGGAATCAAGCTCTTCTTCTCATCAGCATACCATCCTCAAACCGACGGCCAAACGGAGGCGCCGAACCGAACGCTCTCCACTCTACTTCGCGTGTTGATCAAGAAGAACATCAAGGAGTGGGAGGCTTGTCTACCCATCGCCGAGTACGCCTACAACCACGCAAGACATTCGACGACCAACAAGTCACCCTTCGAGGTCGTCTACGGCTTCAATCCATTGTCCCCATTGGACATTCTACCTCTACCTCTACAAGAGCGCACCAACCTCGACGCAAGTGCCCGTGCAAGCTACATCAAGAAGATGCATGAAGAGACAAGACACACCATCGAGCGCCACGTACAACGCCTCACTACCAAGCTCAACATCAACAAGCAACCCATGATCTTCAACATAGGCGATCTCGTGTGGCTACAACCTTCGCAAGGAACGCTTCCCCAACGAACGCAAGTCCAAACTTCTACCTCGAGCCGATGGACCCTTCAAGGTGTTAGCACGCTACAACAACAACGCCTACAAGCTCGACCTACCAAGCGACAAGTACAACGTGAGCGACACCTTCAACATCAAAGACCTCTCGCCTTTCCATGGTGATGAAGATCTAGATCCGAGGTCGGATCCTTTCAAAGGGAGGGGATATGATGCGGAGCATCCTTCCATCATCCCCATGGACTCTACATCAACACCTACAACACCACAAGGACCAATGACTCGAGCACGTGCAAGAGCTCTTGAAACCGAGGTGACATCACTCCTCTCACAACTCTCCTTTGATTCACATGAGACATGGTTACTACCTCAAACGGAAACCCTATGCATACTCAGGTACCAAGGAGTCAACCATGAAGAAGCTAGGAAGCAAGGAGAACCGGAAGCGGAAGACATGCATGAAGACGGAGAGGAGAAAGCAACAAGGACCAGAGAGGCCGGACGATCCGGACAGAGGCCCGGACGATCCGGACAGAGCCCGGATGATCCGGACCCCGGTCCGGACGATCCGGCTAACTCCACCGAAGGCAACAGAAGCTCCCTCCCGAAGCCGGATCATCCGGACCCAGGCCCGGATCATTCGGACCCCGCCCGGACATCCGGACCGCCAGTCGGACATCCGGCCCGTCGCCGCCACCAGCCGAGCCTCCAGCTCATCCGGGTCCCCACCCGGATCATCCGGACCAACCCGGATCATCCGGACCCTCGTTCGGATCATCCGGCCAGCGCCTGTGCGAGCGTGTTGGGCTGAGCCCATGTACCCCTTCGACCCCAACTCTATATATAGGACCCCATCTCCTCACTTTGAGACTTAGCATTGGATTAGCTCATATTTGTGTGAGAGCCTTTGCTCATCCACCCGGTTACTTCTCCTCGGAGATCAGGACCTCCGTCTAGGAGAAGATCCCTCAGCGGATACAAGACCCCGTTACGGGAAGATCCCCTCGTGGATTCAAGGCCTCCTCTAGGAGATGAACGGTTCCTTTGTATCCTTACCCTAGTTGATTATGTATCTTGTGGATCTCATGTGTGTATGTTGATCTAGCACTTGTGTGATCGATTCCTTGTTGGTTGAGTGTTTCCCTCTCGTTCTCCCCGTGTTTCCCTTGTGCTTCCGCGTGTTCTTCGTGTTTCCTCCGTAGGATCCCCTCCAAACGTGAAAGATCGACGAATTAGGGTTCCACCCTACGTCATGTTCACTAAGGATGATTTGTTATACATGTCATGCTCTATCCAACTCTGCCCTTGGTTGCATTTATAGTCTGCTGTAGCTTGTTGTAATCTTGCTCTCAACTTGCTAAATAATGTTGCAGTCAGCCTGTTAGCATGAAGTTCAGTTTTGCCATGTCTCTTGCTAGTGATCCATGCACGCTAGGACTATGTTATTGCCATGTTTAGCTCCAGAAATGTGTCTTCTTACTGTTGGTCACCTTGTCATGCCATGTGTTGCTCTGTGGTGAGTTGTAGAAGTTCACCAACATGTCTACTTATCGTTGTTCCTGCCATGTCAGAATCTGTCATATTACTTGCCATGTTTGCATGGATGCTACCATGTTTTCTGTTGATCTTTGGAATTAGTTCAGTAAGGGAGTTTTTTTTTGGCTTTAGTACTAGCATGTAATGCCTTTGTTTCCCATGATAAGTTCCTGTAGCATGTTGTTTGGTAGCTCTAAACATTGCAACCTGATGTTATTATTGCCATGCATAGTGATTTCTGCTAAGTCTGTGAAGCTATTATTATTTGCAATCTTGCCATGTCCTTTTGAGCATGTTATAATGTTTTCTGGAGATAGCTTATAGTTCATGTTTTGTCATGCTTTACCTGTACATCATGTCCATGTCTTTTGTTTTCATGTTGAGGTGCTGTAGCATATTGTTTTGATGCTCGCTAGATGCCAAGTTGCTGTTTTGGACAGCTTGTCCTTTATACTAGTTTCATGTGTATGTGTTGAACCGTTGCTCCGTTTTGAGTGTGCTTTATATGAACCTTGCTTAGTTTTGCATGAAGCTTCATATTACCTTGTTGCATCCATGTCTTGAATGTGTTTTCTTGATGTTTGTATGCATTTTGCATCAATGCCATGTTTAACTTGTTTTGCTCATATCTTCTAGGCCGTAGCTCCGAACTAAATGAACTTTATATGTAACTTGACTAGAATTTCATGTAGATCATCTTGGTGCATCTTAACTTGCTGTTTAACAACTTGAACATAAGGTTTATTCAGATCTGGACCAATTTCAAAATTTGCATATGAGGACTTACCGGAATTGTTATATGTTGTTTCCGGCCTTATTTAAACTTGCTTTGATATGTTGCTCTTGTATGCATCGTCTCTTGCCATGAGTAGCCTCATATAGCCTTTTTCATGCATCATGTTTGGTTGTGCATCATGCCATGTCTATGTGTTGTGTGTTTACCTTGTTGTTTGCTTCTTTCCAGTTGTGCTCCTTCTCATTAGTTCCTGTTTTGTTGCGATCATGAGGATTCGTTCGTCTACGCTTGGTTCGGCTTCATCCGTTCGTCTTCTTCATGGACTCGTTCTTCTTCCTAGCGGGACTTCAGGCAAGATGACCGCTACCCTGGATCTCACTACTATCATTGCTATGCTATTTGCTTCGTTCTATCGCTATGTTGCGCTACCTATCACTTGTTCTTCAAGCCTCCCAAACTGCCATGTCAGCCTCTAACCTTTTTCACCCTTCCTAGCAAACCGTTGCTTCGCTATGTTACCACTTTGCTCGGCCCCTCTTATAGCGTCGTTAGTTGCAGGTGAAGTTGAAGATTGCTCCATGATGGACAGGATTATGTTGGGATATCACAATATCTCTTATTTTAATTAATGCATCTATATACTTGGTAAAGGGTGGAAGGCTCGGCCTTATGCCTGGTGTTTTGTTCCACTCTTGCCGCCCTAGTTTCTGTCATATCGGTGTTATGTTCCTTGATTTTGCGTTCCTTACGCGGTTGGGTGATTTATGGGACCCCCTTGACAGTTCACTTTGAATAAAACTCCTCCAGCAAGGCCCAACCTTTGTTTTACCATTTGCCTCACCTAAGCCTTTTTCCCTTGGGTTTCCGGAGCCCGAGGGTCATCTATATTTAAGCCCCCCCGGCCAGTGCTCCTTCGAGTGTTGGTCCGAAACGGGCAGACTGCGGTGCCACCACGGGGCAACTCGAGGGATGGTTTTACTCGTAGGCAGACCTATTCGTTGTGCCCTGAGAACGAGATATGTGCAGCTCCTATCGGGATTTGTCAGCACATCGGGCGGCTTTGCTGGTCTTGTTTTACCATTGTCGAAATGTCTTGTAAACCGGGATTCCGAGACTGATCGGGTCTTCTTGGGAGAAGGAATATCCTTTGTTGACCGTGAGAGCTTGTGATGGGATAAGTTGGGACACCCCTGCAGGGTATAAACTTTCGAGAGTCGTGCCCACGGTTATGTGGCGGATGGGAATTTGTTAATGTCCGGTTGTAGAGAACTTGACACCAGATTCGAATTAAAACGCATCAACCGCGTGTGTAGCCGTGATGGTCTCTTCTCGGCGGAGTCTAGGAAGTGAACATGGTTTTGGGTTATGTTTAACGTAAGTAGGAGTTCAGGATCCCTTCTTGATCATTGCTAGCTTCACGATCGTTCCGTTGCTTCTCTTCTCGCTCTTATTTGCGTATGTTAGCCACCCTATTTTGCTTAGCCGCTGCTGCAACCTCACCACTATACCCCTTCCTTTCCCATTAAGCTTTGCTAGTCTTGATACCCATGGTAATGGGATTGCTGAGTCCTCGCGGCTCACAGATTACTACAACAACAGTTGCAGGTGCAGTTTATGTGATGATCACGACGTGAGAGCGATGTTACTTGTTTTGGAGTTCTTTTCTGCTACTTCTTTGATCAGGGGATAGGTTCCAGGTCGGCAGCCTGGGCTAGCAGGGTGGATGTCGTTTGAGTTTCTCATCCATAGTCGGATGTTGCTCTTATGTAGATGATGTTGTATTCATGTGGCATTCTATGCCTCTTGTATGTATCCCCATCTATTATGTAATGTTGATGTAATGATATCCACCTTGCAAAAACGTTTCAATATGCGGCTCTATCCTTGGTGGGACCTTCGAGTCTCTTTAGGAAAGTATCGCATATTGGGCGTGACAAGTTGGTATTTGAGCCTCGACCGACCATAGGAGCCCCCTTGTTTGATCGTGTAACTTGGCCATTGTCGAATCTAGAAGAAAACTTTTCGGAGTCTAGTTATATCGGAGAGTAGGAATTCTTTTTACACCTCAGCCCCTTCGTCGCTCTGGTGAGGAATCTTGTCGTAGGTGTTTTGAATTACTTCTCTTTCCCTTAAAATTTTCTTTAGAATCACGCAGTTGGTTGATACGTCTCCAACGTATCTATAATTTTTGATTGCTCCATGCTACTTTATCTACTGTTTTGGACTATATTGGGCTTTATTTTCCACTTTTATATTGTTTTTGGGACTAACCTATTAACCGGAGGCCTAGCCCAGAATTGCTGTTTTTTGCCTATTTCGGTGTTTCGAAGAAACGGAATATCAAACGGAGTCCAAACGGAATGAAACCTTCGGGAACGTGATTTTCTCACCGAACGTGATCCAGGAGACTTGGACCCTACTCCAAGAAGTGCCAAAGGCGGTCATGAGGGTGGAGGGCGCGCCCCCTACCTCGTGGGCCCCCTGACGCTCCACCGACGTACTCCTTCCTCCTATATATACCTACGTATCCCCAAACGATCAGAACAGGAGCCAAAAACCTAATTCCACCGCCGCAACCTTCTGCATCCACGAGATCCCATCTTGGGGCCTGTTCTGGAGCTCCGTCGGAGGGGGCATCCACCACAGAGGGCTTCTACATCAACACCATAGCCCCTCCGATGAAGTGTGAGTAGTTTACTTCAGACCTTCGGGTCCATAGCTAGTAGCTAGATGGCTTCTTCTCTCTTTTTGGATCTCAATACAATGTTCCCCCCCCTCTCTTGTGGAGATCTATTCGATGTAATCTTCTTTTTGCGGTGTGTTTGTTGAGACCGATGAATTGTGTGTTTATGATCCAGTATCATCTATGGAAAATATTTGATTCTTCTCTGAATTCTTTTATGTATGATTGAGTTATCTTTGCAAGTCTCTACGAATTATCCTTTTTGGTTTGGCCAACTAGATTGGTAGTTCTTGCAATGGGAGAAGTGCTTAGCTTTGGGTTCAATCTTGCGGTGTCCTTACCCAGTGACAGAAAGGGTTGCAAGGCACGTATTGTATTGTTGCCATCGAGGATAACAAGATGGGGTTTTTATCATATTGCATGAATTTATCCCTCTACATCATGTCATCTTGCTTAAGGCGTTACTCTGTTTTTAACTTAATACTCTAGATGCATCTTTGGATAGCGGTCGATGAGTGGAGTAATAGTAGTAGATGCAGAATCGTTTCGATATACTTGTCTCGGACGTGATGCCTATATACATGATCATAACCTAGATATACTCATAACTATGCTCAATTCTGTCAATTGCTCAACAGTAATTTGTTCACCCATCGTAGAATATCTATGCTCTTGAGAGAAGCCACTAGTGAAACCTATGGCCCCCGGGTCTATTCTCATCATATCAATCTCTATCGCTTTATTTACTTGCTTTGTTTTTACTTTGCTTTTTACTTTTTACTTTGCATCTATATATTAAAAATACCAAAAACATTATTTATCATCTCTATCAGATCCCACCCTCGTAAGTGACCGTGAAGGGATTGACAACCCCTAATCGCGTTGCTTGCGAGTAGCTATCGTTTTGTGTAGGTACGAGGGACTTGTGCGTGGTCTCCTACTGGATTGATACCTTGGTTCTCAAAAACTAAGGGAAATACTTACGCTACTTTGCTGCATCATCCTCTCCTCTTCCGGGAAATCCAACGCAGTGCTCAAGAGGTAGCATTGGTTTTCCGGTCGTTGGTTCTCATCTCTTTTCATCCGGTGCATTTCTCGTCAAGTTGACTCGAGCCTCTTCATCTTTGCCAAGTTCAATCCTCAGTTGTTTTCTTTTTCCCACCCGCCCACCCATTTCATCTCGGAGCCGAAGTCCGTAATCGAGTATCCATCCTAGTTGTGCGAAGTCTTTGCATCCTTCCCTCAATTATTTCAAATGGTGTTTTCTCTTCAAGTAAATCATCGGTTTTTCCCCTTCCAAGTTGCCTTTGTTTTCCCGCCCTCCCACCCTCTTCTTCCCGGAGCCTGAGTCTCTTTTGAGCATCAATTTCACTCGTGCGGAGCCTCTTCAGTCTTCCCTCAATCATTTCAACCGGTGAATTCTCGTCTCATTTGACATTCTTCATCTCTTTTTCTTCTCCGGTGGATTCAATTCAAGTTTTTTCGGTCTTGATTGTATTCTTTCCCTTGGTTAAAGTGTTTTCCCTGCTTGTTTTCCTCTCGCCATTCAATCATTCTGGAGTTCGAAAGACATCTCAAGAGATTCGTCTGTGTTCCAATTAATTCGAGGTAGCAAGAAGAATTTCTGGCGCCGTTGCCGGGGAGGCTCACGCAAGCAATTCAACAATACCAAGTACCCATCGCAATCCCTATCTCTCGCATTACATTATTTGCCATTTGCCTCTCGTTTTCCTCTCCCCCACTTCACCCTTGCCGTTTTATTCGCCCTCTCTTTCCCAATCTCCTTCTCTCTTTTCCGTTTGCCTTTTTCCCGTTGCCTTTCTGTTTGCTTGTGTGTTGGATTACTTGTTGCCATGGCGCAAGATAATACCAAATTGTGTGATTTCTCGAATACCAATAATAATGATTTCCTTAGTACTCTGATTGCTCCTCTTAATAATGATGAGTCTTGTGAAATCAATACCGTTTTGCTGAATCTTGTTATGAAAGATCAATTTGCCGGCCTTCCTAGTGAAGATGCCACTACTCATCTAAACAATTTTGTTGATTTGTGTGATATGCAAAAGAAGAAAGATAAGGATAACAATATTGTCAAATTGAAGTTATTTCCGTTTTCACTTAGAGATCGTGCTAAAGTTTGGTTTTCGTCTTTGCCTAAATATTGATTCTTGGAACAAGTGCAAAGATGCTTTTATCTCTAAGTATTTTCCTCCCACTAAGATCATCACTCTTAGGAACGATATCATGAATTTTAAACAACTTGATCATGAGCATGTTGCCCAATCTTGGGAAAGAATGAAATTGATGCTTCGCAATTGCCCTACTCATGGTTTGAATTTATGGATGATCATACAAATTTTTTATTCCGGATTGAATTTTGCTTCTAGAAATCTTTTGGATTCGGCCGCAGGAGGCACTTTTATGGAAATTACGTTAGGAGACGCTACCAAATTGCTTGATAATATTATGGCTAATTATTCTCAATGGCACACCGAAAGATCTTCTAGTAAAAAGGTGCATGCTATAGAAGAAATCAATGTTTTGAGTGAAAAGATGGATGAACTTATGAAGTTGTTTGCTCCTAAAAATACTCCTCTTGATCCCAATGATATGCCTTTGTCTATTTTGCTTGAGAATAATAATGAATCTATGGATGTGAATTTTGTTGGTAGGAATAGTTTTGAAAACAACGCGTATAGAGGGAATTATCCTAGTAATCCTTCTAATAATTATGGAAATTCCTACAACAACTCTTATGGAAATTTTAATAAGATGCCCTCTGAATTTGAGAGTAGTGTGAAAGAGTTTATGAATTCACAAAAGAATTTTAATGCTTTGCTTGAAGAGAAATTGCTTAAAGTTGATGATTTGGCTAGGAACGTTGATAGAATTTCTCTTGAAATTGATTATTTAAAGCTTAGATATATTCCTCCTAAGAATGATATCAATGAGTCTCTCAAAGCCATAAGAATTTCCATTGATGAGTGCAAAGAAAGAACCGCTAGGATGCGTGCTTCCAAAGATGCCTTTATTAAAGCGTGTTCTTCCAATTCCTATGAAAATCAAGATGAAGATCTAAAAGTTATTGATGTGTCCCCCATTAAATCTTTGTTTTGCAATATGAATTTTGATGAAACTGAATATGATCTTCCTTTACCTAGACGGCGTTCTAAGAATTCGGAGTTTCTAGATCTTGATGATGAATTTGATGAAAGTGGGAGTGAAAGAAATAAAAACTTAGATGTTGCTAAACCCACTATTTTGGATCTCAAGGAATTTAATTATGAAAATTGCTCTTTGATTGGTTGTATTTCCTTGTTGCAATCCGTGCTAGATTCTCCTCATGCTTATAGTCAAAATAAGGCCTTTACTGAACACATTATTGATGCTTTGATGCAATATTATGAAGAAAAACTTGAGTTGAAAGTTTTTATCCCTAGAAAACTCTATGTTGAGTGGGAACCTACTATCAAAATTAAAATTAAAGATTATGAGTTTCATGCTTTGTGTGATTTGGGTGCTAGTGTCTCTACTATTCCCAAAACTACTTTATGTGGTTTGCTAGATTTCCGTGATTTTGATGATTGCTCTCTCAACTTGCATCTTGCGGATTCCACTATTAAAAAGCCTATGGGAAGAATTAATGATGTTCTTATTGTTGCAAATAGGAATTATGTGCCCGTAGACTTTATCGTTCTTGATATAGATTGCAATCCTTCATGTCCTATTATTCTTGGTAGATCTTTCCTTAGAACGATTGGTGCAATTATTGATATGAAGGAAGGAAATATTAGATTCCAATTTCCCTTAAAGAAGGGGATGGAACACTTCCCTAGAAAGAAAATAAAATTACCATATGAATATATCATGAGAGCCACTTATGGATTGCCTATCAAAGATGGCAATACCTAGATCTATCCTTGCTTTTATGCCTAGCTAGGGGCGTTAAACGATAGCGCTTGTTGGGAGGCAACCCAATTTTATTTTGTGTTTTTTGTTTTTTCTTCTGTTTAGGAATAAATAATACATCTACATTCTGTTTGGATGAGGTTTTATGTTTTAATTAGTGTTTGTGCCAAGTAGAACCTATAGGATAACCTACGATGATAGTTGATTTGATTCTGCTGAAAAACAGAAACTTTGCACACACGAATATAATTTTTTTAAATCCCAAGAACGTGCTTTTGCGTTGATTATTTTTGATTCTGTTAAATAAACAAATTTTACAGGACTTCCTATTTTGGTAGAATTTTTAGAGTTCCAGAAGTTTGCGTTAGTTACAGATTTCTACAGACTGTTCTGTTTTTGACAGATTCTGATTTACGTGTGTTGTTTGCTTATTTTGATGAATCTATGGCTAATAAAATAGTTTATAATCCATAGAGAAGTTGGAATACAGTAGGTTTAACACCAATATAAATAAAGAATGAGTTCATTACAGTACCTTAAGTAGTTTTTTGTTTTCTTTCTCTAACGGAGCTCACGAGATTTCTGTTGAGTTTTGTGTTGTGAAGTTTTCAAGTTTTGGGTGAATTCTTTTGATGGATTATGGAACAAGGAGTGGCAAGAGCCTAAGCTTGGGGATGCCCATGGCACCCCCAAGATAATCTAAGGACACCAAAAAGTCAAAGCTTGGGGATGCCCCGGAAGGCATCCCCTCTTTCGTCCACTTCCATCAGTAATTTACTTGGAGCTATATTTTTATTCACCACATGATATGTGTTTTGCTTGGAGCGTCTTGTATTATTTGCATCTTTGCTTGTTAGTTTACCATAATCATCCTTCCTGTACACACCTTTTGAGAGAGCCATACATGAATTGGAATTCGTTAGAATACTCTACGTGCTTCACCTATATCTTTTTGAGCTTGATAGTTTTTGCTCTAGTGCTTCACTTATATCTTTTACACGGTGGTGGATTTGTTTTAAAGAAACTATTGATCTCTCATGCTTCACTTAGATTATTTTGAGAGTCGTTAATAGCATGGTAATTCTCTTAATGTTAATATACTTGGTGTTCAAGATATGTGAACCTTTCTTTTGAGTGCGTTGAATAGTAAGATAAGTTGGATGCTTGATAATTGTTTTGAGATATGAAGATGGTGATATTAGAGTCATGCTAGTTGAGTAGTTATGAATTCAAAGAATACTTGTGTTGAAGTTTGTGATTCCCGTAGCATGCACGTATGGTGAACCGTTATGTGATGAACTCGGAGCATGATTTATTTATTGATTGTCTTCCTTATGAGTGGCGGTCGGGGACGAGAAATGGTCTTTTCCTACCAATCTATCCCCCTAGGAACATGCGCGTAATACTTTGCTTTGATAACTTCTAGATTTTTGCAACAAGTATATGAGTTCTTTATGACTAATTTTGAGTCCATGGATTGTACGCACTTTTTCCCATCCTTCCACCTTTGCTAGCCTCTCTAATACCGCGCACTTTTCGCCGGTATCATACACCCACCATATACCTCCCTCAAAACAGCCACCATACCTACCTATCATGGCATTTCCATAGCCATTCCGAGATATATGGCCATGCAACTTTCCACCGTTCCGTTTATTATGACACGCTCCATCATTGTCATATTGCTAGCATGATCATGTAGTTGACATTGTATTTGTGGCAAAGCCACCGTTCATAATTCTTTCATACATGTCACTCTTGATTCATTGCATATCCCGGTACACCGCCCGAGGCATTCATATAGAGTCATACTTTGTTCTAAGTATCGAGTTGTAATTGTTGAGTTATAAGAAAAATAAAAGTGTGATGATCATCATTATTAGAGCATTGTCCCAAGTGAGGAAAGGATGATGGAGACTATGATTCCCCCATAAGTCGGGATGAGACTCCGGACGAAAAAAAAGAGGCCATAAAAAAAGAGAAAGGCCCAAAAAACATGAGAGAAAAAGAGAGAAGGGACAATGCTACTATCCTTTTACCACACTTGTGCTTCAAAGTAGCACCAAGATCTTCATGATAGAGAGTCTCTCATTTTGTCACTTTCATATACTAGTGGGAATTTTTCATTATAGAACTTGGCTTGTATATTCCAATGATGGGCTTCCTCAAAATGCCCTAGGTCTTTGTGAGCAAGCGAGTTGGATGCACACCCACTTAGTTTCTTTTGTAGAGCTTTCATATACTTATAGCTCTAGTGCATCTGTTGCATGGCAATCCCTACTCACTCACATTGATATCTATTGATGGGCATCTCCATAGCCCGTTGATACGCCTAATTGATGTGAGACTATCTTCCCTCTTTTTGTCTTCTCCACAACCACCCTTCTATTCCACCTATAAGTGCTATATCCATGGCTCACGCTCATGTATTGCGTGAAGATTGAAAAAGTTTTGAGAATGTTAAAGTATGAAACAATTGCTTGGCTTGTCATCGGGGTTGTGCATGATTTAAATATTTTGTGTGGGGAAGATGGAGCATAGCCAGACTATATGATTTTGTAGGGATAACTTTCTTTGGCCATGTTATTTTGAGAAGACAAGATTGCTTTGATTAGTATGCTTGAAGTATTATTATTTTTATGTCAATATGAACTTTTGTCTTGAATCTTCCGGATCTGAATATTCATATCACAATTAAGAAGATTTACATTGAAATTGTGCCAAAGTATCACTCCGCATCAAAATTCTTTTTATCATTTACCTACTCGAGGACGAAAGGAGAATTAAGCTTGGGATGGTGATCGTCTCCAACGTATCTATAATTTTTGATTGCTCCATGCTACTTTATCTCTGTTTTGGACTATATTGGGCTTTATTTTTCACTTTTATATTATTTTTGGGACTAACCTATTAACCGGAGGCCCAGCCCGTAATTGCTTGTTTTTGCCTATTTCAGTGTTTCGGATAAACGGAATATCAAACGAAGTCCAAACGGAATGAAACCTTCGGGGACATGATTTTCTCACCGAACGTGATCCAGGAGACTTGGAGCCTACTCCAAGAAGTGCCAGAGGCGGTCACGATGGTAGAGGGCGCCCCCCTGGGCGCGCCCCCTACCTCGTGGGCCCCCTGACGCTCCACCGACGTACTCCTTCCTCCTATATATACCTACGTATCCCCAAACGATCAGAACAGGAGCCAAAAACCTAATTCCACTGCTGAGGGAGTCCTGGATTAGGGGGTGTCCGGATAGCCAAACTATCACCTTTGGCCGGACTCCTGGACTATGAAGATACAAGATTGAAGACTTCATCTCGTGTCCGGATGGGACTTTCCTTGGCGTGGAAGGCAAGCTTGGTGATACGGATATGTAGATCTCCTACCATTGTAACCGACTCTGTGTAACCCTAACCCTCTTTGGTGCCTATATAAACCGGAGGGTTTTAGTCCGTAGGACAGAACAACAATCATACCATAGGCTAGCTTCTAGGGTTTAGCCTCTTTGATCTCGTCGTAGATCTACTCTTGTACTACCCATATCATCAATATCAATCAAGCAGGAGTAGGGTTTTACCTCCATCGAGAGGGCCCGAACCTGGGTAAAAACATCGTGTCCCTTGTCTCCTGTTACCATCCGCCTAGACGCACAGTTCGGGACCCCCTACCCGAGATCTGCCGATTTTGACACCGACATTGGTGCTTTCATTGAGAGTTCCTCTGTGTCATCATCTTTAGGCCCGATGGCTCCTCCGATCATCGACAATGATGCGGTCCAGGGTGAGACTTTTCTCCCTGGACAGATCTTCGTATTCGGCGATTTGCATTGCGGCCAATTAAGCAGCCATCTGGAGCAGATTGAAAGCTATGCTCCCGCCATCAAGTCGATTGGAAGTTTGAACTATACTCGGTGGCGTCCACGGAGACTTGATCTTCGACGGGTTCGAGCCGCAGCCAAGCGCGCCGCACTGTAACGATGGGCATGATCTAGCTCTGCCGCCGGACAGTGCCCTGGAGGCCACACAAGTGTCCTCTCCGACCCTTAGCTCGGAGCTGACTACGCCGATTGAGGACAGGTGGCTGGACACCGCCTCGGGGGCTGCTATCTCTACGGCGATTGGGCCGAACACCAACCCTGTCCTTTGTGAAGCTCGTGACTCCAAGGCGCCGGACTCCTCTCTGGACTCCGAACCTTCCGCGCCCCTGCCAATCGTCGATTGGGCGCCGATCGTGGAGTTCACCACCACGGACATCTTTCAGCACTCGCCCTTCAGCGACATCCTGAATTCACTAAAGTCTCTCTCTCTATCAGGAGACCCCTGGACGGACTATGGTCAGCAAGGTTGGGATGCGGACGACGAAGAAATTCGACTCCCACCCACCACCCACTTTGTAGCCACTGTCGAAAGTTTAAACGATGTGCTCAACTTCGACCCCGAAGACATCGACGGTATGGACGACGATGTAGGAGACAAACATGAACTAGTACCTATAGGGCACTGGACAGCCACCTCATCTCACGATGTATACATGGTGGACACACCTAAAGGAAGCAACGACGAGGAACAACGGGACGCCATGAGGGATCATTCCCTCGAAAAGCAGTCAAAACAGCGACGTAAGCGCCGCTCAAAGTCCCGCCTCGACAAAGACAGCAGCCATACAGACCCAGCCATAGAGCAGGGCGAACCGGTGGATAGCGAACATGCTATTGAGCAACCGTCCGAACAGACAACTGGATAAACAATCCGTCCCGGCGAAGATAACGATCCGGACAATCTCACGCCGGACAAGTTCTTGGAGCGAATAACCTCCACAAAGGCTCGTGCCGCCGCAGTAGCGTAAAAAGCGAAGCGAAGCTCAAAACAGCGGAAGATGCGCCGAGAATCGATGGAGCAAAGTACTCAACACCGCAGACAAATATGGCTAAAGCAAAAACTACTGCCCGAATTTGATGAGGAGGCCGTAGAGCCTCCACAATCAAAGAACAAGGAGACCACCCGGTCGGATAGACGACCCCATGGCAAACATAGAGCGGCAAACGGCGCCAAGCACACAAGCCGACGCGATCCGCTGCACGGTTTGCATCAAAAGATGGCCCAATTAGATCTATCTACGGGCCAAGAAAGCAAGCTCTAGTAAGCAATGCAACACATCAAGTATCCGAATATTATGGTACACCTAAATATAGGGTGCGCACACCCCTATGTTTCACCGATGAGGTTATGGATTATGAATTTCAGTGAGATTTAAACCCGTAAACATAGAGGCATACGACGGAACAATGACCACAGTGCGGATCGAGGATTACATCCTCCACATACACATGGCTAGAGGAGATGACCTCCACGCCATAAAATACTTACCCTCAAGCTCAAAAGGCCAGCCCGGCATTGGCTCAAAAGCCTCCCGAAAACACCATTGGAAGTTGGGAAGAGCTCGACGACGCTTTTGAGGGCAAATTTTCAAGGACCTATGTCCGACCTCCGGATGCGACGATTTAAGTCACATAACTCAACAACCCAAGAGTCGGCCGAAAATTGCGAACAGATTCCTTACTAAAAAGAACCAAATAGTCGACTGTCCGGACGCCGAAGCCTTAGCAGCTTTCAAACATAACGTCCAAGACGAATCGCTCGCCAGACACCTCGGCCAAGAAAGGCCAAGAACAATGGCCGCATTAACAAGCCTCATGACCCGCTTTTGAGAGGGAGAGGATAGCTGGCTGGCAAGATGCAGTACCAGCGACCCAAGTACATCCGAAGTCAGGGATGGAAACGGGAAACCATGACGAAGCAAGGACCAGCGCCGGACCAAGGAAAACAGCCCGAAGAGCGCGACAGTCAACGCCGGATTTAAAAGCTCACGGCAGGATCATAAAACACTGCCCCTTAAGGATAACAAGGACGAGCTATCTAACTTAATCAAAATCTTGGACAAGATATGCCAAATCCACAGTACTCCCGGGAAGCCTGCAAACCATACCCACAGAGATTGTTGGGTCTTCAAGCAGTCCGGCAAACTCAACGCCGAACACAAGGGGCTCAACACACCAAGCGAGGACGATGACGAACCCCACAAGCAGAGCACCGGAAAACAAAAGAATTTCCTACAAGAAGTCAAAACAGTAAACTCACTTTACGTGACAAAAGGGAAAAACAGAATGGTGCCCATAGAGATACACGCCATGCGGCCTATCCTAGAGGAGTCCCGCCACTGGTTATTAAAACCAATCACCTTTGACCATCAGGATTACTCTAGAAGTATCCGGAATGCAGGATGGACTGCCTTGATATTAGATCCGATAATCGACGGACTCCAATTTACATAGGTCCTAATGGACGGCGGCAGTGATCTAAACCTGCTATATCAGGACACAATCCGCAAAATGGGGATAGACCCAGCCAAAATTCTCCATAGCAACACTTCCTTTCAAGGAGTAATGCCAGGCCCATATGCCCATTGTACGGGCTCTCTACTGCTAGAAGTTGTGTTCGGCTCACCCGACAACTTCCGCCGCGAAAAGTTAAACTTCCACCTCGCCCCATTTGCAAGTACCTACCAAGCACTACTGGGACGTGAAGCTTTCGCCCGCTTTAACGCAATACCGTATTATGCATCTAAATCACCGCAAGGCTCGTCTTATTCCTTCATCTTTCATTCTATCTCATCATCCTTTTCTCACCGGAGTTCTTCATGGTGGTTCTTCATGATTTAATTCATTCTTCAAGGGTCATCAAGATTCTTGTTGGTGGAGTTCAAGTATCTTTTCTTCTCACGTCCCGAAGTGCAAATAATTCTCCGTTTTCTCCTGAAGTGGAGTTTTGCATTTCTTCATTCTTCTCAGCTATTCAGACATTGGTTGTGGTGTAATTTCACCTCAAGTTTTGAGATGTTTTTCATAAGTCCACATCAAGCTTATTCTTTCGTTGTTGATTTTCTCAACAACTCCGTTCTAACCTTCCTCTAAGGATGCTATCGAATTCATTCGTGGTGGAAGTTCTTGTTCTTCCATCCGTTCTTTGCGTTCCATTCTTTCAATTCTTCCGGAGGCATTGCGTTGGTCATCTCGTCAAGTGTCCGTTCTTTTGATTCTCGTCAAGTGTCATCCCATCTTGCAAAGTTCATGTTCTAATCCTTCCATTTCCAGTCGGAGTGTTGCCGAAATTCTTTTATTCATTCCTTTTCTATCTTGTTCTAACTAGAGTGGTTTCAGAATCCATCTTATTCGTTGAGTTTTTGATTCTTGTCATATTCGCCTTTCCTCTTTTCTACTCGAGTTGTCTCGACTTTGTTCATTTCCCCTCTTGCGTTCTTACTTCACCTCTTTCTCTTTCTCTTCCGTCTCGTTCCTAAGATCTCGGGACGAGATCTCTTGTTAGTGGAGGAGAGTTGTAACACCCCGGATCCGATGCGCCAGGTGTCTTCCAGTTACTCGTCGTCGTTGCCTTGTCGTTTGCTTCCGTGTTGCATTTTGCCATGTCATCATCTGCATTTCATCTGCATGTTTTTCAAAACTTGCATCCGTTCGGGTTCCCCGGTTCTCTCCGTTGTCCGTTCTGAGCACAGACACACTCGCACGCGCCCGTCGCACCCTTCAGACCTTGTTTCGTGAGTGTAAAAAAACATTCTCGGAATGGACCGAGATTTACCGAGTGGCCTTGGTATACCACCGGTAGACCGCCCGTCAAATTTCGTTCCATTTGGAGGTCGCTTGATGCCCAACGGTTAACCGCGTAGCCCAAAACCCCCTTCTCTTTGCAGCCTAGCCCCTCTTCACCACAGCCCATGAGCCCATCCAAACCCCCTCCATGCTATCGGTCGTTCGATCACAATCGTGTGGGCGAAAACCTCACCTCATTTGGAGTCTCCTAGCTCCCTCTACCTATAAATATGTGCATCCCCCCCAATTTCCGTGCAGATGAAACCCTAGCCACCGGACATGTCCGGGCGCCATAGGACAGATCCCGCCGCTGCCCGCAGCTAGTGGCGCGTCACCACATGGCAGCCGCCGCCGCCCTCCGCCAGCGACCCGCTCGGCCTTGGCCCGGCCCATGGGGCCCATCCATGGCGCCGCGCCAGGCCGCCTTTCTCTCACCAGGCCGCCCGCCGCCTCACTCCGGCGCCACCGCCCACGCCCGAGGCCTCCGGTCGCCGCCTCACCCCTCCGTCGGATCCGTCTCGTCGCCGGAGCTCCGCCGCCTCGCCGGCCCGCCTCAGCCCGGATCCGGCGGGATCCCGGCCGGAGGAGGCCCCCCGTCGCCGGATCTGCCGCCCCGCCGGCGACTTCCTCGCCGGAGCCATCGCCTCGCCGCCCGGGGCTCCTCTGGCTCCACGTCCGCGCCCGACCCGATACACAGATCCGCGCCCGGATCCACCTGGCTCGACCCGATCCGCTGCAACCCCGCGAGGTTGTTTTTTTTACTGTCCCCAGGTCTACTACATTTTGTTCCCATGTTCATCATGCCATAACTTCTAGCATGTAGCTCCGTTTTGTGCGTGTAATATATCAAAATGCTCATTGTGAGATGCTCTTAATTTCATTCCATTGTGCCATGCTTGTTTGAACCCATCTTGATGCCCTAATCATCGTTGCAAGAGTGCTAAATGATATTAACCTGCTGAGACTATTATAACTTGTTGTTTTGTCATTTTCGTTGCATTTTGTGTGTGCATCCTATGAGCTTGATGTCTGCATGAGTTTTGAGCTACATCATGCCATATTTACAGTGGTGCAATCCATGTATTTTTTGTGTGCCTTGTAGTGAGTGCATCAAGCTCGTGAAGTAGGGTACTTGCTGTTACTATTTTGATAGGCTGAATCTGTTATATTATGATGCTATGTAAACCTGCTGCTACAAGTCATTCTATGCATAATCTGGAGATGTTCACCAAGGATGTTTTGTTATACATGCCATGCTCTATCCATCCATGCACTTAGTTGCATTTATAGCCTGTTGTAGCTTGTTGTAATCTTGCTCTCAACTTGCTAATAATGTTGTTGTCAGCCTGTTAACATGAAGTTCAGTTTTGCCATGTGTCTTGCTAGTCTTCCATGCACCCTATGACTATGTTATTGCCATGTTTAGCTCAATAAATGTGTCTTCTTACTCTTGGTCACCTTTTCATGCCATGTATTGCTCTGTGGTGAGTTGTACAAGCTCACCAACATGTCTACTTATCGTTGTTCCTGCCATGTCGAAATCTATCATATTACTTGCCATGTTTGCATGGATGCTACCATGTTTTATGTTGATCTTTGGAATTAGTTCAGTAAGGGAGTTTTGTTCTTTGGCTTTAGTACCAGCATTTAATGTCTTTGTTTCCCATGATAAGTTCCTGTAGAATGTTGTTTGATAGCTCTAAACATTGCAACCTGATGTTATTTCTGCCATGCACAGTGATTTCTGCTGAGTCTGTGAAACTGTTATTATTTGCAATCTTGCCATGTCCTTTTGAGCATGTTATAGTGTTTTCTGGAGATAGCTCAGTGTTCATGTTTTGTCATGCTTTACCTTTACATCATGCCCAAGTCTTTTGTTTTCATGTTGAGGTGTTGTAGGATATTGATTTGATGCTTGCTAGATGCCTAGTTGCTGTTTTGGACAGCTTGTCCTTTAAACTTGTTTCATGTGTATGTGTTGAACCGTTGCTCCGTTTTGAGTGTGCTTTATATGAAACTTGCTTAGTTTTGCATGAAGCTTCATATTACCTTGTTGCATCCATGTCTTGAATGTGTTTGCTTGATGTTTGTATGCATTTTGCATCAATGCCATGTTTAACTTGTTTTGCTCATATCTTCTAGGCCGTAGCTCCGAACTAAATGAACTTTATATGTAACTTGACTAGAATTTCGTGTAGATCATCTTTGTGCATCTTAAATTTCTATTTAACAAATTGAACATCAGGTTTATTCAGATCTGGACCAATTTCAAAATTTGCATATGAGGACTTATCAGAATTGTTATATGTTGTTTCCAGCCTCATTTAAACTTGCTTTGATATGTTGCTCTGGTATGCATCATCTCTTGCCATGAGTAGCCTCATATAGCCTTTGTCATGCATCATGTTTGGTTGTGCATCATGCCATGTCTATGTGTTGTGTGTTTACCTTGTTGTTTGCTTCTTTCTGGTTGTGCTCCTTCTCGTTAGTTCCTGTTTTGTTGCGATCGTGAGGATTCGTCATCTACGCTTGGTTCGGCTTCATCCGTTCGTCTTCTTCATGGACTCGTTCTTCTTCTTAGCGGGATTTCAGGCAACATGACCGCTACCCTGGATCTCACTACTATCATTGTTATGCTAGTTGCTTTGTTCCATCGCTATGTTGCGCTACCTATCACTTGTTCTTGAAGCCTCCCAAACTGCCATGTCAGCCTCTAACCTTTTTCACCCTTCCTAGCAAACCGTTGCTTGGCTATGTTACCATTTTGCTCAGCCCCTCTTATAGCGTTGTTAGTTGCAGGTGAAGTTGAAGATTACTCCATGATGGACAGGATTATGTTGGGATATCACAATTTCTCTTATTTTAATTAATGCATCTATATACTTGGTAAAGGGTGGAAGGCTCGGCCTTATGCCTGGTGTTTTGTTCCACTCTTGCCGCCCTAGTTTCCGTCATACCGGTGTTATGTTCCTTGATTTTGCGTTCCTTACGCGGTTGGGTGATTTATGGGACCCCTTGATAGTTCGCTTTGAATAAAACTCCTCCAAAGAAGGCCCAACCTTGGTTTTACCATTTGCCTCACCTAAGCCTTTTTCCTTGGGTTTAGGAGCCGAGGGTCATCTTTATTAACCCCCACAGGCGGTGCTCCTTTGAGTGTTGGTCAAAGCGGCAGATCTAGGGGCCACTGCGGGCAACTCGAGGATGGTTTTACTTGTAGGTGACCTATCCGTTGTGCCCTGAGAACGAGATATGTGCAGCTCCTATCGGGATTTGTCGGCACATCGGGCGGCTTTGCTGGTCTTGTTTTACCATTGTCGAAATGTCTTGTAAACCGGGATCCCGAGATTGATCGGGTCTTCCTGGGAGAAGGAATATCCTTCGTTGACCGTGAGAGCTTGTGATGGGATAAGTTGGGACACCCCTACAGGGTATAAACTTTCGAGAGCCGTGTCCGCGGTTATATGGAAGATGGGAATTTGTTAATGTCCGATTGTAGAGAACTTGACACCAGATTCGAATTAAAACGCATCAACCGCGTGTGTAGCCGTGATGGTCTCTTCTCGGCGGAGTCCGGGAAGTGAACACGGTTTTGGGTTATGTTTGACGCAAGTAGGAGTTCAGGATCCCTTCTTGATCATTGCTAGCTTCACGACCGTTCCATTGCTTCTCTTCTCGCTCTTATTTGCGTATGTTAGCCACCATATTTTGCTTAGCCGCTGCTACAACCTCACCACTTTACCCCTTCCTTTCCCATTAAGCTTTGCTAGTCTTGATACCCATGGTAATGGGATCGCTGAGTCCTCGTGGCTCACAGATTACTACAACAACAGTGCGAGTGCGAGGTTATGCGATGATCACGGCGAGAGCAATGTTACTTGTTTTGGAGATCTTCTTCTACTTCTTCTTGATCGGGGATAGGTTCGGTCGGCTGACTGGGCTAGCGAGGTGGATGTCGTTTGAGTTTTGTTTGTGTTTCATCCGTAGTCGGATGTTGCTCTTATGTATGATGATGTTGTATTCGTGTGGCATTCTATGCCTCTTGTATGTATCCCCATCTATTATGTAATGTTGATGTAATGATATCCACCTTGCAAAAGCGTTTCAATATGCGGTTCTATCCTTGGTGGTACCTTCGAGTCTCTTTAGGATAGTATCGCATATTGGGCGTGACAAGCAGCCCCGCACTGCCACCAGGAGCCGCCGTCCTGCGCCAGCCACTCTGAGCATAGGAGAAGAAGGGGCCCCGCCGCCGCCGTGCCAGTCGGGGTTTTCCCGTCAGCGCCAGCCGGCGGCGGGGGTGAGGAGGGGGAGAGGTGGGGACAAGGGGACCGGTGGCTAGGGTTCCCCCCCCAACCGGCGCTCGCAGGAGCGTCGCGGGAGGGGAGGAGGGGAAGGAAAAACCCTTTGCTCCGTCTACCTAGTTGCAATTAGTCTTCGTGCTTTCATTATATTGTATGTTGGACTAATGCTTGCCTAGTGTAGCTTTCATTCCGCTGCTTACTATATAGGCTCAGTTTACCTGTTTGTCTTCAAAGCCACCGTGTTTTGAAGACTTTCATAAAAATCGCATATTCACCCCCCCTAGTCGATAACTAGCACTTTCAAGCTTTTTTCTGGACAGCGGAGGAGAAAGTTAACGGAGGGAAGTGCTTAGTCGCTTGGGATACAATCTGTAGACCAATCTGTTTTGGAGGGCTCGATGTTAAGAACCTGCAGTTGCAAGCATTGGCACTACAAGTCAGGTGAGAATGGCTCCGGAGAACTAACCCCGATAGGCCGTGGCAGGATATTCATATGACCGTAGACAAAAAAGCACGGTAAGTTTTGACAGTCTTGTTAGCATCAAGGTGGGAGACGGAGCCAAAATTCTTTTCTGGAGAGATAGATGGTTGCATGGCCTGGCCATTATAGATATTGCACCATAGATTCACGACATGGTTGACCTACGGACACGGAATCGGCGCAGGGTCCAACAAGCTTTGGAGGATAACAGATGGGTCCAGGATGTGGAGGGAGACCTCACATCACAGACCATATTCAGTTCCTCAACCTATGTCATGCCATTGCTACTACACAACGAGACGATAGCTCCCCAGGTATCATGGCCGGCTGATGCTTCTGGACAATACACGGCCCGCTCTATGTACAACAGACTATGCCAGGGGCTAGAAAGGTTACCCTATGCTTCGTGCATATGGAGGAGTTGGGCGCCGTTGAAATGCAAAATCCACGTCTGGCTGACTGTCCAACATCGGATTTGGACTTCGGATCAACGAGCCCGACATGGATTACAAGATCAACCATCGGCCTGTTTTACCTGCGTGCAAGAGGAAGACAATGCAGAACACATACACATCCAATGTACATACGCCAAACAGGTGTGGCACAAGTGCATCATTGGTCTAAACTTGGAGGTGCCCCATCCGCATGGGCAAGATAGCCTGTTGGACTGGTGGCTACAAGGTAGAAGAAGTTTTACACGTGATGACAAAAGAGGCTTTGACACGTTGGTAATTGCAGTGGCTTGGTCGCTTTGGAAGGAAAGAAACGAGAGGATGTTCAATTTGAATAAATCAACAAAAAACTGTGAACGAGCTACACAACCACATCATGAACGAGATCAAAGATTGGAAGGAGGCCGAATTAGGTGTTGGAGTTTTAAACCGTTTTGTCAGATAGTAGGCTTTTGAGTAGGTGTGGGTGTAGGTGTTTTCGCTCACTTGTGTTGATGTTCGCATCACTCACAAGCTCTTGTGTAATTAAATTTCCGCATTCTATAAAAATGTGGCACGCCATTGACGTACCCTCGAAAAAAGAAAGAATTAAGACCGCGCAAGCCTTTTTATGAAGAAAAAAAAAAAACACGCCCGCCCTCACCGTCTGCATTCCTGCTGCCGTCTAACCTTCTCGTCCCTGTTACGTCGTTCCTGTTCCACTCGACAGAAAATTCCCGATCGGGCAACCAGATGGAAGCCGACGCCGCCTCCTCGCTCAAACCCCCGGCGCCAGAGGAAGCCTCACAAGAGGATCCCTTGCCAGTGCACTTCTCCGCCTCCGGTGCGGCTGCCCCCGCGACCACGGTGACGTCTCCCGGGGCAAGGGAGGTGGCGGCGGCGATGGAGGCAGTGGAGCGAGACGCCGCCGCCATCGCCGAGAGCTACGCCTCCCTATTCGCCTCCCTCCGCATCACACTTTCCAACGTACTCGTACTAACCACAGCCGCGAAATTTCCAAGTTTCCTTCTTCTATTACAGTAATTATTACAGTTCGCCGAGCGCCTAATTCGGCTGCTTTGACACACGACAAGGTTACCTCGACGTCAGCCGATAACATTGAGTGCTTGGGCGAAGTCGTAGGCCGCCTCCAGGAGTCAGGTGAGGATATTTTCACATCCACTAAGCTCCTGGAGTATGTGTCCTCCGCTGCATCTGAATATCTGAAATTGTGCGTTCAAGGGTCGCACTCTTTTTGTATACTTATGTAACTGGGACTATAGCATTTCCATAATTATTATTATTTTGTTAATTGACAATTGTTAGTCTCTTGTAATACTAGAGGACAAACACCACACACAGATTAGTCAACCATATTGCGAGTTTTATATTATTACTGTGTTTTTGCAGCACTTGAAGCGTCTTCCAGAGGCAATAAGTACATCCATTCATGCCTGAGGTGATTACTTTGAACTAGTTTCTTTGTCTTCCGCTCCGCCGTGCTAGCTATGTGTTTCATAACTAAATTTGAGAGAGATATCCCCCCCCTGAATTACAAATTCGGGATAAATCATATACTTATACTACTGATATTGGCTCAAAATCAAGTTTGCTTTCAGGAATTCCTTTCATCGCATCAAAATGTTGCAGTTCCATAGAGCAGAAAAAGCTTCTTAGACAACGGATGTATTTTGTTCATTCCAAAATCGTGTGCTGTTTCTATGCATTTGTATTGTTTCAGTTCATTTTGTCTCTCTTGCAACTGCTTTCTGGAGCATAATATGATGTATGTTGCAGGTTAAATGAGGAAATGCGAGGCTTGGAAAGCCTAAGTATGCAGCTGTATCCTTTTGTTAGTTGCTGATAACATATAGTTCTGCCTCCGTGTTGTACAACTGGTGAAAGATCATTTTAATATGATTAAATTACTTAGTTTCATAACATCTTTGCATTGCTCCTCTTGGAACTATGTTGTATCTTAATTCCTGGAAGAAAGATTATGCGGAAGATCGTTGATTCACTAGATTTGGCTGTTGATCGGCTGCTCCACCTCCCGTAGTTCATGCATACTATCAGTAGCTTCTACAAGGTAACTGCCACTTACTTGTCTCACTTGCTTTTAGTTTTTTGTCTAACATGTACAGATATGCAAGAGGAAGTGCTTCAGTGCATATTTCCAAAAAAGAAACAACAATATTTTTTAGCAAAATGATAAGTTTTCATTATCCTATTACTGATTATTATTTTTCCAAGTTTGTCGGTGTATTAAAGTAGGGTACCTTAGTACCCGAACTTGTGCATGAGGCGATCTTGACATCAGCGGCAAGGCTTGCAAGGCGTCATAAGATCCTCCGCTATTCCTATTTCTTGCCATTCAAGAACAAAGTGTTACCGAGAAGACAAGGCCCGGCAAGAGAAGTTTGCGGGAAGGACAAGACCGGCAAGAGGAGCTTTTGGAAGGCCGACCAAGGCACTTGAGAAAACTTGCATGACGCTCCGCAGCGTCCGGCAAGACCCGACGAGCGGCAAGCTTGCGGGCGAACAAGATAACGACCATGCAAGGTGCTTGCGCGCGGCGGCCACCACTCTGCGCCCACGCTCCGGCGCATTCGACGACGATGTCGCCGCAGATCGCCTTTAGTGCACGCGCGATTTATTTGTGCGGCCGGCGGTCGCGGTGGCGGATGGAGCTGACAAGGAGGCCATCGTGGCGATCGGTGGCGCCCCTAACGGTCGTTTCCTACACTGTTGGAGCGACCAGACGGGCATTAAATGCCCTTGTCCCCTGCCGTCAGAGTTAGGTAGGGGGCACTGTTGATAGTGGTTGTACCAACCTGCGTTTTTACTTTTTTACCCCTCTCTCTACGCTGCCACCTGTCGGTGACCCCTCTAGACTATAAAAGGGAGGCCCATGCGCATGTAGAAAGGGGTTCGACTCATTCGACACTACAACTCACCTACGCTCTTGAGCAAGAACAGAATAGAAACACAAAGCAGCAGTAGGAGTTTTATCTCTGGGAGAGCTCCGGCCGGGTAAAACCCGCGTGCTTTCGCCTCGTCCGCTATCGTCGCCCTCGCTCCCCTTGGGACGAAGGGCCCTGCCCCATAGGTGCTCGTTCCCACGACATCCCGGCGGACACCTTTTGCTCTAGTCTATGGAGCGAAGCGATTCTCCCACGGAACTTCGTATCACGGATCGCCTCGAGTGCTCGCTACGATGAGCTTGAGCAAGAAGCGGTGCGACAAGATGACGCTGTTGCTCCTCGAGGAAGATCGTCTTGATTCTTTGGCGAGCTGCTCGCTTCTGACAAGCTTTGCGCCGCTACCATAGCCGCAAAGTTAATGCCGAAGCTTCGAGGAAGGCGACCTTGTTCTTGGTAGCGTTCAATCCGCCAAGAATTCCAACAAGTTGACGCCGGAGTGGGAAGGCCCTTATCGGTGAAGCGAGTCACTAGGCGTACCGTGTCGCCCGAGACCAAGACGGTTTCGGTGAGCGACTCTGGAACATAGAACATCTTCGTAAGTTTTACCCATAAGGCGTGGTTGCGGAACTGTTAAGAACCACCTTTGTACAAGCCTTGCATTGTTGCATGTAACCCTTTGTACAAAGCGGTAGCGCAGATCCGTGCATAAATAAAGTTCATGTGCCGCACATCTTGTCAAATTCATGCCTTTTTTTGCATGTATTATCGACATTTTGTGCGGCGCTCACCCATGATAGCAATAACGAACCTTAAGGCTCCATACCATTATTTTCTCTTTTTTCTTTTGTTCAAAAAGAAGGTTCCTTCGCCCACAAGTTCACCGGGGGGGAGGAGAGAATGAAGGTGTGGACCAAGCGTCGTTCAAAAATATCTGACCTTCTTGGGGCCTTGAGCGACGGAAAAGCTAAGTTGCCAAAGTTTGAGCACGGTCGGTTTTAAATTTTTAAGTTATATTCCTTGAACGATCGTGCCTTGTATGGAAAACACATGCGGCGGAGGAACGGCTCGTGGCTAAGTTGCGCCCTTACTTTGTTTGAGTCCGCTCGACAATGAAAGTGTCTTGCGACTAGTCCCGACAAGGTTTCTTCTTTGGAAGCAACACCGCATGACAGCTCGATGTTCGCGCTCGGCGCTTCATGACTTAAGCGATGCTTATGCAGAAGTCCCCTAAAAGCGTAGGGTAAAAACATACAAGAGATGGAATCAAGTAAAGGAAGTAACATAGCAGATAGTACCCAGAATAAAGTTATATTACAATAAACAACTCGCCGCGCTCTAATAGATTGTTTCCATGACATATCTAGCAGCAGCAAGAAGAAGAAAAGGGGAAGAAGAGTGGCCTAATCCGTGCGCTCGCCATCGATCCTCCTGACTTCGTTCACCTTGTCCACGATGGGTGCGACGATGGCTTTGAGCTCCTCAAGATCGGCACCACGGCGGCTTCTTTAAGGCGGGAGAGGTCGAGGCCTGGATTGCGGAAGAGGATCTTCACCAAGACCTTCTCCAAGACTTTGGCGCCAAATTATGCGCGACTTCGTCCGACTTCTTGGGATCCTTTCCGGAGTTCTTTGGAGACGCCGCCACCACACCCTTGAAGAAGAGAGTAAGCTTGGCTGCTGGGTGGAGGTTTTAAATCGATAGAGTACCGAAGCCCGCCAAGTCAGCTCCATGACTCCTCGTCGATGGCTGCGGCGATGTTGGCGAGGCCCTCCGTCGAGCTCCGCGTGGCCTTGAAGGTGTTACGGGTCTCGGCGGCCCTCGTCGGCGACTCCTCGTTGCCCTTGACCTCCTTCTTCAAGTCATCCTCTCGCCTCTTGGCGGCGTCCAGCGTCTCCGTCAAGGTGGCGATTTGACTCGGATCGGCGCTTCGAGTCCTTGGCGGCGTTCGGCTCCTTGATCTTGTCGGCGGTGAACTTGCAGTCGCCATGGGCGTGGGCATCCTTCTCGGCTTCATACTGAGTCGCAGCAAGCTCTTCGTTCTTCCTTTTATGTCCGCCTCAAGGTGCACCTTCACCTCTAACTCCTTCTTGGCGGCCTCCGCGGCCATGCATCATCCTCGCCTCGCCAGAGTGCCCCGCCAAGTGATTGCTCCGGGCCTCGAGCTCCTCCTCGTGGCTGTCGGACTAGCCTTCTTCGTGTCACTCACCTTCCCGCTGGACATCTCCTCGGCGGCGAGCCTCTCTTCTTTCCTCGGCTTCACCTTTCTCCAGATAAACGCCTTCTTCGCCTCTTCAAGTTCGCCTCTCCTCCGCAATGGATCGGAGGCCTCTGGTTCTTGACTCTTGAGCTCCTCGCATGCTTTTCTATGTCGACTCCCGCCCACATGACAAAGCGCTTCCGGGACTCAAGCTTCGCTTGCGGGCGCGATAAGTGACACCAACTTCGGAGCGATTGCTCCCGCCGGACTTCAGCTGCTGCTGCTTTGCTTGGCGCGTCGACCACCAACCCAACCAAGAGGCGAGTACTTCCCGTCAAACTCCTCTCCTTGGCCGGCGCCACAGGCTCGGCGCCCGAGGAAGCTTGATGTATCGCCCTCGCCCGGCCTTCAAGTATCGCTGGTTGGGGCTCCTCGGGCCCGGTGCTTGCGCTCCTGCGCCCTCCGGGTTGTCGATCGACCGCCGGACCTCGCCGGCTCCGCGCCCGGTATCTTGGCGGCTTCCTCGTCGGCGGGTTAAATCACGCCTCTTCCTCGCCCGTGGCGGCATCTTGATATTGCGCGTGCCTTCCTCGCCGGTGGCCTCGGTCTCCATCAGATTACGCTAGAGGGGATCGAGGATAGGAAGAGGAAAGAAAAGTCAAGCAAAGATCCAAAAAGAAGATCAAAAGAAGAACCCGAGGGAAGATTTCCGACAAGGTAGGTTACCAGGCTGGCTCGTGACCATGGGCTCCTCCGCCAAGGGCTCATTTGGTTCCGTCCCTTGCGGGGACCTCTCCTTGCGGGGCGCTCCTTGTCGGGAATCGCCCCTTGGCGGCGTGGTCAAGCAGACGGCACCTCCGGGCGGTTTCGATTGCTCTGATGGGCTGCTCTGCTCTACCACGAATGAATCGGCAATCAAGTTGGGCAAAGAAAGAAGAAGCACCCATGCGCGCCCACAATGAAAGTGAACCAAACACTTCTGGCTGGGGTTGTCTTTGAAATTTCTTCTTGCGAAGGAACCGGGTCCGTCAAGGTAGTCTCGGACGTGTCCTCTGCCGTCCTGGCAGGATCGTCCTCGATGACAACCACAGGGACCTTGGCCTCTTCGCCGCTTCTTTCGGCGAGTCACGAAATGGAACAAGGATTGAGAGGAAGCAAATTAGATACAAGACAAGCAACAACAAAGATCAAAGAAAGACAAGTCTGATGAAAAAGCCTTACTCCTCCTCCTCTTCTTCCTCATAAATCGGAGACTCGGTAGCGGAGAGGTCAAGTCCGGTACCCTTTTCTGCTGGCGAGGTGGAGGAGTAGGCTCCTTGGGCGTTCTTGGGGCTGCTGGCGGAGATCTGGCGTGGCAACCGGGAAGACCCGCCTCGATTCTTGCGGCGGCTGAGATGCTCCAGCAGCAGTACTTGCTGCGGTGGAGCGTGTCAGCTGGCTGCTTGTTGTTCGCTGCTTGCCTCACATTGCATCTCCAACTCGGCGGAGGCGCCTTCTTAGTTGGAATTGGGGCTGCATTTGGGGGCTCACTTTGCGGCAAGTCTTTCGAAGGCGGTGGCCTTTCAGCGCCCTCGGCGGGCTCGCTCGCTTCGGCCTCGGGCTCACCGCCAGCGACTTCTCCGGCAAGGTCCTCCCTGTCGGCAAGACTTGCCGCCTCGGCCGCCTTCGCCTCCTCGGCGTGAAGCCAAACTTCGCTGCGGCGGGTGCCGCCGCCTCTTGACCACAGTGGCGATGTACCGCATCTCGTCGTCGGTGGTGTCGCGGGTGAGCCTCTGCTTTCGTCGGCATTGGATCGCTATCTCCGTCAGCCGTCGAAGAATTGCCGCACGGCGTCGTCGGCGGGCTCTATCAAGTTGCGCTTATCCGTGCGAGTCGCACTCTGGCATCATTGCGCGAGATGCGATCGCGGCGGGAGTTGTTACAGATGCGGGATGGCGCCTGCGGCGGCTGAACCACTACAGGTGGTTGGCGTCATGCTTGAACAACTCCTCGGCATCCGTCAAGCTCCGAACCGTGAAGTTGAAGTTGAGGCACAGGACGCAGCCTCATGATATCCGCGGGCCGCCAAACATCCGGCGGGCCTCACCTCTCTGCAGAGGCGATGCGACGACGGAGGAAATCGCGCCAGCGCCCCTGCTTTGAGAGCCAGCAAGCTGGCCGGAGGATTCGGGTAGTGGCAATCTTGACTTAGCGTCGTCCGTGACAGGCGCTCGATCGCCGCGCGCGCTACCCGGGTTTAGCGCGGAGTTGGTGAATGGCTGCGGGTTAGCGTCAGCGATCCAGCGACCACTCCGCCTCCACTCATCCCACTTCTGCGAAGTTCGCGTAAAGTACACCTCCTTCATGCCGATTCGTGAGGTCGAGCGATTCCGCCACCAATGGCTCTCCTTTACGGGCTCGGGGGTGAAATAGTGGCGAAAAAGAGCGACATTTGGGAGGATGCCAACGAAGTTCTCGCAGAGGTGTGCGAAAACCACCATTGTCAGGACGGCGTTGGGGGTGAAATCAAGAAGATGAAACCCGTAGGTATTCATGATGTCGCAGAAAATCGAGAAAAAGGTGGGCGAGCCGCAATAGAAGAACACAGAAAGAAATGGTACCCTTTTGGGCACCGCTCGATTTGGAAACCTCAATGAAGCACCGGCGCGCGGATGCGCCGCGTCTGCGTCGACGGAAGAGGTAAAATTCCTCCCTTGGCGCCGGGGGTGAGCTCGGGAAAAGCACTCGCTTCTTCGCGGCGCCTCAAGCCCCCAGCGCCTCGGCCGACTTGGTGCTCGACTTTGAGCTCTTGCGGTCTTGAGCCATGGCGGAGGCTGCGAGGGAGCGGAGGTGTTGAGGCGGCGGCGGCGGCGGCGGGAGCTTGCTCTCTTCGGCTTGGGAATCGGAGGGCGGCGGAGCTTTCGGAGGAAGGCGCAAGTGGCGAAGGTGGGGAACGGCCTGTTTCCTCTGCTTATAAGCAGGGAGGTGAGCGTTCGCATTTCTGGATTAAAATTACCACGATCTCCCACGACGCCGCGATTGATGCGTGCCGTTCTGGGAGGGAAGCGGTAGTCTGGTCTGATGTTATGTGGACCCGGGCGCGTGTGCCGTGCCTGTTTTTGGGCTCGCCCTTGGCGCTTCGGCACGTGTATGGCCCGGGCCGGGGCTCTGTCGGTGTACTAAAGTAGGGGTACCTTAGTACCCGAACTTGTCTGCAGGCGATCGCGGCGTCAGCGGCAAGGCTTGCAAGGCGTCTGCCAAGATCCTCCGCTATTCCTATTCTCGCCATTCAAGAACAAAGTGTTAACCAAGAAGACAAGGCCCGGCAAGAGAAGTTTGCGGGAAGGACAAGACCCGGCAAGAGGAGCTTGCGGGAAGGCCAACCAAGGCACTTCGGAAAACTTGCCGCGACGCTCGCGTCCGGCAAGACCCGACGAGCGGCAAGCTTGCGGGGTAACAAGATAACGACAGCGGCAAGGTGCTTGCAGCGGCGGCCACCACTCTGCTACCACGCCCGGCGCATTCGACGGCGATGTCGCCGCGGGATCGCCCCTAGTGCGTGGCGGGTCATTTGTCTTGACCGGCGGTGCGAGGTGGCGGATGGAGGCGACAAGGAGGCCATCGTGGCGATCGGTGGCGCCCTAACGGTCGTTTCCTACCTGTTGGAGCGACGGAGACGGGCATTAAATGCCCTTGTCCCTGCCGTCGAGTTAGGTAGGGGCCTGCATTGATAGTGGTTGTACCAACCTGCGTTTTTACTTTTTTACCCCTCTCTCTACGCTGCCACCCGTCGGTGACCCCTTTAGACTATAAAAGGGAGGCCCATGCGCACGTAGAAAGGGGTTCGACTCATTCGACACTACAACTCACCTACGCTCTTGAGCAAGAACAGAATAGAAACACAAAGCAGTAGTAGGAGTTTTATCTCTCCGGAGAGCTCCGAAGCTGGGTAAAACCCCTCGCGTGCTTTCGCCTCGATCTGCTCTTCGTGCGCCCTCCGCTCCCTTGCCGGACCAGAAGGGGCCCTTGCCCCATAGGTGCTCGTTCCCCACGACAAAGTTTTTGTGTGATTTAGTATCTACTTTGTGAACTAAAACCACGATGAGTAAATCGGAACGGAGGGAGTAGAATGCATGGAGTCATTGCACATATGCATGATAATACCTTCTTGCCACCATTAACTTATTTGGAAAATATTGAATGTTCTTAATACTCTAGAACGGCCTCCTTACCAACTTATACTGCATATAAGAATTTTTTCGAAGTCATACTCTTATGAACTTCAACCAAGTTTATAGAAAATATATGAACATTTAATGTAGTTAACAGATGGTTCTTATATGACCTCATGAGTTTGACTTGGCATATGCCTTTATTTAGGATGCCTTGAATATTTACTTTTCACATCATTAAGAAACATCTCTATGGCGTGCAGTACTTATGGTTGCAAATTAAGTGCTGCAGGAACTTCTGATGAAATTTATATTCACCAAGTAGCTGTCACATTTGAAGAGGCAACCAACTACTGTAAATCTGAAGTGGCGTGTACAAGCAACGGAGAAGTTTTCCTCTTCCACTGACATGACGAAATTCTCCCAACTCTTTGACTTTATTGTTCTTCCTTATGTGTATTTGGGATCAATGATATGTATTTGTTGAGAAATAACTATTTGCAACTCTTCCATCCTTTATCTGCTTGCATACCTGTGTCTCGGGTTGTGTTTGTGGAGTGGGTCATTCAACCTATGGACACAAATGTTGTTTTTCTCTGTAAGAGGAAGAAAGAGCAATAAATATACTTTATTTTTATAACCATTAGCTTATCTTACTTAAGTTGCTTGCTTACTGTTGGATTTATTTCAGTGTGCTCACTTGTGATTGTATGAACTTATCTATGATAATCAGTTCTGAATGTTTATTTCTGCCAACAATTTTAACCATTCTCATATTTAAGTGAATGATATCAATAATTGAAGGCCTAGGTGTGTTATGAAGTGAAGTTGGAGATAGTTCATGACTTTTTTCACACCTGCACAGTGGATCTATGCAACTTGTGTTGAAGGTAAACTTATTGTTTTCAGATGTTTCCATTACCTATGCCGCTTTATGCTTATCTTTTACTGCTATGTTCAAAGTTTTAATGTCCTTACTTGAAAGGGTACGCTGGACGTACAATTGTCCTTTATGGTACAAGGGCATAGGGCCCCCATTGGCCCAGATGGTTGTTGATTTGCTGTTTGCTCCAAACTATTTTAAAGGATTGACACACTATTTTTAATTTGTGCTTGTTTTTCACTGAATAAATCTTGAAGTGTTCATAAATGTTAATAATGAGAACGACTTTCCATTCTTCACAATTGATGGTTGATGTCAGTCCGCTGTGTTGTTCAGATCCCAGGAGAGTGAAGCTGCTCATCTAAAATGAGCGCAAAGAATTAATTATCAGTTAATTGCCTCTAGTTGTGCTGCAACATGCAAGACGAGTAACATTTTTCAGACATGGTAAAGTTCTGATGCTCATTTAAAACAAAACAGAAGCTAGCCAACTCACCTCCAGGATGCTCCCTCGATCAGCTCCTTCGTCGGCCGTCCGATCTGGCTTCTGGCGCGTCTGAACCGTCGGATCTTCACCTGCAGTCAAACCTAATTTCACCTCGCGGTCGTTTTCGTAGTCCAATGACTGGTGGGCTCATGTCGGGCGCTCGTTGGCTGGGTTGGCCCTTTCCGCGTGCAGGAGGATTTGCCCCAATCAGCTCGGGCGCTCCGCCCCCAATCAGCCGCGTCTCGCGGCTCGCCCCCTTGACCACCAAGCGAGGAACCTAGCCCCTTTCTCCTTACCTCGACCCTACGAGCATTGCACCTCCCTCTCCCTTCCGTGCGTGTGCTCGGCCAAGGACGCCGCCGTCGCCCTCGGCTCCTCCTCCAGCACCTCGCCTTTTTCTCCTCCTCGCCTTCCCATCGCTCGTGCGCATGTCGCCGCCGTCGGAGAACAGGACAGTGCGGGTCGCTTCCTCCTTTTACTCCCGTCGGATCTAAGGCGTGCGGCCGTGGAGGCGGGCCTCTCCGGTGGCGGCGGCAAAGGGCGACCACATGGATCGGTCCCTGCAGGAGAGAGAAGATGGGAGAGAGGGAGAGAAGGAAGGAGAGGAGGGAGGCCTGGCGGCGGACGGGAGAGGGTCATCGACCGGCGCCGGCGAGGTCAGGTGCGACCTGGTGGTTGGTGGCGGCTCGATCCACTCCTGGATCCTTCTTCTTCCACTTCCCCACTGCCTAACACCGAGGAAGAGGGCTGGCCGAGGAAGAGGGCGAGGACGCGGGGATTGAAGAGGGTGTTCCTGCGTTCATTGTCAGCGCCGTAACGAGCAAGCAGAACAGGGGAGCCGCCGCCATGACAACCAGAGGCACCACCATGGCGGGAACTGGCGCGGCGACCACATGGCGACAAGTACCCAACAAGCCCAAGAGGATAGTCCAGCCCAACAGAAGGTTCATCGGGCCCAACTGGACCCTTGATCTCGTCGTCATCGATTACTTAAACCGAGGCTGCGATCGGATCGGCATCCGGATGGATCGAGGCATAGATCGGCGGCTCTCTTCCTCATCTCCTTCTCCTTCCCTTTCCTCCTCTACGAACCCTACCAATGTATGAACCGAGTGATTCACGAGAAATGTAATAGATCGATCCGACCCTAACATCACGTATCGAGACCACCACCGCCTCCGATCTCCGCGCATGACCACGAAACCCGTCAGCGCGTCCACGCCAGTAAGTCCTCCGCCGCCGCCATGGATCCGGCGCAAGAGTACCTCGACAAGCTCCATCGGGGCGAAGAGCGATTCGCGGCGTCCTCAAGCGGTACAAGCGCAAACATCGCGGTCGAAGATCTCGCCGGTGAAACCGATCTGAAGCCCGTTTCACCAAATTTGGAGACCAAGGTGCATACGATGCGGCGGCCCTCCTCAACAAGCCGCGCCGCGCCGTCAAGTGGGCGGCGCCCAAGTTCCCCACGCGCCGCTTTGCCGACGACGAGAATACTCCACGGGCCCAATGGCCACGGCGACGTCGATCTCACCTGGGGGCTCCCGTCGGTGACCTTCGAGTCACCGGCGGCACTCCCGGTCATGGGTACGTCTCAGCACCTGACAGTTTCACCTCCAGAAACCATAACCCCATCGTTTCTCGCCAATTTGGGGCAAAATCCACCTCCCATGAATTTTCCCCTGTTCACGGGCGAGAACCCGCAACTCTGGAAAACGCTCTGCGAGCAATATTTCGGATGTTATTTATTCACGATACATATCGCGTTCCTATGGCGATTACGAACTTCTCCGACCTGCGGTATCCGCTCCAATCGTTCGGAAGAAACTAATTGGGCTCGATTGGGAATCGTTTACCTCCTTACTCGCACCCGATTGGGCGTGACAAACACCGGATGCTCATCGAGCGGTTTTACGCAATTAAACAAACATACTATCATCGCAGATTTCATTGGCGATTTGAATCAGCGATGAATCACCTCATTTCCTATTGCGAAAGTACTCACCCATATTTTTTCCTGACACGCTTTGTCGAGGGACTACGACCGGACATCCGCGCAGTGGTGTTGGTACAGCGACCACCGGACATGGTCACAGCTTATTCGCTGGCCCTACTTCCGGAGGAAGTGGCCGACGGCGACCTACCTTACAGGCGTGTCTCCAACAATAGCCAAGGACCAAGCCACGCGATCAGATCAAACCCACCGTCCTTTGTCAGTCGACTGCGACATCGGCCGCCGGCTCGAAGATAAGCGCGGGGCGATCTTTGCTCGAGCTTCGTGCGAATCAAGCAAAATCGCGGCTCTGCGTCGGTTTCGTCGGCAAAGGACTTTGTTTCAAATGTGGAGAACGCTGGGCAAAGATCATGTGTGCCCCTGCGATTCGAGATGCACATTGTCGATGAAGCGCTTGCCATGTTCGACATGGATGACCCGGTGGTGAATCGCCACCGGATTCTCCGTTTCGAAGAAGAAAATCATGCACCCTCTCGCGCCGGGCGAAGGCGGATCATCGACCCGGGAGTTACGAAGCGCAAGCATGGGTGCAAGGACATGAAATTCTGCTATTGGTGGACTCAGGCAGCTCAATGTCCTTCATTGACAGCACTCTCGCAGCCAGACTGACTGGAGCTACCGATTTACCGCGACCGTGCCGTGTACGAGTTGCAGATGGAGCCACCATTCCTTGCACTCGTTACATACCTGCATGCCCATGGGTCACGCAAGGACACGAGTTTCAAACAGACTTCAAGATTCTCAAAGCGGGATAAATGCGATGCTATCCTTGGTATGGACTGGCTCCGCAAACACAGCCCCATGAACATCGACTGGATCGAGCAATTCCTGACAGTAACTACACCTGAAGGCCAACTGAAACTCTCTGCAGTTTCTTCAGATCAAACACAATGCTCAGTTATATCAGCTACAGAACTGCTCAAAGCTTGCAAGCAAGGCTCGATCGCTCATGTGGTACAACTGAACTCTTTGGATGGAACCAACAAACCTGAAATCCCAATACCAACTGAAGTACTGCGCTTGTTAGAGCAGTTCACTGACGTGTTTGAAGATCCAAGATGCCTTCCGCCGAGACGCGACTGCGACCATAGAATTCCCTTGATGCCTGGAGCACAACCAGTTAACCTGCGGCCGTACAGATACAAGCCAGAACTCAAGACTGAAATCGAGCGCCAAGTGCAAGAACTACTCGATCTTTGGCGTATCTGTAAAAGCTCGATCCATTCTCGTCCCGGCCTTTCGCTCGTCAAAAAGAAGGATGGTACGTGGCGTCTCTGTGTAGATTATCGAAGACTCAACTCCATGACGGTGGCCAGCAAGTACCCGATTCCTCTCATCGACGAGCTACTGGACGAGCTCGCAGGCGCCAAGTGGTTCTCCAAGTTAGATCTGCGCGCGGGATTCCATCAAATCCGAATGGCAGAAGGCGAGGAGTACATAACGGCATTCCGAACCCATTCCGGCCACTGGGAGTACCGCGTCATGCCTTTCGGGGGTCACAGGAGGGCCAGCTACATTCAACGGCGCAATAACAACTACCCTCCGTCCTGTAAACAGAGTCTGTGCGATATCATTCTTCGACGACATTCTCATCTTCAGCAAGAATCTCGAAGAACACATTCAGACATCAGCGGTGTTGCGGTTGCTTCGAGCGAGATCATCGGCAAGTTAAGCGGTCCAAGTGCTCATTTGCGCGGCGACGGATATCTTACCTCGCCACGTCATCAATGAGCAGGCGTGTCCGCGATCGGCAAGATTGAGACAATTGAGAATTGGCCGACACCCACTGCGCCAAGGAGGTGCGAGGATTCCTAGGATTGGCAGGGTACTATAGAAAATTCGTCCAACACTTTGGGATCATAGCACGACCTCTCTTCAACTTGCTCAAGAAAAACCACCAGTTCGTGTGGACAAGTGATACCCAGCAACCATTTGACACTCTGAAGCAGAAACTGATCACAGCACCTGTACTGCAGTTGCCAGATTTCAAGAAAACATTCACCGTTGATACAGATGCTTGCGCCTACGGAGTGGGTGCAGTTCTTCAACAAGACGGACACCCCATTGCATATATGAGCAAACCCCTCGGCCCGAAGCAGAGGACTATCCACCCACGAGAAAGAATGCATGGCGATACTTATGGCCGTCGAGCAATGGCGCCTTACTGCAGAATCTGAGTTCATCATTCGGACTGATCAGCGAAGTTTGATTCACCTCGACGACCAACACCTCTCAACACCATGGCAGCAGAAGGCATTCACGAAGCTCTTGGGTTTGCGTTACAAAATTTGCTATCGCCCAGGCACTACAAACTCAGCTGCCGATGCACTGTCGCGAAGAGCCCCTGATGAAACAGCAGCAGCAATCTCAGTATGTAAACCAGCGTGGCTGGATGAGATCACAGCAAGCTATGAGAACAACCAGCAAGTTAAGAAGATCATCAGTGACCTTGCGCGACGACCGGACCCCAAGCAACGCTTCTCCATGCGCGATGGTCTACTGTACTTCAGAGACAGGCTCTCCAGAACTCCAACAGCGCATGCTCCAAGCCTTCCATGATAGTACAGTGGGTGGCCACTCCGGAGTGCCAGTCACCTATCGCCGGCTTCGCCATCTCTTCGCATGGCCCAAAATGAAAGAGCACACCAGACAGTACGTTCAGTCTTGTTCAATCTGTCAACAGGCCAAACCAGAGCGTGTGCGCTACCCTGGCTTGCTCGAACCTCTTCCAATTCCCAACGGCGCATGGAAAGTGGTAACCATGGACTTCATCGACGGACTGCCATCGTCAGGCAAGTTCAACTGTATCCTTGTGGTGGTGGATTAGTTCACCCGCTACGCGCATTTCTTGCCCCTCAGTCACCCATTCACGGCTGCCAAAGTGGCTCACTCCTATCTGGAAAACGTGTACAAGCTGCACGGGCTGCCTGAAGCTATCATCTCTGACAGAGACCCAGTTTTCACCAGCAGTTTCTGGCGTGGGCTGTTCAAGACAATTGGCACTGAACTCAACATGAGCACGCCATACCATCCGCAAACTGACGGGCAAATGGAGCGTGTGAACCAGTGTTTGGAAATTTATCTCCGGTGCTTCACCCATGCCAACCCACACAAGTGGCATCAGTACTTGGCCCTCGCAGAGTTTTGGTACAATTCCAGTTTCCATTCTGCTCTGAATACTTCACCATTCGTCGCGCTCTACGGCCATGAACCTCGCCATTGGGGGATCGAAGCTGCCTCCACCTGCAGAATTCCACAACTCCAAGATTGGTGGAAGAAAGAAAGCACATGCAACAGGTCATCTCCGAGCATCTTCATCGCGCGCGCAACATCATGAAGGCCCAGGCGGACAAGAAACGCACAGAGCGCTCCTTCCAGGTGGGCAATTCAGTCTTCGTCAAGCTTCAACCTTACGTCCAAACAACAGTGGTACGTCGCTCCAATTACAAGCTCTCCTTCCGCTACTACGGCCCTTACAAGATCATCCGCGTCGTCAACCCCGTCGCCTACGAGCTCGAGCTTCCTGCCGGCGCCAAGGTCCACCCTGTCTTCCACGTGTCTCAACTTCGTCGCGCACTCTCCCACAACACCCAAGTCGAGCCGGCGCTACCAGTGCCCTCAGAAGAACCATTGGAGCCAGTGGAGATCCTCGACACAAGATGGCGCCAGACTCCGCAAGGCCGGCGAGAACAACTACTCGTACGCTGGTCCGACCCATCAACCATGGACGCCACTTGGGAGGACGCCAAGACCACGCGTGAACGATACCCTGCACTGCTGGCTTGGGGACAAGCCAGTTCTCAAGAAGGGGGGGATGTCAGCGCCGTAACGAGCAAGCAGAACAGGGGAGCCGCTGCCATGACAACCAGAGGCACCACCATGGCAGCGGGCCTGGGCCGCGACAGCCACATGGCAACAAGAGTACCCAACAAGCCCAAGAGGATAGTCCAGCCCAACAGAAGGTTCATCGGGCCCAACTGGACCCACTGATCTCGTCGTCATCAGTTACTTAAACCAGAGGCTGCGATCAGATCGGCATCCAGATGGATCAGGCATAGATCGGCGGCTCTCTTCCTCATCTCCTTCTCCTTCCCCTTTCCTCCTCTACCGAACCCTACCAATGTATGAACTGAGTGATTCCTGAGAAATGTAATAGATCGATCCGACCCTAACATTCATCGCCTGGCCAAGGACGAGGACGACGACGTGGGGTGGAGCATGTCATCCCTCTGGTTATCACCTTCCTTTCTGCTACTGGGTGAGCTTCTTCTCCCTTCTCATCAATGAGAGGTAGTTACAGTAGTTGATGTTTCACCTTGCTCCCAGGCTGAGATGAGGGTTTTCTCCACCGATTGTGGTGGCCTGAGTCAGAGATCGACAGCCAGATGCTTGTGGCTACCACACAAAACGTGCTCTCTTGCTGACCTCAGGTCCAGACACAATGGATTGTCTCCAAGGTATCTAGCCCGCTGTTCCTCTTGTTTCAGATCATATGTGTTGGTCTGATGTGTGTGCAAGAGAACAAAATTCGAATTGGGGAAGGGAGCTTTCAGACCAATCTAATTGTCATTCCGTATGCAGATTCTTGTTTTTGCTCTTCTCATATTTTAGGCTGGGTGTATAAGCACTAAGATGGGTGTATTAGCAATGATACAGAGTTAATAATGCCTTGCATTTTATGTCGCAAAAAAATGCCTTGAATTTTGTTTTTAAAGTGTGGATCATTGGAGCTATAATGAAGATAAGCAAGCTGCTGGCTTCAGCAACGTCACATTTTTGTACTGATTAGTGAACTGGCAAGATAGAAAAGTAATTCTTCTACATCCAGATGAATGGGATGGATAGTAGTTCTGCTATGCAGAATGGTAGTGTTTCCTACACGATCTTTTGTTTGTCATGTATGCCATCACTGAGTATTGTAGAGGCTGTAGTAATCTTACACTTTATATGGATGGTTTGCAAGTTAAAGGTCTGCAAAATAATGTGCTAAACTCTTATTTGTGGGCCATGTTAGTTTGCTTGGTTTAAGCTCAGAAGCGACAATACAATGTTGTTTTTCGTCCCATGAAAGATGACAATGTTGCGCTGGTTACAAGAGCTTCCTCGTTCACAACGTCCTTCTTTCTTTGCTTTTTCTTCCTACAAGAAGATGCGAGTATTGTAATATCTTTAAAGAGAGAATCTGCATTTATGAGTGCTTTCTTCTTTCTTCATTGTTACTTAAAGTTAGTGAATTCAGTTAAGTCGTACTGAGCAGCTTCGTACGAATGGTTTCTCCATCTCCACATCTTATTCAGTTACGAGGCCATTTAGAGTACTCTGTCCAGCTTGATCTTCGACTTGCTGCTACTGTTTCTAAGCCTTTTCCTTAGCACTGATTTATGTTCTTCAGAGAATGAGCTCACCTTATTCAGTGGATGTGCCAAGTAAAAAATTAGTATCTGAGCAATTAGTACTGGCAGGCCTTCCTTTTGCCTGCTATAAGCACATGGTGCCATTATGTGCTTCTGTGTATGGTTAGCTACCAAATTTCAGTTAACCATGCTTTTGAGTATAATCTGGGGACTATTTTCTGAAAATTGGTAGAATGTGTGATTAACTGATGTGCGTCATTTCTTTTGGTCACCAAGTAGGTGTTTCTCCGACCAGCAACAACAAAACTCCGCACTTTCTCAATTGCGCTGTGATTGGTTCATGTCCACCAAGGCCGTTGAGTTGGTCGCGGTACTCGGCTTCCTTTGGGTTTGCTTGCTGTCGAGGAAGAAGAAAGGTGTGAACTATGTGAAAATGGACAAACCCACTGTCCCCGATGGTAATGAAAAAACTGACACCAACTAGCTCACTCTATAAATTTTGTCTAGGCTCAAGCTAACTACATATCTGCACCACGATTGCTCGCTGAGGATATAGATGTATGCCTAACATCAGGTTATTACCACACCATAGTAGCTGCTTGCTGGGAATATAGATATATATTTCATTTTGCAGGTTTGAAACAAGCTGGTTCCTTTATGTGAAATTGTTTATTCATGATTTGTTAATGTAGAAATCATTTCATTAATTAGTTTTGTATAGTCCGTGTGATTCATGCTGCAATGATTTTCTTCAGTCGGTTAATCGTGTAGTAATTAGACGGTGTAGTACTATGGCAGTATGGCGGTGGTATACTGATATGGTGTTAGAATCACTGACATGGCTTTGTGGGTACAAATCTTACAAGGTTTATGATATTAAGAATTAGCACCGTGTTTTTTTTGTTTACTGTGGGATGAGCTGTCTTTCGTTGTTGATGGATATGCATGCTTACTGTTTTCCCTTCAATTGAAGGGCTCTCGAGGCTTAAAAAATTTCTAGAATAATTGCGCCGTTGAATCTAAAGGTCTATGATTGGTTCCTCAACACATGTATTGATAAGAATTTTTTTAATCCTCAATATGTTGTTGCTTGCCTGACTTGTCCTACATTTGTGAGGTTGTTGAGGAAGTTCAGTTCTTGCAGGAGGCGTAAAACTTGAGTTGCCAGTTCAACGGAAACTTAGAATAAAGAAGGAAACTTTCTCAGTTTTTATTTGCTCTTCTCAGATTTTAGGGTGGGTGTATTAACATATATGCCATACACTAAATTTGGATCTCAATGTAAGATTAAATAGGGATGAATCATAGCGCCATGTTGAAAAATTCGAACTACAGAAAAGAAAGGAAATTATTAAAGAAGGGACATAGTTCATTAGGTTGTTGTGGTGTTTCTTTGTAAATAATGACATTCTAACTTGCTTGTTTAATTTAGGTGTGTAGGTTATAGGAGATACAAGGAGAGATATTTCAGTTGCAATCGAGCTTTCTTTCAAAGTGAAACATGGTAGAAATGCATAGCATGCAAGGTGTTTTTACTCTACAGTTCTGGGACGCTATGGTGTCAATTTTGAACTTGCAAAATGAACTGTAAAATATTTTAATGCCTTGGGGCATGAAGTTCTCTTTACCTGCTCTCTCTACTTCATATCTGTTTATTTAGCAGGTTCTACGATCTCCTTTGCTGCATCTTGATCTTCGGCTTTGCTATAACTCTTTTTTTAAGGGATTGCTATAACTCTGTTTTGGTGCTTGAGGTTTGCTTCCTTTTTTCTAGCCACATGCGTATTCTTTCTAGCTACATGCATGTTTTCATTTTGCTCACGGAATAGTTTAGTTATATTCATTAGTAGCATCTCTATGTTATTAGATACAAACATAATATGCTTCTTCAGTGAGGCCTTCTCTTCTTTTTTTTGCGAGAAGTGTGCCTTCTCTAATCTGGCAATTATCTTATTTGTTGTTGCATAACTAAACTGTAAAATATTTCAATGCCTCTGAACATAGCCTAATTTATCCACAAAAATAGCTGCCGTGTTTGTTTCTGCTGCCAAGTTGTGCATCAGCAGTGGAACTCATTCTTCCAGTAGGCTGGAACTGTTGCATTTGTTTTTGCTGCCAAGTTGTGCATCAGTGGTTGAGCTCATTTTTCCAGTAGGCTTGAACTGTCGTGTTTGTTTCTGCTGCCAAGTTGTGCATCAATAGTCGAGCTCATTTTTCTGTTATTTCTCAGGGACAACCAAGATCATGAATCTGGACTCGGGCTTCCGTGGTATTTCTGTGTGCCTCGACTTTGGCTCCATGCTTATTCATTAATTTAGCGAGATTTAGGACTTCGAAAGTTGTAGCATGAGTTTTTGGCCAAGACGGCACATATGAAAAGTTAGCCAAGGATGTACGAAATCTTTTTTTTTTGACCCGGGCCATAACCCCTTTCCATTAAAAACATAACGGAAATACAAAGTTCACCACACAAGACCCAACAAAACCGAACTACAGCATAAGGAAACTAGAAAGGGGTAAGGCGAGATCAACGCATCACTGGGAAACCCACTACAAGCACCCGTCATTGAGCAGCTCATCGCGGGGCGAAAACCCAGTGACACCTATCATCACGCAAAACCTCTAGACCTAACAGAACCAGGCAAACTCCAGCAGGAGCTAAAACAGTCTAACAGATCCACATCACCATGCCCGTGGGCAAGCTCAAGGGAGACCAAAACACTCGCGCAGGAGTGGAGTTTAATCCAACTAGTAAGACACATCGACGAAGTCTCTTAGATGGTGCAGCAGCATCAGTTTGTCGTTGCCGGAGGTGCACATATCCTCATCATCGCCGACGCATTCGACCTCAGCATCTTGGCTCCACGCTCCATGGACTCCCGGTCCTCACCAGTCATCAAACCTGCCCAGTATGTCAAAAAACCACAAGCAGCATACACCACATTAAACGGGCTTTTAAGAGATTTGTGCTCAAAGGTAGTCTGATTGCGATTGATCCAAATCGCCCAGCACATAGCTGCCAAACCAAAAGTATAAAACTTAGCCTCATCAGGAAGGAAAATGTAACACCAGGAGAAATACTGCCAAAGATTGTTTGGGCACAGCAAGGTGCCAAAAACACACCCAACTGTCCTCCACACCACCCTAGCCACAGGACAAGTGAAAAAGAGATGTTGTGAGGTTTCCACTTCATTACAGAACGAGCATTTAGGATTTTCTGCCCAATTTCGTCTTTTCATGACATCTCGAGTCAACACCGCATCTTGGAATAGTTGCCAGAGAAAAATCTGAATTTTTAGAGGGATTTTTGCTTTCCAGATCCACCTGAAATCACATCCTGCCAGATTTCTTTCCAGATAGGAATAAACCGATTTGGTCGAGAATTTTCCTTTACTCCCCAATCTCCATCGAATACCATCTGTCTCATCGGAAAGATGCCAAGAGTTAACCACCCCAATCAGATCGTTCCACTGATCTTTCAGAGGCGGGTGAAGATTCCTTCTAAAAAGGTCATCACCTTCAATTTTTTTGAAGTCAGCTATTGTAATTTCCTGATAATTACAGATACTGAACAGGGCCGAAAATTTATACCGCAAGGGATCAGCACCCCTAATTGGATCATTCCAAATCCTGGCCAAATTCCCAGAATTCAAAATCACCTCCCTCCCTGGCAAATAAATCTCCTTCACCTTCACAATAGCCTTCCATATGGGGGAATCCCCAAACTTACTCTTCACCGAGGAGACCGTGTCATTTCTGAAGTACTTAGCCCGAATTATCTCCTACCAAAGGCCTTGTTGGGTTTCCAGCTTCCACCACCACTTGGTGAGAAGATTGATGTTTTGTCTATGCAAGTCTTTAACTCCTAAACCTCCCTTTTTCTTGGACCTGCATATCCTAGACCATCTGACCAGGTGATATCTTCTTCGACCATCAGTTTCTTGCCAAAAGAATTTTTTTCTATGCTTATCTAGTCTCTCAATATTCTTCTTAGATAGCATGAACATAGACATATAGTAGAAGACAATGCTCGTAAGGGAGGAGTTGAGAAGGGTCAATCTCCCCCCTGAGGAAGCTACATTACCAATCCAGGATTCACAGCATTTAAGGAATTTATCATCAACAAAATCCCAGTCTATTGCACGAAGAGTAGAATAACTCACAGGAACTCCTAAGTATTTCATAGGGAAATGGCCAATCTGGCAGTTAAAGAGCTCAGAATAAAAGGCAAGAATCTCATCACCCCCTCCAATACAAAGAACTTCACTCTTCAGAAAGTTAATTTTTAGACCTGACACAAGTTCGAACAGATAAAGTAGGAGCTTCAGATTAACCGCGGCTTCTTTGTCATGCTCAAAGCACACGACTGTGTCGTCTGCATACTGGAGGATAGCAACCCCCCCATCGATCAGGTTCGGAGCTAGACCAGTTATCATTTTCTCTTTTTGAGCATTCAGGATCATTTTGGATAAGGCTTCCACAGCCATATTGAACAAAAAAGGCGAGTGTGGGTCCCCTTGTCGCACCCCCTTGCAGCTTTGAAAGTAAGAACCTTTCTCATTATTCAATTTGATATTAATGGTCCCATTCTTAAGGATATTTTGGATCCACCCACACCACACAGGGCCAAAACCCCTGTTACTGTGGCACTCAAGGAGGAAATCCCAATTGATCTTATCATATGCTTTTTCAAAATCGAGTTTCAACACCTGTAACGCCCCGGATACAACTTTCCATATCTGTAACTCCGACTCTTGCCTTTTCCGGAGATGTGTTTTGAATTTTCCTCCGTGGTTGGGTTTTTGTTTTTTTTGCTGTTCTTGTTTTGCATTTTGTTCATGTCTTGCATCTCATCATCGCATCATTCGCATTGCATCGGCACTCCGTTGCCGTCATGTTTTAAAACTTGCATTCGTTCGGAGTTGGTGCGTTCCCCCCCTTGCCCTCGTAGACCGTTTTGAGTCCAACCGGGTTCTCGTTCCCCTTCTGTCGGACCGCCATATCTCTCTGCCAGTCTTGGACCCCTCTCCTCCGACCCCCTCTTTCTGGCGTCCGAAACTTCCCCGAACCCGACCCGCTCTATCATTACCGTTGGGTCCGGATCATCCCCTAATGTCTACAAAACGTCTCCGTTTTGTTATTTGGGCTCCCTAACTATTTTATCCGGAACCGTCCGATTTAATCGGAGGGACCAAATACCCCTATCCGAAATTCACTTGTGTTATATAAAGACCAACCCTAAATTTTAGGGATCTTGTCCCATCCACCCTCTCCCGAGCGCCGCCACTCTTCTTGTCCCTTCCTCATCGGGATCCTCCCCGATCCAAAAATCCAACCATCCATCCTCTCGATCTCTCCCCACCACCCAGCGTCTCCTCTGGATCCCCTCGTTCTTCCGAAGACAGCAGCGCCGAACCCTCCTCTTCGCTCGATCCCGGCGGGAGAGTACCTGACGGCTCGTCCCACGCTGCCGTGAGGCTCGGCCTGCAACAACCTCGCCGGCCCCTTCTGTATCTCGTCGCCGTCGGCGTGCTCAGCCACCTGGGCTGCACCCATCTTCCCCGTGCCTAGATGCTCTCTCGCCGGAGTCCCGCACAAGCCGCCGCTGCGGGTCGTCCTCAGCGCCTTCCCCGCCTCCGGTCGCTCGGTCTTGGCGAGCCTGGTCGCCGGTGAAGCCCCGCAGTCGCCATGTGCCCTGCTCCTCCTCCTTTCCCTCTTCCTCCTCGAAACTTTCGCGCCCGTGTCCACGAGGCGCATCAGCGCGGCCGCCGCAGGAGCTCCCTTGCGGCCGCTGGATCTGGAGTCTCGCCGGAGAACGTCGTCCTCGCCCGGATCCCATCGTCCTCGGCGCCTGCTCTTCCGCCAAGCTAAGCCGTCGCCGCCGGCGATGCCTCTGCTTCCGCAGCTCAGATCGAGCGAGAAGATTTAGCGGCGCCCTTCGCCGCCTCCTCCCGTTGACGCGCTGGGCGTATCCCCCGCCAGCGCCCGGGCCAGTTCCAAGACCCGACTGCTTGCACAGAGCCTGTGCCCGCGCCCTCTAAGCCGGCCTCCTCGCCGCGGCCCACAAAGCGGCTCCGGCCCAGCTCTCCACCGACTGGCCGAGCCCGGCTAGGTGAGAAGCCCAGCGCCCTCCTTTTTTTCTCGCTGTTGGGCCAGCGGTTTCAGCCCGTGTTTTTTTTTTTCAGTCCTGCGATTTTGCTAATTATCCAGAGAATAACAGTTTTGCAGAGAAACCCTCATACTTCATGCATTTAATAACTCATTAACGGTGCATCGGATTAAAACAAACTTTATATGTAAAATGCTTAGAATTTCATCTAGTTTCATAATATGCCATTTTCATCCATGTTTGAAATGTTTAATTTGTTGTTTGATTAAATTTGCTCAAATGCCATGTTAAAATGATTTTTTTCATAACTAAATAACCGTAACTCCGATTTTAATAAACTTTATATGTAAATGGGGTAGAATTTTGCCTAGTTTAACATGGTGCACTCATCTTGCATGTTTAACAACTCAAAAATTGTGTTTAGGGCAGAACAGTACCTAATCCATAAATATGCACATGAGGATTTTCCGGACTTGTTGTTTGTTGTTCCGGCCTCATTTAAGCTTGACTAGATAGGTAGTTTTCATTTGCTTCACCCTCTTGCCATGTTTAACAACATTTAATATTGTTGGGTAGCTTAAACAAGAGAGAACTAAATAATTAATGTGGTGTTCCGTCAATATGCAACTCGTTGCATATTGAGCTCCACTTAATTTGTAGTGTTGTTTGTTGCACTTTGCCATGCCATGCCATGCCTCATTAAACCGGACATGCATCATACTTGTTCGAGCATCATGACATGCTTATGCTTGTGTGTTTACTATGTTGTTTGTTTCTTTCCGGGTTGCCTCTCTCGTTAGCTTCGGTTTCGTTCCGGAGTTGTGAGGATTCGTTCGACTTCGTCCGTTTGTCTTCTTCATGGAATCGTTCTTCTTCCTTGCGGGATTTCAGGCAAGATGATCATACCCTCGAAATCACTACTATCTTTGCTATGCTAGTTTGCTCGCTCTTTTGCTATGCCAATGCTACGATGCCTACCATTTGCTTGTCAGCCCCCCCCCCAAATTGCCATGTCAAACCTCTAACCTTTGACACCATTCCTAGCAAACCGTTGTTTGGCTATGTTACCGCCTTGCTCAGCCCCTCTTATAGCGTTGTTAGTTGCAGGTGAAGATTGAAGTTTGTTCCTCGTTGGAACGTGGAGATGTTGTTCCTTGTTGGAACATGTTACTTGTTGGGATATCACAATATATCTTATTTAATTAATGCATCTATATACTTGGTAAAGGGTGGAAGGCTCGGCCTTATGCCTGGTGTTTTGTTCCACCCTTGCCGCCCTAGTTTCCGTCATACCGGTGTTATGTTCCCGGATTTTGCGTTCCTTACGCGGTCGGGTGATTTATGGGACCCCCCTGACAGTTCGCTTTGAATAAAACTTGTCCAGCAAGGCCCAACATTGCCTTTTACCATTTGCCTCACCTAGCCTTTTTTTTCCCTTGGGTTTCCGGAGCCCAAGGGTCATCTTTATTTACCCCCCCGGGCCAGTGCTCGTTGTGAGTGTTGGTCCAAACCGTCAGCCGCCGGTGGTACCGAGGCAACTACTGGCTGGCCTACCGGAAGTTTGGACAATCCGGTGTGCCACGAGCGAGATATGTGCAGCTCCTATCGATTTGTCGGCACATTCGGGCGGCTTTTCTGGTCTTGTTTTACCATTGTCGAAATGTCTTGATGTCTGGGATACCGAGTCGATCGGAGTGTCTTGGGTGAAGGTCTATTCTTCGATGATCGCGAGAGCTTGTCATGGGCTAAGTTGGGACACCCTGCAGGTATAAACTTTCGAGAGCCGTGCCGCGGTTATGTGGCAGATGGGAATTTGTTAACGTCCGGTTGTAGAAAACCCGAAGTTGACCTTATTTAAAATACATCAACCGTGTGTGTTACCGTGATGGTCTCTTTCCCGGAGTCCGGAAGTGAACACGATGTTGGAGTTATGCTTGGCGAGGTTGCTATAGGATCACTTCTTGATCATACTTTTATCGACCGTGCTTTGCCTTCTCTTCTCGCTCTCATTTGCGTATGTTAGCCACCATTTGTTGCTAGTCGCTTGCTGCAGCTCCACCTCATGCCTTTACCTTACCCATAAGCTTAAATAGTCTTGATCTCGTGGGTGCGAGATTGTTGAGTCCTCGTGACTCACGGATACTTCAAAACCAGTTTGCGGTGCCTTTGTTACCGGCGGTGTGACGCAACCAAGCTCAAGGAGGAGCTCGATGAAGATCTTGCCATTTGTTGTTGTTTCGTTCTAGTTGATCGAGAGTGGAGCCCAGTTGGGGTCGATCGAGGTCCTTTGTCGCATTTGGGGTTCTTCTTTCATTTTGGTTCCGTAGTCGGACCTTGATTGTATCTGGATGATGTAATGCTTTATTCATGTAATTGTGTGAAGTGGCGATTGTAAGCCAACTATGTATCTTTTTCCCTTATGTATTACTTGGGTTGTGTGAAGATTACCTCACTTGCGACATTGCTTTCAATGCGGTTATGCCTCTAAGTCGTGCCCGACACGTGGGAGATATAGCCGCATCGAGGCGTTCAAGTTGGTAATCAGAGCCTTCCCCGACCTTAGGAGCCCCACTGCTTGATCGTTTTTAGCGGCCGAGTTGTGTCTAGAAAAAATGTTTTGAGTCATTTAGGATTATATATATCGGAGAGTTTAGGAATTCTTTTTACTCCCCAGTCCCTTCGACCTTCTGGTGAGGTATCCTGACGTAGAGTTTTGACTTTCCTCTCCTCAAATTTCACTAAAAATTTTTTAGGATCACGGGTATCTTAGAATCGTTCGATGGTTTTATGATGACAACATTGTCTTGGTGCCTCCTGTCATTTAGGGGTTGTGGCGGTGTCCCGGGAGTTGAGCTCGAGGTGTTGTCGTCATAATTTTATCGTTGCGATTCTGGAATACCCGAGTTTAGTGCGCCGACATCGAAAATCTCTTTTATGCAGTTGTTGGTGAGATAACCCCGCTAACTTGAAGATCGAGGTGAGAACGGGAGTATTGCCATGACTTGTATAACGGATGCTTTTGAAGGTTGAGGTAGACGATTTCGAAGGTTTCTTGGTTATGTGTTGACGGATGGATACAAATGGATGTAGGGATTGTTAGTTTGAGTGAGATTTATTGCTCCCCTGTATCCCCAACACCAGATTGCATAACCGAAAGTTTCGGGAGTTTGATAGGTGGGAATTCAAGTAGCTCTTAGGATATCTTTCCGACGGATGTATGATATGAAATTGGGGTTCGACGTCTAGTGGTCCGCCTATTCACGGTTGGTTTCTGATGGTCTCGTTGTGTCTTAAAGAGTCCTTGGCTATGCCGACTGGGACGCTTCAGTATGTCATGTGCACTTTGCCTTGTACATGATGGTGCTGTCACGATTGAGCCCGTGTAGGCCCCACCACGAAAACTTTGGACGAAATCTCTATCATATGTTTGTTCCGCTTATTCGCAAGCCAATCCTTTGTTTTTGTTTTGAGTTGTGGTATTCGAGTTGCTTCAATGTCAAGTGTTGATTCCATACCTTTCTGAAATGGTATTCTCATACTCCGATGTGAATACCAATCCTTCTCGACAATCGAGATTGTCATGTCAATCCTTTTCAACCGGCGTGTTTCTCTTCAAGTGGATCCAATCACTTCAACATCAGCAAGACCAATTATCATTTCTTCTCAACGGTGTTTGTTTCATCCGTCTCCAAGTTGCCTTTGTTTTTTTCCCGCCCTCCCACCCTTTTTCTTCAAGGACTCATTTATTTTAATCAAGTATCCATTTATTCATGTGAAGCCACTTCACTCTTTTCAATCAATGTTCTTATCCGGTGATTACCCATGAAGATGCTCAACAGCTTCAAGTTCATCATCCTTTATTGTTGTTTCTTCTCCGGTGGTTTCAAGTCAAGTTTTGTTGTTCATACCTTTTTCCTCATTTCAATGTCTTCTCATATCGGTGCACCTCATTATCATTCTACTTCTCGCTATTTGTTATTCCGGAGTGCTCAAGATATCTCGAAGATTCGTGTTTCCACTCTGCATTCGTTCAAGCTCTTTTGAGATTGGTATCTCATTCAAGTCATTTAATTCAACCGGTGCAACATCTTTCTTAAATCTTTTCAACGGTGTTCTTTTGAGTGGGCCCTAACCCACAGGTCTTTTCCCAGGATCTTACCTGACTCTTCTATTTTCCCAGAGCATTCATAATTCTTCTCCAAGTTTGACGTAAGAATGAGTTATCATCAGTCAAATGCTTTTCTCCAAGATCTTTCAAATTCTTTTCATAGTTGGCTCAACCTCTTCGCTTTTGATTCTTCCGGTGTGCCTCAATAATTCTCGGTGGTGTTTCTCATTGTCATTCTCATCATTTGAAGACCGAAGAAGAGTTTTTCTTTAATCTTGCTCTATTCTCTTCAAGATTCATGGTTCTAGCTTGATGCCATCCTCTCATAATTGTTTTCGATTGTGAGAATTCTTTTCTTACCATCCGGAGTATTTCTTGAGTTGTTTCCATTTCTTTCTTCCGAAGGCCATCATGTCATAATTCTTCATTCTCAGCATATAGCTATCGTTCTCTAAATCTTACCGGTGCGTCATTCAAATATCCTCTAATCAGTTCTTGATCTCTTTGTTCTCATGTATCTAGTTTGTCTCAAGCACCTTCGTTCATTTGCTAATTCTTACCGGTGATGCACCCCTACTTCGATCATTTTCAATTCTTACGGTGGTTCGTTCAAGATTTCACCTCTTTTGTTATCATTTTATTCATTCGTTCTTTCCAATCCTACCGGTGGTTCGTTGAAGACCTTCCCAAGCTTGCGCGTATCTATCTTAATCCTTTCTACGAGAATAAGTAGTATGCCAAATCCGTTGCTTGTCATCAATTTAAATTGGTGAAGGATAAGCATAACATAATTCTTATTCTTGTTCATCCAAGTGATTAATTCTTTATTCCGGAGGCCCTTAAAATTCTCAGTTTCATTTGTTTCATCTTCTCTTTTTCCCGGAGTTCCAAGCTCTAATTATCACGGAGATCCATCCAAATCATTGCAAGGATTCACCTTGTGTTTTCAATTTCTCTTTCTTTTCATTCCTTTTGTTTACCGGAGTTCTTCATGAAGGCTCTACATGGTGGTTCGTCAAGTATTCCTTTCATTCTTCAATTGTTCTTCAAGTTTTCTCTCGAAGTTATGACCCTCCAAGCTATACTCTAAAATAAACATGGTGCTCAACACATGTTTTGTTTTGAGGAGCTTAAGCATTCTTCATCTTGCATTTCGAAGTGCAATTCTTTCTACCTTATCTTTTGAGATGGTGTTATGTCACTTTTGACAATTTCCTTCATGTTTCATGATTCATATTGTTGTCAAGAATGAGGTATTTTAAATCCATCAGTCTCTTCATTGGAGTTATCTTGGGTTATATTTCACCTAAAGCCTTCCCTAAGGAATGTTGCTATTATGGTGTTTATCAATGATCCAAGTTTTCTCCTATCCTCTCGGCGAAAGCAGTTTTTTCATCTCTTTGGTGCTCGCAATCAAATCAATGGTTTCCATTTGTGGCCGGTTGTCACCTCATAGTCTCGAGATGTTTTCCATAAGCCCACAACAAGCTTGTGCTTCTCGTTGTTGATTTTCCAACAACTCCGTTCAATTCATGTTTGCAAGGATGCTTTCCAAGTTCATTTGTGGCAGAAGTTGGCATTTTCTTCTCCATTCTTCTATTTCAATGATCTAGCTTCTATTCTTTCGTTCCGGAGGCATTGTGATGTTGTGCTCTTCAATCATCATCTTGTTTTGTGAGGATCGTGTTCTTTTCTTGCTTATCCATTTAACCGGAGTGTTGTATCATCTCTTCAATATCTTTTAATCTTATCAAGTTTTCTTCTCTTTTCTACCGGCGTGCTGTCCAAATTCTGTCATTCTTGTTCCTTGGCTATCTCGTTATATCGATGTGGTCATATTCTTTCCGTTCGTGAAGCTCTTATTTTCATGTCTTTCAACCTTCAAATTCTCGTAATACTCCTTGTTCCTCTTTTCTAACGGATTGTTTTGCAATCTCGTTCATCTCTGTTATACTCTTTCTTCTAAATTGCTCAACCTCTCAAGGTTCATGGTTTTCACTCTTTTGTCGAAGAAGCAACTTAGTTTTACCTTTCTTTTTCTCTTCCGTTTTCCCTCTGGTGCCATCCTAGATCTCGGGACGAGATCCTCTCGTAGTGGTGGAGTGTTGTAACGCCCCGGATACAACTTTCCATATCTGTAACTCCGACTCTTGCCTTTTCCGGAGATGTGTTTTGAATTTTCCTCCGTGGTTGGGTTTTTGTTTTTTTTGCTGTTCTTGTTTTGCATTTTGTTCATGTCTTGCATCTCATCATCGCATCATTCGCATTGCATCGGCACTCCGTTGCCGTCATGTTTTAAAACTTGCATTCGTTCGGAGTTGGTGCGTTCCCCCCCTTGCCCTCGTAGACCGTTTTGAGTCCAACCGGGTTCTCGTTCCCCTTCTGTCGGACCGCCATATCTCTCTGCCAGTCTTGGACCCCTCTCCTCCGACCCCCTCTTTCTGGCGTCCGAAACTTCCCCGAACCCGACCCGCTCTATCATTACCGTTGGGTCCGGATCATCCCCTAACGTCTACAAAATGTCTCCGTTTTGTTATTTGGGCTCCCTAACTATTTTATCCGGAACCGTCCGATTTAATCGGAGGGACCAAATACCCCTATCCGAAATTCACTTGTGTTATATAAAGACCAACCCTAAATTTTAGGGATCTTGTCCCATCCACCCTCTCCCGAGCGCCGCCACTCTTCTTGTCCCTTCCTCATCGGGATCCTCCCCGATCCAAAAATCCAACCATCCATCCTCTCGATCTCTCCCCACCACCCAGCGTCTCCTCTGGATCCCCTCGTTCTTCCCGAAGACAGCAGAGCCCGCAACCCTCCTCTTCGCTCGATCCCGAGCGGGAGAGTACCCCGACGGCTCGTCCCCGCGCTGCCCGTGAGGCTCCGGCCCTGCAACAACCTCGCCGGCCCCTTCTGTATCTCGTCGCCGTCGGCGTGCTCAGCCACCTTGGCTGCACCCATCTTCCCCGTGCCTAGATGCTCTCTCGCCGGAGTCCCGCACAAGCCGCCGCTGCGGGTCGTCCTCAGCGCCTTCCCCGCCTCCGGTCGCTCAGTGCCGGCGAGCCCAGTCGCCGGTGAAGCCCCGCAGGTCGCCATGTGCCCCTGCTCCTCCTCCTTTCCCTCTTCCTCCTCGAAACTTTCGCGCCCGTGTCCACAGGAGCGCATCGCGCAGCCGCCGCAGGAGCTCCCTTGCAGCCGCCTGGATCTGGAGTCTCGCCGGAGAACGTCGTCCTCGCCCGGATCCCATCGTCCTCGGCGCCCTGCTCTTCCGCGCCAAGCTAAGCCGTCGCCGCCGGCGATGCCTCTGCTTCCCGCAGCTCTCAGCATCGAAAGCGAAGGATTTAGCGGCGCCGCTTCGCCCGCTCCCGTTGACGCGCGCTGGGCGTATCCCTGCCGGCGCGCCCGAGCCGATTCAGCACCCGGCTGCTGCACCCCAGCCAGCAGCGCTAAGCCGGCCTCCTCGCCCGCGGCCCACCAAGGCGGCTCCAGCCCCAGCTCTCCACCGACCTGGGCCGAGCCCAGCTAGGTGAGAAGCCCCAGCGCCCCTCCTTTTTTTTCTCGCTGTTGGGCCAAGCGGTTTCAGCCCGTGTCGTTTTTTTTTCAGTCCTGCGATTTTGCTAATTATCCAGAGAATAACAGTTTTGCAGAAAAACCCTCATACTTCATGCATTTAATAACTCATTAACGGTGCATCGGATTAAAACAAACTTTATATGTAAAATGCTTAGAATTTCATCTAGTTTCATAATATGCCATTTTCATCCATGTTTTAAATGTTTAATTTGTTGTTTGATTAAATTTGCTCAAATGCCATGCTAAAATGATTTTTTTCATAACTAAATAACCGTAACTCCGATTTTAATAAACTTTATATGTAAATGGGGTAGAATTTTGCCTAGTTTAACATGGTGCACTCATCTTGCATGTTTAACAACTCAAAAATTGTGTTTAGGGCAGAACAGTACCTAATCCATAAATATGCACATGAGGATTTTCCGGACTTGTTGTTTGTTGTTCCGGCCTCATTTAAGCTTGACTAGATAGGTAGTTTTCATTTGCTTCACCCTCTTGCCATGTTTAACAACATTTAATATTGTTGGGTAGCTTAAACAAGAGAGAAATAAATAATTAATGTGGTGTTCCGTCAATATGCAACTCGTTGCATATTGAGCTCCACTTAATTTGTAGTGTTGTTTGTTGCACTTTGCCATGCCATGCCATGCCTCATTAAACCGGACATGCATCATACTTGTTCGAGCATCATGACATGCTTATGCTTGTGTGTTTACTATGTTGTTTGTTTCTTTCCGGGTTGCCTCTCTCGTTAGCTTCGGTTTCGTTCCGGAGTTGTGAGGATTCGTTCGACTTCGTCCGTTTGTCTTCTTCATGGAATCGTTCTTCTTCCTTGCGGGATTTCAGGCAAGATGATCATACCCTCGAAATCACTACTATCTTTGCTATGCTAGTTTGCTCGCTCTTTTGCTATGCCAATGCTACGATGCCTACCATTTGCTTGTCAGCCCCCCCCCAAATTGCCATGTCAAACCTCTAACCTTTGACACCATTCCTAGCAAACCGTTGTTTGGCTATGTTACCGCCTTTGCTCAGCCCCTCTTATAGCGTTGTTAGTTGCAGGTGAAGATTGAAGTTTGTTCCTCGTTGGAACGTGGAGATGTTGTTCCTTGTTGGAACATGTTACTTGTTGGGATATCACAATATATCTTATTTAATTAATGCATCTATATACTTGGTAAAGGGTGGAAGGCTCGGCCTTATGCAGTGTTTTGTTCCACCCTTGCCGCCTAGTTTCCGTCATACGGTGTTATGTTCCCGGATTTTGCGTTCCTTACGCGGTCGGGTGATTTATGGGGCCCCCGACAGTTCGCTTTGAATAAAACTTGTCCAGAAGGCCCAACATTGCCTTTTACCATTTGCCTCACCTAGCCTTTTTTTTCCCTTGGGTTTCGGAGCCCAAGGGTCATCTTTATTACCCCGGGCGGTGCTCGTTGTGAGTGTTGGTCCAAACCGTCGACCGCCGGTGGTACCAGAAGCAACTCTGGGCTGGCCTACGGAAGTTTGGACAATCCGGTGTGCCACGAGAACGAGATATGTGCAGCTCCTATCGATTTGTCGGCACATTCGGCGGCTTTGCTGGTCTTGTTTTACCATTGTCGAAATGTCTTGATGTACCGGATACCGAGTCGATCGGAGTGTCTTGGGTGAAGGTCTATTCCTTCGATGATCGCGAGAGCTTGTCATGGGCTAAGTTGGGACACCTGCAGGTATAAACTTTCGAGAGCCGTGCCCGCGGTTATGTGGCAGATGGGAATTTGTTAACGTCCGGTTGTAGAAAACCGAAGTTGACCTTATTTAAAATACATCAACCGTGTGTGTTACCGTGATGGTCTCTTTCCCGTGAGTCCGGAAGTGAACACGATGTTGGAGTTATGCTTGGCGAGGTTGCTATAGGATCACTTCTTGATCATACTTTTATCGACCGTGCTTTGCCTTCTCTTCTCGCTCTCATTTGCGTATGTTAGCCACCATTTTTGCTAGTCGCTTGCTGCAGCTCCACCTCATGCCTTTACCTTACCCATAAGCTTAAATAGTCTTGATCTCGTGGGTGCGAGATTGCTGAGTCCTCGTGACTCACCAGATACTTCCAAAACCAGTTTGCAGGTGCCTTTGTTACCGAGCAGGTGACGCAACCAAGCTCAAGGAGGAGCTCGATGAAGATCTTGCCATTTGTTGTTGTTTCGTTCTAGTTGATCAGTAGTGGAGCCCAGTTGGGGTCGATCAGGGTCCTTTTGTCGCATTTGGGGTTCTTCTTTCATTTTGGTTCCGTAGTCGGACCTTGATTGTATCTGGATGATGTAATGCTTTATTCATGTAATTGTGTGAAGTGGCGACTGTAAGCCAACTATGTATCTTTTTCCCTTATGTATTACTTGGGTTGTGTGAAGATTACCTCACTTGCGACATTGCTTTCAATGCGGTTATGCCTCTAAGTCGTGCTTCGACACGTGGGAGATATAGCCGCATCGAGGGCGTTTCAACACCACACCAATCTTCTTTTTTCTCTGTGTGTGATGAAGTATTTCATGAAGGGTTAAAATGCCATCCATAATGTTTCTGTGCTTTATGAATGCATTTTGATGTTTGCTGATCAAAATATCTGCAAACAAGGCGGCTCTATTATCCAATACTTTGGTAATGAGCTTGTAAGGACATCTTAGCAAGCAAATGGGTCTATATTGTTGAATTTATTTAGCTCCATTCATCTTAGGAATAAGGGTAATCACCCCGTAATTCAATCTAGCCACATCTAAGGAATTGCTGTGGAAGGCCTCGAAAAGGCTCATAATATCTTTTTTCGCAAACTCCCAGCAATGTTTATAAAATTCTGCAGGTATGTTATCGGGGCCAGGGGCACGGTTGCTCTTCATACTGAAAAGGGCTTTTTTCACTTCTTCTTCAGTGAATTTACTAGTAAGCAAGATATTATCGTCTTCAGTCAATTTCTCGGTCTCAGCACACATATCGGGCGACAGGTGAAACAGGTTCCCTCTAGCAGGCCCAAATAAATCCTTGTAGTAAGCTGTGGCATGAGCTAGTAGGATGTACGAAATCTTATATTTGTATTTTCACATTTTGGATTCATCATGTCCAAATGCAAGCTACATTTTGTCTATTTCTTAAATTTAATATGTTCAATTCTTGCATGAACATTTTGGTGCCCTCTTTTTGGGGTTGAAGATTGGCAATGCAAGCATGTCAACTACATACATTTTTTTAAGCAACACCATTATGTAAAAAGTTTTGCTCCATCTTCTATTTCACTTGATCAGTAGCCTGCTTGTTCTCACCTCGTCATCGTGGCCTTTCTCAAGGGTGTTCAGGCATTGTTTTTCTTCTTCTGTCAATTAGTGGCCTCAGAATGTGGCACTAAATATGGCATCTCACCAGTCGCAACGATCCAAAAGTTAACTGGATTTATTTATTGATAATATGATATCAGTTGCCTTTTCTTTAGGATAAGGTGATCACCTAATAAGGATCAGTAGAACAAAAGAGATGCTAAAAGACAACCTTTTGGGGTTAAGAGAATGAACAACATGGTCAAAAGCAATGTTGGTGTACATGTTCCTATGACTCCCGCTTAGGATTACCTACGGCTCTTGTCGGCCCTTACGGTCTTATGTTCCATGGTCTTTTTCCTGAAGCACCTTTTGTCTATCCTATATGACAAGGAGTTTGGAGATTCTTGTGCCAGCAGGGCTTGGACATGGATTGATGGTATATATAGTATAGTATGGTTACTATCAGCCTGACCTACCATGTTTTATGAGTGTACTTTCAATTTGGCTGTAATGGGACTCTATACTACCAAATTAAAATGTATGTGTATCTCATTGTAGACAACAAGCCACTATTTTTATATTAAAGGGGGTTAAATTTGTTTTCAGCGGGCCTCTGCACCATTTGGCGCAACGGGTCACCACGACTTTTTTCATGGGCTGGGCTAGGTAGCATATCGGCCTTTCAACTACCTATGCCTTCATATGCACAACACAAAGAGGTTTCTTTTTTTGTGCACATGGAAAATAAAAGTTTGGTGCAAACACTGCTAAAAAAATACTCCCACCGTCCCAACAAAGTTAGTACAAAGTTGAGTTACTTATTTTGAGATGGAGGAAGGACATCCTTAACAATGTCCGGATATAAACGCAGGATTTTTGTTCCGAATTTTTTAACTTTTCAAAATGTGTATTTCGACAATGGGTGCATATGCACCTAGGAGCCAAAGGCAATTACCGTGTTAATTAATCTTAACAAGAATTACACGATTTAAGTCGTCTGGTTTAATCACACATTGGTTCCTCTTTCTCTTCCTCTTCTGAAACCCATGAGACAATTACTTTTCTGAAACCCACCAGACATTCCCCTCTTTAATACCCGAGACGGACCGTCTCTTAATCTCAGCCCCCACCGTTTCTGTTTCTCAGTTGTCTGCACGTCCATCTTCTCTCTGGTCAGAAATCTTGAAGCCTTCATGGAAGATGGGCATCAATTATGAGCTTGCGCTGCCCCCACTCGATTGCAGACGACCCATCCCCAACGCCATCTCCTAGGTCTGGCAGCCCTGGCCTCCAACTTCTCCGGCGGCCCGAATTTTTGCTGCGGAAGCGGGACTCTGGAAACCAGGAGCCAACACGTTTAGGTCGGGCCGCTGTTCCATTGCCGATCCCCAGAATCCCAGATCCTCAACGAAGGCACAACCGTTGAGGATTCTACCCACTGTTGCTCTACCAAGCAGGAGGGCCTCGCCTAGAGCCAGTTGCGTGGATTGTGCGTTGTGGAATCAGCTTATGCTTCCGACGGATTCGACGACCGCGGCAAGCATTGGCAACCACGTCTGCTGTGTCCTATTCCCTCCGTTCCTAAATAGGTTTCAAATGGTGACTACATACAAAACAAAATGAGTGAATCTACGCTCTAAAATATGTCTATATACATCCGTATGTGATGACCATTTGAAATCTCTAGAAAGATAAATATTTAGAAACGGAGGGAGTAGAAGGGGAGCCATGAAAAAGTCTTTATGCTTCCACGCCTCTGTTGTGGAGGGGAAAGGGCGAAGGTAGATGGCGGACTGGTGTGTGTTTTGCTGTTTTGCAACATCGCCCGCGGCGGCCCCGCTTCCACCATCGCTCTCTTCTACTGCGTTCCGTACACGTCTCTGATAGACACGCTGTTATGATAAATGTATATCGGAGACCTTTTATTGTTTGTGTGCAAGCAGTGCTATAGACACGCTAACCGTTGTTGTGTGCAGGATGACAAGGTCGTTGTGTTCAGGCCTTCCAGGACATCAATCCCTCATCGTTCAGGTACTTTCTGGTTTTTGCAGTTTGTTCTTTCGGTGTCATGTCGCTGCAGTAATGCTTCTGCTCATCTCGTGGAACTGTTTGGCCAGCATCACGAGAATTGGTGATTGAGTACCTAAACGACAATTCAAATCTGCTCCAATCGATTTGTTTGGATGGTGTTGGACAAAGACACATCATTTCATTGGATCATATATCCTACCATATGTGCCTCTGCATCGAACAACTCCGTCACTCTCCGTCCAGGTTAACAACACTTCGTGCTCCACATGGATTTTGCAAAGTGCCTATTTCACTTGGAGATAAGATAATGGATATCATTTTAGATTATACAATGTGATTTTAATTGTTTCCATTTTTCCGCCACCATCCATGGGGTGGCGAACCTGACGCCTCCACCAGTCGGAGGAGGTGAGCTTGGAAAAATAACTTCAACTTATTTGCACATTTAGTCTTTAGACCAGAAGTTAATTCACAATTGAGGGAAAAAATGCAGTGAGGTTGTATCTTTTGGAAATGCAAATTAGTGAGGATCTTTGAAGAAACTAAAACATCGAATCTCTAGGCGGACTAGATTGAGCCCATTCAGATCACAACACGTTTTTTTTTTTTTGAGAACCAACACATTATTTAATTTTATTCTAACCTATCCTATATACGCTGTCAACACGAATCAGTGGCCTTTTTTCCTTTGTGTTTATTGTTCTACAAAAGAAGTACTCTTTGATCTATAGAGTTCTAACTCCTAAGGATTTTGATTCTGACATATCATATATATATACCATGAACACCAATCAGGGACCTATTTATTGTTTGTTTATTTGTGCTATAAAAGTAGTGCTCTGATCTTCAGAGTTCCAACTCTGTAGGGAATTTATAAGCATTTGGTCTGTAACACTTGACCTTTGTAAACTAAAACAACCAAACGAACAGTTGAGACCCAGGACCCATCTTTTCCTTAAGTAAGATAGATGGCAGTTCACTTTACTTTCTCCTAACAGGGGTGAGCACTAGCAACTGTCCTGGCTAAAACTTTGTGTGTTTATTAATTGACGATTCCTTTCTTAACTATTTGGTGGTTTATTGGTTTTCTTCTTTCTATTTTTGAGCAATTATGTTTAGAACAGTCTTCTATGGTCGTGTTATGCTTATTTTGCGACTATTATATTTATTTTATATGTATTTGTTCAGCCCCATCTTCATGTCCACTAATAAGACAGTCAAATTTATCAGCACTAACCCATGCTTATTTCTCCATTTGCTGATTGTAGGATCTTGCTATCACGGCCAGACAGAGCAATTAGGTACGCCATGATATCTCTCCAAATAAACTAACCTATTTCTATTTCACAATTTTCTTCTAGATGTGCAAACATTCATTTGGTCTTATACAAAATTAGTTTTAACGGTTTTGGCCAGCTCATAATTGTGTTATTTCCTGTAATATTTTCCTGCCTAACATCATAACATCAGATGTACGATCCAATTTCAGCAGTTTGATGAGATACGAAGTGAGAAGATGCATCGATCTTAACTTTTTTGTGCTGAAACGTGTCACTACGATAAATATCATACACTACATGTCTTCACTTTGTCATATCTCTCTAAATCATTGTTGAATTGTCCGCCGCAACGCGCGGGGGTATCATCATAGTCTCAATAGAAAGCCAGGAGATCTCCCCAATCGCCGCCACCGCAGCTGCAACACCTTTCCCTCCATCTCGCCTCATTCCTGCTGCCGCACGCCTGGCTGAGATCTAGGCCTCCTACTTCATGACATGCACGAACAAGGATGGATTGATGGGGTCTGGCGGCGGTGGCAAGCATCGGCAGATCGGAGGGCAAGGGTGGGTTGCGGTTCGTTTGCTAGGAGGAGATGGGAATCTTGGCGCCCATGGAGGAAGACGCAGGTTGGCCCGGCCAACGAAGGCCTGTGAATTGGTCTTTGTCCAGGTAAAGTTTGTCACTTTTGTTTCTCATTTTGTGTCTTCTTCCCCATGAAGGTCACCCGCGGAGATTGATTAATAGGCAATGCTAGGTTAACCACTTATGTGAAACTTTTTACGTGTATGCCTAGATTGCTTACTCAACCTTGCTAACTCAACCACTTAATGGTAAACTGAAGTATCAATCATGCTTGTTGGCTTTTCTGTACGTGTATGCCTATTTACCTTGTGTATATGATGACCCATTGCCAGCCATAGAACGGTTCTGAATTTAATTTTGTCAAGTTCAGTTCATATTTTATTTTATTTTCCATGTGGCATTTAACGACTACTATGTAAAGTTCACTATAATGTTGCTGATGATAGATTAGTGCACCATATTCTTATAAGTTTATTAGTTACCGCAGATCGGTCGGCCACCACCGCTTTGACTTCTCATATATACAATCTCTGATCATTTGAGAAGGTGAGCAATTAGTTCAGGTCATGTTATTTCCAACTATAGCTTTCTCTCTGTTTATAGTTCAGTAGTAGTGCATATACCAATTCGGCATTCTTGATCATATCCCAAATTGTAATTTCCATAGTATTTTCTTCCGTTGTTACAACTAATAAATTTCGTGTGCTATATTAGGAATGAATACAGGTGCGTTGTCTGATGAACATAGTACATAGTGCTTTAGTTATTATGTCAAGAGGTAATCCTATTATTCTAACTTGATACTTTCACTACATTCACTTCCATGTTTGGTCCTGGGATCAGCATCACATAACTTGGTGCTAACTCATCTCAGAAATCTACTACCAAGACTTGAGTCTAATAAGAAATATAATAACCTATTGTGTTGAATTGTTAAATATTAGATAATTTGTGAATTACATGAAGGTGGAGCGGCGAGAAGAAACGACGATTGTCAAAGGGGGGGGGGGGATACGGGGAAGAGAATCAGTTTGTATTGATGGAAACCACATTCCGTTACTTCTTGCAAGGAGAGGCTGGTTAACAAGAAACAATGATTGCTGAGGGGAAATAAGAGAGAATCAGTTTGTCATTGTATGAATGAAATCCGTGTGCCATCACTTCTTGCAGGGAGAAAATGGTTAAGAAAGAAACGCCGATCTGCCATCACTTCTACTAGCGGCACATGGGCAACACACGGAAAGTAAATTAATATTGGTGTATGTATTTTCTGTTCCTTACAAAATTTCTATTGGAGGCTTTAAACTCTAAAATAATGAAGCGATACACTTTGGAAGTTCGTTTCCTAAATATTATGATTGGTCTACTGAAGCTATCAGTTATAGTATACACTTTACTGTTCATCTGGGAATTACGCAACAATGAGATAGCTTATTTTGGTTATTCACTACTCTGTTTATTGTTAAGTTGGTATTTAAAAGCCTCACTAATATGATTTTTCTTATGGAAATTAATAGATTGTAATATTATTTTTATTCCATTTCAGTACTCCCTCTGTTCCTAAATATAAGTCTTTTTTAGAGATTCCCCTATGAACTACATATGGATGTATATAGACATGTTTTGGAGTGTAGATTCACTCATTTTACTTCGTATGTAGTCTGTAGTGGAATCTCTAAAAAGACTTATATTTAGGAACAAAGGTAGTAGTTGTTATTCAACCTTGAACTTAAAAATATAAAAGGTAGGAAGCGTTTTTGTTAGGAACTGGCACTGGCAGTGATCTGCCTATATGTTAATAAGAGAGAGTTTTGCGGCGTTAGCATTACAAGGCGAAAGGCCTATGGCCGCCCACAACGCACCCTGAAGCATAACTAAACATACACTAATTAGGCCTAGGGGGTGGTTCATTCTCATAGTGCAATCATAAGCATTGAACAGTGGGCTGGAGAAGGAGAAGGTCCTGCTTGATCAGGTCAAGAACTCAAGTGCTTGACAACAGTTTTATAGGCTGCTAAGTGAAGGTCCATCATTGTGAAAACTCAAGCATTATATTACTCTCTTGAACTGGCCCTGTCTTCTATATGAGTACGCAAGATTTCCCTGCCCTCTTGATCAGGTTGTTTCAAAAACAAATTAGTGTCTAGAACACTCATATGTCTTATCCAAAGGCTTCAGCAGTTGTCTGGAAGTTCAGACGTGAATATACATCTGAAAGGCTTCATTTTATGAGAAATAGAAGGTTGCAAATTTTCTGAATGTTGATTAAATACATTTTTGTGGGTAAAAAGATTCTCCATTTCTGCACAAATATTATTAAACATTATGTGTGTACAGACCCTATCTATTTGTAGGAGTGTTACTACTAACCGGTATCTTTTTTTAGGATTCAAGCAAAAGTATCAGAAATATGTCCCTTCCACGTTTCCATCTTTAAGTGCAGGTACATTGTATTTCCCCGTCAAACAAATTCCTTATAACAATTTTTGTTGGTTCATTTCCCTATGCCGAGTTAGGTGTTTGTGGCCAATCCAAACAAGCCTCGCTATTGAAACTTTCGGAGACAATCGCAGAGAATTTTGAAACTACTCGACAATTTTCCTGCAAGTAAAAGGTAGTGTCGTGAAGTTTCCAGCTTAGAACCCATTACAGACCAGCTTGATAGCCTTTCGGTATATGTTTAGAGGCATATGCTTATATTTTAAATATTGTCCCTTATTAGCCAGTGTGTTGCCACACATAGCCGAGGAGTCAATTTAGATGAATATCAATTCATCTGGCTAAAAAGGACAAGCTTAGTAAGATCCCAGAGAGGAAGACGAGGGATATTGGCCAAGTCAAATGCATCAAGGACGGAGCAGGCCAACTCTTGGTGAAGGACGAGGAGATTAAGCATAGATAGTGGGAGTACTTCGACAAGTTGTTCAATGGGGAGAATGAGAGTTCTACCATTGAGCTGGACGACTCCTTTGATGAGACCAGCATGAGTTTTGTGCGGCGAATCCAGGAGTCTGAGGTCAAGGAGGCTTTAAAAAGGATGAAAGGAGGCAAGGCGATGGGCCCTGATTGTATCCCCATTGAGGTGTGGAAAGGTCTCGGGGACATAGCGATAGTATGGCTAACCAAGCTTTTCAACCTCATTTTTCGGGCAAACAAGATGCCAGAAGAATGGAGACGGAGTATGTTAGTACCAATCTTCAAGAACAAGGGGGATGTTCAGAGTTGTACTAATTACCGTGGAATTAAGCTGATGAGCCATACAATGAAGCTATGGGAGAGAGTCATTGAGCACCGCTTAAGAAGAATGACAAGCGTGACCAAAAATCAGTTTGGTTTCATGCCTGGGAGGTCGACTATGGAAGCCATTTTCTTGGTACGACAACTTATGGAGAGATATAGGGAGCAAAAGAAGGACTTGCATATGGTATTCATTGACTTGGAGAAGGCCTATGATAAGATACCGCGGAATGTCATGTGGTGGGCCTTGGAGAAACACAAAGTCCCAAAGAAAGTACATTACCCTCATCAAGGACATGTACGATAATGTTGTGACAAGTGTTGAACAAGTGATGTTGACATCGATGACTTCCGATTAAGATAGGACTGCATCAGGGGTTAGCTTTGAGCCCTTATCGTTTTGCATTGGTGATGGATGAGGTCACAAGGGATATACAAGGAGATATCCCATGGTGTATGCTCTTTGCAGATGATGTGGTGCTAGTTGACGATAGTCGGACGGGGGTAAATAGGAAGTTAGAGTTATGGAGACAAACCTTGGAATCGAAAGGGTTTAGGCTTAGTAGAACTAAAACCGAGTACATGATGTGCGGTTTTAGTACTACTAGGTGTGAGGAGGAGGAGGTTAGCCTTGATGGCCAGGTGGTACCTTAGAAGGACACCTTTCGGTATTTGGGGTCAATGTTGCAGGAGGATGGGGGTATCGATGAAGATGTGAACCATCGAATCAAAGCCGAATGGATGAAGTGGCGCCAAGCTTCTGGCATTCTCTGTGACAAGAGAGTGCCACAAAAGCTAAAAGGCAAGTTCTACAGGACGGCGGTTCGACCCGCAATGTTGTATGGCGCTGAGTGTTGGCCGACGAAAAGGCGACATGTTCAACAGTTAAGTGTGGCGGAGATGCGTATGTTGAGATGGATGTGTGGCCACACGAGGAAGGATCGAGTCCGGTATGATGATATACGAGATAGAGTTGGGTAGCACCAATTGAAGAGAAGCTTGTCCAACATAAATGCGAGATGGTTTGGGCATATTCATGAGCCTCGAAGCTCCGATTGCATAGCGGACGGCTAAAGCGTGCGGAGAATGTCAAGAGAGGGCGGGGTAGACCGAATTTGACATGGGAGGAGTTCGTTGAGAGAGACCTGAAGGATTGGAGTATCACCAAAGAGCTAGCCATGGACAGGGGTGCGTGGAAGCTTGCTATCCATGTGCCAGAGCCATGAGTTGGTTGCGAGATCTTATGGGTTTCACCTCTAGCCTACCCCAACTTGTTTGGGACTAAAGGCTTTGTTGTTGTTGTTGTTGTTGTTAGTAGGTGGAGTCGTGGAGTGATGTAGGGCCGAGGGCAGGAGGGGGAAGAATGTATGTTGTAAGTAAATATCACTAAAATGCATTGACTTTATAATCAATACTATAGCATTATTATTTAATATTCTGTAGCAACGCAACGCGCTGTGTATTTAGCTACACAGACATGGTTTCCAATTTAATAAAATTACTTTAGATTGTTTGCTCCATGTATGTGAACACTCAATGTAGTGCCAATGACTTTCTTAATTAATTTGGCTACCTCTAGATGTACGGCGTTCATGTGTTGTCGGTCATCTTATGTTAGAAACTACTAAATTTGTCTTTAATCCACTTTTGTTATCTCTGTCGAATGTGTAGTGAGGATTGTTGGAATCTCCGCATGTTCTAGCATACAGTATCCATATTAGGGTGAGATGCTTAATACATTACCATGTGAGTTGTGACAAACCTAATCACTTCTCTCGAAATGTATGTTTTATTGTGCTTTACCGAAAAAGGCTTTCACCCCGCTTTATATATAAAGCATAGATCAACATCATCCGGAACAAACGCACGCCAACACCACACACACACCCAAGGCAGGATACATAAGCGCTCAGCGCAGCAACACCACCCATAGCACACTACCACGAAGAGATGAAGCCGCATACAACGAATTGTGGACTCCAAGGCAGCGCCTTCAGGAAGGATACGACACCGGAGCGTCGCCACCGCCCGATTCGAGGATCAAAGTTTCCTCTGGAGCCGCATGACGGGCGGTGAGAGTCGCGACGACGCCTTCAAGAAGGAAACGAGCTTCGCCGTCGCTGGTCCATCCGAAGATAGAGCAGGTTTTCACCCCGGCCAACACTCACCGCCACCGAACGCTACACCCCAGCTACCACGCCGCCCACACGGCCATGGCCACCGGGCAGGGCCAAGACACGGGCTCTGCCCAAGAGCATCGTGCTACCACCACCAGGGCCGCCGCCCCGGCATCCAAGACCTTGACACCACCGCACCCGAGACCCGCCGCTACACCAACCAAAGAGACGAGCTGAAAAGGACCCGCCTTTGCACCCCTGGTCCACCCCCAGCGTCGAGACCCAATAGGTCGGCCAACACTGGCATCCATCAGCCCATCCTGCAGCCCGGAGCGCAACACGAGTTCGGTCCTGCAGCACCGTGGGGGGGGGGACAAGGTCAGTCCTGCTGCATCATGCGCAAGACGAGCTCGGTCCTGCGGCACTGTGCGCGAGACGAGCTCGGTCCTGCTGCACCGGGCGCGAGACGAGCGATGGACCGCGGCTGGGAAAGGGCCAGCCCTTCGAAGGGAGTAGTGAACGGGCGCCGAGGAGATGGGGTGAAGGCCGAAACTGTCCGATCGCAGACAAGCCGACGCCGGAGAAGCCGGCCGCCGCCGCAAGCAGATCCGCCAAGCCACCATGAAGCCGCCACGACACCAGGAGTCCACCACCGCCGAACCTCCACACGTCGCCGCCCACGGCCGGAGCAACGACCACGGCGGCCGTTGCCCTACCCGCGTCGCCCGGTGAGCTCCTAGCGCCGGAGCCACCGGGCACGCACCACCATCGCCACGCGCCGCCGCCCCCATTGCTGCCAGATCCGGCCGGATCCAGCAGAGGTTGACGCGCGCCGCCTCCCGAGACGGAGCGCGCCGCCGCCCGCGCCGCTGGGATCGAAGCGCCAGCGCCGCCACCCAACCGGCCGCCCCATGAAGTCCGCCGTCGTGCCGCTGAACCTGCGATGTCAGCGCCGCCACTCGAGGAGGCCGTCCGCGCCGGCGCCCCACGAGCAAGGGAGAAAGACCTGCCGCCGCCCGCCAGCTGGCTTTGCGACGGAGCTTGCCGCGGCGGCAGGAAGGGAGGTAGGCGAGGCCGAGGCTGCGGCAGAGAGGTTGCCGGCAGCGTCAAGGAAGCGTCATGAGTTGAGGAAGGAGAGTGGGGGGGTATGGCGAGGCTGGGCAGCGGCGGCGCAAGCGGAGAAGCGAGGGAGTCTTGGGCGGCGAGGGTGGGAACCCTAGCGGGGGAGCGGGAATACTAGCTCCTACTCGTTAAGTGACCTTCTTATTGTGCTTTCAGTCACCTTTATGTGGGAAATGATCCATCTTTGATTCACCATGGTCATTGCTGCCAAACAAGTAGTGAAGAATGTTGTCGCAAGATATCTAACTCTTCACAATCCATGTTAAAGGAAGGCACATAGTATACGGCCATCTTGTGAAATTGGTTGGACAAAGGTTGTTACCAATGTCATTTGTTCTTATTGCTTGGTTTACTATCTCAATAATCATATTAATAAAAAAGAAAATGCTCCATCATGTGTAACCTTTGATGCCGAGAACCATGATGGAGATTTAGCGGACGGTAAGAAGATACAACACATTGTGTGTAGTGGAGATAATTTGAGAGGTAAGAAGAATGAGAACATGGGAGGAGAAATACAATGCCTTGTCGTGTTCAGGGTTGTGCACTTGAGGAGGCACTTGGACTTGGGGCCGGAGACAATTTAAGTGGTAAGAAGAATGAGAACATGAGGACAAATAGAATGCATTATCTTGTTTAGGGTCGTGCATTTGAGAACGAGGCACTTGAAATGAAAAAAAAACATGATGGGGTGTGGTGGTTTCAAGAGTGAAATGTACATTTTTGGGGCTCGAGTCTTAAATTGCATTAGCTTTTGCACTTGTGGAGATAGAATTGGCGCACACTTTCTCCCCCTCGATGGCGGTGGCGGATCGGCTCGAACACGGGGGGAGGGGATTAGGGCAGAGAGCGGGGCGGCTGGCGGGGGACTCCTTGGTGGTCTGTGGGGAAGTACGGGGTGAAGGAGAGGGGGCGCCATGATGAAGGTGAGGTGGGATTTATCCGGTTTTAAAGGATTGGGCTCTAACGAGAAATGTCTCTCTACAGCGGAAAAAGAGAAGGGTGTGTCGTGGGGTGGGGTTTTTTTTTGTTGGATCTACGTGTTGGAGATAACATGACTGATAGTCAGGACAACCACATTTCTCCCCCACATATGGTCTGGATTTGAGCGAGCCCGCATTGTCCAGACGGTTAAATTTTGGGGAGCCCGTCGGGCATCCGTACACGCCCAAACGTATGAGGAATAAAGGAGCTTCGGCCTTAATCATTTTTTTGATTTATTTGTATGCATTGTAGCCCGTAGCAACGCACGGACATTCTACTAGTTGAACTTAACATACTCCCTCCGTTCCTGAATATTTGTCTTTTTAGAGATTTCAAATGGACTACCACATACGGATGTATATAGACATATTTTAGAATGTAGATTCACTCATTTTGCTCCGTATGTAGTCATTTGTTGAAATCTCTAGAAAGACAAATATTTTAGGAACGGAGGGAGTAGAAGAATGTTCACATGCAGAGAGAGAATCTCAAATCTTCAGTTTGATGACTGCAGTGTAATGCTGGGCTCTTATAACTATCACAGTGAACTGGCTTGAGGACAAGAAGCTTGACTTGTTGTACAAACTCTTATGGATCCAAAGTTACAAACATATTATAAACAATTTTACGGTGTAACTTTAAAGTCTGAATCTCCTAACTTTTAACCACAAAATTATCAACTCGACTTATTTTGCTGTCTCACATGGTACAACAACAACAATAGATATTAGTATTACCTAAAGCTATTGTACAACAGTACTAGTTTACATACTAGTAAATAGATACAAAGAAGTGTAACATAACATTGGTAGCTCATGTCCAAGGACCTTTACAGCAACGAGTCCGTCTTTGCAGGTAGCCTCCTGAAGAAGTTTACTGGCGCTGCGGGCACCTTGTGGCGAAACCGTGGGTGCCTCATCCAGAAGAAGCCAAGGCAGAGCGCAATCACTTGAAATGGTGTAATATACAGTATAATTGCAGTGAAGAGGCAAAATAATAAGAACATGGCTGTTGCTCTTGGGTCCCTCCAGCTCAGCAGTGACTGCAATCTCTCACCCTGAGTTGCGATGTCGCCAACAACTGTCTGTATCCTGCCTGCAACGTGTCGTAGCCTGTCATACCTCATCCTAATCAGGTCGGCGCTCTTGGAGGTTGGGAACGTGTCAAATTCCTCATCAAGCTCGTCTGGATGAGCAACATCCGCATAGGATATCCTTGTGTTCATATGTGGTGGGACACGTGGCCGGAACCGATAATTCCACAGCCCAATCAAGAACATGTAGAGGAAGATGGTGGGAAGGATAAGGTCTGGATAGAAGACGAGCATGATGAAGAGTACATGGACCAAGACTGTGGTGACTGGGTTTTTCCACTGGCAAACGTCACCAAACCACTTCCCTGCAGCAATGAATCCAGAGAAGACTTGCATCAGGCGGAAGAAGTTTGCTTTGCTTCGTCGCATGCTCCACAGGTGTGAGCGTGCGTCTGACATGAACTCGACAACTTCCCTGCGAACTGGTGGTTCCATGCGCCCCAGGCGCTGTGCAACAAGCTGCACAGCCTGGTGGCGTAGCATTTCCTGCTGGACTATGGACAGTGGCTGGGCGTAGTGCATCTTGGGCAAGAGAGGACGTGAGTATGTAAGGAACACATTGAGCAGGGATGTGACTGAGAACCTGATAGCAAGGTGGATCTCACCCATCTTTTTAACACCTGATGGGTGGAGGACAAGCAGGGGATATGTGTGCGTGTACACCCGCCTAGTCTCAAGGGTTGAGATCCTGATTCGGACTTTCCCAATGGGTTTATCCATATGACTCTGGTTGTGGCTGTGGCTGTGGCTGTTGTTGTTGCTGTTGTTGTTGTTGTCTCCTCCTATGTGGCAGTTGTCAAACAGACCAATGGTGAGTACCGTTCCATGGTCAAAGACATCCCATGTATACTGCTCGTTGAACCGAGGGTTCAAGTTGTCAACAATTGTGCGTGTCCGCACCCATTTATGACCATACTTGGCAACACAATATGGATCACATGACCCCCTTTCTTGCCTGGTCTTTGTTGGGTTGAGGCCATTTGCACTTAGAATCCCAACTTCAAGCAACCCAATTGGTGGCTTCCACAACTGCTTCATTGTTGGCCGGAGATCGCTACAATACTGTGTTGACTCATCAAGCACATGATAACCACCTTCAAGGCAAATACGAAGGTTCACCTTTGCGTAGAATTTGTCTTCCTTTAGCTGGTTCACATCAATCAGCCCTGGCCTTCTGAGATCGAACCACAACGGTCGTACTAGTGCCTTGTGGTCAGCCCTCTTTTGAATCCTTGCGAGAGGTATCATGGTTTCACCAATCACCTCATCTTTGTTCTGTGCAACACGATTTTCTACTTGTATGATCAAGTCATCCTCAAAAGGCTCTGCTGCGACAAACATCATTTCTTCATTCCACATGAAGTTCTTGGTTGGTGAGCGGACTTGCCTTGTCTTGAGCAGTTGGTGACCCAGCCTCACCTTTACAAACACATCAGGTATGTGGTGGTGGTGTTCCATTGTGAATATATCCTGTGCCTCAATTACATTGACCCTGAGGTACCACATTCTCGGTGTAGGGTAGACCTTTCCACGGATATAGTTGTGAAGATGGGAATCTATTGGTGTTGTTCCTGCATGAATGGCACTTGGGAAGCATTCATCTGCTTGGGTTCCGTACCAGACTGCAAGCATCAGCTCCCCTCTGTCCCTCATCCCATCCTTGCCCATAAGGCGATACCACTCTGGCGCCAATGGGCTGTCAGGAGGGACCCTTACAGGTACCTCATTCAGGTCAAGCATCACCCGACCGACATAGTCATCCCGAAGGATGTCTTTGTCCTTGACAACAACTTCAAGTGTCGATGACTGCACTACTTCTTTAGGGAAGGCAAACACCTCATCCCACTCAGGCCTCTGGTTCTTCTCAAAGAACTTTGTTTTCATTTTGTAGTTGCCAAGGTGCACCTCAACATAAGGGTCAAGACTCCCAGTGAGGTCCATGTGGGGCAGTTCACGGGCCTTGACGACACGCACAAAGAGGATTTGCATCTTCTCCACAAGGTCATATGCCCCGGCCTTCTCACCAGGCATCACCCGGCCGTGAATAATACGCCCACCACCAAGCGTTGGGCTTGTCTCCTTGAGCTGAAAGTCTACAGGCTGCTGTGGACCTGCGGAATACATCCTTGCTACCTGAGGCTGAGGGGCTTCAGTTTTCATCCCTGCAGCAGCCGAGTAGCTTCTCTGTTGCTGCTCTCCATATGAACCCTGACCTTGTGCGTAGTATTGCTGCCCGGCCATGGGTGGTGGACGCTGCTGCTGCTGTTCCCGTGGCAAGTGTTGGAATTGTCTGACTTGATTTATCCTGGTGTCTTGGAAAGGATTTGGGATAGCATTGGCAACAGCCTGCTCTTGGGCGGTGGTGGGCGTGCTTGCGAAATCAAAATCCTGACCTGGAGCAGACACCCTCACAGACGGATCATCTGTAAGGAAAACTCTGAGGCCAAGCTCACCACGTGCACGTGATAAGATGGTGCGCTTCTCCAGGGGGTAATGCAGGGGCGCAGCATCAGCTTGGCTGACAAAGGATGTGCCGGAGATGCGAACCTTGCCGAGGCAAGTCTTGTTGTTGCTGGCGCGGTTTGCATGGTACACATACGCCTCGAGCTCTTTCTCTTGGAGACGAGATGGATCTGATATGTTGAAGAAGAACTGCTCGTTCCACACAGGGTTGATGTCGCTGTCTTTGATGGCCGTGCGAAACTTCTGGCCATCAAATTCAACCTCTACAAAGGCATTGGCTGTGCCCTGCTCTTTGGGGAGAAGGTCATGAGCACTGACAACCTCGACGCCAAGCTTTAGATTGTTCATCATGATGGCGCGCCACCACTGATATTCTGAAACAAGAAGCAGCATATGTACTATTTAGAAATACTATGTCAATGCAAAACTTGAACAGATTGTAACTGCCGGTTGGACAACTGTTGCAGCAAAGGAGAAAATGCACATGGCATTAGTTTAGTTGGTTGGACAACTGTTGCAGCAAGGAAGAAAGTTGTGCAAGCTCTGGAAGTAGTAGTTGGTTGGAGAAATATTCTTTCTTGCCTATGCCGACAAGTTTTTTACTTTGGCCCATCTACCAAGGAATCCACGGACGGAATCATATAGGAGTATCAGTTAGAGTATTTAGTACTAGTACTAAGGGTCTGTTTGGTTGGAGACTAGTGTGGCCAAGCCAAAGTGTGGCTAGCCACACAAGTATGACAAGCCACACAAGTGTGGCTAAGAAATTAGACGCCAAACTTTGGCAAAAGTTAGCAAAAAAATTGTCTCTTTGACAGGTGGGCCATAGGGGCAATAAAGTGTAGCAAGCCAAAGTGTGGCAAAAACCAAACACATGCTTGGCAAACTGTGGCTAGGAACCAAACAGCCCCTAGATGTTGCAATAACTGGTCTCGCCAAAAATACTTGGTCCCGAGGAATCGAATCAAATCAAATATTGGTCTAGCAGGAATCCGCGGTCTGTTTGAAGATATCAGACACTGAAAGTTGAAAAGGAAATGTTCGTACGTGGTGATGCCCATGAATACTTTGTCCCAAGGAAACAAAGATTGGTATCATGAATATGCTGGACGTGACAAGCATATCGGGCACTAAAAGTTTACTAGAAAGTGTTTGACAACAACAGAAAGTATAAACAAGGAAAGTGTTTTTGATTTCTGCAGATCCCATTTGGTGCATAGCACTTCCGATGTAGTAGATCCTGCCTCTATTGTGTGTGATTGGTGTATTGTATTGTGCTTCAAGTCTTTGGAGCTTGTAACTGGGGCAATCATTTACCCACCAAGTGTTCCTTTCCCATGCAATGCAGAATGGTGATGACATGTGAGGAGGTAGACCTAATCACAGATTTTTAAATTCAAAAAATCCAGACAATTGCATGGATAAGAATAATGTGGTGATACAAGCAAGGTGTGGCCATGAGCAGCAACTGGTGGTAGACCAGACATGTGTGCGGGGATAACGAGAGGCCACCGGCCGCTTCCTTTCTGATTGAGACGTCCACTGCAACCACACAGGATTGCAAATCAACAGCACCAAAAGAAGAGGCACTAGTATGCAGACATGGAACGGGTTAGGTCCTATAGTGACTACTATGCCTATGACTCTGTGCATCACTCGGTGCAGAGGCCGAAGGTGTTCCCCTTTGTTTCGAAAAAAAAAGTGACTACTATGCCTATGTGGGTTATTGAGTTTCAGAACCTAACAGATGCAATATTTTTTCTTTTTTACATAAAAAAGGCACAAGGTTTGTTTGCTTGAAAGACGCAAACTCAGCAAGAATAGGTGATGGCACCAAGGCAAAAATAAAGCAGCACAAGTCACACGTCAGAAAAGTAGCATCTGAATTATTCAATTGAACACTTATGGGATGTGGGTACATCATGGACCAAAAGGTAGGCAGGTGATGGGGCTTCGCTATGAGATATGGCCATTGAGAGCTTGGGGAAGTTGTCCATGATGTTGAGTCCAACGGATATCAGAATCAGGCAATGAATACCACCAAATCCATTGGTATCACCGGAGAATTCGGCAACTTCATTAAACAGATCATTAATTGCTAAACCGTACTACTAGTACAAGCAGCATGCCAGACGAGGGAGTAGATCTAGATTGAGAAAAACAAAAATCATAAGTAGTATTACGCACTAGGTAGCTTTTCAAGGGCCCCAAATTGAAACAAGAAGAACTTAGGACTCCTTTTGCACCTAGAATAGAATTTGTTTAGTTTCCCCACGATAGCCTGTTTATAGTGTGTGATTTTCACAAGAACATTAGGGACAAGCTTCTATCTATAGGACTATATACTAGTAGTAACTAATAGGGCGCAAACCAGTTGTGATGGTGAATCCGCAACCCAGATGGTTTTGTGACAAGTCAATTTCTCATCCCTAAACAACCATGGCTCACACAATAATAACAGTAGAAATGGGACTCAAGTTTTGGATCCAGATATGGCGACCAAAACTCATCAGCAGTCAAACTTAGCAAATCCAATAAAGAATTAGCGAAGAAGAGAAGGGAGCAGACTAAGCTTGAATTATCTATCATCCATCATGGCCAAAGACACCACAGGAAACTGATGAGAGAGACAAAGCTTTGCAAATTAGAGACGGAGCAAGTAGTGACCTTTGATGTTGTTCAGGCAGGCAGCATGCAGCTCGACCTTGATTTGAAGAACAAGAGAGGAGCGGCCGGACTATCCAGCCTGCTCGCTGCAAGGACAGCGGACAACTTGTCAACACGCACAGAGAGGGAGAGGGAGAGGGAGGAAGAGGGGGTCAAGTTGTTGGGTGCGAGAAACACATTGTTTGGCTGTGCTTCTTGTGGCCTGCTGCTGCTGCTGCTGGGTAGCGTGGTTGTTGGGTGCAGGCGTGCAGCTGCAGTTGCCGTGTTGGATTAGCGGATGTTTTAATTTATTTATTTTGAGAATTTAGCGGATGTTTTAATTGGGGTGGAACGGGAGGAAACGGAGCGTGTGAACTGTCAAAGACAGATTGATAGCAAAAGGCCAACGCATAGTAGTTTTTTTGTGTCCAAGACATGGTTTAAATGTTTAATACCCGCCGAGAAAGAAAAATATATGGTGCGTGCGTCTCGTAGGCTCATTTTGTTGTTATTACAAAAAAATGCATGTGGCAACATAACTTATAAGGAAACTACCATCTCAGCATATTTATTTGGCACCACTCTGGCCATGATGTACTCCAATTTTTCAACGTACTGAATTGTCACATGAGAATCTTTAGAGCATCTCCAATAAACGGTTCATATGTAAAAATAACCAACTTTTAAAGCTTCGAGAGCAAAAGACGCTGCTCCAACAAATGATTCATATGTAAAAAGCAATTACATCGCCGCCTTCCGGAGATGTAAAATACAACATACATCTGATGTAAAACCGCGGCCGCCCGCGAAACCACCAACCGCCCGTTCATTTCATTTCCCTTTGCCGCTTCATCGCGACCGCCCGTCGGGCCCGTCGCCGCCGCCATTGCGCATTGCGACGAACTTCGCCTCGCGACCGCGTCCATGCCCCTCGGCGGCGGATTCGCGCCGCCTCGGCCGGTCGTCACCGCGCCGGCGGTTCCTACAAAGGCGACGAAGGCACGAGGCGGAGGCAAACGGCCGGCTAATCGTGGCAGCAACTCGACCGAAAGCGCGGCTCGGTCGGCCAAAGTCTTGAAGGCAGCCGCGGCGGCTGGGGCCGATGATTCGCAACCAAGGCCGACGGTGTCCTCCAGTAGCCAAGGAGTCGTTCCTTGACCTTCGACGCCGCCGGCGGCCGTGGAGGAAGATGTAGCCACATCGATGGCCACCGCCTCCAACATGTTCGATGATATGTTGCAAAGGGAAAAAAAATCTTTTGTGCTCTCGTTTGTTGTTTCAAATTGAATGTGATGTTGAATGTTTGTACGTCCAATTGTAGTCTTGATGATGAAGCTTTCATGCACGCGACAAATGTGGCAAATGATGTTTATGTGTCACACGAGTATGTGTCACAAGAATATGAAACCCAATATGGTGATGACAATCTTGACATGGACGATGAGGGCTTTGTTGCTAAGGGAAGAAGCGAAAATTATACGAATGTGGAGGATGTGTTGATATGCACCGCATGGAAGAAAGTCTCTCAAGATGCATCCGTTGGAAGCGACCAAATGATAACGAGACTTCACCACTTCACAACATCGACAAAGAAGTCAGTGATGATGATGATTGTGCCACGATTCACAACGACGGTGGTGTTGATGACCCATATGAATGATATTCATGTGTAATTTAATTTGTAGGGCGAAAAACTTTCATTGGGACGATGCACTTTTGGTAGAGGGATTTGAAACTATGATGATGATGATGCACTTTTGTTAGGGATTTGAAACTATGATGATGATGCACTTTAATTTGAAATTTTAAGTGATATTTCAATGCAAAACCGCGGATGTACAACGGCTGAACAGCAACCGCGCGGCCGGCGGCCGGTTTTACATCTTCGTTTTGGACCGTCTGTTGGAGTTTCTCTTTTACATCTTCGTTTTGAACCATCTCTTGGAGTGGAGCCTTTTTCGGAGATGTAAAAAGCACTTTTTGGTGCTCCAAATTTTTACATCACCGATTTCGAGCACCAAAATGTACATCATCTATTGGAGATGCTCTTAAGAGATTGATAGGAAGTTGTTGCTAATCATGGCGTATTTTGTGTTGAACGCTTTACGGTCATGGGCGCTCCGCCGCAGTTGTTAGTAGGTTCTAGTGAGGAGTGGTCCTTTGGCAAAATGGCAGGCTAAGGGCATCTTCAAGCAACCGGTAAATTTTCTCCCGCATTCGTCTGTGGGCCGGGTAATCAATCCGCGGACACGCATGCGGGAGGCCGTCATCCAACCGCAGTCGCATATATCCGGTCTTCCTCATTTTTTAAATCTGCATGATCAAATAACTACATTCATAGGGTACAAACGTTCAAATAGCCGCATGCAGGAGTAGTTCAAATTTTAAAAAGTTCAAATATTACATCCCAACATTGTTTTCCCCTTTAACCGCCCACTCATGTTCAATCGGTTCTTCATTCGGTTGCTCGTGAGTTGGTCGATATCGAATTTGATGATGCATTTGAATAAACTCTTAAAATGTGACCGGATTTTGGCCTGAAAGTTGGATAGGATCACCCATGTTCTCAAATTTTAGAGTTGCGGCAGCATCGTCACCCTCATCCTCGACGATCATGTTGTGCATGATCACACAACATGTCATCACCTCCCACAAGGTCTCTAGATCCCATTGTTTAGCAGGTCCATGAACAACTGCAAAACGGGCCTGCAGAACTCCAAATGCCCCCTCGACATCCTTTCTAGCTGCTTCTTGTCTTTGGGCAAAGTGAGCCTTTTTCTGGCCAACTAGGTTAGACATGGGGCTAACAAAGGTAGCCCATGGAGGAAGGTACCGTCAACCAGATAGTAGCCCATGTTGTACTCATCTCTACTGACAGTATAGTGGCAAGGAGGAGCTTTTCCTTCGGTTAGCCTCGCAAGCAATGGTGATCGTTGCAGCACATTGATGTCGTTGTGAGAGCCAGGCGTGCCAGAGAATGCATGCCAAATCCAAATATATTGTGATGCAACTGCTTCAAGAATTATGATGGGCATCTTAACATGACCCTGATATTGTCCTTGTAAAGCCTTCAAGCAGTTCTTCCATTTCCAATGCATGCAGTCAAAGAGATCCAACACTACTAGAAAAAGGGCTATAGATGGCATTGACACTAATGGCGCACCAGACAAGTGGTGCGCCATTAGTACATACTAATGGCGCACCACCTTCTGATGCGCCATTAGTGTTGAAACTACTAATGGCGCACCTGGCCCATGGTGCGCCATTAGTATCAAAAAAAATTTGAAATAGTGCGCCTGTCCAAACATACTAATGGCGCATCCATAGGCAGTGCGCCATTACTAGTTGTAACTAGTAATGGCGCATCCATAGGCAGTGCGCCATTACTAGTTGTAACTAGTAATGGCGCACCTGCCAGAAAGTGCGCCACTAATGTTTTTTTTTTTATTTTTATTCCTTTTTATGCAAAACTACTAATGGCGCACTCACCCGCGGTGCGCCATTACTAGTTTAAACTAGTAATGGCGCACCGTGGGGGAGTGCGCCATTACTAGTTTAAACTAGTAATGGCGCACCGTGGGGGAGTGCGCCATTAGTATGTTTTTTTTTTGCAAAACTACTAATGGCGCATTTGTGGTTGGTGCGCCATTAGTAAGTGGGCAGCAACAAGATATTTTGGACAACCTCTCCTCCCACACTCACTTTCTCCCCACTTCATTCTCTCCACCGCCTCCTCCTTGTCTTGGGTGCCTCCTCTTTTTCACCTCATTTCCACCATAGATTCATTCAAATTAAGTGGTTAAGTTACCTTGTTTTGATAGGTAAGTAAGGGGGGAAGCTATATTTATGTTGTTCTCCCTACAACAATGTGCACATGCACTTTTTATGGCCTAGCTAGATCTATGTATGTTCGTGGTGTTGCATATGTTTGTGGTGTTGCATATGTGTTTGTGTTTGGAGGTGTACGGTATTTGAAATGCGATAGTTGCCAATATTTTGCGGAATGTTGATTCATTTCCGTTCAAGCGAGAATTTTGGCATTAAGCATTCTTTTGGTCCTATTTTTAGGGAAAGTCATGCCAAATTTTTCTTGGTTCTAAAATATCGTTTTGCTTTACCCCCTTGATTGACCATGGTCCGCACGATGACCGAAGGCATCGTGAATAGGTTTTTGAGGTCCATGAAGGCCGAGATGCTTCAAAAGAACGAGACGGAGATAAGATGTCCGTGTCGAAGATGCAAGTGAAGAGCCTTATTGCGGACCGGATTCGGCAGGTGCGGGACCACCGCTCTTGCGTGGTTTCATGGATGGCTATCGGTGGCAAGGTGATGAAGATGACTACGAAGTCGTCCATGGGGGCGGGCAAGAAATGAGGAAGGGCGACAAGACTACCACAGCAATGGCTCGGCGGGCGAGAAGACGAAGAATCCCGGAGATGATCACGACGGTGATCTTGTATACGATCATCATGTAGAAGATGCACGGACATGATGATGATGCGGAGCGCGACGACGCTGGACCATCGATGGGCTGGGTGCGGGACCCTCATATTCAAGAGCGCTTCTCAAGCGGACGGATAACGCAAGAGCTGCCGCCGAGAGAAAGCCAAGATGGATCAACTTGAGTTAGACGGTTACTCCATTGTATGAAGGATGCAGCCCGAGGATACCCGCTTTGAAAGTAACGCTCATGGCTCGGAGATGAAGGTAAAACACAAAATGACCGACGATGCTTCGACGAGAACATGTCATTACGCACGAACGTCTTCCCAAGGGGAACAAGTGCCCGACCAGTTTGGAGGAGGCGAAGAAAATCGTGTGTCCTCTGGATTTACCGCACGTGAAATACCATGTGTGCATGAACAATTGCATCATTTATCGGGACGAGCACGCGAGTCTACCATATGTCCGGTGTGCGGTGTCACTCGATACAAGAAGAGGAAGAAAGCTCCTCGAAAAGTGGTGTGGTACTTTTCGATCACCTCCTCGTCTGCAGCGGTATTTCGTGGACCCTAAGGTAGCAAAGCTCCTGCGTTGGCACGCGGATAGGGAGGAGAAAAGCGAGAAGATGGCGCAAATGATCCGGAGATAGATAAAAAGACAAGATGTTGAGTCACCCTAAGGATGCGAGCGGTGGCAAGCGTTGAACCGAATACCCGAATTTGGGAGCGAACCAAGGAACATCGTCTTTGGCGCGAGCACCGATGGAGTCAATCCGTTTGGCAGCCGAGAAGCACACATAGCACCGCCTGTGTTTGTGTGGATGTACAACCTTCCCCCGGTTGTGCATGAAGAGGAAGTACATTCACATGAGTATGCTAATTGAAGGGCGAAACAACCGAGGAACGATATCAATCAGTCTGGGGCTCTTTGAAGAGGAGCTTGACACGCTGTGGAAAACGCCACCAATCGTGGACGCCGCAGAAAGAATATTTCCCTATGAGAGCCGTGACTACTCACGACGGTGCATGACCATCTCGATTACGGATATCTTGCGGGCGGGTAGTCCACGGATTTTCTGGATGCGTAAGGTGCGTGGATGACACAACGTATTGCCAGCTAGATAGAGATCCCGGGTCTTCGAAAAACGTGTTCATGGGACATCGAAGGTGGCTTCGCGACGATGACCCGTGGAGGAAACGCAAGGATCTGTTCGATGGTGAAACCGAACCCAAAACGCCGATGTACGAGGAGCGGCGAGGAAATAGACAAGTTGTTGAAAAATTGGAAAGACTGCCCACTGCCGGGAAAGAAGCAAAAGGCACCAGAGCCGGGAAAGAAGCGAAAGGCGCCAGAGCCGCTGCTGAAGGTATGGAAAACGAGGTCTATTTTCCGGGACTTGCCGTCTTGGAAGATCCACCGTGTGCCTCACAGCCTTGATGTCATGCATATCACGAAGAACGTGTGCGAGAGTCTACTTGGTACCCTGCTCAACATGCCAGAGAGGACCAAAGATGGGCTGAAAGCAAGGGCAGACTTGAAATCAATGGGCATCAGGCAGGAGCTTCACGCTATATATGATGATGATGATGATGATGATGATGATGATGATGATGATGATGAGGCGAAGCGGGACACGTAAAGTCGTCGCAAAGGCAAAAGGCCAAGAAGACGGAAATGACTACCCTCCCGCGTGCTTCACTCTAAGTCGAGGAGATCGAGCAGTTTTCACCGCCTCCTAGGAGTAAAACTTCCTTACGGTTACACGGGAAGATAAGCAGATACCTAGACCCAATGAGCGAAGTTCAGCGGGATGAAGTATCACGACTATCACGTCTTGATGACGCAGATACTTCCGGTTGCAATCCGTGGGATCATGGACGCGCACGTCCGTGAAACGCTATTTGGCCTATGCAACTTCTTCGACGTCATCTCGGAAGTCGATTGGCGTGAGGCAACTCGAAGGCTACGAGGAAGAGATCGTGGTGATACTATGCGAGCTTGAGATGTACTTCCGCCCGCATTCTTGACGTTATGGTGCATCCGCTGGTCCATATAGTGGAGGATATCATCCAACTCGGGCGGCGTTCGCACAAAGCATGATGTCGTTCGAAAGGATGAATGGTGTCATCAAAGGATACGTTCGCAACATGTCACGCCCGAAGGAAGCATAGCCGGGGCTTTCGATCAAGAGTGCATCTCCTCTCGCACGAATTATCTAGGCATCGAGAACCCGTTGGTCGCCCATCAGCAGCACCTCGGCAGGCTCATTGGATGGGGTCACCGTGAGGGTCGCCGCGAAATGCATGTCGACTTCGAGGGTCGACTCACCGACTTTGAAAGAGCAAACCTAGTCGCGCTACAACACATAGACGTGGTCGATCCTTGGGTGGTAGAGCACAAAACCTTTATTAAGAAGACGACAATGACCGAGGCCAACAGAGGATGGACGGAGATATACTCAAAGAGCACAACTCATGTTTCACGCGTTGGTTCAAGCGAAGCTTCGTCGTACCCTTTACATGAGGATTCTTCCGCGGAAGAACAACTCATATTCGCCTTGTCACGTAGGCCGAGCACAACGATGACCTATGAGGCGTCACGATATCAACGACTACACATTCTACACGAGGCCAAGGACATGAAGAGCGATGGTTATCGAACTCGGGGTAATGATGGAATCCTACACCGTAACGACAAGGACAGATACTACGGAAGGATCGAGGAGATCTGGGAGCTGAGCTCTGTTGGAGAGAAGGTCCCGATGTTCCGTGTCGATGGGCCAAGAACGTCATAAAAGAAGACCGGTATTTCACCACCATGGTTATACCCGAAGCCAAATCCAAGATCATGGGTATAAGCGTCACCGCGAAAAATGAGCCATGGGTACCGGCTTCCCAAGTGGACCAATGCTTCTTCATTACCGACCGCCAAAGCCCGGTCGTGTTGTCGTGAGGAGAGGCAAAAGGAAGATCATCGGAATGGATGGAGTAGCCAATGAGCAAGACTTGACAAATACGGCGACCGGAGGATCGAACATGACGGCGATGATGAAGTAGCAAACATACACCACAAGAAGAAGCGGGACCACCCTACCTAAAGGACGTCCGCTCCATAGAAGAACTCCATTTGCGAAAAAGAAGGGCAAGAAGATTGTGAGCAGATAGCTAGCTAAGATCGATTGTATTTAAATCGAGACTTCATTTCTCGATTGTATTTCATGGGCACTTTTGAACTATCATGAATATTTTTAATTTCATGGACACTCGATCTCGATCCCCTCCATCTCGATCGCTATCCCACTCGCCAGATCCGTCCACCGCCACCGCCGCCGACCGCCTGCACCTCTCGATTCCCTACTCAACCGCCGCCACCCCGACCCCCGCACCTCCCTACTCAACCGCCGCCGCCGACCGCCCGCACCTCTCGATTCCCCTACTCAACCGCCGCCGCCGACCGCCCGCACCCTCTCGATTCCCCTACTCAACCGCCGCCGCCGACCCCCGCACCCCTTCCCTACTCAACCGCCACGACCCCCGCACCCCGCACCCTCCCGCTCCACCGGCATTCTTGTTTGATGATATTTTTAAAAAATTATTACTATCTTATAAAAAAATATTCTGTTATGATTTAAACAAGTTTGAACATATTTAAACACAAATAAGTATCAAACAGCATTTTAAATGCATAAAAAATTGTGGAGCACAGGAATTGAACCCAGACCTCTGGTGTGAAAACTACTGTGACCGGTCGAGCTAGTAGAGAAGACTTAACGTGTATCGTGTCGTGGTAGATAACCCTGTTGGCTCGGCGTAAAAAAAAAATACTAATGGCGCACCGGGGAGGTGCGCCATTAGCATGTATGTACTTATGGCGACCTGGGGTGGTGCGCCATTAGTATTGTGCCGCCCTACTGTGCCGATCCCTCTCTCTCCTCACCTCGCCCGCGATCCCTTCCCTCTCCTCTCCGACGCCGCCGCCCACCGCCCTCGCCCGCCCGACACCAGCGCCGCCGCCCGTCCACACCACCTGCTGCTGTGCCGCTTCGACACCACTGTCGCCCACCGCCACGACGCCGCCCGACACCAGCCGCCGCCCACACCACGTCGCCCGCCGCCCTCGACGCCGCCCGACACAGCGTCGCCCGTCCACACCACGTCGCCGTGTGCCGCCCGACAACACCGCCGCCCGTCGCCCTCGACGCCGCCGACCAGCGCCGCCCGTCCACACCACCGTCGCCGCCGCCGCCCGACACCACCGCCGCCTGCCGCCCTCGACGCCACCCGACACCAGCGCCGCCCGTCCGTGACGACGCCCCTGCTGTTTGGCCAAGTGTAGGTAAATTTCAGCCCTTGTTTGTTAATTTCAGCCCTTGTTTGTAAATTGAAGTTTATAGCATCCAAAGATCAGTTCATGCTCATCTGCGGCTGAAATCACGTAGTAGTACTACCCAATGTTTCAAACTATTTGGAATTAAGGTCTTTGCCGATTCTTAATTCTACTGCATGGAAACCGAAAAATCTTGATATCTTGTTGCAACTATAGTTTTTTTGGTTGGGAAAACAATTGAGAGTATGTTGCGAGACATGATGAAAGGTTACCAAATCTTGTATGCTATTTATGCATAGGTGTTTAGGCACGATTCATTCTTTTCAGATACTGATCGTAGCATTTGTTAGGAGTGAAATTCAGAGAAGAGCAGAGCGAAGTGGGGAGTATGGTGTACTAGTGTTTTGTGACATCAAGGGTCAACATATACACCTGATTGAAGAGAAGGCACAAACTGCAGAGTGATTTCAGAGGTGGAGAGAGCAGCTAGTGAACTGGTGCTGTCAGAGTGAAACTCAAGACTGAAATTTCAAGAAATCGACACTTTTAGTGTAGCGCAGCTCTCACATCGTCTTGAGTCTTCTAATTAGCATTTCTTAGAAAGTATTTCTTATTGGTTCTTTGTTTTACTCTAAATAAGCAACCGAGCATTCAGATAGACTCAATATGCTTCATAACCACGAACTTTAATTTATAGTCTTTGTGGATATGTCTCTCTTGTATGCCTTTATTTATTTTGTTGCTAGTGCCCATTTAGCGTGTTCTTACTTTGTTTGTACCAAGATGATTCAGCCATTTGCTCCTTTGTTCTGTAGCGAAGTCGAATTTGGACGACCGAGGCTGCCATCCCGCCTTGGTCTCAGACCGCACACATAGAGTTCTTGAGTACTACCACCACCCGGACCTCGTCGCCTCCTCCCTGCGTGGTGAGCACAAAGCAAACTGTTCTTTCGCCACAATAGATTACTAGGCTGTTTCGATGTAGGGTTCAGTGTTTCCTCGTCACCATGCATGTTATTATATATGAAAAGAAGGCACTTTGTCTATGCACGAGTATGTGTACAAAGTTGTGAATTAACAAAAGAATCTGTACTTATTTTGTCTGCACTCCCTTTGTGCTTATAGTTGGACAAAGCACACGGATAATTGGGCTTGGTCATCATCAACAACATCACGCATGCAATTTGTTTTAGTGTTTGTTTCATAACATATGTGGACCCATATATCAATGGTGATATTCTCTAATGCATAAACTTTGATCAATTTTGAGTAATTGCTTAGAGGATGATCTGTGTGAGCTGGTGGAGTGATTTGTTTTCTACTAAAGCTCTTTAGTCGGGCTAGTTTTAAGTGAAATACACATGAAGCTTCACCAGCTCTGTGGGTGTGGGATCCATGTGACATGTGACATTGCATCCATGTCCACAGGATAATGATTTTGCAGTACCTCGAGAGGCCCTTGAGTTTGCGGAATGTCGATTAACTTCCGTTCTAAAATTGGTACTCCATATGTCCTATTTTCAGCAAAGGTCATGCTGAAATTTTCTGTGAATTTTAGCATGACTTTGCTAAAAATAGGACATATGGGGTACTTGTGACTAATGCATGGGCCGGGGTATCGTAGTAGTTAATTAAGTAGGATCAAGTGCCCCAACGTACTTGTGACTAATGCATGGCTTTTAGGGTGCCTTGGTGTCGATAAAAACCAAAATGATGAAAGCTTAGGCTTTTAGGGTGCCTCGGCGTCGAAAAACCCTCAATGATAAAAGCTTAGATTTTAGGATGCCTCGGTGTCGACAAACCCTAAATGATGAGACCATGATCTTGTTCCTTGACAATAACCAACTTTTTGACCAAACTTTGTTTCTATTTAGAGAGAAACATGGCCCACAACGATGAAATTTGGGGTTGAGGCGGCAAGGCATTCAGGAGCTGTCCCGGAGATGGAGGAACAACCTCACTTGTATGAGGCCACCACCTTCCCCACCGATCCTGAGACCACTGATGGTGCCGCCGAGGATGACCACACTGATGCCACCACTGATGGTGCCGCCGAGGATGCCACCACTGATGATGGCGGCGCACGCACAGATGGCAGCCAACCGAAGAGGCAACGGAAGGACCGGCGCCCGATCGTGCTCCTCACCCTCAAGGAGGAAGTTACTGAAGTGGACTCCAACGGGAATCCAACGGCGCCCGAACGAATAGTCAAGGGGTACTCGCTTCAGCTCGGGTGCATTCTCCGGAGCACCGTCTCGATCAACACCGAGAACCTGAGGCATCCTGACCGAGGGAATTTGCGCAACCTCCTCTTCACAAAGCTGCACGAACGATACAAGTTCCCCGCTGAATTTGCAAACACAAGCCTCAAAGGGAATAAAGTGAACAATGCTGCCCTCACGATGATGAGCAAGGCCACATCTACTTGGAAAAGCAATGTGAAGAGAATGATCGAGAAAGGTGAGAGTTATCGGAAGATCAAGGAGAAAAATCCTTCGATCACGAAGATGACTACAATGACTTCAAGATCAATTGCTCGAGCACCGCAAACTCCCAATCAAGTGAGTGGGGAAACAAATGCGGAGCTGAACATAGGGGAACACACACTCGGTCCCGGCGGTTCTGAGTGGCGGAGCCTATATGGGACAAGGAGGAGGCGGACCGTGCCGAGCAAGGCCTACCGCCCTCTTCGATAAATCTGGTGACAAGCGGACCGGGAACTTTGTCGGGCCCGGTACAAGAAGGACCCGAAAACAAAGGAGCTTACCACGATCCAAGACCAGCAGCTTGAGCTTGTTACGTAAGGAATACACCCCGCGTAATTAGCTCCATATGGTTGCATTCTAATTAATGAAGCCAAATTTCTAAATGGTTCACATTCCTTCATGGCGATGAAAGCGATGGCTGGGTCGACTAAGAGCAACCCTTGGGACACCACTCTAAATAGGGCGTTGAATGTAATGAAGAACAAGGATAAGCTCGAGAAGACGGCGTTAGCTGGTCGTGTGGCGGCAAAGGCTTTTCGACAAAATGGGGTCATACTATACGGCTGGTGTGCGGAAGGAGAAAAAGACCAGCTCGGAAAGCCAGCGAGAGGTTCAAGAACTCAAGGCACGGTGGCACGGATTCGGAGATTGTCCAAGAGCAAGTGGAACAACGACTCGGAGCGGCGATCACCGCCATTGTGCCTACCTTGATCTCGGGGTTGAGTCGTGGATTGCGGGCGCCAACAGGGCCGCCCGATTCCTAGCTTCACGGCCAAGAACTTCGCATAATGCGATGGCGGGGCCATTGGTGCCTCCGCGGAGGTGGCATTAGTGTCTCCGACGCCACACGGAGCTTAATGCACCGGGTGTCGCCGGCCGGCACCTCTGCGACAAGCGGCCCCTCCGTAATCGTGACGCCGCCGTTGGCGGTGCCTCGACATTAGCCGAGCTCGACACCATCATCACGGTAACTAATTAAGCCTCTCTCGCCGAGGACTTCATCTCCTTGCTTTGGTCGGGCATCCCCGACGCCCTACATGTTTTCGCAGGGCGCCACCGACGCCGTGCACTCTCCTCCACTTCGTGAACAACGAGTTGGTCGATGTCGCCAAGGGCAAAATCGTTCAACCGGCAACCCTTGTTCCACGATGCCGGATGCCACCCAACTTGTTTAGGGTTCAACTGGTTCGGTTTGCCAGCTGCGACGACTTGTTACCTCCGATTCGACCCGTCGGGGCGGCGATGATGACATGATGACCCTCGGCGCTGCTGAGCTGGCCCTGCTTTGGCGAAGAGCCGATTCGTTTGAGGCGGGGACACCACCCCAAAGACAACACCACCGGTCGTGCGGCGCCAAGTCGGCCCCATGGCAAGACCGCCGCAACGGTGCCGGACATCCCTATGCCACTAGATCCAAACATGCATATGGCACAGGATCAGAACGACGACGATGATGACGATGATACATTTGGCAACGTCGATCAGTACTTTGCCGATCATGGGTACGATGGCGACTTCATGGGGCCTCCTTCTCAAGAACCAAACCCAACAAAAGACGTGTGCGATCTAGCTGGTACCGCGGAGAAGCCAAGTTGCAACAGGCGCCGTCTGGCGTTCAGCTCTTAGGAGACGCCTCCAGCTGCCGACTTCACTGAGCCTCAGATAGGCGAGGTGCAAAATATTATCAGCCCCAACACACTCAAGAAGGCGGTCTGTGAGCAGAACTTGGTCCCATTACAGGAGAAGAAGAAGGCACGCAAAAGAAAGACTAAGAAGGGTGTGAGCCAGCCGGCACCGAGTACGATCCGTGCTCAGGACGGGCCACCTTCACCGCAGGATATCTCGAGGAGGGTGCATGTGGCGGGTAGGGCGATGCTACCGACAAATATGCTCAATGCTGCAACCGGTGCTATGCGGAGTCTGCATGATGGTGTTCTTTCTTTGGAGAAGCGGCGTCTCGAGAGAAGGATGTGGCATACCGGTTTTCGCGGCCAAGGTGCGAGGGCAAGGGCTTTATGGATAACTCCATCGGGTGTACGATCGTCCTGCGCTTTTGATGACATCCACGCTATGTTGAACCTTCATCCGCTGCACTACACCTTCGTTCGTCTATTTTATTTGAGTATGGAGATGCGGATTATTCGCGACAAGACCACGGACATCGTGATAGTCGACCCCTTCTACATGCGTGCCAAGATCTTGGGCAGCGCGGGGACCGCAAGTCGCGAAGTTCTTACCTCGAAGGCGTCATTCTGGCAAACCAAGATAAGGATAACTTCCTCGTGCCTTACTTTCCCGAGTAAGTCCTCCCCTCAACCGGCCCGTAACATATGAATTCTTACATTTCGATCGTTTTTCTTTTAATATTTTGTGTTTTCTGCAGTGACACACGTTGCACGCTCATCCTCCTAAGCCCCAAATATTCCATGGCCACGTATTTCGACCCGGACCGCCAGTCGAACATAGACTACACAAATGTCAAGAAGGTTCTTGATGATGTTCTCCCCGGCTACGCCAACTCTGGAGGCACCTTGACCAAGCCTATTCGTAAGTACGGCAAGCACGTGTTCTCCCACAATACAACGTTCTGCTGCGTCAAGCAGCCACCTGGCGGTCAGAAGGGTGCCTACTACGCCATCTATCAGATGCGGGTGATCGTACGGGACCATCATCAACTTCTGCTACCGAGTAAACTCAAAGATTGGGCAAAGAGCGTGTCGGCAATCCAGGACGCGGACCTCCGACAAGAATTCTTTCGCATCCAGTCGGAGTTTGCGGAAATCATCCATCAAGATGTCCTTCGTACCTCGGGGCAGTTCTACCTCAACAATCAACCGTCCAACGGTGACATCGACACAATGCTACAAATGCGGTGACAACGACCATTATTTCATGACTCCCACGATGAGCGGCGGCTTCATCCACGCTCCGGTCCCTTGAGTCGAGTCGAAAGCGGTGATCTTGTGTTCAGTTCTCAAACATCGATTGGCTCATGTTGTAATTAAACTTTAATGAACTTGTAGTATATCTCTTTGGTTTCGAGAGTCGCTCAACTTAGATGTAATCGATGCTATTAATGTCTTGCTTTTCTCTCTGATCGTTCATTGCATACTTATATATTGCTTATGTATTGTATGTGAATTGGTACTAACGTTTACGTTTGGCTAGTGCATAGCGATGCCGACGTATGTCGTGTACAAGGGTAAGGTTCCGAGTCTACGATGACCGGAGGAGTGTCGAGACAGTTCACCGATTCAGCGATAACAGATTAAAGGGTACACCACTAGGGCGAGGCGAATCTAGATACGCCCGCTATCTAGCGGAGAGGAGAGGAGCGTTGGAGGAACCGGATGAAGACGAAGTTTCATCGTGATGATGCTCATCGTGATGACCGCAACTCTCTTCTATGTGATGATAGTTTAGATGATCGATATCGACTTGTAATGTGAAGACAAACTCACTACTCGCGGTCTCGAGACTTGTAATATAATGTTCTATCTTTGTTCGGTCTTTTCAATTCAGAGACTAATATGATGAATTGTATTCGGAGACTAATATGATGAATTGTATTCAAAGACTAATATTCTATTGTATTCGATGAATCTGTTGTTGATGTGTGCTGTCTATATTTTGTCAAATTATACATTTTGTAACCTGTGCAAAAAATAGAAAATAAAAAAAACTAATATTCATACTAATGGTGCATCACATGACAGTGCGCCATTAGTATGACAAAGCATACTAATGGCGCATCCTTTCGACAAGGCGCCATTAGTATCTGTGTTACTAATGGCGCATCCGTTGTCGTGCGCCATTAGTATGCCAAAGCACCTGGGTATACATGGCCCCTGAGAGGCATACTAATGGCACACCGTGGCCTATACTAATGGCGCACCAGTGGTGCGCCATTAGTAAAAATTACTAATGGCGTGCTAGTAATGGCGCACCAGTGATGCGCCATTAATGGCCAAATTAGGTGCGCCATTAGTAGCGGTTTTTCTAGTAGTGCAAGCAAACCTGACCACCCTCTTGCTTCTGAGATTGCCAAGAGCCTCTTGGTGTCCGCCACAGTTGGTTCTCTCAGGTATTGAGGTCTGAACACCTTGACCACGGCAGTTGCAAACCTGACCATGGCATCTCCGCATGTGCTCTCAGACATCCATAGGTACTCGTCCCACGAATTAGCGAGCGTGCCATATGCAAGCATCCAGAGTGCGGTCGTGCACTTCTGGTAACCAGAGAATCCAATCGTTCCCACGACGTCCTTCTTCAGGATGAATGTAACGCCCTCGATGCGGCTATATCTCCCACGTGTCGAAGCACGACTTAGAGGCATAACCGCATTGAAAGCAATGTCGCAAGTGAGGTAATCTTCGCACAATCCATGTAATACATAAGGTAAAAGAGATACATAGTTGGCTTACAGTCGCCACTTCACACAATACATAAATAAACATCCATCATTCAGTTTACACTCAAGGTCCGGCTACGGAACCAAAATAAAAGAAGACTATCTCAAATGCAACACAGATCCCGATCGCCTAACCGACTCCGCCATCGATCGTCGGAAATGAAACATAGTAACGACCAAGGGCCTCATCAAATTCCCACTTCAGCTCGATTCGCCATCTGCTTTGGCATCACCGGTACCGCATCTGTTTTGGTAGAATCATGAGCCACGGGGACTCGGCAATCTCACACCCGAGATCAAGACTATTTAAGCTTAAGGAAGGCTAGTGTAATGAGGTGGAGCTGCAGACAGCGACTAGCATACATGGTGGCTACATCGCAAAAGAGAGCGAGAAGAGAAGCAAGGCACGGTCGTGAAGCTAGTAGCGATCAAGAAGTGATCCCAAACTACTTACGTCAAACATAACTCCAACACCGTGTTCACTTCCGGACTCACGAGAAGGGACCATCACGATTACACACGATTGATGTATTTTAATTAAGGTCAACTTCGGGTTTTCTACAACCGACATTAACAAATTCCCATCTCGCCTCATAACCGCATGGCACGGCTTTCGAAAGATAATACCCTGCAGGGGTGTCCCAACTTAGCCCATGACAAGCTCTCGCGATCAACGAAGGAATAGACCTTCACCCAAGACACTCCGATCAGACTCGGTATCCCGGTACATCAAGACATTTCGACAATGGTAAAACAAGACCAGCAAAGCCGCCCGATTGTGCCGACAAATCCCGATAGGAGCTGCACATATCTCGTTCTCAGGGCACATCGGATGAGACATCCTACGAGTAAAACCAGACCTCGAGTTTCCCCAAGGGGGCCCCGCAGTCTACTCAGTTCGGACCAACACTTGAAGGAGCACTGGCCCAGGGGGGGCTAAAATAAAGATGACCCTCGGGCTCGCGAAAACCCAAGGGAAAAGGGGGTATAGGTGGCAAATGGTAAAACCAAGGTTGGGCCTTGCTGGTGGAGTTTTATTCAAAGCGAACTGTCAAGGGGGTCCCATAAATCACCCGACCGCGCAAGGAACGCAAAATCAAGGAACATAACACCGGTATAACGGAAACTAGGGTGGCAAGAGTGGAACAAATCACCAGGCATAAGGCCGAGCCTTCCACCCTTTACCAAGTATATAGATGCATTAATTAAAACAATAGATATTGTGATATCCCAAAATATCCGTGTTCCAACAAGGAACAAACTTCATCTTCACCTGCAACTAGCAACGCTATAAGAGGGGCTGAGCAAAAGCGGTAACATAGCCAAACAACGGTTTGCTAGGACATGGGTGGTTAGAGGTTTGACATGGCAACATGGGTGGCATGAAATAGCAAGTGATAGGTATCGCAGCATAGGCATAACAAAAGAGCGAGCATCTAGCAAGCAAAGATAGAAGTGATTTCGAAGGTATGGTCATCTTGCCTGCAAGGTTCTCAGAGTTGTCGAAGGCTTGATCCTCGTAGGCGTTCTCAACAGGTTCCTCGTTCACGTACTCGTCTCCCGGCTCTACCCAAAGCAAGAACACAAGCAACGGAACCACAATCAAACAAGGAACAATGCACAAGCAATATGATGCAATACATGATATACGATGCGAGATGTGATATGCAATGCATATGTGTGCTCCGGAAGGAAAATGATGAACTGGCATCAACTTGGCAAACCAAGTATGCCGCTGAAAGATGAGATGATTTCGGTTGAAATCGATATAAAGATCACCGAATCGGATGCACGGTTTGCAAATGACAAGCAAAACAAGAATGACGCAAATCTGCGTTTAATAAAGACGATGCTACTTAGCATGCAACAAGAAACTATGCTACAAAGACCCCAACATACAAACAAAGCATATGGCAGCGATCTACGGAGATTCTTAACAAAGAGGAACACTGAGCTACGGCTAAATCACATGATAACATGTTCAAACAAGCATGGTGAAAGTGCAAAAATATCAGTTCACAGACTTAGTGAAAATACTAACATGCCAGAATTAACATCGAGGAAGGCATGTTTAGAGCAAGCAAACAACATGCTACAGGAACTTATAATAGCAAAACAAGGCATGACATGGTTCTACTCAAAGCATATATCAATAGTCCCTTACTGACCATAAGCCAAAAAGGACTAGAGGATATGATGGCACCCATGTAAACATCGCAAGTTTTATTACAGATCTCAGACTTAGCAGAAAACTGGGCATGGCAAAAACAGATAACAAGTAGGCATGTTCGTGAGCTCGATGCACTCACTACAGAGCATCTCATGATAAACTAAGCATACACCCATCAAGAAGACATGGCATAGAAGCTATAAATGGCAAGAACAACATCATAGCATACACGGATCAACTACAACGACCTCGTGAAAATTGAATCTCATGCAAACAATCTGTCAGGAAACATTTTCAAGCAAAAGTAGAGCACGAAAATGACATGCTAGCCTACTCCATAAATGCCAAAAAAGGCATGGATGGATAGAGCACATCCATATGTTCAAAACACCCTTACTGATCATGCTCAAAAAGGGCATAGATCTCTCTGTAACAACATGAACATATGGCATAAAAATAACAGCAGGACAAGACTTAGTGAAAACACTAAGTTCCTGAAATCAGCAACATCATCATCCCTACTTTGCATGCTTGTTCTAGTCAACACATAACTCACAAAAATACATGGCATACACCCCTGGAAATATGGCATGGCATAGTTCAACTCACATGTAGGACTCAAGTTCATAAGGTGCACACATTAATCATGGCAAAAATGATAAAAGTGCAAGTTCTGTTAAGAAACAGAAACTAACATCACATAGCCCTCTTCCAACAGCATTTCGGGCATCAAGATGAGCTCAAATGCAAATGATGCAATGGAATGAAATGATGTACTATTCGAGGCGAACAATTTGACATATTATATGCACGAAACGAAGCCACGGGTGCGGAGATGTGATGCGATGAAGATGCAATGATTTTAACACAGACATGGGACTTAGTGAAAAAAAAGAGGGGGAGAGGGTCAACCCTAGCAGATCGGATCTCGCCGGAGTTGCTCCGGTGGCCGGATCCGGGCGCGGGGACGCCGGATCTGGGGCCAGGGACTGCGGGGACGTGGCGGAGGGGCACGGCCGGCGGCGGATGGCGCGGGCGCGGCGGCGCGGGCGCGTAGCGCGGCGCATGTTCGGGCAGCATGCATGTGTGTGTGTGCGGCGGCGCAGCGGCGGCGGCGGCAGCAGCAGAAGCATGAAGAAGCGCGGCGGCGAAGGCAAGGGTCGGGGGCGCTTCATGAATGGGCGGAAGCATGGCAGGCATGGGGCGCGGCGACGGGCAATGCTGCATGGCGGTGGCGGCGCGAAGGCCACGCGTGGCAGCCATGGATCGCTGCTGGGCGCGACGGCATGACGCGTCCGGCGCCATCCGGACGTGTCCGTGAGGGAGAGGAGCGGGGAGCTAGGGTTTGGGTGGTTTTGACCTGGGATTTCGGGGGAGAGGGTGATTTTATAGGTAGAAGGAGCTAGGAATGTCCAAATGAGGTGCGGTTTTCGCCCACACGATCGTGATCGAATGACCGAGAGCATGGAGGTGACTTAGATGGGTTATTGGGCTGTTTTGGAGGGTTGTTGGGCTGCAACTCAAAAGAGGCCTTGCTGGAGAGCGGTTAACCGTTGGAGTACCAAACGAACTCCAAATGACCCGAAACTTGACAGGTGGTCTACCGGTGCTATACCAGGGCCACTTGGCAAGGCTCGGTCCATTCCAAGAATGTTCAACGCCCGCACACGGAAAAATGTAAAACGGGACGCCGGGGAACATAGGAGTGCCGGATTGCAAAACGGACAACGGGGAAAATGCTCGGATGCATGAGACGAACACGTATGCAAATGAGATGCACATGATGACATGATATGAGATGCATGACATGGACAAAATGCAAAACGAAAACAAAACCAGACCATGGCGGGAATATCATAGCACATGGCCGAAAATGGCAAGAGTTGGAGTTACAAATATGGAAAGTTACATCCGGGGTGTTACAACACTCCACCACTACAAGAGGATCTCGTCCCGAGATCTAGGACTGAAAGAACTCTGGATATTCGGAACGGAGGTGATCCTCGCGCTCCCAGGTGGCTTCTCGCTCGGAATGGTGTGACCACTTTACTTTCAAGAATTTGATTGACTTGTTGCGAGTCTTGCGCTCGGTTTCTTCAAGAATAGCAACAGGGTGCTCATGATAAGAGAGATCTTCTTGGAGGTCAATTTCTTCAAAGTTGATAGTGCGTTCAGGAATCTTGAAGCACTTGCGAAGCTGTGACATGTGAAACACATCGTGCACGTTTGCAAAGTTGGATGGAAGCCCAAGTTGATAGGCGAGATCGCCTCTTTTGCCAATGATCTTGAAAGGACCCACGTATCTAGGGGCAAGCTTCCCTTTGATACCGGGCGGACGAGTGCCTTTCATTGGAGAGACGCGAGGTAGACATGGTCTCCGATTTCAAAAGCCACATCACGGTGCTTGTCATCATAATAGCCCTTCCGCGCGATTATGCGGCTTTGAGATTCTCACGAATGACTTTGCACATTTCTTTGGCTTCGTGATCAAGTCGTTGCCAAGAAGTTGGCGCTCACCATCTCGGACCAGCTTGAGAGGAGTACGCACTTTACGCCATAGAGAATTTCGAATGGGGCCTTGCGAACTCGCTGGAAGCTGTTGTTGTAGGAGAACTCGGCATATGGAAGACAATCTTCCCACTTCATGCCAAAAGAAATGACACAAGCCCTGAGCATATCTTCAAGGATTTGATTGACTCGCTCGACTTGGCCACTAGTTTGAGGATGGAAAGCTGTGCTGAAACGAATGTTGGAGCCCATGGCCTTCTGAAAGGAGTCCCAGAACTTAGAGGTGAAGATGCTTCCACGGTCTGAAGAGATCAATTGCGGAATACCGTGCAAGGAGACAATTCTGGAGGTGTATAGCTCGCCGGTGAGCTCTTTGTGATAGATTCTTTGATAGGAAGAAAATGAGCCACTTTAGTAAGCTTGTCAATGACAACGAAGATGGCATCATTTCCACGCTTGGACTTAGGAAAACCAGTCACGAAGTCCATCTCGATATGATCAAACTTCCATTCCGGAATAGCAAGAGGTTGGAGGAGACCAGCTGGTCTTTGGTGTTCTGCTTTCACCCTTCTGCAGACATCACATTCATTCACGAATTGAGCAATTTCTCGCTTCATTCGAGTCCACCAATATGACTGCTTGAGGTCATGGTACATCTTCGTACTTCCAGGATGAATGGATAGAAGAGAATTGTGTGCCTCATTCATGATGACTTTTCTCAGATCGCCTTTAGGAACCACAATACGATCCTCGAAGAAAAGAGTGTCTTTGTCATCCAAGCGATAGCACTTGTATTTGGAAATGCCCTTGTCAATACCACGTTTCACTTTCTTCACCATGGCATCCAGGAGTTGTGCCTCACGAATTTGATCTTCCAAAGCAGGAGAGACTATGAGGTTGGCAAGAAAGCCTTGAGGAACAACTTGAAGATTCATCTTGCGGAAAGCTTCACAAAGATCCGGTTGGAAGGGCTTGAGAATTAAGCTGTTGCAATAAGCCTTTCTCGCCGAGCATCTGCAATCACATCGCCTTGCGAGTATATTCAATACTTGGATTGTACTCTTGAATCATTTCGACCCATCGAGTTTGCCTGAGGTTGAGGTTTGGTTGAGTGAAGATATACTTGAGACTCTTGTGATCGGTGAAAATGTTCACTTTCCTTCCCAACAAGAGATGTCTCCATGTTATCAATGCATGGACAACTGCCGCCAACTCAAGATCGTGAGTGGGGTAGTTCTTTTCGTTGGGCTTTAACTGGCGGGAGGTATAGGCCACAACTTTATCTTGCATTAACACAGCACCGAGACCTTGCAAGGAAGCATCACAGAAAACTTCGAATGGCTTGGATTCATCAGAGGAGTCAAGACAGAGCTGTGACTAGCTTCTCTTTGAGGGTGTTGAAAGCGACATCACACTCAAAGGCCCGAGACATACTTGACGTGCTTCGGAGGAGGTTGGAAAGAGGCTTTGCAATCTTAGAGAAATTCTCAACGAATCTTCGCAATAGCTTGCAAGATCGAGAAAATCATGGAGCTGCTTGACATTCGAGGAGGTTCCCAATTCGAGCAGCGAGACACCTTCGCCGGATTAACAGCGATGCCCTTGGTGGAGATGATATGACCAAGATAAAGAACTTCATCAAGCCGTAACTCACATTTGGAAAACTCAGATAGAATTGATGCTCTCGAGCTTGTCGAGCACCAATCGCAAATGTTTGGCATGATCCTGCTTGTTCTTGGAGAAGACCAAAATATCATCGAGATACACCAAGACGAAATCATTTGTGTAGGGGTTGAAGATAAAGTTCATCATGCGAGAGAATGTTGGAGGAGCATTAACAAGGCCGAAAGACATGACAGTATATTCATAAGAACCAAAGCTTGTTCTGAATGTTGTCTTGGGAATATCTTGTTCACGAATGCGAATCTGATGATAACCCATACGGAGGTCAAGCTTGGAGAATACTTTAGCACCTTTGAGTTGCTCGAATAACTCATTGATGTTGGGAAGTGGATACTTGTTCTTGATTGTCTTCTTGTTTAATGGACGGTAATCAACACAAAGTCGGTCCGTGCCATCCTTCTTCTGGACAAAAAGAACTCCACATCCCCATGGAGATGAACTCGGTCTGATCAAACCCAGACGCTCTTGTTCATCGAGTTGTTTCTTCAATTCTTTCAGCTCCTTGGGTCCAAGCTTGTAAGGACGCTTGCAAACGGGTTCGATGCGTGCTCAAGATCGATAACGAATTCGACCGCCGATGCGGAGGCATACCGGAAGCTCTTCCGAAAGACATCTTGGTACTCACAAACGATCGAATCGAGAGATAGCATCCAACTCGCCCTTCTCATTGAGAGAAAACAACCAAATGGTTTCATCACGAAGCGGCATAGATGATAACATCCTCGGAAGGGTGTGTCAATTGAATTTCCCGGCAAAGACAATCAAGTTGAGCCTTGTCTTTGAGAAAGCCATCCATCCCGAGAATTAGATCAATATCCGAGTCACCAAGAACAATTGGTTTAGACAGAAATCTATAGTCGCCCATCTTGATAGAAACATCAGGAGCAACCAAACTAGAAGTCATAAGTTTTCCCGGAGAAACAACTTGCATAACTTTGGACAAGACCTCAGATCAAAAGCGTAGCCGATGCAAAAGGATATGCCATGAAAGAATGCGATGCACCAAGATCAAATAAGACTTTTGCGGGAATATCATTAATCGGAAGATTACCCATTATCACATCGGAAGAATCCTCCGCTTGAGCTGCATTCATCATATTCACCTTTGCATACTTTGGATTATGCTTGACCCTTTGCATTGCTTGAAGACCTCACAGGAGGAGGAGGCGGAAGGCGCCTTTGGTTATGGCATTTGTTCGCATAGTGACCCTTCTGCTGGCACTTGTTGCAGTCACCTCCGAGAGCGGACGGTGATAAGGAGCATTTGACCTTGGAGCTTGAGGTGAGACTTGTTCGTAGCTTGGGTTGGGTGGGTGGGAAGATCCACGACCACGAAGTTCTTCTCACGATAAGGCCGACGGAACGGAGGAGGAGGAAGGTAGAACTTTTGTGCTTAGCTGCGCTTTGAGAGGAAGAAGACCGAATCGCATCCCGATTCTCTTCTTTGAAGCCTCACACTTGAGCTGAGCACCTTCTTGCTTGAGGGCCATATTGTAGAATTGATCGAACCGAGTAGGCCCAACAAGAACGAGAGCTAACTGCAGATCCTCTTTAAGGCCACCTCGAATCGATAGATCATACTTTTCTCATCAGAACGCCTTGTTTAGCGGCGAGCAAGTTTCAAATCAGATGTTGTATTCAGACATCGACATGTTCCTTGCTTGAGATTGCGGAACTCCTCACGCTTGCTCTCAACAACACCTTTGGTAGGAATGTGGTGAGCTTTAAAGTCCCGGATGTAAATCAGTCCAAGTAATCACTCGACCACCTCTCGAATCCTTGTATTTTGGAACCAATCAACCGCTCGATCCTTGAGCTGAAAAGACGCGAACTTGACGTAGTCCTCGTGTCCGACATTGCTGCATTCAAATGCTTGTCGATATCCACGAGCCAATTGTCGGCGTCGTGGCCTCGACACGAGAGTGAAAGACTTTGGCTGATTTGCAAGGAACTGGTTGAGGGTAGGAAAGCGTGGCTGATGATAGAACTGCCCTTGACCTTGATTCCCTTGGTTGCCTTGGCCTTGCTTACGCTCTTGCATCAGCTGGATCAACAAACTGAGCGTTGGCGTTAGTGGTTGCCATCAAAGTTTGTCATGCCTCCGGAGGCGGAGGTGGAGGTGGAGGGTTCGCCTGACTCCCATCACTGTGTTCCGGATTACGACGCGAGGCGGAGCCATCTCAAGAGGGTGACATCCGTTAGCATCTTGATAGACAGATAGACAAGTTGAATCAACGGATAGAAATTGCAACATATAGTCTTCACAATAAACATTCAACAGGATGAATGAATGAATTCCAAAGTAAACATCACGCCCATTAAGGTGAGAAGCCACTTGATAAGAGATTGATGAATGAAAATAAAAACAAGGTATGAATGGAACAAATAAGTGGTAAGGATTACCCAATCACAAACCAAATATCTGCGGAAGAAATGCTAGAGCTACTTGAATCCCACCTATAAACTTCCAAACTTTCGGTTATGCAATCAGTGTTGGGGATACAGGAAGCAATATATATCACCCAAACTAACAATCCCTACATCCATTGTATCCATCCTTCAACACATAACCAAGAAACCTTCGAAATCGTGTACCTCAACCTTCAAAAGCATCCGTTATATGAGTCATGGCAATACTCCGTACTCACCTCAAGATGGGTTAGCGGGGTTATCTCACCAACGAATCGCATAAAAGAGTTTTTCGATGTCGGTACTAAACTCGGGTATTCCAGAATCGCAACGATAAAATTATGACGACAACACCTCGAGCTCAACTCCCGGGACACCTCCACTAAACCCCTGCCGACGGAGGCACCAAGACAATGTTGTCATCATAAAACAATCGAACGATTCTAAGATACCCGCGTGATCCTAAAAAAAATTAGTGAAATTTGAGGAGAGGAAAGTCAAAACTTCTACGCCATGAGACCTCACCAGAGCGACAAAGGACCGAGGAGTAAAAGAATTCCTAACTCTCCGATATATATAATCCTAAATGACTCAAAACATTTTCTAGACACAACTCGCCGCTAAAAGCGATCAAGCGGTGGGGCTCCTAAGGTCGGGATGGCTCGATACCAACTTATAGCGCCCTCGATGCGGCTATATCTCCCACGTGTCGAAGCACGACTTAGAGGCATAACCGCATTGAAAGCAATGTCGCAAGTGAGGTAATCTTCACAATCCATGTAATACATAAGGTAAAAGAGATACATAGTTGGCTTACGATCGCCACTTCACACAATACATAAATAAACATCCATCATTAGGTTTACACTCAAGGTCGACCACGGAACCAAAATAAAAGAAGACTATCTCAAATGCAACACAGATCCCCGATCGCTCTAACTCGACTCCGCCATCGATCGTCTGAAATGAAACATAGTAACGACCAAGGGCCTCATCAAATTCCCACTTCAGCTCGGTTCGCCATCTGCTATTTGGCATCACCGGTACCTACATCTATTTTGGTAGAATCTGTGAGCCACGGGGACTCAGCAATCTCACACCCGTGAGATCAAGACTATTTAAGCTTAAGGGAAGGCTGGTGTAATGAGGTGGAGCTGCAGCAAGCGACTAGCATATATGGTGGCTACATTGCAAAAGAGAGCGAGAAGAGAAGCAAGGCACGGTCGTGAAGCTAGTAGCGATCAAGAAGTGATCCTGAAACTACTTACGTCAAACATAACTCCAACACCGTGTTCACTTCCCGGACTCCGCCGAGAAGGGACCATCACGGTTACACACACGGTTGATGTATTTTAATTAAGGTCAACTTCGGTTTTCTACAACCGACATTAACAAATTCCCATCGCCTCATAACCGCGGGCACGGCTTTGAAAGATAATACCTGCAGGGTGTCCCAACTTAGCCCATGACAAGCTCTCGCGATCAACGGCGAATAGACCTTCACCCAAGACACTCCGATCGACTCGGTATCCCAGACATCAAGACATTTCGACAATGGTAAAACAAGACCAGCAAAGCCGCCTGACAGCCGACAAATCCCGATAGGAGCTGCACATATCTCGTTCTCAGGCACATCGGATGAGACATCCACGAGTAAAACCAGACTCGAGTTTCCCCAAGGGGCCCCGCATCTACTCGATTCGGACCGACACTCGCGAGCACCGCCTGTGGGGGCTAAAATAAAGATGACCCTGCTCGCGAAAACCCAAGGGAAAAGGGGTATAGGTGGCAAATGGTAAAACCAAGGTTGGACCTTTTTGGAGGAGTTTTATTCAAAGCGAACCGTCAAGGGGTCCCATAAATCACCCGACCGCGTAAGGAACGCAAAATCAAGGAACATAACACCGGTATAACGGAAACTAGGGTGGCAAGAGTGGAACAAATCACCAGGCATAAGGCCGAGCCTTCCACCCTTTACCAAGTATATAGATGCATTAATTAAAACAATAGATATTGTGATATCCCAAAATATCCGTGTTCCAACAAGGAACAAACTTCATCTTCACCTGCAACTAGCAACGCTATAAGAGGGGCTGAGCAAAAGCGGTAACATAGCCAAACAACGGTTTGCTAGGACATGGGTGGTTAGAGGTTTGACATGGCAACATGGGTGGCATGAAATAGCAAGTGGTAGGTATCGCAGCATAGGCATAGCAAAAGAGCGAGCATCTAGCAAGCAAAGATAGAAGTGATTTCGAAGGTATGGTCATCTTGCCTGCAAGGTTCTCAGAGTTGTCGAAGGCTTGATCCTCGAGGCATTCTCAACAGGTTCCTCGCTCACGCACTCGTCTCCGGCTCTACCCAAAGCAAGAACACAAGCAACGGAACCACAATCAAACAAGGAACAATGCACAAGCAATATGATGCAATACATGATATACGATGCGAGATGTGATATGCAATGCATATGTGTGCTCCGGAAGGAAAATGATGAACCGGGCATCAACTTGGCAAACCAAGTACGCCGCTGGAAAGATGAGATGATTTCGGTTGAAATCGATATAAAGATCATCGGAATCGGATGCACGGTTTGCAAATGACAAGCAAAACAAGAATGACGCAAATCTGCGTTAAAGACGATGCTACTTAGCATGCAACAAGAAACTATGCTACAGCACCCCAACATACAAACAAAGCATATGGCAGCGATCTACAGGAGATTCTTAACAAAAGAGGAACACTGAGCTACGGCTAAATCACATCATAACATGTTCAAACAAGCATGGTGAAAGTGCAAAAAATATCAGGTTCACAGACTTAGTGAAAATACTAACATGCCAGAAATTAACATCAGGAAGGCATGTTTAGAGCAAGCAAACAACATGCTACAGGAATTTATAATAGCAAAACAAGGCATGACATGATTCTACTCAAAGCATATATCAATAGTCCCTTAGTGACCATAAGCCAAAAAGGACTAGAGGATATGATGGCACCCATGTAAACATCGCAAGTTTTATTACAGATCTCAGACTTAGCAGAAAACTGGGCATGGCAAAAACAGATAACAAGTCGGCATGTTCGTGAGCTCGATGCACTCACTACAGAGCATCTCATGATAAACTAAGCATACACCCATCAAGAAGACATGGCATAGAAGCTATACATGGCAAGAACAACATCATAGCATACACGGATCAACTACAACGACCTCGTGAAAATTGAATCTCATGCAAACAATCTGTCAGGAAACATTTTCAAGCAAAAGTAGAGCACGAAAATGACATGCTAGCCTACTCAATAAATGCCAACAAAGGCATGGATGGATATAGCACATCCATATGTTCAAAACATCCTTACTGATCATGCTCAAAAAGGGCATATATCTCTCTGTAACAACATGAACATATGGCATAAAAATAACAGCAGGACAAGACTTAGTGAAAACACTAAGTTCCTGAAATCAGCAACATCATCATCCCTACTTTGCATGCTTGTTCTAGTCAACACATAACTCACAAAAATACATGGCATACATCCCTGGAAAGATGGCATGGCATAGTTCAACTCACATGTAGGACTCAAGTTCATAAGGTGCACACATTAATCATGGCAAAATGATAAAGTGCAAGTTACATTAAGAAATGTAAACTAACATCACATAGCCCTCTTCCAACAGCATTTCGGGCATCAAGATGAGCTCAAATGCAAATGATGCAATGGAATGAAATGATGTACTATTCGAGTCGAACAATTTGACATATTATACGCATGAAACGAAGCCACGGGGTGCGGAGATGTGATGCGATGAAGATGCAATGATTTTAACACAGACATGGGACTTGGTGAAAAAAACGAGGGGGAGAGGGTCAACCCTAGCAGATCGGATCTCGCCGGAGTTGCTCCGGTGCTCGCCGGAGTTGCTCCGGTGGCCGGATCCGGGCGCGGGGACGCCGGATCTGGGGCTGTGGATCGCGGGACGCGGCAGGAAGGCTTGGCCGTGGCGGATGGCGTGGGGCGTCGCTGCGGGCGGGGCAATGGTGGTCCGGCGGCGAAGCTGTGGCGGCGGCGAAGCGGCGGCGGCGAAGGCGGGTCGCGGGCGCTGGGCGGAGCGGCGGCTTCATGGCCATGGGGCAGCGACGGACGAAGGGGGCATGGGCGATGGGCGGCGCGGCGCCACGTGGCAGCCGCGATCAGGCTAGCTGCGTTCAGGCGCGGCGGAGGCGTCCGGCGCCGTCCGGACGTGTCCAGCGCGGGGAGAGGAGCGGGGAGCTAGGGTTTGGGTGGTTTTGACCCGGGATTTCGGGGGAGAGGGTGATTTTATAGGTGGAAGGAGCTAGGAATATCCAAATGAGGTGCGGTTTTCGCCCACATGATCGTGATCGAACGACCGAGAGCATGGAGGTGACTTAGATGGGTTATTGGGCTGTTTTGGAGGGTTGTTGGGCTGCAACTCAAAAGAGGCCTTGCTGGAGAGCGGTTAACCGTTGGAGTACCAAACGAACTCCAAATGACCCGAAACTTGACAGGTGGTCTACCGGTGCTATACCAGGGCCACTTGGCAAGGCTCGGTCCATTCCGAGAATGTTCAACACCCGCACACGGAAAAATGTAAAAGGGGACGCCGAGGAACATAGGAGTGCCGGATTGCAAAACGGACAACGGGGAAAATGCTCGGATGCATGAGACGAACACGTATGCAAATGAGATGCACATGATGACATGATATGAGATGCATGACATGGACAAAATGCAAAACAAAAACAAAACCCAACCACGGCGGGAATATCATAGCACATGGCCGAAAATGGCAAGAGTTGGAGTTACAAATATGGAAAGTTACATCCGGGGTGTTACAATGTAGTAGTCATCATAGGACCAAACGCCATGGTACAAACGATCGAAGACAGTCTTGCGCATCCGATTACGCTGGCAAAAATGGTCAGCGAAGAGTGCAGCAGGGGCGAAGTAGTCAACCATCAGTGTCAAATGGTTGCAAGCCCTGTTGCGATTGAGCACTAGATGACTCTTGATCGAGCCCTTGAAACTGAGAACATGCTCCTCCGCACGCTCTGCAACTTCAAGGACCGCCTGCATTATCGCCGTCTCATCAGAGTACTCCTCCTCATCCAACGAGCCGCCAGACGACTCAACAAATTGCTCGTATATGTACTCCAACTCGCAATCCATTGCTAGAAAGAAGAAGGAAAAACTGTTTTTAGCTCCGGCGATTCATTGAACTGTTGCCGGGCACGGTGAATATAGTAGTAGCGTATGGTATCTGGCGGGGCGGTCGGGGGACAGGGGTTGAACGACAACGGCAAAGAAGCGGGGTGGAGCCCTGCTAGGGCGCTAGAGGTGACGGAGACGTAAAGTTTCGACAAGGGTGTGGTGTGGCGGCCAGGGTGGTGGAGCGGCGGCGAAGGTAAGAGAGAAAGAAGGAAGAAGAGAAATAGGGAGGATGGAGGCACGGGGTCCGGGAAGGGTTTTAGGTGGGCTGAGGGTGTCGGAGTCCTATGCGTCTGTTGTCTGGACTATCAAAAAGCTCTCCCACTTTTGTCTCAGTTTGCAGGAAAAAGTACATCCGGACCGCACTGAGACCGATATGCCCGCGTTGGATGGCTTCCGTGGTTCGGACAGCACGGTCCGAACGGATGCAGGCGATTTGCGAGTCCACCTTGAAAATGCCCTAATGCCTATCTAGCATTGTATGTCAGTGTTGTTGGCTTCTTTGTCTTTCTTCTATAAAACTAGTTGACCCGTACGCCAAATGGCGGAGACCCACTAAACCCATGTTCACGATGAAAATAATTTCCTTTAGTAAGGACAGACGATGTATATACCCATTGTAGTTTGGTAGTAGAAAGTCATATATGAAATTAAACCTATGCTTAGTTGGTTTAGTTGTGGCCCTTGAATCCATATGTGTTTTGGAAAGAAAACATGGTTTAATTGATTTCGTTGTGGGCAAGCAGGTCCTACACATTTTAATTTGGTAGTACACAATCTCAATGAAGACCACGTCGACCTGAAAATATGTGTATTTTCAAGTAATTTCTTGTTGCGCCATTAGAGACGAATTTTTTTTAAACACAGTACAAACGCAAGCGCTCATATATACGCGCATACACTCACCCTTATGAACACACACACTCACACTCTACCCCATGAGCACCTTCAAAAGAGCCGGCATATCATCTTGAAATTTACGAAGTCATCGTAGCCACCTCGTCGTCGATGGGAACGTCTCCTCTCACTGAATGCGCATCGCTAGAAATCCTGAAATAAATCCAGAAATAAATGCGAGCACCAGGACTTAAACTCTAATGGGCTAGGGATACAATAGTCCCTCTAACCATCCAACCACATGTTGGTCTGCATTAGAGATGGATTTTAGTTAGTTGTGGGCAAGGAGGTACGTACACATTTTAATTTGGTAGTATAGAATCCCATTGAAGACCACGTCGCGCTGAGAGTAATCTCTTGTTGCGTCATCAGAGACCCACTGAACACCATTTTTTTGGAAAAGGGGGGACTCCCCGGCCTCTGCATTAAGAGCGATGCATACAGCCATCTTATTAACGAAGCAACAAAATGTGCGTACAAAGTTTCATAGTCTCAAACTGAAAACAATAAAAAGCAGCCCACACAGAGCGCAGAAGGCTAGAACACTAACTAGCCAATAAAAGAGCCACAACCGGCTGGCTAAAGAGATAGGAAAACTAATTGTCTATCCTATTACATAACCGCCATCCAAACCGGTTGAAGATATCCCGAGCAACCATCTCCCACCGGATAGACCCAGTAACCAAATGCTCCCTGGCCTCCATCGGAGTGAGTAATGACCATGAACGGATCAACGCCGTAGCTCGGAAGATAACACGCAAAAATGAATTCGTGATGATCTGTTAAAACCAAATCATTTCGCATGACCAGATGGTCCACATTAAAGCACAGACTCCAACCCGAATATGTCTTGCTATTGTAGAGTCAATCCCATATAGTCAATTCCCAAATAAAGCATTAACAAGATTCGTGGAGTGATATTAAAAGCAATGTGGACCGTCGCCAAAGAACCTTGGCGTGAGCAATCAAAAAGAGATGTTTAATTGTCTCATCTCGATCACGTAAACTACACCTAGTAGGTCCCTGTCCAATTACGCTTTATTAAGTTGTCCTTTGTTAGAACAACTTGTTTATGAACAAACCACATAAACACTTTTATTTTCAAAGGTACTTTGACATCCCGCACACTCTTGGAAGTTGGAATGGAGCTTGTATTAATAACATCAATGTACATCGACCTCCCGTAAATACTCCAGCGTAGTCAACTTCAACAGAATTTATCCGGTTGGTCGAAAGTTGAACCTCCATTAGTCTCCTAACTAATCGGAGCCAAACCTCCCAACGATCGCTCGCTAATGACCGTCTAAACTGAATATTAAGGGGATAGATTGAAATACCGTTGCCACGAACACCTCACGTCGTTGAGCAATACGATATAAAGACGGATATTGAATGGCTGGGGTGAGTCGCCCACCAAGCGTCCTCCCGTAAACGTGTAGTGGACCCATTGCCAATGACAACTTTTGTCCTATTGAACATTAATTGTTTGACTTTCATGAGCCCTTTCCGTAAAGGCGAGTCCATCGCCTAATCGTTACCGATAACGCCCTAGTCGGAGGTACTTGCTGCGAATGATTTGCGCCCACATAGCTTCCAACCGCTAGCGAAGCTTCCACAACCACTTACTAAGAAGGCATCTGTTTTAACCTCAAGATTCTCAATGCCAAGCCCGCCTTGGTCTTTGGGTCGACAGATAATATCCCACTTAGCAAGCCGGTATTTTCTTTTAAGCTCATCACCCCGCCAAAAGAAGCGTGATCGATAGAAGTCCGATCTTTCCTCACTCCCACTGGAACCTCAAAGAACGATAAGAGGAACATAGGCATACTCGTGAGCACCGAGTTTATCAAGACTAACTGCCTCCATATGACATGAGCTTACCCTTCCAAAGCAGACTCGGTTTCTTTTCAAAACGATCCTCGATACACTTCCACTCTGCTTGTTAGCCTCACGATGATGAATCGGAATGCCAAGGTAGGAGAAGGCGGACTTCCCAACTCACACCCAAACAATTGCCTATAGGAGTCATGTTCGTCTTTGGCCCTACCAAAGCAGAACAATTCGCTCTTATGAAAATTAATCTTTAACCCCGATAATTGTTCAAATAGGCATAACAACAACTTCATATTTTTCGCCTTGGCCAAATCATGCTCCACGAAAATGATTGTATCATCAGCGTATTGAAGGATGGATACACCTCCATCAACCAGATGAGGTACTAAACCACCCACTTGACCATGGTCCTTAGCCCTTCCGATCAAAATTGCTAACATATCCACCACGATGTTAAACAAGACAGGGACATTGGATCTCCTTGCTCGAGGCCCTTATGAGTCCGGAAGTAATGACCTATATCGTCATCGACTTTAATACCCACACTCCTTTTTGCGTAAAAGATTCTACCGATGGCGCCAAGCCTCATCAAAACCTTTCATACGCAATGCTGTTCAAGGAACGCCACTGACCTTATCATACGCCTTCTCAAAATTCACCTTAAAATTTACCCCATCTAATTTTTAGAGTGAATTTCATGGAGCGTTCATGAAGGACAACCACCCCTTCGAGGATGTTTCGTCCCAAGCATGAAAGCAATTTGGGATGGTTGCACCACGTAAAGCTTAATCTGTGAGAACTGTCGTCCGACCATGGTAAAGATTTTGAAACTAACATTGAGAAGGCAAATTGGCCTGAATTGCTCAATTCGCACAGCCTCCGTTTTCTTAGGGAGGAATGTGATAGTTCCAAAATTCAACTGAAATAATTGAAGCTGTCCAGAGAAAAGATCGTGAAACATAGGTAACAGACCCCCCTTAATAATCTGCCAGCACCTTTTATAAAACATTCCATTTGTGCTTTGAAAAAAATTCCACTGTCAATAGCACTATTTGTCTACTACATGCTTCATAGAAGTGTTTTGATTGTTCATAACTTTTATATGATTGTTGTCCTCTGATAATCTGATAAAACATATATGTTCCGTCGACCACCCACATGAAAAGGAAAGTAAAATACTTCTGTTACTTTGAAAATGACCTCAGGCTCAACTCACATATATCATTAGATAAGCTCATCGAGACTGAATTCCCTGACCGACCATTGATACATCATCCCCACACTTCTGGTTCTGTTCTTTGTAACATGGACTATTTACATGTGGCACACACTGTTGGCGCTTTTCAAAGAAGTTAGCATGTGAAAAGTAGCAGAACCAGTACAGTAGAAAAGGAGGTAATAGCACCGCAGGTCCTTCAACTTGTCTTGTATGTGATGGTTTAGTCTTCAAACTTGCAAAAGTAGATTATTTGGTCCTCCAACTTGTCCTCGAGGTGCATATTTGGTCCTGGCCCAATCAGCAACAGCCAAGTGGAGCCAGCGGGGCAGAGCCGGTCAGCGTCTCAACTTTTGCATTTAGCCCCCTGCCATTTATGGGAATTAACTCGCAGGACACCTCATGGCGCCAATGCTCGGCACTGCGGCGAGCTTGGCGGGCACGGTGCCTGACAGGCGGTTGTGGTCTACTGCGAGGAACGGCGGCCTGGGCATCGCTGCAATGGACACCGAGATGGTGCCCGCGAGGCGAACGTTGGACAGATCGTGTCCCCGGCAGGGAGCGCTAGCGCATGTCTTCCAACCTCGCCGTATCCTTCTTCTCCCACCAGGCCTCCCCAGCCATGGCAGCTACATAGCTGAACGCGTACGCGCGGCCATACAGCCGCCGCTCCGCCCGCGCCCACCTCACCCGCTAAAGCCCCATCATTCCACGATGCCGGGGTACCACAGCGACGCCGGCTACCCGCCGACTTCCCTGTTCGCCGCCAACTACTCCCGCGCTATTCCCCGAGCATCACTACCCCGGGCCCCTCCCGCCGTGCCCTTTCTTCCACGAGCACGTCACCGCGCCGCGTCACGACGTCGCCCGCGCGGGGTCATGTTCGATCCTGAGAAGATGTACGCGTAGGTGATGCACAGCTTCAACTACAAGCACAAGGGGCGAGCGGCCGCGGTCGGGAAGGGCAAGGGAGGACCCGTGACTCGCCCTCTGTTGCCGGCGGCACTGCCGTGCGGGCCGCGGGGGCACCGGGCCAGGGGCAGGAGCAAGGTGTACGTGCCGGCGGCGCGCGCTGGAGGGCGGGAGAGGTCGCCGTCGCTCACGAGACGGAGGGCGTGGCCGGTGCCCCCGCCGTCCTGGGCCTGGCACGGCCGCAGCCGCACGACCGTCATGATCCGCGACATCCCCAACAAGCTCACGTAAGCGACCAGCTAGCCCAGCCACGCTATGCCTTCTCGGTTCTCCACCGTTGTACTGTTCAGTTCGTGCCTGCGGTTTAGCTGATGGATCTTTCGCCTTTTTGGCGTGCGCCGTCGCAGGCGACGGCGCGCCTCGATGATGAAGCTCCCTGCGCCCGCGTGAACACGCGGCGCGGCCCCGGAGCGGTGGCTGCCGCGTCCGATATCCTCTACCTGCCCATGGATTTCAGGTGATTCATCTCATGCTTGCTCTTTTCTCACGGGTTGACAGGGTGATTTCTCTTGCCTGCATTTATGCTTGTGCGGTAGTGGAACAGATTCTTATCAAGTATAGTAGCATCAAATGGACGAAGCCAACGTTAATCCTCTAAGTCAGAAAAATAAGAAGCGTACTTTCAATAAGTTCCTCTTCTTTTGGCGAGACACAGTTTCACAAAGTACGTACGTACCGACTTGTTTGGTGTGCTTTGGTGTTCTTTATTATTAGTCAGGTATAATGATCTTTCCGTCTTGCAAAAATAAATATGGAAGAATATCAACCATGCCGTATGTGCAAAAGCTGCAAACTGTGCAACTACCAACTAAAAATATGTGCAGCCTTTTAGTATATCTGTAAAAACTAGTAGTACCATCTCCAACAAAGCCCCTGGAAGAAGACAAACAGCCAATGAAAGCATGCATAACTTTAGTTTGGTCTTCTAGCCTGAATGAATCGGAGTTAAAACGGTCACGATCTTCTTCTGTTTTGCAACGGGCAAATTAAAGCAGGCAGCGTTGCAGCAACAAGGGGTGCGCCTTCGTCAACGGCGGCCGACGCGGCGCGCGGGCGGCACTACGCTCTGCACGGCCGCGGCTGGAACCGTTCGCTCGGCAACGGCAAGATCATCAACATCGGCGCCGCGTACATGCATGTAACGAACGTGCACGCACGCATAAGCCTCCTCTGTGCCGTCGATGCATGCATGCATTCATGCGGTTTGTTCTCTAACACCATGAGCCGTTGGTCTTTGCAGGGCAGGCAAAGGCTGGTGAGACACTTCAGCCGCTCCACCTTCGCGTGCTACACCGACGAGTACCTCTCGGTCGTCTTCTCGCCACCGCCAGACGGCGCCGCCGACCCGCCCCCGGCCGAGGCGCGTCCCCGCCGTCAAGCGGGTGAAGCCGGCGAGCAGCTGGCATGGGTGCATCGAGGCAAGGCTATAGCGAGCTAGCTAGACACTCTAGCATAGGTGTCTCACGGGTTAATTCTGATAAACAACAGGGGGCTAAATGCAAAAGGTGTAGCGCTGACCGGCTCGGCCCAGCTGGCTCCACTTGGCTGTTGCTGATTGGGCCAGGACCAAATATGCACCTTGAGGACAAGTTGGAGGACCAAATAATCTACTTTTACAAGTTTGAGGACCAAACTATCACATACAAGACAAGTTGAAGGACCTGTGGTGCTATTACCTCATACAAAAGGCCGTAGTTACTGAACTGGTCGTGCATGGCCGTGCATGTACATAGTACATAAACGCTGAATGTTCAACGCCACAGAAACCCCAAATGTTTTCTATTCTTCAGCCTCTAATGCGCCCTGATAGAAGGCTTTATCAAGATAAAGACTACACCCGAGAACTACTGCCACAACCTCATCCATAAATGAGATCTATCGAGCATTTTCTGCAACAAATTAAGTAAAGTTTACCCAGAATCCCAACTCATACGTCTCTCCCCTCTCCTGCAACTCGCACAACAAGTATAACAATCAGTATATATGGACACAGCTGCATGAGGGCACATCAAGGAACAACAGAAAAACACATCAATCAGGATGCTTGTTCAGTATACACACTTCCGCAAACATTATCTTCTCCTTTTCATATTTGATTTCTAGCACATAATAAACACCGTCATCCATATTTCAAAGTCTTGGTTGTTAATTTTGCATCATGTGTGTGGCAATCTGGGTTTAGCAAAAGCTCTGAATCTTTTCCTGATAATCTTAGTGTTATAATATAGTCTTCTCTGCCAAAGTTATAAGCTAATGATAATATGCTACATAAATAAAAAAAATAACCAGAGATGAGATGAACCAAAAAATTAAGCTTGTAGTACAAATACCAACTACAAACACCTTATCACAGCTTATAAGGAAATCATTTTGTCAAGCGTATAGTACAAAAACGAAGTACTCTGTAGAAACATATACTCCCTCCGTTCGAAATTACTTGTCTCGGAAATGGATGTATCTAGAACTAAAATACATCTAGATACATCCATTTCTATGACAAGTAATTCCGAACGGAGGGAGTAGATAGAAAGGCTCAATGGCAATGGGCATATCTGCAGCGGAGCCGCAACCTCAAGTATAATTGCCATACTTATCTACGCTAAAAAGGATAGAGAGTGACCCATGCATGTGCATTGAGGGATACACTAAAGTTAGTTATGTGCCTAAGCTTGGTTTGTGAAAAAGGCGAAACCAATTATTTATGTGCTTAACACACCAGCAAATCAAATGCAGCCTCCACTACATGTCAATAGTTCCAAGAAAAACAAAAATCTAATATGATATTTAATTGTAAGCATACAACAAATAGTTCCACTCATAAATTGGTGTCGCCATTCCTCAAAATAGAAATTTTCAACCTTTCCATCCTTTTTAAATTACAACAAAGAGTATCACCGTTTAAGTTTCTAAGAAAAAAGGAGAAGAAAAGTTGTGAACCATGGGTTCAACATGAGATTAGAACTTACAACAGCTACCATGGCGAGGAGCTGAGGATAGGGAAATGTGATAATTTCAAGGAGATAACTTTGTCTAGTTTTATATTCTATAATGTTGAATTTTGAAACTATTATTATGTTGACACTATGACAGCATGTTTACGCCAGGATAAAATCTTGTCAAAATTATTTGTCTAGTTCAAACAGGATATCAAGTTCAATAATATGACAACGATAGTATATCATCTGCAATTATTATGCTACTCCCTCCGTTCCAAAATAGATGACCCAACTTTATACTAAAGTTAATACAAAGTTGAGTCATCTATTTTGGAACGGAGGGAGTATATGACATGAAGTGTACACGTTTAACTTGGCAAAACAGAACATACACAGGATCGGCAAAAAAATTCCCAGAGCCTTCCTACTCGTCCTAGGCACCTCCCTGCCTCCCTCTCTCCCCTAATCAGGCTAGTAAAAATATAGACCCAAGTTGTATATGAATCGTCCTAATCAACAGGAACATGCTTTACATCATCCCTGTAAGAATTTTATAGCCTGCAAATGACAGGCCCTGGCTAGGGATTTGAGGGAACCGAGAGGGATTTAGAGATGAAACGCAAAGGAACAGAGGAATCTCAACATGTCATGGGTATTTACTACTCTCAGAGGAAGGCTTTACTAGAATTTAGGGATTACAAGGAAGCTTATGCCGGCCAGAACATGGCAGCGGCTAGGGTTCAACCCTAATACAAGAAATAAGATGTCCATGCCTTCTGGCTTACACGGGTTATATAGCCCAACACACAACAAGCAAAGAAAGGAGATACATAGTAGGTTCTTGTGGGCCCTTGGATCCGAGATGGACGGTGCCGCAGCGAAGGGATAAGTGAGCTGCGGGTGAACAGTATAAGTGTCCATTTCTTCAGAATCTTCAGACTTTAGGAGCTCGCCAAGATTGGGTCCTGACAATTCCCCCCTTCTAAGACCACACTTGTCCCCAAGTGTGTTGCATCATGGAGGCATGAAGGAGATCATCCACAGCTTTGGTATCCAACCAAGGGTTTGAAAATGTAGCATATGTGAAAAATTGTTGAGGTAAAATCCCACCAGTCCATGTGTAGCAGAATCCCCGATCAATGTAACAGCAATGTAGTGTGTATCAGAGTCAGGTTGTAAAGTCCTGTGGAAGGAAATGGCATAATCCCCTGTACCATGTGTTCCTTTTGCATGTTGACCATGATCTACCTTGAATACAAGGCGCACCGCATAATTGTGGGTTGGAGTGATGTTTCCGATCTGAAATAGAAAACTCAAAGACATCATTTTTCTTCTGCCAACTACTTGCGATTCCTTGCATCTCTGAAAACTCTTGCAAGAATGCCGAATATTGAACCATGGGTTGTACAGTTCAAAAGTCAGATAACTGAACTCACAGTTCTTGCCAGAATTGCACTGCATTTGCACATCCTTTTCTAGTGAGAATTCCCACAAGGAAATAATGCTCTTGCTGTGTAATTGATGTTGGGTATGGACTTGTGTTATTTCCATGGGCTTTTCAACTGCACTGAAGATCTCAAGCCAACTGTAGATGTAGGCCCTGCTCGCTCCAGGGTCCCACAACAACCTTGTAGTACTGAATTGTAAGTCTTCTATTTCTGTAATAATTCCAATGCACCCCGGCTGATGTAGCTTGTTATGAGAAACTGCAGTATTGTCACAAGATGGCCTCATAGAGCACAGAATATTCTGCAGGTTGTTGGGCCAAAATCCATTGACAGTATAACCACTGACAGAAGGACAACGGTTGAGCGATTCATAATTGGATTTGTGCATGATGACAAGACCTTGAGAACAATATGTAGTTTCAGGGGCTTGCACACTTCTTCGGGTCAGTAGTTTGATCCCCAGTAGCTTTGATTTCCTTGTATCTAAATGTTGTAGGAGCTGGACCAAGGCTGAAACATATGGCAAACAGAACAATAATAACCTGTTGTGTATTTCTCTGCTATGCGGCTCTTGTTCCCATTGACCATGTGCTATTAGTTCAGTCATATTATTTGTCTGAAAGAGAGAGCTTATAATAATGTTTGCCAGTTTTGGAAATAATGCATAGAGCTTGATTGCATTTTCAAAGGCCTGGACTTCTTTCCGAGAGGAATATTGGATAATCATCAATGGTGCTAGTAGTGCACTATTGTTCTGGACATCATCCTGATCAACAATAATCATTGATGCTTTGGATAATTGATAACTTGCAGCCCAGAAAATGTCACACTTCAAATTGAGTTCACGGATGTAGTGAATAGTGATCTTGCATGGAAGGGCTACTAGTTGGCAAACTACAAGCATCATGTAAACCTTGCCATGTCTGTTCATATGCCAATCCTCCGATTCCTTGGCATCCCCTAGTGTGAAATTATTCCTTCAAGATAGTCTAAACCAAAGATCGTGGTTCGAATCGCCATGAGACTAGTATCATGAAATGAGCAAATTGGCGGAGATGAATCTTGCTTTCTAAGTCGAGATGAAATGATTATACAATCGAACCAAAGCATCGTCGCCAGTAGCGTAGCCTTCCAGACGCTAGAAATGCCTAATAGCATTACCATTTCAAACTGGAGAAGCAATAATGGCACATTGTCAAAACTACTACCGGATGTCATAGAATGTTTCGCACTTGGGGTTCCACCGAGGATGCGCTTATTATCAAACTGGTTTGATAAGGATGAAGCAACAAAATTCATGTTCATCATTTGACAAGGAGCACTCAAGTGTTGTTCTTTGGATGCCGTGGTTCCCGGAAATAGGAAATAATATGTTCTCTTCGTGAGAAACAACAAGTTATCATGTGTTTCTACTTTCCGTAATCGATCGCCATTGGCTGTTTTCCCAAACTTGATACACTAGCCGATGTGTTGCGATGTGAGAGCTAGCAATGGACCTCATTAAAAGTGCTCGATGACCGCTTCTCATATTGTTTGGGCACTTGGCATATATCGAAGTTGATGTTCTCGAAAGATATTAACCAGAGCAGAAGGTGTCCACTTGTACTCTATCAACTGTAAGACATGTATTGCACCAGGATGCTCCCACGGCAAAGATGTACACAAGCCTATGAGATATGTAGAGTGTATGATGTTGTAATTTCGGTGAACCAAAGCAAAACAAGCTGCAAGCAACTGAATTTTCCCTTGTTGATTGGCATACTGACTTTCCCATGTGTACAGTGCAGAGTACCAGGGTTCCAAGGTAACATCAAGGAACTGGTTTTAATGTGCTCACACAAATCAGAGATGATTAATGATGCTTCATGCACATTATTGCTACCAGGAAGTAGAGCTAGCACATGAGAAACCCTCTTTTCAAATGCTGCACTATGGAGAGCCATACTAGTAACTGGTTGCCGATAATTGCAATCCAAATGCGATGTCCATGGCTTGACAGTAAGAACATCAGTTGGTATAAGTACTGGCACAGGAGAATCACTACTGCTTTGATGGTGTACTTGCTCCATAGGTGGTGGCCATGGCTGACATATGTGAAGAACATCAGCTGATGGAAGCATGTCCGTTTGACTAGTGCGGACTTCTTCCTCATGGAGTGAAGGAAAAGCCACATCAATTTCAGGAATATAGGAAGTATTGTGAGCCTCTATTTGTTTCTTCATTATCATTGCATATGGTTGAGTATTTTGCAAAATGGATGATTCTTCTGCTACTAACTTGACAAGTTGGGCATCATTTTGTGCCTTATCATCATGAGTTACAAGAATATCTTGAGCAAGTGTAACAGTAGTGGTGTTGCTGCTATCTTGAGGGTGCTGCTGTTTCATAGGACATTGTTGGAGAACTTGGTCAAAAGTATCAGTATTTGCTTCCTCATTTGCATCTTTGGTAAGAATTGGGATAGCAGGAAGAAGAAGGCTTTCTAAGTCCAGGTGCAGCTGTACCGGTGCATGCTTTAATTGTTTCTCCTGTTTTTTGTATTTTTGCTCAGCTTGCTTGTCTTCAGTGCAGAATGACTCACATGTAGAAATGGGGGGTATAGCAACACTAAGATTGTTCTGGGAGGGTGGTGTGGGTTCATTGGTACCCATACGCACATCTACAAGTCTGCAAGTCACATCTCTGCTTAATGCTTGTAGGTCATTCTGTAACTGATGCAGAAGCTCAATTTGATGTTCTGACAAACTGGGAGCAGAATATCCATAAAAATCTTGCAACTCCTTAAGATTAGCATGCCTAATGTGTAGCTGACAATCATTTGGGTACAGATATAGTCCATGTAAAGCATGCAAAGCTTTATCAGCAATGGTACCATATTTATACTCAACAAATACTGAAGGAGCATAAGTGTGCTGCTGCATATGAGGGGACTGAAACATTTCTTCTACTTGACCATACGCAGAAAACACTTCAATGATTACCTCTGCAGGCACAGATCGCTGCACTTGATGGATTTCCACATGAAGAACTCTACCACGAGGGTCAGGGATCGAATCCATTAAGTGGTGTGCATGAGTACCTTCTTTCATAGGCTGAGTTCCTGCTCCAGACCATGTATCGAACACCTGATGGGCAACTTTTGCAGCTCCACTTGCATCATGGAACTTCATGTTGATCTGGTCGACAATCCTGGAAAGCACAGAATCAACCAGTTTTCGTTCTTCACCCAAACTTCCGCCACCAGCGCCGCCGTTGCTCCAGCCGAGGTGCGCAGGAGCGTCACCGCCGCCGAGAAGGGAGGGAGGGAATGGGATTTTACTGGAGGTCCAAACCAGTCCGCCTCCACTTCAAATCCATCGCCCCCGAGCCCAATCCAGAGTGGATCAACTCCGAAAGCTTGTCTACCGCCGCCATCACCGCCGAGAATCGTTGGCTCTAGATACCAATTGACAGGCCCTGGCTAGGGATTTGAGGGAACCGAGAGGGATTTAGAGATGAAACGCAAAGGAACAGAGGAATCTCAACATGTCATGGGGATTTACTACTCTCAGAGGAAGGCTTTACTAGAATTTAGGGATTACAAGGAAGCTTATGCCGGCCAGAACATGGCAGCGGCTAGGGTTCAACCCTAATACAAGAAATAAGATGTCCATGCCTTCTGGCTTACACGGGTTATATAGCCCAACACACAACAAGCAAAGAAAGGAGATACATAGTAGGTTCTTGTGGGCCCTTGGATCCGAGATGGACGGTGCCGCAGCGAAGGGATAAGTGAGCTGCGGGTGAACAGTATAAGTGTCCATTTCTTCAGAATCTTCAGACTTTAGGAGCTCGCCAAGATTGGGTCCTGACAGCAAAGCAGCCTGTTCATAGGCCGACAGTGCCCCCGTACCGCCAGTTGCCCAGAAGAACCTCCTGTCTGGCGGCAGGGAGACACTGGTTTGGCTCCACCCCAACGAGCACAACCCCATCGTCAATAATCTCACACATGCATGAAAGAGCGGGCAAAAAAAACTGCGCCGCCAGGTTCTCAAAAATTGGGATCACAAAAGACATAGCAAGGCACATCCTAGCATAGGAAGTAGTATAGATGAAATAAGCAGCATAAGAAACCGAAACAAACAACTAAAGCACACACGCAACACCTGGTCAGGTAGCAGAATAAAACAGTAAGTAATATAGAGAAACAAAAAGAAAGAAAACAGAAAACGGAGGCACAAAACACAAACCTTGACAGCAAGTCGGGGAACCGGCGAGCTAACAGATCGGTAAACGACAAAGCAAGTGAAGGCAACGACAACTGGACCTGCAAAACAAAAGGAAGCAAGGACCCACATGACGGATAGTGTCAAGCTATCTACCGCGAGGACTACATTTAAGTATTATCATGAAACTAAAATCTGCTATGCCATTACCTACACAGCCTTTGTATATGTTATTGGATTAACATGTATGGAGACAACAGAATATACCAGCGGATAATTAAGTAACACCAGGAAAACTATTACCAGATCACAAACAACGGCAATCTGACAACCAAAGCACAAGGTTGCCAAGAAAGGCACACTTACAGAGTCCGTAAACAAGATATCCAGCAGAACACATAATATAAAACAGAGGCGTAATTCTCCTCTGTATTCTGATGTATATGCTTCAGAAATTTGTACCTTCTCATCTGTTTGATTTGGTTAACGTAGTTCGGTCTTTTCCCTCTGGTGAATTATGCGCCATCCTTACATGATTCATCAGCAGCCACCTAGAAACGATCTGCGGAAAAACAAAATCAAAGTGAAATCAAATGGAATCACATGTAGGCAGTAGCGAAGTACTATATCAAAATCATTTGTTGCAATGTAAATTTGTAAGATATACATGCAATTGATATCCAAAGGTCACTATTTTGAATTCTCGCTAAGCATGACAGGCAAAAGTATTAGGTGGATGCAAATGCTTCTATTCTCCTTATTGTAAGTAGACAATCTAAAACCAAGGATGTCATCATATTAACTAAAGGGTAAAAGAAATTAAGAGGTAAACATACAGGGGTATACAAATAAGGTTGAAGCATTGCTGGGTACTGGTAGCTGTAAATCTCTTTGTGAAATCGTTTGAATAGGACAGTTTTTTAACAGAAACAAGACAGAAGCTTTACTTCTTAACCCATATATAAGTTGCCGTTGCACATGCCCATAAATACCTACTCACCTACATACACACCTAAGCATAAATACCTACTCACCTACATAAGTTGCCGTTGCACATGCCCATATATTTGGTGCAAGTTGTGGCCTCCTTTAAGTAACATTATCATCACTCTTACCTACCTACACACACCATCAAAGGATGAGGTCAAAGCCAAGTGGAACTGTGGAAGTACTAAAGAAAGGGAAAGTGTCTGATTCATAAGCAAAGAGAGTAAGAGACCGAACTTTAAGAATATGTAGGAGGTTTATTAGTAAGGAAATAGTGGTAACCTTTTCTTAGTAAATAAGCTCGATGGAAACAAATGTACTTTTCATATATGAATCCGGAAAAAAAAAAATATCTTTTCCTTTAGCTGTACCATGACCATATGTACAATGGTCCATCGCACTGTCAATGTACCACAATGTGCATAGCTTATTGATGCTTTGGGGCTAACACATGTTCTTCACAACTAAATTGGTAGAACGATAAACATGATGTTGAGCTAGAAAAGATAGAACTACAGACTGGGAAGAGTTCAGGTCCAAAAGCATATCTGATAGATATGTCTGTCAGGCATGTCGAACATTTTCTACAGTGAGATAGACTGAGCAGAAGAAACACATTACTGGTTTTCCAAAAACATCTTAAGAGATGGAGCTTTTGGACCAGTGAATTACACTGGTATTCTCAATATAGAATATACCACATCTGCAATCTCACTGGTGAGAACCAGTGAAAGATTAAGAAATTATCGAAGCCTATAAGCTTCCATCCTAACTGGCGGGGAGACAAAATGTCAATATCCTCTCACTTAGTTCAGACATGTATAGGATAATGTAGCAGTACATGTGTGTAAACAGAAACCAAGTTCATTATGGAAACTGGAAAGTACCAACAAAATGCCAGTAAAAGGTTTTTAAGTTTTACGTTTAGTAGCACAGGTAGGAAGTAGATCAGTTCTTTTTTCAGTTAATGCAGAATTGCCTAATTATTTTATATCCAAGATAGAAGTATTGGCAGATTATCCTCAAACTATATTCTTTACAGTTACAAGAAAGGTTGTCCAATGCAGAGAAATAGGCATGCTAATTGATAAGTTTGGTAACTAAGCGTAAAAGACGCTCTCGCTACAAAAATACAGGCCATAGGACTGAAAATAGAAAAAACAATGATAAAGAAGGAGGTAACCTTGTAGAGTGCCACACCGAAGGACATTTTCCTAAGTATGTTTGTAAAACACAACTCACGGTTGATGGACTTAACTAAGGTATTTTTAAGCACAACATTTATAAAGGAAATTGACCATATATTTTTTTATGAATGATGCAAGACTTACGTTTTTTTTTTGCAAGAATCAACCTTAGCAGGCTGTTGTGTAGAGTTACTGTCAGCGGAAGATGCCACAGCCATGAGAAATTGGCTGTAAATTTCTTCTATGCCTGCTGCTCCATCCTGCAGCAATTATTTAGAACAACAAATAAGATGATTGGCAGATTAGATAAGGCACACTTCTTGCATAAAAAAGAGAAAGCCACACTAAAGAAGCACGTTCCTAGTATGTATTTATAAACATAGAGATACTACTGATCAGTATAACCAAACTATTTCCTTCAGCAAAAGGAAAACATGCATGTAGCTAGAAAGAAAAGCATGTAGCTAGAAAGAAAGGAAGCAAACCTCGAGCAGCAGAACAGAGTTACATCAAAGCAGTAGATCAAGATGCAGCAACACAAGGGATCCTAGAACCTGCTAAATAAATGGAGATGAAGTAGTCAGAGCAAAGGCATCAGGTGGAATGGTGCACAGACAGGTAAAAGAAAAGACATCCACATACAAGCAAAAGAGGAGTCCATTTGCCCGACCTAGAAAGGAGAAGCAGGCTAGGAAAGCAGGAAAGACGGATGATACGACATCAAGCAAAATGAACTGCACGCAAAAAAGAAAGGTTAGAAAATACGCATTTCATCAAACATCTTTCAGGCAAGAAAATGGAGCAGGGTGTCACCTCAATTAATTGCCAAAGGCAGAACGGTGCATCCGTGGACGCAGGAGAGGGCGACAAGATAATCAACCTGCGTACGAAGGAAACTAAAAGAAGAACACGAAATCGGCAGGGAGTAGGAAAAATAAGGGTAAGGAAAGAAGACATGAAGACGAAGGAGGCCGGCGGGCAGTCCGCAGCAGCAGTTCCATGGCTGGACTGAGCCGATCTGCCTCCTGGCTCGCATCCGCTGCTCCCCTCCTCCGAGCGACGACCCCTTGGTTGAGCTCCTCCTCCGCACCTTCCTCGCGAGGAGGTCTCTCCTCCTCCTGGGGCTTCCTTGCAACCTGGGGCAGATGAGGACCTCGGGAGGCGGTGGATCTCATCGAAAGGGACACCGGAGCCCCTGGGTTGCGGCTGAGGTGAGGGAGAGAGGAGGGAGAAGGGAGGAGGAGGGAGAGGCGCGCCGGCTGTGCTGATTGGGAGACTGGGCTAGGGTTTTCCACCCATGGTGGCTGACGAGGGGAGGGATAGAGCAGGGAAGAGGTGTCAGGACCCAACTGACCCAACTGATGAACTGCAGCGTTTCAGTTAAGTTTAAACTCCCAGCCGTTGGCGCGAGGCAACGGTGGCCGTCCATCGCCTATCCAACGCTCGATCTTCCCCCATACCGCTTCGCTGGTCGAGAAGCTCCGGATCGCGTCCATACGGCATCGGACGGCTGTCATCATCGCCCGGGTCGCTGTTCACTTTCCGACAAGGACTCCAGCGCTCCACTACTGTCATTTTACTTTCTTACCTTTTTCCCCAACTTGTAAGGCTATAAAGCCAGGGCTCCAGCTCGATCTAGGGATGAAAACTTGTTAGGGTTTCCCCCTTCCGCCGCCAGTGTTCTTGGCTGGCCTTAGGTTCCTCCTGGTTTGTACTAAACTCTCTGAATTAAGCCAGTGAATCGAGCTAGTTTGAGTGGAATTCTCCCCTGTTTCTCTGAATATTGTTCTTCAGACTCCTCTGGTCTGACAAGTGGTAATCAGAGCTTGGTTCTTCTCCTTGGCGGCGCGAGATCCGGTGCCGAAGTGGAGTTGGAGGCGCCATAAAATTCTCCATTTCTCACCGGTGTTGTTGGGTGGCGGTGGTTCCCCGGCGGCGACTGGTGGCGGTGTGAAATTCGGTACAGGTTTGGGTGCGGGAAAAGGTTGCAGCAACACATTGTTTCTGCGGTAAAATCCTCCCTCCCTCCCAGATCCGATGTAGTACTTGGCTTGGCGGCGGCGTGAGGATCAAGGCCAAGATCGGGTCATAGCCCGGTGTGGTAAAATTCCTCCTTCACGTACCGATCACGCGCAGTGAGGTTACTAAGCTCCTGCTAGTTGTAAAAACCCTCCCTGCAGTCTTCGTGCTAGCATGACAGGCCCTGAAAACTCCTCCTCCACGGAGAACTTGGAGTTCCAATCATTGCAACTGGATGTCAAAACCCTGCAGCGGAACAGAGAAACTGACAGACAAGACTTTGAAGATTTCAGAGACCACGTTGCCACAAATTTTCAAACCCTGCAGAAAACCTTGGGCGAACTACAGGGCTCTTTGAACAGCTTCATTGCAGGTTTTCCCAAACCCAGGGAAACTCCTCCCAACAAGATGTTGCACAAGGTAGTGGCCAACAACAAACACCCCAAGGTCCAAATCACGCACCAGCCACGCTCCTCCAAACTCCTCCTACAGTTGGATCTGCCACGTTAGTGGATAAAAACACTGGAAAAGAGCTTAACTTGGATGGCAGCAACCGAGCCCCTTATAGGCATCCTCACTTTGCTGCAAGTACAAACCCAGTTCCTGAAAGCAGAGTTCACACTGTTGTTAACCAAATGCAAAATCCTCAACAGTTAGTTCACCGACACGAGCAAGTGAACAAATCCCACAACAGAAGCTAGGGTGCGGTTGGGCGAGAGAGATCGAGGCAAGACAACAGGAGACAACTAGCAATTGTAAAACCAGCCAAGTACAACATTCCTGAATTTGATGGTAGCAGTACAGACTCCTGGATACAAACCATTGAGCTGTATTTTGAAGCTGCTAGAACCCCACTAGAACAGAAAACAGAGATTGCAGTAACATACCTTAAAGGCCCAGCAATTGAATGGTGGAGAGGTACTGGCATTGTACCTAACACCCTGCCTTGGTATAGATTCTGTAGGCTCTTGGGTGACAGGTTTGCTGAAACATCTGCTTGTGACAATGTTAGATCTTTCCATGCACTTACCCAAACAGGTTATGTCAATGATTACATCCTCAAGTTTGAGTAGGCCATGAACTTAATGAGAAGAGACAATCCAGCTCTACCCCAAGATTACTACAAGGCCAGCTTTATCTCTGGACTGAATGACAATATACAACACCATGTACAATGTCATGAACCTGCTGACTTACAAAAAGCAATTTGGCTTGCCAGAAGAATGGAACAAGCACAACCACAGAAAAGAACTATTGTTCCTACCTCTGTTTTCCAACAAGTGAGAAGGCGGGTGCAGTTTGACCCAGGAAAACCAGGACCCACCAACACAGCTACAGTAATACAACAAGCTAGACTGTGAAGGAAATATGCCCCATAGGCAATAATAAAGTTATTATTTATTTCCTCATATCATGATAAATGTTTATTATTCATGCTAGAATTGAATTAACCGGAAACATAATACATGTGTGAATACATAGACAAACATATAGTCACTAGTATGCCTCTACTTGACTAGCTCATTAATCAAAGATGGTTATGTTTCCTAACCATAGACATGTGTTGTCATTTGATTAATGGGATCACATCATTAGGAGAATGATGTGATTGACATGACCCATCCGTTAGCTTAGCACTTGATCGCTTAGTACTGCTATTGCTTCCTTCATGACTTATACATGTTCTCAGAACTATGAGAATTGTGTAACTCCTGTTTACGGAAGAACACTTTGGTACTACCAAACGTCACAACGAATCGGGTGATTATAAAGGAGTACTATAGGTGTTTAGAAGGTACATGTTGAGTTAGCATAATTCGAGATTAGGTTTTGTCACTCCGATTATCGGAGAGGTATCTCTGGGCCCTCTCGGTAATACTCATCACCTAAGCCTTGCAAGCATGTAACTAATGAGATAGTTATGAGATGACGATTACGAACGAGTAAAGAGACTTGCGAACGAGATTGAACTAGGTATTGGATACCGACGATCAAATCTCGGACAAGTAACATACCGATGACAAAGGAACAACGATCTTTGTTATGCGGTTTGACCGATAAAGATCTTCAGTAGAATATGTAGGAACCAATATGGGAATCCAGTCCCGCTATTGGTTATTGACCGAGACATGTCTCGGTCATGTCTACATCGTTCTCGAACCGTAGGGTCCTTGCACGCTTAAGGTTTCGATAGCAGCTTATATTATGAGTTTATGTATTTTGATGTACGAAGTTTGTCCGAGTCCGGATGTGATCACGGACATGACGAGGAGTCTCTAAATGGTCGAGACATAAAGATTGATATATTGGACGGATATATTTGGACAGGAAAGGTTAGGAAAAGTTTGGAGCTCCGGAGGTTCTAGGAACCCCGGGAGGTATATGGGCCTTATTGGGCCCATGTAGGAGGAAGGAGAAGGAGCAAGGGGGGCGCGCCCCAAGCCCAATCCGACTGGGGAGGGGCCGCACCCCTTTCCTTTCTCCTTCCCTCTTCCTTTCCTACTACTAGTACTACTTCCTAATACTAGTACTCCTTCCTTCCCTCCAAATAAGATAAGGAAAAGAGAGGGAAACCTACTTGGAGTAGGTTTCCCCCTCCCTATGGCGCGCCCCCCTTGGGCCGGTCACCTCCTCCTTCCCTCCTTTATATACGGGGTAGGGGGGCACCCTAGAACACACAAGTTGGTTATTGATCGTTCCTTAGCTGTGTGCGGTGCCCCTCCACGATATTACACCTCGGTCATATTGTAGCGGTGCTTAGGCGAAGCCTGCGACAGAGAACATCAAGATAGTCACCACGCCGTCAGGTCGATTGGAACTCCCCTGAGCCTCTATTGGATTGGAGATTGAGGGTGCGCCATCGAGTCAGACGTGTGTCAAGAACTCGGAGGTGCCGAGTGCGGTGCTTGGATCGGTTGAACGGGAAGACGACGACTACTTCCACTACGCTGTGTCAACGCTTCCGCCCGGTCTCACGAGGGTACGAGACAACACTCTCCCTCGTTGCTATGTCATCACCATGATCTTGCGTGTGCGTAGGAAATTTTTGAAATTACTACGTTCCCCAACAATGGCATCCAAGCCTAGGTTTTTATGGTTTGATGTTATATGCACGAGTAGAACACAAGTGAGTTGTGGACGATATAAGTCATCGCCTACCAAAGATGTCATACTTTGCTTCAGCGGTATTGTTGGATGAAGCGGCCGGACCGACATTACGCGACGCTTACGCGAGACCTGGTTTTACCGCCGTGCTTTGCACACGGTGACTAGCGGTGTCGGTTTCCCAACTTTAGTTGAACCGAGTGTGGCTACGCCGGTCCTTGTGAAGGTTAAAATGGAGTCTATTTGACAAACTATCGTTGTGGTTTTGATGCGTAGGTGAGATTGATTCTTGCTTAAGCCCGTAGCAGCCACGTAAAATTTGCAACAACAAAGTAGAGGACGTCTAACTTGTTTTTGCGGGGCATGTTGTGATGTGATATGGCCAAGACGTGATGCTATATTTTATTGTATGAGATGATCATGTTTTGTAACCGGTTATCGGCAATGGCGAGAGCCATATGGTTGTCGCTTTATTGTATGAAATGCAAACGCATACGTAATTGCTTTACTTTATCACTAAGCGGTAGCAATAGTCGTAGAAGCAATAGATGGCGTACGACAATGATGCTACGATGGAGATCAAGGTGTCGCGCCGGTGACGATGGTGATCACGACGGTGCTTTGAAGATGGAGATCACAAGCACAAGATGATGATGGCCATATCATATCACTTATATTGATTGCATGTGATGTTTATCCTTTATGCATCTTATCTTGCTTTGATCGACGGTAGCATTTTAAGATGATCTCTCACTAATTATCAAGAAGTGTTCTCCCTGAGTATGCACCTTGCGAAAGTTCTTTGTTGCTGAGACACCACGTGATGATCGGGTGTGATAGGCTCTACGTTCAAATACAACGGGTGCAAAACAGTTACACACGCGGAATACTCAGGTTATACTTGACGAGCCTAGCATATACAGATATGGCCTCGGAACACGGAGACCGAAAGGTCGAGCGTGAATCATATAGTAGATATGATCAACATAGAGATGTTCACCATTGAAGCTACTCCATCTCACGTGATGATCGGACATGGTTTAGTTGATTTGGATCATGTCATCACTTAGATGACTAGAGAGATGTCTGTCTAAGTGGGAGTTCTTAAGTAATATGATTAATTGAACTTAAATTTATCATGAACTTAGTACCTGATAGTATTTTGCTTGTCTATGTTTGTTTGTAGATAGATGGCTCGTGCTGTTGTTCCGTTGAATTTTAATGCGTTCCTTGAGAAAGCAAAGTTGAAAGATGATGGTAGCAATTACACGGACTGGGTCCGTAACCTGAGGATTATCCTCATTGCTACACAGAAGAGTTACGTCCTGTGATAGAGGCGGGGTGTCCCGATCTTTCGATGAGATGATAACTATCGATTTGGTGGAGACGACTTTGACGATCCGACTACAAACGTGCACGACGTTGCGCCTTAGCAATCGCTAAACCAACTCCGAGAGGTTATTGACCACGCCGAGCACAATCAACTCGACCACGAAGGTCTATTCACGCAAGCAATCGAAGAACAAGCAAGAATATGATAAAAGCAATCTGAATATTGCGAGTATGTATGAAGTATTGATAAAGGTGGGGATCCGTAAGCGGTCTTGGTGCAGTCGTTGGACACAAACGAAGTACACGGTTGCAATGGCTAACTTTTAACTAAACAAATCCCAAGGAAAAGCTACTAGATGGATCTACTTATATAGGAGCAAGGGTGGCGGCCAAGGAGGTGGGAGGACGTCCCAAGGCAGCCTAAAACTAACCCTAGGTCGTACAAGGCCAATGGGCCCAAGTTGAGGTGACGTAACACCTTTGGACTTGTAGTTTGACTCGGATTCTGGTGCGGCGTCAGATTGTTTTGTCCACAACTCAACGCTCCGGACGGATTTTAAGGTGATTACAATTGTGCTGGAAAGAGCATGAAATCTACTTTCCAACAAAAAAGAATCACCCAATTCGAGTCCGTATGAAATAGTTGTTGGCGTTTTGAGTCGGTATGTCATGCAGTCCGAATCTGAATCCGTAACGTGAGAGACTTGGACTCTATCTTCTCTTGGGCCAAAAGTGACGTGAGAGGACTTTTGAACAGCAAATAAACATCTCTTTCTTCCTTATCTTCATATGTGGATTGTACAAATGTCCCATACACCTGCAATTAGACAAAACACAAAAGTGTGTGAAGTATTTTGTTCGGATAACATAAATAGATTATTGAATAGCTTGCACTAGAAATCACCTGACAAATATGCATGTATGTAATATTTTTGGTCATATACAAGGTACTCATGTCCTCATCATCCTCCCCTTTTTGAAAATAAAGCCGTCCTCGGCGTTGCTTAATCTGAAATGTGGCTAACAAAAGAGACAAGGTGTACATGTTGTATATGTATACGCCATCCATTTTACTTCCCTTGATTTTTGCATATATGACACATGAATAGATGAGTAACTTGCATAGTTCATAAAATCTAAAGCCAACAAATTAGCACAAGAGCTAGAAGGCATGAAAATATTGCGACTCAGTTTGCACATATAAGTGAAGCTCTTATTTATTTCAAAAGATTGACAATGTTCATCATTAAACCATCCCAACATTGGTGAATAAACCTTATTTGAATCAAATTTACATGCTACAACATGCTTAGATAAGCAAACATGCAATGAGTCATTCGACACGTAATCATCACCAAGATTAGAGGTCATATCAAAACGATTAAACATTGATTCTTTTGCATCAATAGTTAATTCAATTGGTGCTCTCAAAATTGTTGGTATTTCAGGTTGTTTGATCACATGGCAAAGTCAAATTATCAACATAATCCTCTAAAATAGGTGGTGTGATCAAAGTAGTGGGTAGCTCAACACATGATGTATTCAAGTTAACTAGGGATGCATCATTCTCATGTGAAGTTATCTCATCAATACCTTTTATGTTACCTTGTCGCAAAGGCGTAGCTGATGTAGGTACAGACGTAGACAATGCACCATACTCTTGAGATGATGTCGCTCACAATCCGAGGTGGGGCTGCTCTAGTAGGTGCAACGGTGGAGGAACCAACGGCGGTGGTGAGCATGAACTGGAATAGTAGTTGTTGTAGTCACCCAATGCATCCTCCTCAGAATCGTCTCTCAAAGGTACAAGCACGAACATACATACCAAGAATGCAACGAGGAATATAATTGAAATCTTGCTCGAATATCATGGTTCAAACCACCAAAAATCTATTCATTGTATCATCCTTAGATTCTTCTATGTCACAATGATGCATATAAGATTTGAACTCTTTGTAGTAAGCATGGACAAAGGTCTTTGTTGCCTTGTTTAAATTGTTCAAATTTATGAAGCAATTCACGGCGATAGTAAGGAGGGAAAAATGTTGTCTCATTACATATTTCAAATCTTTCCAAGTTGTGGGTTGGTTATCAATATTTTTCTTACAATGCACACTCCACCAAACTCAAGCAAAACCAAGAATGCTCTAGTGGCAGCTCGTACTCGCTCAAGTTCGGAAAAGTCATGGTTACTAAAACTTGTTCTACTTCAAACTCCCAAGCTAGATAAATAGCAGGATTAAATCTACCCTCAAATGACGGTAAAGAGATAACCCGACCATGTGGTTGTGTGTGTTGTCCCAACTCTCGTGATGGTGAAGATGTGTCCGTCGTCCAAGAACTTCTATCTCCGGAACTGTCATGATTAGTAGAAACAAGAAACAAAATTCGAATAATGTTCCTATGAACTACTAGGATGTGGTTGTAAAGTGCTCACAAGAAAGCAAATATCAATATCTTACAAGTTCTTACCATGCGGCGGTGGTGACAGCAACCAGCGATGTCAAATAACTCAAGATTGTGTAAAGCGCTTGCTGAGGGAACGATATATACACGGTGTAGAAATATGTGGAGCTGGGTTGGCTATATATGGTAGCAAAAGATTAGCAATAATCAATTCAGAGATGCAATGTTGAATAAACGCTCAACGACGGTGATCGTGCTGGTCCTAGGCTAGACCGGACTAGAGACGCGAGCCTAGAACACTAATGAGGTCACGCAGTAGCACAACTAGCATCAATGAAGGTTACTAAGTAGCTCTTGACAGCAAGATATAAGTGAAGATCACAACGGTAGTGAAGATAATGATGAAAAACAACTACCAAGCGGGACATACAACAACTCTCTCCAACTTTCCTCTTGAAAAGTTTGAGCCAATTTTCTAATAAATTCTTTCAAAGAATGCTACTAACTCAAGCTTTCCAATGCAAAAGTGTTGGGTAACGAGTAATTTCAAAAATTTCCTACGCACACGCAAGATCATGGTGATGCATAGCAACGAGAGGGGAGAGTGTTGTCTACGCCCTCGAGACCCGGCGGAAGCTATCACAACGTAGAGGAAGTAGTCGACGTTCTCCTCGCGATCCGACCGATCCCGCGCCGTTACTCGGCGCCCGAAGTTCTTGACACACGACAGCTCGATGACGCCCTCAGACTCCGATCCAGCCGAGTGTCGAGGAGAGTTCCACAAGACGGCGTGGCAGGACGATCTTGATGTTTCACCGTGCAGGCTTCGCTTAAGCTTGCATGACAGTATGACCGAGGTGGAATATGGTGGAGGGGGCGCACACGGCTAAGGAACGATCCATAGATCAAACTTGTGTGTCCTAGGGTGCCCCCGCCCAGTATATAAAGGAGGGAGGGGGAGGTGCGGCCGGCCCAAGGGAGGCGCTGGCCGAGGAGTCCTACTCCCACCAGGGAGTAGGACTCCCCTTCCTAGTTGGAATAGGATTGGGGGGGGAAGAGGAAAGGGGGCGCCCCCTCCTTGTCCTATTCGGACTGGGGGGGGGGCTTGGCCACCCTTGGCCGGCCCTCCTCTTCTCCCTTGAGGCCCATTGAGGCCCATTTACCTCCCGGGGTTCCAGTAACCTCCCGGTACTCTAAGTAAATTCTGCTTTCACCGGAACCATTCGAACTCCAAATATAGGCTTCCAATATATCAATCTTTATGTCTCGACCATTTCGAGACTCCTCGTTATATCCGTGATCACATCCGGACTCAACTTCTTGGTACATCAAAATACATAAACTCATAATAAATGTCATCGAAACCTTAAGCGTGCGGACCCTACGGTTCGAGAACAATGTAGACATGACCGAGACACGTCTCCGGTCAATAACCAACAGCGGGACACGGATGCCCATATTGGCTCCTACATATTCTACGAAGATCTTTATCGGTCGACCGCATAACAACTTACGTTGTTCCTTTGTCATCGGTATGTTACTTGCCCGAGATTCGATCGTCGGTATCCAATACCTAGTTCAATCTCGTTACGGCAAGTCTCTTTACTCGTTCCGTAATACATCATCTCACAACTAACTCATTAGTTGTAGTGCTTGCAAGGCTTGATGATGTGTATTACCGAGAGGGCCCAGAGATACCTCTCCGACAATCGGAGTGACAAAACCTAATCTCAAATACGCCAACCCAACATCGCCTTTGGAGACACTGTAGTACTCCTTTATAATCACCCGAGCCACGCTGTGACGTTTGGTAGCACCCAAAGTGTTCCTCCGTAAACGGAGTTGCATAATCTCATAGTTACAGGAACATGTATATGTCATGGATAAAAGCAGAGCAACATACTAAACGATCGTGTGCTAAGCTAATGGAATGGGTCATGTCAATCGATCATTCTACTAATGATGTGACCTTGTTAATCAAATAACAACTCTTTGTCCATGGTCGGAAACATAACCATCTTTGATTAACAAGCTAGTCTAGTAGAGGCATACTAGTGACATATTGTTTGTTTATGCATTCACACATGTATCATGTTTAGGTTAATACAATTCTAGCATGAATGATAAACATTTATCATGAAATAAGGAAATAGATAATAACTTTATTATTGCCTCTAGGGCATATTTCCTTGATCTCCCACTTGCACTAGAGTCAATAATCTAGATTACATAGTAATGATTCTAACACCCATGGAGTCTTGGTGCTGATCATGTTTTGCTCGTGGAAGAGGCTTAGTCAAGCGGGCTCTGTAACATTCAGATCCGTATGTATCTTGCAAATCTCTATGTCTCCCACCGGACTAAGTCCCGGATGGAATTGAAGCGTCTCTTGATGTGCTTGGTCCTCTTGTGAAATCTGGATTCTTCGCTAAGGCAATTGCTCCGAGATTGTCACGGAAGATTTTCATTGGACCCGATGCACTAGGTATGACACCTAGATCGGATATGAACTCCTTCATCCGACTCCTTCATTAGCTGCTTCCGAAGCTGCTATGTACTCCGCTTCACATGTAGATCCCGCTCTGACGCTTTGTTTAGAACCGCACCAACCGACAGCTCCTCCGTTTAGTGTAAATACGATCCGGTCTGCGATTTAGAATCGTGGGATCGGTGTCAAAGCTTGCATCAACGTAACTGCCATTTATGAGCTCTTTGTCACCTCCATATCTGAGAAACATATCCTTAGTCCTTTTCGGTATTTCGGGATGTTCTTGACCATTGCCCGATGATCCACTCTGGATTACTTTGGTACCTCCTGCTAGGCTTATAGCAAGGCACACATCGGTCGGTACACAACATTGCATACATGATAGAGCCTATGGGTGAAGCATAGGAACATCTTTCATTTTCTCTCTATCTTCTGCAGTGGTCGGGCATTGAGTCTTACTCAACTTCACACCTTGTAACACGTGCAAGAACCCTTTCTTTGCTTGATCCATTTTGAACTTCTTCAAAATTTTGTCAAGGTATGTGCTTTGTGAAAGTCCAATTAAGCGTCTTGATCTATCTCTATAGATCTTAATGCCCAATATGTAAGCAGCTTCACCGAGGTCTTTCGTTGAAAAACTCTTATTCAAGTATCCCTTTATGCTATCCAGAAATTCTATATCATTTCCGATCAGCAATATGTCATCTACATATAATATCGAAATGCTCTGAGCTCCCACTCACTTTCTTGTAAATCTGAGCTTCTCCAAAAGTGCGTACAAACCCAAATGCTTTGATCACACTATCAAAGCGTTTATTCCAACTCCGAGATGCTTGCACCAGTCCATAAATGGATCATTGGAGCTTGCACACTTTGTTAGCCCCTTTGGATCGACAAAACCTTCTCGTTGCATCATATACAACTCTTCTTCCGTAAATCCATTCAGAATGCGGTCTTTACATCCATTTGCCAAATTTCATAATCATAAAATGCGCAATTGTTAACATGATTCAGACAGACTTAAGCATCGCTACGGGTGAGAAGGTCTCATCGTAGTCAATCCCTTGAACTTGTCGAAAACCCTTTGCGACAAGTCGAGCTTTGTAGACGATAACATTACCGTCACGTCGGTCTTCTTCTTGAAGATCCACTTGTTTTCTATTGCTTGCCGACCCTCGGGCAAGTCAACCAAAGTCCATACTTTGTTTTCATACATGGATCCCATCTCGCATTTCATGGCCTCAAGCCATTTTGCGGAATCTGGGCTCACCATCGCTTCTTCATAGTTCGAGGTTCATCATGATCTAGTAGCATGATTTCTAGAACAGGATTACCGTACCACTCAGTGCGGATCTTACTCTGGTTGATCTACGAGGTTACGTAGTAACTTGATCGAAGTTTCATGATCAACATCATCAACTTCCTCACTACTTGGTGTAGGTGTCTCGAAACCGGTTTCTGCGACGAACTACTTTCAAGTAAGGGAGAAGGTACTATTACCTCATCAAGTTCTACTTTCCTCCCGTCACTTCTTTCGAGAGAAACTCCTTCTCTAGAAAGGATCCATTCTTAGCAACGAATGTCTTGCCTTCGGATCTGTGATAGAAGGTGTACCCAAGCTGTCTCTTTTGGGTATCCTATGAAGACACATTTCTCGATTTGGGTTCGAGCTTATCAGGTTGAAGCTTTTCACATAAGCATCGCATCCCCAAACTTTAAGAAGCGACAACTTTGGTTTCTTGCTAAACCATAGTTCATAAGGTGTCGTCTCAACGGATTTCGACGGTGTTCTATTCAGTGTGAATGCGGCCGTCTCTAGAGCATAACCCCAAAACGATAGCGGTAAATCAGAAGAGACATCATAGATCGTACCATATCTAGTAAAGTACGATTCTGACGTTCGGACACACCATTACTGTTGTGGTGTTAGGGTGGCGTGAGTTGCTAAACTATTCGCATTGTTTCAAATGTAGACCAAACTCGTAACTCAAATATTCACCTCCACGATCGGATCGTAGAAATTTAATTTTCTTGTTACGATGATTTTCAACTTCACTCTGAAATTCTTTGAACTTTTCAAATGTTTCAGACTTATGTTTCATTAAGTAGATATACCCATATCTCGCTTAAGTCATCTGTGAAGGTGAGAAAATAACGATATCCGCCACGAGCCTCAACATTCATCGGTCCACATACATACAGATGTATGATCTCCAACAAATCTCATTGCTCTCTCCATAGTACCGAGAACGGGTTCTAGTCATCTTGCCCATGAGGCACGGTTCATAAGTGCCAAGTGATTCATAATCAAGTGACTCCAAAAGTCCATCAAGATGGAGTTTTTTCATGCGCTTTACACCGATATGACCTAAACGGCAAGTGCCACAAATAAGTTGCACTATCATTATTAACTCTGCATCTTTTGGTTTCAACATTATGAATATGTGTATCACTACTATCGAGATTCATCGAAATAGACCACTCTTCAAGGGTGCATGACCATAAAAGATATTACTCATATAAATAGAACAACCATTATTCTCGATTTAAATGAATAACCGTCTCGCATCAAACAAGATCCAGATATAATGTTCATGCTCAACGCAGCACCAAATAACAATTATTTAGGTCTAAAACTAATCCCGAAGGTAGATGTAGAGGTAGCGTGCGACCGCGATCACATCGACTTTGGAACCATTTCCCACGCGCATCGTCACCTCGTCCTTTGCCGGTGTTAAGCAATCCGTAGTCCCTGCTTCGAGTTGCAAATATTAGCAATGTAACCAAGTATCAAATACCAGTGCTCTGCGAGCTCTAGTAAGGTACACATCAATAACATGTATATCACATATACCTTTGTTCACCTTGCCATCCTTCTTATCCGCCAAATACTTGGGGCGGTTCCGCTTCAAATGACTACCGCTTGCGGTAGAAGCACTCGATTTCAGGTTTAGGGCCGACTTGGGTTTCTTCTCTGAGCAAAGAACTTGCTTGCTGTTCTTCTTGAAGTTCCCTTCTTCTTCCCTTTGCCTTTCTTCTTGAAACTAGTGGTCTTATTGACCATCAACACTTGATGATCCTTCTTGATTTCTACCTCCGCAGCCTTTAGCATTGCGAAGAGCTCGGTATAGTCTTTATTAACCCTTGCATATTATAGTTCATCACGAAGCCTTTGTAGCTTGGTGGCGGTGATTGAAGAATTTCATCGATGACACAATCATCCGGAAGATTAACTCCCAATTGTGTCAAGTGATTGTAGTACCCGGACATTACGAGTATGTGCTCACTAACGGAACTATTCTCCTCCATCTTGCAGCTATAGAACTTATTGGAACTTCGTATCTCTCAATCGGGCATTACTGTTGGAATATCAACTTCAACTCTGGAACATCTCATATGCTCCATGACGCTCAAAACGTCGTTGAAGTCCCGGTTCTAAGCCGTAAAGCATGGCACATTGAACTATAGAGTAGTCATCGCTTTGCTCGCCAGACGCTCACAACATCCGGTGTTGCTCGAAGAGCAGTCTGGCACCTAGCGGTGCATCCAGACGTAACTCTTACGTGCAGCAATGAGGATGATCCTCGTTCTGGACCCATCCGTGTAATTGCTACCATCATCTTTCAACTTTGCTTTCTCAAGGAACGCATTAAAATTCAACGGAACAACAACACGAGCCATCTATCTACAATCAAACATAAACAAGCAAGATACTATCGGTACTAAGTTCATGATAAATTTAAGTTCAATTAATCATATTACTTAAGAACTCCCACTTAGAAAGACATCTCTAGTCATCTAAGTGATCACGTGATCCAAATCAACTAAACCGTAACCGATCATCACGTGAAATGGAGTAGCTTTCAATGGTGAACATCTTATGTTGATCATATCTACTATATGATTCACGCCGACCTTTCGGTCTCCGTGTTCCGAGGCCATATCTGCATATGCTAGGCTCGTCAAGTATAACCCGAGTATTACGCATGTGCAAAACGGCTTGCACCGTTGTAGATGGACGAGAGCTTATCACACCCGATCATCACGTGGTGTCCGGGCACGACGAACTTTGGCAACGGTGCATACTCGGGGAGAACACTTCTTGATAATTTAATGAGAGATCATCTTATAATGCTACCGTCAATCAAAGCAAGATAAGATGCATAAAGGATAAACATCACATCCAAATCAATATAAGTGATATGATATGGTCATCATCATCTTGTGCTTCGTGATCTTCATCTCCGCAGCACCACCATGATCACCATCGTCACCGCGCGACACCTTGATCTCCATCGTAGCATTGTTGTCGCCTCGCCAAACTTATGCTTCTCGACTATCGCTACCGCTTAGTGATAAAGTAAAGCATTACGAAGCGATTGCATTGCATACAATAAAGCGACAACCATATGGCTCCGCCGATTGCCGATAACCGGTTACAAAACATGATCATCTCATACAATAAAATATAGCATCACGTCTTGACCATATCACATCACAACATGCCTGCAAAAACAAGTTAGACGTCCTCTACTTTGTTGTTGCAAATTTTACGTGGCTGCTACGGGCTTAAGCAAGAACCGGTCTCACCACGCATCAAAACCACAACGATACTTCGTCAAATAGACTCGTTTAACCTTCTCAAGGACGGGCGTAGCCACACTCAGTTCAACTAAAGTGAGAGAGACAGACACCCACGGTCACCTTTAAGCAACGAGTGCTCGTGGCGGTGAAACCAGATCTCGCGTAAGCGTCACGCGTAATGTCGGTCTGGGCCGCTTCATCTCACAATACCGCTGAACCAAAGTATGACATCTTTGGTAGGTAGTATGACTTGTATCGCCCACAACTCACTTGTGTTCTACTCGTGCAAAACATCAAACCATAAAACCTAGGCTCGGATGCCTTTGTTGGGTAACGTAGTAATTTCAAAAATTTCCTACGCACACGCAAGATCATGGTGATGCATAGCGAGAGGGGAGAGTGTTGTCTCGTACCCTCGTGAGACCCGGCGGAAGCTATCTGGCGTAGAGGAAGTAGTCGACGTTCTCCTCGCGATCCGACCGATCCGGCGCCCGTTACTCGGCGCCCGAGTTCTTGACACACGTACAGCTCGATGGCGTCCCTCGTACTCGATCCAGCCGAGTGTCGAGGGAGAGTTCCGTCAACCGACGGCGTGGGACGATCTTGATGTTTCACGGCGCGAAGGCTTCGCCTAAGCTTCATGACAGTATGACCGAGGTGGAATATGGTGGAGGGGGGCACCGACACGGCTAAGGAACGATCCGTAGATCAAACTTGTGTGTCCTAGGGTGCCCCCTGCCCCGTATATAAAGGAGGGAGGGGGAGGTGCGGCCGGCCCAAGGGAGGGCGGCGAGGAGTCCTACCCCCACCGGGAGTAGGACTCCCCCCCTTTCCTAGTTGGAATAGGATTGGGGAGGGGGAAAGAGGAAAGGGGGGCGCCGCCTCCTTGTCCTATTCGGATCGGGGGGGGGGCGCGCGGCCACCTGGCCGGCCCTCCTCTTCTCCCTCGAGGCCCATCGAGGCCCATTTACCTCCCGGGGTTCCAGTAACCTCCGGTACTCCCATAAATTCTGTTTTCACGGAACCATTCGAACTCCAAATATAGGCTTCAATATATCAATCTTTATGTCTCGACCATTTCGAGACTCCTCGTTATATCCGTGATCACATCCGGGACTCGAACTTCTTGGTACATCAAAATACATAAACTCATAATAACCGACATCGAAACCTTAAGCGTGCGGACCCTACGGTTCGAGAACAATGTAGACATGACCGAGACCGTCTCGGTCAATAACCAACAATGGGACCTGGATGCCCATATTGGCTCCTACATATTCTCGAAGATCTTTATCGGTCGACCGCATAACAACTTACGTTGTTCCTTTGTCATCGGTATGTTACTTGCGAGATTCGATCGTCGGTATCCAATACCTAGTTCAATCTCGTTACAGCAAGTCTCTTTACTCGTTCCGTAATACATCATCTCACAACTAACTCATTAGTTGTAGTGCTTGCAAGGCTTGATGATGTGTATTACCGAGAGGGCCCAGAGATACCTCTCCCAGGCAATCGGAGTGACAAAACCTAATCTCAAATCGCCAACCCAACATACGCCTTTGGAGACACTGTAGTACTCCTTTATAATCACCCGATTCACGTTGTGACGTTTGGTAGCACCAAAGTGTTCCTTGATGGCGGAGTTGCATAATCTCATAGTTACGGGAACATGTATATGTCATGGATAAAAGCAGTAGCAATATACTAAACGATCGTGTGCTAAGCTAATGGAATGGGTCATGTCAATCAGATCATTCTACTAATGATGTGACCTTGTTAATCAAATAACAACTCTTTGTCCATGGTCAGGAAACATAACCATCTTTGATTAACAAGCTAGTCTAGTAGAGGCATACTAGTGACATATTGTTTGTTTATGCATTCACACATGTATCATGTTTCCGGTTAATACAATTCTAGCATGAATGATAAACATTTATCATGAAATAAGGAAATAGATAATAACTTTATTATTGCCTCTAGGGCATATTTCCTTCAAAAAGAATCACTCAATTCCGAGTTGATATGAGGAGTCAAAGAATTCTAAAACTGGCCTGAAAAATTGGAACAAGCTGTGTTCACGAACTTCAGAGGGCAAAAAGACCTATTTAGAAGCCGATTTTGAGGTGTCAAATATTGAACTAGCTTCTGCAACTATTTAGATGCGGCTCGTCGCTAGCTTTAATTTGAGTACTCACAGAGCCAAAACGGACTTCGTATGAGGAAGATACACCTGTTTTACTGAACATTGCGCAAAACAGATTCCAATCCGTATTCAACTACGAGATTGAGTCTAGATAGATCCGATTTTTTTTTCTCTCTTTTTTTTCTCACGCTTTTTTTTTCTTTTTCTTCTCTCTCTTTTTCTTTTCTTTTCTTTCCTTTTTTTCTCTCTTTTTTTCTCTCTTTTTTTTCTCCCTCTTTCCAAGACAAACTAGATAAGATGCAGATTGGATCAGGCGAAGATGTGAATGACATCAACTATGATTATGACAATGAACAGCGTGTAGCACGTGGTGGAAATTAATAGATGGGATGGTGGACAGTGGAAGGAATAATGATGCAGCGGCGGCGTGACTAATGTGAATAGAACTCGAAACTCTAAAGGAACTAGACACTAAGACCAGCAACTGACACGACGATGCAACCGATAATTCAACTATGCAAGCAACAAATAGAAAATTGCAAAGGCTCGGACTGGCTTCGATAAAGGATGAATAGATCTAACTTTTTTTGTGGCTTTTTCATGGACTATAGGTATGAATGACTGATGCGATCTAAACTATGAAAAAGCGTAAAATCTCACCGAGCAACCCGACTGGCGATACCACTTGATAGAGGCGGGGTCCCGATCTTTCGATGAGATGATAACTATCGATTTGGTGGAGACAACTTTGACGATCCGACTACAAGCGTGCACGACGTTGCGCCTTAGCAATCGCTAAACCAACTCCGAGAGGTTATTGACCACGCGGAGCACAATCAACGACCACGAAGGTCTATTCACGCAAGCAATCGAAGAACAAGCAAGAATATGATAAAAGCAATCTGAATATTGCAGTATGTATGAAGTATTGATAAAGGTGGGGATCCGTAAGCGGTCTTGGTGCAGTCGTTGGACACAAGCGAAGTACGAAGTTGCAATGGCTAACTTTAACTAAACAAATCCCAAGGAAAAGCTACTAGATGGATCTACTTATATAGGAGCAAGGGGTGGCGGCCAAGGAGGTGGGAGGACGTCCCAAGGCAGCCTAAAACTAACCCTAGGTCGTACAAGGCCAATGGGCCCAAGTTGAGGTGACGTAACACCTTTGGACTTGTAGTTTGACTCGGATTCAGTGCGGCGTCAGATTGTTTTGTCCACAACTCAACGCTCCGGACAGATTTTAAGGTGATTACAATTGTGCTGGAAAGAGCATGAAATCTACTTTCCAACAAAAAAGAATCACCCAATTCGAGTCCGTATGAAATAGTTGTTGGCGTTTTGAGTCGGTATGTGCATGCAGTCCGAATCGAATCCGAACGTGAGAGACTTGGACTCTATCTTCTCTTGGGCCAAAAGTGACGTGAGAGGACTTTTTGAACAGCAAATAAACATCTCTTTCTTCCTTATCTTCATATATGGATTGTACAAATGTCCCATACACCTGCAATTAGACAAAACACAAAAGTGTGTGAAGTATTTTTGTTCTAGATAACATAAATAGATTATTGAATAGTTTGCACTAGAAATCACCTGACAAATATGCATGTATGCAATATTTTTGGTCATATACAAGGTACTCATGTCCTCATCATCCTGGAAGCACCGCTGGGTGCCGAACTGCTGCTTGATACTAACCGACGGCGTTAAGAACGTCTGGCGAGCAAAAGCGATGACTACTCTATAGTTCAACGTGCCATGCTTTACGGCTTAGAACCGGGTCTTCAACGGCGTTTTGAGCGTCATGGAGCATATGAGATGTTCGGGAGTTGAAGTTAATATTTCAAGCAAATGCCCGGATTGAGAGATATGAAGTCTCCAATAAGTTCTCTGTTTGCAAGATGGAGGAGAACGATTCTGTCGGTGAGCATATACTCAAAATGTCCGGGTATAATAATCACTTGATTCAAGCTGGGAGTTAATCTTCCGGATGATAGCGTCATTGATGAATTCTCCAATCACGCCACCAAGCTACAAGAGCTTTGTGATGAACTATAATATGCAAGGGATGAACAAGACTATTCCGAGCTCTTGGCGATCTTTGAAAGCATGCGGAGGTAGAAATCAAAAGGAGCATCAAGTGTTGATGGTCAACAAGACCTTGGTTTCAAGAAAAGGGCCAAAGGGAAGAAGAAGGGAACTTCAAAAGAACAGCAAACAAGTTGCTGCTCAAGAGAAGAAACCCAAGTCCGGACCTAAGCACAAGCTGAGTGCTTCTCGCAAGCAGACTAGACAACGAAGCGGAACCGCCCCAAGTATTTGGCGGATAAGAAGGATGGCAAAGTGAACAAAGGTATATGTGATATACATGTTATTGATGTGTACCTTACTAATGCTCGCAGTAGCACTTGGGTATTTGATACTGGTTCTGTTGCTAACATTTGCAACTCGAAATAGGGACTACGGATTAAGCGAAGATTAGCTAAGGACGAGGTGACGATGCGCGTGGGAAATGGTTCCAAAGTCGATGTGATCGCGGTCGGCATGCTACCTCTACATCTACCATCGGGATTAGTTTTAGACCTGAATAATTGTTATTTGGTGCCTGCGTTGAGCATGAACATTATATCTGGATCTTGTTTGATGCGAAACGGTTATTCATTTAAATCAGAGAATAATGGTTGTTCTATTTATATGAGTAATATCTTTTATGGTCATGCACCCTTGAAGAGTGGTCTATTTTTATTGAATCTCGATAGTAGTGATACACATATTCATAATGTTGAAGCCAAAAGATCAGAGTTGATAATGATAGTGCAACATATTTGTGGTAATTGCCGTTTAGGTCATATCGGTGTAAAACGCATGAAGAAACTCCATCTTGATGGACTTCGGAATCACTTGATTATGAATCACTTGGTACTTATGAACCGTGCCTCATGGGCAAGATGACCAAAACACCGTTCTCCGGATCTATGGAGAGAGCAACAGATTTGTTAGAAATCATACATCTGAGATGTATGTGGCCCGATGAATGTTGAGGCTCATGGCGGATATCGTTATTTTCTCACCTTCACAGATGATTTGAGCAGATATGGGTATATCTACTTGATGAAGCACAAATCTGAAACATTTGAAAAGTTCAAAGAATTTCAGAGTGAAGTAGAAAATCATCGTAACAAGAAAATAAAGTTTCTACGATCTGATCGTGGAGGAGAATATTTGAGTTACGAGTTTCGTTTACATCTGAAACAATGTGGAATAGTTTCGCAACTCACACCACCTGGAACACCACAACGAAATGGTGTGTCCGAACGTCGTAATCGTACTTTACTTCATATGGTGCGATCTATGATGTCTCTTACCGATTTACCGCTATCATTTTGGGGTTATGCTTTAGAGACGGTCGCATTCACGTTAAATAGGGCACCATCAAAATCCGTTGAGACGACGCCTTATGAACTGTGGTTTGGCAAGAAACCAAAGTTGTCGTTTCTCAAAGTTTGGGGTTGCGATGCTTATGTGAAGAAACTTCAACCGGATAAGCTCGAACCCAAAAATCGAAATGTGTCTTCATAGGATACCCAAAGGAGACTATTGGGTACACCTTCTATCACAGATCTGAGGGCAAGATTTTTGTTGCTAAATTCGGATCCTTTCTAGAGAAGGAGTTTCTCTCGAAAGAAGTGAGTGGGAGGAAAGTAGAACTTGATGAGATAACTGTATCTACTCCCTTATTTGAAAGTAATTCATCACAAGAACCGGTTCTGTGATAACTACACCAATTAGTGAGGAAGCAAATGATATTGATCATGAAACTTGGATCAAGTTTCTCTTGAACCTCGTGGGTCTACTAGGTAAGATCCGCACTGAGTGGTGCGGAAATCCTATTCGGAAGTCATGTTACTTGACCATGATGAACCTACGAACTATGAGGAAGCGATGATGAGCCCAGATTCGCAAAATGGCTAGAGGCCATGAAATCGAGATAGGATCCATGTATGAAAACAAAGTATGGACTTTGGTTGACTTGCCCGATGATCGGCAAGCCATTGAGAATAAATGGATCTTTAAGAAGAAGACTGACGCTGATGGTAATGTTACTGTCTACAAAGCTCGACTTGTTGCAAAAGGTTTTCGACAAGTTCAAGGGTTGACTACGATGAGACTTTCTCACCCGTAGTGATGCTTAAGTCTGTCCGAATCATGTTGGCTATTGCTGCATTTCATGATTATGAAATTTGGCAAATGGATGTTAAGACTGCATTCTTGAATGGATTTCTAGAAGAAGAGTTGTATATGATGCGACTGAAGGTTTTGTTGATCCAAAAGGTCTTGACAAAGTGTGCAAACTCCAGCGTTCCATTTATGGACTGGTGCAAGCATCTCGGAGTTGGAATAAACACTTTGACGGTGTGATCAAAGCATATGGTTTTATCTGAGACTTTTGGAGAAGCTTTGTATTTACAAGAAAGTGAGTGGGAGCTCTGTAGCATTTCTAGTTTTATATGTTGATGACATATTATTAATTGGAAATGATATAGAATTTCTAGATAGCATAAAGGGATACTTGAATAAAAGTTTTTCAATGAAAGACCTCGGTGAAGCTGCTTACATATTGGGCATCAAGATCTATAGAGATAGATCAAGGCGCTTAATAGGACTTTCACAAAGCACATACCTTGACAAAATTTTGAAAAAGTTCAAAATGGATCGAGGCAAAGAAAGGATTCTTGCACTGTGCTACAAGGTGTGAAGTTGAGTCGAACTCAATGCCCGACCACAGCAGAAGATAGAGAAAATGAAAGATGTTCCTATGCTTGACCATAGGCTCTATCATGTATGCAATCTTTGTGTTCGGACTGACGTATGCTTAGCAATAAGCTTGGCGGTAGGTACCAAAGTAATCCAGAGTGGATCCTTTGGACAATGGTCAAGAACATCTGAAATACGAAAAGGACTAAGGATATGTTTCTCGTATATGGAGGTGACAAAGAGCTAGTCGTAAATGGTTTCGTCGATGCAAGCTTTGACATCGATCCGGACGATTCTAAATCGCAAACCGGATCGTGTTTATATTAAGCGGTGGAGCTGTAAGTTGGTGTAGTTCAAAACAAAGCATCGTGGCGGGATCTACATGTGAAGCGGAGTACATAGCTGCTACAAGCAAACAAATGAAGGAGTCGGATGAAGGAGTTCATTTCCGATCTAGGTGTCATACCTAGTGCATTGGGACCAATGAAGATCTTACGTGACAATCTTGGTGCAATTGCCTTGGCAAAGGAATCCAGATTTCACAAGAGGACCAAGCACATCAAGAGACGCTTCAATTCCATTGGGACCAAGTCCAAATGGGAGACATAGAGATTTGCAAGATACATACGGATCTGAATGTTGCGACCGATGACTAAGCCTCTCTCACGAGCAAAACATGATCAGCACCAAGACTCCATGGGTGTTAGAATCATTACTTTGTAATCTAGATTATTGACTCTAGTGCAAGTGGGAGGCTGAAGGAAATATGCCCTAGAGGCAATAATAAAGTTATTATTTATTTCCTCATATCATGATAAATGTTTATTATTCATGCTAGAATTGTATTAACAGGAAACATGATACATGTGTGAATACATAGACAAACATATAGTCACTAGTATGCCTCTACTTGACTAGCTCATTAATCAAAGATGGTTATGTTTCCTAACCATAGACATGTGTTGTCATTTGATTAATGGGATCACATCATTAGGAGAATGATGTGATTGACATGACCCATCCGTTAGCTTAGCACTTGATCGTTTAGTATACGCTATTGCTTCCTTCATGACTTATACATGTTCTGTAACTATGAGAATTGTGTAACTCCGTTTACGGAAGAACAATTTGGGTACTACCAAACGTCTAGCGAATCGGGTGATTATAAAGGAGTACTACAGGTGTTTAGAAGGTACATGTTGAGTTAGCATAATTCGAGATTAGGTTTTGTCACTCCGATTATCGGAGAGTTATCTCCGGGCCCTCTCGGTAATACTCATCACCTAAGCCTTGCAAGCATGTAACTAATGAGATAGTTATGAGATGACGTATACGAACGAGTAAAGAGACTTGCCGTAACGAGATTGAACTAGGTATTGGATACCGACGATCAAATCTCGGACAAGTAACATACCGATGACAAAGGAACAACGATATCTTTGTTATGCGGTTTGACCGATAAAGATCTTCGTAGAATATGTAGGAACCAATATGGGCATCGAGGTCCCGCTATTGGTTATTGACCGAGACATGTCTCGGTCATGTCTACATCGTTCTCGAACCGTAGGGTCCTGCACGCTTAAGGTTTCGATGGCGGTTATATTATGAGTTTATGTATTTTGATGTACGAAGTTTGTTGAGTCCGGATGTGATCACGGACATGACGAGGAGTCTCGAAATGGTCGAGACATAAAGATTGATATATTGGACGGATATATTTGGACAGGAAAGGTTTCGGAAAAGTTTGGAGCTCCGGAGGTTCTGGAACCCCGGAGGTATATGGGCCTTATTGGGCCCATGTAGGAGGAAGGAGAAGGAGCAAGGGAGGCGCGCCCCAAGCCCAATCCGATTGGGGAGGGGGGCCCCTTTCCTTTCTCCTTCCCTCTTCCTTTCCTACTACTAGTACTACTTCCTAATACTAGTACTCCTTCCTTCCCCTCCAAATAAGATAAGGAAAGAGGAAACCTACTTGGAGTAGGTTTCCCCCCCTATGGCGCGCCCCTTGGGCGGCCACCTCCTCCCTCCCTCCTTTATATACGGGGTAGGGGCACCCTAGAACACACAAGTTGATCATTGGTCGTTCCTTAGCCGTGTGGTGCCCCTCCACGATGTTACACCTCGGTCATATTGTGGCGGTGCTTAGGCGAAGCCTGCGATAGGAGAACATCAAGATAGTCACCACGCCGTCGTCGATTGGAACTCCCCTGAGCCTCTCTTGGATTGGAGATCGAGGGTGCGTCATCAGTGTCGTGTGTCAAGAACTCGGAGGTGCCGAGTGCGGTGCTTGGATCGGTTGAACCGGGAAGGCGTCGACTACTTCCACTATGTTGTGTCAACGCTTCGCTTGGTCTCACGAGTGCGTGAGACAACACTCTCCCCTCGTTGCTATGTCATCACCATGATCTTGCGTGTGCGTAGGAAATTTTTTGAAATTACTACGTTCCCCAACAGACTGAAAGGCATCTGTTACAAATGCAAAGAGCCTTGGTTTCCAGGCCACAAAAAGGTGTGCAAATTGGCAAATCAAGCACAGATACAAGCACTTCAAGCTGCTTGCCCTGAGGATGCTGAGTTGGTTTACTATACTGAAGCTCAGGATGAAGTTGATATCCCTCCCCCTGTAGAGAGTGATGATACCCCCCTCCAAATATCTATGCATGCTCTTATGGGTATAAATCCACAAAGAAGCTCAGTTTTACAGTGACAGTCATGTTAGGTGACACTCCTGCTACTGCACTCATTGATAGTGGCAGTACTGCTACATTCATTACTCCTAAGATTGCTCACCTAGCTAGATGTGCTCTCACTCCTACTAGAAAAAGAAAGGTGGTTGTGGCTAATGGAGATACTCTTTGGTCTGAATTCATTGCCCTACAATGCCCATTCTCTCTGCAAGGAACACACTTCTCCACTGATCTCCGAGTACTACAATTACAGGGTTATGATGTAATCCTGGGAGCAGACTGGATGGCTTCTTTCAACCCAGTGGAGTTAGATTTTGATGAGATGCATGTCAAAATCACTCTGAAAACTGGTGAAAAGAAAATCTTCAAAGATGAAAGCTTACCTTACAGAGGCATGGGGAGATGAACAATGCAGATACCCTTTCAGAGGAACCTATTTGTGGAGCTGTTCTACTCCTAAACAGAATTGCAGTCCAAGAACCTGTCGACACACCAGTCCCAGCTCCTGTGCAACAACTTCTGGACAAGTTTTCGCCAGTTTTCAACACTCCAACGGATCTTCCTCCAAAGAGAACTATAAATCATGCAACACCTTTACCCCTGAAGCAAAAGTAATTAACCAAAGGCCTTACAGATTACCTCACCACCAGAAAGATGCTATGGAAAGCATCATTAAGGACATGATCAAGAACAAAGTGATTAGAGACAGCTCTAGCCCTTACTCCTCCCCTGCACTCCTTGTTAAAAAGAAGGACATGACTTGGAGGCTAGTCAATGATTTCAGAAAGATTAACCAGCAAACAGTTAAAAACAAGTACCCAATTCCGGTCATAGAAGATCTCTTGGATGAATTGAAGGGTGCCACTGTATTTACAAAGCTAGATCTCAGAAGTGGTTATCATCAAATCAGAATGCAGGAAGAAGATATTGGAAAAACTGCTTTCAGCACTCATTGTGGCCACTATGAGTATTTGGTTATGCCCTTTGGGTTAACTAATGCTCCTGCTACCTTTCAGCAGTTAATGAACACAATTCTAGCCCCATATCTGAGAAAATTTGTGTTGGTCTTCTTTGATGACATCTTAATTTTCAGTAGGAATATAAAAGAACACTTGGCACATCTACAACAGGTCCTGACAGTATTGCAATCCAATCAGTTGTTTGCAAAACTAAGCAAATGCACCTTTGCACAACCCCAAGTAGAATACTTGGGCCATGTCATCAAAGGGGATGGAGTTGCAACTGACCCTACCAAGATTGAAGCAATAGCCCAGTGGCCCAATCCTGAAAATGTAACTCAATTGAGAAGTTTTCTTGGTCTCCTTTGGTTACTACAGAGATACATCCAAAATTATGGCCTCATCGCAAACCCTATTCCAATCCTTGAAAAGGACAATTTCAAGTGGGAAACTGAGCAACAAGAAGCTTTCAACATATTGAAACACAAGATGACTCAAGCTCCTGTCCTGGCCCTACCTGATTTCTCTCAGCCTTTTATCTTGGAAACAGATGCTTGTGCTTATGGTGTTGGTGCAGTGCTAATGCAAGAGGGCAAGCCCATCTCTTACTTCAGCAAGGCCATTGGCCCTAAAGCTGCTGCCCTGTCTACATATGACAAAGAAGCTATGGCCATCATTGAAGCATTAAAGCATTGGAAGCACTATTTTGCAGCTTCTTCTTTGATCATCAGAACTAATCAGCAGAGCTTGAAATATATACAAGAACAAAAGCTAACAGAGGGCATTCAACACAAGTTACTAGTAAAACTTCTGGGCTACAACTTTAAGATTGAATATAAACAGGGCAAGAACAACAAAGTTGCTGATGCTCTTTCTAGGGTGAAGTACAAGTTACACTCACTGGTGGCTAGTCAAGCAAAGCCTGCCTGGATATCTGAGGTCATTTCCAGCTATTCCCAGGACCAAAGATGCAAGGACTTGATATCACAATTAGCAAGCTAACGCTAGTCTTTGTTCCTAACTATGCCTTGCAACAAGGAATCCTAAGATACAAAAACAGAATTGTTATTGGCAATAATACTAACCTCAGAAATCAGTTAGTATCTGCCTTGCACAACTCTGAGCTGGGGGGCCACTCTGGCCACAGAGCCACTTACCAGAGAGTTAAACTTCTCTTCCACTGGCATGGCATGAAACAGTTCATTGTAGATTACATCAAACAATGCCCAGCGTGCCAAATCAACAAATCTGAACATTCCAAATACCCTGGACTGCTACAGCCTCTGCCTGTTCCAGATTTTGCATGGTGTCACATCAGCATGGATTTTGTTGAGGGCCTTCCCACTTCCCAAAGCAAAAACATGATTTTAGTGGTTGTGGATAGATTCACAAAATATGGACATTTTATCCCACTGCAGCATCCCATCACTGTCCATACTGTGGTTCAAGCTTTCACCGATAATATATTTAAGTTACGGATTGCCTTACATTATTGTCACCGACAGGACACAATCTTCACTAGCCATCTCTGGCGGGCACTCTTCAAGCGGGCATCAAGTCGCACATGAGCACTTCTTATCATCCTCAATCGGATGGCCGAACAAAAGGGTCGATCAATGCTTGGAAAATTACTTGAGATGCATGGTTTTCTTACAACCTAAGAAATGGATGAATTGGCTCTCCCTAGTGAATGGTGGTACAACACCGGTTGCCACACCTCTCTGAAAATGACACCTTTCGAGCAGATATATGCAGACCCCCAACATGATCTCTCGAACCACCCTTTACCCGGTGAACAAGTTCAAGATTTCTCATCATCCTCTTCTTTGAACAAACAATGACCTGAGATCAAGGCAAATCTGTTGAAAGCTCAAACAAGAATGAAGCACTATGCTGACAAAAAGAGATCTGAAAGAACCTTGGAGGTGGGTGATATGGTATATCTCAAACTCCAGCCCTATAGGCACACTACCTTAAGTGTTCATAGATATTTGAAGCTCCACTCCAAGTATTACGGTCCCTTCCGACTAACAGAGAAAGTTGGTCCTGTTGCTTACAAATTGCTCTTACCTGAGGGCTGCAAACCGCACCCCACATTCCGTCGGTCAGTGAAGAAGCACCTAGGGCCACAAGCAATCCCAAACCCCAACCTACCACTCATCAACGCCGATGGTACTATTCTCTGAACCGAGAAGCCGCTTGAAAGAAAGCTTATTCCCAGGACTCAAGGTGATATACAAATACCAGTGGTGCGTTGGCTCATCAAATGGTGTAACATGGGCGAGAAAGATGCTACGTGGGAGGACGCAACATTCATACAAAAGGTTTTTCGACTTTTCACCACGAGGGTGGTGCGAAGTGGATGGAGGGAGTTGTCAGACCCAACCGATGAGCCGCAGCGTTTGATTAAGTTTAAACTCGGTAGTTGGCCTTGAGGCAACGGTGGCCGTCCATCGCCTATCCAACGCTCGATCTTCCCCATATCGCTTCATTTGGTCGAGAAGCTCGGATCGCGTCCATCGACATCGGACGGTCATCATCATCGCCGGTCATTGTTCACTTTCCGACAAGGACTCCAGCGCTCCACTACTGTCATTTTACTTTCTTACCTTTTTCCCCAACTTGTAAGGCTATAAAGCAAGGGCTCCAGCTCGATCTAGGGATGAAAACTTGTTAGGGTTTCCCCCTTCCGCCGCTAGTGTTCCTGGCTGGCCTTAGGTTCCTCCTGGTTTGTACTAAACTCTCTGAATTAAGCCAGTGAATCGAGCTAGTTTGAGTGGAATTCTCCCCTGTTTCTCTGAATATTGTTCTTCAGACTCCTCTGGGTCTGACAAGAGGGGTGCGGGCGTGCGGGCGAGGGGATTGGGCGAGGCCCGCCCCACGCTCCCGCAGACGGCACGACGCACACGCGGCGAGTGGGGAGAGGACGAACCAGGACCTCGAATCAGTTCGCCCAGCCAATGCGTGCGCTGCAAGAGCCCACCGGTCATTGGCCATGCCAAGTCATCGTGCGGTAAAAACGAGCAACAAAACAACTGAACATCCAATGCCTTGAAAGAAGTCAAAGACCCGACTTACCAGGATCGAACGGCACGGAATGCATGACATCGGGGGATGGGCGAGTTAATTGCACAGAAGTAGCATAACTGGGGCATCACATGTAGATTGGTATCATGATTGTTAACATTGCTTCAGACTTTTGCAAATAGGTCTAAACTGCGCATAAACACGTATTGACGGTGTATCTGACCAGCGGGGTCCGCCCGTCAGGTGCCGACGAGGCATGCTTTTTGCAGAAAAACCCCCTTACGCTGTATGTAATCACAAAATTGCACAATTTTTTTGCGGGAAAAAGGCTCTGAGAGGCTTTCTTTTTTGTTCGCAATATCCACCACCAAATCTGGACTGGTTTGAAATTTTCCGCCACTTGAACAAATAAAGGAAAAAAAATTAGGCATCCGCTGGAATCGATCCTACGACCTGCGTCCACAGGCGCGACGTGCTAACCACGACGCCACAGCGGAGCTCACGTTCGATTACAAGCCTTCCCTCTCTTATAGAATTACTGAAGAGCTGGGCCGGCCCACCGAGGCCTGCACTTTTTTTCGTTCCGCACTTAACTGGCGCGCATTTCTGGGCAAATCCTAGACGGCGCCCGTTGCGCCCGTTTCTTCGCTGCACGCAAACGGGCGCATACCCCCCGCGCGCCAGGCTGGGCCGGCCCATTTCTTATTTTTCTGTTAAACTGTATCAATCAAAAAAGCGTGAGTCCGGTGGTTCGAACTTGGGATGTTTCGTTTAGACATCAGCGCAGTTACCACTAGGCAAAGAACCACTTGCTGTTTGCAAACCTCTTTTCCCTCTTTTATTGTTTTTCAAGGTCGCGAGATTTTTTCTCCTTTTTCCTGCTCTTTTTTCATTTCTCTTTTCTTCATTCCTTTTTCTTTCTTTCGTAAATGTGCAATTTTTTATTCAAATTTGATGAACCTTTATCAAATCGATGAACTTTTTTTAAAATTCGATGAAAATTTTCAAATTCCATGATCTTTTAAAAACGTGAACAATTATTGAGAACCTGAACAAAAAATTATATACAATGAGCGATTTTCAAATATACACTGAACATTTTGCGGTGTACGATGAACAATTTTAACTACACAGCAAACATTTTTGTGATATACATTGAAATAATTTAAAACATATTTATACATTTTTTGATATAAGATGAACAACTTTTATACATTGAACATTTTTGTAATATAATCTGAACAATTTTTAACTACACATTGAACAATTTTGTGATATGCGCTGAAAAACCACTTAAATACCGATTGAATTTTTTTTATGTACACTGAACAATTTAAAATAATGAACAAAATTTGAAAAAGTGAACAAATTTGGAAAACTATGAACACATTTTGAAATCACGAACAAAAAACGAAAAATACATTTTTTAAAATTCCATGAACTTTTTTCAATTTCAATGAACTTTTTCTAGATTTCGATGAACCTTTTCTAGATTTCGACAAACTTTTTCAAATTTGATTATTTTTTTAAAATTTGATGAAGTTTTTCCAACTTTGATGAACTTTTTTCAAATTTGATGAACATTTTTCTAATTAGTTGAACTTTTTTAAAAATTTGAACAAACTTTTTTGATATTGATGAACTATTTTTCAAAATTGATGAATTTTTTTAAAATCAATGATTTTTTTAGTTCGTTAACCTTTTCAATTCGTGATTTTTTTTGAAATCTATGAATTGTCAAATTTCGTTCCGAAAAAATTACGTTTCCCAAAATCTGTGCGCAATAAATAGCGCGACTTTAATTATTCTTAATTCATGCACGCTAAAAATTTACATGATCAATTGGTTGCACTAGTGGTTAGTCGACTGGAACATGTACCGAAGGTCGCGTGGTCGAATGCTCACGGGAGCAACACTTTTTAGGGGATTCTTTTTGTGGTATAGAAGGCGTGTCGTGGGCCGGCCCAGCAGGAGCGGCTGTGAGCGCCAGCTTCCTGAACCGGCGCTTAAGGCGCTGGTTAGGAGCTCCCGCATTTCTGAGAGCTCATGTTCGGCGCGTTAAGCGCCCGAACAGCTCCCTGGCGCCTGAAGGAGACCTCTAGTGGGTCGGCCCAGAAAACCTTCGCTCTCAGTGAACAAGTCGATCGCTTCTTTCTGTTAGAAACTAAAAAAAAAAGATTTGTGGGAGGCAAGACTCGAACTAAGGAACTCTCACTTCCCATAGGGGTGCATGAACCACTACGCTATCCAACCACCTGCGTAAACATGTTCGCTTGCTTTTTTTTATCATTTCACCAGCTCGCAAAGTTCCCGCTGTGGGAAGCTTTCCAAACCATTTATTTTCTTCTTTTTCTCTCTTTTTCTGTAACGATTTATTTGGCTTTTTTTATTTTCTTTTTTGCTGCACTTTTCAAAAAAATAAAAGGAGCTTTTTTAAGAAAAAGGAATGAAAGTTCATTGGTTTTTTAAGTTCATCAAAATTGAAGAAAGTTCATCGAATCTTAAAAAAAGTTCATCGATTATAAGAAAAGTTCATCATAATTAGAAAAAGTTCACCGAATCTGAAAAAAAGTTCATCACTTTTCAAAACAATTCAGAGGATTTGAAAAAGTTCATCGAATTTGAAAAAAGTTCATCAAATTTGAAAAAAAGTTCATCGAATTTGAAAAAAGTTCATCGAAATTGAAAAAAAGTTCATCGCATTTGAAAAAGTTCATCGAATTTGAAAAAAAGTTCATCAAATTTGGAAAAAGTTCATCGAATTTGAAAAAAGTTCATCGAATTTGAAAAAAAGTTCACGTGTTTGAAAAAAGTTCGTCAATTTTGAAAAAAACGTAAAAAGGACAGGAGGCATTTCCTGTACATAGAAATAAGGAATGGAAGTAAATAGGCACGGATTAGCAAGTGGCCTAGTGGTTAGTGTTGTATCCATGTCGCGATGCGATCGCGGGTTCGAATCCCGCTCCTCCCACCTGCACCTTTTTTATTGGAAATGGGAGATGGGCCGGCCCGTTTGTGGCGAATGAAGGGAGGGGGGTGTGCGCCCATTTGTGAAAAGACCTATATCGGGCGATAAAGGCGCCGAATAGGATCTGGCCGCATTTCTTATTCTTTAGTTTTTCATGGATACGCAGCACATATCCTCCCCGTGAGCCTGTATCCACCAGTTTTTGCTAGATTCTACAACCTTTCCTGAACCGGTTTTCTTCTCTTCTTTATTTTCTCTTCTGGTTTCTCTTTCTTTTAACTTTTTCCCTTTTCATTTCTATTTTCTCTTTCTCTTTTTATTTTCCTTTTATTTTTTTCACCTTTTAATTTTAGTTTTTTCTTCTCTTATTTTATGTTTGTCTTTGTTTCAATTTTTTCCTTTCATTATTTCTTTTTCTTTGTCTTCTTTCTTTTCCATTTATGGAAACATCTTTCAAATTCATGCACATTTTCTGAATAATGAAAAAATCAAAATAATAAACATAATTTAAAATCATGGTCCATTTTAAAAATTAGTGAACATTTTCTGAAACCATGAACATTTTTGGAATAAAAAGATCATCATTTGAGATTTGGTAACAATTTTCGAAATTCATGAACATGTTTTTATTTTTGGTGAACATTTCTTGAACGCGTGAAGATTTTTTGAATTGATGAACTTTTTTTTAATCTAGCAACGTGGCCCGCTCGATGCGCGGGCTAGAACTTTAGAATGTTTAATACTGAAAACATCTTATTTAATTTGTGTAAACAAAAATTGGAACCAAATGTGATGATGTTTATAAATATAAGTATTTTTGTAAATATAGTTTTGTCTTAGGTATGTTTGTTTTTCTCATTGAATATATTTCTTATACATTTATCATTTACCTTCTTGTCGGGCATGCCATACTAAATGTACTTTTTATGATGAGTCACATTCAATTTATATCTTGTATAATTTTTTTGATAGTTTTATCATGTTTCTATTTTCAATTTATTCCTGAAATACAAATTTAGTAGTTCTTATTGTTTATGTGTAGGCGCATATGTATATTTTCTAACATCATGTAAGAATGACATGTTCATTTTGTAGTTGGAGTGATGAATGTACCTGTAATATTTTTCACTTCGGTGGGCATTACCTGGAACACGTGCGCCAGTTAAGTGCGAAACGAAAAAAAATGCAGGCCTTCGTGGGCCGGCCCAGCGCTTCAGCAATAGTATAAGAAAGTGAACGCCTGTACTCGAAGGCAAACTGCAATGTGGCGTGGTGGTTAGCGCATGGCGCATGTAGACTGCATTTTCTGTTCTGTTATTTATTTTTTCAAGTGGCGGAAAATTTCAAACCAGTCCAGATTCGGTGGTGAAAATTGCGAACAAGAAAGAAAGCCTCTCATGGAGCCTTTTTCCCGCAAAAAAATTGGGCATTTTTGTGATTACATACAACGTAAGGGGGTTTTCTGCAAAAAAAACGTGCCACGTTGGCATCTGACGGGCAGGCCCCGCCGGTCAGATACACCGTCAATACGTGTTTATACGCAATTTAGACCTATTTGCAAAAATCTGGAGCAATGTTGGTACTGACACGCAAAAATTAGCAATCATGGTACCAATCTGCATGTGATGCCCCAATTATGGTACTTCTGTGCAATTAACTCTTCGTGGGCACGAGTTGTTCCGGAACACATGTATAATGAAAGCATCACCTTATTACTGCCTCACCTCTTCCACCTAGATAAATTTGAATGGAGCTATGATGTGTCACAATCACTCAACGAAGGCTAGTCTCTGGATATCATCATCATACTTTTTTCTCTCACTCACTTTTCAATACATGCAACCAGGATAGAGCATCACCACATTGTGGTCCTGGGACAGAGCTAGCTGGGCAGCTCACAGTGCGTCGCTTCAGGGGTTGCCTCATCGCTTTTGTCAGGGAGGAGGCGATCTCTTCTGCAGGAGTCTGTTTCCCTCTGCAACCAACACCTTCAGCGGATTTATAGGTTTAAATTGGTATGCCGACGTTGTTGCTAACCATATTCCATGGTAACATGTAGCATACATAAACCGATGAGCGACCCTTATACTAAGAATATGCATGTTGGGTGAGTAAGCTCAGTCGGACAGGTTGGTCGATTGGCGCCAACATCCTTGCCTTGGTACACGTTACCTCCTCAATCTGGCCTAGTTTTGTTTTTTTCATTCATGGGTCGTTGCTCTCTAGTCTTTTTATTGTTTTGGGTCCTCTTTTGTGATGATTGTTATGATGATCTTTTTTCTAGTTCTTCTTAGCCATCACTCCACAAGTCAAGTCGTGTCGTAGTTGTACGACATATTGAGGTGGTATAATCACCCTAACGAATAATCGACCTCTGCATTGAAGGAAATATGCCATAGAGGCAATAATAAAGTTGTTATTTTATATTTCTTTATTTCATGATAAATGTTTATTATTCATGCTAGAATTGTATTAACCGGAAACTTGATACATGTGTGGATACATAGACAAAGATGGTTAAGACATGTGTTGTCATTTGATGAACGGGATCACATCATTAGGAGAATGATGCGATGGACAAGACCCATCCGTTAGTTTAGCATTATGATCATTCAGTTTTATTGTTATTGCTTTTTTCATGTCAAATACATATTCGTTCGACTATGAGATTATGCAACTCCCGGATACCGGAGGAATGTCTTGTGTGCTATCAAATGTCATAATGTAACTGGGTGATAAAGATGCTCTACAGGTATCTCCAAAGGTGCTTGTTGGGTTGGCATAGATCGAGATTAGGATTTGTCACTCCGAGCATCGGCGAGGTATCTCTGGGCCCTCTCGGTAATACACATCATAAGAAGCCTTGCAAGCAAAGTGACTAATGAGTTAGTTGCAAGATGACGTATTATGGAATGTGTAAAGAGACTTGCCGGTAACGAGATTGAACTAGGTATGAAGATACCGACGATCGAATCTCGGACAAGTAACATACCGATGGACAAAAGGAATAACGAATGTTGTCATAACGATTTGACCGATAAATATCTTCGTAGGATATGTGGGAGCCAATACGAGCATCCAGGTTCCGCTATTGGTTATTGACCAGAGAGGTGTCTCGGTCATGTATACATAGTTCTCAAATCCGTAGGGTCCGCACGCTTAACGTTCGATGACGATATAATATTATATGAGTTATGTGATTTGGTGACCGAATGTTGTTCGGAGTCCCGGATGAGATCACGGACATGACGAGGAGTCTCAAAATGGTTGAGAGGTAAATATTGATATATAGGACGATAGTATTCGGACACCGGAAGTGTTCGAGAGGGTACTGGGTACATATCGGGTCACCGGAAGGGGTTCCGGACACCCCCGGAGAAAAGATATGGGTCTTATGAGCCACGAGGGGAAACGCACCAGCCACAAGGGGCTCGTGCGCCCCCCACATGGGCCGGCCAAAGAGGGAAAGGAAAGAGGACAAGGGAAAAAGGAAAAGTAGGAAGTACTACTTCCTTCTTCCCCCTTTTATATATATATATATATATATATATATATATATATATATATATATATATATATATATATATATATATATATATATATATATATATATATATATATATATATATATATAGGTCTATTATGCTAATATTAGCATAATAGTTATTCTAATAACACTTCCGCACTGCACGCTTAACGCGAGGGCACTGCATCCCTATCAAACGAGCACTGCGATGCCATTAGAAAAAACTGCATGCATTTTTTTGGCATTGTTTTTGCTCCAATTTCTAAACCATTGGTCTGAACGAGGCACATAATATATCATTGGATAGCTATGGAAAATGCGCAGCCTCATCATGTTGAACACTTTTCGAGATTCATCCCGATTTAAGAGCAGTTTCAAAAAAGTGCACGCATGATGGGATGCAGCGAGCATGTTTTCGCGATTTTTTTTCTAAACCGCACATTGGAATGAAGCAAAGGATACGGCATTGGAATATATCGTCGAGCCACATCTTTTTCATATCTATTATTTTCTCTAATTCGTTGCGGTTTAAGAGCAGTTTTAAATTTAGTAAATCGCGGAATTCTGTTTTTTCGAATTTTTTGTAATATTTGTACTATTTTCGCTCCAATTTTTGAACCGTTTGTCGAAACGAGTCGTGTGATACGTCGTTGGAATGCTATGGACGAGCTGCAACTTTCATATGTTGAAATGTTCTTGAGATTCCTTACAATTTTTAGTTAATTTTGAAAATCGTGCAGCTGACGATGAGCGACTGCGGCCTTTTTCGTGAAATTTTTACAAACCGTTGGTCGAAATGATTCAATTTACACGCTATTGGAAAGATATCGATGATATGGAACTTTTTCATGTAGAACACTCTCTCTGACTCCATACGGTTTAAGAGCAATTTTGATTTTAACGAAATGCGGGCACTGTTTTTTCGCGACACCAAAATCGTCGTATGTACTGCATCAGACAGAAAACCGCACTGCTTTAGACTGAAAACCGCATTGTATCACACGATCAAGTGAACTTCATGATTTCTTTTGTCGAACGTAAATTTTTCTCAGACGAGTTTTTGTTGTCTTCTTTTCCAATTTTTTTGTGAACGAGAGTGGACCGCAGGGAGAGGCAAGTGAACCGTGACATATATTGAAGTGAACCTCATTACTATCTTTGTTGTTGAGCTAAATTTTTAGCACTTTCATTTTTGGGCACAAGTGAACAATATCACCCTCAAAAATGAACCACATCCGAGGACCAAACGCACTGCAAGTGTTAATGTAGTCGACTAAATTTGAAACACACGAAATAAATTGCACTTTATACATAGGGGTAATGAAACATCATTATTTTTTACACAAACTGAGTGCACTTCAATTCTCCAAAAAATGCAAAACATGGATGGAGTGAATTGCGTCGCCCGTCGTTTTCATGAAAAAAATGTCTTTGACGCATGCTTGTGGGTGAGAGGCGATCGACGCACATCCGGTGGGGCGCAAGCGAGATCGCTCGGCCTTTGCACGAGAGCATCGAGTAACCTGCACGATGAGCCATCGAGGTGAACACCGATGTTTCCGCACTACACGAACACACATGCCGCATTGCGGGGAAACATGCCCGCCGAACCTCTTGCCAAAGGGAGTGAACTGCAAAATTACTCCCAAAAAATTCACAGCGGCGACCTGCATTGCAGTGCACTACATCACCATGCCCGTGCTGCTCCAGCGATGGACGAGCAGAGTTGGAAGACGAGGACAGTGGCCGGCTCATTGGCGGGTGTGTGGAGCCGGCGTGGCGAACCATCTGCATCACAACATGTCACGATCGTCCTCTATCCGCCAACCGAGCTGCACTGGAGTGCCAACCGAACCGCTCATGCCCTCCCTGTAGTGATATCTCCCGGCGCGGCAGAGCCCGTCCTTGCCCCCAATGGAGTAGAAGTAGAAGGAGAAAGGGCACAACGGGGAGAGACGAGACAACCAGCAGGGAGTTAGGATCCGATGGTGCAGTCCACTCGCGTGCGAGGAGCTCGCGGGAGACTAGGCCGTTGTTGCCGTCGTCGATGTCTGCACCCACGAACTTCATAAACTCGCACATCATGTGGTGTGTATCCCCTCCTTTGCTCACCGTTGTGGTGAGATTGAGCCCGACGGTGTGCTCGTCGGAGGCAGATGCGCCATAGGGGGCGAGGGGGAGCAGGGCTCCGGCGACCTTCGATGCTTTGATGCTGCAGGCGCCCGGGTAGCGAGATCCATGGAGGGGACGAGATCCTGGTTGCCGTCATGATCGTGGGTCACGGATCCATGATGGCGTCAAGACGGACCGGCGCCTGGCGGCGCCAGGGCAGCTGTTGGACGCGGGGGAGGGGGTGGTGGAGCTAGGGGAAAGAGGTGGGTTGGGATGGTGCGGCGCGGGGACCTGAGGGAGCCGGGGTGGGCAGTGGGTTTCCAGGCCCCTGCCGTCGGGGAGGAGCAGGGGATGGGCGGCAAGGATGGGTCCCGATCGGCGGCGCGACCAGATCCAGGGAAGGTGTTGGTGTGGCGGTGCGGGGCGGGAGGTGGTCCGGTGGCACAGAGCGGGAGGTGATTCGACGAGGCCGGGGCTGGAGGTGGTGCGGCGGTATGGGGCGGGAGGTGGTGTGGCGGCGCGAGGAAGGTTGCAGGGGCTATGGGGGGAGGTGGAGGTTGGGGATTGAACGTGAGAGAGAGGTGGAGGTTGACCGGGGAAGAAGGTGGGTTAAGTGGGGAAGGTTGCTCGGTTTGTTTTGCGAGAGGAGTTCGGTTCGTGGGATTTGGAAGTGCTAAACTGTTAGGAGAATAAGAAAAGTGTTATGAGAATAAGGTCTGAAGGGTGTTATTAGAATAGACCCACCCTATATATATATATATATGTGTGTGTGTGTGTGTGTGTGTGTGTGTGTGTGTGTGTGTGTGTGTGTGTGTGTGTGTGTGTGTGTGTGTGTGTGTGTGTGTGTGTGTGTGTGTGTGTGTGGGGGCGCTCTAGCACAGCCCAGACAATTGTTAGCCATGTGCGGCGCCCCCCTCCACCGTTTACTCCCACGGTCAAATCTTCGTAGTGCTTAGGCGAAGCTCTGCGCGGATCACTTCACCATCACCGTCACCACGCCGTCATGCTGACGGAACTCATCTACTACCTCGACGTCTTGTTGGTTCAAGAAGTTTAGGGACGTCATCGAGCTGAAGTGTGCAGAACTCGGAGGTGTCGTATGTTTGGTACTCGATCGGTGGATCGCGAAGAAAGTTTGACTACATCAACCGCGTTGTGAAACACTTCCGCCTACGGTCTACAAGGGTACGTAGACACACTCTCCCACTCGTTGTTATGCATCTCCTAGATAGATCTTGCGTGAGCGTAGGATTTTTTTTGAAATTGCATGCTACGTTCCCCAACGGTGGCATCCGAGCCAGGTCTATGCATATATGATATGCACGAGTAGAACACAAAGAGTTGTGGGCGGTGATCGTCATACTGCTTACCACCAATGTCTTATTTTGATTCGGCAGTATTGTTGGATGAAGCGGCCCGGACCAACCTTACATGACCATGTTCATGAGACCGGTTCCACCGACAGACATGCAACTAGTTTTGCATAAAGGTGGCTGACGGGTGTCTTTTTCTCCTACTTTAGTTGAATCAAATTTGACTGTGGCCGGTCCTTGTTGAAGGTTAAAGTAGCAAACTTGATAAATCACTGTTGTGGTTTTTGTGCCGTAGGTAAGATTGGTTCTTGCTAGAAGCCCGTAGCAGCCACGTAAAACTTGCAACAACAAAGTAGAGGATGTCTAACTTGTTTTTGCAGGGCATGTTGTGATGTGATATGGTCAAGACATGATGTGATATACGTTAGTGTATGAGATGATCATGTTTTGTAAAAGTTATCGGCAACCGGCAGGAGCCTTATTATTGTCTCTTTATTGTACGAAATGCAAATGCCATGTAATTGCTTTACTTTATCACTATGCATTAGCAATAGTTGTAGAAGCAATAGTTGGTGACATGACCACGACACAACGATGGATATCAAGGTGTCGAGCCGATGACGATGGAGATCATGACGATGCTTTGGAGATGGAGATCAAAAGCACAAGATGATGATGGCCATATCATGTCCCATATTTTGATTGCATGTGATGTTTATCTTTTATGCATCTTATTTTGCTTAGTACGGCGGTAGCATTATAAGATGATCCCTTAACTAAAATTTCAAGGTATAAGTGTTCTCCCTGAGTATGCACCATTGCGACAGTTCGTCATGCTGAGACACCATGTGATGATCAGGTGTATAGGCTCTACGTTCACATACAACGGGTGCAAGACAATTTTGCACATGCGGAATACTCGGGTTAAACTTGACGAGCCTAGCATGTACAGACATGGCCTCGGAACACTGGAGACCAAAAGGTCGGAGGTGAATCATATAGTAGATATGATCAACATAGAGATGTTCACCATTGATGACTACTCCATCTCACGTGATGATCAAACATGGTTTAGTTGATTTGGATGTCTATCTAAGTGGGAGTTCATAAGTAATTTTATTAGTTGAACTTAATTTATCATGAACTTAGTCCTGATAGTATTTGCAAATTATGTTGTAAATCAATAGCTAGCATTGTAGCTCCCCTATGTTTTTAACATGTTCCTAGAGGAAACAAAGTTGAAAGATGATAGAAGCAATGATGCGGACTGGGTCCGTGATCTGAGGATTATCCTCATTGCTGCACAAAAGAATTATGTCCTTGATGCACCGCTAGGTGGCAGACCTATTGCAGGTGCAGATGCAGACGTTATGAATGTTCGACAAGCTCTATATGATGACTACTTGATAGTTTAGTGCGCCATGCTTTACGGCTTAGAATCGGGGCTTCAAAGACGTTTTGAACGCCACACAGCATATGAGATGTTCCAAGAGCTGAAATTGGTATTTCAGACTCACGCCCGTGTCGAGAGGTATGAGACCTCTGAGAAGTACTTTGCCTACAAGATGGAGGAGAATACAGCTAGTGAGCATGTGCTTAGAATGTGTGGGCACTACAATCGCTTGAATCAAGTGGGAGTTAATCTTCCAGATAAGATACTGATTGATAGAGTTCTATAGTCACTATCACGAAGCTACTAGAACTTCGTGATGAACTATAATGTGCAAGGGATAACGAAAAAGATTCCCGAGCTCTTTGCGATGCTGAAATCGACAAAGGTAGAAATCAAGAAAGAGCATCAAGTGTTGATGGTTAACAAGACCACTAGTTTAAAGAAAAAGGGCAAAGGAAAATAAAGAGAACTTCAAGAAGAATGACAAGCAAGTTGCCACTCCCGTGAGCCCAAGGCTAGACCTAAGCCTGAAACTAAGTGCTTCTACTGCAAAGGAAATGGTCACTGGAAGCGGGGCTACCCCAAATATTTGGCGGATAAGAAGGATGACAAAGTGAACAAAGGTGTATGTGATATACATGTTATTGGTGTGTACCTTACTAGTGCTCGTAGTAGCCCATGGGTATTTGATACCTGTTCGGTTGCTAAGATTAGTAACTCGAAATAGGAGTTGCAGAATAAATGGAGACTAGTTGAGGGTGAAGTGACGATGTGTGTTGGAAGTGGTTCCGAGGTTGATATGATCATCATCGCACACTCCCTATACTTTCGGGATTAGTGTTAAACCTAAATAAATGTTATTTGGTGTTTGCGTTGAGCATGAACAAGATAGGATCGTGTTTATTGCAATACGGCTATTCATTTAAGACAGAGAATAATTTTTATTCTATTTACATGAATAAAACCTTCTATGGTCATGCACCCAATGTTAATGGTTTATTGAATCTCGATCTTAGTGATACACATATTCATAATATTGATGCCAAAAGATGCAAAGTTGATAATGATAGTGCAACATACTTGTGGCGCTGCCGTTTAGGTCATATTGGTGTAAAGCGCATGAAGAAACTCCATATTGATGGACTTTTGGAATCACTTGATTATGAATCATTTGATACTTGCGAACTATGCCTCATGGGCAAGATGACTAAAGCTCCGTTATTTGGAACAATGGAGCAAGCTAATAACTTATTGGAATAATACATACCGATGTATGCGGTCCGATGAGTGTTGTAGCATGCGGCGGGTATCGTTATTTTCTCACCTTCACTGATGATTTAAGTAGATATGGGTATATCTACTTGAGGAAACACAGGTCTGAAACATTTGAAAAGTTCAAAGAATTTCAGAGTGAAGTGGAGAATCACCATAACAAGAAAATAAAGTTTCTATGATCTGATCGTGGAGGCGAATATTTGAGTTACGAGTTTGGCCTTCATTTAAAACAATGTGGAATTGTTTCACAACTCACGCCACCTGGAACACCACAGCGTAATGGTGTGTCCGAACGTCGTAACCGCACTTTATTAGATATGGTGCGATATATGATGTCTCTTACCGATTTACCACTATCGTTTTGGGGTTATGCATTAGAGATAGATGCATTCACGTTAAATAGGGAACCATCTAAATGCGTTGAGATGACACCATATGAACTTTGGTTTAGCAAGAAACCTAAGTTGTCGTTTCTTAAAATTTGGGGTTGCGGCACTTATGTCAAAAGGCTTCAGCCTGATAAGATCGAACCCAAATCTGAGAAGTGTGTATTCATAGGATACCCTAAGGAAACAATTGGGTACACCTTCCATCACAGATCCGAAGGAAAGATTTTGTTGCTGAGAATGGGTCCTTTCTAGAGAAGGAGTTTCTCTCAAAAGAAGTGAGTGGTAGGAAAGTAAAACTTGATGAGGTAAATGTACCTTCTCTCGAATTGGAAAGTAGTACATCAGAGACAATTGTTCTTGTGATGCCTACACCAACCAGAGAGGAAGCTAGAGATGATGATCATGAAACTTCAGATCAAGTTACTACTGAATTTCGTAGGTCAACCAGAGCACGATCCGCACCAGAGTGGTACGGTAATCCTGTTCTGGAAGTCATGTTACTAGACCACGGCGAACGTATGAACTATGAAGAAGCTATGATGACCCTAGATTCCGATAAATGTCTTGAGGCCATGAAATCTAAGATAGGATCCATGTATGAGAACAAAGTGTGGACTTTGGTGGACTTTCCCAATGATCGACGAGTCATAGAGAATAAATGGATCTTCAAGAAGAAGACTGACGTTGATGGTAATGTTACTGTCTACAAAGCTCAACTTGTCGCAAAAGGTTTTCGACAAGTTCAAGGAGTTGACTATGATGAGACTTTCTAGGAAGCATGTGTTGGATGAAAGAAGTGACTTCCTCTAATACACCTGCATTTGGTGCAAGTTGCCACCGTGAATTCGAGAAAGTTTATTTTTGCTTCCTCTGGAATCATTCCAAGTCAGTCATGCATACGTGCGAAGTATTCTGTGGTTTGGAGACTTGCAACCTTCATTCTATATGTGTCCCTAGCACACCAAGCCATTGATTGATTTGTTCAAGGAAAATAAGTTTCTTCTTAAGAGCTAGACTTACGCAAGGACTTCGATATCCTTGATGATGGTTCCCCACCTGAACTCGGTAGTGTTTTGTTGCAAGACTTGTACGTGGTCATGTTTGTCTTGGACAACGTGTTCACATGTATGTAGCAGAACCAGCTCATGTTTTGGAGCTTGCTATCGCAGTTCATTCCTCGAGAATCTTGCAACGTCATCTCATCAGTTTGTGTTGCAAACTTTCTTTTCCAAACTTGTTGTCTGAATTATCCTGTTACCAACCAGATCTGAATCTCAGGCAGATATGATGGTTGGAACGTTCCAAGGTCTATGATGTAGGTCCCGACAAGGTTGACGTTCTGGACGACACACCTAGCCGGAAGATCTATCATTGTAGTATCTTGATTGAGCAATTTGACCATCTTCTCCATGAGGATTTTGTGCGACTTATTCTAGAAGTTGTTCCTTAGGGATCTTGTGCTCTTAGTTTCCTCGATCATACTGTAACATTCTAACAGTGGAATCACTCTCTACTGTTGAGCTTTTTCCCAAGTTACCATAATCATTCCCAACACTTGCATTTTGTTCCCAGCTTGCACCGCCATTGTGCCATTTTTCCATGGGCTACCCTTCTCAGTAATTGTTCTTCAAGATCATCTTCAAAAGTGGTCCTACCATGGGTCCTATCCCTTCTCTATGATAAGAAGAAATCATCCTTCGTGTTGTCTTCAACAAGGTAGTCCACATCATCCATCCTAGTTTGAGCATGCCATTCTTCCGAACTCCTTTAAATGATCGATTATGATTTGCCTTAGGCTGGTATAGAGAGTTTCAATGATCTATGTATCAAAAGTAATTCTTTTTGCCACTTAAGGGAATAATTCTATGAGTCACCTTCTCCGGGGTGCCCCGTTATGGAATCATGGCAACTAACTCCTCGCTACTTTGAAACTCGTGCACCATCTTCTTCAGCGCGGAATTTTTCCTACCCAGTTGAACCTTGTCATCTACCTCTTTCCATTGCTCCTGATGTGCATTTTGTGTCTCAACTCAAGAGGTGTTCCTACGTCTCACTGCATGAGTTGATCTTGAATTGCTCGATCTTTGAGAAGATCAATTCCAGTAGAGTTTCTTTCTGTCATCATCATGTTGGATGAAGATCTCGAAAGCAAGGACGTCAAGGTCAATTTGAAGCAATGATTCAACATATTCGAGAAGGGAAATTGGATCATGAAGATTGTGATAGCTTTGTGTCCCTCTGTCTTCTTACCTCATGTCTTGAATCTCGGGATGAGATTCTTGTTTAGTGGGGGTGAGTTCTCACAGCCCTAGAATATTTGTTTCTAAATAATTATATTAGTTGCATTTGAGAGCTTCGTGCATCATGTCTAAATTCTAATTATTAAATTGAGGAATATTCTGAAGCCTCGCAAATTTAAATAAAAGGGCAAAGAACCCTGAAAAGGCATTCAAAGTTTCCAATGTTCCTTTTATTGTTCTGATAATTTTGGCAATAATTATACTTCAAACCAAAATTAAGGAACATTTTAAGGAATTATTTGGGACTTTGGATTTAAATCAATAATATAGTTGAGTTGGATTTATTTCTGTTGTATAAGAAATACGGTTCAAATATTTTTGTAAGTTTGCATGTGACCTTGGACTAGCTCCCTGAGCTCACATAAAAATTGACAGAAAGTTTAAAAAATGGTTTGGTTTATAAATCAAATCAAAACATATTGAGAGAAATAGAAAACTGAAATAAATACAGAGAGAAAGAGCGCAAACCTGCCTTACCTGACCCATCTACCTGTAGCCGGCCTAGCTCCACTGGCCCAGCCCACCACCGCTTCCCCCTTTGCCGTCTTCCTCCCCACGCCAGTCGGACACCGCGTGTGGCCGATGTGCGCGAGCATGTGCCCGACCACCTCTTACCTGCTTACCATTGCTGGAGACGGCCCCAAGCGCCACGCACGCACCCTGCCCTCGACCCTCTCTCGCTCTCACAGTGTCTCTCCCCCTCGCTCCTCTGCTTTCCTTCCCCATGGCCAAGCATGCCCACCGCCATCGACGCCGTTCGCCGTGGCCAGAGCCACTGCCCCGCCTCTCCGTTGTGTCGAGAAGAACTGCCCTGTCGCCCTACTTCTCCTTGTTGAGCTGCGTGACGCCGGATGCCCCACAACGTCGCCATCTTTAACGTCTTCATCATCGGCCGTCAGAGATCCGCCTCACCGTCCCGCTCAGCTCCGGCTTTCCCCGAGCTTGCTGGCCCGCTCATCATGTTCGTCGTGAGCCCCTGACCTTTCCCCCTCCCTCCATTTTCCTTGTTGCATGCCGTACCTGCCGCCTCACCGACCGAACATGCCTCCGTTTGTGCTCGCCATCGACGCGACCCCGGCGACCAAATGTCTCAGCCGTCATGCCCAACATGATCGCAGCCGTGCGTAGATGACGTAGGTGCCAAGCACGAGCCGCCACGGCCACCGCAGCCACATCAACATACGCAACCAAACGTCGACCGCCGCCACGAGCTCGTTTCCAACGAGCTCTGGCCGCCCTACCTGTTGCCACTTGCTGCACTAGATGCGTGTGAGCTCCAGCTCCCCGTACGTGCTCTTTTCTGCTCGTTTGGGCACCGAAGGAGCGAGCCTGAGCCCTTCGCTGTGCCTACTATCGCCGGCGACAAGCCGTTGGCGAGTTTGACCTTGTTGACCGGGGGTTTGGCCTCCCCGAGTCTATGACATGTGGGCCCAAGCCCTAACTAATTTAGGCTCAGGATTAGCTTAGTGTTAGTTAACTATGTTAGTTAGGTTAGCCACTGACACGCGGGCCCCATAGGTCAGGTTTGACCTGGGCTGACGTTGTTGACCTGATGACGCCACACTAACGTCAGGCTAACGCTGTAAAACATTTTCTGGATTAAAAAATAATTCAGAAAATGTTTAAAACTTCTAAAATTCATAGAAAATCAACCATAACTCCAAATGAAATAATTTATATATGAAACATTATCAGAAAAATCTAATCTATCCATCTGTACCATTTTCATGCATGTTTTAACAACTTATAGCTGCTGAATTGGACAAATCAAATAAATGGCATTTGAAATGTCTTATGTGGAGTTTGAATGTGAATCCAGTGTTCAAACCAACTCCATTTAAATTGTTGCTAGCTGCATTAGCTCAACTCACAACATATTGCCGTGTCACATTCATGCATCATATTGTTGCATTGCATTGGTTGTGTTCCTTCTCTGTTTGCCGGTATTGCTCCCCCTTAGTAGACGTTGTTCCGACGATGAGTTCGATGACATCGATGAAGAGCTATACTATCTTCAGAAGTGCCAGGCAAGCAAAACCCCCTTGATCGCTCCGATACAATCCCACTCTCTCGCTGCTGCTCTGTTTTACTGCATTAGGACAACAATGTTTCAACTGTTACATGCTGCGGTAGTTGAACCCCTTTCCTCTACATGACCTGTCTTTGCCACAGTAAAATAGTTGAAACCCACTAGCATGAGTAGGATTTTTTTGAGCTATGATGTGCCTACTCATTCATGCTTGTTTGTCATGCCTGCTTAGAGTTGTGTCAGGTCCGATTCATCTGGAATGGATTGGAATGGTGCGAACATGTCCTACTATTGAGAGCTAAGTGTGTGAACACGATTTGGTAAAGGTATCGATGAGAGGCCCTGTAGGAGTACATGGTGGGTTGTTTCATTGGAACCGTCCTTAGGAACTGAGTTATGTGTGTGTGATTCAAGATTAGCTACTACCACACATTGGGATCCTTAATTGACTCTCTCTGCTTATTAATCGCCCTTGTCCTCTGTCCAGGAGTTGCAAGTAGTTTCTGGTGTTTGTATTATACTGGAGGCCGTGCGCATTATTTGGCTGTAGGGCTGGGCTGTGATGCGGTAGGTACAAGGAACGGTGTACCCGGACGCCCGTTTGGTGCCTCGAGAACCCTGCACACATCGTTCGGGGCCGTAGTGGAAACCTCGACCGGACTCCCTGCGGATGGAACCTGATAGGCGATAAACCTGGACTAGGGACTTGTGTGGTTAGTCAGGTCATGGCCGACACCCTCGCCAGGCTTCCGCTTGAAGGTTGCCGAGATACATGATGTGTACATGGCGGTAAGTGGCGAGAGCATGTGTGAAGAAGTACACCCCTACAGGGTTATCAAACTATTCGAATAGCCACGTCCGCGGTAATGGACTCCTTGGTTGCTTATGCAGTTCATAGACAAGTGAAAGTGGATACTCTAAAATGAGCAAGATAAGAATGAGTGCTATGGATGGCCTTCTCGTAGGGAGACGGGAGCGGATCCATAGTGGTCTATTGATATGGTGAATATGTGGACTCGTGTGTGATACGTCTCAAACGTATCTATAATTTTTGATTGTTCCATGCTATCTGTTTTGGATGTTTTATATGCATTAGTATGCTATTTTATATTATTTTTGGGACTAACCTATTAACCTAGAGCCCAGTGCCAGTTTCTGTTTTTTTGCCTCTTTTAGAGTTTAGCAGAAAAGGAATACCAAACGGAGTCCAAACAGAATAAAACTTTTGCGATGATCTTTCTTGGACCAGAAGCAAACCAGGAGACTTGGAGATGAAGTCAGAGAAGCAACGAGGCGGTCATGAGGGTGGAGGGCGCACCCAGCGGATAGGGCGCGTCCCCTACCTCGTGGGCCCCTTGTGGGTCTCCTGGCCTAATTCTTTCGCCCATATATACTCTTATACCCCAAAACCATCAGGGGGGCCACACAAACACTTTTCCACCGCCGCAAACTTCTATACCCGTGAGATCCCATCTAGGGTCCTTTTCCGGTGTCCTGTCAGAGGGGGATTCAATCACGGAGGGCTTCTACATCAACATCATTGCCCTTCCGATGAAGCGTGAGTAGTTTACCACAGACCTACGGGTCCATAGCTAGTAGTTAGATGGCTTCTTCTCCCTCTTTGATTCTCAATACCATGTTCTCCTCGATGTTCTTGGTGATCTATTCGATGTAATACTCTTTTGCGATGTGTTTGCCGAGATCCGATGAATTGTGGATTTATGATCAGATTATCTATGAATATTATTTGAATCTTCTCTAAATTCTTATATGCATGATTTGATATCTTTGCAAGTCTCTTCGAATTATTGGTTTATTTTGGCCTACTAGATTGGTTTTTCTTGCAATGGGAGAAGTGCTTAGCTTTGGGTTCAATCTTGCGGTGTCCTTTCCCAGTGGCAGTAGGGGCAGCAAGGCACGTATTATATTGTTGCCATCGAGGATAAAAAGATGGGTTTCTCATCATATTGCTTGAGTTAATTTCTCTACATCATGTCATCATACTTAATGCGTTACTTTGTTCTTTATGAACTTAATACCCTAGATGCATGTAGGAGTCGATCGATGTGTGGAGTAATAGTAGTAGATGCAGAATCGTTTCGGTCTACTTGACATGGACGTGATTCCTATGTTCATGATCATTGCCTTATATATTGTTGGCGTTCTGGGAACGGGGGTCCCCAGACTTGCCTGCCTGCGGCCCGCGGCGTGGCTCCACCAGTGGCCCAGTACGACCCGTCTTCATCAACCAACACTCAAGACCCTCGCGAGGGGCCAAGCCTCGAGGGGCGGACGATGCAATGCCTCCTCAGGAGCGGCCTCACCAGGCAGGCTCACGAGGAGGTGGAGAGATCAAGGAAAAGGGTACCTCGCGAGGTTCCAGTGACGCAAGCCATGACGACCAAGGCGGTGGGCGCCCGGCGTGCTTGATGTCCTCGTTCCCCTTTGGTGCTAAAGGGAAAGCCAGCGCGAGTACCAAGGCATCAGGCAAAGGTTTCCATATCGGTGCAACAAGACCAAGAGAGCAGGACGGCAGGACGGAGGTCATCGTGGAGCCCAAGACGATGTCACCACAAGCGCCTTTGACAGGCGAAGACCACCTTTAGTCAGGATAGCTTGTACTAGCTGCCCCCTTTCAAAATGGCCGTTGTTTGATCCCTTCCCGCTCAATATTTGGGAAGAGGACCAAGGCCTCTATAAATAGAGCTAGCCACCACAGTAGAGAGGGACCGAAAACCAGAACAAGTAGAACACCTCACCATCTCAAGAACGCCTCTCCACCGGAGGCTGTTCTTCCCTTGTACTGTTCATCATCAGCCCAAGAGGCAATCCACCACCACCACACAGGAGTAGGGTATTACACCACAACGGTGGCCTGAACCTGTATAAATCTTGTGTCTCTTGTGTTGTGAGTTCATCCAGCTAGCTTAGGGATCGCGGCGAGGCTGAGAGCAAGATTCGGTGAGGGGAAATCTTGGCGCGCAGTGTTGAACCTCAAGGGTTTCTTGGAACCGAAATCCGACATTTGGCGCGCCAGGTAGGGGTGCGCCGGAGCTCTTCCTTCCGCCGACCCGCACTCCGCCAACACCGCGCTTCACCCTCATGGCGGACATCGTGCTTCCGGCTCCGGCGACCGGCGCCAACGCTGGTGTCAAGGGGCTCCGAGCCTTGGCCCCCGCCTTCAGCAGGTGAAGTGGCCGTACAAGTTCAAGCCAGAGATGTCACCACGCTATGACGGCGCAGCGGACCTGGCGGTTTTCCTGCTGGCGTATGTGGAGGCCGTCCTCAAGGCCGGGGGCGACGACAAGGCCATGGTCAACTGGCTTCCCATGGCCCTTACTGGCGTCCCGCGCACATGGTTGCTCAACCTGCCGGCTTATTCTGTGGCCTCCTGGGAGGAGCTGCGCAACCTCTTCCTCGCCCACTACGCGGCACCGGCGCCCCCGGTCGTTGCAGCTCTCCTGGGCGGCTCGCAGGCACCACCCTCAGACCGTCACGCCAAGCCGTTCTTTCGCCAGATCAACGCCGCCCTCGCGCGACAAGGAGCTCCCACGGGTTGGGTGGCACCCAAGGCCGACCTGACCTTCGACTTGGAAGATCGCCCCATCAACACCGCCTGCTCAGGTGCGCTCCCGATGCTCTGCACGCTCACCATCTGCTAGGTGGCCGTCACGAAGACCCTCACTGACGGTGGTGCCAACCTCAACATGCTCTCGGTGGAGGCCTTCAGCGTCCTCCACGTACCGCTGGAGCAGCTCCGACCCAGCAAGCCCTTCTCGGGCGTCGGAGGCGGTTCCTCTAGTTCCCTGGGGCAGATCCGCCTTCCTGTGACCTTCGGTACCCACGAAAACTACCGCACGGAGCTAGTCAACTTCGACATTGCGCACATCGGCCTCCTGTACAACGCCATCCTCGGATACCCTGCCCTGGCTCAGTTCATGGTAGCAACCCATCCGGCCTACAACCTCATGAAGATGCCCTCATGAAGATGCCCGGGAGCGGCGGCGTCCTCACCATAGCTGGAGATACCAAGGAGGCTCTGCTGGCGCTCAAGCTGGACCTCAAGGCCGTCGCGGCAGCACAGTCCGCCGACACGGACGCCTCCAAGGCCAAGGAAGCTGCACCGACCAAAAAGAAGCAGCTGTTCACTCAGGATAAGGCGGAGACCAAGCAGGTGCCAGTTGAGGAAGACGGGTCCTTAGGAGCCACCTTCACCATGGGTGCCGACCTCGACCCTGATCAAGAGAAGGCGTTGGTGAGGTTCTTGCGTTCGAACAAAGAGGTGTTCGCGTGGGAGCCCAAGCAGCTAGCGGGGGTCCCAAGGGGGGTGATTGAGCATCACCTGAATGTGTGCCCCAATGTACGCCCCATGAAGCAGAAAGCGAGGCGGCAGTCCACGGAGAAGCAGGCCTTCATCATCCAAGAAACCCGCAAGCTGGAGGCAGCAGGTGTTATTCGCGAGGTTCGCTACACCGAATGGCTGGCAAACCCCATCGTCGTGCCAAAAAAGGGGGGAAAGGAGCGCATGTGTGTCGATTTCAGCAACCTCAACAAGGCCTGGCCCCAAGATCTGTTCCCGCTTCCCTGCATCGACCAGATCATCGACTCCACCGCCGAGTGCGACCTGCTGTGTTTCCTAGATGCGTTTTTGGGTTATCACTAGATCAAGATGGCTATGGAAGACGTAGAGAAGACAACCTTCCTAACCCTGATGTCTACTACGCAACCTTCTTCTTGTAGACGTTGTTGGGCCTGCAAGTGCACAGGTTTGTAGGACAGTAGCAAATTTCCCTCAAGTGGATGACCTAAGGTTTATCAATCCGTAGGAAGCGTAGGATGAAGATGGTCTCTCTCAAACAACCCTGCAAGCAAATAACAAAGAGTCTCTTGTGTCCCCAACACACCCAATACAATGGTAAATTGTATAGGTGCACTAGTTCGGCAAAGAGATGGTGATACAAGTGCAATATGGATAGTAGATAAGGGTATTTGTAATCTGAAAATATAAAAACAGCAAGGTAACTAATGATAAAAGTGAGCGTAAACGGTATTGCAATGATTGGAAACAAGGCCTAAGGTTCATACTTTCACTAGTGCAAGTTCTCTCAACAATAATAACATAGATAGATCATACAATCCCTCAACATGCAAGAAAGAGTCACTCCAAAGCCACTAATAGCGGAGAACAAACGAAGAGATTATGGTATGGTACGAAACCACCTCAAAGTTATTCTTTCAGATCAATCTATTCAAGAGTTCGTACTAGAATAACACCTTAAGACACAAATCAACCAAAACCCTAATGTCACCTAGATACTCCATTGTCACCTCAAGTATCCATGGGCATGATTATACAATATGCATCACACAATCTCGGATTCATCTATTCAACCAACACAAAGTACTTCAAAGAGTGCCCCAAAGTCTCTACCGGAGAGTCAAGACGAAAACATGTGCCAACCCCTATGCATAGGTTCATGGGTGGAACCCGCAAGTTGATCACCAAAACATACATCAAGTGGCACGTGATATCCCATTGTCACCACAGATAAACACGGCAAGACATACATCAAGTGTTCTCAAATCCTTAAAGACTCAATCCGACAAGATAACTTCAAGAGGAAAACTCAATTCATCACAAGAGAGTAGAGGGGGAGAAACATCATAAGATCCAACTATAATAGCAAAGCTCGCGATACATCAAGATCATGCCATAGAGAGAACACGAGAGAGAGAGAGAGAGAGAGAGAGATCAAACACATAGCTCTTGGTACATACCCTCATCCCAGGGTGAACTACTCCCTCCTCATCATGGAAACACCGGGATGATGAAGATGGCCACGGTGATGGGTTCCCCCCCTCCGGTAGGTCTTGGAGCAGGTTCAGAGGTTTTGGTGCCTCTGAGGCTTGCGGCGGGACTCGATCTATCTTCTTATTCGATGTTTTTAGGGTATGTGGACTTATATAGGCGAAAGAAGTCGGTCGGGGAGCCTCGAGGGCCCACGAGTGGAGGGCGCCTAGGGGTGGCGGCGCCCCTTATCTCGTGGCTTCCTCGATGCTTCCCGGCTTGCACTCAAGTTTCTGGATCACGTTAGTTCCAAAATCACGCTCCGAAGGTTTCATTCCGTTTGGACTCAGTTTGATATTCCTTTTCTTCAAAATACTAAAGCAGCAATAAAACAACAATATGGGCTGGGCCTCCGGTTAATAGGTTAGTCCCAAAAGTAATATAAAAGTGTATAATAAAGCCGTAATCATTCAAAGCAGATAATAAAATAGCATGAATGCTTCATAAATTATAGATACGTTGGAGCGTGCTCGGACCCGTGTGGGGTATCTTGCTACACTTGCATGCCATTCGGGTTGCGCAACGTGGGCGCGACCTTCCAACGGCTGATGCACATTGCCTTGGGCCGGCAGCTTGGGAAAAACGCCGAGGCTTACGTCGATGACATTGTGGTGAAATCTCGGGACGCAAGGACCTTGATCCAGGACTTGGAAGAGACCTCCGCGAGCCTTCGTCAGGTAGACCTGTGACTCAACCCGGAGAAGTGTGTGTTCGGTGTCCCTTCTGGCAAGCTGTTGGGCTTCCTTGTGTCCCACAGGGGGATCGAGGCCAACCCAGAGAAGGTCAAGGCAATCAAAGACATGAGTCCGCCGCAAACCCTCAGAGAAATGCAGAAGCTCGCCAGCCGCGTGACCGCGTTAGGATGCTTCATCTCCAAGCTGGGGGAGCGTGCCCTACCGTTCTTCAGGATGATGAAGAAGAAGGGCCAGTTTGAGTGGACACAGGAGGCCAACCAAGCGTTTCAAGACCTCAAGAAATATCTGACCAGCCCTCTCATGATGGTGGCGCCGCGCCCTCTCGAGACCCTGGTGCTCTACCTTGCTGCCACTCCCTACTCCACCAGCGCGGCCCTGGTGGCAGTTCGGGAGGAACGCCAAGCTAAGGCCGCGGCCTTAGCCGGGGCGACGCAAGACCAGGAAAGCCTCGCGAGGACCACGACAACAGCAACAGGGGACCAAGCTCAGCAGGAAGATGCCCCCAGGGCTGAGGAGGCCCCACCAAGCAACCAGGCGCTAGGGCTCCATTGTCTCAGGAAGTGCCTCAAGCTTCGGAAGATAAAGGCTACTTCAACGCACCCACCCTCGTCGAGCATCTGGTGTACTTCGTCAGCACAGTGTTGCAGGATGCAAGGGCATGGTACCCCATGCCTCAGAAGCTCTTACTCGCGCTCTTGGTGGCCTCGCATAAGCTGCGGCACTACTTTCAAGGTCACCCTATCAAGGCCGTCTTGGCCTACCCATTGGAAAGGGTACTCAGGAGCCCCAACTCCGCTGGGAGAGTCACCGAATGGAACATTGAGCTACAGGCGTTTCAGTTGGAGTTCAGCACAACCAGGGTCATCAAGGGAGCCGCACTTGCTGATTTCGTGGAAGAATGGACGGACGCACCAGAGCTCAAGGTGGGCGAGGATCGGTCTCTCTCCCTAGGAAGTGAGGCACCAGATGGCTGGGTCATGTATTTCGATGGTGCCTTCTTGCGAGGGCGCGGGGGCTGGTGCAGTGCTTATATCACCACTACAAAAAAAGACACATCCATGACATTTTGGGCCGAATGAAAACTTTTTCTGTCATACTTATGACACTTCTATGACGATAATTGTGACAAAACCCGGTATCATCATAGATGTGGTGGGATCCTACTTGTATGACAAAAAATCATGACAGAAAATGGGCTTTTCGTCCTAGGCGGGCCGGAGATGTAGCTGCATGACATTCTTTGGGCCGTCCATGATGGAAAAAACCATGGTAGAAGCGAGGGCGAGGAAAATATCGGCGAGTTCCTGGTTATGGTGGGTGGTCGGGGCGAAGCGATCGCATTTCTCTCGTACGTCGCTGCGTGTGTCGCGGCGTTAGCTCTAATTGAACCCGGCGGCGTTGGGCTCTAATCGAACCCGGCGATTACGCTGCGAACTCTGGCGTTCTTGAACCGGATCGGCGATTCCTTGGCTGCTGCTGCTAGCGAAGTCGATCGATCTGCCTCTGGATGAGCGAGTGGCGTTGCCGGGTGGATGAGCGATGGCGGTGGGGTGGATGAACAGGACCCCATGGCATTATACGGATGAACAGGACCCCGATCGTCGAGCGGTTGGGGCTGGATGAAGCAGGACCCGTGGAGGCTGGATGAATAGGGCGACCCGTGGAGGGCTGGATGAGCAGATGGGCGGTGGAGGGTGGATGAGCGATGGCCCGTGGAGTGGTGGTTGAATAGGAGCCCGTGGAGAGGGTGGTTGAATAGTAGCCGGTGGAGTAAGCGGCGGTGGAGGCTGGATGAGCAGGAGCCCGTGGATGAACATTCGCGGTGGAGGTGGAGGAGGTCGACGGTGGATGAGCGATGGCCGTGGAGGTGGAGGAGGTCGGCGTTGGAGATGAGCAGTATCCGTGGAGTCCGTTTTGCGGTATGCCACACCTCCCGATGAACAGGACCCCGTTCAACCGTAGCGCTCCAACACAAGTCTGTTTCGTCCGTTTTGCGGTACGCCACACCCCTCCCGATCAGCAGGACCCTGTTCCGACCGTAGGAGGTCCAACACAAGTCCGTTTCGTCCGTTTTGCGGTATGCCACACCCCTCCCGATCAGCAGGACCCTGTTCCGACCGTAGGAGGTCCAACACAAGTCCGTTTCCTCCGTTTGCGGTACACCAGACCCCTCCCGATGAACAGGATCTCGTTTCGAACGTGGCCGGTCGAACACAAGGCCGTTTCCTCCGTTCTGCGGTACGCCATGCCTCGTTTCCATCGCCTGTTCCGTCCAAGCCGGTTGGCTCCCACGCTTTTTGTTGCCTCCCGATGAGCACGACGCATTCCGTTGCCTCCCGATGAACATGACGCATTCCGTTGCCTCAACATGAACACGACACTGACGCAGTTTCTCCATTCTAACCCAGCCATGTACACGAGCCCTGGCCATACGTATGCGCGAGTAGGCGTTCGAGACCCCGCCCGTATGTACGTACGTGGCCGTATTTTCTTTCTTGCACCCTGGCTGTTATACGTACGTGTACATGCTACGTCGCGGCGCCTCTACTACGACGTGCGGCGCCTCTACTACGACACATCGCACCTCTACATCGACCAGTATATATGCGTACCGTTCGTGACCGAGAATGACAATGCTACGTGCGCTTGACCGGTGGGTCCCGGTATCGAGCACTTCCTTGCGTGCAAAGATGTACTGGTGGGTCCCAACAGTTAGAAGCGAATCATTTTTTCGGACGCACTTCCTTGCGTGCGAAGATGTAGCTGGTGGGTCCCCAGCGATCGAGAAGCGTTTTTTCGCAAAATCGGTGGCCCGTCTAGTGGGTCCCTATTTGTCGGTGGTGGAATCATTATTTTCCGCGTAATAAGGAGGCACTTCCTTCTGCGCGCCGTGGACCCGGTATCGGCCTCTCCGCGTCTGATCCACGTCCGGTGGAAATCGTTCGTTGACCACGTTAACCACGCGGGCGAGAGCACGAGGCGGTGGGCGGCGGCGAGCCTAGGAAGGGACAATGCGGGGCGGGAAGACAGCGGCGGTGGATGCCCACATGTAGAGGTATGAGGTTCCTTTGGTTTGGCTGCGGTGTGAAGTACATGTCGCATGCATGAGAATAACATGTGGTGTGGGTGAGTAGAGGGATGGCCTGGCTAGCGGTGGGAGTAGTAGGGGGAGTGAGGCCTCTGCGACATCACAACCGGCCACGAGAGGCATGAGCATGCGGCACGACCGGCGCTGCTTTGGGCGGTTGGAGCAAGAAGACCAGAGGTTGAAGAAGCACTACAACCGTTGGATGGACATCGTACGGTCACTGGAGCTAGAATCGTTCATATTGACTAAAGTTGACAAAGGCCTCCATCCGAGTCAACTTAGTAGGCCCACAAGTCAGCCTCCCACCAAGGTGGGTCCCAGCTAGTAGGGTGGGTATTCATTTTTTTGTACGTAATAAGGAGGCACTTCCGGTGGGTTCGAGCTGACAGCGGGGGGAACGTTTTTTTTCCGCAAAATACGGTGGCCCGTCCGGTGGGTCCCAGCAGTTAGGGGGAAACGTTTTTTTCGCGAAATACTGGTGGCTCGTCTGGTGGGTCCCTGCTGCTGGGTGGAGGAATAATTATTTTTCGCGTAATAAGGAGGCATTTCCTTGGTTGCCGTGGACCTAGCTGTCAGCCTCTCCACATACAGTACTCTTCAGATGGAAGTCGGTCGTTGACCACATTGACCACGCCGTGCCAAGAGCACCACGGCGGTGGGCGGCAGCGAGCCTAGGAAGGGGCGGCGGAGCCGGGAAGGCAGCGGTGGAAGCCAGCGGAGAGAATCTGAGGTTCACTTGGTTCGGCTGTGGTGTTAGGTTGCCATCACCGCAGAATAACAAGGGGTGTGGGTGAGTAGAGGAATGCCCTGGCGAGCGGTGGGAGTAGTAGGGGTGGTGAGGCCTGCGCGGCAGCACAGCCGGCCACGGGAGGCGGGAGCAGGCGGTCCCGCCGGTGTTGCTTTGGCGGCTAGAGCAAGAAGATCAGAGATTGAAGAAACACGACGGCCGTTGGATTGACATCCAACGATTACGTCCGCTAGAATCGTTTTTGACATATATAATAACTAAAAAAGTCTTGCATACGCGTCAACTTAACAGGCCCATAAGTCAGACCACTCCCTCTTTTTTTTATATATAGCTCATTGCAACTTCTTATGCAATTTATTGCAGTCATTTTTTTGGTTGGCCAGGGCCAATTTCGCATATTTCTGTGGGTTCCAAACTATTTTTAATACCGAAATGTCGAGCCAGATTTAAAGTACTTTGAAGATATATTTAAATTAGGTTAATGTCCAGCGAAACAGGAATCTGAAAATGTGAAAAAATTCAGAAATTATAAAGCAATTGCCAATTTGTCATCTGTTTTTATATTTACAACCCATTTCATATTAATTTCAAGATTTGCAGGCATCTTGAAAGAGTTGCAACCCATCAGGGCATAGAAAAATAAGTAGGCCTTGATTGGGTATTCTTCAGAAAAAATAAACCGGGCTCATTTTCACAAAGAAAAAATAGCTGGGCTGGTCACATGGTGAACATAAAATATAAGCCTGGGCTAGACAGGCCACAACCCAGTTCAAACCCTGCTCCATCTCAACAATAACAAAAAAAATACTGCTCGAGCAGCTACGTCCCAAGTGTCAGCCAATCTTGTCTTTGTTAAACTTGTCTATTGACTATATCGCTCACAATGTCATGGGTCCCGGATGTCGAAAACACTAGGAGGAAGCATTTTATTTTTCCATCTGCTGACATGGTGGGCCCCTCATCATCCTCTCCGCGTGCTTACGCCGATTCTGTTGTTTGTTGACCATGTTGACACGCGAGGCGGCGCTTGTGGCGCACTAAAGCGTCTTGAAGAACGTCGGCATTAACGATTTAGGAGGCGGTGGGGGCGGCGATGCATCTTGTTGGCGCAGCCAGACCGTGGGGCGTAAAGCGGACCGCCGGCGACGCTGGTTTGGTTTTGGCGGTTTGTAGGAAAGCGGGGATGAAGAAACACGATGATTGTAAAAAGTAGCAGGAGTACTTAACAACCTTAATCGAAACCAGCGAGGGCACTTAACAACCAAAGTGAAAGCGGTATGAGTACTTATCTGAGTTCAACCGTACAAAGCACGCCTCGAACAGTGCTACTTTGCCTACATTTAACCAAGGGTGAGGCCGCCAAGCCCCAGGACAAGGCCCAGGTGCCACCCCGCGCATCCACAACCTTCTGAAAGCGGCTTCATCTCACAATGTGGTCAATAAACAGGATATTCGCTTTAGAGCCATGGAAAAGCATGAACATAATCTTTTGTCCTATTCTACAAGATGGACAAGCCTTCATTATTTGAGACCACCCATGAATAAGTATCTTTTCACCTCCAAGGGGAATGGAGTAGGTCGACATAAACATCATGTTGTGACCAAACGCAACCATGGTCAGGCATCTATATAGGAACAATAGAACTGGGCAGTTTCTATTTCAAGAAGATCTGGCAGTAAAACGTGTATAAGCAATAGTTTATGAACAACATATATAATGAGAAAACAGCTCGTGCCATAATTTTCTCGACATAGTTGGACATGTTCAGCGAGTGCGAAGTGGCACACATATCCCCATGGCCTTCCACCATTGAAACGCCCACAAGGACCTCAAGGCGATCAATAAAGTGTAGGAACTTGTGGATGTCGTCCGATCAACTTGATTGCCATCGAGAATGCACCGAGTTATTACGAGAATATCAAGCGAGCAGCACGCTTAACTCTGAAAAAAACCTACGTGCCACCAATTATAAGAAAAATATTAGTTAGAAGTAGCATCTTCGTGAGAGATTCGTTGCTACTTCTAAAGTTAAATTGTGATTAGTTAGACAGAATAGGTGGATTAAGAAGTAATCAAGGCAACAATCAAGAACCAGATATAAAACTAACATGGATGAACAATTGGAACGACGTCGGGGTGGAAGATCGCAGTGAAGATGAGACTAGGTTCTGCTATTTCCATCAACATTCGTGCACCAACTTTCAGTCCGTAACACTTGAGAAAGTTTATCCAAGTTCAGCCATAAAAAAGCAGCAATCTTCTTGGTTCATGAACCCAACTCAGAACTTATATCCATGGCTTGTCTTCACTGTGACCATTAAGCTAGTGTATTCAGTTGTGGCAAGGCCGAGCATCTTGAGTACATGTGTTCTGGCAGAGCAAATAATGCACTACAGGAAAAATAATATGAGAACACAATGTATTCCCTATCCAAATCTAGAAATAACTTCCTCCTTCACGTCAGTGTTGACCATCGTACTAGTAGTACCTTTTATCCAAATATAGCAATCCAAATTTCCAAATTAGTCATCATCATGTTCAAAAAAAACCCCACCCTCCCGGATAGAAAAGAGGATTATGGGAACATACTATGCGCATTTTAAAATCCTGTGTTAGGATGAGAAGGAACAAGTGTGGCGTCTCACCGAGGGCGCAGAAACCTGTAGGGTCCTCGCACTTTGGGCACTGCAAATGAAACATACTAGATTCAGTAGGAAGAAAAATGCATGAACAGTGGCGGCTGCCATCCTAGGATTACCTGCGACCAAGGGACTTGGATTTATCGGGGATGGATGAAGAATTCGTACCTGGTTCTCCATGAGAAAACCCTATGCAATCGCCGAGAGGGGTTTTTCTCTGAATAAGCAGACGAGGGAGAAGGGGATTCAGGCCCAGTGAAATATTGCTGCTTCATCGGTCCAGCTTACTGCTAAAGCTTAAGGGGGGGGGGTGTGATTTGACGGCTCATTGGGCATTACTGTGGCGCTACGATCGGGGTGTGTCTACCGTGCAGTTGTGCATTTTAATTTGTGCATATGGCATGTGGATCCCATTGCCGGTTGCCCCATATATCAGCGAAAGGAAGTAGAAAGACATGAGTAACTAGTTACACATAAATATATTTTTGATAAAGAGATACTCCCTCTGTAAAGAAATATACAAATCTTTTATATCACAACTTTATACATAAGAAAAATCAAGGGGAATATATATAACATATATAATTATAAAAAACAGAGTTGTTTTTAACATAGTATAGACGAGTTGGTCATGATGGTGTGCCTGCCATCCTGCAATATAGGTCGTCCGATTTATATCTGACGGATAGGAAGGAAACTATGACAATTTTGCAAAAAGGTACCCACACACCTCTCCACATTTGCAAATAAGGCCTTCCCTCGTTCATCCTTTTCTCTCACAATATAAAATACTCATACAAATGCATCTTGATGTTACATGCAACGCACAAGCATTATGGGGGTTCGGCTTTTTTATGGGGGTTCAGCTGAGAATATAATACTTAGACAGGCTCACTGTTCTGGACTTTGGGCCGCAGGCCCACCCTGCATGTTTGGGGGCCCGTGTGTTCTACCACAACGCTTTTCATATTGCAAGCGATCGGTACGGCGCTGGTTTTAGATGCTGTCGCAAGGCGAATACACAAAATTGAATAAAGCACGGCAGCTGTTGGAATGAAATCGAACGATAGTTCCTAACCAGCAATGAGAGTTGCAATTCTATCAACGATATACCATGCGATAAATAATACCGTCGTACTACTTATACACAGGGCACTTGTTTCACCATGCCAGATTATTACATCAAAATCTCTCGAAGGATAGATCAGTTCGGCAGTTGCGTGCTACTACTGAAGAATTTCAAAGTTGATTTGGAACAGCTCTCCTTGTCGAGAAAGTTTGATTTTGACATCATCCCCTACCGCAAGATATGATTTAGATTTGAACCTTGACCATCCTTTAGCATCAATCATCATGTGACCATCCTTTTTACCAAGGTTGGAAAAAGCGGTAGGCGTAAGCGAGGCGGTTGGCTTTCGCCTAGTGCCTAGGCGGTGCCTAAGCGCCCTAGGTGCGGCCTAGGCGGTAATATAGTTTTTACTCGTAGTGTATTCGTGATTATTATATGGGTGTTGATATTAGTTTAGGGCATATAAGTAAGTTAATTACCATCTACTACCACTGAAATATAACCCGTTTGGCATACTAGTGCAGTCTGTGGCATGATTTATTGCTTGCGTAGGCAATTCCTTGCTTGCCCTGCCTAGACCTCCATTTATGCCCTAGGCGAGGCGTTTGGCCATTGCCTAGCGCCTAGGCGTGCCTAAGCGCCTCCTAGGCACTGCCTTTTCCAACAGAGCTTTTTACTTACAGTATATTGAGCAGCTTCATTCACACCAAGGCTGCGCATGGTAAGAGAAACTTGGCCGCGGTCGCCCGGATTGTTGAACGACTTCCTCGTTGCTCTAGGAATTCTCTGTTTGCAAACAAGAAGACATACCCAAATAGTTAGATCAACACAATGAATCATGTGAAACAGCATGGAAAGAAAAAAGAATGAAGCACTTGGGTGACCAATGCTTACCAAGAAGGTGGACATGTCGGTTTTTGTAAGGACTTTGGTATATGAAGTGCGAACTGCAGCCCGATCTGTTGCGGTTGCAAGCTTTCGTTCGATTAGCTTATTTGCGGGCGGAGCGAGATGCAAGTGCAAGTGTTGGTGCAGGTGCCGAAGTCATTGCTGCTGCCAGAGATGGTGCTCCTTGTAGAGCTGGTGCCGGTGTTGATGCTTGATCCTCCGGTAGATCAGACTGATCCGCTAATGCGGTCGGTGCCCAATCCTCAGCTGGATCAGACTGAGCTGTTGCCGCTATCAGTGCTAGAGCAACTGCCAGTGCTCGATCCGTTGCTGAAGGTGGTACCGATGTGCGAGACAGCGATGATCGTGTCTGGTCTGCTATGATCAGCTTTCTAACTTGACTAGGATCCATGACCGTGATCCAGGTTTTTTCTACATTTCTTTTAAACGCGAGAAGGACTAATTGTGGCATTTTTGTTAAACCAAACTGCAGTTCATCATAGGGATTCAACTTGTACTCAGACAACAGACTGATCCAATTTTTTCCAGTAATATTAGTGATGGACAGTGCCTTCATTACTGACACGGCATAAGAAGTAAAACCTGCAAAAATAGCCATCGTAGAGCAAACCAAACGGTTCATTACGTGATGAATGTCACATGGCGAACCTCGCATCATAAAATTGCGGAAAAGAAAGAAAACATGACATTAAATCAATAAGATTTAGAGCGGTAAATCAATAAGATTTACTTGATGTGACACGAGTGAATCCTTATCGTGAAATCACTACGTTGAAGTACTAAGCAAGAGATTGATCGTCCAACTACGGGTGGCATCAGGGGCCCGCCTACTCCCTAAGCGGGACAGTCAAAGGTCGTGACAAATCGTATGGACCGAACATCCATGGGATGGAAATCACGGTGGGTGCGATAAACCCTGCAATGCATACGAGATATTGGAGTGTAACCATAATTGATAAACCGTCCTCACAAAAAAGATGATCTGGATACTTCAAAATATACAGAATGAATTGAGTGGACAGACATTAACATAGACCGTTCTCAGGACTGACCACACACCAAAAGTGGCAATACTAATAAACAATACAGGGTTCACAAACACAAATCAAGTACTGAACAATAGTACTTACTACAGGCAAGCAAAGTTGCACTAATTAAACTCTGTGGACTATTTCTTGCCACCGACCTACGGGATGAACCCCGCATAACTGACTAGGCCATGGACTTCGTGAGAGATGTCTACATGCACCATCACCATCTCGTCAACCTTGGAGAACCTAACAGAGTGGTCTTTCCACTCATAAACATGATGATGAAGATAAGCTGCATCAGATTTGTTGGAAAGCTTTACAAGAACCACACCCTTTGTAATCGAAGGCATAGCCAGGAAATTGTTGTGGTCAAGTACAGCCTCAAGAACACGCCTGACAACAATGCTACAGGAAAACACTAGTTCAGGACACATGGCGACAAGGACACAGCGGCTAGATAGTTTAGCAGTACAACTCATCCTTAGGTCTTCCAGTTCACACGGCATGACTTTGAGAACTTCATCTCCAACACAAACCTAGTTCTAATTCAAACAGAAACCATATTTTATTACTACCTCCGTTCAGAAATATAAGATGTTTTTCGATACTTTACTCCATATATGACTACATATACGCACATAAATGAGTGAACAAAGACACTAGAACATGTCTTCAAAGGCATGAGAGCAGAGGGATTACTTGCAATATCCATAACACAAGTTACTGAGGCAAATATACCCTCTTCAAAGGTAGCATTGATGTTCATAAAGTACTCCGTCCGTCCCAAAATTCTTGTCTTAGATTTGTCTAGATACGGATGTATCCGTATCTAGACCTTGATACATCCTATCTAGACAAATCTAAGACAAGAAATTTGGGACAGGGAGTAGTTGAAAGTAATCTATAAGAAATTAGTGTCAACCTCTCGCATGTTTTGGTCAAAAGAGGAATTTAGAACCGTCATTTGGCACACTAAAATCACCCAGAAAGTTGTACTACCAGTACTAGTACAGCGTGTTACATGAAAAAACACGATCAAGATCGAGAAAAAGATCGTCAACAAGAGACATTACCTGGACTTGCTTAATGAGGGATCCCGGAGAGGGGGGCTTGGACAGGGCAATGGCTTTGAGCTTGTCTGCAGTAGTCTCGGCGGGGTGCTTGCGCTTCTTCGTACCATGAGCCTCGACGGTTTTGGCCAGAGCCATAGACATCACGTCAACCGGTGCTCCAGTGTCCATCCAAGAGAGGAAGCTAAGAGAGAAGAGTGAAAGGAGGAACGAGATGAGGGAGAAGCGAAGCGAGTGGGGGTTTTCTTCAAGAGAGGAAGCTGAGAGAGAAGAGTGAAATGATGGTTGCTTCGTCCGTCCAACTTACTGCTGGAAAGGAGGGGTTTTTGTGATTTGATGGCTCATTGGGCATTACTGCGGCACTTCGATCGGGGTAGTCTACCATTACTCTACTACGGAGTAATTTAGTGCATGGCTGGTGGACCCAGGTGCTGGCTGTCCCACACGTCGGCGAAAGTGAGTAATTTAGTGCATGGCTGGAGGAGGATCTGCACGGTAGAGCGTATCCACTATTTTTCTGAAGAAAAAAATGATTACAGCAAGCGTTTCCACTCTTACGACGGGGTAGCCACTTGAACATACACAGTGCTACTACTACTAGGCATGTGCAGTGGTTCATATGTCAGTACTACATAATCTTGTTGCTAGTGTAGTAAGATATGGTGGTAACAAATGAGGTTGTGCGCATGTCAACTATATGAACAGTAATGTAGTAACATAGTACCGCTTTTTCGATTGTCCGGTCGAGAATGAATGGTGAGATCAATGTTAAAAGAACTAGGTCTACAGCGCACGGAGAGTACGGTGCAACAGTACTCCATGAAAGATGAACAATATGAAGCACGGATAGTGTTAGGCAAGGTGTATGAAGGGTGCACGGGATGGGAGCAAAAGTTCCCTTCTCGACCCACTTTTGGGTGTTTGGCAGAGTGCATGAAGGGTGCATGAGTCCACACTAGTAGGTTAACAAAAATACACGAAGAGGAAACAACTATATTGAGATGAGAATGCAACCAAACACACCCACACGCTTTGTGCTACAGTGACGGATCTGCACCGTCTGAGTTTGATCCAACAGTCATGTTGCACCGAGACATGGATATGCCCATGTAGAGGGCGCCTAAACACCACCAAAGTCCTTCTGCTTCTCGAGGCACACGACATTGGTGATGCAGGGTGCAACCGCCCGCAGAGCCCACTCCCGGTCGACGGGAGCCATCTCATCAAAGACGGCGTCCAATGGCACGAATGGATTCCGGTGACGGAGCCCTGAAAGGATTCGCCCAGCAATGGCGATGGCAGCCCGCAACCCCTCCTTGTCCAGCTCAGCCCCCACCATCGCGCGGAGATGACTCAGCTCCTCGGAGATATAGGTGAAGAAGGAGACCAGGTCAGGAAGCCGCAACTCGTTGAAGTCGACCGGGTGGTCAAACGGGTTTAGCCCGACGGCCGGCATCCTCGTGCTGGCATGACAGTAGGCATCGCGCAGCCGCAACACGTGCGTGGCAACTTGGTTCACCAAGTGGCTGAGGTGATCCTGGACCTCGTCACGATCGGCCCGCTCGCGCTCCAGCCGGCTCCCCTAACGGCCTATCATATCTCCCGCTTTCTGAAGCAACGCCGCCGACGCCTCGAGCATCTTTGTGGTGGACGCCTGCCGCTTTTGAAGCTCCGTGAACTCCCGCACATAATGGAGGAGCATGGCAGTCCTCTCCTCCTTGAGCTCACGGAGCTCCACGTCCTTGGCCCTGAGCTCCGCATCCTTGGCCTAGAGCTCCTGTGTCAGGCGCCTCACCTTGGACTCTGTGATCTGCTGCGCCGCCATGGCACCAGGTAGAAGCAATGGGGAGAGGAAGCAAAGGGGGTGAAACAGCTGAAAGGCAATGCAATCTATGGGAAGGCGGAGGGAGCCAGCCGAGGAGCGGGGAATCTTTTGGTTTTCACCATGGTAAAACACCAGTCGACGACTTCTCACATCAAGGAGCAGTGGGTTTTACAGGCAGAGTCATCGTGACTAATTGCTGCCGCGCCTGCTCTCGTCAATCAAAAAATTAAAAATCCTGCCGCGCCTGCTCCCATCAATCAAAAAATTAAAAATCCTGCCGCACCAAAACACCAGAGCAATGCCACAGTGGATATTTAAATTTACCTGCCGACAAGTAGATAAAAAAGAGGGTGACAAAACAAATGTGGCAGCGGCCTAGCTAATCGGTCAAACTAGCCCAACTAGCTAGCCACCGTGCTTCACTGATGTACTTGGCGGGAAAGGTGGTCTTTCATGATTTGATGACTCATTTACTTGCTTCGGTGCTACGACCGAGGATGACCCAGAAAACGCATGGTAGGGCATCCCACGTCAGGAAGAATATATGCGTGCACCACTCGGGAGGACCCCGAAACCGCTCGGTAGGGTGTGCCATGTCTCGGCACGGAGGAAAAATGTGCGTGTAAAAATATACTTTATCAGACGTAGTACCTATGGTTCGACCTCAGGACCCAGCCAGTCGGTCGAAAACACCCCACTAGCCACACAGCTTCATCATGCAAACATGGCATGGAGGATAGATGTGGTTAGCTCCGTCTCGACCAGCCACAACATCTCTTGTTCTAGGAGATTCCTCTATTTTCCAAGCTTTTTTTAGTTGTAATAACACCACGGCAAGCTAGCGCCACTCTTCGTGTGTGCCCGTGCAAAGGTTAGATGATGGAGAGAAGAGAGATTGAGATTGCAGACCTGGGACCCACCAGTAAGTGAGTCAACGGTCATGCACGTGTTGACGAGGCACTCCCTCTACTCTAATCAACATAATACTGTATAAAATCAAGTTATGGGACAAAGCCAACAACCGTTGTTGTTTCAGGCTATTGACTTATGCTTTGTAGTCCAGGTTGCTAGTTCGAATCTCGTCTTTCAGATTTGTTAGTTTTAGGTCCAAATTTGATTAATGACAAGTGGGACCCCCGTGTGTTGTTCCGATATTTCACTGTAGGATGTTTTTTTTGAACAAACACTTTGCGTGGTTAGACAAGTAACGACACGAGTTACACGTATTTTGCAAGTTTATGAAAAAATGACAGCGGCATAGAATATCACATCCACCCCGCAGCTTAGATGCTATCGTGATACGAGTTTTTACATTGTTGGAAGTGAGATCCAATGGCTTGGGAGTAGTCTTTGTAATTATGCGCAATTTCCAAACTCTGCAAAGTTTTTTTGCAAAAAAAACATTCAGGCCTCGTGTGTGCCGCTGCATCTTCAATCCAACGGCTCCCCCTTGCTCATATTAGGTGCTCCCCGTAGCTTAATTACCCGCTACGGTGATATGAGCATCTAGGTCGTATGATCAGTGATCAGATGGCACATGCATAGTACTTGTACTTTCTGCGCATTTCCCAAACTCTCTCAGCCGTATATTCCAAAAACATTCAAACCTCCTACTGTGGGCCGTTAGATCTCAGTGAACTCCTATCACCATAGAATCTACGGTGCGGGAGCACCTCATATTCTCCCGTGCTAGAAAACATAAGGTGCTATCGCAGCTTGGATGCTATGGTGATACGAGCTTCGAGGTCGTTTGATCTGAGATCCAATGGCATCTGAGCAGTCTTTGTGCTTGTAAGCAGTGGCCGAACTCTTTGGGGACTTTTCTGCAAAAAACCATTGGAACCACCGAGGAGGTGTTGGGTCACAAATCCAACGGCTCCAAAGAGCTTGTATCACCAAAGCATCTAAGGTGTGGTAGCATATGATATTCTTACATACAGGAGAATATGATGTCCTCCTTCATCTTAGATCTTTGCGGTGATCTGACTTCGAGTCGTTGGATATGGGATCCAAGGGCATCCGAGTAGTTTTTGTACAAATTGTGTGCAATTCTCAAACTCATCAAGGTTTCCTGTAAAAATATTAAGACACATCATGTGAGCTGCTATATCTCAGATCTACAACCTCCAAGCAACTCGTATCAGCATATAGCATCTAAGGTATGGGGGAACATGATATTCTCCCGGGGAGGAGGGGTGGGGGTGCACAACCAATCGGTGGTTGGGAGGGTGGGGACAAATATAATCTAAACAACCCTAAACAGAGCTCCACAATTTTATCTAAGGTCGAGGGGTTGACCCGCGACAATCATAGCTCCGCCTAAACACAACATTTGCATGTACTCTAGTACTAGACTTAATATTCATGTTTCAGTTTCATGTTCATTTTAAATATTGAATTGAGGACCATGCATGTCTTGCATTTTACTCCCTTCATTCCTAAATATTAGTCTTTTTAGAGATTTCAAATGGGCTGGCACATACGGATGTATATAGACATATTTTAGAGTCTAGATTCACTCATTTTGCTCCATATGTAGTCACTTGTTGAACTCTCTAAATGATTAATATTTAGGAATAGAAGGAGTACTTTTGAATGCATGTCATACATGCATGGTTTGGAAAAATAGATGCACTATACTATTGGATTGTTGTTGTGTTCGTGCGTGCGTGTCTCTCTCTCTCTGTGTGGTCATATGCTTGATACATACAAAGTTTTCTCACCTCCATATTGTTCATCTTTTAAATTTGAATTTGCATTGGAAAACTTACTAGGGATACCATGAAATGTGAAATCCACGTTGAGATCACTATATCACAAACTCACTCTGATTCAACAACTCGTCATAAATCAATTACCATGTTGAGATTAGTATTTGCAAGGAAAATACGGGCATTGTAATACACATAGATTCGTCCGGCAATTTAAAAGGTTCCTTTCGTATTCTCGAATGGTAGGACCCAGCGGCGTACCAGCCAGACCTTGGCTCGTGTTGATCCTAAAATAATAAAAAAAAACTGGGCTCGTGTCCTTCGGTGGCGTGCGTGGTATGCACATTAGGCAACCCCAACCAGTCGAGCCTCAGCGTTTCGAGTCGAAATATCTGGCGGCCAGAATTCCAGCCCTAGGAAATTCCCCTCATGTCCCCGGTCCATAATGACTACCGATGAACAACGGAGGGATGCTTTAGTAACTAGACAATGTTACCTACCATGCCTAGCACGGTTCAATTCCCTCGGTCGCCGCTTGTCAAGGTCACCTATCATCTGCATTGCCTAGTACTACTTCTACTACACCAGGATAAGCACAGAATTGAGCCCGTTTGTTCGTGCCTAGTACTTGAGTTAATATATCATGCAATGCACTGGTATGGAGGGATTATCCTTTTACTCTGCATATATAACTTGTCTGAAGTCTAACTAAGCAAAATGTTTGACCAAATCCTTTCTTAAGAAATACAACAGGACAGATGTACAACTTGAAAATTTATTGCATGACGCAGGTTATGATATTGTTTCGAATCCTGGATCTTAAATTTTAGAAAATCCAAAAGTGAGCATAAATTCTTGAAACTGAGCATGGTCACATGATATGGCCCAATATTACTTCGTAAGTGTTTTCTTCAATTTGAGACAAGCTGCTTATGACAAGTTGCACAAATGAAGAGCCAAGGTATTTTGGAACAAAGACCTGTCACGTTAAGGCGAACGCTTTCACTATTGAAACCGTGGGCGTTTATGTGCCGCCACGAGTCCCCGCTTCTCATCGACAGGTGCCGTCCGAGCAAGCGCGTGAGTCGATGGGGCGTCTTGACGAGACCGCTGCGTCGACAGGAGGCGTCGGCGAGCATCTTGCTATGCGAGCTCACCGAGGCGAGCCCTTTGACCAGGCTCCGCCGCCCACCTTCGTCCCAACTGCTCCCACTTTTAATGTCGCTGGCGCCGCAGTTTAAAATCAACCCTGCACTACCCGGTATCGCTACAATCTTATCTCTTCCTCTTCGATTCTCCTATCGTCTACCTCCAACTAGCCTGACCTAAACGTACGCCATGCCGCATCATGATGGTCTGCCCTTAGTGTTCTAGTTTCCTGAGGAAGACACGCAGCCGGAGTCTCAAGAACATAAGGCGCTTTGGACGAGCTTGAACTGCCCTTACGGGAAGATGCCGCGCGTGTCCCCGCTCCCGTTCTGGTTCCCATCACCCCGACTGCGCCATCGCCCATCCCCGTGGCATTGATGGGCTGGGAGCCACACATTGTCGCCGAGCTTGATCCCACGGGGTTCCACAAGGTCCCCGCCGACTTTCACGCACCCGTGCACCTGCGGTGCATGCGCTGGCGTAAGCAGCGTGCTTTCGGCGGTGCGGTGCCGTGCACTGCCGGCCAACAAGCCTGCGGCGTCCGCAGACGTCTTGCGCCCGTGCGGTGCCGTGCACACGAATGTCTCTGCCACGCCGTTGACAGCGCTTGTCCCCGCGCGGGTGCCAGTGCCCCCCTCAGCGGCATGGATGGCTGCCGTCGACCACTTCCTTGCACCAACACCAGTCGCCTCCTCCCGCCAGTTGACTCGCTCTGAAGTCCAAAACATTTTGTCCTTCCTTGAAGCTAGGCCAACGTCCAGGAGTACGCCAACAACAGCGCAAGACGCCGCCGTTGCCGTTGGTCAGTGGCCCGATGACACACAGAGCACGGCAGAGGAGCCGCTTCCCACCGCAAGATGCCCCCGCCGCTGCCGCGTAATCTAAATTTTCCATGAAAAACATTCGGATTGCCATGCTTAAAATTCGAATGTTTATCATTTCCATTTGTTTTATATCGATAGTCGTATAATTTAAAGTTGGAGTTAGACTGAACGAAATCTATGGTTTGATCGATTGAATGTTCTGCTAGAGCCGTATCAAATTAAATATAAAACGTCATCAAGCCACATGTATTCCTTGTCATCCAACGACCTAGACTGCTTCAATGTCGAGCGCTCAACATGTTTAGCATGCAGTTAATTCATGCCAAAAATAGTGCTAATCACATAATAACACGCAAATAATATCCTACTTAATATCCGCATGCACTTAATATACTTCCAAATTAACGTGCATTGCACGTACAGACTGACTAGTGCTGCTAGTACATGAAACTGGTGCCGTAACTTGTGAACGCGTCCATATATGGTCAACGGCAACATCGCCCGTGAGTTCTTCGTGTTTACCCGTGCGTCTAAACGCAGAAGGGGAGCAGAACCCACCAATAAGTGAAGGCGAATAGTACTAAAAATAATATTACATGTTATCCATTAAATAGGCTGTGGTAATATAAAAACATGATGTGAACAAAGGGGGGTATGGTAGAACCCGGACCTGCTCCGGAGGTTGTAGGGGAAGGATGGAGCGGGGCGTGGCGATGAGCGGGCGCGCCGACGGCTGGGCGCCGTCGCGTCGGAGGAAGATGGCGATAGTGGCTAGGGTTAGAGGCGGCTAGGGTTCCGGCTGCTCTGGGAGCCGGGCAACAGGAATAATAATATTCTTATTGCTTAATCTCAAAAGGAGTCTTACAACATATATTTATAACCTAGATAATTTACATACGAATTAACCTAAGATAACTTGTGGGCTAAGATTGCCCGGTGGGCCTTTTATGGCCGTAGGTTAAACCAGTCATAACACTTCTCCTTGCCTGCACAAACAGCTCGTCCTCGAGCTGTAAGGTGGGGAAGCGCTTGCTGAACTTCTCGAGGTGATCAACCAGCGTCAAACACCTTCTCGTCAGCTGGGGCAGCCAGGTCGGCGGCGACGGCATCCTCCAGAATGTAGTCTGTAACCTCCAGGTAGAAGAGTCGCGGGCAGGCATGGCCAGGCGTGTAGGGCTCGTCGCAGTTGAAGCACAACCCTTGGCGGTGACGCTCAAGTAGCTCGGCTAAGGTGGAGGCGAGCAGGCGCGCCCGCGATCGCGCGAGTGCCGCATGAAGCTTCGCGAGCCGACCACCGCGGAATCCGGTTGGGTAGCGACCCAGCGGTCCAGGACGGTGATGCCTGCTGGATGTCCACCGCGCGGTGCTCGAACGCGCGGGCATAATACATGGCCAACTGGAGATCCTGGGGTCCTCGAAGTTCGACGTCCACGCGGATGTGATCCGAAAGTCCACCGACAAAGAGGTCGGCCCGCTGCTGCGCCGTCACGCCCGACGCGTGGCATGCCAGGGCCTGGAAGCGGTCGGCAAAGTCCTGCACCATGGAGGTGAAGGGAAGGCGACCGAGCTCCGCCAAGCGGCTTCCGCGGACCGGGGGCCCAAAGCGAAGGAGGCAGAGCTCGCGGAAGCGCTCCCAAGGGGGCATGCCGCCCTCGTCCTGCTCGAGGGCATAATACCATGTCTGTGCCGCGCCACTGAGGTGGTAGGGGGCAATCCAGGTACACTCCAATGCAAGGGTGCGCTGACCGTGAAAGAACTATTCACACTGGTTGAGCCAGTTGAGGGGGTCCTCCGTGCCGTCATAGGTGGCGAAGTCAATTTTGGCGAACCACGGCGGTGTCTGCGCTGGAGCACCGTGTCGAACTGGCTCGGAGGAGCGGAGCAGGGCGGCCGGTGGCACCTTGTTGGAGTACTCCGGGTGGTGACCTGTGGTGCTGGATGGTCCGTCAAACTTCGGGGACGGGGTCGGCTGTTCGGAAGCCGCGGTGTAGACCGGCGATGGAGAAGACTCAGCTGCCCACGCAGGTATTGGTGATTGAGAGGGCGGGAACCGGACCTGGTTGATGGGCAGGCCGGCCGGAGCGGCAAACGACAGTCCGGCGCTGGGCATAGGTGGCGCTTGGAGCTGCAGTGGCTGTTGCGTCTGCTGTAGGTGGCCAGACGCGGCGGAAACTGATGTAGAAGTCAGCGGCCATGGCGGCCAGAGCTGGCCCGCGGCTGGGGACTGCTGGAGGTGCAGCAGCAGCGGAGGCCCGCTAGTGTAGCCCGCCTAGAACGGCAGCAGGGACGGTCCGCTCAGGCCAGACGCGGCCTGAAGCGGCTAGTGCGTCACCGGGTGGCTGTAGGCAGGGGGCGTAACCGGCGAGGTGGTGTACGGGCTAGCCAAGTAGAGGGAGATGCCCTGGACGGCCTTCACGAGGTCCCGCAGGATGCTGGTCATCTCCTCCGACGTGAAGACTGAGGTTGTCAGCGTTGGCGCGGGGGAGACGGGAGCCGGTGGCGTTAGGGCCGGCGGTATTGGGGCCTGTGGCGTTGGGGCCCCATTGTGGTGCTCAACCCGGCGATGTCGAACTCGGTGGTGATCATCGGGGGTCGAACCTGAGTCTCTGGATACCAAATTGGTAGAACCAGGGGTCCTACCGGACCTGCTCCGGAGGTTGTAGGGGAAGGATGGAGCGGGGCGTGGCGATGAGCGGGTGCGCCGGCGGCTGGGCGCCGTCACATGGAAGAAGATGGCAGCGGCGGCTAGGGTTCCGGCTCCTCTGGGAGCCGGGCAACAGGAATAATAATATTCTTGTTTCTTAATCTCAAAAGGAGTCTTACAGCATATATTTATAACCTAGATAACTTGCATACGAATTAACCTAAGATAACTTGTGGGCTAAGATTGCCCGGTGGGCCTTTTACGGCCGTAGGCTAAACAAACATCGCTGTTCTACATATGTTGCCTATTGACGTGCGGCTTGAAGGCCCTGGTCGCATGTTCGATCCTCGTCCTTTATTTTTTAATTTGTATATGGGTCCAAATTTGTTTCATGACATGTGGGCCCCTCGATGTGTAGTTTTTAGCACTTTAGTTTGTGGGTCGAAATTTGTTCCATTCCAAGTGGACTATCGGTGTGTAGTTTTGTAGCTTATTTATAATAATTAAAGAGAACAACTGAGTTTTTTGCAATAATACCATGGTGCGACGTTGAAGGCGAGAAAGGACGTGCGAGAGCGATGACCGAGCAGGAGGAAATCAACTAGGGGAGTTATGGGGTTGCAACGGTGTTTGGAGTAGTTGTGGGCCGAATGCTACGAAAATATAATCTAAACCGACCAAAATAAATGCCTACACAAATTAATCCAAGGTTGGAGTGCCCCTCGCAATGTAAATAGCTCCGGCTTTGCGAGGGATGGAGAGGTAGCTTCAATGCGTGGAAGATACGGTGTGAGAAAGTGAGGTCAATCGAGAGACATATAGATAGAGAGACAAAGTGAGTGTGGTCTGACATTCATTGAACAAATATATATGCTCTGGAGAGATATTGTCCGATTGAGCTTTTGGCAAGGGCGAGGGCTGTAAGATAGAGCTTGAGAGATGATCCAGTCACAGACGTGTAGATATATTTTGTGCATGGAAGGAAGCAAGGTCAATCGATCACATAGGGTCGCCGTGCGATCGAAAGAGAGAGATGGGTTGGAGAGAGTGACCTAGATAGACAATGTGCGTGAGAGAGTATACAATGTGAATTGGTTAAATTGGGCTCAAACATGGTGATATCTCATTTTTTTCTGAGAAAGAGCGAGGTCAATCGAGACATACAAAGAGACACACACACACACACACACACACACACACACACACACACAGAGAGAGAGAGAGAGAGAGAGAGAGAGAGAGCGTGGCCTGCCATGAGGTTGAAAGAGTGGGTGCGGCTTGGATGGACTGACCTAGATAGACAATCTGCTTGAGAGAGTATAGAGTGTGTCGATCGAGGCCCGAACAGGGAGATATATCATTTGTGTGTGAAAGTAAACAAGGTTAAACGAGACTCAGATAAAGAGAGCGAGATTGAGCGAGTGTGGCCCACTGTGCGGAAGAAAGAGTGAGATAGTCTCGAGGGAGTGACCTAGATAGATAACGTGCGTGCATGCGCACGAGAGGTTGAGGGCGGGGGGCTAGATAGGCAATGCATGTATTTAGCGCGAGAGGGTGAGAGGGAGAGGGAGAGAGAGAGAGCTCGGCATGGGGTGCAATGGCGGGTGTGTGAGGTAAATACATTTGGTAACATAGTGGAAAAAGTGGTTGTGTAGTTGAGAGACTTAGAGATCGAAACATGGAGAGAAAGAATGAACATGTGTTGGAAACCGATAGCTTCCTAAGGTGGTTAGGAGAGGAAGATTGACCGATACAGGAAGTATGTAGCGTGTGTCTTGTGAGGGGGGCTAAAACAACATTTGAATGTACATAGTACGAGACTTAATATCGATGTTTCAATTCGGTGTACATTGTAAGATTTGAACTGAGGACCATGCATACGGGTAATTATTTCGAATTCGTGCCATACTAAGTTTCGAAAAGTTGACATTGACTCAATTTGTTGTGCTATTTTGTAGGTCATATGTTTGAATCCATCCAAAAGTTTTCTCACTACCATGGTGTTCATCATATACATATGAATTTGTATTAAAAAAGTAGCGTGGATACAGTGAAATGCAAAATCCACGTTAGAATTGGAGATCGCTACGTGACACACACTCTAATTCAAATAACTAATTATGTGACACACACACTAATGCACGTTAGCATGGATACCGTTCCAATTTTTTTTCAAATAACTCCTCATTAAGTAATTTATAGTACTCCCTCTGTTCACTTTTATAAGACCTTAAAGACATTTCAGACAATGTGCAAAACAGTTCATTTTAAGTTGTATGAAACACTTACAAAAGTGAACAGAGGGAGTATCTCATTTCGAAAGACTAATTATTGCAAGGAAAACACGGGCATGGTAATACATACATATTCGTTTGCAAATGAAAGAAGATTCGTTTGCACTTTCAAATGTACTAGGCAGACCAGGGTTGTGTCGGGGTGGTCGCGTGTGTCAGACGGATGTGTAGCACCCAGCCACCCACCCCCTCCCTCCCTCTCCCACTCCCCCCAAAAGGACGACGACAAAATAATTTTGCGCTTCCACATTTCGGATTGAAATATCTGGCGGCTCCAATTCCAGCCCTGCAAAATCTCCCTTCTCCACCATCCCCTTCCACGCCCAGATTGCTCAAATCCCTAGTTTGCCGCCAACCCAAGCAAAGTTCGAATCACCCCTCATCTCGTCTCTTTCCCCACCTCAGTGCCGGACGACGACGACGAAGACGACGGTCGTGCTTCACCACCGCACCCGAGCTACCTCATCTACGCCCTTGTCCACCGCACCGGGTGGTCCACCGACAACGTCGGCCGCCGCAACTGACGTGCCTCACAGACACCGACTTCCACCGCATCAGGTGCGCTTCACTGACGCCGTCTCCCAACTCACCGGGGCTACATCACCGAGCACATCGTCGCACCTCTTCCCCCTGAGGCCGTTGGGGCTTCACCAACGGTCTCGTCCACTGCATCGTAGCGCTCCGCTGCCACTCAAGATCTGCATCTATCGTGGCCGATAGCGCCAAAGACATCACCCTCAACGGCTCTGAAGTGACCTGCACTCTAGCTAGACGAGCATGCCCAAACGCCGACCCGAACTAGGTATCCACACATCACTCCCTTGTGCACTGTTCCGACGATGTTTGGATATCCTTTCACTGCTCTCTTAGCTTACATGCCTATGAGCTAACTAAGGTGAAATGCCATGTTTTTGAGCTAACTAAGGTGAAATGGGTCATTTTGGAGCTAACCTAGGTGAAATGGGTCATTTAGGAGCTAACGTAGGTGAAATGGGTCATTTTAAAGCTAACGTAGGTAAAATGGATCATTTAGGAGCTAATCTACGTAAAATGGGCCCTTTTAGAGCTAACTTGGATAAATTGGATCACTTGTAAGCTAACTAATGTAAAATGAGTCATTTTAGAGCTAACTTAGGTAAAATGGATTGTTTATGAGCTAACTAAGCTAATTATGCAATTTTTGACATAAGTAAGCTTATTAAGCCATTTTGAAGGAAAAGAACCTAACTCTAGGTCATTATGGTAAGCATATTGGAGGAAATAAAGCTAAGTCTAAGTCTAGAGAAACTTACCGTGATCAGGGAGGTGTAGGAGCGGGCTGGCTCGTGCCGGTAGCTTGAGAAGGATCGTGCGATGCATTTCTGGAGTTAAGCTGCACCAAATATCATTTCCAATGTCTCGTTAGCATTATGACACTCAAATGTTAAGACTAGCAAGTAATGTCCATTCAAATTAAACTCACCGTGCTCCCAGGAGCAATCACTGGCATCGGCGGAGCGATCTGGCCGGACTTCTCGCACACAGACTGCACATTTGGTTTTCACAACAGAGTCATACTAGTTAGTAATGAGACTCAAATGTTAAGACTGGGAAGTAATCTGCAGAAGAAACTTACCACAAGGAGCTCATACATGGCCCTTGCCTGCATGTCATTCCGTGCCCTCTCCTCCTCCAACATCTTTGTCGTCCTCTCCTCCAACTCCCTTGCCTCTCCGCCGCCGCCACTTGAAGTTTCTCCGTTCTATCTCTCTCACTCTGTATAGCAGCCTGCAACACCACTCACATGACCATTTGTAATCATTGATGGAAGCGCACACAATGTAATGGAGAAAGATAGTGAGTACGTATAACTAACCTTGATGGCGAGTTGGACTGGCCGTTCACGAGGCCTTATCTCAGAGTGGAGCTTGGTCGGCGCCTTGATCTCGGGAGAGTGCTAGGACAACGGATAAGTCCATCTCCCATGGCTATGGAGCCATGGGACCTCCGCCACCAGATATCATCAAGAACTCAAGTATCAATGGGACCACAGCTCGGGTTAAAGTCCTCCCTTTCCTCGCCTTCCCCGATCTCTATATTGCACAAGCTTGTCGTGGGCGGAGATGTTGGTGAAGTTCTTTGGATCATCGAGGTCGACGCAGAGAATGCCTTGACTTTCTTGTAAGAGCGGTGTGGGCCATGGCATACAGGTCGTACACCTCGGCACCTTATCCGCCTTATTGTGGCGTGCACGAAAGAGAGAAACAAAGTAAATTAGTAATTTAAGGGCTAAAGCTAGCATGATGAATGAATTGCATGAATCATGAAGCAAACCACATACCCAGTTCCGCCCATACTGAAATAAGTTGGAGCTGCCTTGGTGGTGTGGCACACCTTCCATTTGGGCACGTTTGTCCTTGGCCTCGTTGTGGGTGGCCCGCCATTCTTTTGAGCACCACACATTGACCAACACCTCCCAACAATCCATCCGATCCGCACACCATCTCGGAGGGGCCTAAGTTAGCAAATAGAAACTTCAACGCTACGACTATGAATTACTAAATGAAGGAATTAAGTACAAGGCCTTAAGAATTACCTTCATGTACTGCTCCTTACTCAAGAACTTATCACGGCACTCCTGCTTGGGCTTCTTGATACCATGCCCGGCGTAGTAGTCTCGAATAGCCTGCACCCGAGCCTCATGCCGTAAGTTCTAAAGTAGGCACTTGCACTCCTTGTGGATAACATCTTCCGCCTCCTCCTCGTATCCCTCCTCACACCTATAGAATGTCTTCAATCAAATGAGACAATATTGATTAGTACAATTAATAACTAGCTAGTTGAAGATTTTTAATTGTGTAAAGGAGAAATTACCCAGAACTTTCTGATCACCACGTCTGCCCTCGTCTTGCACAAGACACCGTCGATAATCTCACCCGGCGGGGCAGAGCAGCCAAGTAGTGCTCCCAACTCAATCCAACCTCTCGAAGCCGACCCTCACCGAGCAACGTGACAAACCCGGAAAGTTTTGCGAATCGAACTCCAAGGACGGAGTTGGGCTGGCGGACACTTTCATGGTGGTCCCAACCCTGCTGACATGACAAGGCCAACGCATTAGTTATTTGAAGAAAGCGTGAATCTGAGAAGGTACAAAAGATTAAATGCACTTACCTCTCCCCATCGGGAAAATCAACCACCTCTCGCTTGGTCGCCCGGACGGACGGAGCCGTGTAGCACCACGTTGGTAGGCGTTGCCCCCTCCTCCCCTCCTCCTCAAGATCGGTTGGCTCCCGCCATCATCAGCATAGCCACTCGGCTCCCGCCATCATCGGCATAGCCACTCGGCTCCTCGGTGACCCGACCAAGTACCCCATCCAGGCGTGTGCTCCTCCGGGGTCTCGTGGGCGAAGCCCGTCGACCCGAGGCTCGTGGGCGAACCCGTGGACCGGAGGCTCGTGGACCGAGTCGTGTATCCTCCTCCTCAGACGATTCCACCCTAGCGATCACGTGCTCGGGTGAAACAGCTAAGGCGGCGGCGAGGAAGGCGCCGAAGAGTCACCCTACCTCCTCTCCGCGACCACGTGCTCCACCTCTTCTCTTCTTCTTACCTCGCCCCTGCGGGCACCGCATGATCGACGAAGAAGGGCCCGGCGGTGTCGCCATCTTGTCAAAGAACGCTTCGGCGGAGAGGTGCGTGTGGAATGGAAGACCTCGTACCGCGCTACCGATGAAGAAGGGGCCTCGGCGCGCTCCCGACCAGCGCCCACCATCTTTCAACACCTGCCATGACAAAGAATAAACAAAATTAGTACAACATAAAAAAAAGTACCGACATGAATAATAATATGTATATCACTTAAGTGTATCATCATCAAGTACAACATAAAAAAATTGAATACCTGACACTACTAATAATCTCGATCAGTATTATCAATAAATGCATAATAATCATCATCACTATAATCAATGATGGGCTCATAGGGTTCATTGGCATCAACATGTGCGAGGCCACCTTGACGTAATTGGTCAAGCATTGACAGGTCATCCGCAGCAGTAACCTCTTCTTGTTCCGGCTCTTCTTGTTCCTCCTCTGGGGTGATGTCGGATTCACTATCGCTGTCTACTTCAATGTTTTGGGGTGAAGTATAGCGGTTCTTGAAACGCTTTTTGGAAAGAGCGTGTCTCTTGGAAGAATTCTCCTTCATATGTATGCAGGTTAATGTGAGGTTCATAATCCTCGTCCTTTGGGGAGAAAGTCTAGCGTGGCGGCACTTCATAAACGACATCCCAACCTTTGATTTGGATTAGTTTGGCGGGCCCACGGTAGATAGAATACTTGGGTGCTTTGTTGACCCGTAATATAGACATCGGGAACATCTAAATGGGTGCTTTGGTTGATTTCAACTAGCCCTATATGTTCATGAGTCATTCTAGTCTCCTTCGGCTGAAACCAATAACATTTGAAGACTATGACATTCGGTGGGTTTTCACCATAGAACAAAAGTTCATAAATTGCTTCAACTCTCCCATAATACTCGGTACCTCCTTCGCCGATAGCAGATACACAACAATTTGTAGACTTTCGGTCGGCCATAGATTGCTCTTTGCCATAGGTACGAAAGCGATACCCGTTGATGTCGTACTTGTCAAATGAACGGACCTTATAGTCACAACCATTAGCGACTTGTCTCAATTCGGCGTCCATAGACTCTGAATTAGCCTACAAGTTTAATATGAAAGGATTGTTGCATTACGCACAAATTAGCGAATGAAATGAAATTGTCTAATAGAAATTACTGTTTGTTTGAACCAAGAGATGAAACCGGGATAGCCGCCTCCTTGCTTTGCGAGAAGCTCATACTCTTCGACGGAATCCTTTTGGATCTCCGCTCCATACGAGAATATGGCGACGATCATTGTATGACATATCCGAGAATAAGAAGCAGTTCAAAGGAAATAGAAGCTGCGAAACAATGTACCGAGAACTTACTCGATGTACGGCCGCACTTCTATCAGGTTATTGAAGATATACAACGAAATGGTCTGCCATTCTTCGTTATCCAAAGATACTGGATGTGAAACACTAGCTGGTGCGAGATTCCCTTTGAATAGGCTGAGGTTGGATCCACCCTTTTTAGGGTCATCGACATTATACCGAGGCTTCGGATTATGCAAATAGCGATTTTTGGCTTTGTAGTGTCTTTATTACGAAGTTTGCCGCCTCCTCTGTGATGAATGCCTCGACCATCGATGCTTCAATTCTCGTTTATTTTTACATTTTTCTCGGCGTCTTTTGCATCCTCTCGGTTAGGTAGCACCAGCGATTTTGCACGCCCCCCAATCTTGCCTCGGTCGGAGATGCAAAATCAAATGCTGCATGGATTAAAGAAGCCGGTGGAAAGATCTTCTCTAACTTGCGAGATCAACTCCGGCGCCAACTCTTCCATTTCTTCTAGCACGCCAGACGATAATTCTTTCGCATTACGAACACGGAAGAAATAGCTGAGTTCGCCAATACTAGCCATTCATCCTCGAGGATGAAGCCACGCAACATCACCGGCATTACCGCTCAATCCATATGTGCCAATCATGACTCTTGAGACCAAATATCTTCAATTTATCAAGATTCGCTCCCTCTTTAGATTATTTGCATACCCATCGAGAACATCAAGCTATTTGTTGCACCCACAAGATAATTTCCCTCATAGCTGGCCTTCCAAGATTGAACCATGCCTTTGGCTTCGTTCAGTTCTGCTTTCCTTTCGGTTCTTTCATGTTTTGTAACGGCCTATCACATAGCGCCTCCAGATCGACTCTAGCCTTAGTATTATCCTTTGACTTCCCATCTATGCCAAACAATGTACCAAAAAGTGCCTCGGCGATATTCTTCTCAGTGTGCATCACGTTGATGTTGTGTGGGCAAAGGAGGTCTTTGAAGTAAGGCAGATCCCATAAGCATGTATTTTGAGTCCACGCGTGCTTATTATTATACCCCTTGAAGTACCCTGGACGCTGTGGATCTGGCTCGAGAGCGTTTAACTGATCCAGGGTCTGTTGGCCTGTCAATGTAGGTGGTGCAGAGTTTTTCACAACTCTACCTCTGATGAAGTTCTTCTTGTCTTTCCTGAACTTATGGCGAGGATCCAGGAACTGTCTATGCATGTCGAAGCAAGAAAACTTGCGACCGGCTGGCCAACGAAACTCAAGAGCTCCCTTGCATGTGGGGCACGGGAACCTTCCATGCACACACCAGCCAACGAATAAGCGCGTCGCCGCAAGTCATGCGTCGAGTACATGTACGGACACGCATTATGAAGTTCCGTTTGCTATAGGCGTCGTATGTCTTGAACCCATTATCCCAGGCTTCTTGCAATTCGTCCTTAAGCGGCTGCATGTACACATTCATATTTTCCCCCTGATAGTTGGGCCCTGGAATTATCAACGTCAAGAAAATGTTCTTTCTTTGCATAATCTGTCCGGGAGGCGAGTGGAAAGACAAATACGGGCCAACAACTGTATTGGGCTGCCATCATACCAAACACAGTGAACCCATCCGTGCTGATGCCGACTCGAGGATGCCTCAGATCTGCCGCTTTGTCAGCATGTAATTCATCAAACTTTTTCCACGCAACACCATCCGATGTGTGTACCATCATCAGATTCCCATCTGTATCTAGTTCGGTTCTTTTGCCTGTTTTGTGCCATGAAAAGACGTTGAAGTCTTGGTACGATTGGCATATACCGAAGAACACTAACGGGGATTTTGGTCTGTGTCTTCTCACCCATACCGTTGTCTACCACAATATACCTGGAAGACTTGCAAATGGGACAATAGTTCAAGTCCGCATAGTCAAGCCTAAATAAGGCACATCCTTTCTTAGAGGCATGTATCTTCTCATAGGGCATCTTCAGTGCACGGAGGATTTTGTCTGACTGGTACAGGTTTGTAGGCATTACATGGCCTTTGGGTAGAAAGCGTCCAAATACTGTCATAATTGCGTCATAGCATTCTCGCCCAAGTTGGCCCGAGCCTTGAGCCATTACTTGTGAGATGGCATCCAACCGACATAGCTCAGTGTGCTCGTGGAGCGGACGTTTTGAAGACTCCAACATTTCATTGAAGGCCTTTGCAGATTCCTCCATCTCCTCATCCGAATCCCGAGCATCATCATAGTCTTGCACCATGTTTTCCATCCCGGTACCATGCTTGTCGGTGCGACGATGATCCACCTCAGCTCGGTCACGTTGGCCAGACTCACCATGAAATGTCCACATCGTATAATCGGGCGTAAAACCATTCTTCTGCAGGTGTTTGCCCATTTCAGCCTCTGTCCTCTTTTCCCAATTGCCGCACCGTAAACAGGGGCACCAGGTTTTCTTCTGGCCATTTGCAAATGCGGCTTGGTTTTGTGAACCATTCAGTGCTCCATTTGTTCTGACCAGTGTGACCGGTATACCTCCACGCACGATCACTCATCTTGACTTTCAGAGCTACTGGACACACAACAATTATATATGTAATTCACCATGTATATGTTCATCAGTTGATCTACTTTGTCAATTTTATTACGTCCATGCAACCTACACTCTAATTTGTAATGATAGGTCCTAATCCCACCCATGTATGTGTAGATTAGGTTCATTTTCCCATGCTATGCTCCGGATCCGACGCAAAATTTCGGCAGCACCTCCTCATTTGTTCTCTCGATACACGTCTCTGCAATAAACAGAGAGGATGTGTACCCGGAGAACAACAGGGGAGGCACTGGCGAAATTTATGCATCGGATCCGGAGCAAAGCATATGGGAAAACGAACCCAATCTACACATACTGGCTGTCCATGGATAGCGTTGGACAATTGAAAGAATCAAGGTTATAAATATGCAAATGCATGCATATTTATAACTATAACGCTTTCGAGCAGGAGACACATATTGATTACATATCGATGATTCAAGACACATATATAGCTAGCTATCAAGTTTCATCGGAATAGATCAAATAATTAATGGGGAGGAGGACATGTCATTTGTGCTCACCCACGAACGAAGAAGCGAGCTCGTCAAGCGCGACGGCGAGGTCATCGAACACCAAACCTCGCAGCGATGAAACAACTGCACATTTAAAACTACACGATCAACACAATTATATATAATGTTTTTCAGAACAAAATCGAAAAATATATGACCTAACTAATAATGCACAAATATATGACCCCGTCGGCCCTCTGGAAGGCCAAAGAACACCTTTTCGGGAGGTGTCGGGGGTCGGGGTGTCGTGTCGGTGTCGGGGTGCCGTGTCGGGTCTGGGGTCGGGGTCTCTGGGGTGGGTGTCGGGTCGGGTGCGGGTCGGGTCGAGTCTTGATGTCGGTGTCGGGGTTGGGGTGTCGGGTCGGGCTCTGGGTCGGGGTGTCGGTGTCGGGTCGGGGTCGGGTCGGGTCTCGGGTGAGCACTGGGTCCGGGTTAAGTGTCGTGTCGGTGTTGGGGTCGGGGGTGTCGGTCGGGTCGGGGTCCGGTCGGGTCAGTCGAGTGTCGATGTCGGTTAATAAAGTCGGGTGTCGGGTCAGGCTCGTGGTCGGGGTGTCGGTGTCGGGGTCGGGGTCGGGTGTCGGGTCGGGGTCTCGGGGTCGGGGTGTCGAATCTGGGTGCCGGGTCGGGTCGGAGTCTTGATGTCGGTGTCGGGGTCGGGGTGTCGGGTCAGGCTCGGGGTCGGGGTGTCGTGTCGGGGTGCCGGGTCGGGGTCGGGGTGCCGTGTTGGGTCGGGTTTTTCCCCTCTTTTTCCTTTTCTTCTTCTTCCTATTCTTCCTTTTCTTCCTTTTCTTCCTTTTTTTCCTTCTTCTTCTTCTTCTTCTTCTTCTTCTTCTTCTTCTTCTTCTTCTTCTTCTTCTTCTTCTTCTTCTTCTTCTTCCTCCTTTCCTTTTTCCTCTTCTTCTTCTCCTCCTCTCCTCTTTTTCTTCTTCTTCTTCCTCTTCTTCTTTTTTCTTCTCCTCCTCCTCTTCTTCTTCTTCCTTTCCTATTTCCTCTTCTTCTTCTCCTCCTCTCCTGTTTTTTCTTCTTCTTCTTTTTCTTTCCTAAAACTGAACTAAACCTAAAACTAAACCTAAATCTAATCTAAACATAAACCTAAAACTAAAAAAAACAGAAAACAAAGGAAAAAACTAAATCTAAACCTAAAACAAAACTAAAACTAAACCTAAACCTAAAACCAAACCTAAAACTAAAACTAAAACTAAATCTAAACTAAACATAGACCTAAAACTAAAAAAAACTGAAAAAAAGGAAAGACAGAGGAGAGGTAGAGCTCACTGGCTGGTGGAGGAGGTGGTGGTGGAGGAGGGGGCGGGCGGCTGGAGGGTGGCGGGGCAAGGCGGGCCGAGACAGAGGGCAGCGGGGCGACAAGGGGGGGGGTGGGGGCCGCAAGCAAGAATGGCGGCGAGGGGGGGGTGGAGGAGGGGGCGGCACAGGGGGGGGTGGCGGCGCCGGGCCGGGCGGCCAAGCACCGAGATGGCGGCATGGTGGGGGTGTGGGCGGTGGGGCGGGGCGGGGCGGTGGGGCGGCGGGCGGTGGTGCGGCGGCGGCGGTGGTGGGGGCGGGCGGCGTGTGGGAGCAGGGAGAAAGCGAGAGAGAGAGGGGGGTGGGGGCGCCGTTAGATATGTTTAATCTTTGTCGCCCGCCACCTTTGCCGTCCTAATGTGCTCTTTGCCGTCCGCTAGCGGACGCAAAGAGAAAAGCGTTAAGTATTTTTTAACCAGCTCCTCAGCGGGGCCCCCTCCCTCTTTGCCATCTGCTAGCGGATGGCAAAGATTCTTTGTCGTCAGCTAGCGGACGGCAAAGAACTGGCTGATGGCAAAGGCTTTCTTTGCCATCAGCCAGTTCTTTGCTGTCTGCTTTCGGGTAGCTGATGACAAAGAGCTTCTTTGCCATCTGCTAGCAGACGGCAAAGAGCTCGCAGATGGCAAAGTAGCTGATTCCAGTAGTGTAAGGTCCTGAAGGAAAAAAGCAAATTAAATTCCCACTTGGTGAATCATAGGTGAAATGTTATTTCCATCGTTGAATAACCTTTGTGTTGTTTGTTCATGTAATCAATCAAACCATTTGTTTTAGAGATCATGTAATAATTGTTTTTTGTTTTTTGTTTTTTGGTTTGTAATTTTATTTGAGCATAAGTCTGTATTAATTGATAAGACTCGGAGACATTTCATTTGGATTGTTGTGCCAGACCTACAAATATGCCAATCGGGCTGGATGTGCATTCAACAATAATAGTAGTATAGATGGACCATAAGTGACACGCATCGGAAAGGGCCAAGATGCTGGCTAAAAAAAGGATGTTGTTGTAGCAAAAAAAGTATAGTGGCCTGGCTTATGTATGTTAGTTGATATTATTGATCCATATACTCTATAAGTGTTTATATGTCTGTTAGTTCTATACATTCTTGGTTGATTGACTCAGTATTTGAATCTTGATACATCACTTGTGTACATATCTAAATGGGAGTACACATTATGCTGCGTGTGACATTTGAGTTGGACATGAAGTGTTCCAAATATTCGAATTCACCTTAAACAGGATTCCAGCTTCTGAATTTGAGTATCGGCATTTGTAAACCATATTCATATATGATAGGGGAATACATCTTTGTTGTCCTTTTGAAGATATATAAAAACACATAGAATGATTTATAAAGATTCATATAGGAATATAAAATGGATTCGAATTTAGTTGCTGGAGTAAACGTGGATGCTTATTGTCCCAAAATTGAAAGAAGCGACAAAATGTCCACTCCCGTCGGCTGCCGAAGCCAAGTGTTTGGTAGATGGAAATTACTGTCTACCCATTACACGGACAATCCATCGGCCTGATTTCCACTGCTCTAAATAGGGGTAGGTTAGTAACTTCAATTAGACGTGACACGACCGCCTCTGAGCCCATTCTGACACGATGGGCATCAAACATGGGTGGCAAAACACATTTGATTCAAGCTCGTCCAAAAGACCTCTGTTTCTCCCTCCATTCCCCATTCATACATGATGGGCGGCAAAACAAACTCGACTCGGCCGAAATCGATGTAGTAAAATATTTTCAATAGGGGCAGGTTTGTAACTTCACTCAGACGTGACACCACCGCCCTACCTGTCAGCCCCGTTCATACACCATGGGCGCCAACCACCCTCTCCTCGCCCGAAATCGCTCTGGGCAAAAATTGGCGAGATGCGAGATTACCGTCCTATCCCCAACCAAAGAGACGTCCAAATTTTAAACGGGGGCTAAGTTCGTAACTTTCCCATATTTCAAATAGGCGCGTCCCAAAAACATGGTTCCCCGTACCTCGCCCTCCATTTCCCCATTCATACACCGTCCACGCTAGAACACCATCCCCACACCAGCCTCCGTTCGCCACCCCATCCATTGCCGCTGTCCTCCACCACATCCATCACCACTGTCCTCCACCATGCCGGAGCGCCTACCAAGACAGCATTGTCCACTTCTAGAGATGGGCGTTTCTCATCCACAGCGACGGACAAATAGCCTTGCATCGCGTCCTCTCGCTTCATCGGTGCCGTCGTCCTCTTTGCTGGGGCCGCTCACACGACCTTCTCTTCCACTCAACGGGACTTATCCCCGATGCACCCGTCTATCATCGCAGATCTGCTTCAACACCGCCGACAGCCATCGCACCCCCGATGCCTACACGGCGCCGCAAGAGAGGTGGTACTTCATATCTCAACTTTTTGATCTCAACCAGATTATAGATCTTAACTTGGTTACTCTACTTTCTTTTCAGCTCTTAGAATTTAGTTCTTAGTTCGAAGCAAAGAATGGATGCTAAATATCATTTCTCTGGTTTGCAGCTTCAAATCTGCCATGGCACAGTCATAATACGGTTTAATTGATCATGTTGGTTATGTGGTGGTTTCTTTAATAGAAATCGGAGGGAAACCCTCTTTTGCTAAAAACATGCTTAGAGTTTCCCCCTTTTATGATCACTATACGATCAGAATACGTGCTTCGTGTCATAATAACACTGCTCCACCCATCAAGCTAAACAAGCTTTATTGTTCAAATACAAATATGATATTATTAAAATAGAGTCGTTTAATTGGTCAGCTAAATGTTCCTAAATTAGTTTCAAAAATGCATGTTCGCAGCTCGGGTGTGTATCTCTACAGGCTGCCCATAGTGGGCCGGCCCACCCTGGGATTTTGGGTCATCCCAGGCCCCGATTCCCCTCTATTCTGCTGCGTCCTATCTCTACTCGCCCCCAGCCGCCTGCCTTGCTGGCGACTTGCCGTCCCCGGACGACATGACTCTAGGAGGAGATGCCGGACTAACAGGAGGTCAGGAGCGCTTGCCCAACAGCGTCACCGCTGCCCGGGCGCGCCGCCGTGCCTACCTTCCCAATCCGTTCAGGGCTCAGGCGCGCAGCACCCACCAAGCCAACCCGATTTATCCTGAGATACGTCCTCAACACTCAGCAGCCACTCCTCATCACCCATTTTCTAATTGATTCATTACTCATTAAGAAGGACTGTCATTAGGGTTTGTTGTGTGCTCAGTGCTACCTACCCTTAATGGTTCAGATGTATTTCGGTAATCTTTAGTACCTCTAAAGTTCACAGGGTTTTCAAAATTCCGGCCCTCGGAACAGACACTAGTCATTTGGGGTTGTTGGTCGTAGTGACATTGACCAGATTACTATTGCAAGCCAGGTTTGTTGACAATTTTACTTGTCTTTCTTACTCATTCGATATAATATCCAATTATTCACGTCGATTAGTTGCAAACAATAAGTGCTAGACAAACTTCTTCTTTCAGATTTTGGACGGTCTCTTACTGCAGTTGCAATTCTGCATACTTGTCCTAGTAAGCTCACAAGTAAATGATTGATTCACTACATCTATGCTTGCCTTGTCATATTTGTTGTCAATATTCTTTTAGGGTGGACCACCCTGTTTCTAAATACTGGAACCGTAGACATGAGTGAATAGTATTTCTCTATGTGATATCTTCCATCATGTGTGGGCAACGAATACTGCATTGTATAGAAAGAAAGTGTCATTTCCAGCTTTTACATAGGTTTCGATCTTTTACATGGAATACAATCTGCCTACTTGCTTTGTGTCGCACTACCAACACTCCACCCTTGAAGCTAAACATTATGCCACTCATAATTCCTTGGTTTATTTGTTCAAATACGAATTTCATATGATTCTAATGTTCCTACTTTAGTTTTGAAATGTGTGTCTGCCTGTTATAGAGACATAAGAGGTTTGTATTTCTATGTGTGGTCTGGTTAGCACGGTTGGGGGGTGAACTTTGCATATGCAGGGGTTTATAGGGAGACACTCTTCGAGTTGAATCCGCAATGCATTCCATAGATAATCTGACTACTTTTTATGTTTTCATGAATCCCAGATTCTGAATAGCATCATAATTATTATGAGCTTGCGCGCATGAAAAGAATAAAGCAGAACAATGCCATGGCTGTCAAACTAGGCATTAAGGGACTGAAATCAAGTCTGGATGCAATGCAATGCAAACGCTCTCCACTTACAGATTCATGCTCAGAATATGATCCTAACAGTGATTCTAAGCTAGAGGGAGACCTAAGTCAATGTAGCTCCCTAGTGGAGGAGTCAGAGGAAGATGCCCTATCTTATTCACCCATCAAGGTGCTTGCCCTAACTTTCCAAGGTTACATTGGTCGCACATATCTTGCAACTGATGCTTTGCATTGCTTCTACTTTGTTGAACTGCCATTAGCTTAGTTTACACGTCATGCATGTGAATACGTCATGCCTATCCATTTTCAGTACATATTCCATCTGTCATCATACCATATTTATCCATTTAAATGTTGTTCTTGTGTATCAGACGTTCAAAAGGAAGAGGGTGATTGATGATCATGGAGGAGCACAAGCAAAGTATTTGGAAAAGGTAGTGGCACCTGATAAATCAAATAGCCCATTAGGTGTAGTTGCAATATCACCTGACCCACAAAACACCCCAACTGTAGCAGACTCTAGCCCTACTACACTGGTCATTTCTGATGCCCCAACTCAACAGACCCCAACTGCAGCAAACAATATGATTATGCCAGTTGCCATAGCACTAGCTCTATGACGCAAAACCCCCATTCCAGCAAAGAGTACACCAAATCCAGTTGCCAAATCCCTTTTCGAACCAGAGAGAGCCCCAATTGCAGCAAATAGGACCCCTCTTCCATTTCTTCCCAGTTTAGAAGATGAAGCTTATATTGTTGTCAGGAACTTTGTGCACACCTTTCCTTCATGGAAAGATTATACCGCATACACAGAAAAATTTCCAGTCTTCCTCTGCAACTTACGTGTAAGTAATGTACTAATGTTATTCATGGTCATTACTGCATATGTTTCTGCTGACAGAAGACACAAGATTTCATTCTTTTAAATAGGCGAGGAGCAAACTGGATTGTGAAGACGAGCAAGGGTTGGTTGCGCTTTTCAAGCACTCGTTGATGAAGTACCGTTCCTACCCGAGGCAAGCGTACTTCATGGAAAGCCTTTGAATGAAATTTCTGTAAAGTCTCCGGTGCTACATTTGTCTGACGGTGACTGGAATAATCTTGTTACACATTGGTCTCGGCTGCAGCGTAAGGTACTGTCTATGATATCACATCACAATTTGAACTACATTTCTGCATTTGCCTTAATGTCTCACTTGTACGAAATGTTAGCAGAAGAACATTTGTTCTCAAGGGATCACAGAATCTCACAACTATACTGCACACTGCATTGCTCTTGTGAGTACCTCTTGCCCTGTATGACCATACTTACTTTCGTAGCTGTTTGATTATGTAGCATCACTGCACATGTTAGCCTTGTAATCGTCCATTTGGTGGACATTATAAGATTCGTATGGACTCTTACATAAATTTAGAATCAGCCCAATGCTTTTGAAGAGGTTTAGCTCTGCAGTCCTCTTGTAAGGACTGAACATGGTCTATCACTGTACTTACATTAACAACTACTCCCTCCGTCCCATAATATAAGAACATTTTGTACAGTACACCAGTGTTCAAAACACTCTTGTATTATGGGAAGAGGGATTGGTTCATTGTGTAGCATTCTGCATCTTATCTCCCTCGCCCACCATTTACTAAAAAAGATCATATCTATATTTAATCTTACCAACAAGTAGAATACACAGACAATGCCAGTGCAGAAATGTAGCCCATTGCTCTTGTGAGTACATTTTGTCGTGTAATGCTTGTACTTACAGGGATTGGTAGTTGTTTACGTAGCATCAATATGCATCTTATTTTCATTATCCTCTATCCCTTCCAGTATTATCATATCTATAATTACTCTCTACAAAATGTAGAGTATAGGCAATGCTTATGAAGAAGATTCTGTGCTGAAATTCTTGAGTTATCCTTCCCTTGACATGGAGAAGGGCATTATAAAGCCACTGTTATCTGTTAATGTAAGTCAGCCCTTCTAAAGCCTTTATCCTCAACTGCTGTTTAATTTGCTCATACTCCCTATTGTTTACTGCTGTTTAGTTTGCTGTTTCTACCAAAATGCATGTTTGCAAGAGCAGTAAGTTCTAAGCTTTACTTGTAAAACAAAATTCCTTATTCATACCATGCACGTTACTTAATACTCCCTATATGTATGCTTGTTTTTGTGGATCTATAATCCAGTGTATGGTGAAGCAGCCCACGTTTGCACCTTGTCATCTCCTGTTTTATCTTACTGATGTGGCTGATGATATGAACAACATGCCATGCACATTAACCAAAATAGATACAATAATTTTCTTTGCCCTTCATCTATGCTTGTTATGTTGACATGGTAATCCAATAGTGTGGTGAAGCTCCCCGCATTATGAACAATGCCAAATTATGCTATTGATATTTTGAACTTACTCTTTATTTTCTAATTTGAAATTGGATGGAATTGGCAGCACAGTTATCATCTTTGTTTATACACGTGCAAAACCTGTCATCTCTCTGCTTTGTTTCAGGGTAATATGCTTGATGGCTTGCACAAGTCTGTTGAAGGCTGTGAGACAAACCCAACATATATTGCAGCAAAGAAGGCAAAACATCTTGAAGATAGCGAGACAACCTCAAAATCTTGTCTTGATGCAGTGTTCAAGTTACTTGAGACTAGGAGTCAGACAAGCTCACAGAATTCGTTGTCTGAATCAGTTTGACTTCTTCAGTCCCAAGTTCTAGCAGAAAGGCATTCTGCAACTCAACTTCGACTTGAAGTCCTATCTTTAAGAAAGATTGCGGAGAACACCAATGAGAACCTCATCGCTAAACAACTACACCTGGAGGCTATGACCGACATGCTAGGCCGGTCTCACAGCCTTGCTCAGTAGCTTGCGCAGCAGTTCCCCCGCAAGGCTAACCTTTCTTGAACTGTCTTGGAAGTGGTCTAGGTTCAGTATTATTTTGTTACACAACAATGGTGCCCAGTTTTTGTAATCTGCTTCTTCGTTGCGCTTTATGATCACTGGTGGTGAACTTCGATGCCTAGTGGATGTAATATACCTTAAATCCTTTATTGTATAGTGTAGGTTTATTCTTAGTTACTATGCCATAACTTCTTTATGTATAGAGTAGGTTTGTTCTTAATTCCTACTAGTTACTGCCATCATTCGCTATCTGAAAAAAAAATCAGATGTAGTCGACCGGGCCAAAACATTCGACTCTAACGGGCCTGGTTTTTAGCAGGCCACAATTGGGCCGGCCTGCGTCTTTCTTGGGCCCGAATGATTGGGGCCTTCACACATTGCGCCAGGCCCACAACTTACACCGGCCTATATTTTAGTTGGACCTTTTGTCGACCCAACGCCTTAGTTTGGCCCAGGTAGCGTTGGGCCATTAACAGGTTGAACATTGTATTGGCCTGTTACGGCCCAGATGAAACCACGGGCCTTTAGCAGGCCGAAATGCATGTTGGGCCTCAATTTTCGCTAGTCATCGACGGGCCTTCTGCAGGCTGAAATGTAGACCAGGCCTTTTCAGGCCCAGTTAGCTCACGGGCCGTTACCAGGCCGACACATATCCCGGGCCTTAGTTGGCCCACTGATATCATGGGCCTTTAAGAGGCCGAAAGCTTGGTACAAGTATCAACGGGCCGAATTACGTGACAGGCCTTTAACAGGCCCAAAGTCACGTTGGGCTTGACTGTTGCCACCTTTAGCATGGGCCATTAGTGGGCCCGATGTCCCGTCGGACCATATATGGCCCATGGGCAGCACGGGCCATTCCCAGGCCGAAAGTCACACCGGGCTGAAATAGGCCCATGTCTACATCGGGCCTCTAATAGGCCGAAAGTCACTGGGCTGTAGTTGGGCCCAAATATTCGGCTAACAATTAATGGGCCAGATCTGGCTTCGGGCCGTAAATGGGCCCAAATATTGGGCGAACAATTAACAGGCCAGATCTGACTTCGAGCCGTAAATTGGCCCAAATATTGGGTGAACAATTAACGGGCGGATCGGCTTGAGTAGTAAATGGGCCTTTATTAAGCGAGCCGTTATTGGGCTGGCCCACTAGTACTGATTAAGTACTACGGGCCTTTGGTTGGGCGGCCATTTTAACTTATATGGGCCTCTGTTGGGCCCGACCACGTGTCGACGTATCATAGGCATGTCTCCTCCAATGGATGGGCGACATCCCCGACGAGGTGACAGTGTTCCCTCGTGTCAAAATTTTACGTGGAGATTTCCCATTGGTCGGGCTGTTAGCGGGTTATTGGATCCAAAACCCGACACGATAAGCTTAACGGTGTTCCGTTACGGTGGGCGCCATGCGTGTCGGTCACCCTTGATGAAAAGCACTACGGACGCGCGATTTATCGTCATGGAAGTGGACACTTCCGTGATGATAATTTTGGTAATGTCATGGAACACTTCTCACGATATAGCGGTATGACTATCTTGATTCTGTCATAAAATCGTCATGGATGTACATGCATGACAAAAAACGTGACCTACTGTGACAAACACGTATCATCACGGAAGTGTATTTTTTTGTAGTGCACCCACTCAGGACAAGCTCTACTACGCTGTACAGCTCTGTTTCCAGCAGGGCGAGAAGGTCTCCAACAACATAGCAGAATACAAGGGCCTCATAGCAGGCCTGAAAGCTGCAACAGTACTAGGAGTGAAGCGCCTCGTCTTCAAGGGTGATTTGCATCTCCTAATCAACTTCTCCAACAAGGTGTACGAGCCGAAGGACGAGCACATGGAAGCATATCTCGCGGAGGTATGCAAGATGGAGAAGCGATTACAGGGCTTGAGTTGCGGCATGTGCCTTGGCACCAACCAAGAGGCTGATGACATCGCCAGGAGGGCGTCCAAGCGGCTGCCTCAGGAGCCTGGTGTTTTCGAGGAGTGACTCTTCAAGCCATCAGCGGCACCACCACTCTCAAGGATGGCACAACCTCGGGAAGAACTCTCTCAGCCACCTGCCACAGGAGCTCCGACCTGTGGCCCGACCTTGGGAGTGCTCCTACTCTTGGCGCTGGAGCCTCAGGAGGGATGCTGGACCAAGGAATTCAAGGAATACCTGACGCAAGGGGCGCTGCCAGAGAAGGAGGAGGACGCGGAGCGCGTGGTCCGGTATGCCACAGCATACTGCATCCAAGATGGTGAGTTATACCGGAAGCGGCCGAATGACGTTTCCCTGTGTTGCATCTCCATGGAACAGGGAAGGAGCTACTAGCCGATATACACGGTGGAGATTGCAGACACCACTCATCGTCACGGACCCTCATCGGCAAGGCGTTTCGCAGAGGGTTCTACTGGCCTACGACACTCAACGACACGACCGAGCTGGTGAAGTCATGCGAAGCCTACCAATTCCACGCCAAGAAGATCCATCAGCCAGCTCAGGGCCTGCAGACCATCCCGCTCTCGTGGCCGTTCGCGGTCTGGGGGCTGGATATCTTGGGCCCGTTCCCTCGAGCGCCTGGGGGCTACCGATACCTCTATGTCGCCATCGACAAGTTCACCAAGTGGGCAGAGGTGGAAGCCGTCCGCACCATCCCAGCCGGTTCTGTGATCAAGTTCATCAAGGGCCTCGTGAGCCGGTTTGGGGTCCCTAACCGCATCACCACCGATAATGGTTCGCAGTTCACCAACAATCTCTCAAAACATATTGTGCTAACCTTGGAACGCAGATCTACTACGCTTCGGTGGCGCACCCCCGGAGCAACGGCCAGGCGAAGCAGCAGCCAACGCGGAGGTCCCGAGGAACCTCAAGACCAGGACCTTCAAGAAGAAGCTGGAGGCTTGCGGCGGGGTGACACGATGAGCTCCAATCCGTGCTGTGGTCCATCCGCACTATCGCCACCAAGCCAACGGGAGAGACCCCGTTCTTCCTCGTCTACGGAGCAGAAGTGGTTCTCCCTCACGAGGTCAGGCGTTGCTCCGCGCTGGTCTTGGCGTTTGATGAGGTGCAGCAGGACGCCATGCGGGGGATGGACCTCGTGCTGGGGGAGAAACGCCGCTGTGAAGCCACGCTACGGGCGGCAAGGTACCAGCAGGCACTGCAGCGGTATCATTGTCGCATCATCGGCCCCAGGACGCTCGAGGTAGGTGACCTCGTACTGAGGTGGGTGCTCTCAAGGGAAGAGCTGCATAAGCTTTCACCCATGTGGGAGGGCCCGTTCAAGGTCGCCCACATCTCCAGGCCTGGAACCATGCACCTGGAGACTCAGGATGGGTACCCATCCCAAACGCCTGGAACATCCAGCACCTCCGCCGAGTGGAAGCGCAGCCGGGGAGGTCGCGCAACCACATCACACCTTCCCCCACCAATCGGGCTGCCTCGACATGGGTGGCCACCACCATGCGAAGGTCCACCGCCGTGACCGCGGGAAGCCACGGCGGGGGTCGCGAAGTGCTTGCGAGGGCGACCGCGTCCGCGCTTGGGCAGAGGAGAGCCAGGCCCTTCCTGGCGAGCCTTCCCTTTCTCCGTGGCTGAAAACCTCTTCCCGAGCGCCATGGGGAGCGCTACAAGCAACACAGCGAGGGAGGAGAAGCAAGCGGAATGGGAAGATATGGGCAACGGGGGCTCTCGCCCCTCATTTATAGCCCAAGGGAGGCCAACCATCGACCTCCACGATCGTAGGTAATGATGACCCTGTTTGCATGCAGCAGGGACTCGTCAAGTCGGGCAGCTGCCAAGGCAGCGTGGGGAAGCGGAGACACCCATGTCCAATCAGTCGCCACGCGTCGACCAAGGCCGCAGGCTGTTGGGGCCCGCGATGCTCCGCACTTGCTCTTTGGCTTCGCCGCTAAGCCAAGTCCGAGCGCGCCTTGGGCCCGGGGGCTATTGTCGGCGTTCTGGGAATGGGGGTCCCCAGACTTGCCTGCCTGCAGCCCGTGGCGTGGCTCCACCAGTGGCCCAGTACGGCCCATCTTCATCAACCAACACTCAAGACCCTCGCGAGGGGCCAAGACTCGCGGAGCGGACGACGCAAGGCCTCCTCAGGAGCGGCCTCACCAGGCAGGCTCGCGAGGAGGCGGAGAGATCCAGGCAAAGGGTACCTCGCGAGGTTCCCGTGACACAAGCCGTGATGACCAAGGCCAGGCGGGCGCCAGCGCGCTCAATGTCCTCGTTCCCCCTTTGGTGCTAAGGGAGAAAGCGCAGACGCAGAGTAACGAGGCATCAGGAAAAGGTTTCCATATCGGTGCAACAAGACCAAGACAAGCAGGACGGCAAGACATAGGTCATCGTGGAGCCCAAGACGGTGTCATCACCAGCGCCTTTTACATGTGAAGACCACCTTTAGTTAGGATAGCTTGTACTAGCTGTCCCCTTTCAAAATGGCCGTTGTTGGACCCTTCCCGCTCAATATTTGGGAAGAGGACCAGGGCCTCTATAAATAGAGCTAGCCACCACAGTAGAGAGGGAACGAAAACCAGAACAAGTAGAACACCTCACCATCTCAAGAACACCTCTCCTCCGGAGGCTGTTCTTCCCTTGTACTGTTCATCATCAGCCCAAGAGGCAATCTAGCACCACCACACAGGAGTAGGGTATTACACCACAACGATGGCCCGAACCTGTATAAATCTTGTGTCTCTTGTGTTGTGAGTTCATCGATCTAGCTTAGGGATCATGGCGAGGCTGAGAGCGAGATTCGGTAGGGGGAAATCTTCGCATGCACCCCACTATTCGAACCTCAAGGGTTTTGCCGGAACCCGAAATCCAACAAATATCGTCATAATTATGCACTCTTCTATCAATTGCTCGGTAGTAATTTGTTCACCCACCGTATTGTTTGCTATCTTGAGAGAAGGCACTAGTGAAACCTATGGCCCCCGGGTCTCTTTTCCATCATATAAGTTATATTTTCTATCATATTAGTTTCTGATCTACTATTTTGCAATCTTTCACTTTCCGGTCTATAAACCAAAAATACCAAAAATATTTACCTTACCGTTTATCTATCTCTATCAGATCTCACTTTTCAAGTAACCGTGAAGTGATTGACAACCCCTTTATCGCGTTGGGTGCAAGTTTGTTTGACTGTTTGTGCAGGTATTCGGTGACTTGTGCGTTGTCTCCTACTGGATTAATACCTTGGTTCTCAAACTGAGGGAAATACTTACTCTATTTTGCTGCATCACCCTTTGCTCTTCAAGGGAAAAACCAACGCAAGCTCAAGAGGTAGCAGGAAGAATTTCTAGTGCCATTGTCGGGGAGATCTACGCTAAGTCAAGCTATACCAAGTACCCATCATAAACTCGCATCTCTTGCATTACATTATTTGCCATTCGCCACTCGTTTTCCTCTGCCCCACAACGATTTTTGAAAAGATTTGCCTTTTCTTCGCCCCTCTTCCATTCATATTCTTCACTTGCTTTTTGTGTGCTTGTGTGTTGGTGTGCATGTTTACCTTTATGGGGCAACAAAAAGCATTGATCCTCACCTTAGGAGGTTGGAAGAAATTGAAAATAATGTTAGAAGCTTTATGTCTTTACAATTTGAGCATAATAGTTTCTTTAGAAACAAGCTTAAAGAGCAAAAAAGTTTTATGGAGTATATGAATAAAGAGCTCGATGATATGTCCAATAAATGTTATGGTTTTAAATCTCAATTTGCTCACCTTGAAAATGTAGTAGGCCAAATTTCTGATAAGCAAGCTACCCTAGTAAATAAGATGGCCGCTAAAGCGGAGGCTTTGAATAATGATGAAGATCTAAAAGTGATTGATGTGACTCTTATTGAATCTTTGTTTTCCAATATAATTTTGATAAAGATGGGACTCGGGATGAGTCAACTTTAGTTAAAAGGCGTCCCAATGATTCGGAGTTTTTAGATCGAGATGCAAAAATCGATAAAAGTGGGATTGGAGAGGTCAAGACTTTAAGTGGCAATGAACCCACTCTTTTGGATTTTAAGGAATTTAATTATGATAATTGTTCTTTAATAGCTTGTATTTCCTTGTTGCAATCCATGTTGAATTCTCCTCATGCTTATAATCAAAATAAAGCTTTTACTAAACATATCATTGATGCTATGATGCAATCTTTTGAAGAAAAGCTTGAATTGAAAGTTTCTATCCCTAGAAAACTTTATGATGAGTGGGAACCTACTATTAAGATTAATATTAAAGATTATGAGTGCCATGCGTTGTGTGATTTTTGGTGCTAGCGTTTCCACGATTCTAAAAACTTTGTGTAGTGTTAGGTTTCCGTAAATTTGATGATTGTTCTTTAAATTTGCATCTTGCGGATTCCACTATTAAGAACCTATGGGAAGGATTAATGATGTTCTTATTGTTGCAAATAGGAATTATGTGCCCGTAGATTTCATTGTTCTTGATATATATTGCAACCCTACATGTCCTATTATTCTTGGTAGACCTTGCCTTAGAACGATTGGTGCAATTATTGACATGAAAGAAGGAAACACTAGATTCCAATTTCCATTAAGAAAAGGCATGGAACACTTTCCTAGAAAGAAAATTAAATTGCCATATGAATCTATTATGAGAGCCACTTATGGATTGCATACCAAAGATGACAATACCTAGATCTATTCGTGTTTTATGCCTAGCTAAGGGCGTTAAACGACATTGCTTGTTGGGAGGCAACCCAATTTTATTTTTGTTCTTTACTTTTTGTTCCTATTTAGTAATAAAGAATTCATCTAGCCTCTAGTTAGATACGGTTTTATATTTTAATTAGTGTTTGTGCAAAAAGTTAAACCTTTAGAATAGCTTACGGTAGTAGTTGTGTTGATCCTGCTGAAAAATAGAAACTTTTGCGCCAAGTAAATAATTTCCAGAATTTATTGAAACGTGCTTTTGATCCGATTCTTTTTCTCTGGATTGGTGCACAAATTTCTTAGGCTTTCCTATTTTTTCAGAATTTTTGGAGTTACAGAAGTATTCAGGAGTTACAGATTGCTACAGACTGTTCTGTTTTTGACAGATTCTGTTTTCCATGGGTTGTTTGCTTATTTTGATGAATTTATGGGTAGTATCGGGGGGTATGAACCATGGAAAAGTTGGAATACAGTAGATATTACACCAATATAAGTAAGGAATGAGTTTGCAACAGTACCTTAAAGTGGTTATTTATTTTCTTATACTAACAGAGCTTATGAGATTTTCTGTTGAGTTTTGTGTTGTGAAGTTTTCAAGTTTTGGGTAAGGATTTGATGGACTATGGAATAAGAAGTGGCAAGAGCCTAAGCTTGGGGATGCCCAAGGCACCCTGTTGGTGTCAAAACCGGTGGATCTCGGGTAGGGGGTCCCGAACTGTGCGTCTAAGGCTAATGGTAACAGGAGGCGGGGTACAAGATGTTTACCCAGGTTTGGGCCCTCTCAATGGAGGTAATACCCTACTTCCTGCTTGATTGATCTTGATGATATGAGTATTACAAGAGTTGATCTACCACGAGATCATAGAGGCTAAACCCTAGAAGCTAGCCTATGATTATGATCATTGTTGTCCTATGGATTAAACCCTCCGGTTTATATAGACACCAGAGGGGGCTAGGGTTACACAGAGTCGGTTACAGAGAAGGAGATCTACATATCCGAATTGCCAAGCTTGCCTTCCATGCAAAGGAGAGTCCCACCCGGACATGGGACGAAGTCTTCAATCTTGTATCTTCTTAGTCCAACAGTCTGGCCAAAGTATATAGTCCGGCTATCCGAGGACCCCCTAATCCAGGACTCCCTCAGTAGCCCCCGAACCAGGCTTCAATGACGATGAGTCCGATGCGCAGATTGTCTTCGGCATTGCAAGGCGGTTTCTTCTACAAAATCCCTGAGTACCTGTTGTAACGAGCAGTGTCCGGCTTCCCATCAATGTTACACTCCTTTACGTGCTTCAATAATGGCTATCTCCGTGTGGAAGCGAATCGAAGTCGGGGCATTTTACATTGCCACCCGACCATGTAAGTAAATTGTCTATTTAAAGAGGCGGGATCCTCGGATCCAAATCACACCATCCTCCCCAGTAGTATCCATCGAGGCCTTGAAAAAAACCATCCCATCATGGCCGGCCGTCGCAACTCCTCCTCTCGCTCCCGTAGCACTAAGCCAGGCGATTGGGAGAAGTGTTCTGTCCCCCATAGCCGATTGGTAGAGTTGCAGACCAAGGGGTTTCTCCCGCCTGCATACATGGACCCCATCCGAGCCTTACTAGCCACCTATAATGGCGGGGAGCAGTGGAGAGTTCTCCCAACCCATCAAAGGGGGAGCGGGTATGCCTTGTCCCTTATTTGCTGAAGGGACTCGAATTTCCAATCCATCCGTTTCTTCTGTGGGCTCCTGGAGTTCTACGGTCTCCAGCTTGATAACTTTACTCCTGCCTCCATACTACACATCGCAGGCTATGTCACCTTCTGCGAGCTATTTCTAGGCTTCGAAGCTCATTTCGAGCTATTGAAGAGGCTATTCTGCCTCATACCCCGCACTCAGGAGGGGTCGATATATCGGGCAGAGCCGAAATATGGCGCATCGCCGGGACCGGATACCTGTCCGGTACTTCGAAGAAGATGTCCGAAGACTGGCCTTCGGAGTGGTTTTATATGGAGTACGTCCCCCTTTCGGACCCTATTCGGATGGGCCTTCCTAAGTTTGTAAATGCCTTGTTGAAGAAACACCAAAGCTGGCGCCCTCGGAGCCCCCAGGAGGAAGATAACGGAGAGGTCCTTTTACTGATGGACAGGATAAAGACGCTGGCCAAATCAGGGCTGACAATAATTGAGGTCATGTCAATATGTATAATACGAGGAGTGCAGCCACTTCAATATCGGGGGAAGCCCATGTGGCACTTCAATGGAGAAGACGACGCCACCCGCTGCGGCCGTAAAGGTACGGACTCCGCCGCCGCTCTGGCGAAAATACTGTCCAATTTGTACAAAGGAGAGGAAGAGGAGTTCATCCGTATTGAGCCACGAGATGGATTCTCCATGTACAACCCCCCAAGTTGGGTGAGCTGCTATCTTTTATTCCAGTCTTTCTCACATTCCTCATCACAAATATTTACCTTGCCAATTCATAGGAGGAACTACGAAAAGCTATGAGGGAGGTCCACAGCCCGTCTCCACTGCCAGAGGACCCCGACTAGGCCCTCGACCCCTGACTTGAAGAAGATTTGGACATATTTGTGGAACTCGTCGACATGACATTTTATCAGTTAAGCTGTGACGGTGCCTTGGTGGCCATCATGGCTGATTATCCTGGCCTACTCCCTGGATCACAGGTAAGTAAAACCGGAGTCCCAACTTCCAAGAAGGATCCCCTCTTTGCACCTTACCCACCGCACATTTATTGCGTTTTACAGGGAAGGCCATCGGTGCGCCGTGCCGAACCCGTGGTGACTCATCAACAAGGGGCACCGAAGCCGGGTAGGCTTAAAAGGAAGGCGGTCAGGACCAAGACGCCATTGCAGATGTATGATTAAAAATCTGCTCTGTGATTATTGTCTTTGAAATATAATGAAGTCCATGGTTCCCTGGCAGAAAAAGCGCTCGCCAGACTGTATCCGGAGAGCCTGCCGGCCACGCCTCCACCAGCCGGACTCTAAGGCCGGACTCATGGGCGGAGGTCAACACGGGGACATCGCCGGACGGTCCTCCTACAGAGGATGCGGATATATTATCCGCTACAAACTCCGAAGTGGAGAGCGCCATGAATCACAGGCGCCGACGGGCCACACTACGCTACCCTAATTTCTCTGAAGAGGCGTTCAATGCCTTCAACTCAGGAGACGCATACATCCGAGCTGCTCAAGACGGCCTCGCCAGAGCCACGGACCAGTATGTAAAGGATATACGGGTAAGAAAAATCTAATAAGTATGTATATCAGTAGCCCCTGAGACTTGAAACAGTTGGCACAGCTGATTTAAGGATCATTTTATGCATAGGTTCTGACAGAGAAGAATACCCAGCTGTCTAAAGAGCTGGAGGAGTGCAAAGCCCAGCTACGGGCCGCAATTGTCGGAATGGAGGAGTCCAAGAAGGCCCTATCTGGTAATACTTGTCTTGATTGGAACGAATATAATGACGTGTACCAGTTAGTATTCGGCATGAATGCAAATCTAACAATAGATTCTGCAGACAATCCCGGAGGTAATCCGGAGATTGTACCGGGGGATGAGCAATATGCTGAACGACAGCTAAAGGCTGGCGAGCACACGCTTACAAAGGTTATACGGGAGAAAAATGATCTCCAGGACGCGAAGACCCGGCTGGACGTTGAATTCAAAGATGTTTGGGCCCAGATTACTGACTCCGTGAAGGAGAATAAGAGGCTTCGACACGACATTTTTAGTAAGTGCTTGAACGAACCTTTATAAAGTTCGGCGAAGAAGTGGGCTAACAGGATTATGTCTGTAGGTATGCTGACAGGTCGTCCCAAAGAGGAGATGCCCGGATCTGCAGGCGATCTTTTGCAAGAGCTCTCGCAACTGCATGGAGAAATTCGGCAGGTGATGCAGGGTATTACCCAGGCTTTGTGGCCGTCCGCATCCCTACCCGGAGGCATGGGAGAGCTTGTGGAGATGCTCAAGGGAGCGCGGCGGCACTTTCTATTATGGAAGATATCGGCCTGCCGACAAGGTGCAAGGGAGGCCTGGGCCATGGTGAAGACACGATACACCAAGGCTGACCCGAACCACATGGCCGAGGTCGGACCTGTAGGGTCAGATGGGAAAGAGATCCCCGTTAATCTGGTATATGACCAGGTAGCATTAGCCATGAAGTATTCCCAACAGGATTGTAGGCTAGACAACCTGTTGGATGGTATAGAAGAAGAATTTAGTCAGTCTAAGTGACTTTGTACTTCAAAGGACATAGTTTGTCCCTAGCCGGATTGTAAATCATTTGTCTTGGCGGACCTTTTTGCTTCAACCTCTGGAACCGACAGTCCGGAGTGTATCCGAATACCCGCTCAGTTATGTAAAAGCCGGGGCACGCGTGGAAACCAGGCGTAGGGGTCATAAATGCTTGAACAGACAAGTACCCAACTAGCTATGTTATATTACATGGATAGTAAGAAACATCTTCCAGGGAGAATAGTTCCATTAAGGGTTCCTTTCCCTGGGTACGCATGCATTAATGTGCATGTCCGAACTGCGAAAAATGACGCAGGATATAAGCATCTGCGGGCATGTATTGCAATAAGTAAGAAACATCTTTTGTTCACCGACCGAATATTCCCTTAAGAACGCTAGCTTTCGGCTTCACCCAGTCTGAGGTACACATCCGGCTGACCCTGCAGTAACAATCGCAGAGGTGCTCCCCTTATACCCTGGACGAATTAACGGGAATGTAGGGCATAAACACAAGAGCCAGGCAACCCAGCTTGGCCAAAACTTAAGTCATATCGATGCATATAATGGTGAAAAAAGGTACATATGGAGGAATAACGCATATGTGGTGGGCATAAAGCCAAGAAGATAACTATATTAAGCTTCTGTATAAGAAGCCCCCAGGTATATTGAGCGCACATAGTGCGGCAGGAGTGTGCGGTCGAAGCATACTTGAAGCTTTTAAGGCTACAAAAAAGAAAGAAAGAAAGAAAGAAAGAAAGAAATGATATAACTTAAAAAAAGGCGGAGGCAAGGAGACGATACAGAGTTCGGCACTAGGCGTAGAATCTTCAGAGTCTAGCCGCGTTCCACGGGTTCGGCTCGAGTCGATTATCTGATGCATCACGCAGACAGTACGCTCCTCCGGTGAGAACTTTATCAATGATGAAGGGACCCTCCCACTTGGGCTTGAGCTTGTCCTTTTTCTTCTCTAGTAGGCGTAGAACGAGTTCGCCAACGTTATAAGTTTTGGCCCGTACTTCTCTGCTTTGATACCTTCGAGCCTGCTGCTGATAGATTGCGAAACGGGCCTTTGCGACGTCATGCTCCTCCTCCAGGGCATCCAAACTGTCCTGCCGATCTAGCTCAACTTCTCTCTCTTCGTACATGTGCACTTGAGGTGAGTCATGAATGATATCACAGGGTAGCACTGCCTTTGCGCCGTACACCATAAAAAATGGTGTGTATCCGGTGGTGCGATTTGGCGTCGTCCGCAGCCCCCATAGTACGGAGTCGAGCTCCTCAACCCAGTGCATATCTGATTCCTTCAAGGATCGCACTAGTCTGGGTTTAATGCCGCTCATAATAAGACCATTTGCTCGTTTGACTTGACCATTTGTTTGGGGGTGATAGACAGAGGCATAATCGAGCTTAATGCCCATTTTGCCGCACCAAGTTTTTACCTCGTAGGCTATGAAGTTTGAGCTGTTATCGGTGATGATGCTGTGGGGGACACCATAACGGTGTACGACCCCAGATATGAAGTCCATCACTGGTCCGGACTCGGCCGTTTTAACTGGTTTCGCTTCTATCCATTTGGTGAATTTATCCACCATGACCAACAAGTATTTCTTCTTATGGCTTCCTGCTTTAAGGGGTCCAACCATATCGAGCCCCCAGACCGCAAATGGCCAGGTTATGGGGGTTGTTTGGAGAGCGGTAGGTGGCATATGGCTTTGATTTGTAAAAAGATAGCAACCGACGCAATGTTGGACAAGGTCCTATGCATCTGCCCGGGCTGTCGGCCAGTAGAAACCTATACGGAAGGCCTTGCTTACGAGTGCCCGAGCTGCGGCGTGGTGGCCGCCGAGTCCAGCATGAATTTCGGCCAAGAGCTGCGGCCCTTCCTCTTCGGAGATGCACCTTTGGAGTACTCTAGTCGCGCTTTTCTTATAAAGCTCTCCCTCGTGGACCTTGTAGGCTTTAGAGCGCCGCACAATTCAACGTGCCTCATTTTGGTCCTCAGAGAGTTCCTGCCTATTCAAGTAGGCTAAGAAGGGTTTAGTCCACGGGGCGATGACAGCCATGATCACGTGGGTCGAAGGTGTTATTTCAGTGGCGGAGCCTCCGATTATGTCAGAGTGTTCGTAATCTGGGGTTGTGTTCGGATCCTGACTAGTATTGTTGGTCTCCCATTCCCACACCACGGATGGCTTGAACAACCTTTCCAAGAAGATATTAGGTGGGACAGGGTCGCGCTTGGTGCCGATGCGGGCGAGGATATCCGCCGCTTGATTATTTTCCCGGACCACATGGTGGAATTCGAGCCGCTCGAACCGAGCTGACATTTTGAGGACGGCATTGCAATAAGCCGCCATGTTTGGGTCCTTGTCGTCGAAGTCTCCATTTATTTGAGATATTGCGAGGTTTGAATCCCCACGCACTTCTAGGCATTGAATGCCCATGGAGACTGCCATCCGAAGATCGTGCAACAGAGCCTCGTATTCGGCTGCATTGTTGGAGTCTGTGTATAGTATTTGGGGTACATATTGGACTGTATCTCCGAAGGGGGATGTCAGTACAATGCCTGCCCCCACACCAGCCAGCATCTTAGAGCCGTCAAAGTGCATGATCCAATTGGAGTACGCGCCATACTCTTTAGGGAGTTCGGCTTCTGTCCATTTCGGCGACGAAGTCAGCCAGTACTTGTGACTTAATGGCTTGCCGTGGTTTATATGCTATGTCGAACAGGAGGAGCTCGATAGCCCATTTAGCAATCCGGCCCGTGGCATCGCAGTTATTTATTATATCATTAAGGGGTACTTCAGAGGCCACCGTGATTGAACACTCTTGAAAGTAGTGTCGTAGTTTCTGGGATGCCATGAAGACCACGTATGCTATCTTTTGATAATGTGGGTACCATGACTTGCATGGAGTGAGGACAGTGGATACGTAGTATACCGGCTTTTGAAGCGGGAGCTTATGTTCGTCTGTCTCTGTTCGATGACGAGCACTGCGCTTACCACCTGATGTGTTGCATCTATATATAACAACATAGGTTCGCCGGTATTAGGCGCGGCCAGGATTGGATTGCTAGCCAGGAGGGCCTTTATTTCTTCCAGTCCGGCCGTAGCCGCATCCATCCACTCAAAGTGTTCGGTGCATCAAAGAAGGAGATATAGAGGTAGTGCCTTTTCTTCTAATCGGGAGATAAAGCGGCTTAGAGTAGCCATGCATCCAGTTAATTTCTGGATTTGCTTGAGGTCTGTTGGGGTAGCCAACTATGACAGAGCTCAAATTTTAGCCGGATTTGCTTCAATTCCTCTATTGGAAACGATGAAGCCCAAGAGCTTTCCGGCAGGTACGCCGAAAACGCATTTTCCGGATTGAGCTTGATGTCATATGTTCGTAGATTGTCGAACGTAAGCCTCAAGTCGTCTATTAAAGATTCGACGTGTCTGGTTTTGATGACCACATCGTCTATGTATGCCTCCACTGTTTTGCCGATTTGTGTTTCCAGGCATGTCCAAATCATGCGTTGATATCACCGGCGTTTTTGAGCCTGAAAGGCATGGTGTTAAAACAGAAGGGGCCGTATGGAGTGTTGAATGCCGTTGCAGCTTGATCGGACTTCGCCATCTTGATTTGATGGTATCCGGAGTACGCGTCGAGGAAGCACAATGAGTCGTGTCCTGCAGTAGCATCGATGATTTGTTCGATGCGGGGGAGTGGGAAGGGATCCTTAGGGCAAGCCTTAATGAGGTCCTTGAAATCGACACATAGGCGCCAGGATTTGTCCTTCTTTGGTACCATCACCAGGTTTGCTAACCAGTCCGGATGTTTTATTTCTCTGATGAATCCGGCCTCGAGTAACTTGGCTAGCTCTTCTCCCATGGCTTGTTGCTTAGGTTCTGAAAAGCACCGAAGAGTCTGCTTGACCGACTTGTATCCCTTTAGTATGTTTAGGCTATGCTCGGCCAGCCTGCGTGGGATACCTGGCATGTCTGAAGGATGCCAGGCGAAGATGTCCCAATTGTCGCGCAAGAACTCTCGCAGTGTGGCGTATATTGTGGGGCTCAGCTATGCCCCGATGGATGCTGTTTTTGTGGGGTCCGTTGGGTGGACCTGGAATTTGACTATTTCGTCCGCTGGTTTGAAAGAGGTGGACTTGGGCCGTTTTTCGAGTATCACGTCGTCCCTGTCCACCGTGGAGCATAGCGCGGTTAGTTCTTCGGCCGCGAGGGCTTCGGATAATGCCTCAAGGGCTAGAGCGGCGGTTTTATTTTTGGCGCGGAGTGCTACGCCTGGATCACTAGCTAGAGTGATTATTCCATTGGGCCCTGGCATCTTGAGCTTCATGTACTCGTAATGGGGTATGGCTTGGAAGCTCATGAATGCATCCCGCCCTAAAAGGGCGTGGTATCCGCTACTGAACGGGGCCACTTGGAATGTGATTTCTTCGGACCTATAATTCTCCAGCATGCTGAATACCACATCTAGTGTGATTTTTCCCGCACATCGTGCTTCCCGACTAGGGATTATTCCCCTGAAGGTCGTGCTGCTTTGCTCAATGCGGCTTTTCTCTATTTCCATTTTGATAAGAGTCTCCTTGTAGATGAGGTTTAATCCGCTTCCGCCATCCATGAGCACTTTAGTGAGCCGGAAGCCGTGCATAATTGGACTAAGGACCAGAGCGGCTGGTGCTCGGACTGTTCGGAATTGAGGTTCGTCACTGGCATTGAATGTTATGGCCGTGTCGTTCCATGGATTTATTGCTGCGACGTGGCAGATTTCGGCGAGGCTACGGAGTGCTCGCTTGCACCTATTATTTGAGGCGAAAGTCTTGAAGACTGTCAGTACTGTATTGTTATTTTCTGCGGGATGGTGTTCTGCGGTATTGCTGATGAGGAGATCCTCGCTGCTCTTGGCCACCTGCCGGAGTATCCAACATGCTCTAAGGCTGTGTGTTGGTATTGTATCTAGTGTACTGTGAATTTTGCATGGCTCATTAAGCCATCCCTCCAATACGGTTCCACGCCCTGTAGTGGGCTTTGGTTTCTTTGTAATTGGATTGGGTGACTTGCGAGAGTGCACCCTTTTAGTTCAGACGGGGGGGGGTGTTAGTGAGAGCAGGAGGATCCTAGAATTTTGTTTGGGTTTTCCAGGCACTTTCCATCGCATAGTACTTCTTTACTATGGCCGCTAAGTCAGCGAAGTGTACTATGTCACGACAAATTATGGCGTTGAGGATTCCCTTGTCCGTGCAATTTTTGCAAAAGAATGAGATTGCGTCTTCCTTGCGACAGTACTTAACCTTGCTCGTTACAAGGAGGAATCTGGTCCAGAAGTGATGTACTGTCTTTTGGGGCTCTTGTCTAATGTGGGAAAGATCGCTTGTATCTGGGTGGGTGGGTATTTTTAAGTCCAAACCCTGACCCGATCTGAGACCCAGGGGCAGGGGAGCTTTCGAGCTTGGCATCTTGGGCTCCGGGATGTTGCCTAATTTTCCTGGCCTGCCGTCCGATTCTAGGTTCAGATCCTGGGTCCTATCCTCCCGTAGACGGGTATCCGACTCGGAGAGCTCGGGAATCCGGACATAGTTCATCCTCAAAATAGAGGAAGAATCGTTGCATTGTTCCTCCACCACCGCTATCTGATGGGTGACCGACGGAGAGTTAATCTCCCTTTGGTCAGGTTTAAGCCCGATCTGATCATAGTCCGTAGCGACTCCCAGGGCGGCGATGCGATCCAAGAGCTCGTTCAGGGAGGAGAGATCCATTGGATCCATCTGCTCGGTGAATTCCAGGCTGACGTGGAGGCTGTTCTTGATGACCTAAGAAGTCATCATCGGCGCAGCGGCCAAACGGGCGGTCATGACGAAGCCGCCCAGCCGGAGAGTCTGACCTACAGCCAGGGCTCCCCCAGAGGTGATGTTGTCCTTGACAACAAGGCGAGCCATCAAGCCTTATCGCGACAACACAGTGGAACTCCCAATAAAAGCACCAATGTCGGTGTCAAAACCGGCGGATCTCGGGTAGGGGGTCCCGAACTGTGCGTCTAAGGCTAATGGTAACAGGAGGCGGGGGACACGATGTTTACCCAGGTTCGGGCCCTCTCAATGGTCGTAATACCCTACTTCCTGCTTGATTGATCTTGATGATATGAGTATTACAAGAGTTGATCTACCACGAGATCGTAGAGGGTAATCCCTAGAAGCTAGCCTATGATTATGATCGTTGTTGTCCTACAGACTAAACCCTCCGGTTTATATAGACACGGAGGGCTAGGGTTACCTGAGTCGATTCTGAGGAAGGATATCTACATATTCGAATTGCCAAGCTTGCCTTCCACGCAAAGGAGAGTCCCACCCGGACACGGGACGAAGTCTTCAATCTTGTATCTTCATAGTCCAACAGTCCGGCCAAAGTATATAGTCCAGCTGTCCGAGGACCCCCTAATCCAGGACTCCCTCACACCCCAAGGTAATATTCAAGGACAACCAAAAGCCTAAGCTTGGGGATGCCACGGAAGGCATCTCCTCTTCCGTCTTTGTCTATCGGTAACTTTACTTGAGGCTATATTTTTATTCACCACATGATATGTGTTTTGCTTGGAGTGTCCTGTATGATTTGAGTCTTTGCTTTTTTAGTTTACCACAATCATCCTGGCTGTACACACCTTTTTAGAGATACACACATGAATCATGATTTATTAGAATACTCTTTGTGCTTCACTTATATCTTTTGAGCTAGGCAATATTGCTCTAGTACTTCACTTATATCTTTTTAGAGCATGGCAATGGCTTTATTTTATAGAAATTGATGAACTCTCATGGTTCACTTATATTATTTTGAGAGTCTTTTAGAACAGCATGGTAATTTTCTTTGGTTATAAATGTAGTCCTAATATGACGGGCATCCAAGAGGGATATAATAAAAGCTTTCATACAAAGTGCATTGAATACTATGAGAAGTTTGATTCCATATGATTGTATTGAGATATGAGGATGGTAATCAGAGTCATGCTAGTGAGTAATTGTGGATTGTAGAAATACTTGCGTTAAAGTTTGTGATTCTCGTAGCATGCACGTATGGTGAACTGTTATGTGATGAAGTCGGAGCATGATTTATTTATTGATTGTCTTCCTTATGAGTGGCAGTTGGGGACGAGCAATGGTCTTTTCCAACAAATCTATCCCCCTAGGAGCATGCGCGTAGAACTTTGCTTTGATGACTAATAGTTTTTTGCAATAAATATGTGAGTTCTTTATGACTAATGTTGAGTCCATGGATTATATGCGCTCTCACCCTTCCACCATTGCTAGCCTCTCTCTTGTGCCGCACAACTTTCACCGGTACCATACACCCACTGTCGGTGTCAAAACCGGTGGATCTCGGGTAGGGGGTCCCGAACTGTGCGTCTAGGCGGATGGTAACAGGAGACGAGGGACACGATGTTTTTACCCAGGTTCAGGCCCTCTCGATGGAGGTAATACCCTACATCCTGCTTGATTAATATTGATGATATGGGTAGTACAAGAGTAGATCTATCACGAGATCAATGAGGCTAAACCCTAGAAGCTAGCCTATAGTATGATGGTTGAGATGTAATGTTGTGTCCTATGGACTAAAGCCCTCTGGTTTATATAGACACCGGAGAGGCTAGGGTTACACAGAGTCGGTTACAATGGTAGGAGATCTACATATCCATATTGCCAAGCTTGCCTTCCACGCCAAGTAAAGTACCTTCCGGACACGAGCCGAGTCTTCAATCTTCTATCTTCGTGATGCAGGGAGTCCGGCGGATATTGATAGTCCGCTATCCGGACACCCCTAGTCGAGGACTCCTCGGTAGCCCTGAACCAGTCTTCAATGACGATAAGTCCGGCGTGCATAAAGTTCGGCATTGCAAGGCGGGTTCCTCCCTTGAATAGTCCGGAGAAGATAATGAACACCAGGATAGTGTCCGGCTCTGCAAAATAATTTCCACATTCCAACGTAGAGAGAATAAAACATATACACCGATCCAATCCGCTGACGTATTATGCGGCATGACATCACGCCGGCACCAAGCCTTTGTTTGAATTACCGTACCGCTTCGGCACGTTTAGCGAAGCGGTTTCCGTGGCACGTCATGTCAAAGCAGAGATCGTGTTCCCCTTTATCCGGGATTCTCATCAATACGTGCGTGGGTAACCCGACCGCGCCATTGATGGTGGTGCTTGGGAGATAAGCGAGTTTTACCAGGCCGGCGAGGGGCGCATAGTTTTGTCGCCTATATATAAGGGATAAGGTTTACCTTCTCACCTCGCCTTCTTCCACCTTTGCTCATCCATCCTGCGAACCCAAGCTCCAGCGCTCAAGCTCGCGCATTCCGCCTCGACCCTTCTCCGAACATGTCCGGAGGGAGGCAAGTGGATGACCTCCACCGCCAAGGAGGAGGACATCACCAAGCTGCGTGGCGCGGATACCTTTCCGGAAACATCGGCGCATCGGTTTGCCCGGCGAGGGCAGCTCATTCCGACCCCAGGACCTCACGAGAGGTTGTTTTCCTTCCCCACTTCCTCCGCGGACTGGGCTTCCCGCTCCATCCATTCGTCCGGGGGATCATGTTCTACTATGGCCTAGATTTCCACGATCTAGCACCGAATTTCGTCCTCAACATCTCGGTGTTTATCGTCGTGTGCGAGGCCTTTCTCTACATCCGGCCCCACTTCGGCCTGTGGCTCAAGACCTTCAACGTCAAGCTGAAGATCGTGAAGGGGACACAAGCGGAATGCGGAGGCGCTATGTTGGGCAAGCTGCCCAACGTCCCTTGGCTAGAAGGGACCTTCGTGGACTCCGTCAAGGGTGGCAATCGGGGTGGTTCTATATCACCGAGTCACATGAGCCCTCGTGGCGGCCCCGAATTTAGATATGGAATCCCCACGCAGCTCACCTCCTGGAAAAGAAGGGCTTGTAGTGGGGTGACCCGTGGAGGTGACGGGACTTGAACCTGCATCAAGAAATTTGGTGAGCAATGGGCTCCGGCTTGTCGGCGTAGTCCAGTCATGCTCCTCCGTGATTCTCCCATGCCAAGAAAGGGCATTTAATCTGGGAGTTTAATCCGGAACAACACCAGACGTTGAGTGGGCTCTTGATACAACATCTGAAGGGCACGGAGGTCTGTTCAAAAGCGCCGACGACCCGCATCCGCGACCGAAGACCGCGGATTCAGCTTGCGGTCTCCGTCTGACGGGGTAAGTGATTCGACCCCATTACGGGACACTTGTAGTAATTAGATTGACTCTAGCGAGGTTTTTAATCTGCCTCTTCCTTTGACAGGAATGGATGGAGAAGGCCGAGCTGCTTATCAGCCCGGCTCCCATGCAGAAGAACCAGTGAATGCCCGTTTAGCGAGGCTGCTGGTCCCGCACCGTCGTGGTGCGAGAAGAAGGCCAAGAAGGTGGCGCGGGGACTCGAAAGAGCTCCGTAATCAAGCGTCGACGACGACGGCGAGGACTCCTCCCGAAGACGGCGAGGAGGAGGAGGAATACTCTCTCCGGAGGAGAGAGAAGAGGAAGGCCTCCCCAATCGGGCGGCGAGGGTCAAGAGGGGAGAACCATCCCCAGACAGTTTTGCCAACATCAGCGTTGGCGAGGAGGAGTGGCCTCCAAGGGCCCGGCGTCCGGCAAGATCGTAAGTATCCGGATCATTCATAAGCCGTATTATAACATGTCACACAGCGTCCTTCTAATGCCGCAATGTTTCTGTAGTCCGGCGGGTGACGACTTTCCCGACTCAATGAGCGGGTCGTTGGCGCCGTCGGATGTGAATTCCATCCCGACTGCCTCTACCCCACGCGCCGAAGACGACGAGGCGGAGTCCCATAGAGGGACGCGCCAGGAGGAGGCTCCGGAGGCGCCGTCAGGCAGCCTCCCGGACTTTGTGCCGGACTCTACTCCGGAACCCGTAGCGGTTCGAGTCAGCAGCGATCCCCTCGAAGGAAGGGCAGGACCATGGCGCCGGGCGGCCTCCGCCCAACCGAGGCACGGACAACTTCCGGAGGCGCTCAAAGCGCCTCCATCGAAGAACACCGCACTCTCATGAGTGCGGTGATTGAAAAGGTCCGGCTTCGCCAAGGCGGGTTGGCCAAAAGCCTGCAACAGCCTTCTAACGAGGCTTTGAGGTAAGAAGTTTAAAATTAAGCAATATAATACCGCATAGACGGTAGTTTCGATGCTTAGTCGGCGTTGGAAAGAAAAGCCGGACTAAGGATCCTTAACAAGATATATACAGGGTTTCTAAAATATGTCAATATGGGTTTTGCAGGCTCTTATTGTTGACCTCTGCCGCACTAACAGCGGAGGTCGAGGCGCTGAAGAAGGACCTTGAGCGGTCGGAGCAAGAGCTCGGCCATGCCAAGAGGCAGCTCAAGGAAAAAGAAGGTGAATAACACCACTTTAAATGTGCACCTTACAGAAAAGGGTTTTGGTTGCAAATAAGATTAATCATGATAATATGTGCAATGCAGGAGCCACTAACGAGGTGGCAGCCCTCAAGGATGCCGTGTCCGTGGCGAGCATAATGCGGCCGCATGAACGGACTGGCGAGAAAAACAAGCGGCTGGTGGCGGAAGTTCGGCAAGAGCTCCGAGGCTCTCATGAAAAAGCATGAGAGTTTGGGCGTGACTCAAGACCCGAGAGTCGAGCTTGCCTCGTCTCGATGGAGCCGAGTCCGCCAAGGCCGAGGCCCGTGAGGGCCCGTATGGAAGTAGAGGACACGAGGAAGATAGCAGCGGGTAAGGCGTTTTCATGCGAGCAAGCATGTTAATGTAAATTACGGATACTTACCCAATCGGAGCTCTCGAGGCGTTTGCGGATCTGCGCGTAGTGCATCGATGCCGCTGCGTTCTATCGTGGCGAGGAGGGAGCTCAGCGGAGAAGGTCTTCGGTCTCGACGCCGAGGCCGGCCATCCGGTGCCCCCAAGCGACCAGCTGAAGCAGCTGGTCGAACTCCACAAGGTAGCTGAGGAGGCCATGAAGGGCCTCACAATCCGGCTATGGCCCGGGCAGGCCCTGCCCGGCAGCTACTTTGGCCTAGTGCGGCGGCTAGTTGATGCGTGCCAAAGGCTGGATGTGATCAAGCGATCCGCCTGCATTGAAGGTGCTCGTCGAGCCCTTGCCCGCATAAAGGTGCAATGGGGCAAGCTGGATGCGGAGAAGCTTCTCACGGATCCGCCACCACCGGGCAAGGAGCACCGCACACCGGAACGATATTATAAAGTTGTCCTAAAGGGAGCCCGCGATATTGCGGATGAGTGCCCCCTTAATGTAATCCTTGAGTAAAACTCGCTGTATGTTTATCCTGTGCGCCGAGGACTTCGTCTATATGCGCTATGAGCAACGCTTTTGTTTAATTTAAAATATTACCTTACATGCGGCCGTTTGTTAAATCGAGAGATGGCAAGTCGTTGGCTTCAGCCCCGAGCCACAGTCTTTGGGGTGTTCGGTGATAAACTTGAGCACTCTTGTTCCCATCTTTGGGTCCATCTAGGAGGCGCTCAACACGACGAACAAGGCGACCGGACTTATAATGCTTGAACACTCTCACTTAGCCGTAGAATTCTATAATTTTAAATTTGGTGAAGCCCTCGGTATTCGGAAGACCGAATCCGGGCGCTATCCACGCCTTCGGACATCATCCGAACTTCGCTCAAGCGGCATGAGCCTTTAAGGACCGGAAGAACCTCTCGAACAGCGACCGGTCTCGCCTTATCATGCCGGTCGGTTTAGCTTTCTCCGAGGCGTTAACCAGGCTGAACGGGCGCAATCGCAGTGGTTCTCCTAGTGCTACCTTAGCCGACGGGCAGGCGTAAGGCACCAAAACATAGGAGCCGCAAACCCAACTATTGACCCAAGACATGATTCGAGCTGATTCATATAATGCTATAAGTTCGGGGTGCCGCACTTGTGAAAGTGTTCGGACTTAATCACACCGTAATGTGGGGGACAGAAGCCCCTGGTGTATTCGGCCGTACCAAAGTGTACGGGTGCAATATGTCATATAGTGAACATTTGTAGAGGATAACGCAATTGCCATGAAAAGGTAATAAACGTGCAAAAAAGGGGAGTGTTGCGTTATTTATGACAGAAGGTCTGCTAATAAAGCGGACTTATACAAATAGTGCGGGAGCAAGGGATTCGGACTAAATTAACATGTCCCCTCGAGGGTAAGCTGCAGAACTTGGTGTATGTAATTGAATTTAATGCTCGTAATGGAGACCACCGAGTGTTAAATGCAGCCTTCTTTAATCCCTGACTGTTGTATCGTAAGTTCGGCAAGTCCGCCGTCGGGCAGGGCTTCTATTTGGTCGAGTCCTTCATATATAAAAAGAAAAGATAAAGAATAACCCCAAGGGGGGCGCTAGCACGAGCCCCTGGTGCGGTCGAGCCACACTCTTCAATCCTTGAGTTTAAGCCCCTCCCCTGCGCCCATGGTATCTCCAAAGCGTAATGATGTACGCGGAGTGTTATTCTTGTGATCATACGCGGGCGAGGGTGGGGGCCGCATTTCACGCTGCGTGCTCGATCGCGCCAGTGGTCTTGGTTAGTGTTGCTCGGGGCGCTTTAATCGTCCGGCTTTTAGTTGCGGACTAGAGAGTTGCCGTAGAAGGCTGCTTTGTACTTCCGCCGCGAGAGAGCTTGTATGCTCCTCCGTTCGGAGGGAGCGTTCCGTATTCCCATTGACCGTAATGACTCCAGGGGGGCCCGACATCTTGAGCTTTAGGTATGCATAATGCGGTACCGCGTTGAATTTTGCAAACGCTGTGCGTCTGACCAGGGCATGATAGCCGCTACGGAACGGGACGATATCGAAGATTAACTCTTCGCCGGAAATTATCCGGGATCCGAAGACCACTTCGGTGACAGAGCTGCATAGTTGGCTTCAACACAGGATGACACCTTTAAAGGTTGTCTTAGTAGGTTTGATCTGGATGGGTCTATGCCCATTTTGCGACCGTGTGTCGATAAAGCAGGTTCAGCTGCCGCCGCCGATCCATCAGGACTCTTGTGAGGTGAAATCCATCGACGATTGGGTCTAGGACCAATGCGGCGAATCCGCCATGGCGTATGCTAGTCGGATGGTCTCGCCGATCAAAAGTGATCGGACGGAGGACCATGGATTGAACTTGGGCGATCGCTCCATCGCATAGGCGTCCGTAGTCGCGCTTCCTCTCCCTCTTGGGTATATGGGTCGCGTAAATCATATTCATCGTCCGCACTTGCGGGAAACCTTCGTCCTCTGTTGTTCGGGCGGCGGGTCTCTTCCTCATCGTCGCTATTTAGCCCCTTGTCATTGTGTTGGCAATGAACTTGCCTACTGCTGAACACCCAACAGTCTCTATTGGTGTGATTAGCTGGCTTTTCGGGGGTACCATGTATCTGGCATGAGCGGTCGAGTATTCTGTCCAGATTGGACGGGCCCGGAGTTGTTCTTTTGAATGGCTTCTTCCGTTGACCGGGTTTGGAGCCTCGGAATCCGGCATTGACTGCCGTATCCTCTTTGTCATCGCCGTTAGTGCGGCGTTTGTTTTTGATTCTACGTGACCTGCCGTGATTGTCCTTGGAGTCCGGGCTGCCAGAATTTTTGCGGAGATTATTGCTGCGAGCTAGCCAGCTATCCTCTCCCGCGCAAAAGCGGTCATTAATGATGTGAGGGCTGCCATGGATTTGGCTTCTCCTGCCCTGTGTGCGGGCTAGCCATTCGTCCCGGATGTTGTGTTTGAAGGCGGCGAGGGCCTCCGATCCGGACAATCGGCGATTTGATTTTCTTTGTCAAGAACCGCGTCGTAACTGTCCGGCGATTCGTCAGCTGCTGAATAATATGGTTAGGTCATCGGTGTCGGTGGTCGCATGCGTATGTACCCCGGAAGTTATCAAGGAACACGGCCTCGGTCTTCCCAAAGACCAATCGACTCTGCGGGCGGGCTGTTAAGCCAATGCCGAGCTGGTCCTTTAAGCTTGAGCGGTAGGTATTTGATGGCATGCAAATCGTCGCCGCGGGCCATATGGATGTGGAGAAGATAATCTTCGATCCACACCGCGGGGTCTATTGTACCATCGTAAGATTCGATGTTCACGGGTTTGAACCCTTCGGGGATCTGGTGATCCATTACTTCATCAGTAAAGCATAGCGGGTGTGCGGCGCCCCTGTATTGAGCAATATCGCGACGCAACTCGAGGGAGTGCTGTCTGCTGTGTTCGCCCGCGGCGTTATGTCGGTGCGACGGTATTAAATGCGGGTCGAGGGCGCCCACGTGATCCATAGATGGATCTGGATTGCCTTGCTTTGTCCTCCAAGATGTCTCGCAAGTCCGGCGCGTTCCTTTGGACCCGTACTCTGGATCGATGTCGGGTGCGGTCTTGGTGGAGCCTTGAATGCCTCTCTATCGCGACCGCGGGCGGTCGGTCAGCCATGTCGTCTTGTTGGTGATAAAGGTATGTATGCTTCCTCCTCTAATCGGGGAGCAGCTTGCGTCTTAGGTAACTTTTGGAGGGAGTTCGAGTTTATACTCTTGACTGCGAGGACCTCGGTCCATCGATCGGCTAGCAGATCTTGATCAGCTTGAAGCTATTGCTGCTTTTTCTTTAGGCTATTTGCCGTGGCTATGAGTCTGCGCTCAAGCGCTCTTGTTCGACGGGATCCTCGGGTATGACGAATTCGTCATCGTTGAGGCTCGCCGTCTTGAGAGGGAGGCATATAGTTATCATCCTCAACCCTTCTGCCCCGCATACTGTCGTGAGGGCTTGCCTGCGTCCCCTGCGCTGAATCTTGCAGAGGGGATCGTCTTGACACTCTCCGGTGTTATTGTCTCCGTGCGGATTCTCCATTCTTGTTGTGGCGGGGTTTAGAGCGGCGCCGCTGACGCCGGCGTTTAGGCTGCTTCTTCAAAGAATCTTCCTCCGCTGCTTTTTCGCCATCCCCTTCTTTCGGGGTATCCACCATGTAGATGTCGTATGACGAGGTGGCCTTCCAGTGTCCCGTGGGCGCTGGGTCCTGATCATCTCCGGCATCATCGTCCATAGCGTCGATGTCCTCGGAGTCGTAGTCTAGCATGTCGGTTAGATCCTCGACAGTGGCTACAAAGTGGGTGGTGGGTGGGCTCAATTTCTTCGTCGTCGAACTCCAACCGTCCCGCCATAGTCGGCCAGATTCTCTGATAGCGAGAGATGCTTCAGAGAATTCAAGATATCGCCAAAAGGCGAGTGTTGAAAGATGTCCGCGGCGGTGAATTCCATAACCAGCGCCCAATCTGGCTTAATTGGCGAGGGCGCGGGAGGCTCGGAGTCCGGCGAGGAGTCCGACGTCTCGGGATCATGAGTTTCGCAAGGGACAAAATCGGTATTCGGCTCCATCGCCGTAGATGTTGAAGCCCCCGGGGCGGCGTTTATCCACCGACCCTCGTCATGGGCAATCGGCTCCGGGTAAGTAGTCGGGGCGGATTCGAGTGCGGCCACCAAAGCACTGTTCGGCGACAGAGCTAGATCATGCCCATCGTCGCAGTGCGGCGCGCTTGGCTGTGGCTCGAGTCCGTCGAAGATCAAGTCTCCACGGTCATCGGCCGTGAAGCTTAAACTTCGAATCGACGACGGCGGGCGTAGCTTCGATCTGCTCGGATGGCCAAGAGAATTGGCCCTTGATACAAAGCCGCCCGAATCTGAAGATCTGTCCGGGGAGAAAAGTCTCACCCTGGACAGCGTTGAAGGTTGAAGACGCTATCGAGCCTATTGGCGACGACATAGAGGAACTCTCAATGAAAGCACCAATGTCGGTGTCAAAACCGGCGGATCTCGGGTAGGGGGTCCCGAACTGTGCGTCTAGGCGGATGGTAACAGGAGACGAGGGACACAATGTTTTTACCCAGGTTCAGGCCCTCTCGATGGAGGTAATACCCTATGTCCTGCTTGATTAATATTGATGATATGGGTAGTACAAGAGTAGATCTACCACGAGATCAATGAGGCTAAACCCTAGAAGCTAGCCTATAGTATGATGGTTGAGATGTAATGTTGTGTCCTACGGACTAAAGCCCTCCGGTTTATATAGACACCGGAGAGGCTAGGGTTACACAGAGTCGGTTACAATGGTAGGAGATCTACATATCCGTATTGCCAAGCTTGCCTTCCACGCCAAGTAAAGTACCTTCCGGACACGAGCCGGAGTCTTCAATCTTCTATCTTCGTAGTCTGGGAGTCCGGCGGATATTGATAGTCCGGCTATCCGGACACCCCATAGTCCAGGACTCCCTCATCCACCATATACCTTCCTCAAAACAACCACTATACCTACCTATTATGGCATTTCCATAGCCATTCCGAGATATATTGCCATGCAACTTTCCACCATTCCGTTTGTTATGACACGCTCCATCATTGTCATATTGCTTTGCATGATCATGTAGTTGACATAGTATTTGTGGCAAAGCCACCGTTCATAATTTTTTATACATGTCACTCTTGAGTCATTGCACATCCTGGTACACCACCGGAGGCATTCATATAGAGTCATATTTTGTTCTAAGTATCAAGTTGTTATTCTTGAGTTGTAAGTAAATAAAAGTGTGATGATCATAATTATTAGAGCATTGTCCCATGTGAGGAAAGGATGATGGAGACTATGATTCCCCCACAAGTCGGGATGAGACTCCGGATGAAAAATAAAAAAGGAAAGAAAAAGAGGCCAAAGAGACCCACAAAAAAAATGAGAGAAAAGAGAGAAGGGGCAATGTTACTATCCTTTTTCCACACTTGTGCTTCAAAGTAGCACCATGATCTTCATGATAGAGAGTCTCCTATGTTGTCACTTTCATATACTAGTGGGAATTTTTCATTATAGAACTTGGCTTGTATATTCCAATGATGGGCTTCCTCAAATTTCCCAAGGTCTTCATGAGCAAGCGAGTTTGATGCACACCCACTTAGTTTCTTTTTGAGCTTTCATAAACTTATAGCTCTAGTGCATCCGTTGCATGGCAATCCCTACTCACTCACATTGATATCTATTGATGGGCATGTCCATAGCCCATTGATACTCCTAGTTGATGTGAGATTATCTCCTTTTTCTCTTCTCCACAACCACCATATTCTATTCCACCTATAGTGTTATGTCCATGGCTCACGCTCATGTATTGGGTGAAAGTTGAAAAAGTTTGAGAACACCAAAAGTATGAAACAATTGCTTGGCTTGTCATCGGGGTTGTGCATGATTTCAATATTTTGTGTGATGAAGATGGAGCATAGCCAGACTATATGATTTTGTAGGATAGCTTTCTTTGGCCATGTTATTTTGAGACAGACATGATTACTTTATTAGTATGCTTGAAGTATTATCATTTTAATGTCAATATTAAACTTTTGTTTTGAATCTTATGGATCTGAATATTCATGCCACAATGAAACAAATTACATGGATAATATGTTAGGTAGAATTCCACATCAAAAATTCTATTTTTATCATATACCGACTCGAGGACGAACATGAGTTAAGCTTGGGGATTCTTGATACTGCAATGTATCTATAATTTTTAATTGTTCCATGATATTATATTATCTGTTTTGGATGTTTTATATGCATTAATATGCTATTTCATATTATTTTTGGGACTAACGTATTAACCTAGAGCCCACTGCTAGTTTATGTTTTCCCCTTGTTTTTGAACTTCGTAGAAGAGGAACACCAAACGGAGTCCAAACAAAATAAAACTTCATGATGATTTTTTGGACCAGAAGATACCCAGGAGACTTGCAGTTCAAGTCAAAAGAGCCACGAGGCAGCAACAAGGGTGGAGGGCACGCCCAGGGGGTAGGGCGCGCCCCCTACCTTGTGGGCCCCTCGTGACCCCCTTGACCTAGTTCTGCATCCTATATATTTACATATATTCACAAACCACCGAGGCATCCATGAAAACACTTTTTCACCGCCGAAACATTCTGTTCCCATGAGATCCCATCTTGGGGCCTTTTTCGGCATCCTGCCGAAGGGGGATTCGATCATGGAGGGTATCTACATCAACTCTATTGCCCTTCCGATGAAGCCTGAGTAGTTTACGTTAGACCTACGGGTCCATAGCTAGTAGCTAGATGGCTTCTTCTCTCTCTCACTCTTTGATTCTCAACACCATGTTCTCCTTGATGTTTTTGGAGATCTAACCGATGTAATTTTCTTTTGCGGTGTGTTTGTCGAGATCTGATGAATTGTGGAATTATGATCAGCTTATCTATTAATATTATTTGAATCTTCTCTGAATTCTTATATGCATGATTTGATATCTTGGTATTTCTCTTTGAATTATCGGTTTGCTTTGGCCAAGTAGATTGGTTTTTCTTGCAATGGGAGAGGTTCTTAGCTTTGGGTTCAATCTTGCGTGATTTCACCCAGTGACAAAGTAGGGGTAGCGAGACACGTATTGAATTGTTGCCATAGAGGATAAAAAGATGGGGTTTACATCATATTGCTTGAGTTTATTCCTCTACATCATGTCATCTTACTTAAGGCGTTACTCCATTGTTTATGAACTTAATACTCTAGATGCATGTTGGATAGCGGTCGATGTGTGGAGTAATAGTAGTAGATGCAGGCATGAGTCGGTCTACTTGACACGGACGTGATGTCTATATTTCATAATCATTGCCTTGGATATCGTCATAACTTTGCGCTTTTCTATCAATTCCTCGACAGTAATTTGTTCACCCACCGTATTATTTGCCTTCAAGAGAGAAGCCTCTGGTGAAACCTATGGCCCCCGGGTCTATTTTCCATCATATAAGTTTCTGATGTACTATTTGGCAATCTTTTACTTTCATATCTATACACCAAAAAACCCAAAAATATTTTATATTTTGTTTAGTTTTATTTATCTATCTCTATCATATATCGCATTTGCAAGTTACCGTGAAGGGATTGACAACCCCTTTATCGCGTTGGGTGCAAGTGTTTGATTGTTTGTGCAGCTATTGGTGATTTGCGTGTTCTTCTCCTAGTGGATTGATACCTTGGTTATCAAACTGAGGGAAATACATATCTCTACTTTGCTATATCACCCTTTCCTCTTCAAGGGAAAAACCAATGCAAGCTCAAGAAGTAGCACAACTCAGCTGCTAATACTTGCAAATATTCTTTGTCTCCCCTTGTGTCGAATCTATAAATTTGGGTTGAATAACTCTACCCTCGAAAAATGTTGCGGTCCCCTATACTTGTGGGTTATCACGCATCTTTCCTTCATGGAAAGATTATACCACAGAAAAATAACAATTTCAAATCTTCCTCCACAACTTACGCATAAGTAATGTACTAATGTTGTTCATGGTAATTGTTGCATATGTTTCTGCTGACAGAAGACATAAGATTTCATTCTTTTAAATAGGTGAGGACCAAGCTGGATAGTCAAGATGAGCAAGGGTTGGTTGTGCTTTTCAAGCAGTCGTTGATGAAGTATCGTTCCTACACGAGGCAAGTAGACTTCGATGGCAATCCTCTAAACAAAATTTATGTAAAGTCTCCAGTGGTGCATTTATTAGACAGTGACTGGACTAATCTTGTTACACATTGGTCTCGTCTGCAGCGTAAGGTACTATGTATGATATCACATCACAATTTGAACTACATTTTTGCATGTGCCTTATCGTCTCACTTGTATGAAAACTGTTTGCAGAAGAACATTCATTCTCAAGGGACCACATAATCTCGCAACTATACTGCACACTGCATTGCTCTTGTGAGTACCTCTTGCCCTGTATAACGAGACTTAGTTTCATAGCTAGTTGATTATGTAGCATCACTGCACATTCTAGCCTCGTTATCCTCCATATGGTGGATATTATAAGATCCATATCGACTGTTACATAAAGTTAGAGTCAACTCAATGCTTTTGAAGAGGTTTAACTATGCAGTCCTCTTGTAAGGACTGAACATCGTCTATCACTGTACTTACATTCACAGCTACTCCCTCCATCCCATAATATAAGAGTGTTTTGTATAGTACACCAGTGTACAACACACTCTTATTGTGGGGACCTCGACTCATAAGTCGAGATCACCGAATGCACATGTACATTGATCCCAGAGATCAATGCTCACTGAACACCCAGAAGCTGAATAACAAGAGTCTTACATCCATACATACCATCTTACACAAATTATGACCGTTATGGTCAAGTCTTACATAGATAAGGCCATAAGGGCTGAATACCAAATAAACTTAAGCAGAGGAAATCTTCGTCGATAAGTAGAACCCATGCCATCTGCCTTAACCCTACATGCATTCTGACTGGGAAGCGTCCTAGTTCGCATGTTTGTCACCAATGAACTCTTCCTCGAAATCTTGTTCCTCCATGCCTGGCCAATTAAATAACCAGTGGCAAGCCAACGAGTACTTTGAATGTACTCGCAAGCAACCCATGATTTGGTTCAAAGTAACAATGCAATTGTACAACAAGTAAGCAACCTAGCTTCAAGCTCGTAGAGATGTCCTATCAACTTGTGAGATATGCATCGATGAACATGGGTAACCTTGAGAACAGGTTATAGATATCAACATACATAGGGTTTGAATCAATGCCATTTCATTCAACATGTCAAGTCACCACCTTGACACAAATAGTTCACTTCCACACACACATGCACCGAGGTTGTAAAATCTCTGGACATAGTTTAAGTAGCACCTCCCAACTGTCCATGATCGTGGACACGGCTATTTGACTAGTTTGACACTCTGCAGAGGTTGCGCACTTTACCCACAAGATCGGGGAAGCTTTTGTGTCATCCACGATCCCACAGTACCTCAAGTACTCGGGGGAAGCACCCGATCATTTCCTTTCCCAAGACGACAGTAACATGGGGTCCACTCACTGATACACAACCCTCGTGTATAAGAAAAAGATCGTGGGACTCTGCCCTTTTTACATTATCACACATACACGAAGGGACCAACGGTGTGTCCGGTGCCCTGTGAAAACAGTCATGGCCGCCTATCCAAGCACGACCCCGTCCCAAGAGTGACCTCAAGTGACCCCCCGTCACTAGTAATGTGGGCACCATGCTAGTATCAGCCTAAGTAATCAATAATGCCGCATCCCATAAATGGGTACAGTGGTTGCACATGTTTGGTTGGGACGGTAATCACACATAAATCTAATCCATCATTTTACACACACACCAAAAGCTCTCTTCGGTACACCACTTCTTCCTGAAGTGGTGACCTTAATTAGTTCAACATCTCTCAAGGGCATTAGGGGCACCCGATGGGGTTTTCAAAAGAATGTAACCACGAAGAGTTCATGTTACACATGCATCGTTATGCATCAACTAGTCTTTTGACATTGCATTCATGAACAAGGTAAAGTCGTGAGTAGGTGTATGTATCATGTGGTGGTTCACAACAAGTTTACCACCGTCATATTTCATCATCATGCAATCGGAAAAGGGTACCAATGAACAAGAGGGGTGTTATGGTCAAAGGGCTGCGTGACTGGTTCATCAGGGTCTTGAAATCTTCTGGTCCTTCTCCAAGTACTTCGTCAACTAATGCCGGAAACAATCACAATGAGCAACACAACAAGGCAAAAATAAAAGTGCTCTAAACATATGAATTTGACTTTTCTAGGACATCTCTGATTATATGAAGAATAACCAGAGTGGTTTCATTGGGATTGGATTAGAGGATATTTCTAAACATTTCAATATGATGGAATCATTGGATTTAATGGATCTACAAGTTTTCCACAGAATGCCTTTTTGTAAAAATGAGTAAAAGTACCCATTAAATCAGGCATGATTTTAGAAACATTTAGAAATTGGTTTCACTGGATTTGGAGTCCAAATGAATATCCTATGGATTTTTAAAGTGGACTTATGTGGATAAATGACCTATTTAATGTATCAAGTGAACACCAAGCACAGTAAAAATGTTCACTATAGCTCATTAAATAGACCTAGATCTATGGAGTCTCTGGAAATTTGAATCATCAAATTTGGACGTGAAATGAATTAACTATGGATTTTAGAAGCTCATTGGAAAAGAAAAGAAGAAGATTTGGGTTATACCTAAAGTGTGCATTGTATGCTAGATTTAGCACATGAAGCCCTTTTCGGCGCCCAAGAACTCGGCCACTTGACGACGACAGGCGACGTCGAAGGCGCCCAGCGCGATCGTCTTCGTTCTGAGGGACGCGGAGAGGGCGAACCCACCTCCACTTGCCAGCGTGGCCCGGTGGCTGGGCCCCTGACGAGCAGGGCCCGCTTGCAGGGCCTTTGTCTTCGTCTTCCTCCCCCGCACTCGCCTGGCCAAGGGAGAAGTGAACCCTGAAGACGACTGCCGGTGCTACGGGGCACCTCCGGCGACGCCCTGGCTCTGGATGAGTTTCGGAGGCCGCGCCACATCCACTTAGGTGCTTTACGCACGCAGACGAGGGCCGTAGCGGTCACGTCTTGGACGGCAGCAGAGGAGGCCATTGACGAGCTTTGGCACATCGAGCCAGGCACGGGGAGGAGGAAATGGAGCGCGGGGCAAGTTGGCGGTGGTGTTGAGGGGGCACTAGAGTGGCTAGGGAGGGAACAGAGGCTCGGGAGAGCCCGAATTTAGGCGGAGCCTGACAGCGGCGCTCTGGCCGTTGCGGTGGATGGAGGGCACGGGGAGAGGGATGCCTGAGTCTGGGTGACATATGGGAGAGAGAGAGAGTGCGAAGTGGCTCCAGAGGGAGGCCTTGGGCGGCCTTATATGGCGAGGCCACGACTCACCGCGGACGTGGCCTATGGGAGCCCGCGAAAATGGCCTTGGTGGCCACGGGAGGACACTCGGGGCTGTCTGCGGTGTTCATGGGCGTGGTGCTGGGTGCAGGGAAGGGAGAGAGAGCGGGGCGAGCTACTGGTGGAGCCACGGGCTCGCGCAAGCATTGGCCGAGCCGGGCGGCTCTGGGCACGCACCGTAGGAGGTGAGAGAGAGAGAAATAGGAGGGGGCCTGCACGACTGTCACGTTGCAGATGTCTAGGGCCTCGACTGGCACGAGGGGGAGTCTCGAGGTGGTTGGGGTCGCGGCGTCAATGGTCGGGAGCACACTGACCTGCTCTAGAGCGCGTCTTTGGCCGGCATGGCATGCCTTTTTGAGGAATGGGCACAGCCACTTGTGTCTGGAAGCTGCAGGGGGGAGTAAACAATGGGAAAATGGCATTGGATGCCTTGTGTGCTCTCTGGACAAGAGTGGAGGTGGAGAGAGAGGGGAAATGCTGTTGTCCAGAGTGGAAAAATGGGTCTCTGCCCCTCTTAATCATTGCTCCTGGGGCAGCAAAGCATGCAGGAGGTAGAGGAGGGGCAGATGGGGTTGTGGGAAAAAGTTCAGCTCATGAAGATTAGTGGAAGGGGTTGAAACATGCATTTTGACATTCTGCCAGAAGGTGTTTGATGCTAGTTTGGTCAAGCAAATGGATTCCACTTGACATGAGAATCAACAGGATCAAATGCCATATATAATTGAGGATGATCACCAAGTTTGAGCTCATTTGAAGAAAGTTGCCAATGTAACTTTGGCAAACCCTAGAAATGAACATAAATGGATTTTCCAAGATTTAGTCATGCAAATCTTTTCTCCTTGATGCACCACTTGGTGTAGTCTCATCATTTGAGGATTTGAACATATCCACAAAAAATCAGATCAAAAGGAGACACTTGGCAATGTAGAGTTGCTCAAATTTGGTTCTATACAAAGAGGGTTTTGGGGAACTTTGCTCAAGCTAACTTGTTCTCCATATTGTGCCACTTGATCTAGATTAATTATTAGACCATTTTAGCATGTGTACCAAGTTTGAGATCATTTGGACATGTTTGGTACTGCAAAGTTATTCAAACTTGGAAAAGGACAGGAATGATTTGAGAGGGTTTCATGGGGTTATACTATTCTCCATGACGTGAGACTTGTCAAGATCACCAAATAGGGGATTTGTGACTTGCTAGAATTTTGTTGGAATTTATAGAGAAAATTTCCTTTGTAAATATTTCAATATCTTGAAATATCCATAAAGGGTTTTTGAGGGATTTGACCAATATTTTGAACATGACCATGTGTTGAAACTCTTATATATGGACAATATATGTCCACTGAGTTTCCCTAGGTTTTCCCAAATATTTTTAAAGCATTAAAACAATTTTAACCTATTAAAGACCATTTCTGTCCTAAAGAAAAAGCCTTTAAATAAAATAGGAAAATAACTTCTAAAATTATATTTTTGTGGTTTTTGTTAGTCCTAATAGGAGTCAAAAATACTCTTTGAAAGATTTTTCATACTCCAAATCAAGTACTTGTAGTGAAAACCTCAATTCAGGGGTTCTTGGAAAAACTAAATTTAGAAAATAATTTTTGGCCAAAATATTTTTGTAAGAAAATTCTATACTGTACTATACACATGCCATGATCATTGGGGCAAAATTTGGAGCAAGGAAATGGAGTATAAGAGTTGGAGGATTTATTTGATTTTTTAGAGCACTTGCAAACAGCGGACAAAAAAAATCAATCAAGCAGAGTCCAAAGCACTCAAAAGTTTTTGTCAAACCACATTTTATCATGATTTTTAGCTTAAGTGTAGTGGCATGAAAATCAGGGTGTGACAGACCTACCCCCCTTAGAAGAATCTCGTCCCCGAGATTCCCAAACTAGGTGCGGAAAGGAGTATGGAAACTTGGGCTTGGGGTAGTCTTCATGTCCTCATACTGCTTCTGCTTTCGAGTGGTGCTCCTTTTAACCTTGGAGTGCTTGATGGTGTGGCTTCGTGTATGACGTTCTGCTTGATCCAGGTGTTGGGGAACGTAGCGGAAATTCAAAATTTTCTACGCATCACCAAGATCAATCTATGGAGTAATCTAGCAACGAGGGAAGGGGGAGTGCATCTACATACCCTTGTAGATCGCTAAGCGGAAGCGTTCAAGTGAACGGGGTTGATGGAGTCGTACTCGTTGTGATCCAAATCACTGATGATCCTAGCGCCGAATGGACGGCACCTCCGCGTTCAACACATGTACGAAACGGTGACGTCTCCCACGAGTTGATCCAGCAAGGAGGAGGGAGAGGTTGAGGAAGAGAGTCCAACAGCAGCACGACGGCGTGGTGGTGATGGAGTGGCAGTTCTCCGGCAGGGCTTTGCCAAGCTCACGCGGAGGAGGAGAGGTATTGGAGGGGAGGGGCTGCGCCAGGTTCAAGGGTGTGGCCGCCCTCCCACCCCTCCACTATTTATAGGTGGGGAGAGAGGGGGCCCGGCCCCCCTAGATCTCATCTAGGGTTGGGGGCGGCGGCCAAGGGGGGAAGGAGTGCCTCCCAAGTCAAGTGGAGGCCCTCCCCCTTAGGGTTTCCCCTCTCCCATGCGCATGGGCCTTGGGGGGGCTGGTGCCCCTGGCCCATTAAGGCTAGAGCGCCCCCTTACAGCCCATGCTGCTGTATTGGACGTGGTGGAACATTTTTCGGACCTCCGGACCCCTCCGGAATCCTCCGGAACCTTCTGGAAGCTTCCCAGTACAATACCGAAAAAACCAAACTTTTCCCGGAACCCGAACAACAACTTTCCATATATAAATCTTTACCTCCGGATCATTCCGGAACTCCTCGTGACGTCCGGGATCTCATCCGGGACTCTGAACAACATTCGGTAATCACACACAAGTCTTCCTAATAACTCTAGCGTCATCGAACCTTAAGTCTGTAGACCCTACGGGTTCGGGAACCATGCAGACATGACCGAGACAACTCTCCGGTCAATAACCAACAGCGGGATCTGGATACCCATATTGGCTCCCACATGTTCCACGATGATCTCATCGGATGAACCACGATGTCGAGGATTCAATCAATCCCGTATTCAATTCCCTTTGTCTAGCGGTATAGTCCTTGCCCGAGATTCGATCGTCGGTATCCCAATACCTTGTTCAATCTCGTTACCGGCAAGTCTCTTTACTCGTTCCACAACACATCATCCCATGATCAACCCCTTGGTCACATTGTGCACATTATGATGATGTCCTACCGAGTGGGCCTAGAGATACCTCTCCGTCACACGGAGTGACAAATCCTAGTCTCGATTCGTGCCAACCCAACGGACACTTTCGGAGATACCCGTAGTGTACCTTTATAGCCACCCAGTTACGTTGTGACGTTTGGTACACCCAAAGCATTCCTACGGTATCCGGGAGTTGCACAATCTCATGGTCTAAGGAAATGATACTTGACATTAGAAAAGCTTTAGCATACGAACTACACGATCTTTGTGCTAGGCTTAGGATTGGGTCTTGTCCATCACATCATTCTCCTAATGATGTGATCCCATTATCAACGACATCCAATGTCCATGGTTAGGAAACCATAACCATCTATTGATCAACGAGCTAGTCAACTAGAGGCTTACTAGGGACATGGTGTTGTCTATGTATCCACACATGTATTTGAGTTTCCTATCAATACAATTATAGCATGGATAATAAACGATTATCATGAACAAGGAAATATAATAATAATAACTAATTTATTATTGCCTCTAGGGCATATTTCCAACAGTCTCCCACTTGCACTAGAGTCAGTAATCTAGTTCACATCGCCATGTGATTAACACTCACAGGTCACATCGCCATGTGACCAACATCCAAAGAGTTTACTAGTGTCACTAAACTAGTTCACATCATCATGTGATTAAGACTCAATGAGTTCTGGGGTTTGATCATGTTTTGCTTGTGAGAGAGGTTTTAGTCAACGGGTCTGCAATATTCAGATCCGTATGTGCTTTGCAAAATCTCTAGGTCATATTGTAAATGTTGCTTCCACGCTCCATTTGGAGCTATTCCAAATGGTTGCTCCACTATACGTATCCGGTTTGCTACTCAGAGTCATTCAGATAGGTGTTAAAGCTTGCATCGACGTAACCCTTTACGCCGAACTCTTTATCACCTCCATAATCGAGAAACATGTCCTTATTACTCCAAGGACAATTTTGACCGCTGTCCAATGATCCATTCCTGGATCATTCTTGTACCCCTTTGCCAGACACATGGCAAGGCACACATCAGGTGCGGTACTCAGCATAGCATATTGTAGAGCCTACGTCTAAAGCATAGGGGATGACCTTCGTCCTTTCTCTCTATTCTGCCGTGGTTGAGCTTTAAGTCTTAACTTCATACCTTACAACTCAGGCAAGAACTCCTTCTTTGACTGATCCATCTGGAACACCTTCAAGATCATGTCAAGGTATGTGCTCATTTGAAAGTACCATTAAGCGTTTTTGATCTATCCTCATAGATCTTGATGCTCAATGTTCAAGCAGCTTAATCCAGGTTTTCTATTGAAAAACACTTTTCAAACAACCCTATATGCTTTCCAGAAACTCTACAACATTTCTGATAAACAATATGTTAGCAACATATACTCATCAGAAATTCTATAGTGCTCCCACTCACTTCTTTGGAAATACAAGTTTCTCATAAACTTTGTATAAACCCAAAATCTTTGATCTTCCAACTCCGAGATGCTCACTCCAGTCCTTAGAAGGATTGTTGGAGCTTTGCATACTTGTTAGCGTCTTTCAGGATTGTCAAAACCTTCTGGTTGTATCACACACAACCTTTCCTCAAGAAAATCGTCGAGGAAACAATGTTTTGACATCCTATCTGCAAGATTTCATAAATAATGCAGTAACTGCTAATAAGATTCCAACAGACTCTTAGCATCACTACGAGTGAGAAAATCTCATCACAGTCAACTCCTTGAACTTGTTGGAAACATCTTAGCGACAAGCTAAGCTTTCTTAATGGTGACACATACCATCATTGTCTGTCTTCCCTCTTAGAATCCATCTGTACCCAACAGCCTTACGACCATTAAATAGTTCTTCCAAAGTCTACACTTTGTTTTCATACATGGATCCTCTCTCGGATTTTATGGCCTCGAGCCATTTTTTGGTATCCGGGCCCACCATCGCTTCTCCATAGCTCGTAGGTTCATTGTTGTCTAGCAACATGACCTCTGAGACAGGAGTACGTACCACTCTGAAGTAGTACGCATCCTTGTCGACCTACGAGGTTTGGTAGTGACTTGATCCGAAGCTTCATGATCACTATCATAAGCTTCTACTTCAATTGGTGTAGGCGCCACAGGAACAACTTCCTGTGCCCTGCTACACACTAGTTGAAGTGACAGTTCAATAACCTCATCAAGTCTCCACCATCCTCCCACTCAACTTTCCGAGACAAACTTTTCCTCGAGAAAGGACCCGATTCAAGAAACAATCCCTATTGCTTTCGGATCTGAATTAGGAGGTATACCCAACAGTTTTGGGTGTCCTATGAGGATACATTTTATCCGCTTTGGGTTCGAGCTTATCAACCTGAAACTTTTTCACATAAGCGTCGCAGCCTCAAACCTTTAAGAAACGACAACTTTGGCTTCTCCAAACCATAGTTCAAACGATGTTGTCTCAACAGAATAACGTGGTGCCCTATTAAAGTGAGTGCGGTTGTCTCTAATGCCTAACCCATGAATGATAGTGGTAATTCAATAAGAGACATCATGGTACACACCATATCCAATAGGGTGCAACTATGATGTTCAGACACACCATCACACTATGGTTTTCCAGGCGGTATTAATTGTGAAACAATTTCCACAATGTCTTAATTGCGTGCCAAAGCTCATAACTCAGATACTCATCTCTATGATCATATCATAGACATTTTATCCTCTTGGTACGATGATCTTCAACTTCACTCTGAAATTACTTGAACCATTCAATAATTCAGACTTGTGTTTCATCAAGTAAATATACTCAGTATCTACTCAAATCATCCATGAAGTAAGAACATAACGATATGCATTGCGTGCCTCATCACTCATTGGACTGCACACATCAAAATGTATTACTTCCAACAAGTTGCTTTCTTGTTCCATTTTACTGAAAACGAGGCTTTCAGTCATCTTGCCCATGTGGTATGATTTGCATGTCTCAAGTGATTCAAAATCAAGTGCGTCCAAACGGTCCATTTGCATGGAGTTTCTTCATGCATATACACCAATAGACATGGTTCGCATGTCTCAAACTTTTCAAAAACGAGTGAGTCCAAAGATCCATCAACATGGAGCTTCTTCATGCATTTTATACCAATATGACTTACATGGCAGTGCCACAAGTAGGTGGTACTATCATTACTATCTTATATCTTTTGGCATGAACATGTGTATCACTACGATCGAGATTCAATAACCCATTCATTTCAGGTGCAAGACCATTGAAGGTATTATTAAAATAAACAGAGTAACCATTATTCTCCTTAAATGAATAACAATATTGCGATAGACATAATCCAATCATGTCTATGCTCAATGCGAACACCAAATAACAATTATTTAGGTTTAACACCAATCTCGACGGTAGAGGGAGCGTGCGATGTTTGATCACATCAACCATGGAAACACTTCCAACACATATCGTCAGCTCACCTTTAGCTAGTCTCCGTTTATTCCGTAGCTTTTATTTCAAGTTACCAACACTTAGCAACCGAACCGACATCTAATACCCTGGTGCTACTAGGAGTACTAGTAAAGTACACATTAACATAATGTATATCCAATATACTTCCGTCGACCTTGCCAGCCTTCTCATCTACCAAGTATCTAGGGTAATTCTGCTCCAGTGGCTGTTCCCCTTATTGCAGAAGCACTTAGTCTCGGGTTTGGGTTCAACCTTGGGTTTCTTCACTAGAGCAGTAGCTTATTTGCCGTTTCATGAAGTATCCCTTCTTGCCCTTGCCCTTCTTGAAACTAGTGGTTTCACCAACCATCAACAATTGATGCTCCTTCTTGATTTCTACTTTCCCGGTGTCAAACAACACGAATCTCCCAAGGATCATCATATCTATCCCTGATATGTTATAGTTCATCACGAAGCTCTAGCAGCTTGGTGGCAATGACTTTGGAGAAACATCACTATCTCGTCTGGAAGATCAACTCCCACTTGATTCATGTGATTGTTGTACTCAGACAATCTGAGCACAAGCTCAACGATTGAGCTTTTCTCCCTAAGTTTGCAGGCTAAGAAAATCGTCGAAGGTCTTATACCTCTTGACGTGGGCATGAGCCTGAAATCCCAATTTCAGCCCTCGAAACATCTCATATGTTCCACGACGTTTTGAAATCGTCTTTGGTGCCTCAACTCTAAACCGTTTAACTGAACTATCAGGTAGTTATCAAAACATGTGTGTCAGATGTTCGCAACATCCACAGACGACGTTCAAGGTTCAGCACACTGAGCGGTGCATTAAGGACATAAGCCTTCTTCGAAGCAACGAGGACAATCCTCAGTTTACGGACCTAGTCCGCATAATTGCTACTATCAACTTTCAACTGAATTTTCTCTAGGAACATATCTAAAAAGTAGAAAGCGCGAGCTATGACATAATTTGCAAAAAACTTTTGATTATGTTCAGGATAATTGAGTTCATCTTATGAACTCCCACTCAGATAGACATCCCTCCAGTCATCCAAGTGATTACATGATCCGAGTCAACTAGGCGTGTCCGATCATCACGTGAGACAGACTAGTCAACGTCGGTGAACATCTTCATGTTGATCGTATCTTCTATACGACTCATGATCGACCTTTCGGTCTTCCATGTTCCGAGGCCATGTCTGTACATGCTAGGCTCATCAAGTAAACCTAAGTGTATTGCATGTGTAAATCTGGCTTACACCCGTTGTATTCGAACGTTAGAATCTATGACACCCGATCATCACGTGGTGCTTCGAAACAACAAACCTTCGCAACGGTGCACAGTTAGGGGGAACACTTTTCTTGAAATTACTGCGAGGGATCATCTTATTTAAGCTATGTCGTTCTAAGCAAATAAGATGTAAAACATGATAAACATCACATGCAATCACATAGTGACATGATATGGCCAATATCATTTTGCTCCTTTTGATCTCCATCTTCGGGGCACCATGATCATCGTCGTCACCGGCATGACACTTGATCTCCATCATCGTGTCTTCATGAAGTTGTCACGCCAACGATTACTTCTACTTCTATGGCTAACGTGTTTACCAATAAAGTAATGTAATTTACATGGCGTTATTCAATGACACGTAGGTCATACAAAATTAAAGACAACTCCAATGGCTCCTGCGGTTGTCATACTCATCAACATGCAAGTCGTGATTCCTATTACAAGAACATGATCAATCTCATACATCACATATATCATTCATCACATCTTTTGGCCATATCACATCACAAGGCATATGCTGCAAAAACAAGTTAGACGTCCTCTAATTGTTGTTGCATGTTTTTACGCGGCTTCTATAGGTTTCTAGCAAGAACGTTTCTTACCTACGCAAGAACCCACAACGTGATATGCCAATTGCTATTTACCCTTCATAAGGACCCTTTTCATCGAATCCGATCCGACTAAAGTGGGAGAGACTGGCACCCGCTTGCCACCTTATGCAACAAGTGCATGTCAGTCGGTGGAACCTGTCTCACGTAAGTGTACGTGTAAGGTCGGTCCGGGCCGCTTCATCCCACAATATCGTTGAAACAAGATTGGACTAGTAACGGTAAGCATATTGAACAAAAATCAACGCCCACAACAACTTGTGTTCTACTCGTGCATAGAAACTACGCGTAGACCTAGCTCATGATGCCACTGTTGGGGAACGTCACAGAAATTCAAAATTTTCTACGCATCACCAAGATCAATCTATGGAGTAATCTAGCAACGAGGGAAGGGGGAGTGCATCTATTTGTATATCGCTAAGCGGAAGCGTTCAAGTGAACGGGGTTGATGGAGTCGTACTCGTCGTGATCCAAATCACCGATGATCCTAGCGCCGAACGGACGACACCTCCGCGTTCAACACACGTACGGAACGGTGACATCTCCCACGCCTTGATCCAACAAGGAGGAGGGAGAGGTTGAAGAAGAGAGTCCAACAACAGCACGACGGCGTGGTGGTGATGGAGTGGCAGTTCTCCGGCAGGGCTTCGCCAAGCTCACGCGAAGGAGGAGAGGTATTGGAGGGGAGGGGCTGCGCCAGGTTCAAGGGTGTGGCCGCCCTCCCACCCCTCCACTATTTATAGGTGGGGAGAGAGGGGGGCCGCCCCCTAGATCTCATCTAGGGTTGGGGGCGGCGGCCAAGGGGGGGAGGAGTGCCTCCCAAGTCAAGTGGAGGCCCTCCCCCTTAGGGTTTCCCCTCTCTCATGCGCATGGGCCTTGGGGGGGCTGGTGCCCCTAGCCCATTAGGGCTAGGGCACCCCCTTACAGCCCATGCTGCTGTATTGGACGTGGTGGAACATTTTCCGGACCTCCGGACCCCTCCGGAATCCTTCGGAACCTTCTGGAAGCTTCCCGGTACAATACCGAAAAAACCGAACTTTTCCCGGAACCCGAACAACAACTTTCCATATATAAATCTTTACCTCCGGACCATTCCGGAACTCCTCGTGACGTCCGGGATCTCATCCAGGACTCCGAACAACATTCGGTAATCACACACAAGTCTTCCTAATAACTCTAGCGTCATCGAACCTTAAGTGTGTAGACCCTACGGGTTCGGGAACCATGCAGACATGACTGAGACAACTCTCTGGTCAATAACCAACAGCGGGATCTGGATACCCATGTTGGCTCCTACATGTTCCACGATAATCTCATCAGATGAACCACGATGTTGAGGATTCAATCAATCCCGTATTCAATTCCCTTTGTCTAGCGGTATAGTACTTGCCCGAGATTCGATCGTCGGTATCCCAATACCTTGTTCAATCTTGTTACCGGCAAGTCTCTTTACTCGTTCCGCAACACATCATCCCGTGATCAACCCCTTGGTCACATTGTGCACATTATGATGATGTCCTACCGAGTGGGCCCAGAGATACCTCTCCGTCACACGGAGTGACAAATCCAGTCTCGATTCGTGCCAACCCGCAGACACTTTCGGAGATACCCATAGTGTACCTTTATAGCCACCCGATTCGTTGTGACATTTGGTACACCCAAAGCATTCCTACGGTATCCGGAGTTGCACAATCTCATGGTCTAAGGAAATGATACTTGACATTAGAAAAGCTTTAGCGTCTGAAGTAGTACGATCTTTGTGCTAGGCTTAGGATTGGGTCTTGTCCATCACATCATTCTCCTAATGATGTGATCCCGTTATCAACGACATCCAATGTCCATGGTCAGGAAACTGAAACCATCTATTGATCAACGAGCTAGTCAACTAGAGGCTTACTGGGGACATGGTGTTGTCTATGTATCCACACATGTATCTGAGTTTCCTATCAATACAATTATAGCATGGATAATAAACGATTATCATGAACAAGGAAATATAATAATAATAACTAATTTATTATTGCCTCTAGGGCATATGTCCAACACCAGGTTGCTAAGGGGTTTCTTTCATAGGTCAGGTTGGGCTAAAGGTCAATGGTTTGGTGATCGATGTCCTTATAGGGATCTTGCTTGTCTCGAAGCTGGAAACACTTTCAGAGTTATAGTACGTGGAAAATGTTATGCACATTGGATTATTTGGGTGGTGACTCCAGCTGATAGCTGTCTACTCTTCGTCTTGCAGTGATCTCGGAGGGGGCCCGTAAATCTTGGTGTGAGCTTCCTTTTTACATGGAAATTCTTGGTTCCTTCGAGAGGAGTGGTTTGCAGGTATGCACGGTCTTCGACGAGGAAGTTCATTTCTTGACGATGGTAGTTGGTATAGTTCTTCCTCCTTGACATGGCGATATTCAGAGGTTCCATAACCAGCTGAATGGTTCCTCTTCCATCTTCGGGTGGACAAGTAGGTCATTAAATAAAGATGACAACCAACTTGTCCAAGTACTCCATGAAGTTTTGTTCATGAGGTACGTAAAGTAGGCTGGGGTATTGGTGGTGGTCACGGTTGAGTATGGGTCAGGTGTTCTCAACCTAGAGCCGAAACCCTTGGTTATGATCTTATCATGTTGTGGCTTGGTAAGGCTTAAGGGTTTCAAGGATTCTAGGGTGCGAGTGAACGTCCGTCATCTTATTCTTGAGCATAGTTTCTGAGATGCCAATTGTTCTATCTAGTCTTCCAAATAAATCGCATCATATTTCCGAAAGAAACATCTCGTATAGGTCAACTCCAATCATCTCTCATCCTATTTATATCCTCATGGCTCCCGAGAGGAGGTCTTAAGAAAATCATGCATGTCTACTATCCCCAAGCTCATGTGTCTGGCTATCCTCATGTAAAATTCCATGGGTAGAACATACAACTGCCAAACTTGAATTAAACATGACAATCCAAGTTCTTAGCCTATTCTTCCAAGGCCCAAGATATTGCATCTCTATCTTAAGGAAACACGTCGTATGCCACTCCAAGATCTTGTTTCCTTCCTATGAATCAACTCCAACAACCCATTAACCTTCATCAATCACTACATAATCCATTAATTCTACAAATCTAGTGTCTATGGTGTTCCACACGATCTACTAATGTCCTATAATCCCCGAATACTGAATAGGCTATCTGTATTATAGTAAGTCCACCACTTCACATTATCAGGGTCAAGTAAACTCCAAGGTCAGGCTTATATAGATCCCTAAATATACTCTGACAATTTATCCAATCTCCTAGTTTATTGTCCACCGAGAAACATGGTATCATGATCGAGATCATCAGTCTGAATCCAATTTACTCCGAACCGTGTAGACTTACTCAGCATCTAGACTCCACTAGGATCACCTATTTAAATCCAAATCTACTCCGGGGTGATGAAAGCTATGCTACTCTATCCACATGATCCCACCAAGTTCATCTACCAACATGAAAGCCTCATAATCCCCCAAAGTGTCTCAGATAATTCCTCAAGGTTACTAGTATAGCTCCATCAAGTCATTTTTTCCTCTATTCCTATATCCTCAAATTGGTCTTCCCTATGGCATCGTCAGTTCTGGTGCTATCTCAGGATGATAACGTGCTAGTTGACTATGTCCACTAGTTCCATAATGAACCCAGTGGGGAGCATGGTTACGGAGGCTTAACTGGTTATCTTGCAATTCTGTGGGTTAAGCACATGGTTAACGATTTGAGCTGGGGTATCTTGAGAAGTCTCGAAGGGTCTAGGGATGGGTTTCTAATCTTGAGGAGTAAACATATCTCTACGGGGTTGCACTTGGCCGAGGAGGCTGTAGCAAAAGTCTTCAGCGCTAGTTGGTTGTCGAAGTAGAATCCTTGGTGTACCTTGTCTTGCTGGTCTTCAGCTCAGGAGAGAGAGATGAGAGGGAAAAGTAGCATAGAAGAGGGGATTGCCAAAAGGGGGTTCTACAGTGTAGGTGCAAACAAACAAATGCCGAAAGGGCCAAACCCAAGCATCAAGATAAGGGAGGTGATATAGTCACGTACTTGTGGCCCAGGGCAAGAGGGCGACTTATATCAAAACAGAAAAAAAATAAAAACAAGCAACACACAATCATGGTTCTATTCGAACCATCATACAGACTTGACTGCTCACAGGGGGTACACGACTCATCCTACCCTAGGGGTTCTCGGACTCAGTAGTCGTGCTTGCTTCGTGCCTCGTGTAGTTTTCTGGGGTTTTCCTCAAGTGTTGCTTCGTCTGTTATAGTGGTTCGATGGAACGATCGGGGTTGAGCCTGAAGAGTCTTCAACAACTTCTCGCACGTTGAAGTGATGGGGTGAAGGTGGCTCCTCGTAGCTGGCATTGACTTGGTCTTCTATTGTCTTCTTTAACCATGATGATCCCTTTTTCCTTTTAAGGCATCAAGGGTTCCAAGTAAGCAATCATTTATGCAATGATGTTAACAAGGCATATTAGAGATCCAACCTATCGGTTATGTTGATGAAAACATCGACACCAAGAGTGGGGGATGAAGAGAACCGTTTACCTGCTCACTATAGTGAGCCAGACCAAATGGCGAGGTTCTCATCCACCGGTGATTGCCGATACAACAACGGTAGTGACAGGGTTACTCTGTTAGTGATGTATATCACAATCTTGCATATCTTACACCTTGATCGTCATAGGAAAAGGTTGCATCATCCTGGGGCAATGTCAAGGGTGTCACCATCTTCTAAGCCTTGGTTTCCTCAAATTCATGGGAAGGTGTCTTCTGTCTTGTCGTGGTGTCGCCAAACTTGTGTTTAGAAGATGTGGGTGAATGTTTGGCAAGGTGTCTTCATTCCAGATTATCCACGAGGAATACAAGGAATCTCATGGTCAGGGGCATAAGGATTCTAGCGACCATTTAAAATTTTGAAAGGGAAGAGATCAATAAGGAGAGTATATCTTAGTTTTCAAAAAATTGAGAAGGGGGAAGAGAAGTATAGATAGTTTTCGAAAATTAGTAATAGTTTTGAAAATAGTTTTACCCTAACTAAAGACTGTGCTAACTAAGGCTTTATACAGCCAGGATGGCTCTGATACCAGCTCTGTGGGGACCCCGACTCATAAGTCAAGATCATCGAATGCACGTGTACAGTGATCCCAAAGATCAGTGCTCACTGAACACACAGAAGCTGAATAACAAGAGTCTTACATCCATACATACCGTCTTACACAAATTATGACCGTTATGGTCAAGTCTTACATAGATAAGGCCATAAGGGCTGAATACCCAAATAAACTTAAGCAACGGAAATCTTCATCGATAAGTAGAACCCATGCCATATGCCTTAACCCTACAGGCATTCTGACTGGGAAGCGTCCTAGTTCGCATGTTCATGACCAATGAACTCTTCCACGAACTCCTATTCATCCATGCCTGGCCAATTAAATAACCAGTGGCAAGCCATTAAGTACTCTGAATGTACTCACAAGCAGCCCATGATTTGGGTCAAAGTAACAATGCAATTGTACAACAAGTAAGCAACCTAGCTTCAAGCTAGTTGAGATGTCCTATCAACTTGTGAGATATGCATCAATGAGCATGTGTAACCTTGAGAACAAGTTACATGTATCAACATAAATAGGGTTTGAATCAATGCCATTTCATTCAACATGTCAAGTCACCACCATGACACAAATAGTTCACTTCCACACACACGTGCACCGAGGTTGTAAAATTTCTGGACATAGTTTAAGTAGCACCTCCCAACTGTCCATGACCGTGGAAATGACTATTCGAATAGTTTGACACTCTCAGAGGTTGCACACTTCACCCACAAGATCCAGGAAGCTTTCGTGTCATCCACGATCCTGCAGTACCTCAAGTAATCGGGGGAAGCACCCGATCATTACCTTTCCCTAGACGACACTAACATAGGGTCCACTTGTTGATACATAGCCCTCGTGTATAAGCAAAAGATCGTGGGACTCTACCCTTTTTACATTATCATGCATACACGAAGGGACAAACGGTGTGTCCGGTGCCCTGTGAAAACAGTCATGGCCGCCTATCCAAGCACGACCCCGTCCCAAGAGTGACCTCAAGTGACCCCCGTCACTAGTAATGTGGGCACAATTCTAGTATCAACCTAAGTAATCAATAATGCCCCATCCCATAAAGGGGTAGAGTGGTTGCACATGTTTGGTTGGGAAGGTAATCACACATAAATCTAATCCATCATTTTACACACACACCAAAAGCTCTCTTCGGTACACCACTTCTTCCTCAAGTGGTGACCTTAGTTCAACATCTCCCAAGGGCATTAGGGGCACCCGATGGGGTTTTCGAAAGAATGTAAGCACGAAGAGTTCATGCTACACATGCATCGTTATGCATTAACTAGTCTTTTGACATTGCATTCATGAGCAAGGTAAATTCATGAGTAGGGGTATGCATCATGTAGTGGTTCAAAACAAGTTTACCAACATCATATTTCATCATCATGCAATCGGAAAATGGTACTGATGAACAAGAGGGGTGTCATGGTCAAATTGCTGCTTGCCTCGTCCATCAGAGTCTTGAAATCTTCTAGTCCTTCTCCAAGTACTCCGTCTACTTTGTCAACTAATGCCGGAAATAATCCCAATGAGCAACACAACAAAGCAAAAATATAAGTGCTCTAAAAATATGAATTTGAATTTTCTAGGACATCTCTGGTTATATGAAGAGTAACCAGAGTGGTTTCATTGGGATTGGATTAGTGGATTTTCTTAACATTTCAATATGATGGAATCAATGGATTTAATGGATCTACAAGTTGTCCATAGAATGCCTTTTTATGAAAATTAGTAAAAGTACCCATTAAATAAGGCATGATTTTAGAAACATTTAGAAATTGGTTTCACTGGATTTAGAGTCCAAATGAATATCCTATGGATTTTTAAAGTGGACTTATGTGGATAAATGACCTATTTAATGTATCAAGTGAACACCAAGCACAGTAAAAATGTTCACTATAGCTCATTAAATAGATCTAGATCTATGGAGTCTCTAGAAATTTGAATCATCAAATTTGGACGTGAAATGAATTCACTATGGATTTTAGAAGCTCACTGGAAAAGAAAAATAAGAAGATTTGGGTTATACCTAAAGTGTGCACAGGGCGCAGTTTAGCACCGCAGCTTACTAGGCCAGCCCAGCGGCTCGGCCACGCGGACAACATGGCGATGTCGAAGGTGCCCAGGCGCAGTGCATCTTTCTTCATGGGAAGCGGGAGAGGCGAACCCTTTGCACTTGCCGGCGTGGTTCGAGGGTGGGCCCAGCGCAGCGTGGCCCGCTTGCAGGGCGTTTGTCTTCGTCTTCCTGGGAATGGGGGTCCCCAGACTTGCCAGCCTGCGGCTGTGGCGTGGCTCAAGTGGAGGCCTAGTGCAGCCCAGCTTCATTAGCTCAAGCTCAAGACCCTCGCGAGGGGCCAAGGCTCACGGGGCGGACGACAGGAAGCTTCCTCAGGAGCAGCCTCATCAGGCGGGCTCGCGAGGAGGCGGAGAGATCAAGGCAGGTGTGGTGGGAAACGAACACCTATGGGGCAAGGCCCCTTTTCGGTCCGGCAGGGAGCGGAGGGCGCACGAAGAGCAGATCGAGGTTGAGCACGCGAGGGATTTTACCTAGCTTCGGAGCTCTCCGGAGAGATAAAACTCCTACTGCTGCTTTGTGTTTCTATTTTGTTCTTGCTCGAAAGCGTGTGGTGTGTTGTAGTCTCGAATGAGTCGAACCCCTTCTACGTGCGCATGGGCCTCCTTTTTATAGTCTAAAGGGGTCACCGATAGGTGGCAGCGTAGAGAGAGGGGTAAAAAAGTAAAAACGGGGGTTGGTACAACCGCTATCAACAGTGCCCCCTACCTAACTCTGACGACAGGGGACAAGGGCATTTAATGCCCGTCCGGTCGCCTTGAAGGCAGAAGCGACCGTTAGGGGCACCACCGATCGCCACGATGGCCTCCTTGTCAGCTCCATCCGCCACCTCGCACCGCTTGGCTGCACAGCCGCCCGACACGTGCGCCAGGAACGATCTTGGGGCGACACGTCGTAGGATGCGCTGGAGCGTGGATGCAGTGTGGTGGCTGCGACCGCGGCAAGCGCCTTGCCGCGGTTGTTGTCTTGTCGCACCCGCGAGCTTGTCGCTCGCCGGTCCTTTGCCGGGGCGCGCGGCACGTTGCGGCAAGTTCCTCGCAGTACCTTAGTTGGCCTTCCCGGCAAGCTCCTCTTGCCGAGGTCTTGTCCTTCCCGGCAAGCTCCTCTTGCCGGGGCCTTGTCTTCTCAGTTAGCGCTTTGTTCTTGAATGGCAGTAAATAGGAATAACAGAGGATCTTGGCGGACGCCCGGCAAGCCTTGCCGCAGGACGCTGCGACTGCCCGTGCACAAGTTCGGGGTACTAAAGTACCCCTACTTTAGTACACCAACAGGAGCCCCCGGTCCTGGGCCATACACGGTGCCGAGCGCTGTTGGGCCAGGCCCAAAGCAGGGCACGGGCACGCGCGGCCTGGGTCCTAACTAAATCCACTCCGTATCCACCGCGTCCTCCCGTAACGGCACGCGTCAATCGCGGCGTCGTGGGAGAGATCGTGGGTAATTTTTAACTCAGGAAATGCGTAACGTTCGCCTCGGTTCTGCATCCCGCCACGCGGCTCCCATGCGCTTGGGGTCGTGGACGGTGGAAAGCGGAACCTGGTCGTTATAGCAGAGGCGATGGGTCGGCCCGACTCCTGCTGTTCCCATGCCTTGATTCGCTGGCCAGGCGGCCGAGCCCCACCTCGCTCCTTTAAAAAGCGGAAGGGAGTCTGAGCCCGCACTCTCTCATCTCCTCCTTTCTTCACTTCGCTCCCTTTCTCCCATTCTCCATGGAGAAAGGGAACCTAACCCTTCATCGGTGGCGGCGAGGGTCGCCGCCAGACAGCGCACCCCTCCCTATCCCGCGCCCGTGGTGGCGGAGCCAGCCATAAGGGGAAGAGGGAGGGGGCGAGGTCGTGGACGAGGTCGAGGCGCTCAGGGAAGAGGCGGACGGGGCGGCGCGCCAGCTCCGCCTCCGCCGGTGGTTCCTCTCCCCACGGCGGTCCATACAGGGGACGACCCTTGCGAGTTCTTCGTCAGGCTGCGCCGGGCGCCTCGTTGTCGCCTCCGGCTTCCAGCTCTGTTTGCGAGCGCGATGGAGTTGGACCCGCCCGAGACACTGAGATTGCACATGAGGGGCTGTGGGATCACCGGCACGCGAGTCCACGTTGTATTCCCAGTCCCTAATGTGATGTATCTTGATCGTGGCAGGAAGACGTTCGCCCGTATCCACAGCCTAATGGAGGGGTTTACCCTCCACTTTAAGTTAATGGAGGGCGATCTCCTCTCTGTCAAGGTCTTCGGGTGCTTCGGCACTCGGGCGAAGTGCTGCGTGGACAGCTCCTCCGATAGCGAAGGCTCCCCCTCGAGCGAGAGCGACGAGGAGGAGAGCGACAGTGATGATGACGGTAGCGGGCGGCGGGATGGCGGGCCCGACTAGGTGTCGGGCGCCGCTTCGTGCGTCACCGGTGACCCCATCATCCGTGTCGCCGGCTCCTTGAACTCCCTGGGGTCGTCTCCTTGGGCGGCTGGTGTAGGGAGGCTGCGGAAGGGGAAGAGGGCTGGCGAGAAGGCCGTCAAATCGGAGTACGAGGGCGTAGTGCCCTCGACAGCGTGCTGACGTCCTGCCGCCCCGTCTTCGAGCCCCGCTTCCGGCGCCGCCATCACCGTCTAGCCTTCGGACGGCCCCCGGGATGTTCTCTTGGTGTCTTCGGCACTGTAGCTCGCCTAAGCGCCTTTTGCCCTTTTGCCTCCTTGACTTACCTCCTGAAGAGAGGGACAGGAAAGGGATTACGGGCACCTTATCTTTTTAATTTGTAAGCCTTCGGGCCCTAGTCGCATCTAAAACTTGTAATCCTCTCTTTCATGTTTTTCATCCTCTATGGACTGTACCTGAGTGGGATGTTTTTTAATGAAAAGGGGATGCTTGTTATGTTATATCCTTTACTCAATTCCATCCCTTGTATGATTTTACCCTACGCTTTTAGGGAACTTGCGGTGGGAACACACTTGCATGAAGGCTGAGTCGGAACATCAAGACCTGCCAAGATGTTGCTCCCGACAAGAAACCTTGTCGGGCTAGTTGCAAGACTTTCATTGTTGAGCGGACTCGAAACAAATTAAGGGCGCAACTTAGCCACGAGCCGATTCCTCCGCCCACAGGTTTTCCATACAAGGCACAGTCGTTCAAGGAGTATAACTTTAAAAATTTAAAACTAACTATGCTCAAACTTTGGCAACTTAGCTTTTCTATCGTTTGTGTCCCGGCAAGGCTTATGCTTCTTTGAACGACGCCTAGTCCACATCATTATCTTCTCCTTCTCCCCCCTGGTGAACTTGTGGGCAGAGGAATCTTCTCTTTGAGCGAAAGAAAGAAGAGAAAATAAAGTTATGGAGCCTTAAGGCTCGTTATTGCTTACCGGGGGCGAGTTCTGCACAAAGTGTCAGTGTATACATGCTAAAAAGAAAAAGGCATGAAATTTGACAACATGTACTGAACATACGATCTTTACTTACGCACGGGATCTGCGCCCGGCTTTGTACAAAGGGTTACACGCATCAGCGGCAAGGCTTGTACAAAAGGTGGTTGCCGGAACGGGTCCCAGCAACCGCGCCTTATGGGTAAAACTTGCGAAGATGCTCTATGTTCCAGGAGTTGCTCACTGGAAAGCCATCTTCGGTCTCAAGGCGGACAGCGCCGGGCCTAGTGACTCGTTTTACCCGATAAGGGCCTTCCCACTTTGGCGTCAACTTGTTGGAACTCTTGGCGGATTGAACACGCCGAAGAACAAGGTCGCCTTCCTCGAAGCTTCTGGCATTAACTTTGCGGCTATGGTAGCGACGCAAAGCTTGCTGGTAACGAGCAGCTCGTCAAAGACAACACGAAGGCGATCTTCCTCGAGGAGGTCGTCATCTTGCCGCAGCTGCTCTTGCTCAAACTCATCGTGGCGAGCACTCGAGGCGATCCGCATACCACGAGTTCGTGGGGAGAACTGCTACGCTCCATAGACAAGAGCAAAGGTGTATCCGCTAGTGGCTCGATTTGGCATCGTCCTGATCGACCAAAGAACCACCGGCAGCTCCTCGATCCAATTTCTTCCGCACTTGCGCAGCCTGTCGAAAGTTCTGGTCTTGAGCCCGCGCAGCACTTCAGTGTTTGCCCTCTCCGCTTGACCGTTGCTTCTCGGGTGAGCAACAGAAGCGAAGCAGATCTTAGTGCCAAGATCTTGGACGTACTGCATGAAGGTGCGGCTCGTGAATTGTGTGCCATTGTCGGTGATGATCCTATTAGGGACTCCGAAACGGCAAACAATCGACCTGAAGAACTTGATCACGACCGTCTGTCACCTTCCTCACTGCTTCCACCTCCGGCCACTTCGTGAACTTGTCGATTGCCATGTACAAGTACTCGAAGCCCCCGACAGCTCGGGGAAAGTGGCCGAGGATGTCGAGCCCCCAGACCGAAAATGGCCAGGATAAAGGGATTGTTTGGAGAGCTTGAGCTAGTTGATGAATCTGTTTGGAGTGGAACTGGCACGCTTCACACTTGGTTACTTGCGCAGTTGCATCTTGGAGGGCTGTCGGCCAAAAGAAACCTTGCCGGAAAGCCTTGCCGGCAAGTGCTCTTGCGCCAATGTGGTGACCACATATGCCTCCATGTATCTCTGCCAACAGCTCCTGTCCTTCTTGCAGGCTTGGAGGTCATGGCCCTTGGTGCGATGGATCTTGCAGTACTGCTTGCCGGAGTCGTCCTGCTTGTCGGCGGCCACCACAGCCCCGCCAGAGTCACCAGCTTTGGCCTTGTTGGCGCCGCCTCCGTTGCCGGACTGCTCGACGACTAGCACATCCTTAGCTTTCCTCTTTCTGTTATTCCGCCTCCGGTTCTTCTTTGCCGGAGGGGCGTCCTCACTGTCAGATCCTTCTGCTCCCGCGTTCTCTCCGAGGAGTTTCCTCCCCTCTTCAGCCCGTGCACACTTGTCGGCCAGAGCATAGAGCTCGCTGACATCTCTGATTTTGCACATCGCCATCTCCTCCTCATCCTGCGTTACGACGTTCGATGGAACGCGCTAATAACCATGGCGGGGTGGACGCTGGGATGTTGCGCGCACTGGCTGAATCTCTCATGTACTTGAGCGGGGTTCTCCTTCTTTCTGGGCGAGCAGATAAAGATCGCTCTCCTGGCCATGGGGTTTGTGGCCGCCTGTGAAGGCGCCGACAAACTGATGGGACAGGTCCGCCTACGAAGAGATGGAGTTGTCCGGCAAGTGCATGAGCCAAGATCTGACGTTGGGCTTGAGCATCAGCGGGAAGTAGTTGGCGAGGATCTTCTCGTCGCGTCCCCCGGCAGCCTGCACCGCGATGGTGTAGACGCTGAGGAACTCCGACGGATGAATCCTGCTATCATACTTCTGCACGTCGGCTTGAAGTTCTTGGTCTTGGGCCCTTTGGACTGCCGCAGCTCACGGGTGAGCGCAGGGCAACCTACGCGTCGACAAATCGCTGGTTCCTGGCGCATGCATATCAACATGGGCCCGGCGCTGGTCGACCGACGTCGCGCTTCTCTTCGACGCTGATGCAAAGGCGGCGGCCAGTGTCGTCGTTCTTGGAGAACTTGGCGTTGATCGCGGCGAGCTCGCAAGTCTGATGACGCGGTGGAGTCGGTGTCGAGGTTGGCCCGGCGATTCGGCGATCTTGGCCTTCGGGGCATGGAGTGCACAGTGGTGGCACCCCCAGCGGTCTTGTCGGTGTTGGCTCGCGCCTGGGCGTCTTGCCAGGGCTTCGATGTGCTTGGTTGCCGGGGCTTGTCGCCGTTGGCGAAGCCGATGAGGCTCTGAATCATGGCCCTCCAGTCGTCGATCTTGTCTGGCGCTGGAAGGTAATCTAGAAGCAGCTGAGCTCGGGCCAGCGCTTCCTCTGGAGTTTTTGGCGGCGGGGGCGAACGACGCGAGGTGCGGGATATGCTCAAACTTCTAACAGTGTTAGAAGGAGCAACATCTCGCCCAGGCGATCGTACTGCGCTCGTGCCAGCATGTTGGCCTTGAACGTCCCGCGATCCGCCGGCTTGGCCTTGTTCCAACGCGAGCATGGTGCTAGGAGCACCATGGCGTTGGCGATCCTGCACCTCCTGGGAGGGGTGCGGTGGATGTACGGACGCAGAAGCTTGCGGGGCCTTGTCCTTGGACCTGGTGACGATGTGAGTCCCATCGTGGGCGCCCGCTCCTCCGCCGGCGTCTACTCCTCCGCCCGTTTGCTCCGGCGGTGGTGGGATCGACGTGGACGGAGCGGCCACTTCCGAAGGCTTCTTCTTCGGTGGCATGTCGATGAAGATGTTGATGTAGCGAGAGACCGGATCAGTTCAAGACAACCTCGGCGCCCCTACGGGCGCGCCAAAGATGTCGTGGGAAGCGAACACCTATGGGGCGGGCCCTTTTCGTCCGGCGGGGGCGGAGGGCGCATGAAGAGCAGATCGAGGTCGAGCACGCGAGGGATTTTACCCAGCTTCGGAGCTCTCCGGAGAGATAAAACTCCTACTGCTGCTTTGTGTTTCTATTCTGTTCTTGCTCGGCGTGTGGTGTGTTGTAGTCTCGAATGAGTGAACCCCTTCTACGCGCGCATGTGCCTCCTTTTATAGTCTAAAGGGTCACCGACAGGTGGCAGCGAGAGAGGGTAAAAAGTAAAAACGGGGTTGGTACAACCGCTATCAACAGTGCCCCCTACCTAACTCTGACGGCAGGGGACAAGGGCATTTAATGCCCGTCCGGTCGCCCCAACAGTGCAGGAAGCGACCGTTAGGGGCGCCACCGATCGCCACGATGGCCTCCTTGTCAGCTCCATCCGCCACCTCGCACCGCTTGGCTGCACAGCCGCCCGACACGTGCGCCAGGAACGATCTTGGGGCGACACGTCGTTGGATCTTGTTGGGCGTGGATGCGATGTGGTGGCCGACGCGCAAGCGCGTTACGCGATTGTTGTCTTGTCGCACCCGCAAGATTGTCGCTCGCCGGTCCTTTGCCGGGGCGCGCGGTGCGTCGCGGCAAGTTCCTCGCAGTACCTTAGTTGGCCTTCCCGGCAAGCTCCTCTTGCCGGGGCCTTGTCTTCTCAGTTAGCGCTTTGTTCTTGAATGGCAGTAAATAGGAATAACGGAGGATCTTGGCGGATGCCCGGCAAGCCTTGCCGCAGGACGCTGCGACTGCCCGTGCACAAGTTCGGGGTACTAAAGTACCCCTACTTTAGTACACCGACAGCAGGGTACCTCGCGAGGTGCCCGTGACGCAAGACATGACGATCGAGACAAGGCGGGCGCCAGGAGGGCGCCGGCCTGCGCAGTGTCCTTGTTTCCCCTTCGGTGCAAAGGGGGCAAGCACAGGCCAAGGCATCCAGCAAAGGTTACCGTTTCAGTGCAACAAGACCAAGACCAGCGGAGCGGCAGGATGGAGGTCACCGTGGAGCCCAAGACGGCGTCACCGTTAGAGTCTTTGGCATTCAAAGACCAACTTTAGTCAGGATAAGTGTACGAGATGTTCCCCTTCAAAATGGCCAATTGTTGGTGCCCTTCCCGCTGATTATCTGGGAAGAGGCCCGGGGCCTCCCTCTATAAATAGAGCTAGCCACCACAGAGTAGGGGGATCCAGATTTTGGGTAGACTAGAGAGAGAGAGAGAGAGAGAGGCGACTGAACTCACCCAAGCAGTTCATCGCACCAGCTCAAGAACAACCCCTCGTGAGGCTGTTCTCCCTTTGTAGTGTTCATCATCAGCCCCTGAGGCAATCCACCACACCACACACTGGAGTAGGGTATTACACCACAATGGTGGCCTGAACCAGTATAAACCTCGTGTCCCTTGTGTGTTCTTCTTGCGAGCCTAGATTCCTTGCGAGGCTTCGAGACGTGAGTTGGTAGGGGAATGATCTTCGTGCGCACCCCAGAGTTCGTACCTCAAGGGTCTGCCAAAACCTGAAATCCGACATTTGGCGTGCCAGATAGGGGTGCGCCGAAATCCTTCTTCCACCGACTAGCGTTTCGTTGTCCGTCGCGCCCATGTCTGACGCTCGCCGAGCCCGCGCCGAGCGTCGGGCTGCTCTCGTGGCCCATGTCGCCCAGACGGCCCCCGTCGGCGGGCCTCCCCGTTGTTCCCCGTCGCCTGCCACCCATGCCGCCACCGGCCCGGCGGGGAAGGAGCAGCAGGCATCGTTGCTGCATCCCTCGGTGCGGCGGGAAGGCCGCACCGCCACCCCGTCGCTGACTCCGGCAGGCTCGTCGTCGCACGCTCGTCGCGCTCCCGCGGACACGCACGCCACGTTGCTCCTGGCACGTGAGCTCCTGCACTATCGCCCCGTCGACGACCTCTATGACGAGTGGCTCGCTCACATCACCGAGCTTCGTCGGCGCAGGGGCTCCCCTGTCTTTGTCTTTCTTTGCATCGCCTCCGCCAGCAGTAGCGCAGCTCCGGAGGCACCTCCGCTGCCTTTTCTTCAAGAAGGCGCCCTGGCCCCAAGGCACGTGGCCCCTGGACGAGACCCACCGCGTCCAGTGCCCGCGCAGCAAGAAAAGAGCTGCCAAGAGGTCCCTCGCCCTCAAGAAGTCGCTCGCGTGCTCCCAGCGCCAGCACGCCATGACCGCGTTCCTGCTCCAGCGTGCCAAGACCCCGCGCTGCTGCTGGCTGCAGCGCGCGGGGACCTCCAAGATCAAGCCCTTCATCACCAAAGGCCCCCTGTAGCCACTGCAGGCTGCTGCGCCTTCACCGCCGAGCTGCGCAGCGTGGCCTGGTCGGGCAAGTTCAAGCCAGATATGCCTCCTCGCTACGATGGTACTACCGACCCCGTGGAGTTCCTCCAGCTCTACGAGCTGGGCATTGAGGCGGCCAACGGGGATGAAAAGGTCATGGCGAACTGGTTTCCCATGGCGCTCAAGGATGGCGCCCGCACCTGGCTCCTACCTGCCTCCCAGCACGATCTCCTCTTGGGACGAGATGCGCACTCGCTTCATCGCCAACTTCCAAGGCACTCGTGACCGGCCCCCGGCCATGAGTGACCTATGCCACATCAAGTGTAACGCCCCGGATACAACTCTCCATATTCGTAACTCCAACTCTTGCCTTTTTCGGAGATGCGATATGAAATTTCCTTCGTGGTTGGGTTTTTGTCTTTTGTTTTGCATTTTTTTCATGTCTTGCATTTCATATCATAGCATCATGCGCATTGCATCTGCATGTTTTCATAAAGCTTGCACCCGTTCGTAGTTGCCGCGTCCCCCCTTGCTTTCGTCGACCATTCTGAGACCAACTGTGTTTTTCGTTTCCCTCTTGTCCAACCACCTAACCTCTCTTGCCAGCTCGCAGCCCCCTCGCGCGTGTGTCCGAAACTCCCCCGAACCTGACCCGGTCTGTCATTACCAATGGATCCGGATCATCTCCAAACATCTATAAAACATCTGCGTTTATTTGCTGGACTCCCCAAAGCTATTTATTCTCGACCGTCGGATTTTGATCGGATGATCCAACTCCCCTCTTTTTCATATATATATAGTCCAACCCTAAAATTGAGGAGAGATGTCCCATCCATCCTCCTGCCCGCCGCCACCTACCTACCTTCTCTCTCGGGATCCATCCTGCCGATCCATCCATCCAGTCGATCCCCACCTCCTCGAATTGCAAACCCAGACAACCACAGAGCACCTCCCACCTCGAGCTCCTGCAAGTTCACCACATAGCCTTGTGCCCAAGTCCCTCGTGCCCGTAGCAGCAGCTGAGCCCCACTCGCTGGGCTTGTCCACCTCCTCGCACCGCTGCCTTGTCAGCTACGCCTTGCCGGAGCGTGTTGCCAGGTCACCCGTCTCGCGCCCCTGCCCTCTCTCCATCTCACCGTCTCTCTCTCTAATCTATCTGCTCTCTCTTCCTTTGCCCACAGGAACCCCCATGGACGCCATGCTCGAGCTCCGCCTCGCCGCCGTTTTGCACCCGTTCCAGCCGGGAAACGGACGGATCCGTCTTCCCCGTGTCCGTCGCCTGCCTCTCCGCCTCGCCAGAGTCCAGCACATCACCGGCGGCGCTACCTCAGGACGAGCCACGCCCCGCCATGGATGCTGCCATGGACGCCGACTTCCCACTCCCGGCACCCCTTCCTCCCTTCTTGCAAGTCGCCTTCTCCTCGCCTCCTCCTCGTCGTGTTGGAGGAGACGAACGCCTCGCAAGCCTCTGCTCGAGCTCGTCGACCCGCCGCGTCCCGCGCCTGCTGGCCCTGTCGCGAGTCCCCAGCACCGCCTCCTTCTGTTCAAGCGAGGGAGACGAGCGACGACTCTTCTGCATCGAGCTGCTCTGCCCGAGCGCTCGCGTTGACCCTCTTCTTGCCTCGTAAGGCCCAATGCCAAGTTAGCCGGCCTGCCTTGGCCTCTCCATCGACTGGGCCTGGCCCATGGGTGAGCAGCCCCCTCCAGTTCCCCCTGTACACTATCAGGCCCGCCAGTTTCGGCCTGCTTCTTTTTTTTTCCAGATCTGCGAATTTAGGATTTTCCAGGAGATTACCTATTTTACACAAAAGTCCCCCATGTTCATGCATTTAATATCTCACTAACCATGCATCATATGTAAAAACTTCATATATGTAAAATGCTTAGAATTTCATCTAGTTTAATATTTTGCCACTCTCATCCATGTTTAAAATGTTTAAAATGATGTTTGTTTAAATTTGCTCAAATGTCGTGCTAAAATGATTTATTTGATAACTAAATAACCGTAGCTCCTTTTTAAATAAACTTTATATGTAAATGGGGTGAAAAAATGCCTAGTTTAACATGGTGCACTTTATTTTCCTGTTTAATAACCTTAAAATATGGTTTAGGGCAGAACGGTACCGAATCTAAAATATGCACATGGGGATTTTCCGGAATTGTTTTTTGTTGTTCCGGCCTCATTTAAACTTGCCTAGATAGGTAGTTTTATTATGCTTCACCCCTTTCCATGTTTAACAACGTTTAATATTGTTGGGTACATAAACAAGAGAGAACTAAATAATTGATGTGGTGTTTCGTGAATATGCAACTCGTTGCATATTGAGCTCCACTTAATTTGTAGTGTTGTTTGTTGCACTTTGCCATGCCATGCTCTTTAAACCGGACATGCATCATACTTGGTTGTGCATCATGCCATGTTTATGCTTGAGTGTTTACCATGTTGTTTGTTTCTTTCCGGTGTTGGTTCTTAGTTCCGGTAATGTTGAGATTGTGAGGATTCGTTCGACTACTCCCGTTCGTCTTCTTCATGGACTCGTTCTTCTTCCTAGCGGGATTTCAGGCAAGATGACCACTACCCTGGATCTCACTACTATCATTGCTATGCTAGTTGCTTCGTTCTATCGCTTTGCTGCGCTACCTATCGCTTGCTCTTCAAGCCTCCCAATTTGCCATGCCAGCCTCTAAACTTTTTCACCCTTCCTAGCAAACTGTTGCTTGTCTATGTTACCGCTTTGCTCAGCCCCTCTTATAGCGTTGTTAGTTGCAGGTGAAGTTGAAGATTGCTCCATGGTGGACAGGATTATGTTGGGATATCACAATATCTTTTATATTATTAATGCATCTATATATTTGGTAAAGGGTGGAAGGCTCGGCCTTATGCCTGATGTTTTGTTCCACTCTTGCCGCCCTAGTTTCCGTCATACCGGTGTTATGTTCCCAGATTTTGCGTTCCTTACGCGGTTGGGTGATTTATGGGACCCCCTTGACAGTTCACTTTGAATAAAACTCCTCCAGCAAGGCCCAACCTTGGTTTTACCATTTGCCTCACCTAGCCTTTTTTCCCTTGGGTTTCCGGAGCCCGAGGGTCAACTTTATTTTAGCCCCCCCGGGCCAGTGTTTGTCTAAGTGCTGGTCTGAACCGAGCAGCCTGCGGGCCCTCCTCGGGGAAACTCGAGGTATGGTTTTACTCGTAGCTTGACTTATCTGGTGTTGCCCTGAGAACGAGATATGTGCAGCTCCTATCGGGATTGTCGGCGCATCGGGCGGCTTTGCTGGTCTTGTTTTCCATTGTCGAAATGTCTTGTAAACCGGGATTCCGAGACTGATCGGGTCTTCCTGGGAGAAGGAATATCCTTCGTTGATCGCGAGAGCTTATCATGGGCTAAGTTGGGACACCCCTGCGGGGTATAAATGTCACACCCTGATTTTCATGGCACAACACTTAAGCTGATAAATCATGATAAAATGTGGTTTGACAAAAACTTTTGTGTGTTTTGGTCCTTGCTTGATTTGATTTTTGTCTGCTGTTTGCAAGTGCTCTAAAAATAAAAAAAATCCTCCAACTCCTATACTTCATCTCCTTGATCCAAAACCTTTTCCCAATGATCATACCATGTGTACAGAGCAATATAGTATTTTCTTACAAAAATAATTTGGCCAAAAAGTATTTTCAAAAATAAGTTTTCCAAAACCCCTGAATTGAGGATTGCTTTGCAAGTACTTAGTTAAGGGCAGTAAAAATCTTTCAAAAATATATTTGACTCCTATTAGATATAGGATACCCGAAACCACAAAAATATAATTTTAAAAGTTATTTTCCTATTTTATTTAAAAGCTTTTCTTAAGGCCGAAATGGTCTTTAATAGGAAAAATTATTTTATTGTTTTAAAAATATTTGACAAAAATCAGGAAACTCAGTGGACATATATTGTCCATACATAAGAGTTTCAACACATGGTCATGTTCAAAATATTGGTCAAATACCTCAAAAACCCTTTCTGGATATTCCAAGCTTTTGAATTATTTACAAAGGAAATATTCTCCAAAAATTCCAAGAAAATTCTATCATGTCACATATGACATATTAAATGATCATGCCAAGTCTCATGACTTGGAGAACAAGATAACATCATCAAACCCCCTCAAAACCATTTCTGTCCATTTTGAAGTTTGAGCAACTTTACATTGCCAAACATGTCAAAATGTTCTCAAACCTTGTGAACATGCTCAAATGGTCTAATAATGCATCTAGACCAAATGGCACAAGTTGGAGAACAGGTTAACTTGATCAAAGTACCTCAAAACTCTTTCTGTCCAGAACCAAATTTGAACAACTTTGCACTGCCAACTTTTTGTCCTTGACCCCAACTTCTGTGATCATGTTCACATGACCAAATGAGGTCACTACACCAAGTGGTTCATCAAGGAGAACAGATTTTCATGACTAAATCTTGGAAAGCCCATTTCTGCTGATTTCTAGGGTTTACAAAAGTTGCATTGGCAACTTTGCCCAAATGAGCTCAAAATGGGTGGAAGGCCCTAATTGTGTGTGCCATTTCACCCTGTGGAGCCTCATGACAAATGGAAATAATCTTCTTGCCCAAACCAACATCAAACACCTTCTGGTAATCTTTAAAAGTTGATGTTTTCACCTCTTTCCTTGTTCTCCATGAGCTCAACTTTTTACCACAGCCCCTCATAGTCCCCTTGCACGTCCAGTAGCAATGGCAAGTCCATAGCTCAATTATTGGAGGGGTAAAACCCCACTTTCCCCCTCTGGACAGCCCTTTTCTCTCTCCCTCAACCTCTCTCCTCTCCTAGTGGTTCACCAGGGCATCCAAGGCCACCACCCCTTTGTTTACTCACCCCCGAAACCCCCAGACACAAAAGGACATGCTCATGGCGCTTAAACAATGCTAGTGTCTGCAAAGCTCGCGCTCTGGAGCACCTTCTGATGCTCTCTGCTTGTAGCTCACCCATGCCAAGGGCATACGACAGCCTTGGGCGTCGGGGTGATGTCTCCCGACGTGGCCTCGGCGTACGGGACACGGCACGCTGCCGGACCCCTCCAGAACCTCTCTCCTCCCCCCTCTGTAGAGCTCACAAAGCGCGTCCGTGGACGCTGCCCACGGAGCACCGGCGCCTCCTCCATATAACCCATCCCCCGAGCTCTCTATTGCCTCGTTTGGACCCCTCTATCTCCCGTGAACCTCCTGGACAGCATCCCCCTCCCTCTCGTGCTCTCCAGCACCCCCCCCATGGACAGAATGCGACGCTAGCCTCCACTCCGATTCGGGCAAGGACGAGGTCCTCCCCACCTCCTCTCCCCTCCAGAAGAACCGCCAAATCCCGGCGACCCATTCCCCCGCATCGCCCAATCCGCCGGGGCACCGTACCTCCTGCCCATCACCTTTGAGTAGCCGTCCGCCGAGGCTGGTGCAGGCGCGCCCGCCATCTCCGCTGATCCTGATGAGCTCCCCCGACGCGCCGCCCTCCGGTGGCCCCTCCGATGGCCGCAGCTTGGCCGGAGGTGGCCTGTGTCGCCAGGGGCGAGCGTCGGCCTCGCGCGGCCAAGGCGTCCCCTTTCCTCTATCGCGGGAGCGGGAGGAGGAAGATGACCCTGCGGGGGCCCCCACATGTCAGCGAGCCAGCCAGTGGGCCCCGACAGTTTAAGTGGAAGCGCCTTCAGCCGGATCCGCTTCCCCTACGCGTTGGCGTACTTCCGCAAAACCGCCTTCGGCGTGGCAGCCGGCCTGTGTGCAGCCGAGCAGCTGAGCTGGCCCAGCGGTTTCTGGCGCTAAGCCTCGCCCGACGCGTATTATAAGGTTAAGCCTTTTTTCTTTTTCTTTTTCCAGCAAGCTTCTAAAAACCACAAACAAATCAAATAAAGTCCAAATTGGGTTATTCCAATTTCTAGTAACTCCATAAATCATGCCCTACCACATGGTGCTATTGTCACATTTTTACAGAAGCTTTTTCTTCACAAATATTTATCAAATCCTACTTTTCCTATTTCTGTGATGAACTTTAGAAAATCACAGAGAGCCCATTTTTGATCCAAATGCCATGATTCAAATTCCTAGATGCATCTAAGTTCAAAACTTAGTTTTTGAACATTTTTACTAATACTTTCTGTATCACCTCAAATAATGGTCCATTTCTTTATATATAGCCAACTTTGCAAACTCATAGGAAAATCATCTCAACTCCAAATCCAGTGAAACCAATTCCTAGATGCTTCTAAAATCATCCTTTGTTAAATGGGTGCCTTTGCTCATTTTTCAAAAATATATTTCTGTACACTTCTTGCAAACCCATAAATCCCTTGATTCCATCATATTGAAATGTTCAGAGATCTCCATTGATCAAATCCTAATGAAACCACTTTGGTCATCCCTCATATGACCAGAGGTATCCCAGAAAAGTCCAACTCATATTTTTAGAGCACTTTTATTTCCTGCCTTGTTGTGTTGCTTATTATGGTTGCTTTCGACGATAGTTGACGAAGTAGACGGAGTACTTGGAGAAGGACCAGAAGATTTCAAGACTCTGATGAACCAGGCAAGTAGCCCTTTGACCATGTCTATGAAACCCCTTTTTTTATGCATGTCATATATATAGCTCTTTATTATTGTTGCATCGGAATCATGGTGAGATGGTGAACCACGTGGGTTGGTTGCCTCTGTTATTTCCATGTTGATGCTTGCATTGTGCATGGCCCTACCTTCTTATGAGGGTTATGCCGGTGGGAGTAGATAGGATGCTAAAGTAGTTGCTACGCAAAAAGGGACGGGTTTATGCATGGTGAAGGAGACAAAGCTTTTTCAAAGACTTTTCGAAAACCCCATCGGGTGCCACTTATGCCCGAGGGAGATGATGAAACGGGTAACCACTTGATGACGAAGTGGTGTACCGAGGCAAGTGTGTGTTGATTTCGAAAACGGATTAGATTTAAGATTTGTCGACTGACCCAACCTTACATGCGCAACCACTCTACCCTTATATGGGAAAGGGCATTATTGAGTACTGTCGGTGTCAAAACTGGCGGATCTCGGGTAGGGGGTCCTGAACTGTGCGTCTAGGCAGATGGTAACAGGAGACGAGGGACACAATGTTTTTACCCAGGTTCGGGCCCTCTCGATGGAGGTAAAACCCTACGTCCTGCTTGATTAATATTGATGATATGGGTAGTACAAGAGTAGATCTACCACGAGATCAAGGAGGCTAAACCTAGAAGCTAGCCTATGGTATGATTGTTGAGATGTATCTTTGTCCCACGGACTAAGGCCCTCCGGTTTATATAGACACCGAGAGGCTAGGGTTACACAGAGTCAGTTACAATGGTAGGAGATCTACATATCCGTATTGCCAAGCTTGCCTTCCACGCCAAGGAAAGTACCTTCCGGACACGAGTCGGAGTCTTCAATCTTCTGTCTTTGTAGTCTGGGAGTCCGGCGGATATTGATAGTCCGGCTGTCCGGACACCCCCTACTCCAGGACTCCCTCAAGTACCTAGACCGATACTAGCTTGGAGCCCGAATTACTAGTGACGGGGGAGAGTTGGTGCTCTCTCTAGGGACGGGGTCGTGCAAGGTAGGGAGGCCATGACCATTTTTATGGGGCACCGGACACACCGTTGGTACCCCATGCCAGTGGTATGTGATAAGTATGGGAGCGAGGCTCCAAAAAAGTGTTATGTAAAAAGTTGGGCACGGGGGTTACTGCCAATCGAGTGGACTCCATGTTAGTGTCGTCTAGGGGAAGGTAGTGATCGGGTGCTTACCCCGGGTACTTGAGGTACTGCGGGTCGTGGATGACACGGAAGTTCCCCGGATCTAGTGGGTAAAGTGTGCAACCTCTGCAGAGTGTAAAACTATTCGAATAGCCGTGTCCACGGTCAAGGACAGTTGGGCGGTGCTGCTTAAACTACATCCAGAGTTTTCAACCGTGTGTGTGTGTGTGTGTTGATGAAACTACTTGGGTCAGGTCAAAGGACTTGACATGTTGGAGATGGGTTGTTGCCCACTCTATTTATGTTGGGTTGGTGCCCACTCTATTTATGTTGATATCTGTAACCTGTCCTCATGGTTACTTAAATTCTCTTGATGCATGTCTTACAAGTTGTTGAACATGTCATTGCACTCAAAACTAGCTTTCTGCAAACATCTACCTATATCATGCATTGTTACATCTTGAACCAAAACATGGGTTGCTTGCGAGTACATTCAAAGTACTCATTGGCTTGCCACTGGTTATTTAATTGACCGGGCATGGAAGAACAGGATGCGATGAAGAACACTTGGTGATTTAACATGCGAGCTAGGACGCTTCGGTAATGAATGCTGTAGGGTTAAGGCAGATGGCATGGGTCCAAGTTATCGACAAAGATTTCCGCTGCGATGTTATACTCAAGACTCGACCATAATGGTCTTACTTGTGTAATACGGTATGTATGGATGTAAGACTCTTGTTATTCAGCTTCTATGTGTTCAGTGAGCATTGATCTCTGGGATCACTGTACACGTGCATTCGGTGATCTTGACTTATGAGTCGGGGTCCCCACAATAAACTTTCGAGAGCCGTGCCCGCGGTTATGTGGCAGATGGGAATTTGTTAATGTCCGGTTGTAGATAACTTGACACCAGATCCGAATTAAAATGCATCAACCGCGTGTGTAGCCATGATGGTCTCTTTTCGGCGGAGTCCTTGAAGTGAACACGGTTTTGGGTTCTGTTTGACGTAAGTAGGAGTTCAGGATCACCTCTTGATCATTGCTAGCTTCACGACCGTTCCGCTTGTTCTTTTCTCACTCTTATTTGCGTATGTTAGCCACCATATATGCTTAGTCGCTGCTGCAACCTCACCATTTTACCCCTTTTCCTTTCCCATTAAGATTTTCTAGTCTTGTTACCCATGGTAATGGGATTGCTGAGTCCTCGTGGCTCACAGATTACTACAAGAACAGTTGCAGGTACAAGTTTTGTGATGATCATGATGCGAGAGCGATGTTTGCTTGTTTTGGAGTTCTTCTTCTGCTTCTTCTTCGATCAGGGGATAGGTTCCAGGTCGGCAGCTTGGGCTAGCAGGGTGGATGTCGTTTGAGTTTCTGTTTGTGTTTCATCCGTAGTCGGATGGTGCTCTTATGTAAGATGATGTTGTATTCGTGTGGCATTGTATGCCTTACGTATGTATCCCTATCTATTGTGTAATGTTGATGTAATGATATCCACCTTGCAAAAGCGTCTTCAAGATGCGCTTCTATCCTTGGTGGGACCTTCGAGTTCCTTTAGGATAGGGTCGCATCTTGGGCGTGACATCAGGCAACATCCAGGAGAGACCATGCAAAAGTACATCCAGCGCTTCAACAACGCCCGCCTCAAGATCCCCAGGGTGACTGAGGAAGCCATCATCTCAGCCTTCTCCGATGGCGTGCGTGACATCAAGATGAAAGAGGAGCTAGCGATCGATGAAGACCTGTGCACATCTCTGGAGCTGTTCAACTTGGCGACCAAGTGCGCCAGGGCTGAGGAAGGGCGCCTCTTCCTCCTCGAGCTTCCAGCTGCTGATCCGGAAGAGAAGAAGCCCAAGGTCAAGGACGTGAAGCGCAAGGGAGCTACTGTCCTTGTAGCGGAGCCAGACACCAAGCGAGGCAGGGATCAGCTGGAGTCATCCAAGGGCAGCCGGTACTGCGTGTACCATGACCTCCACACCCAGAACACCAACTAATGCCAAGAGCTGAGGGTTGTGCGAGATGGGCGTGTCGGCCGACACCCCGAGCGCAATGATCGGGGCTATGGCCGAGGAGGAGGAAGAGGTGGAGGACGATGGGAAGACCGTGGCCCTCGCCAAGGGTGGCGTGACCGACCTCGCGAGGACCATTGGCAGGACCAGCCTCATGAGGGAGGTTGGAGGGATCATCCTCGCGAGGACCGCCCGCAAGGCAACGTAGGCCTCCCTCGTCTGCCACCACCGCCAAGGAGGGATGAAGACCAGCATCAGGACAAGGGGGCTGGGGGCTTCCAGGAGCCGCGCGCAATCACTTGCATCCTGGGCGGCGCCCAGGCCCCATCCTCACAGCGCATCTTCAAGCAGTTTGCTCACGAGGTGAATGCAGTCCTCCCCAAGCTTGAGGCCACGCGCCCTCTCAAGTGGTCTGCATGCGCTATCACGTTCAGCTCAGCGGATCAGCTCAAGTGCGCGGCAATGGCCGGAGTCCTCCCAATGCTTTGTTCCCCAGTCATCAGCAATGTGCAAGTCACCAGGACCCTCATCGATGGCGGAGCAGGACTCAACGTCCTGTCCGTCGAGACGTTCAACAATCTCTAAGTGCCATATGATCAGCTTCAGCCGACCAAGCCTTTCTTGGGAGTCACTGTTGGTTTCACCATTCCGATAGGGCAGGTTCGCCTTCCTGTCACCTTTGGGCAGCGCAACAACTACCGCACCGAGCTCATTGACTTCGACGTCGCCCACATTCGCCTACCATACAATGCCATCCTCGGGTACTCGGCCCTAGCCAAGTTCATGGCAGTGACTCACCATGGCTACAATGTCTTCAAGATGCCTGGAAGCGGTGGAGTCATCACAGTCCCCTGTGAAGAAAAGGATGCAGGGTGTTCTCTTGAGCATGCCTTCCAAGCCTCGGCAATCGAAGACCCAGATCACAGGAGCGGGAGCCTTCCCGAGGCAGTCCCTAAGAAGAAGAAGACTTCACCTGGCCCAAACTATCAGGAGGCAGGCACCTCCAGAGGCGTTGCGTCAGGATCCGCACCCGTTCAAGGGGCACCACCCTCTGTCGCATAGGAAGGCGCGCCCGGCGCCCTCCTCGGGCAGGGCTCGGGGGCTCTCTCCCGGAGGGCCACCAACTTTGCCAAGGTCACGACGGAGGCGCTCGGGCACTACTTGGAGGCGTTCTTCAAAGCACGTTTCCCTCAGGAAGGTATGAGGCAAGGAGGGCCAAACCCTCAGGAGTTCATCGCAAGAAACACTCAGGAGCTACAAGAGTGAAGACTCATGCGCGGTAGCCGCCGCTTGCCCACCGTAGCCCCTCATCCAGGCAAGGATGGAGGGCTGCGTGTCTGCATCGATGTGCCAGGGCTCAACCGAGCCGCGTCTCAGGAGCGCCTCTGGCCTTCACGTGTGGGGTGTTGCGAGGGTCCACCTCACAGCTACGTTCGCATGCCTTTCGGCCTGCTGAACGCGGCCGTAGCTCATCAGCGCCTGCTGAGGAGCATTCTGGACGCTCAGGAGGCCAGGCATTGCGCGGTCCTGGTGGAGATGGAGATGGTCCTCGAAGATCCACCTGCGCCCCCGGAGCCTCCCGAGGCTCCTGGTCCCGGGAGCTCGTGAGGGTTGGCTTCCTCACCATGCGTCGTCCGCTACTTCAGCATCCCTTCATATCCAACGATATCACGTGACATCTTTCAAAGTTCTATTTTCAGCTGGGAGCACCCACAGGGCCGCATCATTCCCAGGTCGCGTGGGTCCGTCCCTGCGGCATGTATCCGTTTTGCTTATGTTCTTTGCCTACCTTATTGGGGGCGCCCCTCGGGCTGCATTATCCCCAAGCTACTCGGGCCGGACCTAGTGGTGTTTGCTTTTTCCGCATCTATCTAAATGGATTTGCTCCTCCATGCTTAACCTGATTCCCATGATTATTGTCTGCTGCCTATCGCGGACCTCTCCACTCTCATGCAAAGCACTTGCACGTTAAAAGGGGGGTTCCTGAGCATCGCGACTCGGGGGCCCTTACTGGCTCTCCAGCCCTCACCCCCTGGCCTGACCCACGGCATCGCGACTTGACATACCAACGGCGGCTGAGCTTGCTTGAGGGCCGGGACCTGAGGACGTAGAGCATTTGCATTCTAACCACCTTGCAGGAACATACCATTGATAAAGGCCCAGAGCCAGGCACAATCCGCCTCGAGGTAGGTCCTTGTGAGTCCCGCGCTAGCTCACGGGTGCCCAGATACACCTCTCCAAGCCCTACTGTGCCGGCCACGTGTCAGGGCGGGGTTGTACACGCCCCGGGGGCTCCTCCCGGAGGGGAGCCCCCTCCCACACACCAGTGGAAGCACCATGCTCCGCTGGCTGACGACACTGCCGAGGAGCGGCTATGCCCGTACACATACGGAAGCACTATGCTCCGCGCTGGTGATAAACAACTAAGGGAGGCCCATGGCTGTATCAACCTCAGGGAGCCCAGAGCTCAGTGTCCGCACCATCGCAACTCCCTCGGGAGTGCCGCGAGGGGATGGAAGCGGGCTGCGCCCGCCACGCTGGCGCATGCCACTCAGCCAGGTCCCTCGGACCTGGTCATCGCGCGCCCCTCCCCGAGCGGCGCCAAGGTATGAAAACATGTTCGAACGTCAAGGCGGACTCCTGAGCATCGCGACTCAGGAGCCTAACTGGTCACGTAGCCCCTCACTACTTAGTTCCGAAAAGCTAACAGCGGTTGTGGTATGCGCGGGGCCGGGCCCTGCCGACGTAGAACGACAAATCCACTCCTATGCCTCCCTTCCCTACTTGCTGTTTGCGGCGTCAAGGGGACTCTGAGCATCGCGACTCAGAGCCTAAGCGGTCACGTAGCCCTCACTCCTTAGTCCCGCCCTGGTTTCGGTCGGGGCTAGCAGCGGCCGAGGTATGCTGGGCCGGGCCCTGCCGACGTAGAACACAAGCAAATAGGAGGGGAAAATGCAAATTCTAGGGAATCCAAAAGCAAATATTGCAGGCCATAGATTGTTTCACAACGCCAAACACAAGTTTAAACGCCTCCACGAGGCATGGTGCATGTTGCTGGAACTAAGACAGGATAGAAGCCGTGAAGGGATCACTTTCCGGTGGCGCCGTCGCCTGTAGTGGAGTCACGCTGGGCGGCTCCACCTCCTGAGGCCACGGAGCTGGCGGCATCACGCCCCAGCCAGGTGCTGAAGGCACGGAACCTCCCCAACAAAGCCTTAGCTCGTTCTTTCACAGCATCAACAGCAGCAGCGTCAAGGTCGCCGCTCACAGGTTCCAGCAGGCTGTCGAGGTCGACGTTGGGGTCGCAAAGGTAGACGTGGCTGAGGACATGCCCAGCGCTGCAGAAGACAGTGCACGCGCCTCGGCCTCCGCCATGGGACCAAGGCCGTTCGCGACATCTTCAAGTGCATGGACCAGGAAGGGAAGCAGCTCGGCGGGGCTGTCCTCTGCGCCAGCCAACGGCTTCTCTAAGCCGCCCTCATAAAGCATCTTCAGCGCGGTGCGAGCTTTCTCCTCCAGCTTTGCCAAGGCCACTCGATCCTCGGCGAGGAGCTTTGCCTTGCCGTCTAGCTCGGTCCTCTCCGCCTTCAGCGCCTACTCCAGCATCTCCAACCAGCCATGACGGTCATCGAGCTCGGTGTCCCGGTCCCTGACGGCAGCCTCCCGAGCGTTCATCTCCTTCTCCTTCTCCTGGCGGTCGCGGACCTCCTTGGCGAGCTCGTGACACAGGCCTTGCAGCTCGTCCTCCAGTGCCTTGCAGCGGCCCCGAGCATCCGCAGCGTCGCCCAAGGCAGCGTCGCGAGCGGCCTTGGCCTGGGAGGCGGCTTGCTTCTCCTCATAGGAGGCCGACGCGGCCTGGCTCAGCGCCGCTCGGACGGAAGCTTCAGAGCGGACCCAACCAGAGGCTAGCTCCAGGCGCCCAGCCACCAGGCGGGGGTCCGCACTCTGAAGATCCTCCCGCAACTGGCTCAGTTCGTTGGCAGCCCGGTCTAGGACGGCAGAGGAAGCAGAAGAGATGGGAGCCGGCGGAATAGGCAGAGAGGACGGCAGTGTGATCACAGCCTGGGAAGAAGGAACCCGCTGGGCCTTGGCCACCTCGGCGACAGCATCAAGCGCAGGCACCTCCAGATTTAGCGGGGCCACGGGGGCTGACCCCTCGCCGGAGCATCCCTGCTGGGCTCACGAAGACGACAGGGCAGGGGAGGCACGAGCCTCGCCGCCTCCTATCCCCGCAGATGAAGGCGCTGCCCCGGCACGCGAACTCCCTCAAGCAGGGCCGCCGAGGCCCCTTTCAACCTTTTTGCTGCAGGCGTTGGCCTGGCCAAAAGGATGCAGACGTCAAGCCGTGGCGACAGAAACAAAGCAAAACACGAATCGAGCACTTGCTGGTCGTTGTTCACGGACTCAAGCAGCCTCCGGCCAAACTTGAAGCCCGAGAGCCTATAGCTGGGGTCAGCCTTGGGAGGCTCGGAGGCAGAAGGCACGTCGGGAGGGCCGGAGCTAGCCTCAGACCGCCCCGGGACCAGAGCAGACCCTGGGGAACCAACCCCGTCCTGCCCTTCCTCGGGACAAAGGGAGAGTCCTCCCCGCCTCGCCTGGCACCGGCCTCGTCGTCGTCCAGCATGGAGCGGAGGGCGCGGGACCTACGCCGAGGGAAGGACTTCCCCGACTGCTCGTCGGTCGCCTCAGAGTCAAGCTCTTCTTCCTCCTCCTCTTCTTCCTCCTCATTCCCGCTGGAGTCGTCGGAGGACACGTTCACCGTCGCCAACACCGCCAGATCCCCGAGAGCTTCTGCGGGCACCAGCCCCTCACCGTTGAAGGTGGGCATGGCATTCACCACCTGCTCCCAGTCGTTGCGAAGGAACAGGGAGCGCCCTCCGGGCTCGCCACGTCTCCCCCAACCAAGGAATGGAGAGCCGCGGCCAAATCTTCGTCGGCCAGGGCCTCAGATCTTAGGCGAAGGGCGGCATCTGCTTCCCCAAGCCTCCAAAATGGGAGCGAGTGCTCCCGGAGTGGAGCCACGCGGTGCTCCAGGAACTCCCTCAGGAGCGTAGCCCCGGTCAGCTTCGCCGCCCCCAAGTTGCCTGGCCTCAGGTCCGTGTTCATGCTCTTCAGCACCACCTTCCCATGGGGGTCGTCAAGCTCTGCGCGAGACCACGCATCAATGGCCTTGGGCTGCCCCGTAGGCAGCACCAGTCGAGGCTGGATGCGCCCAACATCCACCATGACCCACTTTCTCCGGAAGCCTTCGATTCTCTTCCCAGGCTTTGAGATGGCATTGGAGTTGGAGTATGCAATAAAGCTCGCACATGCGGTGATGTGGGCACCAGAAACTCGGAGGGAAAAGTAATGACGCAGCAAGGCCACCGAGGGCATCACTCCAACATGAAACTCACAATAGTAGGCAAAAATCGCCAGGAGAAGAACAAAGTTGGGTTGGAGGTGCAGAGCTTGCAAGTTGTATTGGCGAAGAACAGCAAGGAAGAACTCGGAAAAAGGAGGCACCAGACCAGCGATGATGCCGCTCACAAAGAGTGGGTAGAAGGTGCTCCCCTTGCCTTCAGGCTGGGCGGAACCAGCCTTGAGCACAGTCGCCCCCTCGTTGCCCTGTGCCACCGTCATCAGGGGCGTGAGGGCGAGATTCTTCTCTGACACATTCGGGGGATCCAGAGCCGGTGACTACCAGGCCTTGGTCGGGGTCTTGCGAGGCGCCATGGCTTGTCGGATGGAAGGGATCGAGGCAGATCTAGAGGATTTCGGAAGCGAGAAGGAGAAGAGCGAGAAAGGGGATCTGGAGCAAGGCGAACAAGAACGAAGCAAGTAAGTCTAGCCCGGGCACCCCTTTTTGTCAGATGGACGGTTGCCGAGGCGTCGTGGGGAAGTAGAGACGCCCATGTCCAATCAATCACCATGCGGCGCCCAAGGCCGCAGGCTATTGGGGCCCGCGGTGCTTCGCACTTGTCCCTTCGCTTCTTTGCTAAGCCAAGTCCGGGCGCGCCTTGGGCCCGGGGGCTACTGTCGACCTTCTGGGAACGGGGGTCCCCAGACTTGCTTGCCTGCTGGCTGCGGCGTGGCTCAAGCGAAGGCCCAGTGCAGCCCAGCTTCATCAGCTCAAGCTCAAGACCCTCGCGAGGGGCCAAGCCTCGTGGGGCGGACGACAGGAAGCTTCCTCAGGAGCAGCCTCATCAGGCGGGCTCGCGAGGAGGCGGAGAGATCAAGGCACGGTACCTCGCGAGGTGCCCATGACGCAAGCCATGACGATCGAGACCAAGCGGGCGCCAGGCGGGCACCGGCCTGCGCACTGTCCTTGTTTCCCCTTCGGTGCAAAGGGGGCAAACACAGGCCAAGGCATCAGGCAAAGGTTACCGTTTCGGTGCAATAAGACCAAGACCAGCGGAGCGGCAGGATGGAGGTTACCGTGGAGCCCAAGACGGCGTCACCGTTAGAGTCTTTGGTAGTCGAAGACCAACTTTAGTCAGGATAAGTGTACTAGATGTTCCCCTTCAAAATGGCCAATTGTTGGCGCCCTTCCCGCTCATTATTTGGGAAGAGTGCAGGGCCTCCCTCTATAAATAGAGCTAGCCACCACAGAGTAGGGGGATCCAGATCCAGATTTTGGGTAGACTAGAGAGAGAGAGAGGCGACTGAACTCATCCAAGAAGTTCATCGCACCAGCTCAAGAACAGCCCCTCGCGATGCTGTTCTCCCTTTGTATTGTTCATCATCAGCCCTTGAGGCAATCCACCACACCACACACTGGAGTAGGGTATTACACCACAATGGTGGACTAAACCAGTATAAACCTCGTGTCCCTTTTTCTTCTTTCTAGCCTAGATTCCTTGCGAGGCTTCGAGATGTGAGTTGGTAGGGGAAAGATCTTCATGCGCACCCCAGAGTTCGAACCTCAAGGGTCTGCCGGAACCCGAAATCCGACAGGTACAATGAGGCAGGCACGGGGAGGAGGAAATGGAGTGCCGGGCGAGTTGGCGGTGGTGGTGAGGGGGCACTAGAGTGGCTAGGGAGAGAATAGAGGCTCGGGAGAGCCTGAATTTAGGCTGAGCCCGACGGCGGCGCTCCGACCATTGCGGTGGATGGAGGGAACGGGGAGAGGGATGGCCCAGTCTGGGCGACGTACGGGAGAGAGAGAGAGAGTGCGAAGGGGCTCCAAAGGGAGGCCTTGGGCAGCCTTATATGGTGAGGCCACGACTCATTGTGGATATGGCCTATGGGTGCCCGCGGAAATGGTCTTGGTGGCCACGGGAGGACACTCGGGGCTGTCTGCGGTGTTCCTAGGCGTGTAGCTGGGTGCAGGGAAGGGAGAGAGAGCGGGGCGAGCTGCTGGTGGAGCCACGGGCTCGAGCAAGCATTAGCCGAGCCGGGCGGCTCTGGGCACGCACCATAGGAGGTGAGGGAGAGGGAAAGAGGAGGGGACCTGCATGGCTATCACGTTGCGGACGTCTAGGGCCTCGACTGGCGTGAGGGGGAGTGTCACGCCCAATATGCGACCCTATCCTAAAGGTACTCGAAGGTCCCACCAAGGATAGAAGCGCATATTGGAGACGCTTTTGCAAGGTGAATATCATTACATCGTACCATTACATAATAGTTGGGGATATATACAAGAGGCATACAATGCCACACAAATACAACATCATCATACATAAGAGCAACATCCGACTACTGACGAAACACAAACAGAAACTCAAACAACATCCACCCTACTAGCCCAGGCTGCCAACCTGGAACCTATCCCCTAATCGAAGAATAAGCTCAAGAAGAACTCCAAAACAAGTAAACATCGCTCTCGCGTCATGAACATCACATTACCTGTACCTGCAACTGTTGTTGTAGTAATCTGTGAGCCAAGAGGACTAAGCAATCCCATTTCCATGGGTATCAAGACTAGCAAAGCTTAATGGGTAAGGAATGGATAAGGGGTGCGGTTGCAGCGGCGACTAAGCATGATATGGTGGCTAACTTACGAATACAAGAATAAGATGAGAAGCTACGCAAACGGTCGCAGACTAGTGATGATCAAGAAGTGATCCTGAAACTACTTACGTTCAAACATAACCTAAACCGTGTTCACTTCTCGGACTCCGCCGAAAAGAGACCATCAAGGCTACACATGCGGTTGATGCGTTCTAATCAAGTCAAGTGTCAAGTTCTCTACAACCGGATATTAACAAATTCCCATCTACCACATAACTGTGGGCACGGCTCTCGAAAGTTTATACCCTCCATGGGTGTCCTGATGTCTACTATGCAACCTTCTTCTTGTAGACGTTGTTGGTCCTCCAAGAGCAGAGGTTTGTAGGACAATAGAAAATTTCCCTCAAGATGGTGATACAAGTGCAATATGGATGACGGATATAGGTTTTTGTAATCTGAAAATATAAAAACAGCAAGGTAACAAGTGGTAAAAGTGAGCGTAAACGGTATTGCAATGCTAGGAAACAAGGCCTAAGGTTCATACTTTCACTAGTGCAAGTTCTCTCAACAATAATAACATAACTGGATCATATAACTATCCCTCAACATGCAACAAAGTGTCACTCCAAAGTCACTAATAGCAGAGAGCGAACAAAGAGATTATTGTAGGGTACGAAACCACCACAAGTTATCCTTTCTGATCGATCTATTCAAGAGTTCGTAGTAAAATAACACGAAGCTATCTTTCCGTTCGATCTATCATAGAGTTCATACTAGAATAACACCTTAAGACACAAATCAACCAAAACCCTAATGTCACCTAGATACTCCAATGTCACCTAAAGTACCCGTGGGCATGATTATGCGATATGCATCACACAATCTCAGACTCATCTATTCAACGAACACAAAGTACTTCAAAGAGTGCCCCAAAGTTTCTACCGAAGAGTCAAGACGAAAACGTGTGCCAACCCCTATGCATAAGTTCACAAGGTCACTAAACCTGCAAGTTGATCACCAAAACATACATCAAGTAGATCACGTGAATATCCCATTGTCACCACAGATAAGCACATGCAAGACATAGATCAAGTGTTCTCAAATCCTTAAAGACTCAATCCGATAAGATAACTTCAAAGGGAAAACTCAATCCATTACAAGAGAGTAGAGGGGGATAAACATCATAAGGTCCAACTATAATAGCGAAGCTGGCGGTACATCAAGATCGTGCCAAATCAAGAAGACGAGAGAGAGAGAGAGAGAGAGAGAGAGAGAGAGAGATCAAACACATAGCTAATGGTACATACCCTCAGCCCCGAGGCTGAGCTACTCCTCCTCATCATGGAGAGCGCCGGGATGATGAAGATGGCCACCGGTGATGATTCCCCCCTCCGGTAGGGTGCCGGAACAGGGCCCCGATTGGTTTTTGGTGGCTACAGAGGCTTGCGACAGCGGAACTCCTGATATAGGTTATGTTCTGGGGGTTTCTGTATATATAAGAGGTTTTGGCGTCGGGGACAAGTCAGGGGGGTCTCTGAGGCGGCCACGAGGTAGGGGCCCATGCCCAGGGGGTAGGGCACGCCCCCATCCTCTTGGACAGCTCGGGACTCTTCTGGCCCAATTCTTTTACTTCGGGGGCTTCTTTTGGTCCATAAAAAATCATCAAAAATTGGCATGTCAATTGTACTCCGTATGGTATTTCTTTTCTGTAAAACTCAAAAACAAGGAAAAAACAAAAACTGGCACTGGGCTATAGGTTAATAGGTTAGTCCCAAAAATCATATAAAACAACATATAAAACATACAACTTGGATAATATAATAGCATGCATACTTCATAAATTATAGATACGTTGCAGACGTATCAGCATCCCCAAGCTTAATTCCTGCTCGTCCTCGAGTAGGTAAATGATAAAAGAAATAATTTATGAAGTGTGAAGGCTAGAAGGTGCACAAGTTTGATCAATGATAATTTCAATCACCTTTTCTAGCATCATTATATGTCATAACAGTAGCTCATCTCATAACACTCCTCATGATCAAATAACAAGCTATTCACATGTTTAAAGCATAGACAATAAACTTTCTTGAAAACTATCAAACTATGTTCTCAGTCATTAAACAATTGCAATTCATCTTATTTTCAGGAAGGGTCTGCTACGTCTTGAGCTTGCGTTGGTTTTCCTTGAAGAGGAAAGGGTGATGCAGCAATAGTAGCGCAAGTATTTCCCTCAGTTTTTGAGAACCAAGGTATCAATCCAGTAGGAGGCTCCTCAAAAGTCCCAGGCACCTACACAAACAAACAAGAACTCGCAACCAAAGCAATAAAGGGGTTGTCAATCCCTTCATGGACACTTGCGAAAGTGAGAACTTGTAGAGATAATATGATAAGGTAAATATATTTTTGGTATTTCATAATATAGATAGGAAAATTAAAGATGCAAATAAAAGTAGATTGAAAGCTTATATGATAAGAGATAGACCCGGGGGCCATAGGTTTCACTAGTGGCTTCTCTCAAGATGGCATAAGTATTACGGTGGGTGAACAAATTACTGTCGAGCAATTGATAGAAAAGCGAATAATTATGAGATTATCTAGGCATGTGTAGGATCGAAAGTATGTCTAGAGGGGGGTGATTAGACTACTTGACAATATAAAAATTCAGCCTTTTGATAAAGACAAGTTTTTGGCAGATTCACGATTATGATCAAGTCAAGTATCACCCTACACATGCAATTCTAGAGTATAGGCAGCGGAAAGTAAATTGCACATGTAGTAAAGAGAGGTGGAGAAGAGCAAACACAATTTGGAGACACGGAGGTTTTTTCTCGTGGTTCCGATAGGTGGTGCTATCGTCAATCCACGTTGATGGAGACTTCAACCCACGGAGGGTAACGGCTGCGAGAGTCCACGGAGGGCTCCACCCACGAAGGGTCCACGAAGAAGCAACCTTGTCTATGCCATCATGGCCTACGCCCACGGAGGGCTAGCCTTACTCGGGGTAGATCTTCACGAAGTAGGCGATCTCCTTGCCCTTACAAACTTCTTCGCTCAACTCCACATCTTGATGGAGGCTCCCAAGCGACACCTAACCAATCTAGGAGGCACCACCTCCAAAAGGTAATAGATGGTGTTGATGATGATGAACTCCTTGCTCTTGTGCTTCAAATGATAATCTCCCCAACACTCAACTCTCCTCACCGATTTGGCTGTGGTGGAAGAAAGGATTGAGTGGAAAGCAACTTAGGAAGGCTAGAGATCAAGCTTCATATGGTGGGAATGGAGCAACTTGATCTCAACACAAGGGTAGGTAGTTTTCTTCTCGTAAATGTAAGGTAGGAGTGGAAGTACTTTCGATGGCTCTCTCCACGAGTGAAGAGGGGTGGAGGGTATTTATAGTCTCCACACAAAATCCAACTGTTACACACATTTGACCAATCTCGGTCGACCGAAGTTGACAACTCGGTGAGACCGAAAGTTCAAATCATGTGAACGTTGGGATTTTCGGTGGGACCGAAAATACAATCTCGGTTAGTCCGATTCGTCCAAAGACAAGAGCTTGCCAATCTCGGTGGGACCGACTTCATCATCTCGGTGACACCGATTTGATGACGTATGTTCTGAAGCTTGGCAACTCAAGTTTCGGTGAGACCGAGTTCAGAATCGGAAAATCCGAAATTTCTAGGGTTTGGCTTTGTGGCTGAGGTGGTTCATCTCGGTGTGACTGAGTTTGGAAAATCGGTGGGACCGAGATTACTTATGAGTGTATATTGCAGTGAGAGTTGCTGATAGTTTAGGAGATGTATCACTAAGCACTTTGAGCAACCAGATCATTAACATAACCTCATCCCCTTTTAATAGTATTGGCTTTCCTATGGACTCAATGTGATCTTGAATCACTAAACCAAAAATGGAGTCTTGAGCTTTTGCCAATGCTTGCCTTAGCATTTTGAGGGGTCCACTTCTTGATCCTTGCCATACCCATATCAATGAACTTTCTCAAATGATTCTCAAGAAACTATTAGTTCAATGATATATATGTTGTTATTAATTACCAAAACCACCCGGGGATTAGTTGCACTTTCAGCATGATCATGTATATAGGCATCACGTCCGTGACAAGTAGACCGATTCTGTCGGTGTACAAAAGTAGGGTCTCTCCTTTTGACCCCTTTACTTGTGCACGGGCAGTCGGAGCCATGCGCCATGGCCGCACATGGCAGCGCAGAGGAGGGAAGCCGGAAAGAAGCCAAAGGCACGAGACAAACAAGGCAACATCAAGGAACAAGGCCACAAAGCGCAAACTGGAGAAGCAGGTTTCCCCGGCAAGGCCCTTGCCGGGGCAACTCGCCCACACTAGCGGAGCGAGCCACCCTCAAGCCCATGGTTTCCAATGTCAACAACCACGTTGGACCAGAGCTCGGGGGGCACCTCCATGGTGGCATGAAGATCTTTGTGAAGACATGGAATGCTCAAGATCAGAAGGGGGTTGAGTGGCAAAAATCCTCACCAAGATCCTTACCGAAGAAACCCACAAGACCCACGGCAAGATCCTTGCCGGGGACGCCAGCGCGCCACAACAAGACCCTTGTTGGGCCACCTGGCAAGGCCCTTGCCGGGCCACCCGACAAGAACCTTGCCAGAGGTGACAGCAGGGCCACTTCCAGGCCCGCACCAACCATATCCCCGCCACCATTCGCATGTAGCTGCCAGGCCAACCAGCTGGGCAGGCACCTGCGTGGCAACATACAGCTTCCAGGCCAACTCAGCACACACCTGCGTGGCGGCATGCAGATCTTCATGGAGGCTCCAACACTGCGCCACCTCAGCTGCTTGCCTGCCTACATGGCACCGCAGGCATCACTCGCCGGGGCGCGTGTCGAAGTAAGGAGGAGCGGCGACGGACGGGACGGGCCTCGCTTCCATCCCCGATAAAGTGAAGGGACACCTAAGCCACGCATTAAATGCGTCTTGTCCTGTAATACGAGCAATAAGCTCGCGGCACTGTAGGCCTTTCCACCTCCTATGTGCCACTGTGGCAGCCCCTTTCGCCTATAAAAGGAGGCCCAAGGCAGACAGGAAAAGGATTCGGCTCTTTTGAACCACGCGGCATCCGTAGCTAGTTCGAGAGATCAAGAACACTCAATACATCCACCAAGCAGGACTAGTGTTTTACGCATCCTCGCGGCCCGAACCTGGGTAAATGATCCTTGTGTCAATTACTAATCCTGCTCTTCGCACAACCCTGCGCCCTGCAACCGTAGTAGTGATTCTTGTGATCCCATAGGCGTCGTTTCCCACCGACAGATTCCTGCCTGCATCTACTACTATTACTCCACACATCGACCGCTATCCAGCATGCATCTAGAGTATTGAGTTCATAAAGAACAGAGTAACACATTAAGAAAGATGACATGATGTAGAGGGATAAACTCATGCAATATGATATAAACACCATCTTTTTATCCTCGATGGCAAGAATACAATACGTGCCTTGCTGCCCCTGCTGTCACTGGGAAAGGACACCGCAAGATTGAACCCAAAGCTAAGCACTTCTCCCATTGCAAGAAAGACCAATCTAGTAGGCCAAACCAAACTGATAAATCGAAGAGACTTGCAAAGATAACTTAATCACACATAAAAGAATTCTGAGGAGATTCAAATATTTCTCATAGATAAACTTGATCCTAAACCCACAATTCATCGGATCTCGACAAACACACCGCAAAAAGAGTTACATCGAATAGATCTCTAAGAAGATCGAGGAGAACATGGTATTGAGATCCAAAGAGAGAGAAAAAGCCATCTAGCTAATAACTATGGACCCGAAGGTCTGTGGTAAACTACTCACAACTCATCGGAGAGGCCTTGGATATGATGTAGAGGCCCTCCGTGATCGATTCCCCCTCCGGCGGAGCGCCGGCGAAGTCTCCAAAATGGGATCTCGCGGATACAGAAGGTTACGGTGGTGGAAATAGTTTTCATGGTCGCCTCTGATGTTTTTGGGGTACATGGGTATATATAGGAGGAAGAAGTAGGTCGGTGGACTCCCGAGGGGCCCACGAGACAGGGGGGCACGCCCAGTAGGGGGGCCTCCACCCTCGTGGCCACCTCAGTTGTTTCTTGACTTCCACTCCAAGTCCTATGGATCACGTTTGTTCCAAAAAGATTGCTCCCGAAGGTTCCATTCCGTTTGGACTCCGTCTGATATTCCTTTTCTTCGAAACACTGAAATAGGCAAAAAAAAACAGCAATACGGGCTGGGCCTCCAGTTAGTAGGTTAGTCTCAAAAATGATATAAATGTGTAAAGTAAGGCCCATAAACATCCAAAATGGGTAATATAATAGCATGAAACAATCAAAAATTATAGATACATTGAAGACGTATCAAGCATCCCCAAGCTTAATTCCTGCTCGTCCTCGAGTAGGTAAATGATAAAAATAGAATTTTTGATATGGAATGCTACCTAGCATAATTCTCAATGTAATTTTCTTTATTGTGGCATGAATGTTCAGATCCAAATGATTCAAAATAAAAGTTCATATTGACATAATAAGTAGTAATACTTCAAGCATACTAATCAAAGCAATCACGTCTTCTCAAAATAACATGGCTAAAGAAAGTTGTCCCTACAAAATCATATAGTCTGGCTGTTGCTCTATCTTCATCACACAAAGTATTAATCATGCACAACCCCGATGAAAAGCCAAGCAATTGTTTCATACTTTAGTAATCTCAAACTTTTTCAACTTTCACACAATACATGAGCCTGAGCCATGGACATAGCACTATATGTGGAATTGAATGGTGGTGGTGGAGAAGACAAAAAAGGAGAAGATAGTCTCACATAAACTAGGCATATCAACAGGCTATCGAGATGCCCATTAATAGATATCAATGTGAGTGAGTAGGGATTGCCATGCAATGGATGCACTAGAGCTATAAATGTATGAAAGCTCAACAAAAGAAACTAAGTGGGTGTGCATCCAACTTGCTTGCTCACGAAGACCTAGGGCATTTTGAGGAAGCCCATCATTGGAATATACAAGCCAAGTTCTATAATGAAAAATTTCCCACTAGTATATGAAAGTGACAACATAGGAGACTCTCTATCATGAAGATCATGGTGCTACTTTGAAGCACAAGTGTGGTAAAAAGGATAGTAGCATTGTCCCTTCTCTCTTTTTCTCTCATTTCATTCTTTTTCCTTTTCTTTTTCTTTTTTTATTTTTCTTTTCTTTTTGGGCCCCCTCTTTTTTTTTCTTTTGGCCTTTCTTTTTTCTTCTTTTTTTCCTTTTTTTATAAAGTCCAAAGCCTCATCCCGACTTGTGGGGGAATCATAGTCTCCATCATCCTTTCCTCACTGGGACAATGCTCTAATAATGAAGATCATCACACTTTTATTTACTTATAACTCAAGAATTACAACTCAAAACTAGAACAAGATATGACTATATGAATGCCTCCGGCGGTGTACTGGGATATGCAATGAATCAAGAGTGACATGTATGAAAATTATGAAGGTGACTTTGCCACAAATATGATGTCAACTACTTGATCATGCAAAGAGCAATATGACAATGATGATGCGTGTCATATGAACAGAACGGTGGAATGTTGCATGGCAATATATCTTGGAATGGCTATGGAAATGCCATAATAGGTAGGTATGGTGGCTGTTTTGAGGAAGGTATATGGTGGGTGTATGGTACCGGCGAAAGTTGCGCGGCACAAGAGAGGCTAGCAATGGTGGAAGGGTGAGAGTGCGTATAATCCGTGGACTCAACATTAGTCATGAAGAACTCATATACTTATTGAAAAAATCTACAAGTCATCAAAAACAAAGTATTACGCGCATGCTCCTAGGGGGATAGATTGGTAGGAAAAGACCATCGCTCATCCCCGACCGCCACTCATAAGGAAGACAATCAATAGATAAAATTGTGCTCCAACTTCATCACAAAGCGGTTCACCATACGTGCATGCTATGGGAATCACAAACTTCAACACAAGCATTCTTTAAATTCATAATCACCCAACTAGCATGACTCTAATATCACTACCTCCATATCTCAAAACAATTATCAAGCATCAAATTGATCATAGCATCCAATTCACTTTCTATGATAGTTTTTATTATACCCAACTTGGATACCCATCATTCTAGGACCAATTTTATAACCATAGCAAATACCATGCTGTTCTAAGAGACTCTCAAAATAATATAAGTGAAGCATGAGAGATCAATAATTTCTTCAAAATTAAGCCACCACCGTGCTCTAAAAGATATAAGTGAAGTACTAGAGCAAAAACTATCTAGCTCAAAAGATATAAGTCAAGCACATAGAGTATTCTAATAAATTCTAATCAAGTGGGCTTCTCCCCAAAAGGTGTGTACAGCAAGGATGATTGTGGTAAACTAAAAAGCAAAGACTAATATCATACAAGACGCTCCAAGCAAGACACATATCATGTGGCGAATAAAAATATAGCTCCAAGTAAAGTTACCGATGAACGAAGACGAAAAAGGGGATGCCTTCCAGGGGCATCCCCAAGCTTAGGCTTTTCGCTATTCTTGAATATCTTGGGGTGCCATGGGCATCCCCAAGCTTAGGTTGTTGCCACTCCTTATTCCATAACCCATCAAATCTTTACCCAAAACTTGAAAACTTCACAACACAAAACTCAACAGGAAATCTCATAAGCTCCGTTAGTGCAAGAAAGCAAAACCACCACATAAGGTACAGTAATGAACTCATTCTTTATTTATATTGGTGTTAAACCTACTGTATTCCAACTTCTCTATGGTTCATACCCTTACATACTAGCCATAGGTGCATCAAAATAAGCAAACAACACACGAAAGGCAGAATCTGTCAAAAACAGAATAGTCTGTAGCAATCTGTAACTCTCGAATACTTCTGGAACTCTAAAAATCCTACCAAAATAGGAAGTCCTGTAAAAGTTTTCTATTGATCTACATCAAAAAGAATCAACGCAAAATCACGTTTCTGTGAATTACTAAAATTAGTTCCGTGCGTGCAAAGTTTCTGTTTTTCAGCAGAATCAAATTAACTATCACCATAGGTTATCCTATAGGTTCTACTTGGCATAAACGCTAATTAAAGCATAAAAACACATCTAAAAAGAAGGTAGATGATAAATTTATTAAATAACAGCAAGGAAAAATATTGGGTTGTCTCCTAACAAGCACTTTTCTTTAAAGCCTTTTTAGCTAGGCATTGAGATTTCAATGATGCTCACATGAAAGACAAGAATTGAAGCACAAAGAGGGCATCATAAAATATGTGACAAACACACTTAAGTCTAACATACTTCCTATGCATAGGCATCTTGTAAGCAAACATATTATCAAGGCAAGCAAAAACTAGCATATGCAAGGAAGAACAAAGAGATGATAGCAATCTCAACATGAAAAGAGGTAATTTAGTAACATGAAAATTTCTACAACCATATTTTCCTATCTCATAATAATTACATGTAAGATCATAAGCAAATTCAACAAAATAGCTATCACATAAAATATTTTCAACACGATCCACATGCATGCGAAGTTGACACTCTTCCAAAATAGTGGGATTAACATTAACTAAAGTCATGACCTCTCCAAGCCCACGTTTATCTAAAATTTCATAAGATTGATCAAAAATCAAATATGTTGGATCTAAAGTTGACATTCTTCCAAACCCAATTTCAATAATATTGCAAACACTATTACAGGGTTAAATAAATTTTCAAGATCAAAAGAAGAATCACCCCAATCATGACCATTACAACAAGTAGTAGACATAGCAAAACTAGCACCCCCAAGCTTAGGGTTTTGCATATTATTAGCAAAATTGACATCAAGATAATTTATGGTAACATCATTGCAATCATGCTTTCTATTCAAAGATCTATCATGAATCACTTCATGAAGTATTTCATCACAATTTTCAGATTCACGAATTTTAAGCAAAACTTCACAAAGATAATCTAGTGAACAAAACTCAATAGCAATTGGTTCATCATAACTGGATCTCTTAAAAAGATTAGCAAGAGGATGAGGATCCATAGATCTTAGCTTCTTTGTTTAGCAATAAATAAACAACTATTCCAACTAAACGACCAAACGAGCCAAGTAAGACATCAAAGCAAATGAAAAGACGAACAGAAGAAGGGCGAATAAAACAACAAGGGTGAAGTGGGGGCGAGGAAAACGAGAGGCAAATGGAAAATAATGTAATGCGAGGGAGATGAGTTTGTGATGGGTACTCGGTATGTCTTGACTTGAGTGAAGACCTCCCCGGCAACGGTGCCAGAAATCATTATTGCTACGTCTCGAGCTTGCGTTGGTTTTCTTTGAAGAGGAAAGGGTGATGCAGCAATAGTAGCGTACGTATTTCCCTCAGTTTTTGAGAACCAAGGTATCAATCCAGTAGGAGGCTCATCAAAAGTCCCACACACCTACACAAACAAACAAGAACTCGCAACCAAGACAATAAAGGGGTTGTCAATCCCTTCATGGCCACTTGCAAAAGTGAGATCTGATAGAGATAATATGATAAGGTAAATATATTTTTGGTATTTTATAATAGAGATAGGATAAGTAAAGATGCAAATAAGAGTAGATTGAAAGCTTATATGATAAGAGATAGACCCGGGGGCCATAGGTTTCACTAGTGGATTCTCTCAAGATAGCATAAGTATTACGGTGGGTGAACAAATTACTGCCGAGCAATTGATAGAAAAGCAAATAATTATGAGATTATCTAGGCATGATCATGCATATAGGCATCACGTCCGTGACAAGTAGACCGACTCCTGCGTGCATCTACTACTAAACATCGACCGCTATCCAGCATGCATCCAGAGTATTAAGTTCATAAAGAACAGAGTAACGCATTAAGAAAGATGACATGATGTAGAGGGATAAACTCATGCAATATGATATTAACCCCATCCTCTTATCCTCGATGGCAACAATACAATACGTGCCTTGCTGCCCCTGCTGTCAATGGGAAAGGACACCGCAAGATTGAACCCAAAGCTAAGCACTTCTCCCATTGCAAGAAAGATCAATCTAGTAGGCCAAACCAAACTGATAATTCGAAGAGACTTGCAAAGATAACTTAATCACACATAAAAGAATTCAGAGGAGATTCAAATATTTCTCATAGATAAACTTGATCATAAACCCACAATTCATCGGATCTCGACAAACACACCACAAAAAGAGTTACATCGAATAGATCTCTAAAAAGATCAAGGAGAACATGGTATTGAGATCCAAAGAGAGAGAAGATGCCATCTAGCTAATAACTATGGATGCGAAGGTCTGTGGTAAACTACTCACAACTCATTGGAGAGGCCTTGAAGATGATGTATAGGCCCTCCGTGATCGATTCCCCCTCCGGCGGAGCGCCAGCGAAGGCTCCAAGATGGGATCTCATGACATGTATGTTACAGCATGGTGGAAATAGTTTTTCATGGTCGCCTCGATGTTTTCGGGTACATGGGTATATATAGGAGGAAGAAGTAGGTTGGTGGACTCGAGGCCCACTGCATGTGGGCGTGTTTAGTAAGGGGGCGCCCACCCTTGTGGCCGCCTTGGTTGTTTCTTGACTTCCACTCCAAGTCCTCTGGATCACATTTGGTCCAAAAAGATCGCTCCCGAAGGTTTCATTCTGTTTGGACTCTGTTTAATATTCCTTTTCTTCGAAACACTGAAATAGGCAAAAAACAGCAATACGGGCTGGGCCTCCGGTTAGTAGGTTAGTCCCAAAAATTATACAAATGTGTAAAGTAAAGTCCATAAACATCTAAAACGGGTAATATAATAGCATGGAACAATCAAAAATTATAGATACATTGGAGACGTATGAAGGGTCTATGTAAGAGCTTTGATTTAGCAAATCCCACATAATCAACTATCATATAGTCTTCCATGATTTCTACCACTCAAAGCATATTTTTAGAACAAATATCATCCATCGAACATAGAGAAAGATAGGGGTTTAATGTTTCGCCTCCCAACTTACTTATCATATAGATAATTGTCAACAATAATAATTCATGATCAAATATATTTGAATGGCCATATATGCTTAGATCCTTCCCATCACATGATGCTTTCCAACTAAAGAGTAGGTTGGAATGAGAAGGAATACTACTGACTCTTGCATAAAAGTAAAAAATAGGCCCTTCGCAGAGGGAAGCAGGGATTTGTAGAGGTGTCAGGGCTCGAAGCTTTTAAAACAGAGATGAAAATAATTTTGAGAGGTATGCTTTCATGTCAACATAACAACCAAGAGTTCCCAATATCTTCCATACTAGATACATTATAGGCGGTTCCCAAACAGAAAGGTAAAGATTTTACTCCCCCTCCACCAACAATCACACTCCACGGCTTGTCCGAAACAACGGGTGCCGTCCAAATATCAACAATCCTGGGGGAGTTTTGTTCAAATTATTTGCGATTTTGTTTTTGATCTTTTGATCATAGGACTGGGCATCCCAGTTACCATCCATTTTCTCGTGAATGATAAGCGGAGTCCACTCATCGTGAGAATCACCCACCTAGCATGGAAGATACTGACAGCCCCTAGTCGCTACATGAGCGATTCGGGCATACAAAACAGATTATTATTTGAAGGTTTAGAGTTTGGCACATGCAAATTTACTAGGAACGACAGGTAAATACCGCATATAGGTAGATATGGTGGACACTTATGGAATAAACTTGGTTCAAGGAATTTGGATGCACAAGCAGTATTCCCGCTTAGTACAAATATTTTGGCTAGCAAAGGATTCTAAATAGCAAGCACCACATGTTAGAGCATCCATAACAATATAACTTCTATATAAATATACCCAAGCATAACTCATTATGTTGTCTTCCTTGTCCAACTTCAACTAATCTTCTCGGGTTTGAAAATAATTAATGGGGCTCACAATCATAGAAGATGTCCAAGATAGTATATTTATATGTGAAATCTCTCTTCCTTCAATATTATTTCATGAATTGTTCAAGTGACCAATACAATGTTTGCTAACCTTCAATAGATTTACCACCTCTACTTCTTATATGTGAAGTCATTACTCCCCATGGGATAAGCATATGAAACATATATAATTTCAGATTTATGACATTCAATTCGTTCAACCATTTACTCATAGGATATAAGTGAAGCACATGAGTAAATGACAAACTACTCGAAAAATATATAAGTGAAGTTGAATGAGTAGTCGAATAATTATGTAGATATGTGAAGACTCTCTCTCTCATTTAAGAATTTCAGATCTAATGTATTTTATTCAAGCAACAAGCAAAGCAAAACAAAATGTCATTTCAAGGATAGCACACATCATGTGAAGAAGCAAAAACTTAGGTTCAACCGATACTAACCGATAATTGTTGAAGAAGAAAGGTGGGATGCCTACCGTGGCATACCCAAGCTTAGATGCTTGAGACTTCTTGAAATATTATAAAGCTTGAGCTTTTGTGTCTCCTTAATTCCTCTCATATCATGGTTTCCCTAAATCTTCAAAAAACTTCATCCACACAAAACTCAACAAGAACTCATGACATAAGTTAGTATAAACTAATGCAAAAACCTTATCATTCTCTATTGTAGCAAATTACAAAAATTATTATTCAACATTTCATACTGAATGTCTCTGCATGTTTAATACTCCTATCCTCAAATAGAATCATTAAACAAGCAAACATGTGCAAACATCACAGCAATCTGCCAAAATAGTACAAAATGCAAGAGTATAATACTTCCCTAACTCCAAACATTATGAAATTCTACCACACTGTAGAAATTTATCAGAGGTCAACATGCAAAAAGTTTCAACATTTTATCATATTCTGACTTTTCTAGGGAATTTTTGCAACAGCGATAAACTTTCTGTTTTGAAACAGCAACATGTATACTTGCAAAATAAGCATGGTAAAGGCTATCCTTGACATTTTTATTGAAAATAAAATGCAAAACATTATTCTAAATAACACAAAGCAAATCCTAACAAAATAATGACTCTCCAAGTAAAACACATATCATGTGGTGAATAAAAATATAGCTCCAAGTAAAGTTTATCGATGAACGAAGATGAAAGAGGGGATGCCATCCGAGGCGTCCCCAAGCTTAGGATCTTGGTTGTCATTTAATATTACCTTGGGGTGCTCCCCAAGCTTAGGGTCTTGCCACTCTTTATTCCATAGTCCATCGAATCTTTACCCAAAACTTGAAAACTTCACAACACAAAACTCAACAGAAAATCTTATGAGCTCCGTTAGTATAAGAAAATAAATCAACACTTTTGGTACTGTTGTGAACTCATTCTAAATTCATATTGGTGTAATATATATTGTATTCCAACTTCTCTATGGTTCATACCCTCCGATACTACTCACAGATTCATCAAAATAAGCAAACAACACATAGAAAACAGAACCTGTCAAAAATAGAACAATCTGTAGTAATCTGTAACTCTCGAACAATTATATAACTCCAAAAATTCTACCAAATTAGGAAAACCTGGTAAATTTGTTTATTAATATTCTGAAAAATAATCAACTGAAAATCACGTTCCTGTGATTTATGAAAATTATTTTTGTGCACGTAAAAGTTTCTGTTTTTCAGCAAGATCAAATTAACTATCACCGTAGGCTATCCTAAAGGTATTACTTGGCACTTTATTGAAACAAAGGCTATAAAACATGATTACTAAAGTATCATAGTCATGTGAACACACAAAAACAGTAAAGGTAAATATTGGTTTGTCTCCCAACAAGCGATTTTCTTTAATGCCTTTTTAGCTAGGCATGATGATTTCAATGATGCTCGTATGAAAGATAAGAATTGAAACATAAAGAGAGCATCATGAAGCATATTACTAACACATTTATGTCTAAATCACTTCCTATGCATAGGAATTTTGTGAGCAAACAACTTATGGGAACAATAACCAACTAGCATAGGAAGGCAAAACAAGCATAGCTTCATGGTTTTCAACACATAGAGAGGAAACTTGATATTATTGCAATTCCTACGAGCATATGTTCCTCCATCATAATAAGTTTCAGTAGCATCATGAAGGAATTCAACAATATAACTATCACATAAAGCACTATTTTCATGATGCACAAGCATAGAAATTTTACTACTCTCCACATAAGCAAATTTATTCTCATGAATAGTAGTAGGAGCAAACTCCATGAAATAACTATCATGTGATACTTTATTCACATAATCAATTTGAGCATTAAAATCATTAGGACAAGTTTGATGGATATCATTACTCTCTATAGCATATATTTCATCACAATAATCATCATAGATAGGAGGCATGCTATCATCATAATATATTTTCTCATCCAAACTTGGGGGACTAAAAATATAATCTTCATCAAACATAGCATCCCCAAGCTTGTAGCTTTGCATATCATTAGCATCATGGATATTCAAGGAATTCATACTAAAAACATTGCAATCATGCTCATCATTCAAAGATTTAGTGCCAAACATTTTAATGCATTCTTCCTCTAGCAATTGAGCACAATTATCGGAATCCTTATTTTCACGGAAGACATTAAAAAGATGAAGCATATGAGGCACCCTCAATTCCATTTTTTTGTAATTTTCTTTTATAGACTAAACTAGTAATAAAACAAGAAACTAAAAGATTCGATTGCAAGATCTAAAGATATACCTTCAAGCACTCACCTCCACGGCAACGGCGCCAGAAAATAGCTTAGTTGACGGGGTGTTAGTGCCATTTACCTAGCCTCCCCGGCAACGGCGCCATGTCCTAACTTAGCCCATCACAAGCTCTCACGATCAATGAAGGATATTCCTTCTCCCGAGAAGACCCGATCAGCCTCGGAATCCCGGTTACAAGACATTTCGACAATGGTAAAACAAGACCAGAAAGACCGCCCGACTGTGCCGACAAATCCCGATAGGAGCTGCACATATCTCGTTCTCAGGGCACACCGGATGACACATCCTATGAGTAAAACCAGACCTCGAGTTGCCCCGCGGTGGCCCCACAGTCTGCTCATTTTGGACCAACACTTAGAGGAGCACTGATCCGGGGGGGGGGTTGATTAAAAATACTAGGGGCCCAGCGAAAATCCCCTATTTAAGTTTTAGTTGTTATTAGGCAAATGGTAAAACCAATGTTGGGCCTTGCTGGAGGAGTTTTATTCAAAGCGAACTGTCAAGGGGTTCCCATAAACCCGACTGCGTAAGGAATGCAAAATCAAGGAACATAACACCAGTATGACGGAAACTAGGGCGGCAAGAGTGGAACAAAACACCAGGCATAAGGCCGAGCCTTCCACCCTGTACCAAGTATATAGATGCATTAATTAAATAAGAGATATTGTGATATCCCAACATAATCATGATCCAACATGGAGCAATCTTCAACTTCACCTGCAACTAACAATGCTATAAAAGGGGCTGAGCCAAAGCGGTAACATAGCCAAACAACGGTTTGCTAGGAAGGGTGAAAAGGTTAGAGGCTGGCATGGCAATTTGGGAGGCTTGATAAACAAGTGATAGGTAGTGCAGCATAGCGATAGAACAAAGCAACTAGCATAGCAATGATAGTAGTGAGATCCAGGGTAACGGTCACTCGCCTGAAATCCCACTAGGAAGAAGAATGAGTCCATGAAGAAGACGAACGGGCGAAGACGAACCAAGCGTAGTCGAACGAATCCTCACGATCGCAATGAAACAGGAACTATCGAGAAGAAGTACAACCAGAAAGAAGCAAAAAACATGGTAAACACACAACACATAAACATGGCATGATGCTCAACCCAGTATGATGCAGTACAAGGCTATATGATGCTACTCATGGCAAGTGATGATGCATACAAGAACAACACATCAAAGCAAGGTTAAATGAGGCCGGAAACAACATATAACAATTCCGGTAAGTCCTCGTATGCAAATTTCAAAATTGGTCCAGATCTGAATAAACCATATGTTCAAGTTGTTAAACAGCAATTTAAGATGCACCAAGATGATCTACATGAAATTCTAGTCAAGTTACATATAAAGTTCATTTAATTCGGAGCTACGACCTAGAAGATATGAGCAAAACAAGTTAAACATGGCATTGATGCAAAATGCATTCAAACATCAAGGAAACACTCTCAATACATGGATGCAACATGATAAGATGAAACTACATGCAAAATCAAGCAAGTTTCATATAGAGCATGCTCAAAACGGAGCAACGGTGCAACACATACACTCCAAACAAGATATAACAATCTGCCCAAAACAGCAACTAGGCACTTTGCAATCATCAAAACAACATGCTTGAGGAATCATATGAGCATAAACTTGACATGCACTTCATTTACAGATAACATACCTCAAACATCAGTAAGGTTCATGTTCATAGGCATCAATATTAAACCAATATGATCAATGCAAAATGCAACCTTATAACATAGGGACATATACATGAGCAGAGTTAATATGCTGGCATGTTGGAGGCATGAAACATAGATGCTACAGCAACTATACATAGCAACCAAGGGCATGGAATAAAATTACACATAACAAAGAGCAAATAACATCATGCCATCACATACATATGGCTCATGGATTAGTGAATCCAACAAGACAGGATTGAATGTTGAAACAGTTTCAGGAAGTGTGAAACAGCAACAATATGGTAGCATGTTTGGAAGCATGGAACAGAGGCATATGATCTCCAAAATTAACAATAATGGCATGTAAACAAAGTAATCATATCATACTTCAAAACATGTAATTGGAGCATCTCCAGAATAGGCATATAATAACTAATATCAAGCTCACAACATAGCACCATGAAGTTAACAGAAAACTAGAACAACATATAGGCATGTTCATGGCAATGAAAACATATGCTACAGGACATATATAGGGCATCAAAGGCATGGCATGATAGAGCATAACATATATATCAAAACATGTCAACTAAGCATCTCAAGATTATGCATGGATTAATTGGTAGCATCAAGCAAACATAGCAACATGATATGACAGAAACAGACTTGACATCACATTAACAGCAAGTAGCCCACTTCAAAAGCATGATGCACTCACTACATGGCATATCAAAATACATGCATTGCACCACTGTAAAGATGGCATAAATATTCTCCTAAAACATGTAGACACGATGCTCAAAAGAAAATATCACAAAAATATATAAAAATGACAAATAGGCAAGTTACAACAGTTTTCAGCAGTTAACAGCAACATGCACTTTTGCAACAGGGAATAATATGTCAAGATGCACCCTAACATGAATGCAACCACAACCAACATGAATAGAATAACATGTGCATATCAAGATCATCACCATAACATCAACAGAGACAAAGTTATAACACTCACAAGATGCACACATGATGTTAACAATCAGCAGATTTCAGCAGTTTATATCAATTAGCAGTTTTGCAGCGAAGATTAAGACATCAATATGAACAGTAACATGACTGAAAACCACTCCATCATGAAGAGTATCCAGTGAAGAACATTTCTACATATCATACATACAATTAGGAGCAACATGTACAAAGTTACAAGCTCTAAAAAATGCCTATATGATGCTGATGAACTGGGGACTTCGCCAATTTTCGGAAAAAAAACAGTGGATGAGTGCAGGATACTAAAAGACGCACGGGGCAGGATTCAGAGGCTGCTGCACCATGGGCTTGGCCCAGGTCGACTGAGAGGTCGGGCAGGCCGTGAGAGGAGCTGGGCTGGGACGACGAAACTGGGATGCGGGGAGGTTGGGCCCACGAGGCCCATACGGGCGAAGGAGGTGGCGTCGTCCTCCTCTGCTCGATGCACAGGCTGGACCGAAGGCGCGGCAGCGCGATTCATGGCGCCTGCGAGCGACGAGAAGGTGGAGGAAGGGTCCGGCGGGCCCCTGAATGGGTCGAGGGGCCCCGGATCCAGTGGATCCCGACCGGATCGGGTGAGGGAAAAGCCGGCGGCGAGCTTCGCGGCGTTAGTGGTGAGAACCTGTGAGAGAGAGGGTTAGGGGGAGAGAGGAGGGAAAACAGGAGGAGGAGAGGGCGCGAGGGCAAGGCCTGGCCTGGACGGCGGCGGCGGAAGTCGGCGGAGTGCTCATCTCCGGCGAGGGGGCTTTGGTGGCTGGGCGGCGAGGATGCGGCGGCGGAGTCGAGGCACGGGCGAGTGTGTGGATGGGATCCGGGCGGCGACAGGGACGCGGGCGCTCGGGTCTCGGATGGGCCTAGCGGGTCGGCCCCGGGCCTAAGCGGGCCGTGGCGGCGCAGGAGGGACGCAGGAGGACATGGGAAGTCCACGTGGCGCCCGGCTGTTGGAGGGGAGCAGCCGTGTGAGGCAGCGCAGCTAATGGCTATGTGCCAAGTGGCAGGGATGAGGTGGCCGACGCTGAATTTGATGGGGGCGGCGGCGGCTGGATGGTGGAGGTGGCGGCTGTGGGTTGGGGGCGCAGAAAACAAGGAGGGGAAGAAGGAATGTCCAAATTTGGAAGGGGGGGGGTTCTCCTTTTATAGTTAGGGTTAGGGTTTAGGGTGATCTGGGGGCTTTCGGAGCCCTCCGATCGCGATCCGATGGCACCGGTCGGAGGGGGGGTCTAGGCAGGCCTAGGTGGGCTATGTAGAGGGGCTAGAATTTGAGGAGAGAAGAGATGTTCAGCCCGAGAAGGGTTTCCGGAGACCGAAAACGTCCCATGAATACACCGGCTATGTTGCGGTTGTATGTTTAACGGTTGGCCTATCAAACGGACTCTGAATGCAACAAAATTTGACAGGCGGTCTACCTACACTATAACAAGATTGCACGCTAACTTTCACCCCATTCCAAGAACATTTTTATGCCACTCACTAAACAAGATCTGGGAGGTGCGGCGGGCGCGTGTGAGTGTATCTGTTCTCAGAACGGACAACGGAGAGAACTGGGGCAACCCAAACGGATGCAAGTTTTGAAAAACATGCAGATGAAATGCATATGATGACATGGCAAATTGAAACACACATGCAAATGACATGGCAATGACAGCGAATAACTAGAAGACTTCTGGCACATCCGTCTCGGGCGTTACAGGGAGGCTCGAGGTGGTCGGGGTCGCGGCGTCAATGGTCGGGAGTACACTGACGTGCTCCAGAGCACGTCTTTGGCTGGCATGGCATGCCTTTTTGCGGAATGGGCGCGACCACTTGTGTATGGAAGCTGCAGGGGGAGTAAACATTGGGAAAGTGGCATTGGATGCCTTGTGTGCTCTCTGGAAGAGACTGGAGGTGGAGAGAGAGGGGAAATGCTGCTGTCCAGAGAGGAAAAATGGGTCTCTGCCCCTCTTAATCATTGCTCCTGGGGCAGCAAAGCATGCAGGAGGTAGAGGAGGGGCAGGATGAGGCTGTGGGAAAAAGTTCAGCTCATGGAGATTAGTGGAAGGGGTTGAAACATGCATTTTGACATTCTGCCAGAAGGTATTTGATGCTAGTTTAGTGAAACAAATGGATTCCACTTGACATGAGAATCAATAGAATAAAATGAATAATTGAGGATGATCACCAAGTTTGAGCTCATTTGAAGAAAGTTGCCAATGTAACTTTGGCAAACCTTAGAAATGAACATAAATGGATTTTACAAGATTTAGTCATGCAAATCTTTTCTCCTTAATGCACAACTTGGTGCAGTCTCATCATTTGAGGATTTGAACATGTCCACAAAAATTCAGATCAAAAGGAGACACTTGGCAATGTAGAGTTGCTCAAATTTGGTTCTGTACAGAGAGGGTTTTGTGGCACTTTGCTCAAGCTAACTGGTTCTACATATTGTGCCACTTGATCTAGATTAATTATTAGACCATTTTAACATGTGTACCAAGTTTGAGATCATTTGGACATGTTTGGTCGTGCAAAGTTGTTCAAACTTGGAAAAGGACAGGAATGGTTTTGAGTGGGTTTCATGGGGTTATACTATTCTCCATGACATGAGACTTGTCAAGATCACCAATACTTTGACCAATACTTTGAACATGACCATGTGTTGAAACTCTTATATATGCACAATATATGTCCACTGAGTTTTGCTAGGTTTTTCCCAAATATTTTTAAAGCATTAAAATAATTTTAACCTATTAAAGACCATTTCTGTCCTAAAGAAAGAGCCTTTAAAAATTAGGAAAATAACTTCTAACATATATTTTTGTGGTTTTTGGTAGTACTATACCTAATAGGATTCAAACATACTCTTTGTAAGATTTTTCATACCCCAAATCAAGTACTTGTAGTGCGAACCTTAATTCAGAGGTTTTTGGAAAAACTAAATTTAGAAAATAGTTTTTGGCTAAATTATTTTTGCAAGAAAATTCTATACTGTACTATATACATGCCATGATCATTGGGGCAAAAGTTTGGAGCAAGGAGATGGAGTATAAGAGTTGGAGGATTTATTTGATTTTAGAGCACTTGCAAACAACGGACAAAAAAAATTCAATTAAGCACAGTCCAAAGCACTCAAAAGTTTTTGTCAAACCACATTTTATCATGATTGTTAGCTTAAGTGTAGTGGCATGAAAATCTGGGTGTGACAGACCTACCCCCCTTAGAAGAATCTCGTCCCCGAGATTCCCAAACTAGGCGCGGAAAGGAGTATGGAGACTTGGGCTTGGGGTAGTCTTCACGTCCTCATACTGCTTCTGCTTCCGAGTGGTGCTCCTTTTAACCTTGGAGTACTTGATGGTGTGGCTTTGTGTATGACATTCTGCTTGATCCAGGTTGCTAAGGGATTTCTTGCGTAGGTCAGGTTGGGCTAATGGTCAATGGTTTGGTGATCGATGTCCTTATAGGGATCTTGCTTGTCAGGAAGCTGGAAACACTTTCGGAGTTGTGGTACGTGGAAAATGTTATGCACATTGGATAATTTTGGTGGTAACTCCAGCTGATAGCTGTCTACTCTTCGTCTTGCGGTGATCTCGGAGGGGGCCGGTAAATCTTGGTGTGAGCTTCCTTTTTACATGGAAATGCTTGGTTCCTTCGAGAGGAGTGGTTTGCAGATACGCACGGTCTTCGACGAGGAAGTTCACTTCTTGACGATGGTAGTTGGTATAGTTCTTCCTCCTTGACATGGCGGTCTTCAGACGTTCCATAACCAGCTGAATGGTTCCTCTTCCATCTTTGGGTGGACAATAAGGTCATTAAATAAAGATGACAACCAACTTGTCCAAGTACTTCATGAAGTCTTTGTTCATGAGGTACGTAAAGTAGGCTGGGGTATTGGTGGTGGTCACAGTTGAGTATGGGTCAAGGTGTTCTCGACCTAGAGCCAAAACCCATGGTCATGATTTGACCATGTTGTTGCTTGGTAAGGCTTAAGGGTTTCAAGGATTCTAGGGTACGAGTGAATGTCTGTCATCTTATCCTTGAGCACAGTTTCTGAGATGCCAATTGTTCTATCTAGTCTTCCAAACAAATCGCATCATATTTCCGAAAGAAACATCCCATATAGGTCAACTCCAATCATCTCTCATGCTATTTATATCCTCATGGCTCCTGAGAGGAGGTCTTAACAAAATCATACATGTCTACTATCCCCAAACTCATGAGTTTGGCTATCCTCATGTAAAAATCCATTGGTAGGACATACAACTGCCAAACCTGAATTAAACATGACAATCCAAGTGCTTAGCCTATCCTTCCAAGGTCCAAGATATTGCATCTCTATCCTAAGGAAACACGTCGGATGCCACTCCAAGATCTTGTTTCCTTCCTATGAATCAACTCCAACAGACAATTAACCTTCATCAATCACTACATAATCCATTAATTCAACAAATCCAATGTCTATGGTGTTCCACATGATCTACTAATGTCCTATAATCCCAGAATACTTGAATGGGCTATCTGTATTACAGTAAGTCCACCAATTCCCATTATCGGGGTCAAGTAAACTCCAAGGTCAGGCTTATATAGATCCCAAAATATACTCCGACAATTGATACAATCTCCTAGTTTATTGTCCACTGAGAAACATGGTATCATGATCGAGATCGTCAGTCCAAATCCAATTTACTCTGAACCATGTAGACTTACTCAGCATCTAGAATCCACTAGGATCACCTATTTAAATCCAAATCTACTACGGGGTGATGAAAGCTATGCTACTCTATCCACATGATCCCACCAAGTTCATCTACCAACATGAAAGCCTCATAATCCCCCAAACTGTCTAAGATAATTCCTCAAGGTTACTAGTATAGCTCCATCAAGTTATTTGTCCTCTATTCCTATATCCTCAAATTGGTCTTCCCTATGGCATCGTCAGTTCTGGTGCTATCTCAGGATGATAACGTGCTAGTTGACTATGTCCACTAGTTCCATAATGAACCCAGTGGTGAGCATGGTTACGGAGGCTTAACTGGTTTTGCAATTCTATGGGTTAAGCACATGGTTAATGATTCGAGCTGGGGTGTCTTGCGAAGTATTGAAGGGTCTAGGGATGGATTTCTAATCTTGAGGAGTAAACATATCTCTACGGGGTTGCACTTGGTCAAGGAGTCTGTAGCAAAAGTCTTCAGTGCTAGTTGGTTGTCGATGTAGAATCCTTGGTGTACCTTGTCCTGCCGGTCCTCAGCTGACGAGAGAGAGATGAGAGGGAAAAGTAGCATAGAGAGGGATTGCCTAAAGGGGGTTCTACAGTGTAGGTGCAAACAAACAAATGCCGAAAGGGCAAAACCCAAGCATTAAGATAAGAGAGGTGAATAGTCGCGTACTTGTTGCCTAGGGCAAAAGGGCGACTTATATCAAAACAAAAACAAATAAAAACAAGAAACACACAATCATGGTTCTATTCGAACCATCATAGGGACTTGACTGCTCATAGGGGGTACACGACTCATCCTACCCTAGGGGTTCTCGGACTCAGTAGTTGTGCTTGCTTCGTGCCTCGTGCAGTCTTCTGGGGTTTTCCTCAGGTGTTGCTTCGTCTCTTGTAGTTGTTCGACGGAACGATCAGGGTTGAGCCTGAAAAGTCTTTAACAACTTCTCGCATGTTTAAGTGATGACGTGAAGGTGCCTCCTCGTAGCTGGCATTGACTTGCTCTTCTATTGTCTTCTTTAACCATGACGATCCCTTTTTTCTTTTAAGGCATCAAGGGTTCCGGGTAACCAATCATTTATGCAATGACGTTAACAAGGCTTATTAGAGATTCAACCTATCGGTTACGTTGATGACAACATCGACACCAAGAGCGGGGGATGAAGAGAACCATTTACCTGCTCAATATACTGAGGCGGACCAAATGGCGAGGTTCTCATCCACTGGTGATTGCCAATACAACAACGGTAGTGACAGGGTTACTCTCTTAGCGATGTATATCATGATCTTGCATATCTTACACCTTGATCGTCATAGGAAAAGGTTGCATCATCCTGGGGCAATGTCAAGGGTGTCACCATCTTCTGAGCCTTGGTTTCCTCAAATTCTTGGGAAAGGTGTCTTCTGTCTTGTTGTGGTGTCGCCAAACGTGTGTTTAGAAGATGTGGGTGCATGTTTGGCAAGGTGTCCTCCTTCTAGATTATCCATGAGGATTACAAGGAATCCCGTGGCCAGGGGCATAAGGATTCTAGCTACCATTTAAAATTTTGAAAGGGAAGAGATCAATAAGGAAAGTATATCTTAGTTTTTGAAAAACTGAGAAGGGGGAAGACAAGTATAGATAGTTTTTGAAAATTAGTAATAGTTTTGAAAATAGTTTTACCCTAACTAACGACCATGCTAACTAAGGCTTCCTACAACCAAGATGGCTCTGATACTAGCTCTATGGGGACCCCGACTCATAAGTCGAGATCACCGAATGCACGTGTACAGTGATCCCAGAGATCAATGCTCACTGAACACATAGAAGATGAATAAGAAGAATCTTACATCCATACATACCGTCTTACACAAATTATGACCATTATGGTCAAGTCTTACATAGATAAGGCCATAAGGATTGAATACCAAATAAACTTAAGCAGCAGAAATCTTTGTCGATAAGTAGAACTCATGCCATCTGCCTTAACCCTACATGCATTCTGACTGGGAAGCGTCCTAGTTTGCATGTTCGTCACCAATGAACTCTTCCTCGAACTCCAGTTCCTCCATGCCTGGCCAATTAAATAACCAATGGCAAGTCAGTGAGTACTTTGAATGTGTCGGTGTTCTGGGAACGGGGGTCCCCAGATTTGCCTGCCTGCGGCCTGCGGCGTGGCTCAAAGGGGGCCCAGCACGGCCGATCTTCATAAACACAAGCTCAAGACCCTCGCGAGGGGCCAAGCCTCGTGGGGCGGACAACAAGGAGCTTCCTCAGGCACGGCCTCATCAGGCTGGCTCACGAGGAGGCGGAGAGATCAAGGCGGGGTACCTCGCGAGGTGCCCATGACGCAAGCCATGACGACCAAGGGCGCCAAAGGGTGCTCGCCTCACAAAGGTCCTCCTTTCCTCTTTGGTGCAAAGGGAGCAAGTGCAGGAGGGAGCATCAAGCAAAGGCATCCATTTCGGTGCAACAAGACCAAGACCAGCCAAACGGCAGGGAGGAAGTCATTGTGGAGCCCAAGCAGGCGTCACCACCAGAGCCTTTGACAGGCGAAGACCAACTTTAGTCAGGATAAGTGTACCAGATGTTCCCCTTCAAAATGGCCAATTGTTGGCGCCCTTCCCGCTCAATATGTGGGAAGAGGCCCAGGGTCTTTGCCTATAAATAGGACTAGCCACCACAAGGTAGAGACGAACGGGATCCTCACCAGGAAACTAGTAGAGAGAGCGACTGAACTCCCCCTAGTAGTTCATCGCACCAGCCAAGAACAGACCCTCGCGAGGCTGTTCTTCCTTGTATTGTTCATCATCAGCGCAAGAGGCAATCCACCTCACCACACACTGGAGTAGGGTATTACACTGCAACGGTGGCCTGAACCAGTATAAACTCTGTGTCTCTTGTGTTGTTCCTTCCGTAGTTTAGATCTTAGCGAGGCGGCAAGGAGCAGGTAGGTAGAGGGCAAAATCTCCGCGCGCACCCCAGTGTTCGAACCTCAAGGGTCTGCCGGAACCCGAAATCCGACATTTGGCGCGCCAGGTAGGGGTGCGCCGGATTTCGTCTTCCGTCGCCCTGTTCTTCTCCGACCATCGCCTCCATGTCTGACGCTCGTCGGGCCCGCGCTGAGTGCCGAGCCGCCTCGCTACTCGCCGCCGCCAGACGGCTTCGTCGGCGGGCGCCTCGCTGCTCTCTCGACCTGCTGTCAACGCCGCCACCGCCTCAAGGGAACGAGCAGCAAGCATCGCCCCAAAGATCCTCCCCGAGGCAAGACGGCCGACCGCTACCCTCGCCACCCCACCGCTTCTTCGTCTCGCGATTCCGCGCTCCCATGGAGGCTCGAGCTGCGCTCATCACGGCAAACAAGCTCCTGTGCTACCATCCGGTTGACGAGGTCTACGAAGAATGGCTCGACCGCGTCGCCAAGCTCGTCCGTGCAGCAGGGGGCTCGTCGGCGCCGTCTGCCCTGGCTGCACCGCAGACTTCCTGCTGCTGGGCGACGAAGCTCTAGGGGCGCCTCAGCCGCCTCACCCTCAAGAGGGAGCCCTGGCCCCAAGGCGCGTGGCCCCTGGGTGGAACCCGCTCCGTCAGGCGCCAGCGCGGCAAGAGCAGAGCTGCCAAGAAATCCCTCGCCCGCGAGAAGCTGCCCGAGTGCTCCTCGCCCGGCTGTCGCGACCACGCCTCGCTTCCAAAGACGTCAAGACCTCCGCTGCTCCCAGCTGCAGCGCATGGGGACCCGCAGACCAAGCTCTTCGTCACCCAAGGCCTCCTGGCTACAAAGAAGCTGCCGCGCTTTCACCACCAAGCTCAGCAGTCGCGTGGCCCGGCAAGTTCAAGCAGCACTGCCTCCTCGCCACGACGGCACGACCGACCTCAAGAGTTCCTCCAGCTTTCACGAGCTGGGCATCGGTTGCCAAAGGAGATGAGAAGGTCATGGCGAACTGGTTTCCCATGGCGCCAAGGACGGGCCCGCACTGCTCTCGAACTCGGCTCCGCACGATCTCCTCCTCGACGAGATGCGCACTCCGCTTCATCGCCAACTTCTGTGGTACTCGTGGATCGCCACCGCCGTGAGCGACATGCGCCAGATCAAGCAGCAAACTGGGAAACCCCGCGAAGTACATCCAGCGATTCAGAACGCACGCCTCAAGAGAAGGTGATCGAGGACTCCATCATCTCAGCCTTTCTCCGACGGCGCGGCGCGACGCCAAGATGAAGGAGGAGTCTGGCGATGCATGAAGACCGTGCACTTACTTGAGCTGTTCAACTTGGCGACCAAGCACGCCAGGTTGAGGAAGGGCGCCTCCTCCTCGAGCCGCCTGTCGCACCCGTAAGAGAAGAAACCCAAGGCCAAGGATGAAGCACAAGGGGCTGCCGTGCTCGAAAGTGTAACCGCACACCAAGCGGGCGAGATCAACCCAATCTTCCAAGGGCGCTGCATCACAGGTGGTACCACGACCTCCACACCCACAACACCAATGAATGCCAAGAGCTCCGAGCCGCAAGGCGTGGAGGAAGGAACACAGACGCTGGAAGACCGCGCCCTCGCCAAGGGTGGCGCGACCAACCTCGCGAGGATCGCTGGCAGGACCCGCCATGAGGGAGATCGAGGATCAGCCTCGAGGATCGCCTGCAAGGCAACGCAGGCCTCCTTCACGGCGCCGCAGCCAAGGAGAAATGAGGACCGCCATCGACGAGGGGATGGGGCTTCCAGAGCCACGCGGCGATCACCGCATCTTGGGCGCAGCTCAAGCCCCACCTCTCAATGCATCTTCAAGCTCGCTCGCTGGCAAATGCAGTCCTCCCAAGCTCGAGGCCACACGCCTCTCGGTGGTCGGCGGCACCATCACGCTCAGCTCAGCGGATCAGCTCAAGCGCGCGGCCACAGCCAAGTCCTCCCAATGCTTTGTTCCCCAATCATCAAGAACGTGCTAGTCACCAGACCCTCATCGATGGCGGGCAGGCTCAACGCCCCGTCCGTGGAAACATTCAACAATCTCCAAGTGCCCTACAATCAGCTTCACCAACCAAGCCTTTCTCCGAGTCACCGATGGCTCCACGGTCCCGATTGGGCAGGTTCGCCTCCCTGTCACCTTTGGGGCACGCCACAACTACCGCGACCGAAGCTCATCGACTTTGACGCCGCCCACATTCGCCGCAATACAACGCCATCCTCGGTACCCAGCCCGCCAAGTTCATGTCCGAACCCACCACGGCTACAACGTCCTCAAGATGCCAGGAAGTGGCGGAGTCATCACGGTGCCCTGCGAAGAGAAAGACGCGGTGTGCTTCCTGGAACGAGCCTTTCAGGCCGCATCACTGGAAGACTCGGATCGCGGAAGCAGGAGGCTTCCCGAGACCGCCCCCAAGAAAGAAGACATCATCCGGCCTGGCCCCTCAGGGCCCGCGCCTGCCCAGGGGGAACCTCCTTCCATCGCACAGGGAAGCGCCCTCGACGCCCTCCTCAGGCAGGGCTCGGGGGCTCTCCCCTAGAGGGCCACCGACCTCGCCAAGGTCACGAGGGAGGCGCTTGGGCACCACTTGGAGGCGTGTTTCGAAGCACGTTTCCCTCAGGAAGGAGCAAGGCAAGGAGGGCCAAACCCTCAGGAGTTCGTCAGCAAGGCCATTCAGGAGCTACAGGAGTCAAGAGTCATGAGAGGTAGCCGCCGCTTACCCACTGTGGCTCCCCATCGAGGCGAGGATGGTGGGCTGCGGTTCCTGATCGACATACCAGGCTCAACCAAGCCGCCTCAGAGCGCCTGCCCTCGCAAGTGGGGCGCTGCGAAGGTCCACCCCATAGCTATGTTCGCATGCCTTACGCCCTGCAGAACGCGGCTGCCACGTACCAGCGCCTCATGAGGGGCAACCTGGAGGCTTAAGAGGTCAGCGCCCGCAGCCTTGGCGGAGATGGAGATGGTCCGCGAGGAGCCACCAGCGCCCCGAGCCTCCCGAGGCCCTCAGGGCTCGGGGCTCGTGGAGGATCGGCTCCCGCAGCCCACCGAGTCTGCTACACCAACACCCCTTCGCCTTCAACATCATCAGGTGACATCTTTCAAGTTTCATTTCTAGCAGGAGCGCCTGTGGCTGCATTATTCTGCCGCAGGGTCCGCCCCGCGCGCGTATCCTTTTATTTCATGTTCTTAGCCTACTTTTTTGGGGCGCTCGGCTGCATCATCCCCAAGTCGCCGCCGCACCAGTGGCATGTATCCCTTTTACGTTTATTTTGGGCCATGCGTTCGACCCACCATGCTTGCTATTTGATGCCAATCCACGGCACCTCTTCTTCTCCATGTCGACCACTTGCACGTTAAAGGGGGGGTACCTGAGCATCGCGACTCAGGGCTCTTACTGGTTCTCCAGCCCTCACCCTCTGGCCATGTCCACGGCATCGCGAGCTGGCATACCAGCGACGGCTGAGACCAGCTCGAGGGCCGGGACCCGAGGACGTAGAGTGCCGGCATCTAACCAAATTTGCAGGAACACATCCCAAGATAAGGCCTAGTGCCAGGCGCAACCCGCCTTGAGGTAGGGCCCCGTGAGTCCCGCGCTGGCTCATGGGTGCCCAGATACACCTCGCCAGGCCCTACCGTGCGAGCCACGTGTCAGGGCGGGGCTGTACACGCCCCCGGGGCTCCTCCCGGATGGGAGCCCCCTCCCACGCACCAGCGGAAGCACCATGCTTCGCGCTGGCTGACGACACTGCCGAGGAGCGGCTATGCCCGTACACATACGGAAGCTCTATGCTCCGCGCTGGTGATAAACAACTGAGGGTGGCCCCCGGGCCGCATCAACCTCAGGGAGCCCAGAGCTCAGTGTCTAGCCTCATCGCAATGCCTCCCCTCGGGAGTGCCGCGCGAGGGGGCTGGGCACGGGGGCTGCGCCTGGGTCATGCCCAGACGCACGCCACCCAGCCAGGCCCCCCGGGCCTGGTTCGTCGCACATCCCTCCCCTAGTGGAGCCAAGGTACGAAGGCTGTTTGAGCGTCAAGGGGGACTCCTGAGCATCGCGACTCAGGAGCCTAACTGGTCACGTAGCCCCTCACCCTTAGTTCCGAAAGGCTAACGGCGGTTCAGGTATGCGCGGGGCTGGGCTCCGTAGACATAGAACGGTAGATCCACCCGCATCTCACCTCCCTAAGGAGCCACCCCGACATCTCACCTCCCTACTTGTTGTTCGAGCGCCAAGGGGGACTCCTGAGCATCGCGACTCAGGAGCCTAACTTGTCACGTAGCCCCTCACTCCTTGGTCCCGTCCTGGTTTCCGGTCGGGGCTAACGGCGGCTGAGGTATGCGTGGCGCAGGGCTCTGCCGGCGTAGAACATAAGCAAGTAGGAAGGAGTAGCGCAAATTTCAAGGAATTCAAAAGCAAATATTACAGTCCATACTGTTATCACAACACCAAATGCAAGTTTTAACACCTCCCTGAGGCATGGTACATGTGCAGGAATTAAAAGCAGGACGGGAGCCACGACGGAGTCACTTGCCGGCGGTGGAGCTGCGCGAGCGCTGCTCGCTTTGTGGAGCTGCAGGGCGGCAGCGCCCGCTTCGCTTGGTGCCAAGGCCCTGAACTTCCCAGCAGAGCCTCCGCGCGATTCTTCACGGCCTCAAAGAAGGGCAGCGGCAAGCTCGCCGCCGGGTTTCTAGCAGTCGTCGAGGTCGACATTGGGGTCGTGAAGATAGATGTGGGTAAGGACCCGCGTCAGCGCTGCAGAAGACAAGACACGCGCCTCGGCCTTAGCCGTAGGGCCAAGGCCAAGGGTGACATCTTCAAGATCACGAACCAGAAGGGAAGCAGCTTGGCGGGCTGCCCCGGCGCCGGCTAGCGGGCTCTCTGCACCATCGCCATAAAGCGCCCTCAAGAAGGTGCGAGCCTTCACCTCCATCTCCGTGAAGGCCACGCGATCCTCGGCAAGAACCCGTGCCTTGTCGCCTAGCTCGACCTTCCTCACCTCCAACTCTTGCTCCAGCGCGCTTAGGCGCTCATGACGCTTCTTGAGCTTGCGCCCCGATCTTGACGGCCGCCATGAGCCTTCATGCCTTCCTCCCGCTCTTGGCGGTATGGTCTCCTCAAGAAGCTGGTCCTGCAGCCTTGCAGCTCGCTCTCCAAATACTTTGCAATGACCTCGACATCAGCCACCTCCCAAGGCGGCGCAGGAGCAGCCTTTGCCCCAAGGACGCCTGCTTCTCCTCGTCGCAGCCGCCGAGGTTCGGACCAGCGCCACCGAATCGGGTTTTGAGCGAATCCAACCGTGGTTAAGACAAGCTACCGACCACTAAACGAGGGTCGGCGCCTGCAAGGTCCCATCACAGACGGTCTAGTTCGCAAAAAGACGATCCGTAATAAAGAGGAGGAGTCGGGAAACAGCAATGGTGGAGTAGGAGGAGAAGACGGCAGCAGGACCACAAGATCATGAGGTGGAGCCTCGCGCCCCAACGGCTGTGGTGGCAGATCGTGCAAGGGCACCCGGGAGTCGCTAGCTATGGGGCTGAGCTCGTCCCACTGGCTCAGCCAGCCTCGCGAGGATGCTCGGCAGAGAGGCCTGCAAGGCCACGGTCACCTTCTTTCATGGGCAGAGGCGCTGCCCCGGATGGAACCTCGTGAGCTCCCTTCGACTTCTTTGTCAAGGGCGCCACTTAGCCAGAGATATGAACGCCAAGCCTCAAAGAATAGAATAAGAAATAAGACAGAATCAAGCACTTATGTGTCGCCGCCGAGAGCTCGAGCAGCCTCCGGCTGCATTTGAAGCCCGAGAGCCGGCTGCAAGGATCAGCCTCAAGGAGCTCGGGAGTAGGAGGCGCGTCTCGCTGATCACCTGGGCCGGGCAGACTGCCAGGGATCAGCCCGGTCCTGTCCTTCTTCGGGATCGGGGCAGGCCCCGCGCCGCCCGCTGGCCATCATCCTCATCGCCATCACTGGAGAGAGGCGGAGAGCGGACCTGCGCCGAGGGGGAGCCTCAACTCCCCGCTTGGCCGCCTCGAGTCGCCCTTTTTCCCGCCTCCCCTTCTTCCTTCTTCTTCACTGAGTCGCTGGAGGACATGTCCACTGGTCCTGGAGCTCCACAGCACGGCACGCCCTCGCTGAAGATGTGCATGGACTCCACTACCGCCTCCCAGCCTCGCGGAGGAACAGGGCATAGAAGCGCCCAACCTCGCCACGCCGCCTCTAACCAAAGACCGGAGGATCGCAGCAGATCTCGCTGGCCAAGACCATGGGCTCAAGGGCCTCCAAATCGAAGTGGGTATCGACGAAGCGGAGCGCAGGTGCTCCAAGAATTCCTCAAGAATGAGCGCGCCAACCAGCTTTTTGCCGCCATGTCGGGCCGGCCTCAGATCCGGCCCATCTTCTCCAACACCAGCTCACATGGGTCCACAAGCTCCACTCAAGACCACTGCCTTGAGTCAAGGGTGCCCCGTGGGCAAGATCAGCCGAGGGTGGATGCGCCCAGCATCTACCAAGACCCACTTACTCCTGAAGCCCTCAATCCTCTTCCTTAGGTTCGAAATGGCGATGGAGCTACCATACGCGACGAAGCTCGCGCACGTAGAGACGGGACCACGGGAGGTCCGGAGGGAGAAGTAGTGGCGTAGCAAGGCCACTGAGGGCTGCACCCCTACGTGAGCCTCACAATAGTAGGCGAAGATTGCCAGAAGAAGGACAGAGTTGGGGTGGAGATGCAGAGCTTGTAGCTTGTAATCGCGAAGGACAAAGAAGAAGAACTCAGAAAAGGGAGGCACCAGACCGGCAACAATGGCGCCACAAAGAGCGGATAGAAGGTGCCCTTGGCCTCGTGAAGGGCAGAGCCTGCCTTGAACACCTTTGCCCTGCCGATGCCCCGCCGCCGCCATCCGGCGCACTCGGCAAGGCTCGCCTCGACATCGCTCGCGTAGTCCAAGGCGGATTTAATACCAAGCTCCGGCCGGGGCCTGGCGAGGCGCCATGTCTTGCTAGGGTGCGCGGACAAAGTAGATCTGAAGATTTCAGAGGCAGGAAGGAGAGGCGCAAGAAAGGGGATCTGAGAAGCAACCGGAGAAAGCAAAAGGAGCAAAGCCTAGATAGATGCCGCTCCTTTATCAGCGCGCGCGGTTGCTGAGGCGCCAACGTCCAATCAACCGCCACGCAGGCCCAAGGTCGCAGGCTGTTAGGCTCAAGGGCGCCAAGACTTGCCTTTCGCCTCTCTCGCCGCCAAGTCCGGGAGCGCTTTGGGCCCGGGTGTCGGGAAACGAACACCTATGGGGCAGGCCCTTCGGTCCGCAAGGGAGCGGAGGGCGACGAAGAGCAGATCGAGGCGAAAAGCACACGAGGGATTTTACCCAGCTCGGAGCTTCTCCAGAGATAAAACTCCTACCGCTGCTTTGTGTTTCTATTCGTTTTGCACAAGAGTGTAGGTGTGTTGTAGTTTTGAATGAGTCCCCTTTCTACGCGCGCATGGGCCTCCTTTTATAGTCTAAAGGGGTCACCGATAGGTGGCAGCGAGAGAGAGGGTAAAAGTAAAAACGGGGTTGGTACAACCGCTATCAACAAAGGCTCCCTACCTAACTCGACGGCAGGGGACAAGGGCATTTAATGCCCGTCCGCCGTCAAACAAAGGTAGGAACGACCGCTAGGGCGCCACCGACGCCACGATGGCCTCCTTGTCATCTTCACTTGCCACCGCACCGCTGGCAGCACAAATACCCGCCACGCACCAGAGGATCCCCGGCGACATCGCCGTCGGATGCGCCGGAGCGCATGCCAGAGTGGTCGTTTCGCCGCTGAAGCTCCTTGCCATGGCCGCCGTTCGTCGCTACCAAGAAGCTTGCCGCTCACCGGGTCTTGTTATCTTCCCGCAAGCTCCTCTTGCCGGGTCTGTTCTTCCCGCAAGCTTCTCTTGCCGACTCGCCTTTCTCGCTAATACTTTGTTCTTGAATGGCGAATAGGAATAACGGAGGATCTTGGCGACGCCTCAAGCCTTGCCGCTGGTGCTACGATCGCTGCAGGCTCAAGTTCGGATACTAAGGTACCCCTACTTTAGTACACCGACAGAGCCCCTGTGTTCGGGCCACACATCGTGCCGAAGCCATGGACCAGGCCCAAAACAGGCACGGCACACGCGCCCGGGTCCACACTAAATCTAACTCAGATTCACCGCGGTTCCCTCAGAACGCACGCCAATCGCGCGCCGGGAGAGATCGTGGGCAACTTAATTCAGGAAATGCGAACGCTCGCCTCCCTCGCTTATAAGCAGAGGAAACAGGCTGCTCCCCACCTTCGCACTTGTAGTTCCTTCCTCCGAAGATCCGCCGCCCTCCGCTTCCCAAACCGAAGAGAGCAGCGCCCGCCGCCTGGCCACCGCTGCCGGCCTCAACACCTCCAAGGCTTCCCCGCCGCTTCCGCCATGGCTCCAAAGACCAGCAAGGGCACGGGTCGAGCACTGTCGGCCCCCGAGCTCACCCCGGCGGCGCTATGGAGGAGTTCTACTCTTCCGTCGACGGAGACGCTGCCAAGATTCACGACACCGATGTTTCTCCGCCAAGCTTTATATCAAGCGTGCCCAAAAGGGTACCATTTCTTTCCTCAGTTTTCATTATGGCTCGCCCACCTTTTTCCGATTTCCTCTCGCGACATCATGAATACCTATGGGTTTCATCTTCTTGATTTCACCCCAACGCCGCTCGACAATGGCGGTTTCAGACACTCGCGAACTTCGCTGGCATCCTCCCAATGTCGCTTTTTCGCCATTATTTCACCCCGGCCGAGAAAGGGAGCCACCGGCTGGCGTAATCGCCCGACCTCCCGAATCGGTATGAAGGAGGTATATCCGACGGGCGAAGCCCGCAGAAGTGGGATGAGTGGAGGGCGGAGTGGTGCCGATCGCCGACGCCAACCCGCAGCCATTCACCAACCCGCGCCGGACCCGGTGGCGCGCGGCGCGATCGAGCGCTTTGTCGCCGGACGATGCTAAGTCAAGATTGCCACCACACGAATCCTCCGCTCAGCTTGTCGGGCTCACAGCAGGGGCGCTTGGCGCGATTTCCTTCACTGTCGTGACGCTCCTCCGAAGAGGGGAGGCCCGCCGCTGTTTGGCGGCCCGGCGGATATCACGAGGCTGCGCCCGTGCCTCAACTTCAACTTCACAGCTCGAGCTTGACGGATGCCGAGGGAGCTGTTCAAGCATGACGCCAACCATCCGTAGTGGTTCAGGTTGCCGCAGGCATCATCCCATTGTGCAACACTTCCAGCACGGTCGATCCGCGCGTTAATGATGCCGTGAGTGCGACTCGCACGGATAAGTGCAACTTGATAGAGCCCGCCACGAGTCGTCGGCAGCAATTCTTTGATAACTTGACGGAGGTAGCAGCCAACTTCGACGAGCGTAAGCTCTCACCCGCGCCACCATCGACAACGAGATGTTGTACATCGCCTCCAGGGCCGAAGAGGCGGCGGCAGCCGCTGCCGCGGGCGATTTTGGCTTCACGCTGGCGGAGGCGGATGCGGCTGAGGCGGCAAGCCTTGCCGACCGGGAAGATCTTGCCGGAGAGGTCGATGGCGCAGGGGAGCCCAAGGTCGAACGAGCGAGACTCGCCGGGGCGCGAGCGCCACCGCCCTCGAAAGCAGCTTGCCGCAGCGGAGCCCCCAGCGCAGCCCCAATTCCAACCGAGAAGGCGCCCATCGAGTTGAGATGCAACAGGGCGCAAGCGGGCCAGCAGCCGCAGCTGCCGTGGGACACGCCCACCACGACAAGTTCCGCTGTTGCTGAGCCTCTCAGCCGCACCGCAATCGGGAGGCGGGTCTTCCTGCTGCCACGCCTGATCTCCGCCGAGCTCCCCAGAACGCCCAAGGAGCCTACCTCCGCCCAAGCAGAAGGGTACCAGATTGACTCTCTCGCTACTGAGCTGCGACGAGGAGGAAGAAGAGGAGGAGGAGTAAGGCTTTTCTTCATCAGACTTTGTCTTTCTTTTGATCTTTACTTGTCTTGTATCTGATTTGCTTCTCTCTGAATCCTTGTTCTGTTTCAGGACTCTGGCCGAGAGGGCGGCGAAGAGGGCCAAGGTCCCCGTGGTTGTCATCGAGGACGATCCTGCGGTGACGGCAGAGGACACGTCCGAGACTACCTTGACGGACCCGTCCTTCTTCTCAAGAGAGCTCCTCAAAGACAGCCCCCAACAGTAAGTGTTTGGTTCACTTTTCTGCTAGGGGCGCGATGGGTGCTTCTTCTTTTGTCGACATCTTGATTGCTGATTCATTCGTAGGAGCAAGAGCAGGCTATCAGAGCAATCGTAAACCACCCCGGAGGTGCTGTCTGCTTCGACCACGCCGCCAAGTGGCGATTCTCGACAAGGAGCGCCCCGCAAGGGAGAGGTCCCTGCAAGGGATGTAACCAGTGAGCCCTTGGTGGAGGAGCCCATGGTCACAGAGCCCAGCACAGGTGACCTACCTTGTCGGAAATCTTCCCTTGGGTTCTTCTTTCTTCTTTTTTGGATATTTGCTTGACTTTTCCTTCCTCTTCCCATCCTCAGATCCCCCTCTAGCAGACCCGATGGAGAACGAGGCCACCGACGAGGAAGGCACACGCGGCAATACTGAAGATGCCGCCGCTGGCGAGGAAGAGGCCGGTGCTGATGAAACCGCCGACGAGGAAGCCGCCAAGGTTGCTGGCGCAGGAGCCGGCGAGGGGTCCGGCGGTCGTACTGACGACCCGGAGGACGCAGAGCGCAAGGCGCCTGACCGTCTGGCCGACCCTCCGCCATGATGCAGCGCATTGGCTCCGAGGAGCCCCACCAAAGATACTTGAAGGTCGGGCGAGGGCGATACATCAAACTTCCTGCATCGAGCCCTGTGGCGCTGCTGAAGGAGAGGAGTTTGACGGGAAGTACTCGCCTCGCTGGCTGGCGGTGGTTGACGCGCCAAGCAGCAGCAGCAGCGGCGAGTCCGAAGAGGAGCAGTTGCTCCGAAAGCTGGTGTCACTCTACCGCACCCGGCAAGCGAAGCTTGAGTCCCGGGAAGCGCTTGTCGCGCGGGCGGGAGTCGACATAGAGAAGCATGCGGAGGAGCTCAAGAGCCGCAACCAGGAGGCCCTCCGATCCATTGCGGAGGAAAGGGCGCAACTTGACGAGGCGAAGAAGGCGTTCATCCTGGAGAAGAATGAAGCCGAGGAGCAGCAGAGGCTCGCCGCCGAGGAGCTGTCCAGGCGAGAAGGAGAAGTGACACAGATGAAGGTGAATCTGGACAGCCACGAGGAGGAGCTCGAGGCCCGGGAGCAATCACTTGGCGGGCACTCAAGGAGGCGAGGATGCCGCCTGCTCGCCGAGGCTGCCAAGAAGGAGTTAGAGGTGAAGGTGACGCAGCTAGAGGCGGACATGAAAGGGAAGAATGATGAGCTTGCCGCACTCCAGCGCGAGAGCGAGAAGGATGCTCTTGCCCATGGCGATCTGCAAGTTCAACTTGCCGACAACATCAAGGAACCGAACGCCGCCAAGGACTCGAAGGCCGATCTCGAGTCAAGCCGCCACCTTGACGGAGACGCCGGACGCCGCCAAGAGGCGTAGAGGATGACTGAAGAAGGAGCTCAAGGGCAACGAGGAGCTGCCGACGAGGGCCGCTGAGACCCGTAACACCTTCAAGGCTACGGTGGAGCTCGACGGAGGGCCTCGCCAACATCGCCGCAGCCATCGACGAGGAGTTGGCGGAGCTGGACTTGGCGGGCTTCGGTACTCGCTAACGAAAACCTCCAGCCCAGCGCCAAGCTTACTCTCTTCTTCAGGGGGTAGACGGCCTCCAAAGAACTCCGGAAAGGATCCCAAAGAAGTCGGGCGGACGAGTCGCGCGCAATCTGGCGCCAAGGTCTTGGAGAAGGTGTTGGTGAAGATACTCTTCCGCAATCCGGCCTCGACCTCACCCGCCCTCAAGAAGCTGCCCATGGCGCCGATCTCAAGATCTCAAAGCCATTGTCGCACCCATCGTGGGACAAGGTGAATGAGGTCGAGGGTTGACGGCGAGCTGCGGATTAGGCCACCCTTCTTCTCCTTCCTTCTTCTTGCCGCTAGATATGTCATAGAACAATCTATTAGAGCCGACGTTATTTATTGTAATATAACTTTATTCCGAGTAATCGCCGCTATGTTACATCCTTTATTCGGTTCCATCCCTTGTATGTTTTTACCCTATGCTTTTAGGGAACTTGTCTGGCAAGCACACTTGCCGCGAAAGCGCCGAAAAGGAACATCGCGAGCTGTCGGGCGGTGTCGCCCGCAAGAAACCTTGTCGGGGCTAGTCGCAGCACACTTTCATTGTTGAGCGGACTCGAAACAAAGTAAGGGCGCAACTTAGACACGAGTCGGTTCCTCCGCTGTCGGTGTACTAAAGTAGGGGTACCTTAGTACCCCGAACTTGGGCACGGGCAGTCGCAGCGCCCCGCGGTGAGGCTTGCCGGGCGCCTGCCAAGATCCTCCGTCATTCCTATTTTACTGCCATTCAAGAACAAAGTGTTAATTAAGAAGACAAGGCCCGGCAAGAGGAGCTTGCCGGGAAGGGCAAGACCCCGGCAAGAGGAGCTTGCCGGGAAGGACAAAGACCCCGGCAAGTGGAGCTTGTCCGAAGGCCAACCAAGGCACTTCGTAAAACTTGCCGCGACGCCTCAAGGTCCCCGGCAGGCCAGCGGGCGGCAAGCTCGCTGGTGCGACAAGACAACGCCCGCGGCAAGGCGCTTGCCGCAGCAAGGCTGCCACTCTGCACCCAAGCTCTAGCACATCCAACGACGTGTCACCCCAGGACTATCCCAGGAGCACGTGGCGCAGACGCCAGGCAGCCATGCAAAGGCGAGGTGGCAAGCGGGTCGACAAGGAGGCCATCGTGGCGATCGTGGCGCCTCTAACGATCGCTTCCTTGCATCGTTGGGGAGACCAGACGGGCATTAATGCCCTTGTCCCCACCGCCGAGTTAGGTAGGGACACCTGGTAGTAGTTGTACCGACCTGCGTTTTTACTCTTTTATCCCCCTTTTCTACGCTGCCACCTGTCGGTGACCCCTTTAGACTATAAAATGGAGGCCCATGCGCACGTAGAAGGGGTTCGGTTCATTCGACGCATTCAACTCCACTACACGCTCACACTCTCGAGCAAGAACAAATACAAGCACAAAGCAGCAGTAGGAGTTTTATCTCTCCGGAGAGCTTCGAAGCTGGGTAAAATCTCCCTGCTGCACTCGCCTCGATCCGTTTCATGCAGGCGCTCCGCCTCCCTTGCCGAACTAGAAGGGCCCCTTGCTCCATAGGTGCTCGTGCCTCACGACATCTTTGGCGTATGTAGGGGGCATCGAGATCGCGTATCCGATCCGGGCTCGCTGCACATCAACCTCTTCATCGACATGCCACCGAAGAAGAAGGCTTCGAGGTGGCCACTTCGTCATGACCGCCCCGCCACCACCGGAGCAAACAGCGTGGGTGGACGCCCATGAGGAGCGGTGCCGACGGTGGGACTCGCCGCCACCGTGTCCAAGGACAAGGCCCCGCAAGGTTCAGCGCCTCAAGACATCCACCGCACTCCTCCTGTGAGGTGTAAGATCGACAACGCCACGATGCCCCTAGCACCGTGCTCGCTGGAACAAGGCCAAGCTGGTGGGTCGCGGGACGCTCAAGGCCAACATGCACGCCCACATCGCGGCACGAAGCGCAGGCGGTCGCCGGGCGATACGCTGCTCCTTCTAACACCGTTAGGAGTTTGAGCATGTCTCGCACTCGCCGCCACCACCGCCACCTAAGACTCCAGAGGAAGCGCCGCCCGAGCTCAATTGCTTTAGATTACCCTCCAAGACCGGACAAGATCGACGACCGGAGGGCCGCCATTTATAGCCTCATTGGCTTCGCTTAACGCCGACAAGCCCCGCAATGAGCACGCCGGTTGCCGGCGAGACGCCAGCGGGAGCCGGTGGCGATAAGACCGCGGGGTGCCACCACTGCACTCCCCGCCAAGGTTAAGGTCGCCGACTCGCGGGCCAACTCGACGCCGACTCCACCGCGATCGCCGGACCCGCGAAGCTCGCCGCGATCAACGCCACGCTCTCTAAGAACGACGACACAAAGACGCCGCACCCGATCGAAGCGTCAAGAGAAGCGCGCCAATCTGACCAGCGCCGCTGGGCCCATCTGCTGACATGCATGCGCCAGGGGAACCAGCGACTTGTCAGACGCTGCAGGTTGCCCTGCGCTCACCCGTGAGCTGCGGCAAGTCCAAAGGGGCCCAAGACCAAGAATTTTAAGCCGACGTGCTCCGAGAAGTACGATGGCGGATACATCCGTCGGAGTTCTCAGCGCCTACACCATCGCGTGCAGGCTGTCCGGGGCGCGACGAGAAGATTCTCGCCAACTACTTCCCACCGGTGCTCAAGCCCAACGCCGATCTTGGCTCATGCACTTGCCGGACAACTCCATCTCTTCATGGGCGGACTGTGCCATCATTTGTCGGCACCTTCACAAAGCGCCACAAACCCCATGGTCGAGAGCGATCTTCATTTGCTAGCCTGTAAAGAAGGAGAACCCCACGCAAGTACATACAGATTCAGCCAGTGCAACGCAACATCCCAGACGCCCACCCCGCCGGGTTATCAGCTGCTCCATCAAAACGCGCGTAATCGCAGGATGAGGGAGGAGATGGCGATGTGCAAGATCGTAGATGTCAGCGAAGCTCTATGCCCCTGGCCGACAAATGTGCACATGCCGAGGAGGGGAGGAGAATCCTCGAGAGATCGCAGGAGCGTATGATCCGACAAGGAGAAGGATGCCTCCGCAAGGAAGAACCGAGGCGGAACAATGTAAAGAGAAAGGCTAAGGATGTGCTAGTTGTCGAGCAGTCCCCAGCGGAGGCGGTCCGACAAGGCCAAAGCTGGTGACTCGGCGAGGCTGTGGTAGCCGCCGACAAGGTGACGGCCCGCAAGCAGTATTGCAAGATCCACCACACCAAGGGCCATGACCTCCAAGCCTGCAAGAAAGTTGAGCAGATGGCGGAGCTACAGAAACCTGAATATGAGCGCCGCGACAAGGAGAAGGCCCGAGGAGGTGGCGGGGGATCCGGCAAGAAGCTTCCCGCCCGGGGAGAGCGCCGCGGCAAGGCCAAGCCGTGGCAAGGAGATAGACCTCCCCGTGGCCGCGACAAGGACGAAGACGAAGATGAAGATGATGAGATGGAGGAAGACGAGGCCGACGACCAAGAGTTTCAGAAGGCAACGGAGGTGTTGTGCATCGACGGTGGTGCTTCTCTGCACACCTCGCACCGCCAACTCAAACAATGGGCACGAGAGGTGAGCGCAACAGAGCTGTCCGTTGAATCGCGCAAGCCCCTGAAGTGGTCCAGCACTCCCATCATTTTCGACGTTGAGGATCACCCTGATCGCATCACTGCGGTTGGGTGTCTGCCGATGTTGGTTTCGCCAACCATCCGCAAGCTCAAGGTCACAAAGATGTTGGTTGACGGCGGGGCCGGCCTAAATCAGATCTCTTCAGCGGTGCTCAAGAAGCTCCAGATCCCCGACAGCGAGCTCGAAGAGTCTGGTACCTTTCAAGGAATAAATCCGGGAAGGAGCAAGCCGAAGGGGAAGATCACACTGCCAAGGACATTTGGCAGCGAGCTGAATCTCGTGATGTAGAGAGTCACGCTTGACGTTGTTGATTTCGCCGCCCTACAATGGGATACTTGGCCGTCGAGCGCTCGCCAAGTTCATGGCAGCCTCTCACTATACCTACAATGTGCTTAAGATGCCTGGTCCGATAAGTGTCATTTCTGTCCAAGGCGACAAGAGGGATGCACTTATCTGTACCGACAAGATCTACCGGGAAGCAGCAGCAGCAGCGGTGCCCAAACCACTTGCCACCAAGCTCTTGAGGGAAGAAGAAGAAGACCCAGTCCGCAAGAGTAGCTCGATGCCCACTCCCGTGAAGCGCACCTCTTTGAGTGCTGCGCATCGTCAAGGACGCACCATCGAGCTCCACTGCAAGTGCAAGAAGGCAAAGACAGCCTCACCAGAGACCAAGAAAGTGGTCGCCAAGGAGGACGGCACCGGTGGTACCTTCACCATCGCTGCCATGCTTGATCCTAAATAGGAAAGCACGCTTTGCTTTCCTCAAGGGCGAATGTCGATGTGTTTGCATGGCAACCATCCGACATCCCCGTGTTCCTGTGGAAGTAATTGAGCACCACCTTGCCGCCCTGCCCTCACGTGCGGCCCGCCAGCAAGAGAGTCAGAAAACAAGCAGTGGAGAGACAAGAGTTCATTGCAGAAGAGATCAAGAAGTTGGAAGCAGCAGGCCTGGTCCGAGGAGTGCTCCATCCGACGTAGTTAGCCAATCCGGTAGTCGTGCGCAAAGCAAATGGGAAGTGGAGGCTTTGTATTGACTTCACTGATGTTAATAAAGCTTGTCCCAAAGATCCATTTCCCTTGCCGCGCATTGACCAGATTGTCGACTCCACAGCAGGATGTGATCTGCTTTCATTCTTTGATGCATACTCAGGATATCACCAGATCTTCATGGCAAAAGAGGATGAAGAGAAAACCGCATTCATCACTCCCTGTGGCACGTACTGCTTTGTGCGGATGCCTTTTGGACTAAAGAATGCCGGTTCAACATTTGCAAGAGTAGTCAGTCATGCTTTTGAGCCACAGCTGCACAGAAATGTAGAGGCTTAAATGGATGACATAGTGGTCAAGGGCAGAGACAGAGCAACTTTGGTCCAAGATTTGGACGAGACCTTCACAAATCTGCGCAAGATCAATCTCAAGTTGAATCCCGAGAAGTGTGTGTTTGGAGTTCCTTCCGGCAAGCTTCTCGGATTCTTTGTGTCCCAAAGGGGGATTGAAGCCAATCCCGACAAGATCAAGGCCATTGAGCAAATTGAAGCACCAAAGCGCGTCAAGGATGTGCGAAGGCTTGCCGGCTGTGTTGCTGCTCTCAGTAGGTTCATCTCTAAGTCTGCTGAAGCGCCCGCCATTTTTCAAAATCTTGAAAAGGCAGGTCCAATGAAATGGACTCTGTAGTGGAGGCTGCGCCACAGACTTGAAGAGATACCTATCCTCCACTCCAACGCTTGTCGCACCTAAGCCACAAGAGAAGTTGTTGCTATACTGGCGGCAACCAATCAAGTGGTTAGTGCTGCGTTAGTAGCGGAGAGGGAGGCGATGATGAGCCAGCCATGCAAGCGAGTCCAGCAACAAGCGGGGCTTCGACAAGCTCGCCCGACAAGCCTCGATCCGACAAGTTCGCTCCGCAAGGATGGATCTGTCATTGCTGAGGAGAAACAGAAGAAGATGGTGCAGCGCCCGCCTTTACTTTGTCGGTTCCTTTGCAGGGGCTAGATCAAGGTACTGTGTGCAGTTGCTTTTCGCCTCCTCATGACCTCGAGGAAGCTGCGCCATTACTTTCAAGCACATGAGATCACAGTGGTCACTCGTTTTCCGTTGAAGAGGATACTGCAGAATCCAGAAGCAACCGGCAGGATTGTCGAGTGGGCACTGGAATTGTCAAGCTTTGGCCTCAAGTTTGAAAGTACTTCAACTATTCAGAGCCGGGCATTGGCAGAGTTCATAGCAGAGTGGACGCCAACACCAGATGAAGAAACTCCGGAGAAGAGCATCCCCGACAAGGAAGTGAGCAAAGAATGGATCATGTACTTTGATGGTGCCTTTTCGCTGCAAGGCGCCGGCGCGGGCGTACTACTTGTCGCACCCACCGGAGAGCACCTCAAGTACGTGGTCCAAATGCACTTTCCCAAGGAGCAAGCAACAAACAATACTGCAGAGTATGAAGGCTTGCTTGCCGGACTCAGGATAGCAGCAGAGCTTGGGATCAAGAAGATTATTGTCAGGGGTGACTCGCAGCTTGTCGTCCCTCAAGTGAACAAAGACTATCAGAGTCCGTTGATGGAAGCATACATCGATGAAGTGAGGAAGCTAGAAACATTTTGAAAGCCTGCAGATGGAACATGTTCCAATAGCTCAGAATGACATTGCAGATGGCCTGTCAAAGTGTGCCGCACTCAAGTTACCTGTGGAACCAGGGATTTTTGTGCTCAAGCTGACTCAGCCATCTGTAACACCATCAACTGGACAAAGCAAGAAGAGAAAGTTGATTACTGGCGACTACTTTCCGGCAGAGCTCCCCGAAGCCGCCTTCAAGATGGTCCCCAGGATCAACACAGAGAGTGCTGAGGAGCAGTCTGCTCCGACAAGCCCCAGGGTTTGTTTTGTTGAAGCAGACGCTCCCGACAAGCTGTGTCCCGACACGCTTGCCGGGAACATCATGCTCCGGCAGGTCCTGCACTCTTGCCGAGAAGCGGATGTTCCCTTGCAAAGATTTGCGCCTTTAGTCCTTGTCGTCGAGCCACAGGCTCCGGCATGGGCACAGCAGATTGTCCAATTCCTTCAAACAGGAGAACTTCCCGAGGAGCAAGAGGCAGCGGAGAAAGTAGCCCGGCAATCTAGTATGTATCAGTTTGTCGATGACATACTGTACAGAAGAAGATTCAACGGAGTGAAATTGAAGTGCATTTCCCAGGAAGAAGGACAGGAACTGTTGGCGGAGATACACGGAGGCATATGTGGACACCACATTGGCGCAAGAGCACTTGCCGACAAAGCTTTCCGGCAATGTTTCTTCTGGCCGACAGCCCTCCAGGATGCAACTGCACAAGTAACCAAGTGTGAAGCGTGCCAGTTCCACTCCAAACAAATTCATCAACCAGCTCAAGCTCTCCAAACAATCAATTTATCCTGGCCATTTTCGGTCTGGGGGCTCGACATCCTCGGCCCCTTTCCCCGAGCTGTCGGGGCCTTTGAGTACTTGTACGCTGTAATCGACAAGTTCACAAAGTGGCCGAAGTGGAACCAAGGAGAAAGGTGACAAGACAACAAGAATAAGTTCTTCAGTCAATTGTTTGCCGCTTCGAATCCCTAACAGGATCATCACCGACAATGGCACACACCACGAGCTGCACCTTCATGCAAGACGCCCAAGATCTTGGCACCAAGATCTGCTTCGCTTTGCTCACCCGAGAAGCAACGGTCAAGCGGAGAGGGCGAACGCTGAAGTGCTGCGCGGGCTCAAGACCAGAACTTTCGACAGGCTGCACAAGTGTGGGAGAAATTGGATCGAGCAGCTGCCAGTGGTTCTTTGGTCGATCAGAACGACGCGTCTCTGCCGACTCCGTCGACCAGAAGAGGTAGAACTGCTCCCGCAGCGCCTTCGGGGTGAGCTCGGGGGGGAAAGTGCTTGCTTCTTGTATAGCGCCGAGCTCAGCGCCTCTGCCGATTGCAGATTTTCGCAGAGCCTTCGCAGCCTTCCCCGGTCACGGAGCCATGGCGGAAGCGATGGGGAAGGCGAGGGCGACGGCGGCGACGGCGGGCGACGGCAAGCGTGAGCGAGCTCTTTCGCTTGGGAAGCGGAGGGGAGCGGCGGGCTTTCGGAGGAAGGAACCGCAAGTAGCGAAGGTGGGGAACAGCCTGCTTCTCTCGCTTATAAACGGGGATGTGAACGTTCGCATTTCGAATTAAGTATTGACCACGTTCTCCCACGACACCGCAATTGACGTGTGCCGCTCGAGAGGACGCGGTGGATTCGGAGTGGATTTTGTGTGGACCCAGGCAAGCGTGCCTGTGCCTGTTTTGGGCCTGGCCCAACAGCGCTTCAACACAGATGTATGGCCCAGCCCGGGGCTCCTATCACAGTACTAAAGTAGGGGTACCTTAGTACCCGAACATGGGCACGGCAACAGAATACCATGGGCGAGGCTTGCGGGCGCCCGCCAAGATCCTCCGCCATTCCTATTTTATCGCCATTCAAGAACAAAGTGTTAATTAAGAAGACAAGGTCTGCAAGAGGAGCTTGCCGGAGGGAAGACCCCGCAAGAGGAGCTTGCCGGGAAGGACAAAGACCCCGGCAAGTGGAGCTTGCCGGGAAGGCCAACCAAGGCACTTCAGAAAACTTGCCGCGACGCCCCGCGTGTCCCGGCAAGGCCCGGCGGGCGGCAAGCTCGCTGGTGTGACAAGACAACGCCAAGGCAAGGCGCTTGCGCATGCAAGGCTTCCACTGCACCCAAGCTCCAAAGACATCCAACGACGTGTCACCCCAGACTATCCCAGAGCACGTGGCTAGACGCGGCTGTGCAGCCATGCAAAGGCGAGGTGGCGTTTAAGGCGACAAGGAGGCCATCGTGGCGATCGGTGGTGCCCCTAACGGTCGCTTCCTTGCTTTGTTAGGGGCACCAGACGGGCATTAAATGCCCTTGTCCCCGCCGCCGAGTTAGGTAGGGGACGGTGTTGGTAGTAGTTGTACCAACCTGCGTTTTACTTTTTACCCCCCTTTTCACGCTGCCACTGTCGGTGACCCTTTAGACTATAAAAGGGAGGCCCATGCGACGAGAAGGGGTTGGTTCATTCGACGCATTCAACTCCACTACACGCTCACACTCTCGAGCAAGAACAAATACAAACACAAAGCAGCAGTAGGAGTTTTATCTCTCCGGAAAGCTCCGGAGCTGGGTAAAAATCTCCCCCGCGTGCACTCGCCTCGATCTGCTCTGCGTGCGCCCTCCGCTCCCTTGCCGGACTAGAAGGGGCCCCCTGCCCCATAGGTGCTCGTGCCCCCACGACATCCGCGCACAGGTTTTCCATACAAGGCACGGTCGTTCAAGGAATATAACTTAAAAATCTAAAACTGACTGTGCTCAAACTTTGGCAACTTACCTTTTCTGTCGTCTGCAACCCGGCAAGGCTGTATTTTTTTTGAACGACGCCTGGTCCACACCTTTATCCTCTTCTCCCCCCCGGTGAACTTGTGTGCGGAGGAACCTTCTTTTTGTGGAAAAAGAAAGAAGAGAAAATAATGAAATGGAACCTTAAGGTTCGTTATTGCTTACCGGGGGCAAGTGCTGCACAAATTGTCAGTGTATACATGCTAAAAAGAAAAAGGCATGAAATTTGACAACTTTTGGCATAGCATATGATCTTTATTTATGCATGGGAGCTGCGCCCGACTTTGTACAAAGGGTTACATGCAACAGCGACAAGGCTTGTACAAAAGGTGGTTGCCGGAACAGATTCGCAAACGCGCTACTTTATGGGTAAAACTTGCGAAGATGCTCTATGTTCCAGGAATTGCTCACCGGAAAGCCATCTTCGGTCTCAAGGCGGACAGCGCCGGGCCTAGTGACTCGTTTCACCCGATAAGGGCCTTCCCACTTTGGCGTCAACTTGTTGGAATTCTTGGTGGATTGAACACGCCTAAGAACAAGGTCGCCTTCCTCGAAGCTTCTGGCATTAACTTTGCGGCTATGGTAGCGGCGCAAAGCTTGCTGGTATCGAGCAGCTCGTACAGCAGCCTGAAGACGATCTTCCTCGAGGAGCAGCGCGTCATCTTGCCGCAGCTACTCTTGCTCAAGCTCATCGTAAGCGAGCACTCGAGGCGACCCGTATACGAGTTCTGTGGGGAGATCCGTACTCGAGGCGAGCACTCGATTTGGCGTCGTCCTGATCGACCAAAGAACCACCGGCAGCTCCTCGATCCAATTTCTTCCGCACTTGCGCAGCCTGTCGAAAGTTCGGTCTTGAGCCCGCAGAAGACTTCAAAGATTTGCCCTCTCCGCTTGACCGCTGCTTCTCGGGTGAGCAGCGGTTTAATCGATCTTGGCGCCAAGATCTTGGACGTACTGCATGAAGGTGCGACTCGTGAATTGTGTGCCATTGTCGGTGATGATCCTGTTAGGGACTCCGAAACGGCAAACAATTGACCTGAAGAACTTGACTGTTGACTGCGCTGTCACCTTCCTCACTGCTTCCACTTCAGGCCACTTTGTGAACTTGTCGATTGCTACATACAAGTACTCAAAGCCCCCGACGGCCCGGGGGGAAGGGGTCGAGGATGTCGAGCCCCCAGACCGAAAATGGCCAGGATAAAGGGATTGTTTGGAGAGCTTGAGCTGGTTGATGTATCTGTTTGGAGTGGAACTGGCACGCTTCACACTTGGTTACTTGTGCAGTTGCATCCAGGAGGGCTATCGCCGAAGAAACCTTGCTGGAAGGCTTTGCGGCAAGTGCTTTGCGCCAATGTGGTGACCACATATGCCTCCATGTATCTCTGCTAACAGCTCTCGCCCATCTTCCCGGAAATGCACTTCAATTTCACTGTTGAATCTTCTTCATGCAAGATGTCATCGACAAACTGGTACATACTTGATTGCCAGGCTACTCTTTCCGCTTCTTCTTGCTCTTCGGGAAGTTCTCCTGTTTGAAGGAAATGGACGATCTGTTGTGCCCATGCCGGAGCTTGTGGCTCAACGACAAGGATTAAAGGCGCAAATGCTGCTGTGGGAACATCTCCTTCGACGGCAAGAATCTATGATTCAGCTGGAGCATGATGCTCCCCGGCAAGCGTGTCGGGACACAGCTTGTCGGGAGCGTCTGCTTCAACGAAACAAACCCTAGGGCTTGTCGGAGCAGACTGCCCCTCAGCGCTCTTTGTGTTGATCTTGGGGACCTTCTTGACGGCGGCTTCGGGGAGCTCTGCCGGAAAGTAGTCGCCAGTAACTAACTTCCTCTTCTTGCTCTGTCCAGCTGATGGTGTGTCAGATGGTTGAGTCAGCTTGGGCACAAAAATTCCTGGTTCCACAGGTAACTTGAGTGCGGCACACTTTGACAGGCTATCTGCAATATCATTCTGAGCTCTTGGAACGTGTTCCATCTGTAGGCCGTCAAAATGTTCTTCTAGCTTCCTCACTTCATCAATGTATGCTTCCATCAACGGACTCTGATAATCTTTGTTTACTTGACGGACGACAAGCTGTGAGTCACCCCGACAATAAGCTTCTTGATCCCAAGGTCCGCCATGATCTCGAGTCCGCAAGCAAGCCTTCATACTGCAAAGATTGTTTGTTGCTTGCTCCTTGGGAAAGTGCATCCGACCACGACTTGAGGTGCTCACCGTGGGTGCGACAAGTAGTACGCTCAGCACCGGGCGCTTTGCAGCGAGAAGGCACCATCAAAGTACATGATCCATTCTTTGCTCGCTTCCTTGACGGGATGCTCCTCTCCGGAGTTTCTTCATCGGTGTTGGCGCCCATTCCGCCAATGCTCGGCTCAATAGTTGAAGTACTTTCAAACTTGAGGCCAAAGCTTGACAACTCTAGTGCCCACTGACAATCCCGCCTGTTGCTTCGGATTCTGCAAGATCCTCTTCAACAGAAAGCGAGTGACAACTGTGATCTCATGTGCTTGAAAGTAATGGCGCAGCTTCCTCGAGGCCATGAGAAGGCCGAAAAGCAACTTCTGCACACCAGAGTACCTTTATCTAGCCCCCTGCAGAAGGGAACTGACAAAGTAAACTGGGCGCTGCACCATCTTCTTCTGTTTCTCTTCTTGTGGCTGCGCAGAACCATCCTTGCCGGAACCAGAACTTGTCGGGGAAGCCCCCTGCTTGTCGCTGGACTTGCTTGCCGCGGTCGCTGGCTCATCGTCCGCCTCCCTCTCCGCTACTAACGCAGCACTAACCACTTGATTGGTTGCCGCCAGATATAGCAGCAACTTCTCTTGTGGCTTAGGTGCGACAATTATTGGAGTGGAGGATAGGTATCTCTTCAAGTCCTGCAGCGCAGCCTCCGCTTCCGGAGTCCATTTCATTGGACTTGCCTTTTTCAAAATTTTGAAAAATGGCAGGGCGCGCTCAGCAGACTTAGAGATGAACCTACTGAGAGCAGCAACACAGCCGGCAAGTCTTCGCACATCCTTGACGCGCTTCGGTGCTTCAATCTGTTCGATGGCTTTGATCTTGTCGGGATTGGCTTCAATCCCCCTCTGAGACACAAACAATCTGTGAAGCTTGCCGGAAGGAACTCCAAACACGCACTTCTCGGGATTCAACTTGAGATTGATCTTGCGCAGATTTGCAAAAGTTTCGTCCAAATCTTGGATCAAAGTCTCTTTGTCCTTGCTCTTGACCACTATGTCATCCATGTAAGCTTCTACATTTCTGTGCAACTGTGGCTCAAAAGCACGGCTGACTACTCTTGCAAATGTTGAACCAGCATTCTTTAGTCCGAAAGGCATCCGTACAAAGCAAAGACGTGCTACATGGAGTAATGAATGCGGTTTTCTTCATCCTTTTCGCCATGAAGATCCGATGATGTCCCGAGTATGCATCAAGGAATGAAAGCAGATCACATCCCGCCGTGGAGTCGATAATCTGGTCAATGCGCGGCAAGGGAAATGGATCCTTGGGACAAGCTTTATTAACATCAGTGAAGTCAATACAAAGCCTCCACTTCCCGTTTGCTTTTCGCACGACTACTGGATTGGCTAACCACGTCGGATGGAGTACTCCTCGGACCAGGCCTGCTGCTTCCAATTTCTTGATCTCTTCAGCAATGAACTCTTGTCGCTCTACTCCTTGCTTCCTAACTCTCTGCTTGACGGGCCGTGCGTGAGGGCAGACGGCAAGGTGGTGCTCAATTACTTTCCTGGGAACACCGGGGATGTCCGATGGTTGCCATGCAAACACATTGACATTCGCCCGCAGGAAAGCAACGAGCGCGCTTTCCTATTTAGGGTCAAGCATGGCACTGATGGTGAAGGTACCACCAGTGCCGTCCTCTTTGGCGGCCACTTTCTTGGTCTCTGGTGTCGCTGTCTTTGCCTTCTTGCACTTGCCGGTGGAGCTCGATGGTGCGTCCTCGACGGTAGCGCAGCACCAAGAGGTGCGCCATCGGAGTGGGCATCGAGCTACTCTTGCCGGACTTGGTCTTCTTCTTCCCCGGGAGCTTCAGCCGCAAGTGCTTTATGCTCGCTGCGGCTGCTGCTTCCCGGTAAATCTTGTCGGTACAGATAAGTGCATCTTTCTTGTCGCCATGGACAGAAATAACACTTATCGGACCAGGCATCTTGAGCACATTGTATGCATAGTGAGAGGCCGCCATGAACTTGGCAAGTGCTGGACGGCCGAGTATCCCATTGTAGGGCAATGGGAAATCAGCAACGTCAAATGTGACTCTCTCTGTCCTGAAATTCAGCTCGCTGCCAAATGTTACTGGCAGCATGATCTTCCCCTTTGGCTTGCTCCTTCCCGGGTTGATTCCTTGAAAGGTACCAGTTTCTTCGAGCTCGCTACCGGGGATCTGGAGTTTGTTGAGCACCGCGGAAGAGGTTAGATTCAGGCAGGCCCCGCCGCCAACCAACATCTTCGTGACCTTGAGGTTGCGGATTGTTCGTGAGACCAACATCGGCAAACACCCGACTGCAGTGATGCGATCAGGGTGATCCTCAACATAAAAAATGATGGGCGTGCTGGACCACTTCAGGGGCTTGCGCGATTCAACGGACGGATCTGCTGCGTTCACTTCCCGCACCCATTGTTTGAGTTGGCGGTGCGAGGTGTGCAGAGAAGCGCCGCCGTCAACGCACAAAACCTCTGTTGCCTTCTGAAACTCCTGCTCATCGGTCTCATCTTCCTCCATCTCGTCATCTTCGTCTTCATCCTCATCCTTGTCGCGGCTGCGGGGAGGCCTATCTCCTTGCCGCTCCTTGGCCTTGCCACAGCGCCCTCCTCGGGCGGGACGCTTCTTGCCGGATCCTCCGCCACCTTCCTGGGCCTTCTCCTTGTCGCGACGCTTGTATTCAGCTTTCTGTAGTTCTGCCATCTGCTCAACCTTCTTGCAGGCTTGGAGGTCATGGCCCTTGGTGCGATGAATCTTGCAATATTGCTTGCCGGAGCCGTCCTACTTGTCGGCGGCCACCACAGCCTCGCTGGAGTCACCAGCTTTGGCCTTGTCGGCGCCGCCTCCGTTGCCGGACTGCTCGACAACTAGCACGTCCTTAGCCTTCCTCTTTCTGTTATTCCGCCTCCGGTTCTTCTTTGCCGGAGGGGCGCCCTCACCGCCGATCCTTCGCTCCTGCATTCTCTCCGGGAGTTTCTCCCCTCTTGAAAGATGCATACTTGTCGCCGCAGCATAGAGCTCGCCGACATCTCTGATTTTGCACATCGCCATCTCCTCCCTCATCCTGCGTTACGCGACGTTCGATGGAACGCGCTGATAACCGCGCAGGTGGACGCTGGGATGTTGCGCCGCACTGGCTGAATCTCTGTATGTACTTGCGCAGGGTTCTCCTTCCTTCGGGCGAGTAGATGAAGGTCGCTCTCCGGCCATGGGGCTTGTGGTCACCGTGAAGGCGCCGACAAACTAATGGCACAGTCCGCCTGAAGAGATGGAGTTGTCCGCAAGTGCATGAGCCAAGATCCGACGTTGGGCTTGAGCACCGGCGGAAGTAGTTGGCGAGATCTTTCGTTCGCGCCCGCAGCCTCGCACCGCGATGGTGTAGACGCCGAGGAACTTTGACGGATGTATCCTGCCATCGCACTTTCGGCACGCCCGCTTGAAGTTCTTGGTACTCGCCGGTGGAACCGCCGCAGCTCACGGGTGAATGCAGGGCAACCTATCGTGACGGCAAGTCGCTCGTTCTTCGGGCATGCATATCGATAGTGGGCCCAGGCTGGTCTCGACCGACGTCGCGCTTCTTCGGTGCTCGGCGCGAAAAGCGAAGCGTCTTCGTGTCGTCGTTCTTGGAGAAGTTGGCGTTGATCACGGCGAGCTCGCGGGTCCGACGACGCGGTGGAGTCGGTGTCGAGGTTGGCTCGGCGAGTCGACGATCTTGGCCTTCGGGGCGGGGAGTGCACGGTGGTGGCACCCCCAGCGGTTTTGTCGGCGTCGGCTCGCGCCTGGGCGTCTTGCCAAGGCTTCGATGTACTCGGTTGCCGGGGCTTGTCGCCATTGGCGAAGCCGATGAGGCTCTGAATCATGGCCCTCCAGTCGTCGATCTTGTCTGGCACTGGAGGGTAATCTAGAAGCAGCTGGGCTCGGGCCAGCGCTTCCTCTGGAGTCTTGGGTGGCGGTGGCGAACGACGCGAGGTACGGGACATGCTCAAACTTCTAACAGTGTTAGAAGGAGCAACATCTCGTCCAGGCGACCGCACTGCGCTCGTGCCAACGTGTTGACGTGTATGTTGGCCTTGAGCGTCCCGCAACCCACCAGCCTGGCCTTGTTCCATCGCGAGTACGGTGCTAGGAGCACCGTGGCGTTGTCGATCCTGCACCTCCTGGGAGGGGTGCGGTGGATGTGCAGATGCTGAAGCTTGCGGGGCCTTGTCCTTGGACCTGGTGACGACGTGAGTCCCCCCATCGGCACCCGCTCCTCCGCCGGCGTCAACCCCACCGCCCTTTTCCTCCGGTGGCGGTAGGATAGTCGCAGACGGAGCGGCCACCTCCGAAGTCTTCTTCTTCGGTGGCATGTTGATGAAGATGTTGATGTAGCGCGCGCAGACGCCGGATCAGATACACACGACCTCGACGCCCCCCTACCTGGCGCGCCAAAGATGTCGTGGGAAACGAACACCTATGGGGCAGGGCCCCTTCTCGGTCCGGCAAGGGAGCGGAGGGCGCACGAAGAGCAGATCGAGGCGAAAGCACATGAGGGATTTTACCCAGCTTCGGAGCTCTCCGGAGAGATAAAACTCCTACTGCTGCTTTGTGTTTCTATTCTGTTCTTGCTCAAGATTGTAGGTGTGTTGTAGTTTCGAATGAGTCCCCCCTTTCTACGTGCGCATGGGCCTCCTTTTTATAGTCTAAAGGGGTCACCGACAGGTGGCAGCGTAGAGAGAGGGGTAAAAAAGTAAAAACGGGGGTTGGTACAACCGCTATCAACAGTGCCCCCTACCTAACTCTGACGGCAGGGGACAAGGGCATTTAATGCCCGTCCGGTCGCTCAAACAGTGTAGGAAATGACCGTTAGGGGCGCCACCGATCGCCACGATGGCCTCCTTGTCATCTTCACTTGCCACCTCGCACCGCTTATCTGACAAACTACCCGCCCGTGCACCAGAGTGATCCTGCGGCGACACGTCGTCGGATGCGCTGGAGCGTGGGCGCAGAGTGGTGGTTTCGCCGCGGCAAGCGCCTTGCCGCGATCGCTGTCTCGTCGCGCCCATGCAGCTTGCCGCCTACCGGGTCTTGTTGGCCTTCCCAAGAAGCTCCTCTTGCGGGGTCTGTTCTTCCCGCAAGCTTCTCTTGCCGGACTCGTCTTCTCGCTAACACTTTGTTCTTGAATGGCGTAATAGGAATAACGGAGGATCTTGGCGGACACCCGCAAGCCTTGCCGCTGGGTGCTCTGCGATCGCCCGTGCCCAAGTTCGGGATACTAAGGTACCCCTTTATTTTAGTACAACCGGCTGAGGCTCTGTCGGTGTTCTCGGGAACGGGGTCCCAGACTTGCTCTGCCTCGCTGCTGCTGGCGTGGCTCAAAGGGGGCCCAGACGGCCCATCTTCATCAACACAAGCTCAAGACCTCGTGAGGCCAAGCCTCACGGGCGGACGACAAGGAGCTTCTCGAGCACGGCCTCATCAGGCCGGGCTCACGAGGAGGCGAGAGATCAAGGCGGGTACTCGCGAGGTGCCCATGATGCAAGCCATGATGACCTAGGGCGCCAGGCGGTGCCAGCCAGCAAAGATGTCCTCCTTTCCTCTTTGGTGCAAAGGGAGCAAGCGCAGGCTAGAGCATCAAGCAAAGGCATCCATTTCGGTGCAACAAGAGCAAGTCCAGCCCAACGGCAGGGATGAAGTCATTGTGGAGCCCAAGCAGGCGTCACCACGAGAGCTTTTGACAGGCGAAGACCAACTTTAGTCAGGATAAGTGTACCAGATGTTCCCCTTCAAAATGGCCAATTGTTGGCGCCCTTCCCGCTCAATATTTGGGAAGAGGCCCAGGGCCTTTGCCTATAAATAGGACTAGCCACCACAAGGTAGAGACGAACGGGATCCTCACCAGGAAACCAGTAGAGAGAGCGACTGAACTCCCCCTAGTAGTTCATCGCACCAGCCAAGAACAGACCCTCACGAGGCTGTTCTTCCTTGTATTGTTCATCATCAGCCCAAGAGGCAATCCACCTCACCACACACTGGAGTAGGGTATTACACCGCAATGGTGGCCTGAACCAGTATAAACTCTGTGTCGCTTGTGTTGTTCCTTCCGTAGTTTAGATCTTAGCAAGGCGGCGAGGAGCAGGTAGGTAGAGGGCGAAATCTCCGCACGCACCCCAGTGTTCGAACCTCAAGGGTCTGCCGGAACTCGAAATCCGACAGAATGTACTCGCAAGCAACCCATGATTTGGTTCAAAGTAACAATGCAGTTGTACAACAAGTAAGTAACCTAGCTTGAAGCTAGTTGAGATGTCCTATCAACTTGTGCGATATGCATCAATGAACATGGGTAACCTTGCGAATAGGTTACATATATCAACATAAATAGGGTTTGAATCAATGCCATTTCATTCAACTTGTCAAGTCAACACCTTGACACAAATAGTTCACTTCCACACACACATGCATCCAGGTTGTAAAATTTCTGGACATAGTTTAAGTAGCACCTCCCAACTGTCCATGACCGTGGACACGGCCATTCGAATAGTTTGACACTCTGCAGAGGTTGCGCACTTTACCCACAAGATCCATGAAGCATTCGTGTCATCCACGATCCTGCAGTACCTCAAGTACTCGGGGGAAGCACCCGATCATTACCTTTCCCTAGACGACACTAACATAGGGTCCACTCGTTGATACACATCCCTCGTGTATAAGCAAAAATCGTGGGACTCTGCCCTTTTTACATTATCATCGCATACATGAAGGGACCAACGATGTGTCTGGTGCCCTGTGAAAACAGTCATGGCCACCTATCCAAGCACGACCCCGTCCCAAGAGTGACCTCAAGTGACCCCCGCCACTAGTAATGTGGGCACCATGCTAGTATCAGCCTAAGTAATCAATGATGCTCTGTCCCATTAAGGGGTAGAGTGGTTGCAAATGTTTGGTTGGGATGGTAACCACACATAAATCTAATCCATCATTTTACACACACGCCAAATCTCTCTTTGGTACACCACTTCTTCCTCAAGTGGTGACCTTAGTTCAACATCTCCCAAGGGCATTACGGGCACCTGATGGGGCTTTCGAAAGAATGTAACCACGAAGAGTTCATGGTACACATGCATCATTATGCATCAACTAGTATTTTGACATTGCATTCATGAATAAGGTAAAGTCATGAGTTGTGGTATGTATCTTGTGGTGGTTCACAACAAGTTTACCACCGTCATATTTCATCATCATGCAATCGGAAAAGGGTACCGATGAACAAGGGGGCTGTCATGGTCAAAGGGCTGCTTGCCTGGTTCATTAGAGTCTTGAAATCTTCTGGTCCGTCTCCAAGTACTCCGTCTACTTCGTCAACTAACAACGGAAACAATCCCAATGAGCAACACACCAAGGCAAAAATAAAAGTGCTCTAAAAATATTAATTTGACTTTTATAGGACATCTCTGGTTATATGAAGAATAACCAGAGTGGTTTCATTGGGATTGGATTAGTGGATATTTCTGAACATTTCAATATGATGGAATCAATGGATTTAATGGATCTACAAGTTGTCCACATAATGCCTTTTTATGAAAATGAGTAAAAGTACCCATTAAACCAGGCATGATTTTAGAAACATTTAGAAATTGGTTTCACTAGATTTGGAGTCCAAATGAACATCCTATGGATTTTTGAAGTGGACTTATGTGGATATATGACCTATTTAATGTATCTAGTGAACACCAAGCACAGTAAAAATGTTCACTATGGCTCATTAAATAGATCTAGATCTATGGAGTCTCTGGAAATTTGAATCATCAAATTTGGACGTGAAATGAATTAACTATGGATTTTAGAAGCTCACTGGAAAAGAAAAAGAAGAATATTTGGGTTATACCTAAAGTGTGCACAGGGGCAGATGAGGCTGTGGGAAAAAGTTCAGCTTATGGAGATTAGTGGAAGGGGTTGAAACATGCATTTTGACATTCTGCCAGAAAGTGTTTAATGCTAGTTTGGTCAAGAAAATGGATTCCACTTGACATGAGAATCAACAGGATCAAATGCCATATATAATTGAGGATGATCACCAAGTTTGAGCTCATTTGAAGAAAGTTGCCAATGTAACTTTGGCAAACCCTAGAAATGAACATAAATGGATTTTCCAAGATTTAGTCATGCAAATATTTTCTCCTTGATGCACCACTTGGTGTAGTCTCATCATTTGAGGATTTGAACATGTCCACAAAAATTCAGATCAAAAGGAGACACTTGGCAATGTAGAGTTGCTCAAATTTGGTTCTGTACCGAGAGGGTTTCGGGGCACTTTGCTCAAGCTAACTTGTTCTCCATATTGTGCCACTTGATCTAGATTAATTATTAGACCATTTTAGCATGTGTACCAAGTTTTATATCATTTGGATATGTTTGGTAGTGCAAAGTTATTCAAACTTGGAAAAGGACAGGAATGGTTTTGAGAGGGTTTCATGGGGTTATACTATTCTCCATGACATGAGACTTGTCAAGATCACCAAATAGGGCATTTATGACTTGCTAGATTTCTTGGAATTTATAGAGAAAATTTCCTTTGTAAATATTTCAAAATCTTGAAATATCCGTAAAAGGGGTTTTGAGGGATTTGACCAATATTTTGAACATGACCATGTGTTGAAACTCTTATATATGGACAATATATGTCCACTGAGTTTCCCTAGGTTTTCCAAAATATTTTTAAAGTATTAAAATACTTTTAACCTATTAAAGACCATTTCTGTCCTAAAGAAAAAGCCTTTAAATAAAATAGGAAAATAATTTTTAAAATTATATTTTTGTGGTTTTTGTTAGTCCTATACCTAATAGGAGTCAAACATACTCTTTGAAAGATTTTTCATACCCCAAATCAAGTACTTGTAGTGCAAACCTCAATTCAAGGGTTTTTGGAAAAACTAAATTTAGAAAATAATTTTTGGCCAAATTCTTTTTGTAAGAAAATTCTATACTGTACTATACACATGCCATGATCATTGGGGCCAAAGTTTGGAGCAAGGAGATGGAGTATAAGAGTTGGATGATTTATTTTATTTTTAGAGCACTTGCAAACAGTGGACAAAAAAATCAATCAAGCAGAGTCCAAAGAACTCAAAAGTTTTTGTCAAACCAAATTTTATCATGATTGTTAGCTTAAGTGTAGTCGCATGAAAATCAGTGTGTGATAGACCTACCCCCCTTAGAAGAATCTTGTCCCAGAGATTCCCAAACTAGGCGTAGAAAGGAGTATGGAAACTTGGGCTTAGGGTAGTCTCCATGTCCCCATACTGCATCTGCTTCTGAGTGGTGCTCCTTTTAACCTTGGAGTACTTGATGGTGTAGCTTTGTGTATGACGTTCTGCTTGATCCAAGTTGATAAGGGATTTCTTGCATAGGTCAGGTTGGGCTAAAGGTCAATGATTCGGTGATCGATGTCCTTACAGGGATCTTGCTTGTTAGGAAGCTGGAAACACTTTCCGAGTTGTGGTATGTGGAAAATGTTGTGCACATTGGATAATTTTGGTGGTGACTCCAGCTGATAGCTGTCTACTCTTTGTCTTGCGGTGATCTCGGAGGGGGCCGGTAAATCTTGGTGTGAGCTTCCTTTTTACATGGAAATGCTTGGTTCCTTCGAGAGGATTGGTTTGCAGATACGCACGGTCTTCGACGAGGAAGTTCACTTCTTGACGATGGTAGTTGGTATAGTTTGTCCTCCTTGACATGGAGGTCTTCAGACATCCCATAACCAGCTGAATGGTTCCTTCAAAATGCATGTTTGCAACAACTGTAAGTTCCAAGTTTTAGTTGTAAAACCAAATTCCTTATTCATACCATGCACATTACTCAATACTCCCTATGTGTATGCTTGTTTTTGTGGATCTATAATCCAGTGTGTGGTGAAGCAGCCCACATTTGCACCTTGTCATCTCCTATTTTTATCTTACTGATGTGGCTGATGATATGAACAACATGCCATGCACATTAACCAAAATAGATACAATGATTGTCTTTCCCCTTCATCTATGCTTGTTTTGTTGACATGGTAATCCAGTAGTGTGGTGAAGCTCCCCGCATTATGAACAATACTAGATTATGCTATTCGTATTTTGAACTGACTCTTTATTTTCTATTTTGAAATTAGGTGGAATTGACAGCACAGTTACCAACTTTGTTTATACACGAGCACAACCTGTCATCTCTCTGCTTGTTTCATGGTGATATGTCTGGTGGCATGCAGAAGTCTGCTGAAGGCTGTGAGACAAACCCAACATATATTGCAGCAAAGAAGGCAAAACATCTTGAAGATAGCGAGACAACCCCAAATCATGTCTTGATGTAGTGTTCGAGTTACTTGAGACTAGCAGTCAGACATGCTCGCAGAATTCGTTGTCTGAATCATTCGACCTCTTCAGTCCCAAGTTCAAGCAGAAAGGCATCTACAACTCAACTTCGACTTGAAGTCCTATCTCTAAGGAAGATCGCGTAGAACACCAATGAGAACCTCATTGCTAAACAACTACATCTGGAAGCTATGACCGACATGCTAGGCTGGTCTCACAGCCTTGCTTAGCAGCTTGTGTAGCAGCTCCCGTGCAAGGCTAACCTTTCTTGAGCTGTCTTGGAAGTGGCCTTGGTTCAGTATTATTGTGTTACGCTGCAATGGCACCCAGGTTTTGTAATGTGCTTCTTTGTTGCGCATTATGTTCACTGGTGGCGAACTTCGACGCCCAGTGGATGTAATATACCATAAATCCTTTATTGTATAGAGTAAGTTTATTCTAAGTCAATATGCCATAATTTCTTTATTGTATAGAGTAGCTTTGTTCTTAATTCCTACTAGTTACCGTATATGCTATCATTCGCTATCTGAATAAATGGCGGAAATCAAATGTAGTCGACCGGGCCAACACATTCGCCTCTAACGGGCCTGCATTTCAGCGGGCCACAATTGGGACGGCTAGCAACTTTCTCATGCCTGAAACGCCATTGGGGCCCTTCACAGTTTGCGCCAGGTCCATAACTTACATGGACCTACATTCGGCCCGAAGTTTAGTCAGGCCTTTAGTGGACCCAACTCTTAGTTTGGCCCATGTAGCTTTGGGCCATTAACTGGCTGAATGTTCTGTTGGCCTGTTACAGCCTCGAAGATACCATGGGCCTTTAGCAGGCCGAAATGCCTGTTGGGCCTCAATTTTCGATAGTCGTCCATGGGCCTTTAGCAGGCCGAAATGTAGAGCGGGCCATTATTGGCCCAGTTATATGACGGGCCATTACCAAGTCGAAACATATCTCGAGCCTTAGTTGGCCCACTGATATCATGGGACTTTAAGAGGCCGAAAGCTTAGCAGAAGAATCAACGAGCCAAATTATATGACAGGCCTTTAATAGGCCCAAAGTCACGTTGGGTTGAACTGTTACCACCTTGATCACGGGCCGTTAGTGGGCCAGATGGCCCATGGGCAGCACGGGCCATTCCGAGTCCGAAAGACACACCGGGCTTAAATGGGCCCACATCTCCATCGGGCCTCTAACAGGCCGAAATGTCACTGGGCCATAATTGGGCCCAAATACTGGACGAGCAATAACGGGCCAGATCAGGTTTTGGGCCATAAACGGGCCATGGTTAAGCATGCCGTTAGTTGGCTGGCCCACCAGTACCTGAGTAAATTCTACGAGCCTTTGATTGGGCCGGCCTTTTTAACCTTTATGGGCCTCTGTTGGGCCCTGCCACATGTCGACGTATCATAGGCACGTCTCCTCCATTGGATGGACAACATCTGGCCCACCGAGGAGCCGACACATGTTTCCTCCGGCCAATGATGATTTTACACGTGGAAAATCCCCATTGGTCCGGGCTATTAATGGGTTATCGGATCCAAAGCGGAACCCGATGGCTTAACGGCAACCCCTTAAGGTGAATGCCATGTGTCAGTTATGCTTGACGAAAACACTTCCATGACGCGCCATTTATCTTCATGGAAGTGGACACTTCCATGATGATAATTTTGGTATTGTCATGGAACACTTCTACGAGAGCACATGTATGACTATCTTGATTCTGTCAGTAAATCGTCTGGATGTACATGCATGGCAAAAAACGTGACCTACTATGACAAACACATATATCATCACGGAAGTGGTTTTTTTTGTAGTGCATTAAAAAGGGCAAAATGCTCTTCGATTCAAAATACATGCAAACAAGGACAGAAAAGATTGAAACTTGACATGGTGTCATTATATGACCCCTGTAAGGAGTGGTAAGAATTTGAGAGCATAACGGGAAAAGCTTGACGCACTTCGTGTACAAACAGAACACTCTCCTATGAAGTGTTAGAGTTTCAAATTGAAACCTTGGACTTCCTCATATAACTCAATTTTTCTACAACATTTCCCCTTTAAACTTTTTCTATGTTTAATACACACCATTAAAAGTGAGATTCTCAAATTTTGCTACTTTTTAGTCGATTTGCTATTTTTAAAGCATTAATTGAATGGATAATCCTACATCTATGAAGGGCATACGAAGGCTAACGCAATTTTGCACCTAGTTAACTTGCCCCCCTGATTTTTCGGAGGGTGGGCTGCTTGATCCTCCTATCTCTAATTCTATTTGTCCATGTTGCACATTACGGAAAACACATAGTAGTATTACGTAGGTGTAGCATTGCCCTACTTGAATTTCTAGCCATTAAAAAGGGAAAAATGCTCTTCGATTCACAATAACATACAAATGAGCTCTGAGAAAATGAAACTTGGCATGATGACATTATACGACGCTTATAGGGTATGAGAGTGTTACGAAAAACCGGATGCACTTTGTACGAAAACAGGCGCCTTCCACATAGAACTCGATTGTTACACCATTTCCCGTTAAAAAAATTTCAATGTTGAATATACACCATTGAAAGGACCATTCTCAAGCTTGGAACTATTCTGGGTTAATAAATACAATTTTTTTCAAGCACCTCCCATACATACTAGAGCTATAGCACTACTGATCAACTAGAACGAAACAACACAAAGGACAAGATCTTCATCGAGCTCCTCCTTGAGCTTGGTTGCATCACCGCTTTCGTAACATAGGCACCGCAAACTGGTTTTGAAGTATCCGTGAGTCACGAGGATTCAAAGCAATCTCGCACCCGCCGAGATCAACACTATTTAAGCTTATGGGTAAGGTAAAGGCATGAGGTGGAGCTGCAGCAGCGACTAGCATATATGGTGGCTAACATACGCAAATGAGAGCGAGAAGAGAAGGCAAAGCACGGTCGATAAAAGTATGATCAAGAAGTGATCCTATAGCAACCCACGTCAAGCATAACTCCAACATCAGTGTTCACTTCCTGACTCCACGGAAAGAGACCATCACGGTAACACACGCGTTGATGTATTTTAATTAAGGTCAACTTTGGGTTTTCTACAACCGGACATTAACAAATTCCCATCTGCCCATAACGCGGGCACGGCTTTCAAAGTTCAAATCCCTGCAGGGTGTCCCAACTTAGCCCATGACAAGCTCTCACGGTCAAGCGGAGGAATAGACCTCCACCCAAGACACTCCGATCGACTCGGTATCCCGACAACAAGACATTTCGACAGGTAAAACTAAACCAGCAACACCGCCCGAATGTGCCGACAAATCCCGATAGGAGCTGCACATATCTCTTTCTCGTGGCACACTCAGATGAGACTAGCTACGAGTAAAACCAACCTCAAGTTTCCCGAGGTGGCCCTTGCAGTAGTTTCGGTTCGGACCAACACTCGAGGAGCACCGCCCGGGGTTAAAATAAAGATGACCCTTGAGTCTGCAGAACCCAAGGGAAAGGTGGTAGGTTGTTAGCGCAAATGGTAAAACCAATGTTGGGCATTCTGGAGGAGCTTTACTTAAGGCGAATCGTCAAGGGGTTCCCATTATAGCCCAACCATGTAAGGGACGCAAAATCCGGGAACATAACACCGATATGACGGAAACTAGGGCGGCAAGAGTGGAACAAAACACTGTGCATAAGGCCGAGCCTTCCACCCTTTACCAAGTATATAGATGCATTAATTAAATAAGATATATTGTGATATCCCAACAAGTAAACATGTTCCAACAAGGAACAACATCTCCATGTTCCAACAAGGAACAAACTTCAATCTTCACCGCAACTAACAACGCTATAAGAGGGCTGAGCAAAGCGGTAACATAGCCAAACAACGGTTTGCATAGGAAAGGTGTCAAAGGTTAGGGGTTTGACATGGCAATTTGGGAGGCTGACAAGCAAAAGGTAGGCATCGTAGCATTGGCATAGCAAAAGAGCGAGCAAACTAGCAAAGCAAAGATAGTAGTGATTTCGAGGGTATGATCATCTTGCCTGCAAGGTTCTCAGAGTTGTCGAAGGCTTGATCCTCGTAGGCGTTCTCAACAGGTTCCTCGTTCACGCACTCGCCTCCGGCTCTACCCAAAGCAAGAACACAAGCAACGGAACCACAATCAAACAAGGAACAATGCACAAGCAATATGATGCAATACATGACATGCTATGCGAGATGTGATATGCAATGCATATGTATGCTCGGAAGGAAAATGATGTACGGGCATCAACTTGGAAAACCAAGTATGCCGCTGAAAGATGGGATGATTTCGGTGAAATCGATATAAAGATCACCGAATCGGATGCACGGTTTGCAAATGAAAGCAAAACAAGAATGACGCAAATCTGCGTTTAATGACTCGATGCTATTTAGCACGCAACAAGAAACTATGCTACAAAGACCCCAACATAAAAACAAAGCATATGGCAGCGATCTACAGGAGATGCTTAACAAAGAGGAACACTGAGCTACGGCTCAATCACATCATAACATGTTCAAACAAGCATGGTGAAAGTGCTAAAAATATCAGTTCACAGACTTAGTGAAAATCCTAGCATGCCGTAAATTAACATCGTGAAGGCATGTTTAGAGCAAGCAAACAACATGCTACAAGAACTTATAATAGCAAAACAAGGCATGACATGATTCTACTCAAAGCATATATCAATAGTCCCTTACTGACCATAAGCCAAAAAGGACCTTAAGAAATGATGGCACCCATGTAAACATAGCAAGTTTTATTACAGATTTCAGACTTAGCGTAAAAAACTGGGCATGGCAAAAACAGTTAACGAGTAGGCATGTTCGTGAGCTCGATGCACTCACTACAGAGCAATACATGGCATGGCAAGGCAACCAACAGTAAGAAGGCATGATTATGAAGCTGAGCATGGCAAGAGCAAGGTCAAAGCATACACGGATCAACTACAACGACCTCGTGAAAATTGAATCTCATGCAAACAATCTGCCAGGAAACATCTTCAAGCAAAAGTAGAGCACGAAAATGACATGCTAGACTACTTCATAAATACCAAAAAAGGCATGGATAGATAGAGCACATTCATATGTTCAAAACACCCTTACTGAACATGCTCAAAAAGGGCATAGATCTCTCTGTAACAACATGAACATATGGCATAAAAATAACAGCAGGACAAGACTTAGTGAAATCACTAAGTTCCTGAAATCAGCAACATCATCATCCCTACTTTGCAAGCTTGTTCTAGTCAACACATAACTCACAAAAATACATGGCAAACACCCCTGGAAAGATGGCATGGCAATCTTCAACTCACATGTAGGACTCAAGTTCATAAGGTGCACACATAATTCATGGCAAAAATGACAAAAGAGCTCGAGCTGATAAGATTCTGAAACTAACGATCTGAAGCCTTCTTCCAACAGCATTTCGGGCATCAAGATGAGCTCAAATGCAAATGATGCAATGGAACGAAATGATGTACTCTTCGAGGCGAACAATTTGACATATTATACGCGCAAAACGGAGCTACGGGTGCAGAGATGTGATGCGATGAAAATGGCGTGAAAATTGCAGAAATCTGGGACTTAGTGGAATAACGGGGTCAACCTCGTGATTGGCACGGATTTCGAGGCGGGGCGCGAGCTCGCCGGAGTTCGTCGGATCTCGCCGAAGATGGCGAGGGAAGGGCGGGGGAGGTCGGATCCGGGCGCTCCTCGCCAGATCCGGCCGGATCCCGCGGAGGAGGGAGGGACGCCGAGGCTATGGCGCGGCTGGCGGGGGCGGCAGGCCCGGCCGGCCGGCGAGCTCGAGGGCGCGTGAGGGCGGAGCCTCGGCGCTTGCGGGCGAGGCGGCGGGAGGCGCTGGCGGGCAGGCTGGCGCGGCGCAAGAGGATCGGGCGGCGCGGTGAGGTTCTGGCGAGGGCGCGCGCGCGGCAGAGGCGCAGGCAGGCGGCGAGGGGCGCGGGTGGCGCGGGCGGCGCGGCGGCGGCGGCGCGCTGCCGCGAGGCAACGGGCGGCGGGTCTCGGTCGGCGGCGGCGCCAGATGGGCCGCTGGGCCCGGATGGGCTCCGCGGCGGGCGGCGCGGGACGGGCGGCGGCGCCACGTGGCGGACGGAGATTGGGCGAGGGGGCGGACGGACATGTCCGCTGCCCGGATTTTTGTCCGGCGGCGGCGGGTGGGGTTTGATCTAGGGTTTGGGGGAAAACATCCGCGAATAATGGAATGGGGGGGGGGTGTATATATAGGCATAGAGGGAGCTAGGAGAGTCCAAATGAGGTGCGGTTTTCGCCCACACGATCGTGATCGAACGACCGAGAGCATGGAGGGGAGTTTGGTGGGTTTTGGGCCACTTTGGAAGGGGTGTTGGGCTGCAACTCAAAGAGGGCTTTGCGGTTACCCGGTTAACCGTTGGAGTATCAAACGACCTCCAAATGGCACAAAACTTGACAGCGGTTCACCGGTGCTATACCAAGGTCATGGCAAACCTCGGGCCATTCCGAGAAAGTTTAACACCCGCACACGAAAAGAGAGAAGAGGGGACGCCGGATGACATAGGAGCGCCGGATTGCAAAACGGACAACGGGGAAAATGCTCGGATGCATGAGACGAACAAGTATGCAAAATGAAATGCACATGATGACATGATAAAATGCAGATGATGACATGGCAAAGTGCAACACGCAAGCAAATGACATGGCAACAACGACGAATAACTGGCAGACACCTGGCGCATCGGATCCGGGGCGTTACAACACTCCACCACTATGAGAGGATCTCGTCCCGAGATCTAGGATGGGACCGGAGGGAAAAGGAAGAGGAGAGGTAAAACAAAGTTGCTTCTTTGACGAACGAGTGAAACCATGAACCTTGAGAGGTTGAGCAATATAAAAGAAAGAGTACAATAGAGATGAGCGAGATTGCAAACAATCCGTTAGAGAAGAGGAACAAGGAACATTACGAGAATTTGAAGGTTGCGAAGACATGAATCAAGAGTTTCACGATGGAAAAGAATATGACCACCTCGGTATAATGAGATAGCCAAGGAACAAGAATGACAGAATTTGGACAGCATTCCGGTAGAAAAGAGAAGAAAACTTGATAAGATGAAAAGAAATTGAAGAGATGACCCAACACTCCGGTTAAATGGGTAAGCACGAAAAGAATACGACCCTCACAATCGATGATGATGAGTGAAGAGAGCAACATCATAATGCCTCCGTAAGAGAGAATAGAAGATAGATCATAGGAATAAAGGGACGGAGAAGAAAATGACAACTTCTGCCACAAGTGAACTTGGAAAGCACCCTTGCAAAGAAGAATCGAACGGAGTTGTTGGAAAATCAACAACGAGAAGCACAAGCTTGTGGTGGGCTTATGAAAAACATCTCAACATTATGAGGTGACAACCGGCCACTAACGGAAACAATTGCTTACTTGAGATTAACGAAGAGATGAAAGCTTGTTCCATCAAGATGGAAAAGAGATAACTTGGGTCATTGACAAGCACCACAAATAGCAACATTCACAAGGAAGGCTTTAGGTGAAATCTATACCAAGATAACTCCAAAGAAAAGATTGATGGATTTAAAAATACCTCATTCTTGACAACATGTGAATCATGAAACATGAATGGAAATTGTCAAGAATGATATAATACCACCTCAAAAGATAAGGTAGAAAGAGTCGCACTTTGGAATGCAAGACGAAGAATACTTGAACTCCTCAAAACAAAACATGTGTTGAGCACCATGTTTATCTTTAGAGTATAGCTTGGCGGATCATAACTTCAAGAGAAATCCTGAAGAACAATTGAAGAATGAAAGGAATCCTTGATGAACCACCATGTAGAACCTCCATGAAGAACTCCGGTAATAAAAGGATGATGAAAAGAAAGAGAAATTGAAAACACAAGGTGAATCCTTGCCATGATTTAGATGGAACTCCGTGATAATTAGAGCTTGGAACTCCGGGAAAAGGAAAGATGAAACAAATGAAACCGAGAATTTTAAGGGCCTCCGGAATAAAGAATTAATCACTTGGCCGAACAAGAATAAGAATTATGTTATGCTTATCCTTCACCCATTAAATTGATGACAATCAACGGATTTGGCATACTACTTATTCTCGTAGAAAGGATTAAAAGAGATATATCAAAACTTGAGAAGGTCTTCAACGAACCATCGGTAGGATTGGAACAACAAATGAATTGATATGATGAACAAGGAAGAGAGATCTCGAAAGAACCACCGTAAGAATTGAAAATGAACGTAGCAAATGCACAAATCACCAGGAAGAATTGGAAAATGAATGAAGATATCTGAGGGGATTTAAATACAAATGAACGAATAGATCACTAGCTGATAAGAGAATATTTGAATGATGCACCGGTATGATTTGGAGAACGAGAGCTGAAAGCTTGAATGAATAAACCTGAATTGATGGACTCCGGATGACAAACTGAGAAGACTCTTGAATATCTCCTGATGGGTGAAAAAGATTCTCACAATCGAAAACAATTATGAGAGGATGGCAACAAGCTAGCCCCATGAATCTTGAAGAGAATGGAGCAAGATTTAAGAGAAACCCTTCTTCAGTCTTCAAATGTTGAGAATGAAGATGAGAACCACCATCAAGAATTATTGAGGCACACCGGAAGAATCAAAAGCGAAGAGGTTGAGCCAACTATGAAAAGAATTTGAAAGATCTTGGAGAAAAGCATTTGACTGATGATAACTCATTCTTACGTCAAACTTGGAGAAGAATTTAGGATAGTTCCGGAATAATTAGAAGAGTCAGGTAAGATCCTGGAAAAAGACCTGTGGGTTAGGGCCCACTCAAAAGATACACCGTTGAATGATTTAAAAGAGATGTTGCACCGGCTGAATTAAATGACTTGAATAAGATACCAATCTCGAAAGAGCTTGAACGAATGCAGAGTGGAAACACGAATCTTCGAGATATCTTGAGCACTCCGGAATAACAAATGGTGAGAAGTAGAATGATAATGAGGTGCACCGGTATGAGAAAAAAATTTGAAACGAGGAAAGGATATGATTGACAAAGCTCGAATTGAAACCACCAGAGAAGAAAAAAGAACGAAGAATGATGAACTAGTAGAACATCTTCTTGAGAACCACCGGGTAAGAACATTTGAAAGAAAAGAATGAAGATACTTCGCACAAATAAAAGGATACATGATAAAGAAATCTTAGTCCTTGAAGAAAAAGGGTGGGTGGGCGGGAAAAACAAAGGCAACTTGGAAACGGATGAAACAAACACTGTTGAGAAGAAATGATAATTGGTCTTGCTATTGTTGAAGTGATCGGATCCACTTGAAGAGAAACACGCCGGTTGAAAAGGATTGACATGACAATCTCGATGATCAAAAGGATTAGTACTCACATAGCAATATGAGACCACCGTTTAGGAAAGGTATGGATTCAACATTTGACTTCGAAGCAACTCGAATACCCCAAATAAAACAAAACAAAGGATTTGGCTTGTAGAATAAGCCGGAACAAACATATGATAGAGATTTCGTCCGAAGTTTTCGTGGTGGGGCCTACACGGGCTCAATCGTACAGCACCATCATGTACAAGGCAGTGCACATGACATACTGAAGCGCCCCCAGTCGGCATAGCCAAGGACTCTTTAAGACACAACGAGACCATCAGAAACCAACCGTGAATAGGCGGACCACTAGACGTCGAACCCCAATTTCATATCATACATCCGCGGAAAGATATCCTAAGAGCTACTTGAATTCCCACCTATGAAACTCCGAAACTTTCGGTTATGCAACTGGTGTTGGGGATACAGGGAGCAATATATCTCACACAAACTAACAATCCCTACATCCAATTGTATCCATCCGTCAACACATAACCAAGAAACCTTCGAAATCGTGTACCTCAACCTTCAAAAGCATCCGTTATACGAAGTCATGGCAATACTCCCGCACTCACCTCAAGATCGGGTTAGCGGGTTATCTCACCACCAACTGCATAAAAGAGATTTTCGATGTCGGCGCATTAAACTCGTGTATTCCAGAACTGCAACGATAAAATTATGACGACAACACCTCGGAGCTCAACTCCCCGGGACACTGCCACAACCCCTAAATGTCAGGAGGCACCAAGAACAATGTTCTCGTCATAAGAATATTGGAACGATTCCAAGATACCCGCGTGATCCTAAAAAAATTTTTTAGTGAAATTTGAGAAGAGAAGAGTCAAAACTCTACGTCAGGATACCTCACCAGAAGGTCGAAGGGACTGGGGAGTAAAAAGAATTCCTAAACTCTCCGATATATATAATCCTAAATGACTCAAAACAATTTTTTCTAGACACAACTCGGCCACTAAAAACGATCAAGCAGTGGGGCTCCTATGGTCGGGGAAGGCTCTGATTACCAACTTGTAACGCCCTCGATGCGGCTATATCTCCCACGTGTCGAAGCACGACTTAGAGGCATAACCACATTGAAAGCACTGTCGCAAATGAGGTAATCTTCACACAACCCAAGTAATACATAAGGGAAAGAGATACATAGTTGGCTTACAATCGCCACTTCACACAATTACATGAATAAAGCATTACATCATCCAGATACAATCAAGGTCCGACTACGGAACCAAAATAAAAGAAGAACCCCAAATGCGACAAAAGGTCCCCGATCGACCCCAACTGGGCTCCACTACTGATCAACTAGAACGAAACAACACAAAGGACAAGATCTTCATCGAGCTCCTCCTTGAGCTTGGTTGCATCACCGCCGGTAACATAGGCACCGCAAACTGGTTTTGAAGTATCCGTGAGTCACGAGGACTCAGCAATCTCGCACCATGAGATCAACACTATTTAAGCTTATGGGTAAGGTAAAGGCATGAGGTGGAGCTGCAGCAAGCGACTAGCATATATGGTGGCTAACATACGCAAATGAGAGCGAGAAGAGAAGGCAAAGCACGGTCGATAAAAGTATGATCAAGAAGTGATCCTATAGCAACCCACGCCAAGCATAACTCCAACATCAGTGTTCACTTCCGGACTCACGGAAAGAGACCATCACGGTAACACACGCGTTGATGTATTTTAATTAAGGTCAACTTTGGGTTTTCTACAACCGACATTAACAAATTCCCATCTGCCCATAACATGGGCACGGCTTCGAAAGTTCAAATCCTGCAGGGTGTCCCAACTTAGCCCATGACAAGCTCTCACGGTCAACGGAGGAATAGACCTCCACCCAAGACACTCCGATCGACTCGGTATCCCGTACAACAAGACATTTCGACAGGTAAAACTAAACCAAGAACACCGCCCGAATGTGCCGACAAATCCCGATAGGAGCTGCACATATCTCTTTCTCAGGGCACACTCAGATGAGACTAGCTACGAGTAAAACCAACCCTCAAGTTTCCCCGAGGTGGCCCCGCAGGCAGCTCGGTTCGGACCAACACTCAGAGGAGCACTGGCCCGGGGGGTTAAAATAAAGATGACCCTTGAGTCTGCAGAACCCAAGGGAAAGGTGGTAGGTTGTTAGCGCAAATGGTAAAACCAATGTTGGGCATTGCTGGAGGAGCTTTACTTAAGGCGAACTGTCAAGGGGTTCCCATTATAGCCCAACCGTGTAAGGGACGCAAAATCCGGGAACATAACACCGATATGACGGAAACTAGGGCGGCAAGAGTGGAACAAAACACAAGGCATAAGGCAGAGCCTTCCACCCTTTACCAAGTATATAGATGCATTAATTAAATAAGATATATTGTGATATCCCAACAAGTAAACATGTTCCAACAAGGAATAACATCTCCATGTTCCAACAAGGAACAAACTTCAATCTTCACCTGCAACTAACAACGCTATAAGAGGGGCTGAGCAAAGCGGTAACATAGCCAAACAACGGTTTGCATAGGAAAGGTGTCAAAGGTTAGGGGTTTGACATGGCAATTTGGGAGGCTGACAAGCAAAAGGTAGGCATCGTAGCATTGGCATAGCAAAAGAGCGAGCAAACTAGCAAAGCAAAGATAGTAGTGATTTCGAGGGTATGATCATCTTGCCGCAAGGTTCTCGAGTTGTCGAAGGCTTGATCCTCGAGGCGTTCTCAACAGGTTCCTCGCTCACGCACTCGCCTCCGGCTCTACCCAAAGCAAGAACACAAGCAACGGAACCACAATCAAACAAGGAACAATGCACAAGCAATATGATGCAATACATGACATGCTATGCGAGATGTGATATGCAATGCATATGTATGCTCGGAAGGAAAATGATGAACTGGCATCAACTTGGCAAACCAAGTATGCCGCTGAAAGATGGGATGATTTCGGTGAAATCGATATAAAGATCACCGAATCGGATGCACGGTTTGCAAATGACAAGCAAAACAAGAATGACGCAAATCTGCGTTTAATGTACCCGATGCTATTTAGCACGCAACAAGAAACTATGCTACAAAGACCCCAACATAAAAACAAAGCATATGGCAGCGATCTACAGGAGATGCTTAACAAAAGAGGAACACTGAGCTACGGCTCAATCACATCATAACATGTTCAAACAAGCATGGTGAAAGTGCTAAAATATCAGGTTCACAGACTTAGTGAAAATCCTAGCATGCCGAAATTAACATCGAAGGCATGTTTAGAGCAAGCAAACAACATGCTACAAGAACTTATAATAGCAAAACAAGGCATGACATGATTCTACTCAAAGCATATATCAATAGTCCCTTACTGACCATAAGCCAAAAAGGACCTTAAGAAATGATGGCACCCATGTAAACATAGCAAGTTTTATTACAGATTTCAGACTTAGCAGAAAAAACTGGGCATGGCAAAAACAGTTAACGAGTAGGCATGTTCGTGAGCTCGATGCACTCACTACAGAGCAATACATGGCATGGCAAGGCAACCAACAGTAAGAAGGCATGATTATGAAGCTAAGCATGGCAAGAGCAAGGTCATAGCATACACGGATCAACTACAACGACCTCGTGAAAATTGAATCTCATGCAAACAATCTGCCAGGAAACATCTTCAAGCAAAAGTAGAGCACGAAAATGACATGCTAGACTACTTCATAAATACCAACAAAGGCATGGATGGATAGAGCACATCCATATGTTCAAAACACCCTTAATGAACATGCTCAAAAAGGGCATAGATCTCTCTGTAACAACATGAACATATGGCATAAAATAACAGCAGGACAAGACTTAGTGAAATCACTAAGTTCCTGAAATCAGCAACATCATCATCCCTACTTTGCAAGCTTGTTCTAGTCAACACATAACTCACAAAAATACATGGCAAACACCCCTGGAAAGATGGCATGGAAATGTTCAACTCACATGTATTACTCAAGTTCATAAGGTGCACACATAATTCATGGCAAAAATGACAAAAGAGCTCGAACTGATAAGATTCTGAAACTAACGATCTGAAGCCTTCTTCCAACAGCATTTCGGGCATCAAGATGAGCTCAAATGCAAATGATGCAGTGGAATGAAATGATGCACTCTTCGAGACGAACAATTTGAAATATTATACGCGCAAAACGGAGCTACGGGTGCAGAGATGTGATGCGATGAAAATGGCATGAAAATTGCAGAAATCTGGGACTTGGTGGAATAACGGGGTCAACCTCGTGATTGGCACGGATTTCGAGGCGGGGCGCGAGCTCGCCGGAGTTCGTCGGATCTCACCGGAGATGGCGAGGGAAGGGCGGAGGAGGTCGGATCCGGGCGCTCCTCGCCGGATCCGGCCGGATCCCGGCGGAGGGAGGCAGAGGGACGCCGAGGCCATGGCGCGGGCGGCGGCGGGCGGCGGCCGGCCGGGCGTGAGCTCGAGGGCGCGGAGGCGGAGCAGGCGGCGTCGCCGGGCGAGGCGGTTGGGAGGCGCGCGGCAGGGCAGGCTGCGGGCGCAGAGAGATCGGGCGGCGCGCGCGAGGAGGTCCGGCGATGGCGAGGCGCGCGGCAGAGGCGCAGGCGCGGGAGGGCGGTGGCGGCGGCGGGCGAGGCCGGCGGCGGCGGCGCTGCCATGCATGAGGCCGAACGGCGGCGGGTCTCGGTCGGCGGCGGCGCCAGATGGGTTCGCTGGCCCCGGATGGGCTCCGGTCGGGCGCGCGCGGCGGCGGCAGCACCGTGGCGGGACGGAGATTGGGCGAGGGCGCGACGGACATGTCCGCCGCCGGATTTTTGTCCGGCGGCGGTGCGGGTTTGATCTAGGGTTTGGGGAAAACATCCGCGAACAATGGAATGGGGGTGTATATATAGGCATAGAGGAGCTAGGAGAGTCCAAATGAGGTGCGGTTTTTACCACACGATCGTGATCGAACGATCGAGAGCATGGAGGGAGTTTGGTGGGTTTTGGGCCACTTTGGAAGGGTGTTGGGCTGCAACTCAAAGAGGGCTTTGCGGTTACCGGTTAACTGCTGAGTATCAAACGACCTCCAAATGGCACAAAACTTGACAAGCGGTTCACGGTGCTATACCAAGGCCGCTTGGCAAACCTCGGCCATTCCGAGAAAGTTTAACACCCGCACACTAAAAGAGAGAAGAGGGACGCGGATGACATAGGAGCGCCGGATTGCAAAACGGACAACGGGGAAAATGCTCGGATGCATGAGACGAACAAGTATATAAAATGAAATGCACATGATGACATGATAAAATGCAGATGATGACATGGCAAAGTGCAACACGCAAGCAAATGACATGGCAACAACGACGAATAACTGGCAGACACCTGGCGCATCGGATCCGGGGCGTTACAAAACAGTAGACCGTTCCCTTCAAGGAACCCTTCTCTACAGGACGAAAGCGGCGCAGATGTGCGGCAGGACATCCAAAGGACTCTTCGGACCAAACCTTATTTAAAAGGACCTATACTGAGCTTTTCTCCTTATTATTAGACCCCCGACATGTAAAATAATTTTGGTGCTTATGGTACCCTCTGTAAGATCATGTCTTGATGTATCACTCATATTCTAGTAGTGACAATTTTTTCGGTATCAACTTTATTCATAAAACTGTAGCCCGTCTCTCCAGTTGTCACACATACCTCGACACCCATTGCCCAGGGCTCTATACGGCCACTTATGAGCAGTTAAATGAAAGTCTGAACAGCCTTGTAGCACACTTCGGCGTCCCGAGCTTGGCACTATATGCATCGGCTCCGAATCATGTCTTTGGTCAATAGTTGGGTTACCCGGCTCCTGTGTTTGCTACCTTATGTTCCATTTGTTCGGCTAGGGTAGTAAAGGGAGAACTATTGCGATTGTGTTTCTGGTTCATCCGGTCAAACACCTCAGTAGAAAAAGCCGAAAACAGACTTTCATGATGCGGCGAGAGCTGGTCAGCCATTCGGTGACTTACTAAATCTTCATCGATATTTTCGTTTTAAATGAAGGACTGTTTTTTCAGTCATATACGCAACGCATCCGTATTCGGATAGTCATGTACGTTCCAGGGGCTATTTTACAGCCCCATCGTCAAACTCATATGGCTAAGTGAGAGCGGTAAAGCCGTATAGTCTGATTGCCTGGTTCGACGCACTGACACCTCCGTCACGGACCAAGACATTGGGTCAAGAGTGTTCATGTGCCATTCCGAACACCCCCGTAACATTTACCCGGGGGTCGAAGTGACGACTGGAAAACAAGGTATACAAAAAACGGCTGCATAGGGGGTACGCAATTTTGGATAATAGTGCAAATATATTATAGAGCCTTAATATCTATAATATAGACGTTCGGGTCGCTCGAATACATTCATTCGAATATGATGTCATTTGAGCATTGACCGTCTATCAAACGAGCACCTCTAGGACGTCGTTTAAATACGCCCCGATGTGCGGTGGTCCTTGCCTTTGGGAGGACCCTCCACCGCGACAATGGCGGCTTTCACTTGGCCCAATGCACCTTGACACAGGCAAAATCCCTCCGTGCACCTTATATGCACACCGCCATTTGATGGAATCAATGCGGGGCACGGCATCGACGAGTCGCCGCACTAGGCCAAATAACTGCTCAGAACGGATTCAGCCAGCCACAGCCGGAGTATAACCTCCTTCATGGCCGCTCCGGACATCTTGTGCAGCTCGGCCCACTGTGCCATCTGGTCGTTCAGTAGCGTCGAACGCTCGTGCGTCGCATATTTCAATCAAAATAGCTTCTCTGTCACAAGCCCCTCCTGGGCCCGGTAGAATTGGACTGCATCAGCAGTGCTCTTCGGTAGATCTGCAAAGGGAGTCTGGAGAACTCCATAGTCGATTAAGTAAGGCATACCTCTGATCGCCCAACTTAGACTGTAAAAGAAAGGGCTTTCCAGCCGCTATCTGTCCGGCCTGTCGGAGCTCCTCGCGAGCCACTCGGGATTCAGACCTCACCTCTTGGGCGTCTTGAAGGGCCTTGGCAAGTTCGGCCACGTTCGCTTTATTTCCTGTCGGCGTTCTAGGAATGGGGGTCCCCATACTTGCCTCTCTGCGGCCTGCGGCGTGGCTCAAGTGAAGGCCCAGTACAACCCAGCTTCATTAGCTCAAGATCAAGACCCTCACGAGGGGCCAAGCCTCGCGGGGCGGACGACAGAAGCTTCCTCAGGAAGCAGCCCCATCAGGCGGGCTTGCGAGGAGGCGGAGAGATCAAGGCAAGGTACCTCGCGAGGTTCCCGTGACGCAAGCCATGACGATCGAGACCAGTGCAGCGCCGATGCAGGTAAAGGTCCTTGTTTCCCTTTGAAGGCAAAGGGGCAAGCATGTGCCAAGGCATCAGCAAAGGTTACCGCTTCGGTGCAACTAGACCAGACCAGCAGAGCAAAGCAGGATGGAGATCACCATGGAGCCTGTGACGTCGCCACCGTCGAGTCTTTGGCAATCAAGACAAACTTTAGTCGATAAGTGTACTAGATGTTCCCTTCAAAATGGCCAATTGTTGGCGCCCTTCCCGCTCATTATTTGGGAAGAGGCCCAGGGCTTCCCTCTATAAATAGAGCTAGCCACCACAGAGAGACGGGATCCAGATTTTGGGTAGGCTAGAGACAGACGACTGAACTCACCCAAGCAGTTCATCACACCAGCTCAAGAATAGCCCCTCGCGAGGCTGTTCTTCCATTGTATTATTCATCATCAGCACCGGAGGCAATCCACCGCACCACACACTGGAGTAGGGTATTACACCACAATGGTGGCCTGAACTAGTATAAACCTCGTGTCCCTTGCGTGTTCTTCTTTCTAGCTTAGATTCCTTGCGAGGATTCGAGACGTGAGTTGGTAGGGGAAAGATCTTCGTGCGCACCCTAGAGTTCGAACCTCAAGGGTCTGCCGGAACCCGAAATCTGACATTTCCCACCTCGAGGAGCTCGCACTTGCAAATTGCGTCCTTGAGCTCTTGCTCAATCTTGGACACGCGCTCCTCAAACTAGCGCCGGGTGGCATGTTCATCCTTCAAATCGGCAGCCGCTTTCTTAGCGGCCGCATCGCTCACCCTTGCCTACTCCTTCGTGCGGGCAAGGTCACTCCTAAGGGTCTCGACCTTAGTAGTGCCATATGCAATTATGGATATAACAACGTGTGAGCTTCACCTAAGCATTTACATACTAATTCAATGGAACATGGAGTACTTGAAACATACCTTGCACTTTGTTGAGCCGCTTGTTAATCCAGATATTGTCCTCATCGACCAGCTGTAGTTTCCACTTCAGTTCAGAAACTTCGGCGGCCTGAGAAGTCGTTGCTAACAGTGAAGCCTACTGTTTATCAAAAAGGCTAAGTATGTTATTTACTGCGGATACCTATAGACACTCTGTTCGCCCTCCTTCATTGGCCAAATAGAGTCTCAGGGGCTACTATCTATATATAGACGGATTTGTTATGAAAAGCGGCTAAAAGACATTACATCGCATACCTCGAAGCCTGTTAGTAGGCTCATGAAGGCTTCATCCAGTCCCCTCTTGGCGGACTGAACTTTTTCAACCACCGTACCCATTAAGGTACGGTGCTCCTCCAAGACGGATGCACCTTGCAGTGCGTCCGTTAGCTTGTTCGGTGCCTCTGCATTCATAGAGGTTGCCGTATCCCCCTCCCACAGAGGTGGCTGCCGATCCGATTTCGGAACCGTTTAGGTCTCCGGAACAGTATCCGGCTGAGGGTCGGATGACCTAGGCCCCCCATGGACGGTCTCCATAGGGGGTACGCCCTCCATGTTATCGGCAGCCTCCAGTGCCGCATTGGTCCTCTCCCGTACTTCTTCGGAGCCCGAAGAAATCCTTTGGGACGACACCTCAGGATCATCCAGCCTAGGAGGCGAGGAAGCTCATGGAGGCGTCTCGCTCTCCATCTTGTCCGGTGAAAGATCCCCCAATGACGACGATCCTTGAGGAATGTCACGGGACGGACTGTGATATGAAATTTGATATTATTCTTATAATCTATAAAAATAACTAGATGTATATAAGACATCTTAGGAAACTCATGATTCGGCAAGGGGTTTGGTGCGGGGGCGGTGATTGGGAACGGCATTGGTGCCCGAATCCGAATCATTAGAGAGGGATACCCTTCCACTCTTGGACGCCCCCTCCTCCGGATCTATAAAGGCCGCTCTCTTTTTCTCCTTGGGGGGAGGGTTCTCTACTTCCTCCTCCTCCTCCTCCTCCTCCTCCTCCTCGTCCTTGTCTTTGTCTTCCTCACCAGAGGAAGGAGCTTTAGTTCCTCCGGACACGGCACCCGAAGTCTCTTCGGGATGGAGGTCGCCTTGGGCCTCCTTGGTCTTCTTCTTCTTCTTGTCCTACTTTTCCGGCGCCTGATAGGGCGTCGAGACCAACATCTTCATTAACAAAGGATTGGCTGGGTTTTCGGGGAGCGGGGCCAGACACTTAATCCTCTTGGCCTTCTTTATCCAGTCCTGTTCAGGAGATGGAATTGTCAGGACCCCTCCTTAAGATTGACAAGCTACATAGTGTTCGGCAATATGATACTTACTGGGAATGCCAGATTGTTGTAGTGTAGGCCGGTGTCGTCGGACGTCCGTGGACACGTCTTCCGCATCTTAAAAAGCAGCTTCCAGATCTTTTTGTGCGTCGTGCCGTAGAAGTGCTGCAGAGTCCGTGGCCCCTCCAGATTGAACTCCCACATTTTGAGAGGCCATCGTTGGCAAGGGAGAGCCTGACGGATGAGCATCACCTGAATCACATCAGCAAGGGTGATGTCCTTGTTTATCATGCTCTTGATATGCTTCTGCAGCGCCGACACGTCGTCCGGGGACCCCCAATCTAGACCCTTGTTGGTACAGGATGCGAGCCATAGCGGATGTCTAGATTTGAAGGCAGGAGTAGCAACCCATTTGGTGCCACTGGGTTCGGTGATATAGAACCACTCCTGTTGCCACACGTTGACAGTATCCACAAATCTTCCTTTGTTCCAAGAGACGCGGTTGAGCTTGCTCACGATTGCGCCTTCGCACTCGGCGTGTTGGCCTTCAACCACCTTCAGCTTCACATTAAATACTTTGAGCTATAAGCCAAAGTGTGGAGGGACGTTGAGAAATGCCTCACACATGACGATAAACGCTGAGATGTTGAGGAAGGAATTCGGGGCCAGATCATGGAAATCTAGCCCGTAGTAGTACATGAGACCTCGAACGAAGGGGTGAAGGGTGAACCCGAGTCCTCGGAGGAAGTGAGGAGTAAAAACCACCCTTTCACCGGGCTCTAAGGCAGGGATGATTTGCCCTGGGGTTGGAAGCCTGTGTTTGATCTCCGCTATCAGGTACCTCGCCTCCCACAGATCCTGGATGTTCTTCTCTGTTATGGAGGAAGCCATCCACTTGCCCTGAAAGCCAGATCTGGCCATTGTTGGAGAAGTTGGGGCGGAAGGAAAAGTTTGGAACTTGGGTGCTGGAGCTCGGGTGATTGAAAGGCAGAGGAAGGAGAATGCATGAGGTGAACAGATGGGTCTTTTGTCCTCTTATAGAGGCAGCAAATATCAAGCGCCCCCTCATAAGCCTTAAATCTCGCCTATTCCCAAGGGGACGTGTGAATGGCACGGTTGGATTACCCAAAACCCCTATTTACGAGAATCCCATAATAAGGGGACACAATCTCTGCTTTGACAAGACGTGTCATTAGCCATACCTCGAAATGCGAAACAAGGCTATAAAATGGTTCAGAATAATAATAAGGACAGAACATAACATCTTGCCGAAAAAGTGGCCTGTGGACGTGATTTATTTTAAGTATTGTTGCTTTTTACAGATTAGGGTTGTACGTGTTAAGCAAGGACGGACATAGCTCTTTGTGTGTGGAAGACTGCTTTGGAGTATTCGAAAAGGGGAACCCGCCCTGTAATGCCGAAGACAATCTGCGTGCCGGATACATCGTCATTGAAGCCTGGTTCAGGGGCTACTGGGGGAGTCCTGGACTAAGGTGTCCTCAAGCGTCCGAGCTATGTGATATGGGCCTGACTGATGGGCCATGAAGATACAAGATAGAAGAACCTTCCCCATGTCCGGATGGGACTCTCCTTTGCGTGGATAGCAAGCTTGGCGTTCAGATCATGAACCTTCCTTTCTCTGTAACTGACTCTGTACAACCCTAGATCCCTGGGGTGTCTGTATAAACCAGAGGGTTTAGTCTATAGGGGGATCACAATTATACAGGCTAGACATCTATGGTTTAGGCATTACGATCTCAAGGTAGATCAAATCTTGTAACCCCTATACTCATCAAAGTCAATCAAGCAGGAAGTAGGGTATTACCTCCATTAAGAGGGCCCGAACCTGGGTAACACTACAAAAAAAGACACATCCGTGACATTTTGGGCCGAACGATTTTTTTTCTGTCATACATATGACACTTCTATGACGATAATTGTGACAAAACCCGGTATCATCATAGATGTGGTGGGCTCCTACTTCTATGACAAAAATCGTGATAGAAAATGGGCTTTTCGCCCTGGCGGGCCGTAGACGGCTGCATGACATTCTTTGGGCCGTCCATGATGGAAAAAACCGTGGTAGAAGCGAGGGGGAGAAAAATTTCGGGGAGTTGCCGGTTACGGTGGGAGGTCGAGGGCCGAGCGATGTGCGTTTCTCTCGTACACCTACGCGCGTGTGTGCAAGGCGTTGGCTCTAACTCAACCCGAGCGAGGCGTTGGGCTCTAACTGAACCCGAGCGATTGCACTGTAGGCTACACGTTACTGAACCCGAGCGATCGATCGATGGCTGTTAACTGAACCCGATGGAGTGATTCCTTCGCTACTACTGCTAACTCAAGTCGATTGATGTTGCCTCAGGATGAACAAAGATGGCGTTGCGCGGGGGGTTGATGAATCAGGAGCGATGGCGTTGCCTCTGGATGAACAGGAACCCCTGGTGTGGAGGGCTGGATGAATAGTAGATGGTGGAGGGGTGGCCGTGGAGGGGTGGTTGAACAGGACCCCGTGGTGTGGAGGGCTGGATGAACAGTAGATGGTGGAGGGGTGCCCGTGGAGGGGTGGTTGAATAGTAGCCGGTGGAGTAGCGCGCGGTGGAGGCTGGATGAACAGGAGCGCGTGGACGCTGGAGGAGGTCGACGGTAGCCTGTGGAGGCTGGAGGAGGTCGACGGTGGACATGAACAGTATCCCGTGGAGTCCCGTTTTGCAGTACGCCACACCCTCTCGGCGAACAGACCCCTGTTTGACTGTGAAGGCCCAACACAAGTCCGTTTCGTCCGTTTTGCGGTACGCCACACCCTTCCCGATCAACATGACCCCCGTTTCGACTATAGGAGATCCGTTTCCTCCATTTTGCAGTACGCCACACCCCTCCCGATCAACAGGAGCCCCGCTTCGACCGTAGGAGGTCCATTTCCTCCATTTTGTGGTACGCCACACCCCTCCCGATCAACAGGACCCCATTCCGAACATAGGAGGCCCGTTTCCTCCATTGTGCGGTACGCCAGGCCTCGTTACCATCGCATGTTCCATCCAAGCTCTCCCAAGGAACACGACCATGCATTCCGTTCCGACCCAGCCGGTTGGCTCCCACGTGTTCCGTTGCCTCCCGATGAACACGACGCATTCCATTGCCTCCCCATGAACACGACGCATTCCATTGCCTCCCCATGAAGACGACGACACTGTTTTTCCGTTCCGACCCAGCCATGTACGTATGCGCAAGTAGGCGTTCGAGACCCTGCCCGTATGTACGACGCGGGTCAGTATTTTTTTTCTTGCGCCGCCGCTACGCGCGACGCGTGTACATGCTACGTGCACGCCTCTACTACGACACGTGCGCGCCTCTACTATGATACGTGCGCGCCTCTACATCGACCAGTATGTACGTACACATTCTTGACTAGAATGACAATGCTACGTATGCTTCGACCAGGTGGGTCCCGACTATCAGGCACTTCCTTGCCTGCAAAGATGTAGCTGGTGGGTCCCAGCAGTCAGGGGGGCGAATTGTTGTTTTGCTCGGATGCACTTCCTTGCGTGCGAAGATGTAGCTGGTGGGTTCGAGCAGTCAGGGGGGCGAATCATTTTTTTTGCCCGAACGCACTTCCTTGTGTGCGAAGATGTAGCTGGTGGGTCCCAGCAGTCAGGGGGGCGAATTGTTTTTTGCCCCGACGCACTTCCTTGCATGCGAAGGTGTAGCTGGTGGGTCCCAGCAGTCAGGGGGAAAACGTTTTTTTCACGAAATACGGTGGCCCGTCCGGTGGACCCCCGCTGTCAGGTGGAGGAATAATTATTTTCCGCGTAATGAGGAGGCACTTCCTTGCTGCGGCTGTGGACCCAGTTGTCAGCCTCTCCACATACAGTCCACGTCCCATGGAAGTCATTCCTTGACCACGTTGACCACACCATGCCGAGAGCACCAGGATGGTGGACGATGGCGAGGCCTAGGAAGGGGACGACGGGGAGCTGGGAAGACGCGGCGGTGGAAGCCCGCGCGGAGAGGATTACGAGAGTTCACTGGTTCGGCTGCAGTGTGATGCTGCCGTCGCCGCAGGGCCTGGCCAGCGGTGGGAATAGTAGGGGGCGGTGAGGCCTCCAGGGCAAGACATCCGCCACACGGAGGCAGCAGCATGCGACACGACTGGCGCTGCTTTGGGCGGCTGGAGTAAGAAGACCAGAGGTTGAAGAAGCACTACGACCGTTGGATGGACATCATACGGTCACTGGAGCTAGAATCATTTATATTGACTAAGTTGACAAAGCCCTCCGTCCCCGTCAACTTAGTAGGCCCACAAGTCAGCCTCCCACCAAGGTGGGTCCTAGCTAGCAGGGGGTATTCATTTTTTGTGCATAATAAGGAGGCACTTCCGGTGGGTCCGAGCTGACAGCAGGGGGAACATTTTTTTTCAGGAAATACGGTGGACCGTCGGGTGGGTCCCAGCAGTCAGGGGCAAACATTTTTTTTGTGAAATATTGGTGGCCGTCCGGTGGGTCGCTGCTGTCAGGTGGAGGAATAATTATTTTCCGCATAATAAGGAGGCACTTCCTTGGGCTGCCATGGACCCAGCTATCAGCCTCTGCATGTACAGTAGTCTTTCGATGGAATTCGGTCGTTGACCACATTGACCACGCCGCGCCGAGAGCACCACGGAGGTGGACGATGGCGAGGCCTAGGAAGGGGACGACGCGGAGCCGGGAAAGACGCGGCAGTGGATGCCCACGCGGAGAGGAGTACGAGGGTTCACTGGTTCGGCTGCGCTGCCATCGCTGTAGAATAACACGGGGTGTGGGTGAGTGGAGTGGAGGGATGGCCTGGCCAGCGGTGGGAGTAGTATGGGGGCGGTGAGGCCTCCGCGGCAGCACAGCCGGCCATGGGAGGCAGGAGCAGGCGGCACAACCGGCGCTGCTTTGGGTGGCTGGAGCAAGAAGACCAGAGGTTGAAGAAGCACTACGGCCATTGGATAGCCATCGTACGGTCAGTCGAGCAAGAATCGTGCATATTGACTAAGTTGACAAAGCCCTTCGTCCCCGTAAACTTAGTAGGCCCACTATACTGGGTCCCAGCTAGCACATGGAGTATTCTTTTTTTGGGCGTAATAAGGAGGCACTTCCTTGCGTGCGAAGATATAGCTGGTGGGTCCGAGCTATAAGCGGCGGTAACGTTTTTTTCGCAAAATACAGAGGCCCTTTCGGTGGGTCCCAGATGTCAGGTGGAGGAATCATTATTTTGCGTGTAATAAGGAGGCATTTCTTTGCGTGCGGCCGTGGACCAAGCTGTCAGCCTCTCCACGTACAGTCCACTTCCGATGGATGTCATTCATTGACCACGTTGACCAGGCCGCGCCGAGAGCACCATGGCGGTGGACGACAGCGAGGCCTAGGAATGGAACACCACGGAGCCAGGGAATACTCGGCAGTTGTTTCCCATGTGAAGGAGTACGAGGGTTTACTGGTTCGTCTGCCGTCGCCGGAGAATAACAGCATGTGTGGGACTGTGGGTGAGTAGAGGGATGGCTAGGCCAGCGATGGGAGTATGGTGGGGCGGTGAGGTCACTTGGCAAAGACAGCCGATCATGGGAGGAGGAGCAGCAGTCCACCGGGCGCTTGTTTGAGCGGCTGGAACAGGAAGAGCAGAGATTGAAGAAGCACGACGGCCGTTGGATGGACATCCAACAGTATACGGGCCATCTGTGGAAAGCGTCAAATCTGTGGAAAACAGCATACAGCCCATCTGCTATTATTTCAAATAGTTTACAGCCCATTCTTATGGGGTTTTTTGGAGCCCATATTCTTTTTGTTAGCATTACAGCCCATATTGTGGCCACGGTTAAAAAATTATACGAAATTTTGCATATGCCGGTGTGGTCTGAACTGTTTTTAATCCCGAAATTTCGAGTCACATTCAGACTGATTTTAAAAATGAATGTATATCAATATAAAATCCAATAAATTGTCCATGCATAAAAATCAATGCAATTGAAAATCTCGAAATGAAAAAAAAGATATTTGAAACTAATTGCCGGTTTGATGTGTTTTAAAAATGTACAGCCCATTTCTCATTACTCATAGGCCATTTTCTCGGCCAGCCAAATGAAGCTCTCCTCATCTTGAAAGATTTGCAGCCCAACATGCCTGATAAAGTGACTTACTTGACAAATCACAAAAAAACTGGTCTAGCCATTTTCAAAAAGAAAAAAAACTACTGGGCTAGTCTGTGGTAAACATAAAAGAAAAGGCTGTCTAGACAGGCCAGAGTGTCCCGCACAACCCAGTTGACACCTTGCTTCCATCTTAAAAACAAATTAGATAAATGCCACTCCAATTATGGCGATTCATAAAAATGCCACTGCAATTTCCAAACTTTGAAAAATGCCACTACAATTTTTGCAAACTTTGAAAAACGCCACTGCAGTTTGCGAACTTTGAAAAATGCCACTCCAGTCTTCAAAAAATGCCACTAGAATGGCATGAAATGGCATTTTTCAAAGTTTGGAAATTGCAGTGGCATTTCTTGGAGGCATTTATCAAATTAACCCAAAACAAAAATAACTAGGCGAGCTTTGGGTCCCTCGTGTCACCGCCACAGTAATTCTCTCGTTTATTGACTATGTTGACAATGGCATGGGACCCAGATGTCAGAAATCCACTAGGAGGAGCCATTTTTTTATTGGAGGCACTTGCTTGCGTACTGCCATGACCTTGGCGAGTCCCTGCTGTCATCCTCTCCATGTACAATCATCTCCTGATTGTGTACGCGTCAACTTGCTAGGCCCACAAGTCAGCCTCTAAACCCGTGGAGGACAAATACAACCCATTTAAAAAAATAATAGCCCATTCCATACGTTCAAACCGAAAGTTCATCATTCAGAGCAAAGTAACATGTCTGATCCACATATAGAGTACTGAACTTCCATGTTAACAACCATCATAGCCAAGTTAACTATCTAATCCCACTAGACAAGTACTAACTTACTCTTAGCTAACTAGACTATGCCGGCGGTACATGCTAAACGTCGGCACCGGTGTCCTATGCCTCGCCTCGGACTTGCCAGAGTTGCGATAGGGCGCGTTGCTCACATGCGTTGGCCCTTTCTATGCCGGCATGGTCCACCGAAGCTTCGGCTTCCAAGCGGGAAACCCACTTGACGAGCTGGTAGTAAAAATCAGCGTTGCGAATGCGTGCGTGCCCGATAGCCTCCAGGGCTATTTGCCGGGCGCCGGCCTCCATGTACTCAGCCCAGTTGCAGGTGCTCTGCTCGCGACTCAGAGCGTCGGTGCACTGCTGCTCCATGTCCTGCTGGCAGCGCAAATCGGCGATACGCTGCTCCTCCGCCAGGCGGTCGTGCTCCAACAACTCCTGCTCCTCCGCCATGCGGTCGCGCTCCAACAACTCCTCGATCTGCGCATTGCCATCTAAAGATAGATGGAATGCCACCTCCCTTCGTCTGCCTTCCGGTGAAAAACCGAACACTAGTTCTGGCGGTGACCGCCTCCGGCGTCGCCTACCGCGGACGGGAGGGGGCATGGCGGACGTGGTGAGCAACGTCGGGCCGGTGGGGGCTTATGAGGATATGGCGAGTTGGGTCACGGTGGCACTAGAGAAGGCCGGGAAACAGTACTTACAGGGGAAGGTAGCGCGACGGCATTGGAATTCAATGCATAATGGCTTAGCACGCCAGCTTGCCGTGGAAAACTAGGGAAACTGAAATTATGACTATGCAGTCCCGTCCCGTTTGGGTCACATGCCGGCATGGCGGTCAAACGAGTGCACTCGAATCATCTCCCTCCTTGTCAATAATGATTTCACGGATTTAAAAAGCCCGCAACAATTAAAGCATATCGTTTTTCGCATACGTTAGCTGCCTTAATTAAGGCCGGCTGCATGCAGGCACTCAGAATCGCTCGCAGGCAGTATGCGAAGCAGCATGCAACGAGTCGCAGCCAAGGGCACGCATGCAGCAACTTAAATCGCTGGAATTAATTAGGATTAAACTTCTGCATGCCGTTAATTATTGCCATGCCTTGGTCTTGATGCTTTGCTCACGGGACTAATAAACCCGGACGGAGGGAGGCCCTTGGTTGGTAAGAGGATTGAATTAAGCCCTGCAAACCGGAAAGGAGGTACTAGTACATGCGTGATCCGCTATTTATTCGTGTAGGATCGAGTAGGTTGTTTCTTGAATTGAGCCCTGCAAACCGGAAAGGAGGTAGTACGTGCGTGATCCGCTATTTATCCGTGTAGGATTGATAGTGTAGCTTGTCAGTTTCTTCAGAGGTAGGAATTTTTATCCGTGTAGGATCGATAGTGTAGCTTGTCAGTTTCTTCTGAGGTAGGCATTTTTATTCAAAAAACTACCACTTCGCATCTTGCGTCGCAAATAAAACTGCCAGAGCGCATTTGTAGGCTAGCTAGTGATCGATCAAGAATTTGTAAACACCGAGCGTAACAGAAATAAGTAACTGTTAATGCATCTCAATGATTCACAGATCATATACAAATATGTACCTCCAAAAGCAAAGATCAGCCACTTCGGATCTTGCGTCGCAACTAAAACTAACTAGTATGATTCCCATACATAAGATCAACATGTAAATGCATCTCAATGATTCACAGATCATATACAAATATGTAGCTCCAAAAGCAAAGATCTAGAAAAAAACATATGTTCTTCCTACTAACATGGATGCTTCTCTTAGCCAACATTCAGTACAGACTGAAAGACAAATTTGTTTGTGAAGTCTACAATTCCTCTTGCAAACGTAAGTGGTTTCACCAACAGCTGGAACCATGAGAATGAACCACACATGGTTTGGTCTTCTCTCGATCACACCGCGAGACTATTTTCGGAATACAAACTTTAACTTAGGGAAAATGATGCCCGTTGTATAATCAAACCAAAGCAATGAAGCACCTAGTGTTCACAAGAATAGTACAAGATTACTTTTCTCGCAGTCCATGAAGTGACTATCCAATCTTTGTGTCTATTTTCAAATGGCACTGCATGCAGTGACTATACTATTCTCTTGTGCAGTTCAACCAAAATTGCAGACACTTTGTTTGTTTGCCAAATAGCAACGGGCAGACATCTCTGTCTGCACAAATATCAAGCAGCTAGTAAACATATACAACACCATGTTTGCAGTGATGGAAGAGGTGAAATTGATACAACTGAAATTGAGCATCCAATCATTGAATCTTGTCCTTCACCTCCAATGCAGGTCCACCCTGCCAATAAATTCACATGCAAACCACTAGTATTACTATCTAATGACAGTACAAAAAGAGTAGCAAGATAGTAGCAAACCATGTACCTTCGTAATGAACAGCTCATAGTGCCACCAATTGGATACAAAGGTTTGGAAAAAAATGCTCCTAATGTTGAACCAGTTGGACTTTTTGTGCAGCTCCACTAAAATCGAGCATCCCTATTTGCATAGATATTGAAAGTGTGATTACTATAAAAGTGGCACTAGTTGAAGCATAGACTCACAAATATAAGCATTCCAATTTCTTAATGGGAAAAGGTAGCAAGACTGTTTCTAACCACCTGTTTGAAGGAAATAAAGCAACAGCGGCTGATGTCAGGCAGGCATACATAGTTTTTTCTGAAAAACTAAGCCATTCCTGACCTTTCCTCTTCTTTTAAGCAATTTTGTGCAGTTCTACTAAAATAAAATGCCATCACCGCCTTGACAATTTAGTGACACTGTACAAAAGGAAATGACTTAACATTACATCATGATGTCGGGTATGTAGTAGACAGCCATTAGAGACAAACATACAGACCTCCTCCCATAACATAATGAACATTAATTTTAACAAAGGTCTGAGTAGCTTTACCGGGATAATTTGAGTGAACTCTACACCCTTTGTTCCTTAATATAAGACGATTTCACGGTTCAATTTAAAGTACCCAAACGTCTAGTATTTAGAAAAACAGGTAGTAGTTTTCTTGTGCACATATCTGGGAAAGCCCGCCACACTTTATTTATGTCCATACGCTAATGCAACACCATTCGAATACTACAAATGTACACTAATCCAGTGGCTAGTGCAACAAGAGAGTAGTTAGTTTATTATGTGGTACAAGACAATGGTTTTTGAACAGATTTCAATAAACTCTAGCACTGGAAGGTTTCTATAAGAATTAATAATACAAAATGTAAAGGTAACAAGTTTTAGCATTGGTATACTAGCTGTGCATGAGCATTAAACCTAATACAGAAGTCTGAAGGTAACTCGCATTATTAACTAATGATAGTATAAAAAAATTGCAAACCATGTACCTCCAAGGTAAATATCATTTCGAACTCGGGGGGGCCTTAAAATTGCTATCCCAATCTTGATAATCGATCAAACATAAAAACTTGATCGAATGAATCAAGGGAACAGCCAGAGGAGGAGGTGCCCACTCTTGACCTTTCCTCTTGTCTTCATAATTGTCTGTGCAGTTTAACCAAAATAAAATGACAGCAGCGCCTTGGCATTTTGGTGACACTGTACAAAAAAATTAACGTATCTCATGAAAGTGAGGTATGTAATCTATAAGCATTAACAGTGCAAAAATCTGAAGGTAGTAACAAGTTTCATCGTTGGTATACTAGCTATGCAACAACATTAGAATGCCTTAGCTGAAAAATCTTTAATACATCCACAATCAACAGGTAACCCTGAAATGATCTAGTGGCATCACTTTAGCAGTAGCATTGCTTGACTTGACTGCTGGTGTTATACAAACAGCAAAAAAAGTGGCAATAAGAGCATGGGAGGCCCATTCGGACAGTGGGCGCACCAGTACGATGTACCTCACGGACGCAGAGTGGTGAGGGAGGTATGGTTGCCCAGATCAACAAACATCCAGGCAGCTTATGTGGATTACGTCCCATTTTTGTTCTCTTTAGCCACCTTTTTCCTACGTGAGGACAACAAACCGATCGACCTGGTCATTCTCTATTGCGTTGTCATGCCTTTCTACCCTTCTTCAACCAAGAGACACGAGACTCGTTCCTTAGCTACTGATTTTCCCCTTTTCAACCTAGATGCGGGTTCGATGCCTACTCTCTTGGATAGTACAGTCTCCCTTCTTTTCCTTATTCAACCCAGACATGCATTAGTCTGCATGAAGTAGGGTTTCCTATAATAGTGCAAATTATGGTTTTTGTTTGCATGGCTAGTAGAGCATAGGATAGCAAATTGGGAAGATGGTGGAGTGGAAAAAGATCCACATGCAACGATGTGCCAGATGGGGCAATAGAACCAAGGGTATGGTTCTAAAAGAGGTAGCATACCTGAGGGTTGGCGGGAAGTGGCTTCACTCGTGGTCGTCGTCCTCCGCACACACTACGACATCAAGCTTGGGGACGGAGGCCATCCCGCGCGGGCGCTAGGTCTGAGAGGACGGCCTTGTCGTCGCTATAAGTGACTCGCCACGACGATTTAGTGTGTCAACGCTGCACGTCCTTTTCTTCCTCGGTGGATCTGTGACCACCGGTGAGGAGGGAGAGAGGGGCCGTCTTTTTTAGATCTAGAGAGAGGGTGGTAGTGTGAGAAGCAAGTGGGCAGCCCTTGGCAAGGAAGCGCTGAAGCTCCCGCCTATATATCTTCTTTATACTACTAGTACTGGAGGTGGAGTAGTGGTAGAGTAGTTTATATTTTCTCTGCATGCCGTACCAGTTAGTCGTGCTTCAAAACTGAACGGCACGCCATTAAAAAAATAAAGGTCGATAACTAATGCGGCACCTCGGGCCAACGCGGCCAGATCGCATTTCGCATGAGAAATTACACACCATGTTTCGTTGACATGTGGTCCCGTTCCAACATATCAGTGAGACGACGACGAGAGTATTTCCGAACCGACGTGTAGGCTGGGGCGCCCCTTCGTGAACCATGGCAAACTGGAAACTGTCCACTGACTCTTCGCCTTTCCCTCTCGATTTGGAACTACTGTCGCACGCTCTTCCTCTCCCTCCTCCATTTTCCTTCAGCCCTTCACCCTTTCGTTTGCCATTGTTCGATCGTCTTCCCCATGGAGGGAACAGGACGGAAACAACCCCGTTATTCTTGCCGCGATCTGAAAGATGACGTGGTGGAGGAACTCATTGATCGGTGCGACGTCATCACCTCGGCTAGCATGGCAGGTTTGTCGGTGTACTAGAGTAGGGGTACCTTAGTATCCCGAACTTGTGCACGGGCAGTCGCAGCGTCCCGCGGCAAGGCTTGCCGGGCGTCCGCCAAGATCCTTCGCTGTTGCTATTACTGCCATTCAAGAACAAAGTGTTTAACTGAGAAGACAGATCCCCGGCAAGAGGAGCTTGCTGGGAAGGACAAGACCCCGGCAAGAGGAGCTTGCCGGGAAGGCCAACCAAGGCATTTCAAGAGACTTGCCGCGACGCACCGCGCGTCCCGGCAAGACCCGACGAGCGGCAAGCTTGCGGGTGCGACAAGACAGCGACCGCGGCAAGGCGCTTGCCGCGGCGAAGCCACCACTCTGCGCCCACGCTTGTAGGATCGAAAGTATGTCTAGAGGGGGGTGATTAGACTACTTGACAATATAAAAATTCATCCTTTTGATTAAGACAAGTTTTTGGCAGATTCACGATGATGATCAAGTCAAGTATCACCCTACACATGCAATTCTAGAGTATTGGCAGCGGAAAGTAAATTGCACATGTAGTAAAGAGAGGTGGAGAAGAGCAAACGCAATTTGGAGACACGGAGATTTTTCTCGTGGTTCCGATAGGTGGTGCTATCGTCAATCCACGCTGATGGAGACTTCAACCCACGGAGGGTAACGGCTGCGAGAGTCCACGGAGGGCTCCACCCACGAAGGGTCCACGAAGAAGCAACCTTGTCTATGCCATCATGGCATACGCCCACGGAGGACTAGCCTTACTCGGGTAGATCTTCACAAGTAGGCGATCTCCTTGCCCTTACAAACTTCTTGGTTCAACTCCACATCTTGACGGAGGCTCCCAAGCGACACCTAACCAATCTAGGAGGCACCACCCTCCAAAAGGTAATAGATGGTGTTGATGATGATGAACTCCTTGCTCTTGTGCTTCAAATGATAATCTCCCCAACACCCAACTCTCCTCACTGATTTGGCTGTGGTGGAAGAAAGGATTGAGTGGAAAGCAACTTGGGAAGGCTAGAAATCAAGTTTCATATGGTGGGAGTGGAGCAACTTGATCTCAACACAAGGGTAGGTAGTTTTCTTCTCGTAAATGTAAGGTAGGAGTGGTAGTTCTTTCGATGGCTCTCTCCACTAATGAAGAGGAGGTGGAGGGTATTTATAGCCTCCACACAAAATCCAACTGCTACACACATTTGACCAATCTCGGTCGGACCGAAGTTGACAACTCGGTGAGACCGAAAGTTCAAATCTTGTGAACGTTGGGATTTTCAGTGGGACCGAAAATACAATCTCGGTGAGTCCGATTCTTCCAAAGACTAGGGTTTGCCAATCTCGGTGGGACCGACTTTATCATCTCGGTGACACCGATTTGATGATGTATGTTTCTGAAGCTTGGCAACACTAGTTTCGTGAGACCGAGTTCGAATCGGAAAATCCGAAATTTCTAGGGTTTGGCTTTGTGGTGAGGTGGTTCATCTCGGTGTGACTGAAGTTTAGGAAATCGGTGGGACCGAGATTACTTATGAGTGTATGTTGGAATGAAAGATTGCTGATGGTTTGGGAGATGTATCACTAAGCACTTTGAGCAACCGGATCATTAACATAACCTCATCCCTTTTAATAGTATTGGCTTTCCTATAGACTCAATGTGATCTTGGATCACTAAACCAAAATGGAGTCTTGAGCTTTTGCCAATGCTTGGCTTAGCATTTTGAGGGGTCCACTTCTTCACCATTGCCATACCCATATCAATGAACTTTCGAAATGATTCTCAAGAAATTATTAGTTCAATGATATATATGTTGTTATTAATTACCAAAACCACCCGGGGATTAGTTGCACTTTCAATCTCCCCCTTTTTGGTAATTGATGACAACATATAGATCAAAGCTTCGACAAATGATATAATCAATGAATAATATCGTCGCTTTGAGAAGTATGTTATAAGCAAGAGCTCCCCCTAAATTTGTGCATTATTTAAGATTTGCGTTTGAATGCAAATGCACAATCGATTAGGATCATGGGTCACTCTTCCATGTCACATACATCTTGGTGGAGCGCACAAAATGATAAGAATGAATAGCATGCACCCAATCACCAAGACATGAGTAAATGGTCATAGAAGATATGAATAGCATATGATAAGCATTAAGCACACATTAAGGCATAGTACGACCAAGCACTCATCAAAGTAGAGCAAACGTAGTATCAAACACACGGAAAACTCAAAAGTATCTCAAAAAGACCGCAAATGAAACGAAAGAGCAAAAGCGAGCACTCTCTCTCTCGAAGTCCTATGATCTATACAATTTCTCCCCCTTTGGCAACAAGTTACCAAAAAGTTTGAAAGGTATAGAGCTAAACGTCACTAGGGACTCTGCTGGCGGCTCCTGTCTGGGTTGATGGAGTTTTGATGGCAGCATCAGCGAAGACTTCAGCTGATGTCTGTGGAGCTGAAGGAGTGGTCACTGGAGCCGAGCCGAACCGATGGAGCTGTGGAGGTGCCGATGTTGTAGCTACCGTGTCCATCCATCGAATAGCAGGTGATCGGGGTCTGGTAGGAACCTGAGCAGGCTGTTCATAATCATCCTAGACTAGGTCATCTTGCATCTCACGCATGAGCTCATCCTTCTCCCTCTTTGCTTCCTCGATATCTGCCTCAAGCTTGTTGACAGTGACTTGCACTTGATCCACCTTCACATCGAGCATGGATCTTGTCTTCAACAATCCTCTCAAGACTCTCCCGAGACAAAGACAATGCTGGCAGGCGTTGTTCAATCCTCCGGTAGCTTCAAGGAGCTGCTCTCCAACACTCTTGGGTTTAGCTGCTACTGCTGCTGCTTCCTTCTCAGCTTTGGCTTGTTTGGCAGCTTCACTCTTTGCTTGACCTTCAACAGACGTTGGGTCATCCTCATCCATCACAACTTCATTGTCCTCATGCTCAGGCTGCAGTGGTAAATGCGGTCTATCCAACAAGTAGGTGCCCGTGCCAAACTTGGCATTGATAAGCATCTGAATGTGCGGGGCAAATCCACACGACCTCTTCTGGTCTGCTGCAGTCCTCTTGATAGTCTCAACTATCAGGTCCATCACCTTGAAAGGTGCCTTCTGATCAAGTATATGCAGCATGTTGATAGAATAGCCTCTTATCATGCGATGATCTCCAGACTTGGGCATCAAGGTATGCCTCAGAATTGTGTTTGTGGTAGGTAGACCTGCCTGGAGATGATACATCGAGCCGAGCTTCAGATTTCTATATCCTTAGTGGTACCTCATTGTACATATTCCTCATAGACTCATGGTTCTTCTTGGGAATACCATAGACATCAACATCATCCTCTCTCTCAGACTTTGGAGCATTCAGCAAAGGCTGCCCATTCTTCCACAGTTGAAGAGAATCTTTGGCCTTCAGTCATCCATGTGATTTTACCATCTGGATAGAAATGAGCTGTGGCATAGAATTGCATGATCATCTCATCATTCCAAGCTGTCAACTTCTGACCAACAAAATCTGCAACACCACATGCAATAAAGCTCTCATGCACATGTGGAAAGAAGTCTCTGTGCTCTTCACTGTCAATGTATGCCCAGTCAACATAGCGAGTGTCTACAACAATGGGCTTCTTGTCCATTAGCACAGTCTCATAGAAGTCCTGCTGCTCTCTGGTGTGGAACCTTGGATCAACAGCAGTCCTTCTCCTCACAGCATATGGATCAGCTTGTCTCCATAGCCTGAGACCTCTATCCTTTCTTTCCTTCATGTTTTCAGCTCGAGGATGAGCATCATTGTGAATTGGCAATTTCTGACGGAGTTTCAGCAATACAGGTGCCTCATCATCTGACTCAGCTGGTGGCACATTATCTTTCTTCTTCTCTGAAGCTGGGATGTTCCTGACAGTTTTCTTGGGCTTGGCAGCAGGCTTGGCTTGAGCTGCCTTTGCTGGAGCAGATGGCTTAGACTTTGAAGGTGCTCCTGCCCTGATGGCATCACCCATAAACTTAGACTTCTGAGGAGGAGGCTGGGGTGCTTCCTCATCCTCATCTTCTTCAGCTTCATCATGCACAATCCTCTTCCTCTTGGAAGTTTTCTTCACCTTGCTTGAGGTTTCTTCTTCCATACTCATCTTCTTGGCAACAGTGGACTTCTTCACTTTACTTGTGCCTTTCTTGGTTTGTTGCCCTTGATGCTCTTTGGCAACAACTTTCCTCTTTGGCTTGGAGGAGACTTCTTCCTCAGCAATGAAATCAGAATCTTCTTCATCAGAATTCTTCTTCTTTCTGGCCCTGGTGGCAGCAGGAGGCAAACCACTTGGTGTGCTCCTCTCACCATCATCCTAAAAGCTGCTGGCCTCGGGACTAGTGCCCGCCTCGAATATCAGCAATTGGTGACTCACACCTATTCGGCTGTCACCGCATCCGACATGGTGACAACCCGTGAATAGATTAGGTATAGGCGAGTAGAAGAGTTATCACAAACTGCGAAGATTTTGCAAAAAAATGAGTTCAAATTTCAGTTTTAGGTTTTCACAGAATGCATTTCGATCGACCGAGTTTAAAATTCGTGAATCCAAGTGTTCTAATGTACATTCACACCACTTTCGGTTGGACCGATGTGGGTTTCGGTCTGCCGAAAACACTAGGGTTTCACTAAATCCTCATTTCGTCGCACCGATTTGCACAACTCGGTTGGACCGAAGGTGTAAAGGCAATGGCCAGAGGCCAAATCGGTCATACCGAGAATGTAAATTCGGTCTCACCGAGATGTATTCGGCGGAAACCTAACCCTAAAACTTTTACTCGAATTTCGTTCTAAGTAACTAATCTGGTGTTAAGGAGGATCTCAAACGTGGCAAGATGCTAGGCAAACCAATCGTGCATAGAATCGGAGATGGGAACACGAGAGGGATCGAAACTCACCCTAACTTGGTGGAGTTCCTCTACGGCGGCAACGGCGCGGAGAGAATGTCCGTTGACGGCGACGGAGACCTGCGGCGAGGCGCGACAGCGCATTTACGGAGACGATCCGGAGACCACGGCGATGGCAGCAAGGGGTTTGGGGGCGAGGCGTTTTGAAGTAGGAATCAACGCGCGCTGCCCTCGGAGTATATATACCCCTTAGCTGTCGGTGGGACCAAGTTGTAAAACTCGGTGGCACCGAGATGGATAATCATGGCAAGATTACACACTTCGTCACGCTAAAATTGCAACTCGGTTTCACCGAGGTGAAAACCTAGATCAATCCAAGTGCTTTCGGTCCGTCCGAGTTTGAGTGGGTTGGTCTCGACCAAAATACTTAGAAGGTTTTGGAATTTAGCCTTAGACGGATCGGTGGCTCCGAGTGCTCCTCACTGAGGGTCCGAAAATGACTTGTTCAAAGTTTGTGATATAACATGAATAGAATTTGAGACAAGAAAGCATAGATAGCTAGGGAGGAACTTAGGCATTCTTGTTCATCCATTTGGTCAGAAAATCCAAAAGACCAAAGCAACAAATGGATGTCCTCGAATGGATAAAATTATGCATCCAACATGCTCACACAATAAGATAGCAAATGAAATATGTGTCAAACATGCACAAACAAAACTCTAGCTACTATCACACAATTTGTCGATGACTAGGTCATCTATATATGAGTATATTGACTTAGGAGTCAAATGAGAACATTTGATCATAGGTCATACTCATCGCTTAAGCACAAGTGGGGTTACCACTTTTACATAAAGCATTAATGTGTTCACATCATTTGAAGATGCTTTAGCTCAATTCTTTAGAGCAAAGCTCCCCTTGATGTGAGAACCCCTTTAAAGGGTCAAACTAACCTTGGGTTGTCGAGAAGACTTCATGTAGATGTTGAAGATGTGGATGCTCAATGTTGATGAAGATCATCAAGAGTTGGGAGCAATCCTTTGGATTGGGCACTTTCAATACCTACATGGGTTAGTCCCTCAAGGAACAAACAAGGATATCCATGGACATAGATTGAAGTACACAAAAGATGATGTCCATGAAAGCAATGATTACCTTGTCCCTTGACTTACCAACAAGAGGGTTTGTGACTCCATGAACTAGTGCATAATGTGGAAGTTGATTGCACAAGTTTTTGCCAAAATGAATGTGAGTGAAGTATGTTGGCGGAGTCACCCTCAAGAACACTCTAGTTCTTCTTCTTCGGGATCCACATCATCTTGATGGGAATCCTTGGGGTAGTAGTTGAGCTTGTCGAAGTAGAACTTGACGTTTCCTTGAGAACCCACTTGACCATGGCTTTAGGTGCTTCAATAAATGCATCAATCTCCTCTTGAAGCTTGTCCTTGCCTTTTAGCTTGTGGTCTTGTGGTGGAAGGTCATCTTGTGCTTGTTCCACATTGAAAGAAGTAGGATCATACTTCTCCTTTTGAGAAACAAACTTTGGAGTGGGATATTGACCTTCTTCCCATTCAACACCCTCGGTGTTGAACTTTCGCTCAAAACCAATTCCTTGATTCTTCCGTGCCTTCCTTGCTTGTAACAATTTCTCAAAGTTCTTGCTTCCGCAAGGCTCTTGTAGACACCTTTCTCTATAATCCCTTTCAATAAACTATTTTCTTGCTCAAGTGTAACTTGGCTTGAAACATTGTTAGTGGAATCAAGAGAACTACTAGAAGCAACAATATTAGATTTAGCATGGTTATTGTTACTACTAGATGAAGAATTTTTCTTATGCTTGTCATGCTTAGTTTTAATAGGTGGCAAGAAATTAGACAAGAGAAGTCGTTTGGCAAGATATGAAGAACTCTTCTTTCAAGATCGTCATTGATTGCTTTTAGAAACTCATGTTCTTGCTCTAGATTGAGCTTCTCAAGCGTAGCTTCTCATGAGATCTTAGGAGCTCTCTATGATCTTCTTGAGTTGTTTCATGAGCTAACTTAAGAGTGTTTAGTTCTTTAGTTAGACGCTCAATCTCCTTCATAGCATTGTCATTCGACTCTTCTCGACTATAAAGACTACTAGCATGTTCATCATTACTAGGCTCACTAGATTTGTCATGTAAAAGCTCATCTTCACCAAGCAAGTCATCCTCATCACTATCAAAGTCAATGAATTCAGGGTGTGATACCTTGGGGCCTTTAGCCATGAAGCATCTTCCAATTCCCTCATTTGGTGAATCAAACAAGTCATAGGAGTTGGAGTTGGAGGACACGAGAGCAAGACCGCAACACCTTCATCTTGATCAGATTCGGAGTTGGAGTGATAGCTTCTTCGGAGTGATTGTTTGAGTCGGAGCCGAGACCCATTCACCTACATGAGCTTGATGTTTTCTTCTTGTGTAGCTCCTTGATGACTTGTCTTTCCTTTCCAATCCTTGCTTCTCCGAGAGGATCTTCGCTCATAACGATCATCTCTACTCCTTCTCTCTTCCGAGGTGACTCTTCTCTTGAGCTTCTTCTTCTTGAGATTCTTCTCTTCTCTTGTGGGGAGCCGAACACTCATTTGAGTAGTGTCCGGTCTTCCACAATTGTAGCAGTTTCGATCATTAATTGAAGATCTCTTTTCATCATATGATCTAGACTTTGAGCTTCTTTCCTTGCTTCTACTCTTGTAGAATTTGTTGAAGTTCTTCACCATTAGGCTTATCTCTTCATTGGAAACTAGCTTGTCACTTGAGGTTGTGGGAGCATCACTTGTAGCTTTGTAAGCACCACTTGACTTGTTGTGAAGCTCTTCCTTATCTTTAAGTGTCATCTCATGAGCAACAATTCTTCCAATGACTTGGTAGGCTTGAGATTCTTGTAGTTTGGCATCATTTGGATCAAAGTGCACACGGTGTCATACTTTCCATCCAAAGCTCGAGAATCTTCTTGATGATGAATCGGTCGGTCATTTCTTCGCTTCCTAAGCCGGCAATCTCATTTGTGATGAGAGCAAGCCTAGAGTACATTTCAGCGACTCCTTCACCTTCCTTCATCTTGAACTTGTCAAGTCGACCTTGAAGAACATCTAGCTTTGATTCCTTCACGGACTCGGTACCTTCGTGCATTTCACCAAAGTATCCCAAATCTCTTTTGCATTCTCAAGAAGGCTGATTTTGTTGAACTCCTCGGGACACAAAGCATTGAAGAGAATGTCACAAGCTTGAGCATTGTTTTGCAACATCCACAATTCATCCATTGTAGCTTCACGATCCGAACTTTTCCTTCCTCAAGAATTCACCTTGCAAGCCAACACAAATAATGCCCCATGCGGGTGGTTATGTCCAAGAATATGCATTTTCATTTTATGCTTCCAACTAGCAAAGTTTGAACCATCAAAGTAAGGACCTCTACGAAAATTACCCTCACTAGACGCCATACTCTCCTAGGTTGTGAAACCAAGCTTATGGAGTCCAATGCAATGGAAACCAATACAATGGAGACCAAGGCTCTGATACCACTTGTAGGATCGAAAGTATGTCTAGAGGGGGGTGATTAGACTACTTGACAATATAAAAATTCAGCCTTTTGATTAAGACAAGTTTTTGGCAGATTCACGATGATGATCAAGTCAAGTATCACCCTACACATGCAATTCTAGAGTTTTGGCAGCGGAAAGTAAATTGCACATGTAGTAAAGAGAGGTGGAGAAGAGCAAACGCAATTTGGAGACACGGAGATTTTTCTCGTGGTTCCGATAGGTGGTGCTATCGTCAATCCACGTTGATGGAGACTTCAACCCACGGAGGGTAACGGCCGCGAGAGTCCACGGAGGGCTCCACCCACGAAGGGTCCACGAAGAAGCAACCTTGTCTATGCCATCATGGCATACGCCCACGGAGGACTAGCCTTACTGGGGTAGATCTTCACGAAGTAGGCGATCTCCTTGCCCTTACAAACTTCTTGGTTCAACTCCACATCTTGACGGAGGCTCCCAAGCGACACCTAACCAATCTAGGAGGCACCACCCTCCAAAAGGTAATAGATGGTGTTGATGATGATGAACTCCTTGCTCTTGTGCTTCAAATGATAATCTCCCCAACACTCAACTCTCCTCACCGATTTGGCTGTGGTGGAAGAAAGGATTGAGTGGAAAGCAACTTGGGAAGGCTAGAAATCAAGTTTCATATGGTGGGAGTGGAGCAACTTGATCTCAACACAAGGGTAGGTAGTTTTCTTCTCGAAATGTAAGGTAGGAGTGGTAGTTCTTTTCGATGGCTCTCTCCACGAATGAAGAGGAGGTGGAGGGTATTTATAGCCTCCACACAAAATCCAATCGTTACACACATTTGACCAATCTCGGTCGACCGAAGTTGACAACTCGGTGAGACCGAAAGTTCAAATCTTGTGAACGTTGGGATTTTCGTGGGACCGAAAATACAATCTCGGTGAGTCCGATTCTTCCAAAGACTAGGGTTTGCCAATCTCGGTGGGACCGACTTTATCATCTCGGTGACACCGATTTGATGATGTATGTTCTGAAGCTTGGCAACACTAGTTTCGTGAGACCGAGTTCAGAATCGGAAAATCCGAAATTTCTAGGGTTTGGCTTTGTGGTTGAGGTGGTTCATCTCGGTGTGACTGAGTTTAGGAAATCGGTGGGACCGAGATTACTTATGAGTGTATGTTGGAATGAAAGATTGTTGATGGTTTGGGAGATGTATCACTAAGCACTTTGAGCAACCAGATCATTAACATAACCTCATCCCCTTTTAATAGTATTGGCTTTCCTATAGACTCAATGTGATCTTGGATCACTAAACCAAAAATGGAGTCTTGAGCTTTTGCCAATGCTTGCCTTAGCATTTTGAGGGGTCCACTTCTTCAGTCATTGCCATACCCATATCACTGAACTTTCTGAAATGATTCTCAAGAAATTATTAGTTCAATGGTATATATGTTGTTATTAATTACCAAAACCACCCGGGGATTAGTTGCACTTTCAACGCTCCAGCGCGTCCAACGACGTGTCGCCACAGGATCGTTCCCGATGCACGTGGCGAGTAGCTGTGCAGCCAAGCGGTGCGAGGTGGCAAGTGAAGATGACGAGAAGGCCATCGTGGCGATCGGTGGCGCCCCTAACGGTCGTTTCTTGCACTGTTTGGGTGACCCGACGTGCATTAAATGCCCTTGTCCCCTGCCGTCAGAGTTAGGTAGGGGACACTGTAGATAGCGGTTGTACCAACCCCTCTTTTTACTTTTTTACCCCTCTCTCTGCGTTGCCACCTGTCGGTGACCCCTTTAGCCTATAAAAAGGAGGCTCATGCGCACGTAGAGGGGGTTCGACTCATTCGAAACTACAACACACCCACGCTCTCGAGCAAAAACAGAATATAGACACAAAGCAGCAGTAGGAGTTTTATCTCTCCAGAGAGCTCCGAAGCTGGGTAAAATCCCTCGCGTGCTTCGCCTCGATCTGCTCTTCGCGCGCTCTCCACTCCCTTGCCGGACCGAAAGGGGCCCTGCCCCATAGGTGTTCGTTTCCCACGACATCTTTGGTGCGCCAGGTAGGGGGGCGTCGAGGTTGTGCGAACCTGATCCGGCGTTCGTGCGTGCTACATCAACATCTCCATCAACATGCCACCGAAGAAGAAGGCTTCGGAGGTGGCCGCTCCGTCCACGTCAATCCTACCGCCACCAGAGCAAACAGGCGGTGGGGTGGACGCCGGCGGAGGAGCGGGCGCCGACGGGGGGACTCACGTCGTCACCAGGTCCAAGGACAAGGCCCCTCAAGCTTTGGCGTCAGACATACACCGCATCTCCTGTGGGTGCAAGATCGACAACGCCATGGTGCTCCTAGCACCGTATTTCGCGTTGGAGCAAGGCCAAGCTGGTGGGTCGCGGACGCCAAGGCCAACATACGCTCAACACGCCGGGCACGAAAAGACGGTCGCTCGACGAGATGTTGCTCCTTATAACACTGTTAGAAGTCTGAGAATATCTCGTTCCTCGCGTCGTTCGCCGCCACCGCCCAAGACTCTAGAGGAAGCGCTGGCCCGAGCCCAGCTGCTTCTAGATTACCCTCGGCGCCGCACAAGATCGACGATCGGAGGGCCACCATTCGAGCCTCATCGGCCGCTTAACGGCGACAAGCCCCGGCAACCGAGCACATCGAAGCCCCGGCAAGACACCCAGGCGCAAGCCGACGCCGACAAGACCGCTGGGGGTGCCACCACCATGCACTCCCCGCCCCGAAGGTCAAGATCGCCGACTCGCCGGGCCAACCTCGACACCGACTCCACCACGTCGTCGGACACGCGAGCTCGCCGCGATCAACGCCAAGTTCTCCAAGAACGACGACAAGAAGACGCTCATACTCGCATCGAGCGTCGAAGAGAAGCGCGGCGTTAGTCAGACCAGCGCGCTGGACCCACTGTCGATATGCATGCGCCAGGGGAACTAGGCGATTTGTCGTACGCGGTAGGTTGCCCTGCGTTCACTCGTGAGCTGCGGCAGGTCCAGTGGCCCAGTACCAAGAACTTCAAGCCAGATGTACCCGAGAAGTACGATGGCAAGATACATCCGTCGGAGTTCCTCAGCGTCTACACCATCGCGGTGCAGGCTGCCGGGGGACGCGACGAGAAGATCTCGCCAACTACTTCCGCCGGTGCTCAAGCCCAACGCCGATCTTGGCTCATGCACTTGCCGGACAACTCCATCTCTTCGTGGGCGGACTGTGCCATCGGTTTGTCGGCGCTTTCACAAAGTGCCACAAACCCCATGGCCAGGAGAGCGATCTTCATCTGCTCGCCCAGAAGGAAGGAGAACCCCTGCGCAAGTACATTCAAAGATTCAGCCAAGTGCAACGCAACATCCCAGACGTCCACCCCGCCACGGTTATCAGCGCGTTGCATCAGAACTTGCGTAATCGCAGGATGAGGGAGGAGATGGCGATGTGCAAGATCAGAGATGTCAGCGAGCTATACGCTTTAGCCGACAAGTGTGCAAGTGCTGAAGAGGGGAGGAAACTCCCCGGAGAGAACGCAGGAGCAGAAGGATCTGACAGTGAGGATGCCGCCCCGGCAAAGAAGAACCGGAGGCGGAATAACAGAAAGAGGAAAGCCAAGGATGTGCTAGTTGTCGAGCAGTCCGGCAACGGAGGTGGCGCCGAGAAGGCCAAAGCTGGTGACTCCGGCGAGGCTGTGGTGGCCGCCGACAAGCGTGACGGCCCGCAAGCAAGATCGCAAGATCCACCACACCAAGCGCCATGACCTCCAGGCCTGCAAGAAGGTTGAGCAGCTCGTAGAATTGCAGAAAGCTGAATACGAGCGCCGCGACAAGGAGAAGGCCCAGGAAGGTGGCGGAGGATCCGGCAAGAAGCGTCCCGGTCGGGGAGGGCGCCGCGGCAAGGCCAAACAGCGGCAAGGAGACAGGCCTCCCCGTGGCCGCGACAAGGACGAAGATGAGGACGAAGATGAAGAGATGGATGAGGATGAAGCCGACGAGCAGGAGTTTCAGAAGGCAACGGAGGTTTTGTGCGTGGACGGTGGTGCTTCTCTACATACCTCGCACCGCCAACTCAAACAGTGGGTGCGGGAAGTAAATGCAGCAGAACCGTCTGCTCATCGCAAGAAGCCCTCGGCGGTCCAAGACGCCCATCATCTTTGATGTCGAGGACCACCCTGATCGCATAACTGTGGTCGGGTGCTTGCCGATGTTGGTTTCACCGACTATCCGCAACCTCAAGGTCACAAAGATGCTGGTTGACGGCGGGGCCGGCCTGAATCTGATCTCCTCAGCGGTACTCAAGAAGCTCCAGATCCCCGACAGCGAGCTCGAAGAAACCGGCACTTTTCAAGGAATCAACCCGGGAAGGAGCAAGCCGAAGGGGAAGATCACACTGCCAGTAACGTTTGGCAGCGAGCTGAACTTCGTGACGAGAGAGTCACATTTGACGTTGTCGACTTCCCATTGCCCTACAATGGGATACTTGGCAAATCGCCCAAATACCGCCAAGTTCATGGCAGCCTCTCATTATGCTTACAACGTGCTCAAGATGCCCGGTCCGATAAGTGTCATTTCTGTCCATGGCGACAAGAAAGATGCCCTTATCTGTATCGACAAGATCTACCGGGAAGCAGCAGCCGCAGCAGAACGCAAACCACTTGTCATCAAGCTCCTGGGAAGAAGAAGACCAAGTCCGGCAAGAGTAGCTCGATGCCCACTCCGCAAGCGCACCTCTTCAGAGTGCCGCTACCGCCGAGGACGCACCATCGAGCTCCACCGGCAAGTGCAAGAAGGCAAAGAAAGCTTCACCAGAGACCAAGAAAGTGGCATTAAGGAGGACTGTGACCGGTGGTACCTTCACCATCGATTGCACGCTGACCCTAAATAGGAAAGCGCCGTTCGTTTGCTCTGCGGGCGAATGTCGATGTGTTTGCATGGCAACCATCTGACATCCCCGGTGTTCCCAGGAAAGTAATTGAGCACCACCTCGCCGTCTGCCCTCACGCGCGGCCTATAAAACAGAGAGTCAGGAAGCAAGCGGTGGAACATCAAGATTTCATTGCAGAAGAAATCAAGAAGTTGGAAGCATCAGGCCTGGTCCGAGGAGTACTCCATCCAACGTGGTTAGCCAATCCAGTAGTCGTGCGCAAAGCAAACGGGAAGTGGAGCCTTTGTATTGACTTCACTGATGTTAATAAAGCTTGTCCCAAGGATCCATTTCCCTTGCCGCGCATTGACCAGATTGTCGACTCCATGGCAGGATGTGATCTGCTTTCATTCCTTGATGCATATTCAGGATATCATCAGATCTTCATGGCAGAAGAGGATGAAGAGAAAACCGCATTCATTACTCCATGTGGCACGTACTGCTTTGTACGGATGCCTTTCGGACTAAAGAATGCTGGTTCAACATTTGCAAGAGTAGTCAGCCATGCTTTTGAGCCACAGTTGCACAGGAACGTAGAAGCCTACATGGATGACATAGTGGTCAAGAGCAAGGACAAAGAAACTTTGATCCAAGATTTGGACGAGACTTTTGCAAATCTGCGCAAGATCAATCTCAAGTTGAACCCCGAGAAGTGCGTGTTTGGAGTTCCTTCCGGCAAGCTTCTCGGGTTCTTTGTGTCCCAGAGGGGGATTGAAGCCAACCCCGACAAGATCAAGGCCATTGAGCAGATCAAGCACAAGCGGCCAGATGGGATGGAAGGCTTGCGGCTGCGTCTGCTGCTCTCAAGAGGTTCATCTCTAAGTCTGCTGGCGGCTACCGCCGCCGTTTTCAAAATTTTGAAAAAGGCAGGTCCAATGAAATGGACTCTGGAAGCGGAGGCTGCGTTGTAGGACTTGAAGAGATACCTGTCCTCCACTCCAACACTTGTCGCACCTAAACCGCAAGAGAAGTTGTTGCTATATCTAGCGGCAACCAATCAAGTGGTTAGTGCTGCGTTAGTGGCGGAGAGGGAGGCGGATGATGAGCCAGCAACCACGGCTAGTGAGTCCAGCGACAAGCAGGGGGCTTCCCCGACAAGCTCCGGTCCCGACAAGGATGAATCTGTGCAGCCACAGGAAAAGAAACAAAAGAAGATGGTGCAGCGCCCAGTGTATTTTGTCAGCTCCCTTCTGCAGGGGGCTAGATCAAGATACTCTGGAGTGCAAAAGTTGCTTTTCGGCCTTCTCATGGCCTCGAGGAAGCTGCGCCACTACTTTCAGGCACATGAGATCATAGTTGTCACTCGCTTTCCGTTGAAGAGGATACTACAGAATCCAGAAGCAACAGGCAGGATTGTCAAGTGGGCACTGGAATTGTCAAGCTTTGGCCTCAAGTTTGAGAGTACCTCAACTATCCAGAGCCGAGCATTGGCAGAATTCAGATGCACTTTCCCAAGGAGCAAACAACAAACAATACTGCAGAGTACGAAGGCTTGCTTGCCGGACTCAGGATTGCTGCGGACCTTGGGGTCAAGAAGCTTATTGTCAGGGGTGACTCGCAGCTTGTCGTCCGCCAAGTAAACAAAGATTATCAGAGTCCGTTGATGGAAGCCTACATTGATGAAGTGAGAAAGCTAGAAGAACATTTTGACGGCCTGCAGATGGAACATGTTCCGAGAGCTCAGAACGACATTGCAGATGGTCTATCAAAATGCGCCGCACTCAAGTTGCCTGTGGAACCAGGAATTTTTGTGCTCAAGCTGACTCAACCATCTATAACACCATCAACTGGACAGAACAAGAAGAGGAAGTTGGTTACTGGCGACTACTTTCCGGCAGAGCTCCCCGAAGCCGCCGTCAAGAAAGTCCCCAGGATCAACACGAAGAGTGTTGAGGAGCAGTCTGCTCCGACAAACCCCAGGGTTTGTTCCGTTGAAGCAGACGCTCCCGACAAGCTTTGCTCCGCCAAACTTGCCGGGGAGCATCAAGCTCCGGCTGCATCACAGGTTCTTGCCGTAGAAGCTGATGTTCCCGCAGCAGCATTTGTGCCTTTAGTCCTTGTCGTCGAGCCACAAGCTCCGACATGGGCACAGCAGATCGTCCATTTCCTTCAAACAGGAGAACTTCCCGAAGAGCAAGAAGAAGCGGAGAGAGTAGCCCGGCAATCAAGTATGTACCAGTTTGTCGATGACATACTATACAGAAGAAGATTCAACGGAGTGAAATTGAAGTGCATTTCCCTGGAAGATGGACAGGAGCTGTTGGCGGAGATACATGGAGGCATATCTGGTCACCACATTGGCGCAAGAGCACTGGCCGGCAAAGCCTTCCGGCAAGGTTTCTTCTGGCCGACAGCCCTCCAGGATGCAACTGCATAAGTAACCAAGTGTGAAGCATGCCGGTTCCACTCCAAGCAAATACATCAACCAGCTCAAGCTCTCCAGACAATCCCTTTATCCTGGCCATTTTTGGTCTAGGGGCTCGACATCCTTGGCCCCTTTCCCTGAGCTGTCGGGGGCTTTGAGTACTTGTACGTTGCAATTGACAAGTTCACGAAGTGGCCGTAAGTGGAAGCAGTGAGGAAGGTGACCGCACAGTCAGCAGTCAAGTTCTTCAGGTCAATGGTCTGCCATTTCGGAGTCCCTAACAGGATCATCACTGACAATGGCACACAATTCACGAGCCGCACCTTCATGCAGTACGTCCAAGATCTTGGCACCAAGATCTGCTTCGCTTCTGTTGCTCACCCGAGAAGCAACGGTCAAGCGGAGAGGGCAAACGCTAAAGTGCTGCACGGGCTCAAGACCAGAACTTTCGACAGACTACGCAAGTGCGGAAGAAACTGGATCGAGGAGCTGCCGGTGGTTCTTTGGTCGATCAGGACGACGCCAAATCGAGCCACTGTCCAGACACCTTTTGCTCTAGTCTACGGAGCAGAGGCAGTTCTCCCCATGGAACTCGTATACGGATCGCCTCGAGTGCTCGCTTATGATGAGCTTGAGCAAGAGCAGCTGCGGCAAGATGACGCTGCGCTTCCTCGAGGAAGATCGCCTTCAGTTGTCAGACGAGCTGCTCGCTACCGACAAGCTTTGCGCCGCTACCATAGCCGCAGTTAATGCCGAAGCTTCGAGGAAGGCGATTTGTTCTTGGCGCATTCAATCCGCCAAGAATTCTAACAAGTTGATGCCAAGTGGGAAGGTCCTTATCGGGTGAAACGAAGTCACTAGGCTCTGGCGCCGTCTCGCTTTGAGACCGAAGATAGCTTTCCGTGAGCAACTCACCGAACATAGAGCATCTTCGTAAGTTTTACCCCTAAGGCGCGGTTGCCGGAACCTGCTATTCCGGCAACCACCTTTTGTACAAGCTTTGCCGCTGTTGCATGTAACCCTTTGTACAAAGCCGGGCGCAGATCCCGTGCGTAAATAAAGATCTTAACCTCAGCACATGTTGTCAAATTTCATGCCTTTTTCCTTTTTGCATGTATTATCTGACACTTTGTGCAGCACTTGCCCCCCGGTAAGCAGTAACGAGCCTTAAGACTCCATATCATTATTTTCTCTTCTTTCTTCTCAAAAGAAGGTTCCTTCGCCCACAAGTTCACGGGGTGGGGGAGGAGAGGATAAAGGTGTGGACCAGCATCGCTCAAAGAAGTATAGCCTTGGGACATGCATTTACAAAAAGCTAAGTTGCCAAAGTTTGAGCATGATCAGTTTTAAAATTTTAAGTTATCTTCCTTGAACGACCGTGTTTTGTATGGAAAACTTGTGCGCGGAGGAACGTCCTCGTAGCTAGTTGCGCCCTTACTTTGTTTCGAGTCCGCCAACAACTTAAGTGTGCTGCGACTAGTTGCGGCAAGGTTTCTTGTCGGAGCGGCACCGCCAAAGAAGTTGCTTGATGTTCCAAGACTCAGCGCTTATGCAAGCGTGTTCAAGACCGCAAGTTCCCTAAAAGTTTAGGGTAAAAACACGCAAAGAAAGGAATCAAGTAAAGGAGATAGCATAGCAAGCATTGCCCAGAATAAAGTTATATTACAAAAGTAACTTGTTGCGGCACTGACTAAATTGTTCTCATGACTTAAATAACAGCGACAAGGAAGAGAGAAGAAGGGTGGCCTAATCCACGCCGCCGTCAACCCTCCCCGACCTCATTCACCTTGTCCACAATGGGTGCGACAATGGCTTTGAGTTCTTCAAGATCAGCACCACCGGCAGCTTCTTGAGGACGTGGGTGAGGTCGAGGTCCGGATTATGGAAGAGTATCTTCACCAACACCTTCTCCAAGACCTTGGCGAGATTATGCGACTCGTCACCAGCTTCTTTGGGATCCTTTCCGGAGCTGCCGGAGAGCCGTCGCCACACCCTTGAAGAAAAGAGTAAGCTTGGCGCTGGGCTGGAGGTTTTCGTCAGTGGAGTACCTGAAGCCCGCCATGTCCAGTTCCGCCAGCTCCTCGTCGATGGTTGCAGCGATGTTGACGAGCCCTCCGTCCAGAGCTCCACCGTAGCCTTGAAGGTGTTCTGAGTCTCGGCGGCCCTCGTCAACAGCTCCTCGTTGCCCTTGATCTCTTTCTTCAAGTCATCCTCGCGCTTCTTGGCGCCATCCAGCGTCTCTGTCAGTGTGGCCAGCTTCAGCTCCAGATCAGCGCTCGAGTCCTTGGCGGTGTTCAGTTCCTTGATCTTGTCGGCAAGTTGAACTTGCAGATTGCCATGGCCAAGGGCATCCTTCTCACGTTCGCGCTGGAGTGCGGCAAGCTCCTCATTCTTCCCTTTCATGTCAGCCTCCAGCTGCGTCACCTTCGCTTCTAATTCCTCCTTGGCGGCCTCGGCAGCTGCGGCAGCATCCTTCGCTTCCTTGAGCGCCCCGCCAAGTGATTGCTCCCGGGCAGCGGGATCCTCCTCGTGGCTGTCCAAGTTAACCTTTTTCTGCGTCACCACCTTCCCGCTGGACAGCTCCTCGGCGGCGAAGCCGCTGCTCTTCGCTTCAGCCTTTTCGAGGATGAACGCTTCTTCGCTCGACGAGCTGTGCCTCTCCTCAAGAATGGACCGGAGGGCCTCCTGGTTGCGGTTCTGAGCTCCTCCGCATGCCTCTCTATGTCAATTCCGCTTCTGCGACAAGCGCTTCCGGGACTCAACTTCGCTTGCCGGGCGCGGTAGAGTGACACCAGCTTCCGGAGCAGTTGCTCCTCCTCGGACTCGCCGCTGCTGCTGCTTGGTGCGTCAACCACTGACAGCCCGGCGGAGGCGAGCACCTCTCCGTCAAAGGACTCTCCCTCGATCGGTGCCCTGGAGCTCGACGCCCAGGGAAGATGGATGAAAACACCCTCGCCGGCCTTCAAGTAGGCACCGGGCTGGGGCTCCTCGGGGCCCGGTGCTGCGTCAGCGGCAGAGGGGTCAGCGGTCGGTGTAGCACCTTGCGCTCCTGCGCCCTCCGGGTCGTCAGTACGATCGCCGGGCCCCTCGCCAGCTCCTGCACCAGCAGCCTTGGCGGCCTCTTCATTTGGCGGGATCACAAGACCGGCCTCTTCCTCGTCGGGTGGCAGCGTCTTGATGTGTCAGCGTGTGTCCTGCTCGCCGGTGGCCTTAGTCTCCATCGGGTCGGTGAGAGGGGGATCCGAAGACAGGAAGAGGAAGGAAAAAGTCAAGCAAAGATCCAAAAAGAAGATCAGAAGAAGAATCCAAGGGAAGATTTCCGACAAGAAGGGTTACCTGTGCTGGGCTCTATGACCATGGGCTCCTCCACCAAAGGCTCACTGGTTCCGTCCCTTGCCGGCGAGCGCTCCCTTGTCGGGGAATCGCCCCTTGGCAGCGTAGTCGAAGCATACAGCACCACTAAAGCGGCTTCTGGTTGCTCCTGATGGGCCTGCTCTGCTCCTACACAAGCAAGTCAACAATCAAGATATCAGCAAAAGAAAAAGCACCCAGGTGTGCCCCACCACAGGAAGTGAACCAAACACTTACGCTGGGGGCTGTGCTGGGGGCTGCTTCGAGGAGATGGTATCGGGTCCGTCAAGGTAGTCTCGGACGTGTCCTCTGCCATCACAGCAGGATCGTCCTTGATGACAACCACGGGGATCTTAGCCCTCTTCGCCGCTCTCTCGGCCAGAGTCTTGAAATGGAACAAGGATTCGAAGGAAGCAGATCAGATGCAAGATAAGAAACAACAAAAATTGAAGAAACACAAGTACAACAAGAAGAAAATCTTACTCCTCCTCTTCTTCTTCCTCCTCATCGGAGCTCAGCGCAGAGAGGTCGAAATCCGGCACCCTCTCAGTGCGACGAGGCGGAGGAGTAGGCTCCCTTGGATGCTTGGCGGGAGCTGCGGCAGGATCAGGAGTAGCGGCCCGAGAAGATCCCGCTCCGGTTGCCGGCGCGGCATGAGGCGCTCCCGCGGCGACGGTGCTTGTCGTGGTAGAGCGTGTCCCGCGGCGCTGCGCCTGTTGGCCTGCCCGCCATCCTGCTGTGTCTCCAGTCTTGCGGAGGCGCCTCCTCGGCTGAGCTGGGAGCTGCGCCGGGGGCTCCGTCTGCGGCAAGCTGCTTGAAGATGGTTGGCCATTTGCGCCCCCGACAGGCTCGCTTGCCTCGGCTTCGGGATCCTCCTCGCCAGCGACCTCCCCGCCAAGGTCCTCTCGGTCGGCAAGGCTTGCCGCCTCGGCCGCCTCTGCCTCCTCCAACGTGAAGCCAAACCGCCGCGGGGCGGCGTACGCCGCCTCTTGACGCCCTCGTGGCGATGTACAGCATTTCATCGTCGGTGGTGTCGCGGGTGAGGAGCCTCTGCTTGTCGGCGCGCACCGCTACCTCCGCCAAGCCGTCAAAGAATTGCCGCACGACATCGTCGGCGGGCTCTATCCAAGTTGGGATAATCCCGTGCGAGTCGCACTCCGGCATCATTGCACGGATGCGATCACGCTGGGAGTTGTTGCACAGTGGGATAATGCCCTGCGGCAGCCTGAACCACTCCGGATGGTTGGCGTCATGCTTGAATAGCTCCTTGAGCATCCCGTCAAGCTCCAGAACTGTGAAGTTGAAGTTGAGGCCTGGACGCAGCCTCATTATATCCGCCGGGCCGCCAAACAGCCAGGCGGGCCTCCTCCTCTCCTGCAGAGGGGCGATGCGACGTCGAAGGAAATCCGCGCCAACGGCCCCTACTGTGAGCCCGGCAAGCCTGAGCCGCAGGATTCGGGTGGTGGCGATCTTCAGCTTGGCATCGTCCGGCGACAGAGCTCTCCAGTCGCCGCCGCGGACTACCCGGGTCTGGCGCAAGTTGGTGAATGGCTGCGGGTTGGCGTCAACAATCCAGAACCACTCCGCCCTCCACTCATCCCATTTGCTGCGAAGCTCCCCCTCCAGATACACCTCCTTCTTGCCGACCCTTGAGATCCAGGAGACCCCGCCAGACAAGGGTTCTCCTTTCTCGACCCGGGGAATGAAATAGTGGCGGAAAAGAGCAACGTTGGGGAGGATTCCGACGAAGTTCTCGCAAAGATGCGCGAAAACCGCTATTGTCAGAACGGCGTTGGGGGTGAAGTCAAGGAGGTGGAGCCCGTATGTGTTTATGATATCGTAGAAGAAATTGGAAAAGGATGGGCAAAGCCCGCAATAGAAGAACAGAGGGAAGAAATAGTATCCTCTGGGACACTTTTTCGAAGTAGAAGCTTCGGCGGAGAGTACCTTCATGCGCGGATGCGCCCGCGTCTCCGTCGACCAGAAGAGATAGAACTCCTCCCGCAGCACCTTCGGGGTGAGCTCGGGGAAAGCGCTCGTTCCTTGCGCAGCGCCTCAAGCCGCAGTGCCTCGGCCGACTTCACGCTCTTCCCGGTCTTCGGAGCCATGGCGTAAGCGGTGGAGAAGGTTGGCGGCGACGGCGGCGACGGTAGCAACGGGCGGCGGAGCGCTGCTCTCTTTCAGCTTGGGAAGCGGAGGGGAGCGGCGGAGCTTTCTGAGGAAGAAACCGCAAGTGGCAAAGGTGGGGGAATGGCCCCTGTTTCCTCTGCTTATAAAGGGGAGAGGCGAACGTTACGCCTTTCCTGATTAAAGAATTGCCCACGATCTCTCCCACGACGCCGCGTTTGACGCGTGCTGCTTCGGAGGGCGCGCGGATACGGAGTTAGATTTGGTATGGACCCGGGCCGCTGCGTGCCGTGCCTGTTTTTGGGCTCGCCCAACAGCTTCGGCACCGTGTATGGCCCAGTTCGGGGCTCTGTCGGTGTACTAGAGTAGGGTACCTTAGTATCCCGAACTTGTGCACGGGCAATCATGGCGTCTGCGGCAAGGCTTGCCGGGCGTCCGCCAAGATCCTTCGTTGTTGCTATTACTGCCATTCAAGAACAAAGTGTTTAACTGAGAAGACAGAGCCTCGGCAAGAGGAGCTTGCCGGGAAGGACAAGACCCCGGCAAGAGGAGCTTGCCGGGAAGGCCAACCAAGGCATTTCAAGAGACTTGCCGTGACGCACCGTGCGTCCCGGCAAGACCCGGCGAGCGGCAAGCTTGCGGGTGCGACAAGACAGCGACCGCGGCAAGGCGCTTGCCGCGGCGAAGCCACCACTCTGCGCCCACGCTCCAGCGCGTCCGACGACGTGTCGCCACAGGATCGTTCCCGATGCACGTGGCGAGTAGCTGTGCAGCCAAGCGGTGCGAGGTGGTAAGTGAAGATGACGAGAAGGCCATCGTGGCGATCGGTGGCGCCCCTAACGATCGTTTCTTGCACTGTTTGGGTGACTGGACGGGCATTAAATGCCCATGTCCCCTATCGTCAGAGTTAGGTAGGGGACACTGTAGATAGAGGTTGTACCAACCCCTCTTTTTACTTTTTTACCCCTCTCTCTGCGTTGCCACCTGTCGGTGACCCCTTTAGCCTATAAAAAGGAGGCCCATGCGAACGTAGAGGGGGTTCGACTCATTCGAAACTACAACACACCCACGGTCTCGAGCAAAAACAGAATATAAACACAAAGCAGCAGTAGGAGTTTTATCTCTCCGGAGAGCTCCGAAGCTGGGTAAAATCCCTCGCGTGCTTTGCCTCGATCTGCTCTTCGTGCGCTCTCCGCTCCCTTGCCGGACCGAAAAGGGGCCCTGCCCCATAGGTGTTCGTTTCCCACGACAAGGTTGGTTCAAGCCCATTCTCGACTCAACTAATAACATCATTACAAGGAACCCAAGAGTCAAGGAGCGGTTTGATCTCCCCTATCTTCTTCGCCGTGACCCTGATGACTGGCGCCGTCACGACGGAGGCCTTGCCCTGTGCAAGTTGATGCCGCTTGATAATGATATGTATGATGTTAAGATGCCATCGCTTGAGGGCAAGGCTTGGGCAGGCGCAAATGGAGATTGTGTTGTTTACATTGGGTCCAAATGCGAGTGGGAACTTGTGAATGTGTACACTCATGATCGGGTTCCACTTCCAAAAATCTCAGCAGACTGCCCAGAGGTTGAGCACACCGGTATTGTACGCATGTTCAAATACAATCATGGTGACTGTCTTCTACGTAAGATAGCAATTTCTCGAGTTCCCAGCCGCTCTTGGAATTACAACAAGTATGAAGTTGTTGCTATCTTCGACAAGCTTGTTGCCGTCCTCAGTGGTTTGACTAGATGGATATTGCTCAAAAAACAGTTTCTGTACACGGATGAGTACTATGATGCAATTCAATACGAGGGCCTTGTGTTTGCTGCTACCACTCGTGGCATTGTTTTTGCATGGCATCCTCATTGTTTCGGTACGTTTGTCTTCCACCGTAATTATAATTGTTTCATCCACATGCATGCGGGTTAGCAAGTTTCCCTTTAGTCTGGTCATAGTGGGGAGTAACTTAGACTAGTAACATGCATATGTCACTAGTTTATGTTACTACCTCTATAGTGCATGGTATCTTAGAGTGGTATCATAGGTGGTCTCATTTATTGCCATGCATGACAAATAGTAGCATCACATTTATTATGTTACAGTATCTACCTATGTTACTATAACCATCTCTCTCTTCCTTAATTGCCTGCCACATAAGCATGTTTGCGAGTCCCAAGTGCATGATACTACTTATGTTACCCCCACTATGGCCAGCCTTACTAATTAATCTTCTTCTTGTGTTTCCAAGGTCCTGTGAACATTCCACCACCTATACTTGAAGATTTTTATAACCAAGGGGGAGATGATGATGGTGATGATCACGAGCATGAGGACGAGCAGCCCATATACTATTTGGCTACCGCAACTAATTCCGATGGATCACTTCTTCTCGTGTGTATACAACCCACTGATGATGTTACTGCTAAGGAAGCAGGTGTAGTCTCCCATGGTCGCACTCTCCGGACCTATTCCAACACCCGTTGCATGGTATTTGGGATGGATACTAGTGTGCTAGCACCAACTCCTTCTCCCTAGTACATAATTGATAGTCTTGGAGAAAACTCGCTCTTCCTTGGACAAAACTATCCAATGATGGTGAAAGGCGATCCAACTGCTGTTGACACAACGTTACTACCATTTATGAGAAGCAACTGTGTCTATACCTCGGACATTTGGGTGGTTCCCTACCCTGGTACTGATATTGTAGGCTGCTTCAGCCTGGATGATCAGTCCTGCGTTGGTCTCCAGATCGACAATGGATGGCCCGTCCCAGAGAATCACTTGTGGTTCAAAGCAAGTGTTTCCAACACCGAGGAATGGTTGAGTTGAAATTCATTTTATTGCTTGTTATTTGTTGTGTGGTGAAAACTTTAGTATATATAATGTATGCTCATTGTCGATGTGGGTTGATGACCAGTTGTATGTAATAAAATGATATGCCTGTGATAAACTTACTAAATTTATGAATGGCTTTCGAGTTGCTTCTGTGAGTGAGTTGTGTGACGAGGCAAAAAAATATTTTACGAATACATAATTGTACGTGCATTGCAACAGGTTATCGGATGAGGCCAATCAACAATAGTAGTACACTATTTGTACTAGCTTCATATGCTTCGCGCGTCGTGCGGGTGTTTTTACTGTAGCCATATTGTACTACGTAACCATCACCTCGAATCCTCGATACTAGTAGTACTATATAGTAAGTAGTAGGAGTAGTAGGGTGGCATGGGCCAGAGCAAGCATTCACGTCCAGGAGTACGGCACATGCCACCAGCACGACTTCCATCTGACACCATATTTCTTGGAGTCCGTGCTAGAGCAATCTCTTCAACCTCATTGTTTCTCTAACTCAGCCATCGCGCGGCGGGCGAGGTGGGGGTTTGCCGATTGTCGGTTTCCTTAACTGCGGTCCCACTTGTAAGGCCAACTGCAACGCACGACCCCAAACGGACCTCCGTTTTGCACGAACTCCAACGATAATTTTGACTAGAAAAGCAAGACCAAAGAAAACAAGAACCACAAGAATACATTTTACTACTCCTGTAAGTTGGATTAGTGCCTTCTTGATGGATTCATTATTGATCTGCGGAGGCTCGATCTTGCGTGCTTCTTTCTTCTTCGAGTGTAAAGAAGCAGACGTTGCTTCCTCGCATCTAGTCTCATGTCTAGCCTCTATTCTAGTACTCCCTCCGGTCCGTTTTTCTCTGCGTCTAAGCAGCAACACGCATAACAAGTAGGAGTATCAACAAGTGCACTAATCTCATCTATAGCCTCTGTGCTAGCTAAAAGTGATAGAACATCTACTAAATTGCGCTCTATCAATATATGGATGTACTCTTCTTCCCAATACAAAAACTGGCATCCATTCTACTCCCTCCAATGCACAATACATGCCTTCTATTTGTCAAAATATATATGTATCTAGACATGTTTTAATATATAGGTACATCCATTTTTGGACAAATGGAAGTCAAGTATTTTGGAACGGAGGGAGTACACAATAAAAATTTTAAGTTAGCACAACTAGTCTAATCCAAGAGCACAACCGAAGATTTGGTCGGGTTCTTCCTCTTGCCGACACGTGGGACATCCAGCATCCAGGTCATGTCATGAAAGAAAATAGAGTGGTAGTTGAAGCCACGAGATGTGCATCTTGGGTTAAACTGTAAATAGAATCTTACTACTCTTGAGTAACTCCAAAAGCAGCCACCGAAGATCATTCTTGGATTTGTTTTTCATCACCAGCACATCGAGGTGAAAGATGTGCAGGTTCAGTGGGTCCACTTGCGTTTTCACTGACATGTGGGACTGCATGTGAGAAAACAGACGGTGGGCTCCGCGCGTCCGCTGATTGGCTGAGAAGAGAGATAGATGAGGGCTGAGCACGGACTGCAAGGAATTTGTTCTACGTACCTCGATATAGGCTCGATATAGTGGGGTGGCATGGGCCATAACTAGCATTCACGTCTAGCAGTACGACACACGGCACCCACACGAGTCCCATCCGACACCAATTTTCTTGGAGTCCGTGCTACAACCATCTCTTCTCCCTCCTGTTTTCTCAGCCATCGCACGATGGGCGGGGTGGGGGTTTGCCGATAGTCGGTTTGCTCATCTACGGTCCCACTTGTAAGTGAAAATGCAACACCGCACGCATTCCCGCTTGAGCGGCGTGCCGGACCAACTGTGTGGGGGTGCGACGCGAACACGACAGGCTTTTCCTTTTGAACTCGTAACTTGTAAAATTTGGTTCTGCTCCATGGCGCGATTGATAGATAGAAAATAATGATTTTGCCCAGAGTAATGAGAAGTTTGGTTCTGGCGCCGTTCATGCATGTAGTACGTACGAAAATTATGAAGTTGATGTGAAAGGTAAGATAATTACTGTAGTATCATATACTACTACATGGATTTGACGGAAAGATAAAAATACATATGGATCCATCAACGACATCCTCACACCCTAGTGCGCCGGGTCACCAACCGACGTGTGAGGAGCAGCGGCGTTGGCGGCGAGCTCAACGTGCTTCTGAACAGTGCCATCCAAGGTTGCCCTACGGTCCAAGAAGGCCAGCATCCTCTCGTCCTCCTCTTGCATGTAGTAGTCCTTGTGGACGATTTGCGCGTAGACATGGGTGATTATGTCGATGGTGTTTTGCTGCGCCAGGCGCTGCGCGGCGAGCTCGACCTTGAGGTGGACATTCTCCGGTGTGACGGCGGGCAGTTGCAGGGCCACCAGTGCGTCGAAGAGGTTGTCACCATAGTGGCCGTTGAGGGTGGCGGGCATCGCAAAGCCTGGGCGCGTCGGCTGGAGGCTTACGTCAAAGTCGTCCGCGAGCTTCTTGACGATGGTGAACTTGTCGAGGAAACCGACGAGGACCTCATCGAACAAGGAGACGAAGCTGTCGTCCAAGCGGCCCCTTGCCCTGGCAGCCTCAAGCAATACTACCTGGAGACATTCCTCATTGTCGGGCCGCAGGCTGGCGTCGTGGACCATCTGGCACAGCCGGCTGATGCTCGCGCTCATTGCCTCCATGGGTCTAGCTTAGCTTCTACTACCTCCGTCCTAGTTTAGTGATCTGCATTGTAATCCGTGTCAAATTTTGACCACATATTTAACTAACAAAATGTTTGCGCATGTTAGTAAAAATTATATCACTAAAAACTATGTTCAAATACGAATCCAAAAATATAATTTTTGTTGACATGCATTAACATTTTGTTAGTTAAATCTTTGGTCAAAATTTAGCACGAATTACAAAGGAGACTAATAAACAAGGATGGAGGTAGTAGTCAACTGATCTTGCGATTTGAGTGATCACTCTTGCCCTTGGTTAGCGTGCGTAGGTGCGTAGGATTTCGTACTACTTCTCGGCCCTCTACTGCACCTGCCTTTGGCTGTATGATAGGTGGGCCAACCACCCCATGGGCCCACGTGTCATTCACCCAAAGGCAGTTGCCGCAAGTCAATGAAGCTGCCTCCCCCTCCGTGTCGGTGCAGTATAGTCATCCCACTGGACCTCTAGTTGGGGCCAAACGAGAGAAGTTTGATGTTTACTGGTTTATTGGTCCCCTTTGCATTTTGCGCCAAGTTTTGACCTTTGATTTAACTAATAAAATGTTAATGCATGTAAACAAAAATGTTGTGTAAGTCACATTGCAAAAACCAAATAATCCCAAAACACCTAGGCACGGTGCATTAACTCCCTCCTTGTTTCTTATTTCGTGACGTATCAACCAATGAGAGATGTGGGCCGTGCATGCTTTCAATGACTTGAGACTACCAAACATGACATGCAGTGTTTAGTTCATTGCATGTAATCCTATTAGTACTCTAGTTAGGAAAAAACATTATGTTCTCTCGCCGGTAGGAATAAAACACCATGTATTTATTTATAGAGGGAATAGTACATTTTTTGTGACATGAATTACTATATATTGCTAGTCAAATACTAAAATCCAGATGGACATGGTAGTACTCCTATATCCAGACGGTGGTTCTACTAGTACTAGTAGTAGTACTACCAATGTAGTAGTATGAGTACTAGCACTGTACTACCCGTTGGTCAAATTATTATGTGCTGCTCCTCACAGTGAAGTGACAAGACCCTGCGCCGGAGATGACACCTGAGTATAGGCGCTGTGTTCGGCATACCATAGTCAACCTCACCGTCTGCAGTCACTATCATCATGGTTGTAGAGCTAGCCTGCTTACAACTAGCCCTGTTCGATATAATTTCCCGTGCGTAGATGCCTGTGCATTGCACAGAACACTAAGATTGGGGGTGGACGGCTCCGGCAGCGGCCATCGCGCCAGATTTTTCCACGGCCTTCTAGATGTGGTGGGGAGGAGATAAGGCTGATTGTGAGAGACAAGGAGTTGTTTGTAAATAGGGAACAAGTGCGGGCATCTTTTTGCAAAAATGGAGAAGCTTTGGTTTGTATGCGTCAGATCTAGATCCGACGGCTATTGGTGAAAGATGGGAGGCACAACATCATCACCAACTCAGGACCTGTTTGATTCGCAGGATTTTGAAAACGCGGGAATAGGACACGGCAATATTACAAGTTTCAAACTGATATTACAAATATTAGGAGTAATGCTGCACCTAGGAAGAGGGAATTACTAGGAAGTTTACGTAAGAACTTTTGTTACTTTAGGTGGATGCAGCGTTATCGTACAAACTAAAATCTACCGCCCTGACAAGTCACTAATGGGCAAATAAGTTTTCGAGTCTCTGGCCACTTGATGTTTCAAAAACAAATTCAGCTTCTATGGAGACTTTGTCATTTAGGCTTAGACGCTTGCGGTGATCAGCACGCCATTCATTGTTGCGCCAGAGAACGCCAAACCTCATTACCTTGAGCATACTTGCCTCCAGAACAAAGAACCTGGCCAATTTAATCTCAGATGTGCTGCCTCGGTAGTCAATCAAATCAATTTCTGTAAGATGGAGATCAAGGCATTCGATGAGATTGTTATAATGCGACACATTTTTCACTTTCGGGTCTTTTTTTATCTGCAAAAGAAGAGAACATATTAGAGCAGCTGGCTGCATAAGATTGCCGTGTTATCAAGAGGTACCAATATCATTTGCTCATACAATAGGGTTGGCTGGCTAGTGATATTTTTCTCTCTCTCTCTCTCTCTCTCTCTCTCTCTCTCTCTCTCTCTCTCTCTCTCTCTCTCTCTGTTTCCTCTATTTAACTAGGAGCACGTGAAGAGCTTGCGCATTTGTTGCCTTCCACTATGTGCCGATGCCATATTTCGCAAAAGTATGCCACATAATACGCATCGATGTCAAATCAAAATATTTTAGCACCGCTCTCGCGATGTAAGAGAGTTGGCACCGCTGTGCACACAGACCCACATGTATAAACAAATCAATCAAAACAACTACACCAGACTCTCATTCTCCCAAACAAGTGTTTTTTTATTGCCTTAGTCCTCTCTCTCTCCAACGCAGTGTTTTTTCATTGTGTGAGTTAATTTGGCACCGGAGCAAAGTAGGTGATCCAAATTAGGGCACCAGGTGAGCAATGGAGGGGCATCGATGCCAAATGCATCACAAGTGAATTTGGCACATGTTTTGGCCTACATAGCCCACTTTTGTACTCCCCCCGTACCAAAATTCTTATCTTAAATTTGTCTAAATACGGATGTATCTAGTTACATTTTAGTGTTAGATACATCCGTATCTAAACAAATGTAAGACAAGAATTTTGGGACGGAGGGAATACTACCTCGTATTTAGTATAAAATTTTGACCATAGATTTACCTAAGAAAATTCCAATGCATGTCACTAAAATTTACACCATTTGAAACTATGTTCAAATACGAATCCAACGATGTAGTTCTTAGTGACATGCATTAACATTTTGTCAGTTAAATCTATGGTCAAATTTTGATACTAAAAAATTGGAAGAGTAAACCAGGACGGAGGTAGTACTTGCTCTTAGGGTAACCATAGAGTTCTTGGAGTAGTCTAAGTTACTTTCCACTATGACTAGCCTAGGCTACTATAGTAGTACTGACATAAAAAGCGATGCGGTGATCACGTGAGAAAAAAATACTAAAAACATTTCTTTCGGTGCAGTGCGCAGATGCAGTTTGAGCACTACACTTGTCATCGTAATTTGGGAAAATTACGAAAAAATTGAGCTATGTTGTGATTACCGTTTACTTATAGGAAAGAAGTTTCACCTTGATGAGTAGCTTTTCCGTGCACGGAAAGCATGTAAGGAATCCAACAACTTGATCCAGATTGGGGCCGATAGATTTTAGTGCTAAGATCTTCACTGTGCGCATGGACTGGGTCAAGCTTGTGGGGATCATTTTCTAGAAGACGGTCGTAAATACATCAAGAAGAAATTTAAAAATGTGAATTTCAAGAAGACGGAGAAGTAGATGAGTGTTGTACTTGAACGATTATGGATCCAATAAAGAGTTCGGAGAATTTGGCAGACGAGTACACCAACGCTGTCAATTTCGGAGTGTCAATGACCTTGATTTTTGTTGGACCTTCTAGATCCGATACAAGCAATCTCTCAAGGAAAGGTGCATTCTCAATGACCATAACGTGGAACAGCTGGAGTGTTCTCTTCCCAATTGATGTCTTGTTGCGGGGCCAGCAAGACACATAAATCCATCGGAGATTCGTCGAGGCAATGTGGAGGCTAATGAACCCGTGGATCTACTCAAGACGAAGGTACTCGAGCGTAGTACATCTGCGGAGCAGGTGCTCCATAGACTTCTTCGAGATGACAACTTCGAAGAGGTCGAGCTGCTTGAGTTGAGGGAGAAGAAGGGCGGGCGCGACATTAATCTGGCGAAGATAGCAGGAGCTGAGGCTGGCGCGGCGCAGCGTTGGAGTGAGGCGGAGCGCGGACGGCGGCACAGAGCGACATCGTCTAGCTTCAAAGCTGAGCTCCTCCAGCTGATCTAGGGCGGGGGATAAGAACCACTCGTCGAACTTGGGTTGGACCTTGCAGTTGGTACTGAACATGCGGATGTCAAGGCGTCTGGCTGGCCCAGGGTGCGATGAAAGGATCTTGGAGACTGCGGCCACGCATTTGCAATCCCCGTCGCAGAGGCAGTTGTCGACGGTGAGGTTGAGGGGGATGCAGCGCAAGAGGGGGCGCCACCGCCGGGAGAGCAGGGCGGTCCGCACGGCAGATTTGGTGGTGAGGAGGCCGATGATCACGAGCAGCATGTCATCGGGGAGGCTGCTGATGAAGTCCAGGCTCGCCGGATGCGGTTTTGGCTCGAGCTGCCTCCTCTTGTTGGCTGCCTCGCCGTCCATCTCAACCGGCGGCGACGCTGGTGTACACGTGTGCTGGTGTGTGTTGTGTGCTGGGTGTACGCGAGTGCGTCCTTCTGTGCATGCCGCCGCACAGTGGTGAATTGTGCGCGAGTGCGTCCTTTGCGCGCAAGAAGTTTGTCCTCAATGCGCCCTCAATTTACTAGTGTGCGGGGTGCTACCCTGAGTGGTTTCAACTTTGTTTACTTCACCACGTGTCAGATGGGCCTCTAGTTTACTTATTTTCACCCACTGCCACATGGGCCAGCACACCAAGATACAGAACACGAGCTGACAACGCAGCATGTGGATTGGTTGACCGGTTAACTAAACAATATACGGAGCTATACGCTGACACAATGAGCGTATAATCCATCGATATAGAGAGTTCGACTGAGAGGGGAGGCCCGTGAGAGATAGCAGAGAGAGAGAGAAAGAGCTACTCCCTCCGTTCGATAATGTAGTTACAACATTTTTTTAAGTCAAACTTTGGAAACTTTGACCATGTTTATAAAGAAATTGCTTATATCTGCAATACCAAAGATAATGATAGTATGAAGTAAGTACATGTTGTGATGAATCTAATGATCGTTCCAGATGTAAATGTTTTTCTCCACATATACCTGGTCAGACTTTTCTGAGGTTTGACTTTTCAAAATATCCATATGCTTATGGACGTGACAGAGTCCCTAACGAGAGAGAGAGAGAGAGAGAGAGAGAGAGAGAGTGAAAAAAGTGTGTGTGCGTGTGTGAAAGAGACATGGACAACACACGATAAAATTAGAGAAAAAGCATGCGTGTCTTATGCAAACATATCACACATGCATCTTCGACAACGGGGGCAAGGTGAGGAGATAGTGTGTGGTTGTTTGGAACCGAGAGAGGAAGACCCCTAGCACGTGGCCAAGAGGGGTATGAGAAACAAGGGAGAGAGGTCGAGAGAGACGTACGGAGAAAATGCAGACATGGGGAGGAGAGAGTGTATGTTTGTCATAGAGATCCCCGAGATCGTGATGGGACTACATGGGTGGGAGATCGTGACAAGGTGTGTGCGTGATAGAAGATGCCCGAGAGATATCGAGATAGGCGTATGGATGGAAGGAGACAATCGTGTGTTCACGATGGCTAGTAAGAGATAATCATACTTAGGAGGGGGAGTGCTTGCGCCTATGGCCCTGTTTGGATACTATAACTCAGTTAGAGGTTAGAGTTAGATTCTAACCCTGAACTAACCCTGAACTAACTCTAAGTAAAGAGGTGTTTGGATGGCAGGGTTAGATGGAGCGCGGATATGGCGAGGCACCTTCACGGGCGGTGCGAGAGGGAGGGAGGGAGAGGACGAGAAGCTTCGAGGAAGTGGGGAAGGATCTGCTGCGGGGAGAGCGAGAGAAAAAGTGTTTATTAGTGGTCCCGAGAAGAACTAATCCAAATAAGCACCTCTTGGATGGGTTAGTTTTTTTGGATGGGTTAGATGCATCTAGCCTAAACTAACCCTCCTGTTTGGATCTTCTTGGGTTAGTTGACTCCAAACTAGCCCAAACTAACTCTAACCCATGGATCCAAACAGAGCCTATGATGGAGTGAGGGATTATGGTACTTAGGGGGGTACGTGTCACATGGAGAGAGAACAAGGGCGGAGAGTGTTGGATGGGTCTATATGTATAGCACGAGCGAGACATGTCTATGTGTGAACCAGGGAGATATAAGGCCAGTTTGGCTTGCGTCATGAGCATCTTTTGCGTGGCACAGGGTTGTGGCTGGATTTCATGCATGCTTGTTTGGTTGCTACCTGTGAAAAGAAAGCCCTTTGGGCTGGGTTCCTTGCACTTTAATTAGCTTTGGTGAACTCCGGATTAATTGCAAGTAGCTTTCGCCCAAGCGACCGATTTCGAACGCTGGCCGTGCCTGGTCGTGCGGCCACGAGGCTAACAGCAACATGGATGGATATTAGCATTAAATAATTGATGCATGGATTGATTGATGGGACGTTGATGCTTTGCTCGCGGGCATGAACCAAACGCTTCAAGACACCACACAAGCTCGGCAGCGAAATATTTTACATCTCACATCCACACCAGCAAGACCGCCATCAAGGCATGAGGGTCAGTCACGAACCAAACTGACCAATAAAGTTTGAGAGAGATTGAGGAGCCCCGATAAGGCTGAGTGGTGCGTCAGATAGCTGAGAGGGGGAAAGAGATATTCCATCCGCTCGATAATGCAGTGCATGTAAATTTTTAGAAGTCAAACTTTGGAAACTTTGATCAGGTTTACGCAAATGTTATTTATATCTACAATACCAAAGATACATCATACAAAACTACATCTCATGGTGAATCTAATGATATATGTTTGTCGTACTAGATGTAATTCTTTTTCTCCACGTACATGGTCAAACTTAGTGATGTTTGACTTTTCAATAAATCTAGGTGCTATGGACGGAGGAGAGTGCCTCAGTCGAGACAGATCAATTGCGTGTGAAGGAGAATGAGTAAGTGTGCAAAAGGAGTATGTGTGTGGAAGAGAGAGTGACAACAAAGGATAAATTAGAGAGAGAGTGTGTTTTTTCGTTTCTTATGCGAACATATCACGCATGCATCTCCGAGATGGAAAAGCGAGGTGAGGAGATACACGAAGATAGCTAGTGTGTGATTGTTTGCAACGGAGAGAGACACCCCTGTAGCACATGTCCAATAGAGGTATGGCCAACAAGGAAAAAACATCAAGAGGGACACATGGATGGCATGGACGCATGGGGAGGGAGAGACGGTGTGTTTGTGATAGAGAGATCCCCTCGAGATCGTGAGGGGACTATATGGGTGGGAGATCGAGGGAGTGCGTGCGCGATTGAAAGATGCCCTGAGAGAAATCGAGATAGACCATGCACATGTTTGTGATGGAGACTAAGATTAGCTAGTCATATACATATAGGGGGGACTGTGTGTGCCTACAATTGAGTGAGAGACCATCATACTTGGCTAGCTGGGCATGAGATTGTGTGTGCGTGTGTGCGTGTGAGATGGAGAGAGAACGAGGGAGAGAGATAGAGTTTTAGATGGGCCTATCAAGTGCGAGTGAGATATGCATGTGTATGTGTGACCCAGGTGGATGGAGAGTTTGAGAGAGGGGGGAAGAGCTCCGAGATGACATAGTGGTGCGTGAGAGAGTTACGGGCAAGGAGCCAAGGAATTTGTGTCCGTACGATGAGTGCACCCAAGATATCTAGCTTGGACTAGCTAGAGTATCATACATAGTGTGCATAGATGGTATATATATGAATGCGAACTAGAATGACCCCCCCCCCCGCACACACACACAAAGAGAGAGAGAGAGAGAGAGAGAGAGAGAGAGAGAGAGAGAGAGAGAGAGAGAGAGAGAGAGAGAGAAAGGAGAGGGACCAACAAGGTTTTTGTGTCGGATGCATGCGACAGAATTGAAGATTGTCGGCGAGAGAGTGAGTGAGTGAGAGAGAGAGAGAGAACAGGAGTCCGGGAGAGGGGGAGGTCGCGTTTTATGAATCAAAGACTGATATAAACCATGTTTCGATATAAACTTGCATTCAAATATTTAAATTGGAGAACATGTTGTCTACAATCCACACATCAACGGATATATGCGTATATCAAACAAGTTCATTAATTTGACTTTCAACATGTTCATGGAGTACTATAATACTGTACAACATGCTACTCGATTGAGGTGTTCAATTTTGGATTTAGTTCACTATTTTGACCTACTGAACGAGCTAGTTCATTGAATCGAGATATTTCATTTTGGGTTTGATTCGCGTTTTTGAGTGGGTCAACTATTTTTCATATAGTAAATCGCTAGCAACGAGCATGTAAAAACACATTACTCCCGAGCATCATCTCTCCATCTAAAAAAGAAGTGGCAAGCTAATATTTCAAAATTTGATTCGAATCGACTTGGTAAGGTAGACGTGGATGATCGTTCTTCCAAAATTTGAACGAACCATTAAACATCCTCTCTGCTCGGTGGAATTTGCCCGAGCAAATAAATGGGAGACGCGAAATTACCGTCCTATGTGGGACACGCATCAATTGGCCCGTTGTACATCGAGGGTAGGTTCGTAACTTCATCCAAGCGCGCCTTCTCCTCGGCCGAAATTACATGTGCCGAATAATTCATAAACCATGGTCGGCAAAATACGCTCTCCTCGCTCGAAATAGCTCACGCCCACTATTTCAAAACACGCTCTCCTCGCCCGAAATCACTCGCGCCCACTATAGTTCAAACACGCCCTCCTCGCCCGAAATCGCTCCCGCCCACTATTTGGGGAGAAGCAAAGTTACTCTACTATCCCCGACCCTCAGTACACAGACCCAAGCCGAGAAGCCTATAGGCAAGGGTAGAACTGTAACTCCCCCTCACATTTCAGACAAATGCGCCCGTAAGACATGGTTCCACTCCCCTCCCATTCCCCCCCCCCTGTCCGCCCCCATTCATACCTCGTGGGCGCCAAATCACATTCTCCCCGCAAAGCTCCCTTCTCCCAAGCCACGAAACCTCAGCCCCACCTCCATGGCGCCCCCACCGCACCAATTTCATAGCCGCCCTCCACCCTAATGCCGGAGACGCTGTCCAATTGCCTTCATGCACTGGGCCGTGTGCCTCTTACTCCGTGCTGCTAGTGCTGCCTTGACGACGGCCTCGTGAACCGTACCGGAGCCAATTCACCCCCGCCGTTGTTCACGGCGCCGGAGTGGCTCCAACTTCGGATCCGTCCAGAGTCCTAGCGCTGCTTCCGCGTAGCCGTCGACCGTCGCGACATCGCTCTTTCCCTATCACCGGTCGCCACCGCAACCGCGCCGGCCTCACCGACTCGGCAGCTGGACCTGCCTACTTCACCATGCCGCCAGATAGGTCGCACCCTCATCTGAAATCACTTTATTTAGGCGTCAGTTGTCTGAATTTTTATTCTGGGCCAATTGATTCCCAATGGGAAGCAGCACCCCTCGAGGCGGCGGAGCTCCTAGGTTGCCGGTTGGCTGGTGTCTAACGTAAGGGTGCGGGGCCGCAAGTTCGTCGCGGAAGCAGCGCTTAGATGGCTATCTTTTAGAGTTGCATGGGTTGAAGGTACTGCCGCCGCCGGATCTGGATGACGGGGAGTCTTTGTTGATTGGCCCAGGGGCGGCGCAACCACGACAGTGCGGTGGGGCAGGGAGCGGGGTTTTGGCCGGGGCCACGGACAGCGGAGGCAGGCTGCTCTATCGTTGGTCGCTGGCTCTTCGGGGAAGATTCCGAACAGTGTCAGCCGGGGGACACAAGACGGCCATCAAGCCATCCGGCGTAGATCGGACAGTACCAAAATAAAATAAAATCGTGTGACCCCAATTTACTTCAGCCAACAGACGTGTGACCACTCTCGTACCTTGCTGTTGATCTCTTAGTGTATTTCTTCATATCAATGAGATATGTCGTTCTTAACATTATGCGCTATCTGCATCTTCAGACACATCGTCTTCCGACTCACCGCACCTGCTCCAACAAGGGAAGCATACACCAGAAGGGACCTACAATCCCCACTCAACAGTTCCCTGCATCGAATGCGCGTGCCCGACATGGACAGCCACAACAACTGCAGGGCCATCGACAAGTCAGCACATGATGCTCACTCCTATGGATGTCAGCCAGATAGGTTGGACCCTCATCTTACTTGTGTGTAACATTTATGGCTTTGTTATTCATCTAAGCATGGAAAATAGATCATCACATTTCCTTTGTATATTCATCTTTGATCTCTTACGGGTCTTGTTAGGGAGTTCACGCTGTTCCATAGTTCAGCTAAGATACTTGTCCTTTAGGTAATGCTGTTCCATAGTTATCATCCATCGCCAATGCTATCCCACAGTGGTGATTATAGTATTATACCACTTCTAGTATTACCTATGTTGTTCTTCAATACTTTTGTGTGCCATCTAGTTAATCTCGAGTACAAAGCGATACATATTCGTAGCTTTCATCGTGTTCTCCTTTAGTTTATGAGACCTGTTCTGCTAGTTAACCCCAGTCCTACTATTTATGTCGTCTCCTATAGGCACTCATTTACATAAATCTAACTACTAGTTGTCTTCCATGCATGTCAGATATAATTGCACACACTGATATATCCACAAGAACCTCACGGAGCAATGTAAAGGCCAATAAACTTGATGTCAATGATATCCAATATGATGGAACATGTAAAGGCAGTTCTTCAGAAGATTTGCAGAAAGATGATGAATCCTCTTGACCCCACAAGGTCCTTGCTCTAACTTGGACTTTGATATGGGTACAACATGCATATAATGTCCTAGAGTGTATCTACTCTGTTGCAATGCCATGTGCTTAGCATGCTGATCATGCATGTAAATTTGTCATGGCTTCCTTTTTTTCAGTACCTATTCCATTCATGGTAACATGTTTTCAAATTCAAGTACTGTCATTTTACTCTATCGCAATGCCATCTGCTTAATTTGGACATCATGCTTCTGAATATCTTATGCATTGTTATTCATCAGTATGTACTTCATCTGTCTGCCATACCATGTTTTTTTACATTGAAGTGCTGTTCTAGTGCTCTGTTGCAATGCCATCTTATTTTCTATACGTATTCCGCTAGCATATAGTTTTAGATTCAACTAGTTTTTTTGCTGTGTTGTCCTGTCGTATCCCTAGCTCTTACACCATACTCCCTCCGTCTGGATTACATGTTGCCGAAATGGATAAAAAAGGATGTATCTAGAACTGAAATATGCCTAGACCCATCCATTTTTTTATGGATGGAGGGAATACATATCAATATGTCATGCCTTTCTATTCTTCAGTACCTATTCCATCTCTCTGCTATCGCATGTTTTATAATTAAAGCACCATTCTTCTATACAAGGCATGCAAGGGGAAGACGACTATGTTAGAATCTAAAGGGTTACAAACAAGGCCTTTGCAAAAGATCCAAACGCCAGGAGATAATAAACCAACTCCAGTTTTTATAGATCTTGCTCCGGCCAGAGAAACCCAGCTCCTCTCGATAATAAGCAGATTCGGTGGCCAAAGAACTAGTCCGCTCGATCCGGCAAAAATATGTCAACTCAATTCTAAGAAGCGTGTGTATCCTTGCATCATGAAATTTTATAGCATGCTGATCATATTTTCTACATGTTTCTTACCCATCTCTCTTTTAGAAAATAAGCTTAACAGATAGAAGAATTTCTGCAATGGTATTGTTTATGAGGAAAGATTCTTGCAGGAATTCTCTGTGCTCCAATGTAGATGTAAGTACCTGTTGTATATCACTATATTTTTACATCAGCATGTATTTTATTAATCGGCGTGAATCCAACCTTTATCTGATCTAAATTTAGTTGTAGCAAAATCTATGATTAAAGGCCACAATGTTGATTTTTGTAAGGAAAACTGCCTGGTAGTTTTGCATCCTGAGCTGCATGAGTGTACTTCTCATATCAGTGGGTTTGAATACTTTGGTTCTGCAGTGGGTTTTTTAGTGTTTTTTTACTGTGTTGTCCTATCGTATCCCTAGCTCTTACATCATACTCCCTTCGTCCGGATTAAATGTCATAGAAATGGATAAAACTGGATGTATCTAGAACTGAAATACGCCTAGACCCGTCCATTTATTTCCGGATGGAGGGAATACATATCAATATGTCATGCCTTTCTATTCTTCAGTACCTATTCCATCTCTCTTTGTAGCATGTTTTATAAGCTGAATCACCATTCTTCTATATAAGGCATGCAAGGGAAGATAGCTATGTGAGAATCGAAGGGTTACAAACCAGGTCTTTGCAAAAGATCCAAGCGCCAGAGATAATAAACCAACTCCATTTTTCATAGATAATGCTCCAAAGACAGAGAAACCCAACTCCCATCGATAATAAGCGATTCCGGTGGCCAAAGAACTAGTCCGCTCGATCCGGCAAAAGAATGTCAACTCCATTCTAAGAAGCGTGTGCGTATCCCCGCATCATGAAATTTTATAGCATTCTGATCATATTTTCTACATGTTTCTTACTCATCTCTCTTTTAGAAAATACGGTTCAACAATAGAAGACTTCCTCCATTGGGATCGTATTCAAGGAAAATATCTTGCGGGAATTCTCTGTGCTCCAATGCTGATGTAAGTACCTGTTGTATATCACTATATTTTTACATCAACATGTATTTTGTTAATCGGCGTGAATCTAACCTTTATCTGATCTAAAATTAGTTGTAGCAAAATGTTAAAGGCGCTAATGTTGATTTTTGTAAGGAAAACTGCTTGGTAGTTTTGCATACTGAGCTGCATGAATGTACTATCTCATATCATGCACATTACTGAATTGTAGTGCTTCTCTGGTTGCCCATTCATTCATTGTGTCAATGTTGCTTTCGTACTACCTTACCTGGCTGATGATAGCTGTGCCATATTGTGTTAATCTGGTGTAGGCTAGTTGCCCAAACGTTCGTTGTGTCAATGTTGCTTTCCTATTATCTGACTTGGCCAATGATAGCAATGCTAGTGTGTTAATTTTGTGTAGGCTGCTAAAGATAAGAAGACAAACTCTGAAAACAGCAAGGAAACCCCATTGCTTCTTTCTAGTAAATCTAGGCTAGGTAATATGGCAATAACTCATGATTAATCTGTTTGGTTCCCGTCCTAATTTATGTTATGATGCAGTGGTCGAGACACTCTCAATATCAATAATACAAGCGCCAAAATCGCCATCTGAATCATTCGGTATCCTCTGTCTCGAATGCAATGCAGAATAGTCGTGCGACACAACAAGCGATCAATGTTTTGAGAGCGAGTAGCAAAGCAGAAAGAACTTGCCCACATGCTTATGGGTGTCATCTGTGTTGAGGTTGCAGATTGTGACGTTGTAGATAGTTAGGTTCTGCTCATTTATTTGCTGGCATCAATCTTTGATTGCCCGATGGATGTAATTTCTGTAGTATATCTTTGGATGTGCAACGTTATTCCTGTATGCCATACCTTTGCTTGATCGGTTTTGGTCCTGTGCATAATTGCTCGTCGTAATGGGCTCAAATTATCTAATTTGGCCTAAAGACATGTACGAACTTTAGTGGGCCCATTAAGTTAATGAGACGTTACTAGGCCGAAAGTTAATGGTCGGCCCTCTTACCTTCTGGGTCGTTAACAGGCTAAAATCGAAGCGGGCAACAGGTGGCCCCAATTTATTTCACGGGCCATTAACAGGCCGTTAATATGGCCCAACTATACTATAGGCCTTTAGCGGGCCGAAAGAGACAGCGGGCTTGTACTGGACCATGAAGACCATGGGCCGCTAAGAGGCTGAAAGTGAGGTCGTATTGTAAATGGCCCAACTGTGTTGTGCGCCTTTAGCAGGCCGAAAGAGAAACCGGGCTGGTATTGGACATTGAAGGGCACGGGCCGTTAAAAGGCCAAAACTAAGGTCCGACTACAAATGGCCCAACTCATTTATAGTCCGTTAACAGGCCGAAAGGCACACAGGGCCGGGAATTGGCCCAACACTTAAATGGGTCGCTAAAAGACCAAAACTCAGGTCCGTCTACAAATGGCCCAACTGATTTATGGTCCGTCAACAGGCTGAAAGTGACACCGGGCCAGAAATTGGGCCAACACTTAAATGGGCCGCTAAAAGGCCGAAACTTAGGTCCGAGAACAAATGGGCCGTCAACAGGCTGAAAGACACACCGGCCGGAAATTAGCCCAACATTTAAATGGGTCGCTAAAAGGCCGAAAGATGTACATCTTGAGAATTGGCCCATCTATTATATGGGCCGTTAACTGGCCGAAATCTAATCGGGCCGATATTGAGCCCAAATATATAGCGGGCTGTTAACGGGCTCGAACTGACGATGGGCTGCAATGGTGTCAAATCTTTAACGGGCCGTTGACGGGCCAAATTGGCACATATGGTATGGGCCGTGGGCTTAAATGGACCTGACACATGTAGGCCTTATATGGGCTGGCCTGCTAATTTTTACTCGGCTGGCCTTTTCACAAGAATGGGCCTCTGTTGGGCCGTGCCATGTGTCGACGTATCATAGGCGCCTTCCGTCCAATGAGTGGATGACATTTGTCCCAACGATGAGCCGACACGTGTTTCCTCCATCCAATGATGATTTTACACGTGGAAAATCCCCATTGGTCGGGGCTGTTAACGGGTTATCGGATCCAAAACCCGACCCGATATCTTAACGGTGTTCCGTTACGGTGGATGCCACATGTCGGTCACCCTTGACGAAAGCACTTCTGTGACGCGCGATTTATCGTCATGGAAGTGGACACTTCCGTGATGATAATTTTGGTAATGTCATGGAACACTTCTACGACATCACAGGTATGACTATCTTGATTCTGCCATAAATTTGTCATGGATGTACATGCATGACAAAAAATGCGACCTACTGTGATAAACACGTATCATCACGGAAGTCTATTTTTTTGTAGTGTAAACATCGTGTCCCCTGCCTCCTTGTCACCTTTGATCCTTAGACGCATAGTTCGGGACCCCCTACCCAAGATCTGCTGGTTTTGACACAGACAACGGACGCGGTGCCATACGGGCCCTCATGAAGCTTCTCCATGGCATCATCCTTTGCAATAAGGGGTTAGGGATGGGGATGGAGGATTTGGGTGTGAATGCCCCTTTAGCTAGATGAAGCCGACAAAGCTTATGGAGGAAGACATAAATAGACCAACAAATTTTCATCACAAACGGTTCCTATAAGCAACTGTGTGTGGTGTAGTTTAATTTTTGTACTAGCTCTGAAAGACTTTTGACGTACAATGGAAATGGATAGTTTTTTAACTGTACAAGTTTTTTCGGTACCGTTAACATGCACGAATACAACTATCATGTTAAAATTTGAAAATATTCAGGGTTCATTTGAACTTTTTAAGACATTAAGTTAGTTTCTAGCCATATAATGGCCTTAATTCAAATTTGAACTACATGTACATACAATAGCAAACCACCATGATTTGTAAAATCATATTTGTGTACTTGTGTGCAAGTTTATGCCATGTGCAGTAAATTGGAAGGATTTTCCAAACATATTGGCGTCACGGCTTGGACACAAACATTGAGAACCATGGTTTTTAAATTCCAAAGTTTTTAAAAATGTTCCAAATATATGAAACCTTGCTTGATGCCATGGTAAAAAAAATTGGCCTGTCTGATGAAAGGTTTGACACATACCTCTCAGAAATCAGAGCATCTCACGAGAAGAGTCGTGGTTCTGAGAGGGAACAATGCTCATTTAAGAATTGACGGTTGCTGCCACTTAAGTCCTCGAATTTTTTTCTACCATTAACATGCATGTATATAATTGTCATGTTAAAATTTCAAAAATTTTAGAACTTGTTTGACCGTTTTAAGACATTAAGTGAGTTTCTACCCATGTAATGTCCGAATTCAAATTTGAACTATATGTACATGTAGCAACAAACCATCATGGGTTGGAAAATCGTATTTCTATCCTTGTGTGCAAGTCTATGCCCTATGCAGTAAATTGGAAGGAATTATCAAACATATTGGTGGCATGGGTTGGACACAAATATTGAGAACCATGGTCTTTAAATTACAGAAAATTCAAAAATGGTCTGAAATACATGAAACCTTGCTTGATGCCATGACATAGTACCAAGATGCTCTGGTAAGAAAATTGGCCTGTTTGACAAAAGGTTTCACACATACCTCTAACTACTCAGAGCATCTCACGAGAAGACTCATGGTTCTGAGAGGGAACAATGCATGTTTGATGATGAACTAATAGGCGCTGCCTCTTATGGCCTTGAATTGTTTTCTGTCGTTGACATGCTTGATTACAACTGTCATGTTAAAATTTGGAAATTTTTAGGGCCCGTTTGACCTTTTAAGGCATTAACTGGGTTTGTGCCCATATAATGGTTGTAACTCAAATTTGAACTACATGTACATGCAAAAACCATCAAACCATCATGGGCAGGAAAATCATATTTGTGCCCTTATGTGCAAGTTCTTGCCCTGTGCAGCAAATTGGAAGGAATTTTCCAAAATATTGGTGTCACGGCTTGGACACAAATATTGAGAACCATGGTTTTTAAAATCCCAAAAAAATCAAAAATCATCAGAAATACGTGAAATCTTACTTGATGCCATGACATGGTACAAAGATGCCATGGTAAAAAATTAGCCAATTTGATGAAAGGTTTAACACATACCTCTCACAAATAGGAGGATCCCACAAGAAGACTCATTGTTCTGAGAGGGAACAAAGCATGTTTGATGATGAGCCAACGGTCACTGCCACTTATGGACTTGAACTTTTTTTCTACCATTAGCATGCATTAATACAACTGTCATGTTAAAATTTCAGAAATTCCAGGGCTCATTTGACCTATTTTAAGACATTAAGTGAGTTCCTACCCATATAATGGCAATAATTCAAATTTGAACTACATGTACATGCAATAGCAAACCATCATGGGTTGAAAAACATATGTGTGCCCATGTGTGCAAGGTTATGCCCTATGCAGTAAATTGGAAGGAATTATCAAACATGTTAGTGTCACGGCTTGGACACAAACATTGATAACCATGGTTTTTAAATTACAAAATATTCAAAAAATGGTCTGAAATACATGAAACCTTGCTCGATTCCATGTCATGGTACCGGGAGGTCATGATAACAAAATTGATTGTTTGACTAAAGGTTTGAAACATACCTCTCACAAATCGGTGCATCTCATGAGAACACTCATCGTTCCGAGAAGTAGCAATGCACGCTTGATGACGAAAGGACGGTCACTGCGTCTTATGGCCTTGAATTTTCTTTCTATCCTTAACTTGCATGAATACAACTGCCATGTTAAAATTTGGAATTTTTCAAGGTTCATTTGACCTTTTAAGACACTAAGTGAGTTTCTAGCCATTTAATGGCCATAATTCAAATTTGAACTACATGCACATGCCAAACCATCATGGATTGGAAAATCATTAATGTATTACACTTTACAGTAAACCATAGTAACACAAATAAGCATTCATGCATTAAATTTGGAAAGAAAATGTAAATATCTAGCAAGACAATCGGGACACAGATGATTGGCACTCTGTTTCGCGTCTTGAGGTTTGGAAGGCTAGTGGCCCGTGTTATTAATTGGACGGGGTTCTGTATTAGGAAGCGTCAGCGATGTAAGTCACACCCGACTTTTGCTCGAGGAATTGTGTGTGTTTAAAGCACCATTTCTGATTCCAGTGACCGACGCATGTAGTTCTCGTGTCGATCTAGATTTCGGACACCAATAACTACTACCCCCACTACAAACATTGCTCTATTCAGTGACAAAAACCCCGGTGATGAAATAGGAACCATCGGCTGAATCGTTTTCTGTGACAGTCCACCATCACAAGGTGTTTTCCTCCCAGGGTAGCGCCCTACTAGTTCTTGAGCTTGCATTGGTTTTTCCCTTGAAGAGGAAAGGGTGATGCAACAAAGTAGAGATAAGTATTTTCCTCAGTTAAGAACCAAGGTATCAATCCAGTAGGAGGAACACACAAGTCTCCAATGACAGCACCTACACAAACAAACAAATACTTGCACCCAACGCGATAAAGGGGTTGTCAATCCCTTCACATTTACTTGCAAGGATGGGATCTGATAGAGATAGGTATGAAGGTAAGTAAAAGTGCAAAATAAAGTAAAGGTAAACAAATTGCAGCAAGGTATTTTTGGGTTTTTGGTTTTTTAGATCTGAAAAGAATATGATAAAATAGACCCAGGGGCCATAGTTTTCTGTCACACCCTGATTTTCATGCCACAACACTTAAGCTAATAATCATAATAAAATGTGGTTTGACAAAAACTTTTGAGTGCTTTGGACTTTGCTTGATTGGATTTTCGTCTGCTGTTTGCAAGTGCTCTGAAAATCAAACTAATCCTCCACCCCTTATAATCCTTCTCCTTGACCCCAAACTTTGCCCAATGATCATCCCATGAGTATGGGACAGAACAATATTTTCTTACAAAAATAATTTGACCAAAAAGTATTTTCTAAATTAGGTTTTCAAAAACCCCTGAATTGAGACTTGAACTACAAGTACTTAAATAATGGTGTGAAAATACTTCAAAAATTATACTTGACTCCTATTAGATACAGGACTCCCAGAAACCATAAAAATATTATTTTAAAAGTTTTTTGCTATTTTATTTATATGCTTTTTCTTAAGGCCAAAAATATTCTTTAATAGGTTAAAATTATTTTAATGTTCCAAAATATTTGGGAAAGTTTATGGAATCTACATGGATATATATTGTCCATATATATGAGTTTCAACACATGGTCATGTTCAAAATATTGGACAAAACCCTCCAAAACCATTTCTGCATAATTCAAGTATTTGAAATATTTCTGTAAGAAGTATTGTCAATTAAATCCAAGAAAATTCCAACAAGTCCCTAATGTGATGATCTTGCAAAGTTTTATTCCAATCAAAATAGTTTTGGTTCACAAAATTGCCCCAAAACCATCCATGTCCAGATCCAAGTTTGAACAACTTTGCATTTCCAACTGTCTCCTTTTGATCCCAATTTTTGTGGACATGTTCAAATCCACAAATGATGACACTACACCAAGTGGTGCATCAAGGAGAAACTATTTGCATGACTAAACCTCGGAAAACCCATTTCTATTTATTTCTAGGTTTTTCCAAAGTTGCATTGTCAACTTTCTTCAGACGAGCTCAAACTTGGCGGTACACCTTATTTCTATCTACCATTTGATCCTGTTAAATCTCATGGCAAGGGGAGTCCATTTACTTGGTTAAATCACCATCAAACTCCTTCTGCCATTTTACCAAGACCACTATTTTGACCCCTTGCACTATTCTCCATGAGCTCAAAATTTTACCACAGCTAACCCTGATCACCCTCTACCTTTGGTAAAATTTGCAAGGCCATGGACTAATAATTGGGGGGGGGGGGTGAAATCCTCACTTTCTCTCTCTGGACAACACTATTCTCTCTCTCACCACCCTTCTCTCACCAGAGACCCTCCAGAGAATCCAAAGCTCCACCCCACTTGTTTACTACCTCCTACAGCTGCTAGACACTAGGGGCCACACCCTAGACGCCAAAAATATGCCAATGCCAGCCATATGCGTGCTATGGAGCGCGCTTCAATGCACCCTTGCATTGTAGTCGCGTCCTGGCCGAGGCTCCCAACTACCTAGAGCTCCTCCCACACGCCAGCAGGATCACCTCGACGTCCGCAACACGTAAACCGGATGCCCCCTCCATCCTCTCTCCCTCCTCAACCTCCCGCACGTGAACCGAGCGCCGCCTAGCTCCGCCACTCCTTGTCCTCACCAGGGCCACGCCTCTTCCCTGCTCTGCTCCTCCTCTCATTCCCAACACCATGAACCACCCCTACAAGTGCCGCAGAGCCCTCCTCGCTCGCTCCCTTGGCCACAAGAGCCGTCCGAGCTCCGTCCATGGTGCACCTCGGGTCCGGCTATTTAAAGCCTCCCCCAGCCTCTCCCCCTCCACCACTCGCTCCCTATCCCTCCCAATCAAGCACCAGCAGAGCCCCCATCTCTTCTCTCCCTCTTTGTGCTCGGGGTCGAGCCGAGTGCCGCCACCTCGGGTCACCGGAGGATGCACGGTGCAGGCCTCCTTCGCCTCCGTTCTCTCCCGATCGGAAGCCGCCTCACCTCACTGACCCATCCCCCTCCTTTTCCCTTCATTTGCAGCTGGAGGTGACCGAAGTGAGCTCTCCCGAAGCGCCGCCACCCTGCCACCTTGGACGGAGGTGAACTGCAGCTCTACTCCGTCCAACTCCGGCACCCGCCGAACGACGACTCCCTCTAGAGTCCAATGGTGCCTGAGGGAGTCCTGGACTAGGGGGTGTCCAGACAGCCGGACTATCAATATCCGCCGGACTCCAAGACTACGAAGATAGAAGATTGAAGACTCCGGCTCGTGTCCGGATGGTACTTTCCTTGGCGTGGAAGGCAAGCTTGGCAATACGGATATGTAGATCTCCTACCATTGTAACCGACTCTGTGTAACCCTAGCCTCCTCCGGTGTCTATATAAACTGGAGGGCTTAGGTCCGTAGGACAAAATACATCTCAACAATCATACCATAGGCTAGCTTCTAGGGTTTAGCCTCCTTGATCTCGTCGTAGATTACTCTTGTACTACCCATATCATCAATATTAATCAAGCGGGACGTGGGGTTTTCCTCCATCGAGAGGGCCCGAACACAGGTAAAAACATTGTGTCCCTTGTCTCCTGTTACCATCCGCCTAGACGCACGATTCGGGACCCCCTACCGAGATCCGCGGTTTGACACCGACATTGGTTCTTTCATTGAGAGTTCCTCGTGTGGGTCACCGATAGAGCGGATGCCTCCACCCGTCTTCAAAGACGGTGTTTTCGCCGGAGGGGCCTTGGCCGCCGTCCAGACTATCCGGCTTGGTGGTTTTCTCATGACCGCCTGTCCGGCCGCCGCTTTGGCAATGACTTCTCAAGTCGTCGGAAGCAATCTTCGCGTCAGCCCTAAAGCTGCCAAACAGTTAGATCCAATAGAGCTCTCGTCTGTTAACGAGCTCTTGGATCGCATCGCCGCCCTGGGAATCGTTACGGACTACAACCAGATTGGGCTTAAAACCGATCTGAGAGAGATTAACTCTCCCCAGGCCACCCACCACGTCGCAGTGGTAGAGGAGCAATACGGCAACTCTTTGCCAATGTTGAAGACAATTCATGTCCGGATTCCCGAACCCTCCATGCCGGATTCCCGCGGAGGGACGGACTTCGATCGAGCATCGAACTTAAAATCATGCATCGCCCCGGACTCGCTGGATTGCGTCCAGCAAACCAAACTTCCGAATTCGGAAACTCCTTGGCCTTTGAGCCTCAAGATGGGCAGGGATCCGGATTTTATTCCACCCACCTGCCTAGACATATGCGATCTATCTCTAATACGGCAAGAGCCTCTTGAAACATTACATCACTCTTGGGCGATTCCTCCTGGTTATGGGACAGGATAAAGGACTGCCAAGAGGAAAGCATAATATCAATCTTACGCAATAAGCGCACGGACAAGGGAATACTAAGCGCCATTGATCGTCGTAAAATTACGCTTCACCGATCGGCATCCATTATGCGAAAATCTTCAGGCGATGGAGAGTTTCGGAAAACCGAAAATCAATTTTGGGATAATCCGCCCCAAACCCGATCCATGAAAAAGGCGCCTTACACTCGGGCCCTAGATGCAAAAGCGAAAAACAAAAACCCAATAAGGGAAGCGGAACCGTCTTTGGAGGGATGGCTCAATGGACCTGTAACTTCATAGTACTGAGAGGAGCCATCCCAACACATAGCCTTCGAGCATGTTGGATATTACGGCGGTGGCCAAAAGTGGCGAAGAGCTTCTAGCCCGAAACCACTCCAACAAAACCAGCACGGTATCAGCGGTCTTGAGACTTTCGCATCAAATAATGTGCGACAACGAACAATCCGCGAACTCGCCGAAGTCTACCAAGTTGCAACAGCAAATCCATGGAGCGACAAGCCATTACCTTCAATGCCAGCGACGAGCCCACATTTGAACAACGAGCCCGGCCGACGCGGTACTCGGTCCCATAGTGGGCGGCTTTTCGTGACAAAAGTCCTCATGGATGGCGGCAGCGGACTAAACCTCATTTATGAGGAAACTCTGCGAAAAATGGAAATCGATTGGAGCCTTATTGAGCGAAGCAGCACAACCTTTAGAGGAATAATCCCTAGCCGGGAAGCGCGCTGCACCGGAAAAATCACACTCGATGTGGTGTTCGGCTCTCCGGACAATTACAGATCCGAAGAAGTCACGTTCCAGGTGGCCCCGTTCAGCAGTGGGTACCACGCCATATTAGGACGAGAGGCATTCACAATTTTTCAAGCAATACCTCATTACGGGTACATGAAGCTCAAAATGCCTGGGCCCGGCGGAATAATCACTCTCACTAGTGATCCGGACATAGCACTCCGCGCCGAAAACAAGACAGCCGCACTAGCCCTCGAGGCACTATCCGAAGCCTTAGCGGCAGAAGAACTCACCACGCTGCGCTCTACGGTGAACAGGGATGATGTGATACTCGACAAAAGATCCAAGTCCACCTCCTTCAAACCAGCAGACGAGATAATAAAATTCCAGGTCCATCCAACGGACCCAACAAAGACGGCTTCCATTGGGGCACAGTTGAACCCAAGTAGGCGCCAGATCGCGCGAATCCCGGGAAAATTGGGATATCTTCGCTTTGGCATCCTTCGGACATGCCGGAATCCCTCATGATTGGCGAACACATCCTAAACATCCTAAAAGGATTCAAGCGATCAAACAGGCTCTTGACGATTTTCCGTGCCCAAAAGGCAGACAATGGGAGAAGAGCTAGCCAAACTATTGGAAGCCGGATTCATTAGAGATATCAAACATCCGGATGGCTAGCAAATTTGGTGATGGTACCAAGAAGGATAAATCTGGCGCCTCGTGTCGATTTTAAAGACCTCAATAAAGCTTGCCCAAAGGATCCCTTCCTCTCCCCGCATCGATCAAATTATCGATGCCACAGCAGGGCACGATTCATTGTGCTTCCTGGACGCATACTCTGGCTATCATCAAATCAAGATGGCGGAAGCAGACCAAGCCACAATGGCATTTATCACTCCATATGGACCATTCTGCTTCAACACGATGCCCTTCGGACTCAAAAACGCCAGCGCAACATATCAGCGCATGATTCAAACATGTCTGGCCACCCAGATCGGCAAAACAGTCAAGGCATACATAGACGACGTTGTCGTCAAAACAAAACACGTCGAAACTCTAGTAGACGATTTGAGGCTCACATTCGACAACCTCAGAGCATATGACATCAAGCTGAATCCGGAAAAATGCATTTTTGGCGTACCAGCCGGAAAGCTGTTGGGCTTAATCGTATCCGGTAGAGGAATTGAAGCAAATCCGGCCAAAATCCAAGCTCTGTCATAGTTGGATATTCCAAAAGACCTCAAACAAATAAAAAAAATTACAGGATGCGTGGCAGCCTTAAGCCGCTTTATCTCCCGTTTGGGAGAAAAGGCGTTGCCCCTCTATCGCCTCCTCAGGCGCACCGAACACTTCGAGTGGACGGATGCTGCCACTGCCGGACTCGAAGAAATAAAGGCCATACTGGCAACAAATCCGGTCCTGGCTGCGCCCACTCTGGGCGAACCAATGTTGTTATACATCGCAGCAACACATCAAGTTGTAAGCGCAGTCCTCGTTGTCGAACGAGCAACAGGAGGGCATAAATTCCCTCTTCAAAAACCAGTGTATTATGTATCCACTGTGTTAACCCCCTGCAAATCCCGTTACCCGCACTATCAGAAGATAGCATATGCGGTGTTCATGGCGTCTCAGCTCGGCACTACTTTCAAGAGTGCTCGATAACGATGGCCTCTGAAGTACCACTCAACGACATTATAAATAACCGCGACATAGCGGGCGGGATAGCAAAATGGGCCATTGAGCTCTTACCATTCGATATCACTTACAAACCTCGACGAGCTATAAAGTCACAAGTTTTGGCTGACTTCGTCGCCGAATGGACCGAAGCCGAACTCCCTAAAGAGTACGGCGCATACTCCAATTGGACTATGCATTTCAACGGCTCCAAAATGTTGGCGGATGGGGGCTGGCGTCGTCGGCGTCCCCACGGAGATACTGATCGATATGTACTTCAAATAATGTACACGGACTCCAACAATGCAGCGAATCGAGGCCTATTACATGGTCTCCGGATGGCGGTCTCCATGGGCATTCAACGCCTAGAGGTGTGTGGGACTCAAACCTTGCAATATCCCAAATAAGCGGAGACTTGACGCCAAGGATCCGAAAATGGCAGCATATCGCAACGCTGTCCTAAAAATGTCAGCTCGGTTTGAAGGACTCGAATTCCATCACATAGCCCGAGATAATAACCAAGCGGCCGACGTCCGGGCACACATCGGTGCGAAACGTGATGCTGTCCCTCCAAATATCTTCCTAGAACGGCTCTTCAAGCCATCCGTACTATGGGAAGAGGAGCCTGGTAGCGACAAACCGGAGAAAGCCACAGCATCATCACCGACAACGGCACGAACTTCACGGCTGATGAGGTTAAGTCATGGTGCAAAAATATGGGCATCAAGCTCGACTATGCGTCAGTCTATCACCCTCAAACCAACGGTCAAGTGGAAAGAGCAAATGGTCTAATAATGAGCGGCATTAACCCCAGACTAGTGAGGTCACTCACTAAATCCGACGCACAATGGGTCGAGGAGCTCGACTCCGTACTCTGGGGGCTGCGAACAACGCCTAACCGTACTACCGGATTCACACCATTTTTTATGGTATACGGCGCAGAGGCAGTCTTGCCCTGTGACATTATTCATGACTCACCTCGAGTGCGCATGTAGGAGGAAAGAGAGGCCGAGCTTGATCGGCAGGGCAGCTTGGACACATTGGAGGAAGAACGGGACGTCGCGAAGGCTCGTTCCGCATTCTACCAGCAGCAGGCCCGAAGATATCAAAGCAGAGAAGTACGGGCCAAGACTTACAACGTTGGCGAACTAGTTCTACGCTTGCCGGACAAGAAAAAGGACCAGCTCAAGCCCAGATGGGAGGGCCCCTTCATTATCGATCAAGTACTGACCGGCGGAGCATACCGTCTACGAAATGCATCGGATAACCGACTCGAGCCGAACCCATGGAACACAGCCCGCCTCCAAGCGATTCTATGCCTAGCGCCGGACTAAGAGTTCGCCCCTTCCCGCCCAAACTTTTATACTTGGCTGTCTTTTGTTTCTCTTTTTATCCTTTTCACTTAAAAGCCCTTCGGGCCTATTTTCGCATTCTTTGCATACGCATGATGTGCCATCCGCACTCATTATTCTGGAGGCTTCTTTTACGAAGCTCAATTATCTGAGTTTCATACCCAACACATGTGTCAAGCTTCCACATGTACCTTTTACTCGCCATTATATGCATCGATATGACTTAAGTTTTGGCCAAGCTGGGTTGCTGGCTCTGTGCTTACCCCTCGTTCCCGATTGTTGGCTAGGAGGTAAAGGAGCACCTCTGCGATTATTCTTGCCAGTCGGCCGGATGTGTACCTCGGTGGGTGAAGCTAAAGCTAAGCGTTCTTAAGGGAATATTCGATCGGTGACTTAAAAGATGACTTTTCACCTATCTATCTATTTGCCCCGGATGTTTTATGCTTTCTTTGCAGTCCGGACATACACTTTAGGGCATGCCTCCCAATGAAAGGAACCCTTAACGGAACTATTCTCCTGGAAGATGTTTCTTACTAACCATGTAATATAACATAACTAGTTGGGCACTTATGCGATAAAGCACTAATGACCCCTACGCTTTGGTCTCCATGCATACCACGGTTGTTTCTTAACCAAAAGGTATTCGGACACACTCCGGACTCTAGGGTCCCGAGTCGAAGCGAAAAGTCGGCAAAGACAAGCGATCTACAATCCGGCTAGAAGGCATTTCACATGTCACTTTAAAGGATAACATACATTGTCAAATTTATTGATTTTATTCCTCCTCAATCCCGTCTAACAGGCTGTCTAGTTCTGATCCCGTTGGGAAAATTTAGCAGCCAACTCTACTTGGCTGTACACTAAACTCACAGGATCTCCTTCCCATCGGGCCCCTTGATCCAACCGGCCATGTGGTTGGGGTCGCCTTCTTGTGCAGCGTCTTCACCATGGCCCAAGCCTCCCTGGCACCTTGACGGCAAGCGAAACCTTCCACAAATGGAAGCGCTGCCGCCTCCTGCAGCTTCTCCATAAGCTCCCGAGGCCCTCGGGTAGGGTGAGGGCTGGCCATAAAGCTGAACTCGCCGCTCATTGCCTGCCGAACTTCGTTCGAGTAGCTACAATAGTTCGGGAAGTTGATCACCCATTGATATGGGCATTTCCTCTGCAGGACGACCCGTGAGTATACCTACAAGACATATCATGTCAAAATACTTCCTCGCCGAACTCTTCTTTTCAAAAGAGTTCACTCAAGCACTTACTATAAATGCCGCGACGAAGCCGCTGATTCTCCTTAACGGAGCAGGACAGCTCGGCCTGAGCGCCTTTTAGCTCTTCTCCGAGCTTGGTGTTGGCATCCTGGAGCTTGTTCCTTTCCTGCTGAACCCTATTCAGCACACTCTCGCCGCCCTTTAGCTGGCGTAGCAATGCTTGCCTGTCCGGATCTTGTCCGGCGATACCACAATGTCATTATTAGACTTCAAGCACGCCACACAGCGCTTATATTTATTAATAAAATGTGTTACAGGGGGGTCTTTCCATCTCCTCCTGCGGCGACAAGTCTTGACCTCAAGTTGGGCCTTACAATCTTGCAGCTCTGAGACAGTAGGCGTTCTTCTCGTTAAGTGCTGAAATTTCCAATGATCCTTAAATGAGTTAGCATAACTAATTTAAGTCTCGAGAACTCTTGGTATATACAACCATTAAAATTCCCTTACCCGTATGTCTTTCACATCTTGCTCCGTGGCTCTGTTAAAACCATTTTGAGCAGCACGGAGATCGCGTCCCCTGCGTTAAAGGCATCCAATGCCTCGTGAAAAGCACGCTTCTTGAAATCTTGTCGTGGCGCCTATGGTTCTGAGACTCTCCACCTCGGACTTGGTGGCGGACGATCTGTCGGTATCCTCCGTTGGAGAAGGATCCGGCTCGCGTCTTGCGCTTGCCTCCCCCTCGAGTCCGGTATTTGGAGCACGGCTGGTGTTGGTCGGATCGGCAATTCCTGCGCCGCATGATCCGCGGCGCTTTTTCTCTAAAGATCATGAGCACTCAGCGTTTGCTCGGAGCGTTGCTCTGAAAATTGAATACAAGCTATACCTTTGCGGCGGCGTTTCCATCCGCCTGCGCTCCTTTTCCGCTTTCTGGTTCGGATGGCCTCTGTTGGTCGGCCGCCGCTGGCTCGCATCTGCCATAAAGGCGCTTCTGCAAAATACCATCGTTCACGAAGGTCGAGATGGGCGGGAAGAGATACGGTGTCCGGACTTGATCATGATCACAGGAAGCGGACTTAGTCCGGGGTAGTCTGCCGTAATGGCGACCAAAGCATTGTCTATGCTGAGCTGGTGATACACCCGTCGATCAGCTGCACCTTGATGTCCGGGTCCTCTTGGAGGCTGACCGAGGATCCTACGGATCTTCGGGTTGCGGGCAGGACTCACCATGTCCTCTCTGATCCGGCGCAGATCTGCGTCAAAGACATAATGTGAAGCTTAAAACTTGAAAGCATGGGTTGAGCCCTTCAAGGTGTTCACTTACCCATCCTCTAGGGTTGATCATGGAAAACACATTCAAAGGGTTCGTCAGAGGAAATCCTCCTTCTCCCCTTATACAGGCGGACGGGATCTTCACCAGATCCTCGGTCGAATCCGCCCTTTGCGGCCGTGCCGGGTAGCATCGTCTTCCCTGTTGAAATCCCACATGGGGTGGCCTCTGTATTGCAGTGGCTGTACCCCTCGCTTGATGCATGTCGCCATGACTTGATCATGGTCAAGCGGAATGAGCCATTAATCTTATCCGGCCCATCAAGTAGTGGGCGCTCTTGTCTTCCTCAATCGGGGCTCGGGCGCCCGGTGGCGTTTCTTCAAGGGAGCAGCACTAAACTCCGGGAGGCCGATCCGAACTGGTCGGCAATGGGCGTCTCCTATATAAAACCACTCGAGGGCGGTCTTGGACACCTTCTTGGGAGTGCGGATAGGTATCCGGTCCGGCGATGCACCATATTTGGCGCCGCCCACTTGATATATAGACCCTGTTGAGAGCGAGTGCGAGGCAAAATAGCCTCTTCCACAATGCAAAATGGGGCTCGATGCCCGAGAATAGCTCAGAAGAGCTATGTAGCCCGCGATATGCAGGACAGAGGCGGGCGTAAGGTGATGGAGCTGGAGTCCATAGAACTTGAGAGCCAGCGGAGGAGCGAATGTATTGAAATCCGAGTCCCTTATCGGGTAAGGGACAAAACACACTCGCTCCCCTTATTGGGGCTTGAGTGTCCTCCGCCTGCCTCCCACCTTGATAAGTAACCAGTCCGGCCCGGACCGGAACCATGAAGGCCGGAGGGAGAAACCCCTCCGTTTGGAGCTTCACTAGCTCGTTGTGCGAAATAGAGCACCTCCTCCGATTCCCCGGCGGTGGGCTGGGAGCGTGTGAAGAAGAGCCGCGTTGACGATCCTTGGTGGAATGGATTTCTAGGTCAGAGGCGCTTCGATGGAGTGTACGCGGGAGGAAGACGGTGCGGTTTGGATCTGGATTCTTGCCTCTTTTATAGGCGGGCGACTCGCACAATTAAGGGGTAAAATGCAAAAGACACCCTGGCTTTTCGCATCCATGCGACGCGTGGAAGAGGTCCATTATTTGGCGTAGAAGCCGAGGAACACAGTGTTCAAGATGAAGCCGGACACTATTCCGCAGGTACATGGAATTTAAAGGGAGAACACCGCCTTGCAATGCCGAAGACTATAAACACGCTGGACTTATCGTCATTGAAGCCTGGTTCGGGGGCTACTGAGGGAGTCCTGGACTAGGGGTTGTCCGGACAGCCGGACTATCAATATCCGCCGGACTCCAAGACTACGAAGATAGAAGATTGAAGACTCCGGCTCGTGTCCGGATGGTACTTTCCTTGGCGTGGAAGGCAAGCTTGGCAATACGGATATGTAGATCTCCTACCATTGTAACCGACTCTGTGTAACCCTAGCCTCCTCCGGTGTCTATATAAACCGGAGGGCTTTAGTCCATAGGACAACATACATCTCAACAATCATAACATAGGCTAGCTTCTAGGGTTTAGCCTCCTTGATCTCGTGGTAGATCTACTCTTGTACTACCCATATCATCAATATTAATCAAGCAGGATGTAGGGTTTTACCTCCATCGAGAGGGCCCGAACCTGGGTAAAAACATTGTGTCCCTTGTCTCCTGTTACCATCCGCCTAGACGCACAGTTCGGGACCCCCTACCCGAGATCCGCCGGTTTTGACACCGACAGTGCCCCCACTCCTCCTGCCTTGCCCTGCATCATCACCGGTGAGCACGCTGGCCCCTCTGGCTCGCTTGGGCCTCTTGTGCCTCTGGGCCTGCTACACTGTGGTTGTTTCTAGCCCAGTGGCATAGTGTAATTTCTCCGTTTCTTTAAATATAGAACTTCCAAAAATTTCACAGATTAAAATATTTGTCCAAATGAAATAATTCCAACTCCTAAATTCTTCTAAAAATCCCACCTATTTAATGATGTAACTTTCATACAAGTCCATCACACTTTTATGTACTATTCAAATTTAAATTCAAATTTGAGCATTTAAATCCCTCTTTAAAAATCAATTTACCTGTTTATATAGCTCCAATTCCAAAATTAAGAATTTTTGCATTCTTAGCTTTCATCCTAATATTTAACACAAATGAGTGAACATTTCAAGAGCACTTTAATTTTTGTTTTGTGCTATTGCCTTATTATGTGCCATTATTTTCTGACGTTGGATTACGATGTTGATGAAGGAGTTGGACCAGAGACATTTGAAGACCCCGAGCAATTTGTTGAGCCAGGCAAGAAGCCCTTTGACCATGTTGAAGCCCTTTTTCATCATAAAAGCATTTTCGTTGTTTCATCGAGTGCATGATATATCTTGAATGGCAACCTTGCTAGGCTTTCCTCCGTTGCATACCCCATTGATACTTCCATTGTTCATGACTCTATCCTTGTTTAGAGTTGTGTTGGTGGGTTGTAGAAATATGATATAGTAGTTGGCAACACAAAATGGGTCAGGGTTATGCATGCAAAGAAACAAGTGTGGTTTGACATACTTGCAAAAAGCCCCAGTGGGTGCCACTAAAGCCCTCGGGAGATGATGATGAACTAGGTCACTACTTGGCGGAGAGGTAGTGTACTGAGGCTTGATGAAAGTTTTGTTTACAGAGACGGATTAGATTTAAGATTTGTCGACCGTCCCTACAATACATGCGCAACCACTCTACCCTTATATGGGAAAGGGCATTATTGATTACCTAGTTCATTCTAGCATGGATGCCCGCATTACTAGTGACGAGAGTGGCGTGGTCACTCTCAGGACGGGGAAGTGCTTGGATAGGCAGCCATGACTATTTTCATAGGGCACCGCACACATGTTGGTACCCCGTGCTTGTGTTATGTGACAATGTTTGGCATGGGGAATACTACCAATCGAGTGGACTCTATGTTAGTCATGACTAGGGAAAGGTAGTGATCGGGTGCTTACCCCGGGTACTTGAGGTACCGCAGGCCACGGATGACATGGAAGTTCCCCAGATCTTGTGGGTAAAGTGTGCAACCTCTACAGAGTGTTGAAGTATTCGAATAGCAGTGTCCATGATCAAGGACAGTTGGGTGGTGCTGCATAGGCTATGTTCATATGTTTCTGAAACAACACAGGTTGAGTATATTATTGATATGATTCGTCAGGAAGGCATGATGAGCTTGAGCATGAGTTGTTTATAACTCTTTCTCGATATTCATGTTTGTGACCTCCTGATACTTGTTGCAGACGCCTTCATGTTTCCAATAAGTGATGATCATACTTGCATGAGAAAAACTAGCTTTCTGCAAAAATACCAATTTAGTAGGAGAGCCCTGCATAATTATTTTGTTATCACTCTTGGGTTGCTTGTGAGTGTCGGATTTAGGGCTCCGCAGACCCATGAAAGGTTCGAACTCTGGGGCATGTGTGAAGGACTCAACCTCTCCAGCCAACGAATGTGTCGCTCGCACGAGCTAGCTCGATGGATTAGCCTACTCCTGCTTTGGGGTGGATTAGCCTCACGAGGGTCTAAGGATGAAGTAGTACAAAGGAAGAACAACCTCAGGAGGTCAGTTCTTGTGTGGGTGTGAACTAGTGAGGGTTCGGATTCGGATCCCCCCCTACAGCGGTGGTTAAGCTATATTTATAGTGGCCTCTGTCCTCTTCCTCCAAAACAAAGGCGGGAAGGGATCCTACAATGGCCAAGTTTGAAGGGAGACAAGTAGTGTCGCGGGGAGATCTTGCCCCTGCGGACACCTATGGGGCAGGGCCCTTCGTGAAGTCTTGGTGCGAGGCGGAGGAGGCGGAGAGAGCGGATCGAGGCGAGCAGCAGGAGGGGTTTTACCCAGCCGGAGCTCTCGGAGAGATAAAACTCCTCTTGCTGCTTTGTGTTTGTATTGAGCTTGCTCGAGTCTGGCGTATGGTGACGATCGTGTGCGAATGAGGCGAACCTTGAACCTCGAACTTTCGAACCTCCGAACCCCTACTCGTTGTGCATGGGCCTCCTTTTATAGTGCAAGGGTCACCGGCAGGTGTCAGCGTAGGAGGAAGGGTAAAAGGTAAAAAAGGTGGTAGTTGGAGCAGTGCGGGAGCGGTGAAGCTACGATTGCATGAGCGAGTGGTTTCTACCTACTTTTGACGGAGGGGGACAAGGGCATTTAATGCCCGTCGCCGTCGACCCAAAAGCTCCGCCCTTGCGTCTCCGTCCGCCACGGCGATGGATTCCTGCCGTGAAATGCCACCGTGTCCCCAGGCTGCCTGACCATCCGCCACGCGTCCTCGGAAGGCCCAGGCGGCGCGTGGGCCGATGGCTGGGCGCGAGCACTGCAATGCTCTTCCGGCAAGCACCTTGCCGGGTCTTAATCTTGCGGGCCGGGAGCTTGCGGGCTCTGTGGCTAATCGCTTCCGGGCCCTCGCCGGTGTGTATAAGCGCCGGCGTGTCTTGTATGTTGTAGTCTTCTAGTCTTCCCGACGAGCTCCTCTCGCCCGGGGTGCGTGAGTGATGTAGTCTTGAGCTGAATGGCCTGCCAGCAAGCTCCGCTTGCCGGGTCTTAATCTTTCGTCTTGTATATTTGGTTCTTGGATGGCTTGGCGGAATAGGAGGGTCTCCGGCTGGTACATGGTAAACCCTGCCTCGGGAAGCTGCTGCTGCCCGTGCACAAGTTGGGGTACTAAGGTACCCCTATCTTAAATCACCAGCAGAGCCCGGGCACTGGGCCACACAGTGCGAGCCTGTTGGGCCAGGCCCAAAGCAGTCTGCAGGCACACGCGGCCCTGGCGTGCCGAATCCACTTCCGCATCGGTAGCATCTCCCCACAACGGCACGCGTCGATTGCGGCGTCATGGGAGACGTGGGCGGCGCATGCGGTCTTTAAGGCATCCACTCCGTGATCGTAGTGCGGCGAGGTCACTTTACCCGTTGCTCGGCCCGCCTTTTTCGCCCGCAGCCCGCATGCATAAAGTGCGTGGCGGCGATGGTGAAACCGAGCCGTCCGCAGGCGAAAACGGCAAGCCAGCCCGCTCCTCTGTCCTCCGCGCCTCCCGATTGGCGGCGGGCGGTTGAGCCCCACCTCGCCCTTTAAAAAAGGCGGAAGGGAGCACATTGGCCTCACACTTTCTCTCCTCCCTCCATCTTGATTTACATTCTTCTTACCGCCATGGAAGGAGAAATCCTGGTTCTTCAGCGGTGGCTGCAGTGCGCCTCGGGCAGCGCTCCTCGCCTATCCGCACCTGGCGGCGTGAACCGGCCACAAGGGAAGAGGAGAGGGCGAGGCCGCGGACAGGCCGAGGGCGGTCGAGGCGGTCGGGAGAGGCGGTCGTGGCGGCGTGCCTCCCGTCCCCTCCGTGAGCCCGACCACAGGCGGTCCCACGGAGGCGACCCACAGGAGTTCTTCATCGAAGCTGCGCCCGGCGCCTCGTCGCCGCCTCCGGCTGCCGGCCCCGTTCGCGGATGCGATGGGACCGGATCCGCCCGAAGTGATGGAGTTGCGCATGAGTGAGTGTCGTGTCCCCAGCCCCCGGCGTGATGTACTTCGACCGAGGCTGGAAGACATTCGCCCGGATCCACAGCTTGATGGCGGGGTTTACCCTCCATTTCAAGTTAATGGAGGGCGACCTTCTCGCCGTCAAGGTCTTCGGGGAGTTCGGGACCCGGGCGAGATCTTGTGTGGACAGCTCCTCGGATATGAAGTCCCTCCTCGGCGAGTGGCGAGGAGGGGCGGCAGCGGCGGCGAGGGATGGCGGGTCCGACTAGGCGTCGGACACGCTGCCTCATGGCGACCGCGACCCGTCATCCAGTCGCCCGGCCTTCACGAACTCCGGGCCGTCTCCTTGGGCGGTGGCGTGGGAGGCTGCGGAAGAAGGAAGAGGGGTGGCGGCAAGGCCGTCAAATCGAATCTGAGGCGAGCCCTCGGCAGCGTGTGGCGTCCCACCACCCGTCTTCAACCTCTGCCTCCGGCGCCTCCGTCTCCGCCAAGCTCTGGCGGCCCAGGGTGTTCTCTTGGTGTCTTCTGGCGCCGTGGCTCTCGGGGCGCGTTCCCCATGCCCGTCGGCTTGCGCAGCTCACGAAACACGCCACTCTCTCCTAAGCGCCCCTTTGCCCTTCGGCAAGCTCCTCTTGCAGGGGACTCCTTGACCTACCTCCCGAACTCCTGAGCAGGAAAGCAGGAGAGGGATCACGGGCATCTTATCTTTCAATTTGTAAGCCTTTGGGCCTTAGCTGTATTTAAAATATGTAATCCTCTCTATCATGTTTTTCATCCTCTATGGACTTGTATCAAATTAGGATGTTTTTAATGAAAAGAGGAGTGCTTGTCGGACGCGTCTTTTACTTGACTTCGTGCCTTGTATGTTCCCTCGCTTTCGGGGAGCTTGCGGTGCGAACACGCTTCTTTGTCGCGGGACATCAGCAGCCCGCTGGCGGTGTCGCTTCGGCAAGCAACCTTGCCGGGCGATTCTTGCTTGAACTTGCTGAGCAGGCGAAAAGCGAAACAAGGCGCGAAGCTTTAGCAGCTCACTTTAACCGTTGGCGTGCTCGAAAGCAAGATAAAGGTGCAGCGGCACACTTGTGTTCGCCCGGCGGACTCGGGAACAAAACAAAGCGCAAGCGTACCACGACTTAGCTCCTCCGCGCATGGGTTTTACAAGACACGCTCGTTCAAAGACGCAACTCCGCTTTCCCCGGTCCATGAGAGGATGCATGACGAGGGATGAAAAACTTCTCTGATTTCGCAGCCCCCGGCGACCCTAGCTTGCCGGGGAGGGACCTTGGCACTCACAGCCCCCGGCGACTTTGGCTCCGCCAAAATCCAGGCGCTAGTGTGCTCTTCTGGCTTCTCTTTGTTGCTGCAATTTCAGCCACGAAAACAGCTGAGCTAGTTCTGCAACAGCTTCATTATTTACATGTATATGTATACGAATCTTTTCTGTGTAGTTCGCAACGCGATGCCGTGCCTTGTCCTTCGCATGTTTACACTCTACGCTCTCGGGAAGCTTGCCGGCGCGAACACACTTGCTGAGTGCGGAACATCAGCAGCCCGCTGGCGGTGTTGCTTCGACAAACAACCTTGCGGAGCGATCGCGGCGCTTGTGTTTGTTGAGCGGACTCGGAAACAAACCAAAAGCGCGGCCAGGCCACGACACGGCTCCTCGGTACAAGTTTTTCATCGAAGGGCATCTTCTGGCAGGGCTTGCTCGTTACACCCTCTACTTTGCATCCTTTGTGCGCTTTACCCTCGCTTCGAAACTTGCGGCAAAGTGGCCCTTATCGCGAGTCTTTGAGATCTTGAACTTCGAAGCAGCTTCGCCGACCAAATCCTACCGGCAAGCAACCTTGCCGTGACTAGTCTTAGCGCACTTAGGTTCTTTGGCGGACTCGAAAAGCGAAACAAGGGCACGACACTTAGCGCAGCTTCGCCATCGTTGAGTGTGCTCGGAAGCAAGATAAGGATCGGCTACCGGGTAGGTTCCTCCGCGCACAGGCATTGCGCACAAAGAACGAAAGCACGAGGAACATAACATAAAAACGCATGGAGGCAAGTAGAACTTTGCACAAAAGCTCGGATGACTTAGCTTTTCTACTCTTCTGCGATCCGGCAAGGCTGCGCTTCTCCCTTGATTTCCTTCCCTCGTATGTTTTCACCCTCACGCTTCGGGGAACACCGCGGCGCAAACACACTTCTGAGTCGCGGAACATCGGCAGCCAGCTGGCGGTGTTGCCTCGGCGGGGAAGAACTTGTCGGGCTAGTTGCGGTAGCGCCTTCATCGTTAAGCGGACTCGAGCAGATCGAGCTTAACTTAGCCACGACTTCGACCCCATCGCCGGAGTTCTCCATACAAGGTCACGAAATTTCAGGAGTACAACTCAAAGTTTGAAACTTCTTTGGTAGAGTTCGATGCTTGCGTCCTCGGCGGTGCAGCACTCGGAGAGGTGCGCTTGCGGAGTAGCACGAGCTGTTCTTGCGGGCTTCGCTTGCGGCGGAGCTCGATGTACGTTCTCGGCGGTAGCGGCACTCCGGAGAAGTGCGCTTGCGGAACATAGCACGAGCACTTTCGTCGGACTTAGCTTGCCGGCGGAGCTTCGGCAGCGTCCTCGACGGTAGCGCAGTGCTCCGGAGAGGTGTGCTTACCGGCGTGGGCACCAGAGCACTCGCCGGAATCGGTCTTCGTTTTCTTCACAAGACTTCCGTGGCCTTCTGGAACTCCTGCTCACTGTCCTCCTCATCCTCCATGTCTTCATCGTCGTCTTCGCCATCTTTGTCGCGGCCCCGGGGAGGTCGATCACCTTGCCGCTGCTTGGCCTTGTCGCGACGTCCTCCCCGGCCATTGAACGGCCGCTTCTTGCTCGGTTCTCCTCCGCCACCTTGGGCCTTCTCCTTGTCGCGCCTCTCGTACTCAGCTTTTTGCTGCTCGACGAGGTACTCGGCAGCTTGCGATTGGAGAGATCGTGGCCCTTAGTGCGGTGGATTTTGCTGATATTGCTTGTCGGAGCCGCCTGCTTGTCGGCTGCGCTTCTGAGGTAGGTTCCTTGCGGGAAGCAACCTGTGTTAAGCAGCGGGAGCCTCCTTGCGGGCTTCTCGGCAAGCACCTCTTTCTTGTTCTTCCCTCGGCTGTTCGCCGCCCGGCTCTTGTTTGCCAGGCGTTGTCGTCGCTTCTCGCTTCCTCCTGCGCCAGCATCCTCCCGAGTCTCCTCCCCTCCTCGTAGCGTGCACACTTGTCGGCGAGCATAGAGCTTCGCTAACGTCCCGAATCTTGGTCGCCGCCATTTCTTCACGCATCGGCGTGATTACGCGCGTTACGGTGGAACGCTACCGATAACCATGGCAGGTGGACATCGAGATGTTGTCTTTGCACACGGTGGCGTTGGATATACTTGCGAGGGATTCCCCTTCATACGGGCCAAAATGTGGAGATCGCTCTCCTGGCCATGGGGTTTGTGGCCGCCGGTGAAGGCGCCAACAAACTGATGGCAAAATCGGCCCAGAGGAAATGGAGCCTTCGGCAAGTGCATAAGCCAAGAGCGGACGTTTGGCTTAAGCCAGCGGGAAATGGTCGCCAGAATCTTGTCGTCGCGCCCTCGGCAGCTGCACGCGATGGTGTAGACACCGAGGAACTCCGAGAGTGCGTCTTGCCGTCGTGCTTCTCCGATGCGTCGGGCTTGAAGTTCTTCATGCTGGAGCCTTTGGGCCGCGCCGCAGCTTCGTGGGTGAGCGCAGGCAGCTGCCGCGTCTGGCAAGTCGCTGAGTTCACCGGCGTGTGCAGCGTCGGCAGCGTTTCCAGCTCTCTGGTCGATTGTCGCCGAGCTTCTCGGCGGCCTTCGATCGTGGTCGGCGTCTTCTTGTCGCCCGATCGTCGAGATCAGCGTTGATCCCGCGAGCCCGCGGATCCGGCGGCGCCGTGGAACCGTCGTCGGTGTTGTTCAGCGGGGCGGCGTCTTTGCCTGCGGCGGGAGGCGCGCGGCGTTACACCCGGCGGCCTTGTCGTCGTTGGCCTTTGTCTTCTCGGCTTGCGCGGCCGCGAGAGCCGTCGGCTGCTGTGAAGGGTCGTTGTTGGCGGCGACCAGCTCTTGATGGTAGCCCTCGGTCTTGGCTTTATGCGCCGCGGAGAAAGTCGAGGCGATTGCGCCCTTACGGCGCTTCTCGGAGTGGAGGGGCGGGAGCGAGTGGTGCGAGGCGGGGTAGGCTCGGACTCGCGGTGTTAGAAGGCGAGGTCCTCCCGGCGCCGCCGCTTTGCCGTGTCGGGACGTTGGCACAGGCGTCCGCAGTCTCCGGCGTGTCCTTGTCCCGGCGGCGGATACCACCTCCCGTGGTATGGCGCTTCTTTGGGTCGTCGTCTTGCTGAGATGGGACGGGTCCATGGAGACGAAGCGCGGTCACCCGTCCGTCCTTAGATCTGGTGGCGCCGCGAAGTGTCTTCGGCGGCGACCACCCTTCCGTCGGCGTCTCCTCCGCCTTCGCTGGCTCCGTGGCGGCGGAAGGACGCATGAGCGAACTGCAGCCCCAAGCCTTCTTCTTGAGGGCCATGGCGTAATCGTTAGCGAAGTTGGTGATGAAAGTGGAGAGGTTGATGGCGAGTGCGCCAGCGAGACGCCGGATCAGGTCCGCACAACCTCGGCGCCCTACTGGCGCGCCCGAGAGATGTCATGAGGGGAGATGCTGCCGCCGCGGACACCTATGGGGCAGGGGCCTCGTGAGTGCGGTGCGAGGCGGAGGAGGCCTGAGAGCAGATCGAGGCGAGCACGCTGGCGGGGTTTTACCCAGCCGGAGCTCTCGGAGAGATAAAACTCCTCTGCTGCTTTGTGTTTGTATTGAGCTTGCTCGAGAATCTGGCGTATGGTGACGATCGTGTGCGAATAGGCGAACCTTGAACCTCGAACTTCCGAACCTCCGAACCCCTACTCGTTGTGCATGGGCCTCCTTTTATAGTGCAAGGGTCACCGGCAGGTGTCAGCGTGGGAGGAAGGGTAAAAAGGTAAAAAAGGTGGTAGTTGGAGCAGTCGCGGGAGCGGTGAAGCTACGATTGCATGAGCAGTGGTTTCTACCTACTTTTGTGAGAGGGGGACAAGGGCATTTAATGCCCGTCGCCGTCGACCCCAAAAGCTCCGTCCTTGCATCTCCGTCCGCCACGGCGATGGATTCACCACCGTGAAATGCCACCGTGTCCCCGGGCTGCCTGACCATCCGCCACGCGTCCACAGAAGGCCCAGGCGGACGCGTGGGCGATGAAGCTAGGCGCGAGCACCAGCGCAGCTCTTCCGGCAAGCACCTTGCCGGGTCTTGATCTTGCCGGGCAGGGAGCTTGCCGGGCTCTGTGGCTGTCGCTTCCGGGCCCTCGCCGGTGTGTATAAGCGCCCGGCGTGTCTTGTATGTTGTAGTCTTCTAGTCTTCCCGGCGAGCTCCTCTCGCCGGGGTCGTGAGTGATGTAGTCTTGAGCACGAATGGCCTGCCGGCAAGCTCCGCTTGCCGGGTCTTAATCTTCGTCTTGTATATTTGGTTCTTGGATGGCTTGACGCGGAATAGGAGGGTCTCCGGCTAGTACGTGGTAAACCCTGCCTCGGGAAGCTGCAACTGCCCGTGCACAAGTTGGGGTACTAAGGTACCCCTATCTTAGTACACCGACAAGTAGTACATCTTATCCTGACGAAAGGTGGTTTTCACCTTCAAAGCTTCTGGTCGTGACGCCGTGGTGGGCTCGGCGATGACATCCATCATGCCGTCCTGGCGGTCTTGGTCTCATTGCACAGCAATGGAAACCTTTGGATGATTCCTCGGGACCCCGCGCCGGCGCTAGGTTCCTTAGCGCCAAAGAGGAAACCTGCTGCTCTGCGCGTGCTGGCGCCTGACTGGCCTTGGTCGTCATGGCTTACGTCACCTCAACCTCATGAGGTGAGTGCCTGCATAGGAATCTCCGCTTCTCAGGAGGCTGCCTAGGGAGGCCGCTCCCTTTGGAGGTCTTGGTGTTGTCCGCCTCGTGTGGCTTGGCCCCTCGCGAGGGTCTTTTCTTGTCGATGCTGAAGATGGGTCGTACCAGGACATTGATGGAGTCATATCATGGGCCACAGGCAGGCAAGTCTGGGTACCTTGGTTCCCAGAACACCGACAGTGGCCCCAGGGCCCAAGGCGTGGTCAGACATGACTTCAAGGCGAAGCCAAAGGGCAAGGGCGAAGCGTCGTGGGGCCCAATCGCCTGCGGACCAAGTCGACGCATGGCGCTTGATGGGACGTGGGCGTCTCAACTTCCCCATGCTGCCTGGGCGACCATCCCGGGCTGATAAAAAGACTGGCGCTTGCAGCCGAGCCTTCATTATATTCTCTTCGTGTGATGCCCCGAGACCGATGCTTCAGTTGCCCTTGCATTTATTTTTGTTGTTGACCGGTGGTTATTTTGTTTGTTGCATTATCATAATTATTTTGCATATTTCATTTCCTTCACGTGTGTTGTCATGATCATGATCAGTGCCATTGTCATATTTTGTTTCTTGCATCATGTTCATCTTTGGTTATGTTGCATTGCCATGTCTATCTCTTGTCATATTGCATTTGGTCATTCTTCTCTTTGATCTTTTGTATTTTACTCATTGCCCAACTTCAACTTGGTTTCGCCCAAGTTTCTAAATCCCAAAGTGCTACTTCCTACTTTCCCTATTCTTCCTCTATTTGAGTTGCATTTTTCACTTCTCAAATTCTTACCCAAAACATGGTCATAGATCATTTTTTTATATATGTCCAGCCACCTTCTCAAATTTCATCCCAATCAGAGCTCTTTTGGAAGGGTTTCAAATTCAAAGATATGGAACTTAGTTCAGTATGTCTGGTTTTTACTTCTTCCATAAATGTTCATATTCTTCCGATAAATCGTATCTATTATTTACATCCTCTAAAATTTCAACCCATTTGGTTTTGGTTTGGTTAGGTTATAAATTCAGGCAAGTTTGAAATGAAATAAATTCAAACTTGTTTAAATTTACAGCCTATAAAAATTCCCAAACTAATTTTATTAAATCGGGCATATTTCATGGTTTCCAGAAATATGTCCTTCCCTCCCTACTTCAACCCCAAAGCCTCTGTACTTTTATCTCTATTTCCGTTTATGCAATAAATAGAAAGGGAAGAGGTAAATCAGATAAGTGAGAGAAGCCCATCTGCACCCACCTTTCAGCCCAGCTAACCCACATGCACTGATCCTGCTTTGTTCATCGTCCTCCTCTGTACGGCAACTCATCCAGGGGCTCCACGTCGGCACCCCGACCGATTTGACGGCCGGAACAGGAGCCCCTGCTCCTACAAAACCTACCACGCGAGCCCCTGCAGCCCTAGACTTCGCCCTCCCCTCCTCGTGCCGCCAACCCTTTTCCCTCCCCTCTGTTTCCTATTCTTCCTCAAGGAACAGAGTAAGAGAGAGCACCACCGAGAGCTTCGCCGTCGCTTGCGTGGTCGGAGGCCACCACTGACATCTCCGACATGTCCATCTTCTTCCTCGACGTCCACTACGTCCGTTGAGGCGTCTTCAGCGCACCTAGCTCACCTCCACTACGTCGCCAAGTTCATCATCGTGTTCTTCCCTGCTTCCTGCTACTTCATGGACAGCGCCGGTCGGCGCCTTCCCTCGTCGCCTCCATTCGTCCCCGAGCATGATCGACTACACCATCCTACCCACCGTGAGCTCTTCACCCTCCTGGCCTTATCCTAGCGCTTGTTTTTTCATCCTAGTCTTGGTCCACATGAGCAGGAGTTCGATCTCCATGGGCGCCATGGTAGCAGCTTCGTTAGCTCCTCTGCTTAGCCCCTTGCACACACACACCCTCGCATCGTAGCTTCACCACATGTACCATGGCACGTTTCTGCACCCCTTGATCCTCTGCAACCATGGCAGCTGTTGCAATTGGCTCCCGTCGCTGGCGAGTTTCCGTCCGTGCGCACGCTTCAGTTTTGGTCCTAGTCACGATGAGCACATGCTATTTGTTCAGCCGACCCCCCTTTGTATCAGAAGGAGACAACTAGCTCACAAGCTAGAGTAGCCACTATTCTACCGAGGGGTCTGGGGAGCAAATCCCAGGTGCCCCTGTTATTTGCCCTTTTTCTTTTTCATCTTGTTTCTGTTATTTTCAGTCAGGTTCGCTCGAATTGTTGGTTCAGTTATCGTTTCTCTGCAATTAATCTCAAGTGCACACTATTGCTACTGGTTAGACTGGCAGGTTTTGCACCCAGGCGACCAGGGATCAAATCCCCACGGGCGCAACATTCTTTTCGATCCATTTTTGCCTCACCAGATCAAGCCTTGTTCTTGTTCATCTTGTGTCAAGTCATGTATCCATCACAAGCACCTTCTAGGCAAGTTGGTCAGAGCGCTCTGTTTTCAACAGTGAGGTTCTGGGTTCGAGCCTAAGTTTTGCTCCATTTTTCTTTTCTTTTTCACACTCAGCCGCTGGGCCAGATCTCCTCCTGGGCCACTACCACTATTTCAGATTCAGCCCGATGATATTTTTTCAGTCTTTGATCTTGTCATATATCCAGTGCCTGCATATTTTCAAAACTGCAATTGTTTTGCATTGCTCATATCTAAATATCCATGCTTCAAAATTAAGCAAACTTTATATGTAAATGGATTAGATTTTTGTCTAGTTTCATAATATGCAACTTTCATTCATGTTTAAAATGTTTAAACTTGCTGTTTGTCTAAATTTGCATAAATGTCTTGTTAAAATGGTTTATTTCATAACTTAATAACCGTAGCTCTGAATTTAATAAACTTTATATATAAATGGGGTAGAAAAATGCATAGATTAACTTTCTGCACTTTATTTTGCTGTTTAAAAATATTAAATTGTGTTTAGGGCAGACCAATAGCAAATCCAAAATATGCATATGGGGATTTTCTGGAATTGTTGTTTGTTGTTCCGGCCTCATTTAAACTTGCCTAGATATCTAGCTTTATTATGTTTCACCTCTTTCCATGTTTAAAAACATTTAATACTATTGGGTGCATAAACAAGAGCGAACTAAATATTTGAATGTGGTATTTTGTCAATATGCAACTCGTTGCATATTGAGCTCCACTTAATTTGTAGTATTGTTTGTTGCACTTTGCCATGCCATGCTTCATTTAAACCGGACATGCATCATACTTGATTGTGCATCATGCCATGTTTATGACATGGTTGTTTACTATGTTGTTTGCTTCTTTCCGGTTGTGCTTCTTCTCGATAGTTCTTGTTTTGTTGTGATCGTTAGGATTCGTTTGACTTCGCTTGGTTCGTCTACGCCTGTTCGTCTTCTTCATGGACTCGTTCTTCTTCCTAGCGGGATTTCAGGCAAGATGACTGTTACCCTGGATCTCACTACTATCATTTTTTTTGACTAGGAACTGTGGGGCAAAACCCCCACAGCAGATCAAAACTTTATTAATTTAAAGGATAGATACAACAAGTTGATTACAAGGAGTAACCAGACTACAAAGAAGAAAGAGAGCCTTACTAGCCTAGCTTGGGGGGGGGGGGGGAAGAAAGAGATCCATTTAGGCAGGTCATCCTTGTAAGCATATCTGATTCTGTGTTGCATGAGGCTAATATCATGCCTAAAAGCAAACCTCCATTTATTAAAAGTAGCCCTCTCATTTCTGAAAACTTTGGCATTCCTGATGATCCACATATTCCAGCAAGCAATGAACACCACTTCAGAGAAGAAAGGCCTATCAAAGCTTCTCCTTGCCTGCGTAACCAGGTCAATCATGGAGGTGCCAGCAGACCAATCAATCTGCAGATAGTTCCAGACCCTTACACTGAAATTACAGTTGAAGAATAAGTGATCCCTGGTTTCTCTTGCTGCGAGAGGCACATCCTCTGATGGACTCCATCTTCCATATGCAGTGCCTTCTCTCCACCATATCCTTGGTGTTCAACTTGTCCATAATAAGCATCCAAGCAAAGACCTTGATCTTACGAGTGCAGGAGGACTTCCAAATCCAACATAGCAAAGGTTAAAGGTCTCGGTGAAAGGTGTGGGAGTAAAACATATTGGGCTTGAAAGACTTGGCGAGCCTGCGAGAACCAAAGATCCTTCGAGCTGGGGTCCCTACTGTGAGAATCCATCAGATCCTTTATCAGGTTTAACTCATCAAAAGCCTGAGCAGATAAAGGAAGGTGGAAGAGATGGTGCATATCCTGGGTATTGAAGATTTTCTTAATAGATATCCAGGGGTCCCTGGCAAAAGAGAAAAGCCTTGGGAATCTTGTCTGCAAGCTAGAAGTTTCAGAGCCAAGGTTCCAATTATCAGACCAAAAGAGAGCAGTGTCCCCTTCATTGATCTGCACCCAGGAGCAGTCTCTAAAATGCTGCATGACTTTGCAAATATCCCTCCACCAAAAAGAGCCACAATCCTTAGTTCCTTGGGGCATACTTTCAAAATAATAGGAATCCCAAACTAGGGAAACCCAAGGAATATCTTGCTTGTTTAGGAAGTTACTGGCATGCTTGAGAAGAATAGCCACATTCTGAACCCCCAGATTTAGAATACCAAGACCTCCTCTGTTCTTTGGCCTACATATGAGCTCCCAAGCAGCAAGAGATGGAGCTGGCTCATCCCTATGCTTTCTCCACAAGCACTGCCTTTGGATTCTTTCCAAGCTGCTTTAGAATACCGGTGGGAGTGCAAGACTACCCATAAAAATATTGGCAATGAGGAAAGAGCGAGTTAAGGAAGTGCAGCCTTTCTCCTTGGTTAAGAAAAGAAGAAGCTGGCAGTCATTCTTCTCTCCATCTGATCAACCAGTGGCATTAAGTCTACCATTTTGGGTCTTGTGGTCCCCACAGGCAATCCCAGATATGTAAATGGCATTTTTCCAATTTTGCAACCAAAAGCAGAGGCCAGATCCTCCATTAGAGCAGAGTCAACATTGATTGGGATAATGAAGGACTTATGGTAGTTAACATCCAGACCAGTGGACTGAGAGAACACCTTTAACATATTCTTCAAAGCCAGAAGTTGAACTCTGTCTGCGGGTAGGATGATCAAAGTATCATCAGCATACTGGATCACAGGGTAGTCTGAATCATGGCAAGGTATAGGTAAATGCAGAATTCCTTTCCTGAACATATCATTAATCCTTTGTTTGTAGCAAGTCGTGCTATAACAAAAGGAGGGAGATCTGAGGTCTCCTGTCTAACTCCTTTCTTACAAACAAACTTCCTCCCAGGGACTCCATTGAGCAAAACAGAAGAAGTACCAGTGGCAAGGAGTTGCTTCATCCAAGAAATCCACTTCTCATTAAAACCCTTACATCTGAGTATTTGAAAGATAGCTTCATGCTCAATAGAGTCAAAAGCCTTGTCCAAATCCAATTTGAGGATCACTATGGGTCTCTTGGACTGGCGGCATTGGTGTAAGTACTCAAATGTCCAACCCAAACAATCCTGGATTGTTCTGGTCTTAATAAAGCCATATTGGTTCTTATGGATGCACTGCATAATTATTGCTTGAAATCTATTTGCAGCCATTTTGGACAGAAATTTGAGCCCCATACTGGTGAGGGAGATAGGCCTATAGTCCCCTACTTCCCCAGGAGAGAGTATTTTGGGCACCAGAGTAATAAAAGAGTTGTTGATATTTTCCAAAACGGCAGTTCCTTCATAAAAAGCCTGAGCTAGCTCATAAAAATCCCCAGAAATTAGGTGTCAGCATTTCTTAAAAAACAGGCCATTGAAACCATCAGGACCAGGTGCTTTATCCACAGGCATATGCTTGACCACATTGTCCATTTCTTCCTTTTCAAAAAGCCTAGTGAGCACCTCAAGGCCAGACACAGGAGAGATGAGTGAAGGCAAATCAAAACCCATCACAATCCCTCTAGAGGTGCCCATTCTATTCTTAAAACAACTCCAGATAATTCTAGCCATTTGGGAGTGGTCAGAGACTACAGATCCATCAGGTAGTCTAAGACTAGCAATAGAGTTCCTCCTATGCCTCTCAGTAGCCATAGCATGGAAGAATTTGGTGTTATCATTGCTATGCTAGTTGCTTTGTTCTATCGCTATGCTGCACTACCTATCACTTGTTTATCAAGCCTCCCAAATTGCCATGTCAGCCTTTAACCTTTTTCACCCTTCCTAGCAAACCGTTGTTTGGCTATGTTACCGCTTTTGCTCAGCCCCTCTTATAGCATTGTTAGTTGCAGGTGAAGTTGAAGATTGCTCAATGTTGGAACATGATTATTTTGGGGTATCACAATATCTCTTATTTAATTAATGCATCTGTACACTTGGTAAAGGGTGGAAGTCTCGACCTTTTGCCTGGTGTTTTGTTCCACTCTTGCGGCCCTTGTTTCCGACATACTGGTATTATGTTCCTTGATTTTGTGTTCCTTATGCGGTCGGGTTTATGGGAAACCCTTGACAGTTCGCTTTGAATAAAACTCCTCGAGCAAGGCCCAACATTGGTTTTACCATTTGCCTAACATAACTAAACTTTAAATATGGGATTTTCTCTGGACCCCTAGTTTCTTATTGAACCCCCGGGCCAGTGCTCCTCCGAGTGTTGGTCCGAAATGAGCAGACTGCGGGGCCACCATGGGGCAACTCGAGGTCTGGTTTTACTTGTAGGATGTCTCATCCGTTGTGCCCTGAGAACGAGATACGTGCGGCTCCTATCGGGATTTCTCGGCACACTAGGAGGTCTTGCTGGTCTTGTTTTACCATTGTCAAAATGTCATGTAACCAGGATTCCGAGGCTAATCGGGTCTTCCCGGGAGAAGGAATATCCTTCGCTAATCGGGAGAGCTTGTGATGGGCTAAGTTGGGACACCCCTGCAAGGTTTAAACTTTCGAGAGCCGTGCCTGCGATTATGTGACAGCTGGGAATTTGTTAATATCCGGTTGTAGGGAAATTGACCACTTGACTTAATTATAATGCATCAACCGTGTGTGTAGCCGTGATGATCTCTTCTCGGCGGTGTCCGCGATGTGAACATGGTTTGAGTTATGTTTGGACGTAAGTAGTTTCAGGATCACTTCTTGACCACTACTAGCTTGCGCTCATTTGCGTAGCTTCTCATCTTATTCTTGTATTCGTAAGTTAGCCACCATATCATGCTTAGTCGCTGCTGCAACCTCACCACTTATCCATTCCATACCCATTAAGCTTTGCTAGTCTTGATATCCATGGTAATGGGATTGCTGAGTCGTTGTGGCTCACAGATTACTACAACAATAATTGCAGGTACAGGTAATGCGATGATAATGATGCGACAGTGATGTTTACTTGTTTTGGCGTGCTTCTTTTGCTTCTTCTTCGATCAGGGGATAGGTTTCAGGTTGCCTGGGCTAGCAGGGTGGATATCGTTGAGTTTCTATTTGTGTTTCATCCGTAGTCGGATGTTGCTCTTATGTATGATGTTGTTGTATTCATGTGGCATTGTATGCCTCTTTTATGTATCCCCAACTTTTATGTAATGGTACGATGTAATGAAAGCGTCTCCAATATGCGGTTCTATCCTTGGTGGGACCTTCGAGTTCCTTTAGGATAGGGTCGCATATTGGGTGTGACACTTCGTCTTGCTCCAAATCTCCTTTCCTCCCCACGAAGAGCGCCTCCATATCCACCAAATCTTTCTCCCGAGCTCTTCATTGATGGCGACCAAGGAGGCGAACCCTGCCGCTTCGGTAATGCACTCTACCTCCTCACCTGCGCCGGCCCTCAGCATGTCCTCCATCACCGAGGCGGGGCACCTTGCCGTAGTGCTCCCGCTGACGGCAAGCAATGAAAACGAGGGGAGGGAGACAGAGCTTCAGGCCGATTCCACCAAGCGGGAGACCTTAGCAGGGACATTCTGTCCCTTCTTTCTCCACAATGTCTTTGCAGGGCTCGTCCCACCCTTATCCAAGTTCTTCCTCGCCGTCCTCGACCATTATCAGATCCATTCTCTACACCTCCTGCCCAACTCCATCCTCCTTCTATCAATCTTCGCCTTCTACTGAGATGCGTTCGTGGGCGTGTCGCCCTCTATTGCGCTGCTGCGCCACTTCTTCTCCCTTCGGATGCATGACTCAACCCAGTGCTCCGGATGCGTCTCCTTCATTGCGCCCCACGGCTGCAACACGCTCATGAGGGCCGGGAAGAAGGTGGAGGACTTCCGGCGCAAATTGATTTACATGGACGCCAGGGGCCTCCACGCTCGGCTAGAGCTGCCAACCAGGATGCCGGAGAAGTTAGACTAGTGGGCCCATGAGAAGCTCACTGACCCTCGGGCGGCACCCGTCCTGAGGCTGATGTAGGCGGACGTGGACTCCGGGGCACTGACGGGGGCCATGGTTGCTAGGGAGTTCCTGATGCAACACCTGGCCCCTCTCCAAGCACATTCGCGCCCCATGTGGGATCTCAAGGGCGCAGAGGACGACCTCCGACTACAACAAGGGAGCCTGACGAGCGAGGAGCTGGCCTGGCCATGCATACCATGCTTGAAAAGGATCCAGGCAGCCTCCTGCTGAGCCTACCTTCCATTGTACCGCTGCAACAACAGGGTGGATCTTGCCGCCGCCATGCCTGTCATCAATGAGCCGAGGCTCATGACGCCCAAGCTTCCCAACTCCCCGGTGCCGGTGTCCTCCGGCGAGGGCCCCAACGAGGAGGTGGAGGAGGACTCGGAGGTGACCATGGAAGAGGTGGGGGGAGACTTCCCCTTCATTGCAGTGCGAGGTCCTTTGTGATCTCCTCGATAATGATGCTGCTGGCGAGTACTTGGTCAAGGGTTCCCCGCGCTCCCCCGGGGTTGCTACGAGGTCCGGGGGAACCCCCCTATGAAGGCTAAGTCGAGTGACCACGAAGAAGGGCGGGGCGGCATCGCTTCCTCGGGGCGACGCCCTTGCCTTGTCATCCGTTGCTGCCATTCCAGAGCCAGTCGTCGTGCGCCCGGCTGATCCTCAGGGGGCGACTAAGCCCACGCTCAAGAAGCCCAGGGCACCGTGGTCCTGGCCAGAAAAAGGGCGTATGTCACCAATGACGAGTAAGCATCTTACCTTGTTTTTGCGTTCCTTACTTGATGTCGTGCCCATAATACTCTCCTCCCGGTGGCCAGGCTAAAGCCCGTGGTGAGGAAGAGGAAAGAGGAGGCCAGGGCCTCCGAGGCCACGTGACCTGCCGCGGTCGCGGCAAGCCTGGCTCTAGAGCCCGCTCTCACCCTTCCTGTTGTGGTGGCGCCAGTACACGCGCTGGTGCCATCTCCTCCCCAATCCCTCACGCTGGCGGACCATGGCTCCTCTCCAGGCCCGACGCTTTGGAGGAGGCCTACGCTGCGCTGGACCAGCTCCGAACTGATCTTCAGGGCGTCAACCGGTGCATGGTAACAAGGTGTCTGGGCTGATCTCGGGGTGGCTTCAGGCCGACTCGTCTGTCTGGACGGCTTGGTGTGAGGCCAAGGCTGCCATCGTGGAGGGTACAAAGGAGGCCAATGAAGCCACGGTGGCTCGCGACACGGCGCTGTTCGGCGCAGCGTCCTCCCAGCCACGCTCCAGCATGGTGGAGGCCGAGATGAAGGCTCTCCGCGAAGAGCCGGCCGCCCGCACCCATCAGCCTCATGAGTAGGAGGAGGAGCTCCAGGCCCGGGAGATTGCGCTCGCCGATCGCGACGCCGTGCTGGAGCAGGCAGCCCAGGAACAGGCCGTGAAGCGGAGCCGCCTAGGGAAGCTGAAGGAGGAGATGGAGATGGCCCAGGCGTCCCACACCAAGATTTTCTTTGAGGAGACGACCCGGCTGGAGGTCAGGGAGAAGACCCTCACTGCGGCTGAGAAGGCAGCAGCCGCAGGGTGTGACACCTTCGTCTCCCTCGAGCTGAGGTCCCTCACGGTGCTGCACTCCCTTTACAAAGACGGGTACGAGGAGCCGCTGGCGACCCCAGATGATGGCCTTGCCGGTCTTCTCACCATGTTCGCTGGGGAACTCAAGGGCATCACCGCCGCAGTGGGCTCCATGGTGGAAGTGGATGTGGCGCGCTCTTCACTGCGGCCGCGACGCATGTTTTCAGCCACCTCCATCTCCAAGACCCAGGCTTTGACCTTGGCGTGCTGCTTGAGCCGGTGGCTCCTGAGTCCTGTGACGCTGCTGCCGAAGCCATGAAGGAGCAGGTGATGTCAGCGTTATGGGAACGGGGGTCCCCAGACTTGCCTGCCTGCGGCCTGCGGCGTGACTCGAGCAGTGGCAAAGTACGACCCGTCTTCATCAACCCATGCTCAAGACCCTCGTGAGGGGCGAAGCCTCACGGGGCGGGCGACACAATGCTTCCTCAGGGTCGGCCTCACCAAGCAGGCTTGCGAGGAGGCAGAGAGATCAAGGCAAGGAGTACCTCGCGAGGTGCTTGTGACGCAAGCCATGACGATCAAGACCAATCGGGCGCCAGCCTGCGCAGTGTCCTCTTTTCCTCTTTGGTGCAAAGGGGGCAAGCATAGGCGCGGAGTACCAAGGCATCAGGCAAAGGTTTCCATATCGGTGCAACGAGACCAAGACCAGTAGAGCGGAAGGACGGAGATCACCATGGAGCCCAAGACGGCGTCAGCACCAATGCCTTTGGCAATCGAATACCAACTTTTGTTAGGATAGCTTGTACTAGTTGTCCCCCTTCAAAATGGCCGTAGTTGGCTCCCTTCCCGCTCAATATTTGGGAAGAGGACCAGGGGCCTCTATATATATGGAGATAGCCACCACAGTAAGAGGGAGATCTGATCTAGAGTTGATCGCATCCTGCCCTGGTTGAACACCGCACCAGCTCAAGAACACCCCTCGCGAGGTTGTTCTTCCTCTGTACTGTTCATCATCAGCCCCAGAGATAATCCACCACACCACAAACTGGATTAGGGTATTACACCACAACGGTGGCCCCAACCAGTATAAACCTCGTGTCCCTTGTCTTGTTCATCGTGCTCGCTGAGAATTGCGGCGAGGTTTTGGGGCGTGAATCAGTAGGGAGAAGATCTTCGTGCGCACCCCAGAGTTCGAACCTTAAGGGTTTTGCTGGAACCCGATATCCGACATTTCGCGCGCCAGGTAGGGGTGCGCCGGAATCTTCTTTCCACTATTCTGCGCTCCATCGCTCTGTCGCATCCATGGCAGACGCTCGCCGAGCTCGCGCCGAGCGTCGGGATGCTCTCGCCTCCCGCGTCGCCGAGAGGGCTCCCGTCGGTGGGCCTCTTCGTCGTTCTCCGTCGCCTGCGGCCAACACCGCCACCGGCCCGACGGGGAATGAGCAGCAAGCATCTTCGCTGCACCACTAGGTGCGGCGGGGCCGCACTGCCAGTCCATCGCTAACTCCAGCCGGTTCGTCGTCTCACGCTCATCGCGCTCCCACGGACGCGCAGGCCGCGTTGCTCCTGGCACGTGAGCTCTTGCACTACCGCCCCATCGACGACCTCTACAAGGAGTGGCTCGCTCGCATCACCGAGCTCATCAGCACCGCAGGGGGCTCTCCTGCACCGTCCCTCTTGCTGCCTTGCCCTTCGTCCTGCATGGGTGATTGATACGTCCATTTTGCATCATGCTTTTATATCAATATTTATTGCATTATGGGCTGTTATACACATTATATCTCAATACTTATGGCTAATCTCTCTTATTTTACAAGGTTTACCATGAAGAGGGGGAATGCCGGCAGCTAGAATTCTGACTGGAAAAGTAGCAAACATTGGAAACCTATCCTGCACTGCTCCAAAAGTCCTAAAACTCCACGAAACATCTTTTTGCATTTATAAGAATTATTGAGCGAAAGAAACAAACCAGGGGGCCCAGACCCTGTCTAGAAGAGAGGAGGGCGCGCCCCCCTATAGGGCGCCCCCCTATCTCCTGCCCCCCCTGGTGGGTCTCCGGTGTCCATCTTCTGCTATATCAGAGCTTTTACCCTGGAAAAAATCGTGGGCAAGCTTACAGGACGAAACTCCGCCACCACGAGGCGGAATCTTAGCGGAATCAATCTAGGGCTCCGGCGGAGCTGTTCTGCCGGGGACACTTCCCTCCGAGAGGGGGAAATCGTCACCAACATCATCACCAACGATCCTCTCATCGGGAGGGGGTCAATCTCCATCACCATATTCACCAGCGCCATCTCCTCTCAAAACCCTAGTTCATCTCTTGTATCCAATCTTGTATCAAAACCACAAATTGGTACCTGTGGGTTGCTAGTAGTGTTGATTACTTCTTGTAGTTGATGCTAATTGGTTTACTTGGTGGAAGATCATATGTTTAAATCCTTTATTCATATTATTACTCCTCTAATTATGAACATTAATATGCTTTGTGAGTAGTTACGTTTGTTCCTGAGGACATGGGTGAAGTCTTGCTATTAGTAGTCATGTGAATTTGGTATTCGTTCGATATTTTGATGAGATGTATGTTGTCTTTTACTCTAGTGGTGTTATGTGAACGTCGACTACATGAAACTTCACCATTATTTGGGCCTAGAGGAAGGCATGGGGAAGTAATAAGTAGATAATGGTTGCTAGAGTGACAGAATCTTAAACCCTAGTTTATGTGTTGCTTCATTAGGGGCTGATATGGATCCATATGTTTAATGTTGTGGTTAGGTTTACCTTAATACTTCTTTTGTAGTAGCAGATGCTTGCAATAGGGGTTAATCATAAGTGGGATGCTTTTCCAAGTTAGGGCTGTACCCAAGCACCGGTCCACCCACATATCAAATTATCAAAGTACCGAACGCGAATCATATGAACGTGATGAAAACTAGCTTGATGATAATTCCCATGTGTCCTCAGGAGCTCCTTTCTCATTATTAGAAATTTTCCAGGCTTATCCTTTGCTACATAAAGGATTGGGCCACCATTCTGCACTTTATTTACTTTATTTACTTGTTACTCGTTACTATTTATCTTATCACAAAACTATCTATTACCTATTAATTCAGTGCTTGCAGAGAAAACCTTACCGAAAACCGCTTATCATTTCCTTCTACTCCTCGTTAGGTTTGAGACTTACTTATCGAAAGGACTACGATTGATCCCCTACACTTGTGGGTCATCAGGACTCTTTTCTAGCGCCGTTGCCGGAGAGTGTAGCGCTTTTGGTGAGTGGAACTTGGTAAGGAAACATTTACATTGTGTGCTGAAATTTTCTGTTACTTGTCACTATGGAAACTAATCCTTTGAGGGGCTTGTTTGGGGTATCTTCACCCCAACCAGAAGAGCAAAGTGTTTCTCCTCAACCTACTGAACTTTATGAAAATATTTACTTTGAGATTCCTTCGGGTATGATAGAGAAACTGTTAGCTAATCCATTTGCAGGAGATGGAACATTGCATCCCGATTTACACCTTATCTTTGTGGATGAAGTTTGTGGATTATTTAAGCTTGCAGGTATTCCCGATGATGTTGTCAAAAGGAAGGTCTTACCATTATCTTTGAAGGGAGATGCATTGACATGGTACAGGCTATGTGATGATACGAGATCTTGGAATTATAAGAGATTAAAGTTGGAATTTCACCAGAAGTTCTATCCTATGCATCTTGTTCATCGTGATCGTAATTACATATATAATTTCTAGCCTCGCGAAGTAGAAAGCACTGTTCAAGCTTGGGGGAGGCTAAAATCAATGTTATATTCATGCCCCAATCATGAGCTCTCTCGAGAAATGATTATTCAGAACTTTTATGCTCGGCTTTCTCTTGATAATCGCAACCTGCTCGATACTTCTGTCTTTGGTTCTTATATGTGAAGACTATTGATTTCAAATGGGACTTATTGGAAAGAATTAAACGCAATTCTGAAGATTGGGGTTCCGACGATGGTAAGGAGTCAGGTATGACACCTAAGTTCGATTGTGTTAAATCTTTTATGGATACCGATGCTTTTCGTGGATTTAGCGCTAAGTATGGACTTGACTCTGAGATAGTAGCTTCTTTCTATGAATCTTTTGCTACTCACGTTGATCTCCGTAAAGAGAAGTGGTTTAAATATAATCCTCTTGTTGAAGTGAAAGTAGTTGCACCTATTACAGTCGAACAAAAGACTATTACCTATAGTGATCCTATTGTTCCTACTACTTATGTTGAAAAACCTCCTTTTCCTGTTAGGATAAAAGATCATGCTAAAGCTTATTTGTTGTTAAGTAAGAGTAATACTAGGACTTATAGACCTCCTGAGCAAATCAATGTTGAACCTAGTATTGCTATGGTTAAAGATCTCTTGGATGACGATTTAGATGGGCATGTTATTTATTTCTGTGGTGAGACTGCTAATATTGCTAGACCAGATACTAAGACGTGTAGACCTGTCGTAGGCATGCCTGTTATTTCTGTTAAAATAAGAGATCATTGTTATCATGGCTTATGTGATATGGGTGCTAGTGCCAGTGAAATACCTTATACCTTATATAAAGAAATTATGCATGACATTGCACCCATTGAATTAGAAGACATTGATGTTACCATTAAGCTTGCTACCATTAAACCTGTTGGGATTGTTAGAGATGTTGAAGTTTTGTGTGGAAGGTTAAATACCCTGTCGATTTTCTTGTTCTCGGTTCCCCACAATATGATTTTTGTCGCATCATTTTCGGTAGACCCTTCTTGAATACAGCTAGTGCTAAGATAAGTTGTGAAAAGAATACTGTCACCGTTGGCATAGATGGTATGTCTCATGAGTTTAATTTTGCTAAGTTTAGTAGACAACCTCGTGATAGGGAACCACCTAGTAAGGATGAGATTATTGGTCTTGCTTCCATTGTTGTTCCTCCAACTGATCCGTTAGAACAATATTTGCTAGACCATGAAAACGATATGTTTATGAAGGAAAGAAAGGAAATAGATGAAGTGTTCCTTAAACAGGAACCTATGCTGAAACATAACCTTCCCGTTGAAATTCTTGGGGATCCCCCTCCACCCAAGGGTGATCCCGTGTTTGAACTCAAACCATTACCTGATAATCTTAAGTATGCTTATCTTGATGAAAAGGAAATATATCATGTTATTATTAGTGCTAACCTTTCAGAGAGAGAAGAAGAAAGATTATTGAAAACTTTGAAGAAGCACAGAGTAGCTATTGCATATACTTTGGATGATCTCAAGGGCATTAGTCCCACATTATGCCAACACAAAATTACAGTGGAAAAAGATGCCAAACCAGTAAGAGATCCTCAAAGACGATTAAATCCCAAGATGAAAGAAGTGGTAAGAAAGGAGATACTAAAGCTCCTTGAGGCAGGTATTATTTATCCCGTTGCTGATAGTGAATGGGTAAGCCCTGTCCATTGTGTTCCTAAAAAGGGAGGCATAACCGTTGTTCCTAATGATAAAGATGAATTGATCCCGCAAAAGAATTATTACAGGTTATAGGATGGTAATTGATTTCCGTAAGTTAAATAAAGCTACTAAGAAAGATCATTACCCTTTACCTTTTATTGTTCAAATGCTAGAAAGACTATCCAAACACACACATTTCTGCTTTCTAGATGGTTATTCTGGCTTCTCTCAAATACATGTGTCAGTGAAGGGTCAATCTAAGACTACTTTTACTTGCCCTTTTGGTACTTTTGCTTATAGAAGTATGCCTTTTGGTTTATGTAATGCACCTGCTACCTTTCAAAGATGCATGATGGCTATATTCTCTGATTTTTGTGAAAAGATTTGTGAGGTATTCATGGATGATTTCTCCGTTTATGGATCCTCTTTTGATGATTGTTTGAGCAACCTTGATCGAGTTTTGCGAGAATCTAAGACACTAGTCTCGTCTGAATTGGGAAAAGTGTCACTTTATGGTTAATGAAGGCATTGTCTTGGGGCACAAGATCTCCGAGAGAGGTATTGAAGTTGACAAAGCCAAGGTTGATGCTATTGAAAAGATGCCATGTCCCAAGGACATAAAAGGTATAAGAAGTTTCCTTGGTCATGCCGGTTTTTATAGGAGGTTCATTAAGGACTTTTCTAAAATCTCTAGGCCTCTGACTAATTTATTGCAAAAAGATATTCCTTTTGTCTTTGCTAATGATTGTGTAGAAGCATTTGAAATACTTAAGAAAGCTTTGATCACTGCACCCATCGTTCAGCCACCTGATTGGAATTTACCTTTTGAAATTATGTGTGATGCTAGCAATTATGCTGTAGGTGCTGTTCTAGGGCAACGAGTCGATAAAAAATTGAATGTTAACCAGTATGCTAGTAAGACTCTTGATACTGCCCAGAGAAATTATGCTACTACTGAAAAAGAATTCTTAGCAGTTGTGTTTGCATGTGATAAGTTTAGACCTTATATTGTTGATTCCAAAGTTACTATTCACCCTGATCATGCTGCTATTAAATATCTTATGCAAAACAAAGATGCTAAGCCTAGACTCATTAGATGGGTTCTCTTGCTCCAAGAATTTGACTTGCATATTATTGATAGAAAGGGAGCTGAGAACCCCGTTGCAGACAACTTGTCTAGGTTAGAGAATGTTCTTGATGACCCACTGCCTATTGATGATAGCTTTCCTGATGAACAATGAGCGGTCGTTAATGCTTATCGTACTGCCCCTTGCTATGCTGATTATGCTAATTACATTGTTGCTAAATTTATACCGCATAGTTTCACATACCAGCAAAAGAAAAAGTTCTTTTATGATTTAAGACATTACTTCTGGGATGATCCACACCTTTATAAAAAAGGAGTAGATGGTGTTATTAGATGTTGTGTGCCTGAGCATGAACATGACCAGATTCTACGTAAGTGTCACTCCGAATCTTATGGATGACACCACGCTGGAGATAGAACTGCACACAAGGTACTACAGTCTGGTTTTTATTGGCCTACTCTCTTCAAAGATGCTCGTGAGTTTGTCTTATCTTGTGATGAATGTCAAAGGATAGGTAACATTAGTAGACGTCAAGAAATGCCTATGAATTATTCTCTTGTTATTGAACCGTTTGATGTTTGGGGCTTTGATTATATGGGACCTTTTCACGCCTCTAATGGTTATACACATATTTTAGTTCTTTGTTGATTACGTTACTAAGTGGGTAGAAGCTATCCCAACTAGTAGTGCTGATCATAACACTTCTATTAAAATGCTTAAAGAAGTTATTTTTCCGAGGTTTGGAGTCCCTACATATCTTATGACAGATGGTGGTTTACATTTTATTCATGGTGCTTTCCGTAAGATGCTTGCTAAGTATGATGTCAATCATAGAATCGCATCTCCTTATCATCCGCAGTCTAGTGGTCAAGTAGAGTTGAGCAATAGAGAGCTCAAATTAATTTTGCAAAAGATTGTGAATAGATCTAGAAAGAATTGGTCCAAAAAACTTGATGATGCATTATGGGCCTATAGAACTGCATACAAAAATCCTATGGGTTTGTCTCCATATAAGATGGTTTACACAAAAGCATGTCATTTACCTCTTGAACTTGAACATAAGGCATATTGGGCTATTAAAGAGCTCAACTATGACTTCAAACTTGCTGGTGAGAAGAGGTTGTTTGATATTAGCTCACTTGATGAATGGAGAACTCAAGCCTATGAGAATGCCAAGCTATTCAAAGAAAAAGTCAAACACTGGCATGATAAGAGGATACAAAAGCGTGAGTTTAACGTAGGAGATTATGTGTTATTATTCAACTCGCGTTTAAGATTTTTTGCAGGAAAACTTCTCTCAAAATGGGAAGGTCCTTACGTTATTGAGGAGGTCTATCATTCTGGTGCCATAAAAATCAACAACTTCGAAGGAACAAATCCGAGGGTGGTAAACAGTCAAAGAATTAAACATTATATTTCAGGTAATCCTATCAATGTTGACACTAATATAATTGAAACCGTAACCCCTGAAGAATACATAAGGGACACTTTCCAGAACGTTCCAGACTCCTAAAAGGAATATGTATGTGGTACGGTAAGTAAACCGACTCCAAAACAACTCCAATGGCAATTTTTATCAGTTTTGTAATATTTAGGAATTTTGGGAAGAAAGAAGTAGTCCAAAAGGGACACAAGGCCCCCACGGGAGTGGAAGGCGCCCCACTGAGCGCGCCCTCCTGTCTCATGGGCACCTTGTGTGCCTCCCGGACTCCGTTTTCTTGCACGTTACGTAATTTGGCCGGTAAAAATTCATTATATATACTCCCGAAGGTTTTGACCACTGTATCATGCAATTATCCTCTGTTTACGTTTCGAGCTGTTCCTATTGCAGAATAAAAGCAAGATGTCTTCTCAGGAGTCAGTCGGGGAGAGCCGGGTGTCTCATCCAACACCTGGTCCAGGAGCAAATAGCGATGCTTATCACTTTGGACCATCAACGGAGGACGAGATGGAGGCTGATTAGAAAAGGATAGATGCCATGGAAGAAGATCAAGAAGTTACCTCTCGTCTTCAAGCAGAATTCACTATGAGGGAACTACCTAGCCTGGCTATGCCTACTTCGGTCACCCCTTCCAACTTTATATTTCTTTCTTATGAAAATATGAAAAAGAGTTTCACTTGTTCTCCAGAAGCTATGCAGCATCCTTGGGTAAAATGAGCATTGGCCGTTACGGGCAAGCTCTGTAAACAAATTATGGACCTCAAACAACAAGTCAACAAGCTTGAGGAGGAAATCTGTATCATGAAGGGCATTATCGCCAAAAAGATCATAACACCAACCGTGAAGAAAGAGATATAATCACAAGGGTATGGGCACTCCCCTTGGCAACTACCAAGCTTGGGGGAGGTGCCCCGGTATCATATCACCATCACACTCCTATCTTTACTGCTTTATTTAGTTCGATCCTTTTAGTAGTATATTGATGTAGTAGATTGAAGCTTTGCTATCAAGTAGTTTTGATTTTTGCTTTGTGATCTCTTTTTGTAATCGAGTCCGTGAGCTATCTATAATAAAGATTAGTGTTGAGTCAAGGGCTTTGCTATGTGCTATGATCTTAAGAAAGTCGAAAGAATAAAAGAGTTCATATTGATCTTATGGATAGTGATAACTTCACACATAGAAAGTATGAGGCATATAAATTGTTGAGAGTTGATGAACGTAGTTTTGGTCATCGTTGCAATTAATAGGAAGTGATAAGGAAAGAGGGATTCACATATAGATATATTATCTTGGACACCTTTTATATTTGGGTGCACTCATTAAGTATGACATGCTAAAAGAGTTGACGTTGGACAAGGAAGACAACGTAATGGCTTATGTTTTCCTACATCTCAGTTAAAGTATATTGTCATTGACCTTCCAAACATGTTGAGCTTGCCTTTCCCCCTCATGCTAGCCAAATTCCTTGCACCAAGTAGAGATACTACTTGTGCTTCCAAATATCCTTAAAACTAGTTTTGCGATGAGTGTCCACCATACCTACTTATGGATTGAGTAAGATCCTTCAAGTAAGTTGTCATGTTGCAAGCAATAAAAATTGCTATCTAAATATGTATGACTTAATAGTGCAGAGAAAATAAGCTTTGTACGATCTTGTTGTGGAAGTAATAAAAGCGACGGACTGCATAATAAAGGTCCACATACAAGGGGCAATATAAAGTGACGTTCTTTTGCGTTAAGATTTTGTGCATCAACCCTAAATGCACATGACAACCTCTGCTTCCCTCTGCGAAGGGCCTATCTTTTACTTTATGTTTTTACTTTATGCTTGAGTCAAGGTGATCCTGACCTTTCCCTTTTTCATTTTATCCTTTGGCAAGCTCCTCGTGTTTGAAAGATCATGATAGATATATCCAATTGGATGTAAGTTAGCATGGGCTATTATTGTTGACATCACCTAAAGGTGAATACATTGGGAGGCAACACAATAAGCCCATGTCTTTCTCAGTGTCCGGCTGAAACTCAATAACCACAAGTATTGTGTGAGTGTTAGCAATTGTAGAGGGCTACAAGATAGTTGAGTATGTGAACTTGCTGAAAATATCTATTGTTGACTCTTTCTGATGTTAGGATAAATTGCAATTGCTTCAGTGACTGAGATTATAGTTTGTTAGTTCCCAATGGAGTTTTTGAACCATACTTGGCATTGTGAATTGATTGTTACTTGAGCATAAGAAATTATATGACAAAATCTATATTTGTTGCTGTTATAAGAATGATCATGATGCCCTCATGTCCGTATTTTATTTTTATCGACACCTCTATCTCTAAACATGTGGACATATTTTTTGATTTCGGCTTCCGCTTGAGGACAAGCGAGGTCTAAGCTTGGGGGAGTCATACGTCCATTTTGCATCATGCTTTTATATCAATATTTATTGCATTATGGGATATTATTACACATTATATCTCAATACTTATGGCTATTCTCTCTTATTTTACAAGGTTTACCATGAAGAGGGGGAATGCCGGCAGCTGGAATTCTGGAAGGAAAAGGTGTAAACATTGCAAACCTATTATGCACTGCTCCAAAAGTCCTGAAACTCCACGAAACATCTTTTTGGAATTTATAAGAATTATTGAGCGAAACAAATACACCAGGGGGCCCACACCCTGTCTTGGAGAGAGGAGGGTGTGCCCCCCTATAGGGTGCGCCCCTATCTCCTAGGCCCCCTTGTGGGCCTCCGGTGTCCATCTTCTGCTATATCAGAGCTTTACCCTGGAAAAAATCGTGGGCAAGCTTACGGGACGAAACTCCGCCGCCACGAGGTGGAACCTTGGCGGAATCAATCTAGGGCTCCGGCGGAGCTATTCTGCCGGGGACACTTCCCTCCGGGAGGGGGAAATCATCACCAACGTCATCACCAATGATCCTCTCATCGGGAGGGTCAATCTCCATCAACATCTTCACGGCACCATCTCCTCTCAAAACCCTAGTTCATCTCTTGTATCCAATCTTGTATCAAAACCACAAATTGGTACTTGTGGGTTGCTAGTAGTGTTGATTACTCCTTGTAGTTGATGCTAATTGGTTTACTTGGTGGAAGATCATATGTTCAAATCCTTTATGCATATTATTACTAATTATGAACATGAATATGCTTTGTGAGTAGTTACGTTTGTTCCTGAGGACATGGGTGAAGTCTTGCTATTAGTAGTCATGTGAATTTGGTATTCGTTTGATATTTTGATGAGATGTATGTTGTCTTTTACTCTAGTGGTGTTATGTGAACATCAACTACATGACACTTCACCATTATTTGGGCCTAGAGGAAGGCATGGGGAAGTAATAAGTAGATGATGGGTTGCTAGAGTGACAGAAGCTTAAACCCTAGTTTATGCGTTGCTTCATTAGGGGCTGATATGGATCCATATGTTTAATGTTGTGGTTAGGTTTACCTTAATACTTCTTTTGTAGTTGCGGATGCTTGCAATAGGGGTTAATCATAAGTGCGATGCTTGTCCAAGTTAGGGTAATACCCAAGCACCGGTCCACCCACATATAAAATTATCAAAGTACCGAACACGAATCATATGAACGTGATGAAAACTAGCTTGACGATAATTCCCATGTGTCCTCGGGAGCTCCTTTCTCATTATTAGAAATTGTCCAGGCTTATCCTTTGATACATAAAGGATTGGGCCACCTTGCTGCACTTTATTTACTTTATTTACTTGTTACTCGTTACTATTTATCTAATCACAAAACTATCTATTACCTATTATTTCAATGCTTGCGGAGAAAACCTTACCGAAAACAGCTTATCATTTCCTTCTGCTCCTCGTTGGGTTCGACACTCTTAATTGTCGAAAGGACTACGATTGATCCCCTACAATTGTGGGTCATCAGCGATGCGGCTCAAGGGGTGCCTCTGCCACCTCCTCCCCAAGAAGGTGTACTGGCCCCAAGGCGCGCGGCCCCTGGACGAGACCCACTGCGTCCAGCGCCCGTGCAACAAGAAAGGAGCTGTCAAGAAATCCCTTGGCCCCAAGAAGGCGCTCGCGTGCTCCTTGCTCCAGCACGCCAGGACCGCATCCCTACACCAGCACGTCAAGACCACGTGCTGCCCGTGGCGCCGGCATGTGGGGACCATCAAGAGCAAGCCCCACGTCTGCAAAAGGCTCCGGTGGCAACAAGAGGTGCCGCGCCTTCACCACCAAGCTATGCAGCGTCGCCTAGCCAAGCAAGTTCAAGCCAGATCTGCCTCCTCGCTACGACGGGACTACCGATCCCACGGAGTTCCTGCAGCTCTACGAGCTAGGCATCGAGGCAGCCAGTGGAGATGAAAAGGTCATGGCGAACTGGTTTCCCATGGCGCTCAAGGATGATGCCCGTACCTGGCTCCTAAACCTGCCTCCCGGCTCAATCTCCTCTTGGGACAAGATGCGCAACCGTTTCATCGCCAACTTCCAGGGCACTCGCGACCATCCTCCTGTCATGGTTGACCTGCACCGCATCAAGCAGCAGCCTGGAGAGACACTGCAGAAGTACATCCAGCGCTTCAACATCGCTCGCCTCAAGATTCCCAAGGTGACTGAGGAGGCCATCATCTCAGCGTTCTCCGATGGCGTCCGCGACGTCAAGATGAAGGAGGAGCTTGCCATCCACGAGGACCTGTGCACATCTCTGGAGCTGTTCAACCTGGTGACCAAGAGCGCGCGAGCCGAGGAGGGACGCCTCTCGCTCCTCAAGCTTCCAGCTGCTGACCTGGAAGAGAAGAAAGCCAAGGCCAAGGACGTGAAGCGCAAAGGCGCAGCCGTACTCACGGCAGAAACGGACACAAAGCATGGCAGGGACCAACCAGAGTTGTCAAAGGGCAACCGATTCTGCGCCTACCACAACCTCTACACCCACAACACCAACAAATGCCAGGAGCTTAGAGCCGTTCAAGAAGGACGCGTTGGTCGATGCCCCGAGCGCAACGACCGGGGCTACGACCGAGGAGGAGGAAGAGGTGGAGGACGATGGGACGACTGACCGACCTCGCGAGGATCGCTGGCAGGACCAGCCTCGCGAGGGGGCTTGGAGGGATCATCCTCGTGAGGATCGCCCGCAGGGCAACACACGCCTTCCTCCTCTGCCACCACCACGAAGAAGGAATGATGACCACCACCAAGACGAGGGGGTTGGGGGCTTCCAGGAGCCACGTGATAGCACTTGCATCTTGGGCGGAGCCCAGGCCCCAGCCTCTCAGCGCATCTTCAAGCAGTTTGCTCGTGAGGTGAACGCAGTCCTCCCCAAGCTCGAGGCCACGCGCCCTCTTAGGTGGTCCACGTGCGCCATCATGTTCAGCTTAGCGGATCAGCTCAAGTGTGCGGCTACGGCTGGCATCCTCCCAATGCTTTGTTCCCCAGTCATCAGCAACGTGCAAGTTACCAGGACTCTCATCGATGGTGGCGCCGGACTCAACGTTCTGTCCGTCGAGACGTTCAACAACCTCCAACTGCCTTATGACCAACTTCAGCCAACCAAGCCTTTCTCAGGAGTTACTGATGGCTCCACCACTCCAATAGGGCAGGTTCGCCTCCCTGTCACTTTCAGATAGCACAAGAACTACCGCACCAAGCTCATCGACTTCGACGTTGCCCACATTCGCCTGCCATACAATGCCATCCTCGGGTATCCGGCCCTGGCCAAGTTCATGGCGATAACTCACCATGGTTACAATGTCCTCAAGATGCCGGGAAGCGGTGGAATCATCACAGTCCCCTGCGAAGAGAAGGATGCGGTGTGCTCCCTCGAGCGCGCCTTCCAAGCTGCATCAATCGAGGACCCAGACAATAGGAGAGAGAACCCTCCTAAAGCAGTTCCCAAGAAGAAGAAGACATCGCCCAGCTCAAGGCCTCCAGAGGTTAGCATCTCCGGAGGTGTCGCATCAGGATCCGCGCCCGTGCAAGGGGAGCCTCCCTCCATCGCATAGGAAGGCGCGCCCGGTGCCCTCCTCGGGCAGGGCCCGGGGGCTCTCTTTTGGAGGGCCTTAGACTTTGCCAACATTATGAGGGAGGCGCTCGGGCACCACTTGGAGGCATGCTACACAGCATGTTTCCCTCAGGAAGGCATGAGGCAAGGAGGGCCCAACCCTCAGGAGTTCATCACCAAGGCCACTTGTCGTGGGAAACGAACACCTATGGGGCAGGGCCCCTTCTGGTCCGGCAGGGAGCGGAGGGCGCACAAAGAGCGGATCGAGGCGGAGCACGCGAGCGATTTTTACCCAGCTTCGGAGCTCTCCGGAGAGATAATACTCCTACTGCTGCTTTGTGGTTGTATTATGCTCTTGCTCGAGAGCGTGGGAGTGTTCTGGTTTCGAATGAGTCGAACCCCTTCTACGTTGCGCATGGGCCTCCTTTTATAGGCTCAAGGGGTCACCGACAGGTGGCAACGCAGGCAAGGGTACAAATATAAAAAGGGTGGTTGGTACAACTGCTTCTCTGATGGATCCTACCTAACTCGACGGCAGGGGACAAGAGCATTTAATGCCCGTCGCGTCGCCTAAACGATCTTGAGCGACCGTTAGGGGCGCCACCGTTCGCCACGATGGCCATCTCGTCATCTCCACTTGCCACCTCGCACCGCTTGGCTGCACAGCTTCTCGCCATGTGCGCCTGGAACGGTCCTGTGGCGACACATCGATGGATGTGCTGGAGCGTGGGCACAGAGTGGTGGCTTCGCCGCGGCAAGCGCCTTGCCGCGGTCGTTGTCTTGTCGCGCCCGGAAGCTTGTCGCTCGCCGGGTCTTGCCGGGACGCGCGGCGCGTCGCGGCAAGTTCCTTGAAATGCATTGGTTGGCCTTCCCGGCAAGCTCCTCTTGCCGGGGCCTTGTCCTTCCCGGCAAGCTCCTCTTGCCGGGGCCTTGTCTTCTTAGTTAAAATACTTTGTTCTTGAATGGCTCCAATAGGGACTACGGAGGATCTTTGCGGGCACCCGGCAAGCCTTGCCGCGGGGCGCTGCGACTGCCCGTGCACAAGTTTGGGATACTAAGGTACCCCTACTTTAGTACACCGACAGGAGCCCCCCGGCCTGGGCCACACACCGTGCCGAGCGTTGTTGGGCCAGGCCCAAAACAGGGCACGGGCACGCGCGGCCTGGGTCCACGTCGTATCTAACTCCGTATCCACCGCGCCCTCCCGTAACGGCACGCGTCGAACGCGGCGTTGTGGGAGAGATCGTGGGTGATTCTTTATTCGGAAAAAGCGTAACGTTCGCCTCCTCCTCTTTATAAGCAGGGGAAACAGGGGCAGTTCCCCCACCTTCGCCACTTGCGGTTCCAGTCTCAAAAATCTCCGCCGCTCCCCTCTGCTTCCCAAAGCCGAAAGAGAGCAGCGCTTCGCCCCCCGTCGCTGCCGTCGCCGCCAACACCCTCGATCTCAACCACCGCCTCCGCCATGGCTCCGAAGACCGGGAAGGGTGCGAAGTCAGCCGAGGCGCTGCGGCTTGAGGCGCTGCGAAAGGAGCGGGCACTTCCCCCCCCCCCCCGAGCTCTCCGCGAAGGAGCTGAGGGAATGGTTCTATCTCTTCTGGTCGACGGAGACGCGAGCGCATCCGCGCACGCAGGTACTTTCCGCCGCCGCTTCCACTTCGAAACGGTGTCCAAAAGGATACCCCTTCTTCGCACTGTTCTTGTATTGCGGGCTCTGCCCGCCCTTCTCCGATTTCTTCTGTGATATCATGAACACCTACGGGTTCCACCTCCTTGATTTCACCCCCAACGCCGTTCTGACCATGGCGGTTTTCGCACATCTTTGCAAGAACTTTGTCGGAATCCACCCAAACGTAGCCCTTTTCCGCCACTATTTCATGCCCCGGGTGGAGAAAGGAGAGCCCTTAGCTGGCGGGATCGCCTGGATCTCGAGAGCCGGCATGAAGGAGGTCTATCTGGAAGGAGAGCTCCGTAGCAAATGGGAGGAGTGGAGAGCGGAATGGTGTTGGATTGTTGATGAGAACCCGCAGCCATTCACCAACTTGCGCCAAGCCCGAGTAGTGCGCGGCGGCGATTGGAGCGCCCTGGCGGCGGACGATGCTAGACTGAAGATCGCCACCACCCGGATCTTGCGGCTCAGGCTTGCCGGGCTCACTGTAGGTGCTGTTGGCGCGAACTTTCTTCGCTGCCGCATCGCCCCTCTGCAGGAGAGGGGGAGACCCGCCTGGCTGTTCGGGGGTCCGGCGGATATCATGAGGCTACGCCCGGGCCTCAACTTCAATTTCACTGTTTTGGAGTTGGATGGGAAGCTCAAGGAGCTGTTCAAGCACGACCCCAATCATCCCGAGTGGTTCAGGCTGCCGCAGGTGATCAGCACGTTCCATCAGAACGTGCGTAACCGCAGGATGAGGGAGGAGATGGCGATGTGCAAAATCACAGATGTCAGCGAGCTATACGCTCTGGCCGACAAGTGCGCATGGGCTGAGGAGGGGAGGAGAATCCCCGGAGAGAATGCAGGAGCCGAACGATCTGACAGTGAGGACACCGCCCCGGCAAAGAAGAACCGGAGGCGGAATGACAGAAAGAGAAAGGCTAAGGATGTGCTAGTTGTCGAGCAGTCCGGCAATGGAGGCGGCTCCGACAAGGCCAAAGCTGGTGACTCTGGCAAGGCTGTGGTGGCCGCCGACAAGCAGGATGGCTCCGGCAAGCAATATTGCAAGATCCACCGCACCAAGGGCCATGACCTCCAAGCCTGCAAGAAAGTTGAGCAGATGGCAGGGCTACAGAAAGCTGAATATGAGCGTCGCGACAAGGAGAAGGCCCGGGAAGGTGGCGCAGGATCCGGCAAGAAGCTTCCCGCCCGGGGAGGGCGCCGCGGCAAGGCCAAGCCGCAGCAAGGAGATAGACCTCCCGGTGGCCGTGACAAGGACGAAGACGAAGATGAAGATGATGAGATGGAGGAAGATGAGTCCGACGAGCAAGAGTTTGTATAAGCGGAGAGGTGTTGTCAAGCGTCGGCGGTGGTGCTTCTCTGCACACCTCGCACCGCCAACTCAAGCGATGGGTCGCGAAGTGAGCGCAGCAGAACCGTCCATTGAATCGCGCAAGCCCCTGAAGTGGTCCAGCACGCCCATCATCTTCGACATTGAGGATCACCCTGATCGCGTCACTGCGGTCGGGTGCTTGCCGATGTTGGTTTCGCTAACAATCCGCAACCTCAAGGTAACGAAGATGTTGGTTGACGGCGGGGCCGGCCTGAATCTGATCTCTTCGGCGGTGCTCAAGATGCTCCAGATCCCCGACAGCGAGCTCAAAGAGACCGGTACTTTCCAAGGAATCAACCCGGGAAGGAGCAAGCCCAAGGGGAAGATCACACTGCCAGTGACCTTTGGCAGCGAGCTGAATTTCAGGACAGAGAGAGTCACATTTGATGTTGCTGATTTCCCATTGCCTTTCAATGGGATACTTGGCCGTCCAGCGCTCGCCAAGTTCATGGCAGCCTCTCATTATGCTTACAATGTGCTTAAGATGCCTGGTCCGATAAGTGTTATTTCTGTCCACGGCGACAAGAAAGACACACTTATCTGTACCGACAAGATCTACCGAGAAGCAGCAGCCGCAGCAGAGCGCAAACCACTTGCCGCTGAAGCTCCCGAGGGGAAGAAGAAGAAGACCAAGTCCGGCAAGAGTAGCTCTGATGCCCACTCCGGCAAGCGCACCTGTTCGGAGTGCTGCGCTACCGTTGAGGACGCACCATCGAGCTCCACCGGCAAGTGCAAAAAGGCAAAGATAGCAGCACCAGACACCAAGAAAGTGGCCACCAAGGAGGACGACACTGGTGGTACCTTCACCATCAGTGCCATGCTTGATCCTAAATAGGAAAGCGCGCTCGTTGCTTTCCTGCGGGTGAATGTTGATGTGTTTGCATGGCAACCATCTGACATCCCCGGTGTTCCCAGGAAAGTAATTGAGCACCACCTCGCCGTCTGCCCTCACGCGCGGCCCGTCAAGCAGAGAGTCAGGAAGCAAGCAGTATCGCGTCAAGAGTTCATTGCTGAGGAGATCAAGAAATTGGAAGCAGCAGGCCTAGTCCGAGGAGTACTCCATTGTGATAGCCTGGCTTATTAGGGATGATAGACTACTCATATCAATAAGGAATTCCTTCTTTTCCGGAAGCCCATTCGGACAGAACTCCAAAGTTAAGCGTGCTTAGCTTGGAGTAGTTCGAGATGGGTGACCGATTGAGAAGTTGCTCCGGGTGCGCAGGAGTGAGGACAAAGTGCACTGTAAAAGACTAGTATTGATCGTGGGGCGGTCTAGATCCGTCAGAGTGCTGACCACCGCGGGTGTGTCCGGGGCGTTACATCCATCCAACGTGGTTAGCCAATCCAGTAGTCGTGCGCAAAGCAAATGGGAAGTGGAGGCTTTGTATTGACTTCACTGATGTTAATAAAGCTTGTACCAAGGATCCACTCCCCTTGCCGCACATTGACCAGATTGTTGACTCCACAGTAGGATGTGATCTGCTTTCATTCCTTGATGCATACTCAGGATATCATCAGATCTTCATGGCAGAAGAGGATGAAGAGAAAACCACATTCATTACTCCATGCGGCACGTACTGCTTTCTACGGATGCCTTTCAGACTAAAGAATGCTGGTTCAACATTTGCAAGAGTAGTCAGTCATGCTTTTGAGCCACGCTGTTACGTAAATGTGGAAGCTTACATGGATGACATAGTGGTCAAGAGCAAGGACAAAGAGACTCTGATCCAAGATTTGGACGAGACTTTTGCGAATCCGCGCAAGGTCAATCTCAAGTTGAACCCTGAGAAGTGCGTGTTTGGAGTTCCTTTCGGCAAGCTTCTCGGGTTCTTTGTGTCCCAGCGGGGGATCGAAGCCAATCCCGACAAAATCAAGGCGATCGAGCAGATCGAAGCCCCAAAGCGCGTCAAGGATGTGCGGAGACTTGCCGGCTGTGTTGCTGCTCTCAGTAGGTTCATCTCTAAGTCTGCTGAGCGCGCCCTGCCATTTTTCAAAATTTTGAAAAAGGCAGGTCCAATGAAATGGACTCCGGAAGCGGAGGCTGCGCTGCAGGACTTGAAGAGATACCTATCCTCTACTCCAACACTTGTCACACCTAGGCCACAAGAGAAGTTGCTGCTATATCTGGCGGCAACCAATCAAGTGATTAGTGCTGCGTTAGTGGCAGAGAGGGAGGTGGATGATGAGCCAACGGCCGCGGCAAGCGCATCCAGTGACAAGCAGGGGGCTCCCCCGACAAGTTCTAGCTCCGGCAAGGATGGATCTCAGACGATTGCCGGAAGAGAAGCGAAGAAGATGGTGCAGCGCCCAGTTTATTTTGTCGGTTCCCTTCTCTGGGGCTAGATCAAGGTACTCGCATGCGAAGTTGCTTCGGCCTTCTCATGGCCTCGAGGAAGCTGCGCCATTACTTTCAAGCGCATGAGATCACAGCTTGTCACTCGCTTTCCGTTGAAGAGGATCTTGCAGAATCCGAAGCAATGGCGGGATTGTCGAGTGGGCCTTTGAACTGTCAAGCTTTGGCCTCAAGTTTGAGAGTACCTCAACTATCCAGAGCCGAGCATTGGCAGAATTCATAGCAGAATGGACGCCGACACCCGATGAAGAAACTCCGGAGAAGAGCATCCCCGTCAAGGAAGCGAGCAAGGAATGGATCATGTACTTTGATGGTGCCTTCTCGCTGCAAGGCGCCGGTGCGGACGTACTACTTGTCGCACCCACCGGAGAGCACCTCAAGTACGTGGTCCAAATGCACTTTCCCAAGGAGCAAGCAACAAACAAAACTGCAGAGTATGAAGGCTTGCTTCCCGGACTCAGGATCGCAGCTGAACTTGGGATCAAGAAGCTTATTGTCAGGGGTGACTCACAGCTTGTCGTCCGTCAAGTAAACAAAGATTATCAGAGTCCGTTGATGGAAGCTTACATTGATGAAGTGAGGAAGCTAGAAGAACATTTTGACGGCCTGCAGATGGAACACGTTCCAAGAGCTCAGAATGACATTGCAGATGGCCTGTCAAAGTGTGCCGCACTCAAGTTACCTGTGGAACCAGGGATTTTTGTGCTCAAGCTGACTCAACCATCTGTGACATCATTAGCTGGACAGAGCAAAAAGAGAAAGTTGATCATTGGCGACTACTTTCCGGTAGAGCTCCCCGGAGCCGCCGCCAAGAAGGTCCCCAGGATCAACACAGAAAGTGCTGAGGAGCAGTCTGCTCCGGCAAGCCCTAGGGTTTGTTCCGTTGAAGCAGACGCTCCCGACAAGTTGTGTCCCGACACGCTTGCCGGGGAGCATCACGCTCCGACAGGATCCCAGATTCTTGCCGTAGAAGCGGATGTTCCCGTAGCAGCATTTGCGCCTTTAGTCCTTGTTGTCGAGCCGCAAGCTCCAACATGGGCGCAGCAGATAATCCATTTCCTGCAGACAGGAGAACTTCCCGAGGAGCAAGAAGCAGCGGAGAAAGTAGCCCGGCAATCAAGTATGTACCAGTTTGTCGATGACATCTTGCATGTAAGAAGATTCAACGGATTGAAATTGAAGTGCATCTCCCGGGAAGAAGGACAGGAGCTGTTGGTGGAGATACACGGAGGCATATGTGATCACCACATTGGCGCAAGAGCACTTGCCGGCAAAGCCTTCCGGCAAGGTTTCTTCTAGCCGACGGCCCTCCGAGATGCTGCTTGCACAAGTAACCAAGTGTGAAGCATGCCGTTCCACTCCAAACAGATTCATCAACCAGCTCAAGCTCTCCAAACAATCCCTTTATCCTGGCCATTTTTTCGTCCGGGGCTCGACATCCTCGGCCCCTTTCCCGAAGCTGTCGGGGCTTTGAGTACTTATGCGTTGCAATCGACAAGTTCACAAAGTGGCCTGAAGTGGAACCAGTGAGGAAGGTGACAACACAGTCAGCAGTCAAGTTCTTCAGGTCAATTGTTTGCCGTTTCGGAATCCCTAATAGGATCATCACCGACAATGGCACACAATTCATGAGCCGCACCTTCATGCAATACGTCCAAGATCTTGGCACCAAGATCTGCTTCGCTTCTGTTGCTCACCCAAGAAGCAACGGTCAAGCGGAGAGGGCAAACGCTGAAGTGCTGCGCCGGCTCAAGACCGGGACTTTCGACAGGCTGCGCAAGTGCGGAAGAAATTGGATCGAGGAGCAGCCAGTGGTTCTTTGGTCGATCAGAACGACGCCAAATCGAGCCACTGGCCAGATACCTTTTGCTCTTGTCTATGGAGCGGAAGCAGTTCTCCCCATGGAACTCGTATACGGATCGCCTTGAGTGCTCGCTTATGATGAGTTTGAGCAAGAGCAGCTGCGGCAAGACGACGCGCTGCTCCTCGAGGAAGATCTTCTTCAGGCTGCTGTACGAGCTGCTCGTTACCAGCAAGCTTTGCGTCGCTATCATAGCCGCAAAGTTAATGCCAGAAGCTTCGAGGAAGGCGACCTTTTTCTTCGGCGCGTTCAATCCGCCAAGAATTCTAACAAGTTGACGCCGAAGTGGGAAGGCCCTTATCGGGTGAAACGAGTCACTAGGCCTGGCGCTGTCCGCCTTGAGACCGAAGATGGCTTTCCGGTGAGCAATTCCTGTAACATAGAGCATCTTCGCAAGTTTTATCCATAAGGCGCGGTTGCCGGAATCCGTTCCGGCGACCAACTTTTGTACAAGCCTTGCCGCTGTTGCATGTAACCCTTTGTACAAAGTCGGGCGCAGATCCCGTGCATGAATAAAGTTCATGTGTGCTTTGCACATCTTGTCAAATTGCATGCATTTTTTTCTTTTTAGCATGTATACACTGACACTTTGTGCAGCACTTACCCCCGGTAAGCAATGGCGAACCTTAGGGTTCCGCATCATTATTTTCTCTTCTTTCTTCTCAAAAAGAAGATTCCTCTGCCCACAAGTTCACCAGGGGGAGAGGAGAAGATAAAGGTGTAGACTAGGCGTCGTTTGAAGGAATCCAGCCTTGCCGGGGCGCAGACGACAGAAAAGCTAAGTTGCCAGACTTTGAGCATGATCATGTTTTAAATTTTTAAGTTATATTCCTCGAACGTCCGTGCGTTGTATGGAAAACATGTGCGCGGAGGAACCGGCATGTGGCTAAGTTGCGCCCTTGATTTGTTTTCGAGTCCGCTCAACAATACAAGCGCGCTGCAACTAGCCCCGACAAGGTTTCTTGCCGGAGGCAACACCGCCACCGAACTCATTGATGTTCCGCACTCAGCAAGTGTGTTTGCACCGGCAAGTTCCCTCAAAGCGTAAGGGTAAAAACATACAAGGGATGTAACGGAGTAAAGGAAGTAACATAGCATGCATTGCCTAGAATGAAGTTATATTACAGGAATAACTTATTGTGGCACTGACTAGATTGTTCTCATAACTGAAACGGCAACGGCAAGAAAAAGGGAGAAGAAGGGTGGCCTAATCCACGCGCTCGCCGTCGACCCTCCTAACCTCATTCACCTTGTCCACAATGGGTGCGACAATGGCTTTGAGTTCCTCAAGAGCAGCAGCCGCCGGCAGCTTCTTGGTGACACGGGTGAGGTCGATGCCCGGGTTGTGAAAGAGTATCTTCAGCAACACCTTCTCCAAGACCCTGGCGCAGATCGCACGCAACTCGTCGGCCAGCTTCTTCGGGATTCTCACCCGGAGCTGTTGGAGAGCCGTCACCACACCCTTGATGAAAAGCGTGAGCTTGGCGCTGGGCTGGAGATTTTCCTCGGTGGAGTACCCGAAGCCCGCCAAGTCCAGCTCCGCCAGCTCCTCGTCGATGGATGCGGCGATGTTGACGAGGCCCTCCGTCCAGAGCTCCACCGTGGTCTTGAAGGTGTTCTGGGTCTCAGCGGCCCTCGTCAACAGCTCCTCGTTGCCCTTGAGCTCCTTGTTCAAGTCATCCTCTCGCTTCTTGGCGGCATCCAGTGTCTCCGTCAAGGTGGCTAGCTTCAGCTCCAGGTCAGCGCCCGAGTCCTTGACGGCGTTCAGCTCCTTGATCTTCTCGGCGAGCTGAACTTGCAGATCACCATGGGCATGGGCATCCTTCTCGCGCTCGCGCTGGAGTGCGGCAAGCTCTTCGTTCTTCCCTTTTATGCCCGCCTCCAGCTGCGTCACCTTCACCTCTAGCTCCTTCTTGGCGGCCTCAGCGGCCGCGGCGGCGTTCTTTGCCTCTTTGAGCGCCTCGCCAAGTGATTGCTCTCGGACCTCGAGCTCCTCCTCATGGCTGACCAGACTAGCCTTCTTCTGTGTCAGCTCACCTTCCCACCTGGACATCTCCTCGGCGGCGAGCCTCTGCTGCTCCTCGGCTTCAGCCTTCTCCAGGATGAACGCCTCCTTTGCCTCGCCAAGTTGCGCCCTCTGCTCTGCAATGGATCGGAGGGCCTCCAGTTCTTGATTCCGGAGCTCCTGCAAGATGCTTTCAGATGTCGGCTCCCGCTGCGCGACAAGCGCTTCCGGACTCAAGCTTCGCTTCGGGCGCGTAGAGTGACACTAGCTTCCGGAGCAACTGCTCCTCCTCGGACTCGCCGCTGCTGCCGCTTGGCTTGTCCACCACTGCCAACCCAGCAGAGGCGAGTACTTCCCCATCAAACTCCTCTCCTTCCACCGGCGCCACAGAGCTCGGCGCCAGGAAGCTTGATCGTATACGCCCGCCTTCAAGTATCGCGCCGGTGGGCTCCTCGAGTCTGGCGCATCAGCGGCGGAGGGGTCGGCGGATGATGCAGCGCCTTGCACTCCTGTGCCCTCCGGGTCGTCAGTACGATTGCCAGACCCCTCGCCAGCTCCTGCGCCAGCAGCATTGGCGGCTTCCTCGTCGGCGGGCCCATCAGCGCCGGCCTCTTCCTTGCCAACGACAGCGTCTTCAGTGTTGCCGCGTGCGCCTTCCTCGCCAGTGGCCTCGGTCTCCATCGGGTCTACGAGAGGGGGATCTGAGGATAGGAGGAGGAAAGAAAAGTCAAGCAAATATCCAAAGAAGAAGAACCCAAGGGAAGATTTCCGACAAGGAAGGTTACCTGTGCTGGGCTCAGTGACCATGGGCTCCTCCACCAAGGGCTCACTGGTTCCGTCCCTTGCCGGGGACCTCTCCCTTGCCGGGGAGCGCTCCCTTGTCGGGGAATCACCCCTTGGCGGCGTAGTCGAAGCAGACAGCACCTCCGGGGCGGTTTCTGACTGCCCCTGATGGGTCTGCTTTGCTCCTACACAAATGGATCAGCAATCAAGATGTCAGCAAAAGAAGAAGCACCCATGCGCGCCCCACCACAGGAAGTGAACCAAACACTTACGCTGGGGGCTGTGCTAGGGGCTGCTGCGAGGAGAAGGAATCGGGTCCGTCAAGGTAGTCTCGGACGTGTCCTCTGCCGTCACAGCAGGATCGTCCTCAATGGCAACCACTGGGACCTTGGCCCTCTTCGCCGCCCTCTCAGCTAGAGTCCTGAAATGGAACAAAGATTCAGAGGGAAGCAAATCAGATACAAGATAAGCAACAACAAAGATCAAAGAAAGACAAGTACAGTAAGAAGAAAGCCTCACTCCTCCTCCTCTTCATCGTTATCGGAGCTCAGCGCGGAGAGGTCGAACTCCGGTACCCTGTCTGCGCGGTGTGGCGAAGGAGTAGGCTCCCTTCGGCGTTCTTGTCGGGTCTGGGCAGATCGCAAGGCGTGGCGCCCGAGAAGACCCCGCCTCGATTGCGGCACAGCCTGGGACCCTCCAGAACAGCAGTACTTGCAGTGATGGGCGTGTCCCACGGCGCCCGCGGCTGCTGGTCGGCCTGCTCCTCGGCCGTATCTCCAACTCGACGGAGGCACCTTCTCGGTTGGAATTGGGGCTGCGCTGGGGGCTCCGCCTGCGGCAAGCTGCTTGAGGACGGCTGGCCGCTCGCGCCCCCGGCGGGCTCGCTCGTTTCGGCCTCGGGCTCCCCCTCACCATCGACCTCTCCGGCAAGATCTTCCCGATCGGCAAGGCTTGCCGCCTCAGCCGCATCCGCCTCCGCCAGCGTGAAGCCAAACTCGCCCGCGGCAGCGGCTGCCGCCGCCTCTTCGGCCTTGGAGGCGATGTACAACATCTCGTTGTCGATGGTGGCACGGGTGAGGAGCTTCTGCTCGTCGGAGTTGACTGCTACCTCCGTCAAGTTATCAAAGAATTGCTGCACGACCTCGGCGGCGGGCTCTATCCAAGTTGCACTTATCCCGTGCGAGTCGCACTCTGGCATCATTGCGCAGATGCGATCGCGCTGGGAGTTGTTGCACAAGGGGACGACACCCTGCGGCAACCTGAACCACTCTTGGTCGTTGGCGTCATGCTTGAACAGCTCCCTCAGCATCCCGTCAAGCTCCAGAACGGTGAAGTTGAAGTTGACGGCTGGACGCAGCCTCATTATATCCGCCGGGCCGCCAAACAGCCAGGCGAGCCTCCCCCTCTTCTGCAGAGGGGCGATGCGGCAGCGAAGGAAATCCGCGCCAACCGCCTCTGCTGTGAGCCCGGCATGTCTGAGCCGGAGGATTCGGGTGGTGGCGATGCTCAGCTTGGCGTCGTCCGGCGACAGAGCGCTCCAGTCGCCGCCACGCACCACCCGGGTTTGGCGCAGTTTGGTGAATGGCTGCGGATTGGCATCACAGATCCAGCACCACTCCGCCCTCCACTCATCCCACTTGTTGCGGAGCTCGCCCGTCAAGTACACCTCCTTCATGCCAATCCGGGAGGTCCAGGCGATTCCGCCAGCCAGTGGCTCCCCTTTCTCGGCCCGGGGGGAGAAATAATGACGAAAAAGAGCGACATTGGGGAGGATGCCAACAAAGTTCTCTCAAAGGTGTGCGAAAACCGCCATTGTCAGAACGGTGTTGGGGGTGAAATCAAGAAGATGAAACCCGTAGGTGTTCATGATGTCGCAGAGAAAATCGGAAAAAGGTGGGCAGAGCCCGCAATAGAAGAACACAGGAAAGAAGTAGTAACCTCTGGGGCACTTTTTCGATTTGGAAGCCTCAGCGGAAAGCACCGGCGTGCGCGGATGCGCCCGCGTCTCCGTCGACCAGAAGAGGTAGAACTCCTCCCGCAGCGGCTTCGGGGTAAGCTCGGGAGAAAAGCGCTTCTTGCGCAGCGCCTCAAGTTCTGATGCCTCGGCCGACTTCCAGCCTTTCGCAGCCTTCCGGTCTTGAGCCATGGCGGAAGCGGTGGGGAAGGCGAGGCGATCATGATGACGGCGGCGACGGGCGGCGGAGCGCTGCTCTCTTCGGCTTGGGAAGCGGAGGGCGGCGGAGCTTTGGAGGAAGGAACCGCAAGTGGCGAAGGGGAACGGCCCGCTTCTCCTGCTTATAAACAGGGATCGAACGTTACGCATTTCACGGAATTAAGTATTGCCCACGTTCTCTCCCACGATGCTGCGTTTGACGCAGGTTGCTATGGAGGGCGGCGGCACGGAGTCGATTTTGTGTGACCCAGCGCGTGTACCGTGCCTGTTTGGGCCTGGCCCAACAGCTTCGGCACCGTGTATGGCCCAGTTCAGGGGCTCTGTCGAGTACTAAAGTAGGGGTACCTTAGTACCCCGAACTTGGGCACGGGCAGTCGCAGCGCCCCGCGGCAAGGCTTGTCGGGCGCCCACCAAGATCCTCTGCCATTCCCATTACTGCCATTCAGGAACAAAGTGTTAACTAAGAAGACAAGGCCCCGGCAAGTGGAGCTTGCCGGGAAAGACAAGACCCAGGCAAGAGGAGCTTGCCGGGAAGGACAAAGACCCCGGCAAGAGGAGCTTGTCGGGAAGGCCAACCAAGACACTTCAGGAAACTTGCCGGGATGCCCCGTGCGTCCCGGCAAGGCCCGGCGAGCGGCAAGCTCGCCGGTGTGACGAGACAACGGCCGCGGCAAGGCGCTTGCTGCGGCAAGGCTGCCACTCTGCACCCGAGCTCCAGCGCATCCAACGACGTGTCACCCCAGGACCATCCCAGGAGCACGTGGCGAGGCGCTGTGCAGCCATGCGGTGCGAGGTGGCAAGCTAAGCTGACAAGGAGGCCATCGTGGCGATCGGTGGCACCCCTAACGGTCGCTTCCTTGCACTGTTGGGGCGACCGGACGGGCATTAAATGCCCTTGTCCCCTGCCGTCAGAGTTAGGTAGGGGACACTGTTGGTAGCAGTTGTACCAACCTGCTTTTTTACCTTTCTACCCCTCTTCCTACGCTGCCACCTATCGGTGACCCCTTTAGACTATAAAAGGGAGGCCCATGCGTACGTAGAAGGGGTTCGGTTCATTCGGCGCATTCAACACCACTATACGCTCACGCTCTCGAGCAAGAACAAATACAAGCACAAAGCAGCAGTAGGAGTTTTATCTCTCCGGAGAGCTCCGAAGCTGGGTAAAATCTCCCAGCGTGCACTCGTGGTGTAAGTGCATCTAGTGCCCTTAGTGATTTTGGTGTATTGAAGACTTATAGGTTAAGTAACCGATGTGTTTGTGAGTGTACACAGTGTCTATAAGTCTATGAGGAGTTTGATATTTACAGAGAAAGTCGACCCTAAAAATGAAGTTCTTCGATCAAGACTTTGATATTCTCAAGACTTTTCAAGACTTTGAAAGTGAAGAAATTGGTGTGACCTTGAAGACTTGATATTCATTCGAGGAATATGAAGCGTGAAGACTTTTGTTTTCGTAGTTTCATTTTCTTTCTTGAGTCATAGGAAACACCGCATCGTTAAAGGGGTCGAGGAAATACTAAGGAAAAATTTCCATGTGATGCTCAACTCAAAATCCTACACCTACCAATCCCTTCGAGTGAAGCCATTGAAATCTCATACAGATTCAGTCAAATTCTTCAATGACAAAGACGCAGTTCTTCCGTCACCGAGGACTTTGCTCGATCGAGGAGTTAGGAATTCGCCAGGCGAATTGCCTACACAAAGGAGGAACATGATAGCCCCGAGGAATTTGAGAGTCAAATTTCCGATCGCTGTCGTGTCTTGCTACCGGCTGTCCCAAAATATCTTATCCACCTAACGGTCATATCATTGAAGGGCATTTATGTCTTATCATGTCGGGCTGCTCCCTAGGCTATAAATAGCCGCCTCTACAACCACTAGTTGGTTGGCTGCTCCGAGAGAACTTGACACTTGTCATTTGAGAGCAACCCATCCTCCGAGGACTTTGAGCGAAAATCATCAAGTGAGGAAAATCCCAAAACCAAACCCCCACAAACCCAAAGTGATTGAGCATCATCAAGAAATTGATCCTCGCGTGGATCCGACGCTTGTTACCTTTGAAGACTGTGCTTCTTCCAGACGGTTAGGCGCCAAGGTCTAGAGCATCCAAGAGGAATTGTGGATCGCCGAGTGACCAAGTCTGTGAAGGTTTGAAGTCACCAAGACTTACCACGAGTGATTGGACGAGGCTCGCGTGGTCTTAGTTCAAGGAGAATACGGTGAGGACTGGGTGTCCCTGAGTTGCGCTCGAGATCGGGTGTCCGGACTGTGTGTCCTCGAGTTTAAATACTCACCGCCCAACCAGACGTATAACCGAGACAAAGCAGTTGAACTGGTTTACCAAATCATTGTCTTCACCAACCGATCGGTTCTATTTCCTCAACTCTTCCATTTCCTCATTTCGTGTTGAATGTTGTTCATATCTGTGCTTGAAGACTTTGATCAAGACTTTCACAAATTCCTCGCTCAATTTCTTCACCGCTTTGTCTTCATCTTGTTATCCCGTGTTTACGCTTTCAGACTCAGTTTTTAGTCTTCATTTCATCATGCCGACTATGTGTGTATCCTGTTATGTTTACTTCGAGTACATATTCCGCTGCAAGTAGTTCTTCGCTAAGGAATTTCTCACCAACAAATTCCTCGCTGAAGAATTCATAAAATCGCCTATTCACCCCCTCTAGTCGATATAACGACTTTCAATTGGTATCGAGCAAGGTACTCCTTGTTCGTGTGATTTTGGTTTAACCGCCGAGTTTAGTTATGTCGACCGCAGTATGATCAAGGTCTCGGCTGGGTGTCCTACCTTTGATGGAACGGACTACCCCTTATCGAAGAACAAGATGCGAATGCATCTTGAGGCAATTGACAATGATCTCTCGTATGTTGTGGAAAATGGTGTCCCTCTATCATCAAACACCGACCGCCACCGATGTGAAGAGATTCAAACAACTCGATTCTCAAGCGAAGAATATCATCTGTGGCCATCCGAGCAAAGGACAAGATGGAAGAGTGAGTGCTTTGGAAACCGCTGCTTATCGGGATAGGCTGTCCAAAGTAAATGAAGGAGTCTCAACTCAGCGTGACTCTCGAGTCGATGTTCTTCGAATCTCTTCAACCGCTTCAAAAGACTCGACAATGAAAATGTCCAACAAACCTTTGATCGCCTCATCGACATCTCAAATGAGCTTCAAGCCCTCGGTGCCACCGACATCACCGATCATGAAGTTGTGAAGAAACCGCTGAGATCGCTTGATTCCTCATTTGATACTCTGGGACCGATGATACAAGAACGCGTCGACTACAAGTCGCTTGATCCTCGCCGATATCCTCGAAAGGCTTAACACTCACGAAGTTCCACTTTTCAAAAGAGAGATCTCTATGGCTCAAACTATGGCAAACCACGTGCCTCAAGGCTAAGGTTGTGTCCGACTCAATGTGAGGATTCTCGGTAGTAGCCTTGGTGATCCTCAAGAATCGAGCCAGATCTAGCTCGCGCCAGAAGAAATTCCAAGTTCACAAGACGTGGTCGCTGGAAAACCCTCAAGAGGAAATGATTCTTCATCCAGTGACTACAAGAGAAGACTTTGCCACAAATGCAAGAAGCCTGGTCACTATATTCAAGATTGTCCTCAGTGGGAAAAGGAAATGAAGAAGAAGAAATACAAGGATTACAGTCCTGATGATATGAAGAAGAAGAAGAAATCGTCAAAATCTTCATCATCAAAACCCTCAAAGTCTTCATCTCACAAGAAGGGCAGCTCCAAGAAAGCTCGGCATTCATTGGCAAGGAAATGGACTCAAGCTGAATCTGAGGAAAATGATGAAGAGGAGGAGTCTCAAGAATCTGAGTCTCGTGTGGCGAAGTCCGCCGTTGCTCTCGCTTTTGTCAAGCAAGTCCATCTTCAACATCAAGAAACCGACTCCACCGACAAGCCCGATGAAGATAATGATGGCTACGCCCCACCTATTGCTTCATGGCAAAAGGAGCTAAGGTACTCAAATACAACTCCTCCGATTCTAGTGAAAATGAATCGATGAGGATCTCAAGCCTAGCTACTCTAAACTTGCTAAAATTGTTGTGAAACAACAACGGCTCTTGAAAAGGTTCAAAACATGCTAGATAAAAGTGATGATATGTTGGGTGAAGAAATGGATCGACTAAAGCCTTGACTGAAAATCTTCAGAGACTTCAGCCTAAGTATGATAACCTTCAAGGTCATCATAACTCTCTTGTCTCGATCATGAGAAACTTTCTTATGAATTTCTTCAAGAAAAGCAAGATCATGAGAAGCTTTCTTGAAGCTCTTCAAAGAAAGGAAGATCTTGAAAAGCTAAGAGTGTGTTATGAAGATCTTCGAAGGAGCGCGATTCATTACTAGCTCAACAAATCAGCGCTTCTCGTGAAGAATTTGTTCCTCCATGCTTAAAGTGCATTGAACGTGAATCGCTAATTCTTCACCAATGTTCAAATGCTTCAAATGTTACAAATTCTTCATCCGCCTCGCTATCACTAATTCCTCATCCGAGGACATTGCTAGTATCACCGACAATGCAGGTTGAAGGAATTGTACATGACAGCATGTACAAAAGCCTCAAAGGGCATCGACACTTTGTGATGTGCTCAAAAGCAGATCCTCAATGTAAACCCTAGGAAAGAGGGTATTGCCTTTGAGAGGAAACTCAATGCCGATGGAACATATTGAAGCCCGAGCAAGATCCCAAAACCTCATGGGTTGCTGCAAAGGACCTCCAGTTGATCCATCTAACTTATCCGGCTTTACATGTGAATCTCCTCATTCTTCCGATGAGTCATTTGACTCCAACTATAAACTGCTCAAAAATCGAATGGTGAAGTATTTGCTAGATATGTTGGCACTAATCGCAGAACGGTTCCCTATGAAGAAAATCTGGTTCCCAAAAGCTGTGTTGAAAGTCTTCAGTGAATGTCCTCATGACACCACCGTGAAGAACAGAACCCCAGATCAAATTCTTCATATGGACCAAATTCTTCACGAGGATCAAATTCTCAACTGGATCAAAGTCCTCATATGATTATCATCGTGCTAACAACTCTGTCTCGCAGGTAGAGCTAAGGGCTATGAATATGTGCATTATTCTTCAAACCATTATGTTCATAAGTCCTCAAGAATTACTCGCTTATTCATATGCTTACCCTAACCCCTCCTATGCTAAGCTTAAATGGTTTGGCATCTTTGCCACCTTTCTCACATGGTGCTCGCAGGATGATGAACTCTTTGCCACCCCTCAGATGTGGGTGGTGAAGAAAAGAACTAATCTCTTCTCGCAGGTCAGTCTCCAGACGTGCTCTAACGTCTCAAGAATTTGTGGGGACCCGACAAAATGCTCGAAGGACGCAGCGAATCATGATGAAATGAACTTTCATTTCACACGCCCTCATATCGCTATATCTGTTTATCGCTTGATGAAATTCATCCGATGAACTTGATATCATATTCTTCACTAATGAAGCATATGAGATTGTAAGTTACACTAATTCATCCGCAGGATGATCAACCCAAAACCACCGAATGGGTCCTCGATAGTGGATGTACAAATCACATGACCGGTGACAAGAATCTATTGATGGATGCTCCTTATCACCTTCACCTCTCAAGCATATCATCTTTGCCGACAAAGGCAAAAGTCGTATTGGGTCTTGGTAAGGTTGCTATCTCTAAGGATAAGCACATGGACAAAGTCATGCTTGTTGAGTCCTTAGGATACAATCTCATGTCAGCCTCAATGCTTTGTGATCTTGATATGGTTGTTGTCTTTGGCAAATATCATTGTGTTGTGATTATGGAAGTCGACAATTCCAAAGTCTTCAAGGCTTTAGGAGAGGAGATCAGATATTGTTGATTTCTCTACAGACCACAACCAGCCGTGTGTCTACTTGCAAAAGCTTCGTAGGCTGGCTATGGCATCGACGACTTGGTCATGCAGCATGAGGAATTTGAACACGCTATGGAAGAAGAAGCATGTCATTGGCATTGAGAATGTCAAATTCTCAAGGATCACTTATGCGGAGCATGTGAAGCCGAAAATGACCAAGGCCAAGCATCCAAATAAGACTATCATGACCACTACCCGTCCATTCAATTGCTTCACATGGACCTCTTCGACCTAACCATTATTCAGCAAATACTAATGATGCATCTTTATATGGTTTTGTCATTGTTGATGATTATTCTCGATATACATGGGTACACATTGTTACTTACAAACATGAAGTGCGTGAAGTCTTCAAACGATTTTCCTCGAGGGCTTCAACCAACTTTGGTGTGAAGATCAAGCATATCGAAGTGACAATGGAACCGAGTTCAAGAATTCTGGTCTTGATGCCTATCTTGATGAACTTGGTATTACTCATGAATTATCCGCTCCCTATACTCCTCAGCAGAATGGCGCCGTGGAGCGCAAGAATGTAACTCTTGTTGAGATGGCTCGCACTATGCTTGATGAATACAAAACGCCTCAGCGCTTTTGGATTGATGCAATTGATAATGCCGCCACATCATCAACAGAGTATATCTTCACAAATTCTTCAAGAAGATCGCCTATGAACTCCTCAACGACAAGAAACCCAATGTGAGTTATTTCAAAGTCTTCGTGCTAAATGTTGGATTAGAGATCCTCACCACAACTCTAAATTTGCAACCAAAGCACATGAAGGTTTTATGCTTGGTTACGAAGGACTCGACACCTACAGAGTCTTCAACATTGTTCTTCACAAGATTGTCGACATCAGATGTGCGGTTCGATGAAACTAATGGCTCGCAAAGAGAGCACCTACCTTCGTGTTAGATGAACCAGCACCGAGGATGCTATCAAGCTCAAGGCAACCGAGGATGTCATTCCTATCAAGAATCATCAAGAATTCATTCCTGCTCATGAAGAACATCGAGCTGATGCACCAAGAACATGATGAGGAAAATGGTGTCAAGAAAATGCTGATCAAAATCCTCACGACAACCAACTCATCCACGCGTTGCAAAAGAAGTGCAAGTGGAGAAGATCATCGATGACATTAGCGCACCAGTCCTCTCACACGCCAAAAGCCTCACACTTATCTAACTTTTGTGGGCACTATGCTTTTGTCTCTATCTCAGAGCCCACTAAGGTAGATGAAGCATTTCGAGCCGAGTGGATTCAAAGGCTATGCAAGAAGAATTACATCGTTCGAGTTGAACAATGTGGGAATTGGTCAATCGCCTGCATCCTCGCAAGCATAATATCATTGGCACAAAGTGGATCTACCGCAACAAGCAAGATGAAAATGGCCTTGTGGTGAGGAATAAGGCACGACTAGTAGCTCAAGGCTACACACAAGTCAAGGAATTGATTTCGATGAAACTTTTGCACTGTTGCTAGACTTGAGGCTATTTGCATTTTACTTGCTTATGCTAACCATCATGATATCATCTTATATCAAATGGATGTGAAAAGTGCATTCCTCAATGGTAAGCTTGAGGAAGAAGTATATGTTGCTCAACCCCTGTGTTTTGAAGATCCCAAGAATCCTCGACAAAGTCTTCAGACTCAATAAGGCCTCTATGGCCTCAAGCAAGCCCCTCGGGCGTGGTATGACACATTGAAGGAATTCTTCGTGAAGAATGGCTTCACACCCGTTCACTTGACCCTACTCTCTTTACTAAATCATATGATGGTGAACTGTTTGTGTGCCAAATATATGTTGATGATATTATCTTTGGCTGTACTAACCAACGATATAGTGATGAATTTGCCTATATGATGAGTGAAGAATATCAAATGTCTATGATGGGAGAGTTGAAATTCTTCTTAGGTCTTCAAATTTCAAGAAGCAAGAATGGCATATTCATATCTCAGAGAAATACCTCAAAGATGTATCGAGGAAATTCGCATGCAAGATTGCAAAGGCGCTAAAATTCCTATGCCCACAAATGGCCATCTATGCAATCGATGAAAATGGTATTGACTTCGATCACAAGGTATACCGCCCATGATTGGTTCTTTATTGTACTTATGTGCATCTAGGCCAGATATAATGCTTAGTGTTTGCATGTGTGCCCGATTTCAAGCTGCACCAAGGAATCACACCATAAGGTCTGTGAAGCATATTCTTCGATATCTAGCTCACACACCAACACTAGGATTATGGTACCCCAAGGGCTCGCTTTTGATCTCATTGATATTCTCGACTCGACTATGCTCGGTGATCGTGGACCGCAAGTCAACATCCGCACTTGTCATTTCTGACGATCTTTGGTCCGTTGGTCCTCAAGAAATGTAAATCATGTATCACCGCTTCATCTGCCAAGCTGAATACATTGCTGCTGGCTCATGCTGTGCTCAACGCTTTGGATGAAGCAAACCTCAAGGACTATGGCGCCAACGTGAAGAATGTGCCTCTCCTCTCGCGACAATGAGAGTGCCATCAAGATTGCTCACAACCCGCTTCAAGACTCAAGACTAAGCACATCCAGATTCGCCATCATTTTCTTCGTGATCATGTGTTGAAGGGCGATATCTCCATCGAGCATGTGAAGATCAAGAACAGCTAGCTGATATCTTCACTAAGCCCTTGGATGAGAAGAGATTTAGCAAGTTGCGTGTGAGCTAAATATCTTAGAATCTTCGAATGTTCTTTGAAAAGGACACACATCCTAACCCTTATGCGTAATTGATGACTTAGATGTGCAACACATGAAGAAACGCTTTTCTTCAATCAATGAAGAATAACACTCTAAGTGTGAAGAAATTAATGAAGAATTTGATTCTCGTAACCCTACGACAATTGTACGCTGTGTCTGAAATCATCATTCTTATACTGTGGGCTACGCCACCACAAAAGTTGAAAATCTTCAATTTGAGTTTTTCCTCATTTTGAAATTCCTCGCTTTTTCAAATTCTTCAACTTTGCAAAATCTTCAATGTTTCCATTGTTTTTCTTCATTGGCTATATATATATATGAGTTTATGTCCTCTACAAAGATTCACTTATTGCTATTTCTTCAAGTTGTGATTTCGCTAAGTGAATGTGATCGACCCTTCCCTCTATGCTATACTCAACCCAATCTATTCACAAATTCTTCATGTGCGCTTCGATTGAAACTCGCTCAAAGTCTTCACGTGTCCTTGATACCAAGAAATTGCGAACTAAATTTTTAAACAAATCTTATCCAGATTTTCGGTTTTACCGCTCAAACCGCTCCGCATCCCACGATACATTAGTTTAATCACCCACGATCTTACACGATCTCATCTCGACAAGACGTGGGTGACACATGTCGCGTGAAGGAGAAAGGGCAGGGCATGTTCGTCCCAAAATCTTGGGTAACAGTTTTCACCGTGGCTATAAATACCCCTCTCCTTCCTCACTTCATTTACTCCGCCGGTCATTGCCTCTCGCCGAGCTCTCCTCAAACCCTAGCGCCGCCGCTACTCCATCGCCGTCGGTGAGGAAGAGCTTCACCGCCGACTCGTCGTCGTTGCAGCTCGTTCGCCGCATGAAATTCTTCACTCCGCCGCCGTAGCCGTCTCCTCTCGCCAAGTTAGGGCATGGAGATCTAACGTGATTTAACTTCACTACGTTCATTCTCTGCTCGTCGTGTTCTTCAGTTCCGTAATTAAAAGTCACTTTTATTACTCACTTTGATTCTCAAATCTTTCGAAAATCTTCAAAGGTGTTTTTGTTCTTCAAATCTTCACATATGAACACCTCACACACTATATGCTCTTGATTTATCTCTAAGCATTCATTTCTTCAAGATTCCTCAATTGTGCGGATTTTCAATCTGACAACTCGAACCTAAGACAAAACGCTTAGTGAAATTCCTCAAGGCTCAACTGGTCAAATTCTCAAAACTTGTTCCTTTTGAAAAATCTTCGAGAACGATATGACCTCTCCAAATTCCTCGCACCTACACTGCTCATTGTGTACTCATGTCCGCCGTGAATCACTAGGTTCTCATCAACTTAACTCATTTGCAGCGCTCTCAAGAAAAACTGCATACTTCTTCAGAGTGCTCTATTGTTCAAATTCCTCATCCAAGAAAATGGCGAAGGCAAGAGACCGCAGAAGGGAGGAAAGAAACCGGAGGTCATGACCGCCTTTGAGATTCCTCGATGAAATATACAAAGATTATCGCACACCGATGAATCCAAGTTTGGCAAGGAGACTAAAAATCAGCGCAAAGTGCGATACAGAGGATAGAAAGAAGATGGGCACGAGAATGGAGGGAATATCGCTATGTTACTCCCAAGTACATGAGGAAATTTGCCTTAAATCCTCCATGCCCAAGAGCTCCTTTGGCACTGCCAAGTCACGATCCCACCAAAGATCAAGCGTGGTGAAGACTTTCCAAGAATGGTCCAGCGCCAAGCCAAATTGGCAAGACAGCCAAGGAGGCAAGTGAGGAAATTCAATGAGGATTCTGCTGCATTGCTGCCGCCGAGCCCTCGGTCAAGCCGAGGAAATCAATGCCAAGAAGCTCGCTCGCAAGCCAAGTGCTTCACCATCAGCGCCCTCACGGCCCAGTTCCTCGGCCGCACCTCACAAAGAAATTCTCGATCGCTGCTGCTCATTCCAAATCCTCAATAGCTCCTCCAAGTCCTCAACACCGTGCATCTTGCTACATGTCAAAGGACTCAAGGTTTCTCAATTGCTTCGTGTCTCAAAGAAGTTCTCACCGCACCAATGTCCTCATCAGCCCCACTCGCTCAAGACAAAGCAACAACCGGACGCGGTCCTCGCCAAGTCCAAAGAAGAAACAGGTTGCATTCAACGTGCCTCTCGATGATGAAGCTTCGATGAAGAACTTGCGAAATCATCGAGACAGATCGACCAAGGCCGCTAGAGCCAAAAGAACAAATGTGCCTCGCTTTTGGATCCAAGAAGATCCTTGACTTCATCGACCTATGGCATCAGATCCAAACACTCCCATACCGGATCTCGCCATCGACTCGGTCAAAGTCATATGTCAACCATTTCATCGCTCAAGAGAAATGGAAATTTGAAAAGGCTCGTGAATTAAAGAGAACACAAGCCGTAAAGGAGAAGCTTCGAGGAAGAACATCGTCAACTTGACTCTCAAGAACTTCTCAAAGCTCAATCTGAAATCCAAGCACTCAAAGAAGGATTTCGATGCTTATAATGCTGATTGGCAAGGAGCCAAGGTGAGATTCACAATTTGACGAAGAAATGACAACTGCTGCAGCTCCATCGCAACAAGAAAATCCTCAGTCAAGACTCGCCACTCGCTGAAGAACATGCCAAGATCGCTGATGACTTTCAAGATGCCGATGAAAATACAAGTTCCGTGGCTGATGACTCCATTCCAGCCTTTGAAGAAATTCCTGTGGCATCCACTAGTGGTGCGCTCAAGAAATCAAGAGATCAGGCAATCGCACTGGGCCATACCAAGAAACTGTACCACGCCCTCAGCTCCTCCCCGCGCCAACACCAACTCCAATTCTTCCTTCGCCTATGAAGTGAAGAAGACAAAGGCTGCAGAACGAGCTGCAGTGAAGAAGAGGAAGGCATCACCAGATCAAATTCTTCGCTGCAAGAAAATGAAGCCAATGACCAGCTCGATTGAAAATCCTATTGATGCCATTCCCATTTCCTCCATGTCGCCTAAGGAAATTGTTCCTTATGGAGAAGATTACACGATCCCAAGCGGATCGATGAAGAAAATCAATCTGCTGCTACCTCGTAACAGCTTGATGAAGAAATTGAAGTGGAAGCATTCCTTCACCGCCATTGTTTCTCACCCATGCCTCGGTTCACAAACCAAGAGGCTGGTGTTGAGGAAATTGAAAAGAAGATGAAGACGTGGATATTGGGTGCACTACACAGTGATGAACGATGACTTTGGGAAAGTCAAGATCCCAATACTCCTCTCTTCACTCCGATTCAACAAGTTCCTCACCCCTGCCACAACTGCTCAATTGGGCTCAAGAAACTCATCCCACATCGTCAATTCATGAAGAAATTCCAGCCACTAGCGCCAAGAACCCATCGCTGATCCCCAAACCGCACAAGAAGAGGAACAGAAATTCTCACCAAGAACCGAGATCGCGATTCCCGAGGTTGTGCCGCAAATCACGATATTCCTCTCGCCCAAACCAAGAATCCATTCTCGAGCAAGCAAAAATTCAAGGTGAAGACTTTTTCGAGCATGTGTTCTTCATCGCTATAATCCATATGACTTGCTCGCATGAGGAAAAGACGCTTCTGGACTCCAACTCAAGCCAACTTCTATTCCTCAGTGCTATTTGACAAGGACAAGATCTTCGACCATGAGCATATTCCTCATGTGGATATGGAATCATTGCCATGCTTCGAGCCAGTCCTCAGGGTTATTCATGATGCAGGGCTGCTGAATTTCTGCACTGATATCTGTGAATCGAATGAAGAACTCATTCTTCGCTTCTATGCCACCGCACATCACCGGAGATGTCAAGATATCAATTCATGGGTGCTGGATTGATGACGGAAAATACTCACTACAAGGCACCAAAGAACTGAATTGCTTCATGTCCTTCCTCTTGATCCTCCCCATGAATCTGCACGTTGCATCTACAATGATCGCGAATCGTCTCGATCACTTTATGCAAGTGCTCATGAAGCCTTTGAAGCCGTGACAGGCCCTCGAACCAAATTCTCGTCAAGGAATTGTCAGATGTGCCTTTGACCGTCTATAGAATCTTGACGAAGACAATGAGTCCCATCAAAGGCCACGACTCAAATGAAGAAGATGTCGCTGGCATCATGAAGAACATGCTTTTCAATATCATTCATGGCGTTCTGTCAATTTCCATGATTTCTTCATGAGGACTCGCCAATGTTGCAATGTCACCTTTTGAGCTGAAGCCATATGCGCCTTTGGATTATGAGATTCATAAGGGCAAGATCTTCACCGAATTACAAGGTCGACACTCAACCATGGCAGCTACTTGCCGCCCATTGAAGTCCTCTGTTTACCGGTTTCATCATCCGATGATAAGGGCAAGGCAGCAGCTGTGATTGATGAAGGCATTCGCCCATTGATGGTCAATTTCGCCTAGCTACATCTTACTCCACCAATGACGATTCGCAACACATGACACCGCCAAGAAATACCTCAACCAAGCAAAAGCCTCAAGCAACAAGCACCTGTGGTGATGACCGATCGTGAGTTACTCCTCGCCTTCATCGAAGGTTGAACGCAATCATAAATGGGTGAAGCGCCAATTTGCTGCAATTCTTCACAACATGACCTCAACACATAATGCAGTGAAGAAAATCAGACTACCTTCATGAAACCCTCAACCGCACTGGCTGTTCTAATCATGTATATTCCGCGAAGAATTGAAGACTATGGGTCTCGTGAAGCTTTTGACTGGTCCGCACCACCTCCAAGAAATTCAAGAGAGTCAAAGTTCCCGATCGGTGGCTAGCTCTTATTCTTCATCGCTGAAACCGATGAACATGAAGATTTGGACGACATCGCGGCAGGCCCTACTTCAACAACTAACCCCGACAACGCCGGGCGCCTCCATCAACTTGAAAATCTTCGAGGCGTTAGTCCTCGCCGATCCTTTTGGTCATTTGATGACAAAGGGGAGAAATCTGAGTTAGTCTTCGCCGGTTTATATTATGTGCTTTTTATTAAGTTACAACTCGCTCTTCCAAACTTTTATTGGATCGAGTTGTAATCTTAAACCGATGGTGCCTTGATACTTTTTGTCGTGCTTTGATACGCTTTGATGCTCGATGCTTTTGAAGCACTAAGCTCAATGTGATATTTGAGCTCAAACTTTTGATGTGATATTATGCATGCTTATTCCTAGTCAATATTATTGCACGATGTCAATCTCATCAGCACCATATTTCATCATGCATTTCAAATTCTTCATATTATATATCAAATGCGTGTATGAATTACAAGATATAGGGGGAGATCTCCATGATTCAACTCTTCAAATGTGCATTGCCTCAAAAGCAAATTCCTCATTATGCACATATTCAGGGGGAGTTCTTCTATATCTTGCAATCAAATTCCTCAATATCGTATTTACACTTCATATGTTTATCCTCGTTGAAAACTTAACCTATGTTGTCATCAATCACCAAAAGGGGAGATTGTAAGTGCATCTAGTGCCCTTAGTGATTTTGGTGTATTGAAGACTTATAGGTTAAGTAACTGATGTGTTTGTGAGTGTACATGTGTCTATAAGTCTATGAGGAGTTTGATATTTACAGAGAAAGTCGAGCCCTAAAATGAAGTTCTTCGATCAAGACTTTGATATTCTCAAGACTTTTCAAGACTTTGAAAGTGAAATTGGTGTGACTTGAAGACTTGATATTCATTCGAGGAATATGAAGCGTGAAGACTTTTGTTTTCGTAGTTTCATTTTTCTTTCTTGAGTCATAGGAAACACCGTGATCGTTAAAGGGGTCGAGGAAATACTAAGGAAAAATTTCCATGTGATGCTCAACTCAAAATCCTACACCTACCAATCCCTTCGAGTGAAGCCATTGAAATCTCATACAGCTTCAGTCAAATTCTTCAAAGGATGAGACGCAGTTCTTCCGTCACCGAGGACTTTGCTCGATCGAGGAGTTAGGAATTCGCCAATGCGAATTGCCTACACAAAGGAGGAACATGATAGCCCCGAGGAATTTGAGAGTCAAATTTCCGACCGCTGTCGTGTCTTTGCGCGAGGCTGTCCCAAAATATCTTATCCACCTAACGGTCATATCATTGAAGGGCATTTATGTCTTATCATGTCGGGCTGCTCCCTAGGCTATAAATAGCCGCCCCCTACAACCACTAGTTGGTTGGCTGCTCCGAGAGAACTTGACACTTGTCATTTGAGAGCAACCCATCCTCCGAGGACTTTGAGCGAAAATCATCAAGTGAGGAAAATCCAAAACCAAACCCCCACAAACCCAAAGTGATTGAGCATCACTGAAGAAATTGATCCTGCGTGGATCCGACGCTTGTTACCTTTGAAGACTGTGCTTCTTCCAGACGGTTAGGCGTCAAGGTCTAGAGCATCCAAGAGGAATTGTGGATCGCCGAGTGACCAAGTCTGTGAAGGTTTGGAAGTCACCAAGACTTACCACGAGTGATTGGACGAGGCCTGTGGTCTTAGTTCAAGGAGAATACGGTGAGGACTGGGTGTCCTGAGTTGCGGCTCGAGATCGGGTGTCCGGAGGCGTGTGTCCTCGAGTTTAAATACTCACCGCTCCAACCAGACGTATAACCGAGACAAAGTTTGAACTGGTTTACCAAATCATTGTCTTCACCAACTGCTCGGTTCTATTTCCTCAACTCTTCCATTTCCTCATTCTGTGTTGCATGTTGTTCATATCGTGCTTGAAGACTTTGATCAAGACTTTCACAAATTCCTCGTTCAATTTCTTCACCGCTTTGTCTTCATCTTGTTATCCTGTGTTTACGCTTTCCGTACTGCTTTTTTAGTCTTCATTTCATCATGCCGACTATGTGTGTATCAAGTTATGTTTACTCGAGTACATATTCCGCTGCAAGTAGTTCTTCGCTAAGGAATTTCCTCACCAGCAAATTCCTCAGTGAAGAATTCATAAAAATCGCCTATTCACCCCCCCTCTAGTCGATATAACGCACTTTCAGGTGGTCTTCCGCAATCCAGGCCTCAACCTCACCAACGTCCTCAAGAAGCTGCCGGTGGGTGTTAATCTTGAAGAGCTCAAAGCCTTTGTCGTGCCCATTGTGGACAAGGTGAATGAAGTCAGGAGGGTTGATGGCGGCCGCTTGGATTAGGCCGCGTGTTTTCTCCTTTTCTTGCCGCTGCTAGACACGTTATGGGAACAATCTATTAGAGCGCGACAAGTTATCTTTGTAATATAACTTTTATTCTGGGCAGTATTTGCTATGTTATTTCCTTCACTTGATTCCTTCCTCTGTATGTTTTTACCCCACGCTTTAAGGGAACTTGCCGTAGCGAGAGCACTTTTGTCATGAAGCGCTGAGTGTGAACATCAAGCAACTTCTTTGGCGGCGTTGCTTCAACAAGAAACCTTGTCGCAACTAGTCACAAAGACACTTAAGTTGTTGAGCGGACTCGAAACAAAGTAAGGGCGTAACTAGCTACGAGTTGGTTCCTCCGCGCACAGGTTTTCCATACAAAGCACGGTCGTTCAAGGAAGATAACTTAAAAAATTTAAAACTGATTGTGCTCAAACTTTGGCAACTTAGCTTTTCTGTCGTAAATCTGCCCCAAGAAGGTGATACTTTCTTGAACGACGCTGGTCCACACCATTATCTTCTCCTCCCCGGTGAACTTGTGGGCGAGGAACCTTCCTTTGAGAAAAAGAAAGAAGAGAAAATAAAGATATGGAGCCTTAAGGCTCGTTATTGCTATCGGGGTAAGTCTGCACAAAGTGTCGATAATACATGCAAAAAGAAAAAAAGCATGAAATTTGACAAGACGTATGAGCATATGATCTTTATTTATGCACGGATCTGCGCCCGGCTTTGTACAAAGGGTTACATGCAACAGCAGCAAGGCTTGTACAAAAGGTGGTTGCTTTAACAGGTTCCGCAACCGCATTTATGGGTAAACTTACGAAAATGCTCAATATTCCAGAGTTGCTCACCGAAGGCCATCTTCGGTCTCAAAGCGAGGCAGCGCCAGCCTAGTGACTCGCTTCACCCGATAAGGGCCTTCCCACTTCAAGGCCAACTTGTTGGAATTCTTGGCGGATTGAACGCCAAGAACAAGGTCGCCTTCCTCGAGACTTGGCATTGACTTTGCGGCTATGGTAGCGGCGCAAAGCTTGTTGGTATCAAGCAGCTCAGATAGCGACTCAAGACGATCTTCCTCAAGGAGCAGCAAGATCATCTTGTCGCAGCTGCTCTTGCTCAAGCTCATCATAAGCAAGCAGTCGAGGCGATCCGTATACGAGTTCCGTGGGGAGAACTGCCTCTGCTCCATAGACTAGAGCGAAAGGTGTCTGGCCAGTAGCTCGATTTGGCGTCGTCCAGATCGACCAAAGAACCACCGGCAGCTCCTCAATCCAATTCTTTCCGCACTTGTGCAACCTGTCGAAAGTCTTGGTCTTGAGCCCGCGCAGCACTTCAGCGTTTGCCCTCTCCGCTTGACCGTTGCTTCTCGGGTGAGCAACAAAAGTGAAGCAGACCTTGGCGCCAAGATCTTGGACGTACTGCATGAAGGTGCGGCTCGTGAACTGTGTGCCATTGTCGGTGATGATCCTGTTAGGGACTCCGAAATGGCAAACAATCGACCTGAAGAACTTGACTGCTGACTGTGCCGTCACCTTCATCACTGCTTCCACTTCCGGCCACTTTGTGAACTTGTCAATTGCAACATACAAGTACTCAAAGCCCCCGACAGCTCGGGGAAAGGGGCCGAGGATGTCGAGCCCCCAGACCGAAAATGGCCAGGATAAAGGGATCGTCTAGAGAGCTTGAGCTAGCTGGTGTATCTGCTTGGAATGGAACTGGCACGCTTCACACTTGGTTACTTGTGCAGTTGCATCCTGGAGGGCTGTTGGCCAAAAGAAAGCTTGCCGGAATGCTTTGCCGGCAAGTGCTCTTGCGCCAATGTGATGACCACATATGCCTCCATGTATCTCCGCCAACAGCTTCTGTCCATCTTCCCGGGGAATGCACTTCAATTTCACTCCGTTGAATCTCCTTCTGTACAGTATGTCGTCAACAAACTGGTACATACTTGATTGCCGGGATACTCTCTCCGCTTCTTCTTGCTCTTCGAGAAGTTCTCCTGTCTGAAGGAAACGGACAATCTGCTGCGCCCATGTCGGAGCTTGCGGCTCAACAATAAGGACTAAAGGCACAAATGCTGCTGCGGGAACATCTGCTTCTACGGCAAGAAGCTGCGGTTCAGCCGGAGCTTGATGTTCCCCGGCAAGCTTGCCGGAGCAAAACTTGTCGGGAGCATTTGCTTCAACGGAACAAACCTTAGGGCTTGTCGGAGCAGACTGCTCCTCAACACTCTTGGTGTTGATCTTGGGGACCTTCTTGGCGGCGGCTTCGGGGAGCTCTGCCGGAAAGTAGTCACCGGAAATCAACTTCCTCTTCTTTCTCTGTCCAGTTGCTGGTGTTACAGATGGTTGAGTCAGCTTGAGCACAAAGATCCCTGGTTCCAGAGGTAACTTTAATGCAGCACATTTTGACAGGCCATCGGCAACGTCGTTCTGGGCTCTCGGAACATGTTCCATCTGCAGGCCGTCAAAATGCTCTTCCAACTTTCTCACTTCATCAATGTAAGCTTCCATCAACGGACTCTTGGACGACAAGCTGTGAGTCACCCCTAATAATAAGCTTCTTGATCCCAAGGTCTGCCGCAATCCTGAGTCCGGCAAGCAAACCTTCATACTCTGCAGTATTGTTTGTCGCTTGTTCCTTGGGAAAATGCATCTAGACCACGTACTTGAGGTGTTCTCCGGTGGGTGCGACAAGTAACACGCCCGCACCGGCGCCTTGCAGCGAGAAGGCACCATCAAAGTACATGATCCATTCTTTGCTTGCTTCCTTGACGGGGATGCTCGTTTCCGGGATTTCTTCATCGGGTGTTGGCGTCCATTCTGCTATGAATTCTGCCAATGCTCGGCTCTGGATAGTTGAAGTACTCTCAAACTTGAGGCCAAAGCTTGACAGTTCAAAGTGCCCACTCGACAATCCCGCTGTTGCTTCGGATTCGCAATATCCTCTTCAACGGAAAGCGAGTGACAACTGTGATCTCATGTGCTTGGAAGTAATGGCGCAGCTTCCTCGAGGCCATGAGAAGGCCGAAAAGCAATTTCTGCACACCAGAGTATCTTGATCTAGCCCCCTGCAGAAGGGAACTGAGAAAGTAAACTGGGCGCTGCACCATCTTCTTCTGCTTCTCTTCTTGTGGCTGTGCAGATCCATCCTTGTCGGGACCAGAGCTTGTCGGGGAAGCACCCTGCTTGTCGCTGGACGCGCTTGCCGTGGTTTCTGGCTCATCATCCGCCTCTCTTTCCGCTACTAACGCAGCACTAACCACTTGATTGGTTGCCGCTAGATATAGCAGCAACTTCTCTTGTGGCTTAGGTGCGACAAGTATTGGAGTGGAGGACAACTATCTCTTCAAGTCTGCAGCGCAGCCTCCGCTTCGAGTCCATTTCATTGGACCCGCTTTTTCAATATTTTGATAAATGGCGTATGCGCTCAGCAGACTTAGAGATGAACTCGCCGAGAGCAGCTACGCAGCCGCAAGCCTTCAGACATCCTTGACGCGCTTCGTGCTTCGATCCGCTCAATGGCCTTGATCTTGTCGGGATTGGCTTCAATCCCCCGCTGAGATACAAAGAACCCGAGAAGCTTGCCGGAAGGGACTCCAAACACACACATCTCGGGGTTGAGCTTGAGGTTGATCTTGCGCAGATTTGCAAAGGTCTCGTCCAAATCTTGGATCAGAGTTGCTCTGTCTTTGCTCTTGACCACTATGTCATCCATCTAGGCTTCTACATTTCTGTGCAACTGTGGCTCAAAAGCTTCGTGAACTACCCTTGCAAATGTTGATCCAGCATTCTTTAGTCCGAAAGGCATCCGTACAAAGCAGTATGTGCCACATGGAGTAATGAATGCGGTTTTCTCCTCATCCTCTTCTGCCATGAAGATCTGATGATATCCTGAATATGCATCAAGAAATGAAAGCAAATCACATCCTGCCGTGGAGTTGACAATCTAGTCAATGCGCGGCAAGGGAAATGGATCTTTGGGACAAGCTTTATTAACATCAGTGAAGTCAATATAGAGCCTCCATTTTCCGTTCGCCTTGCGCACGACTACGGGATTGGCCAGCCACGTTGGATGGAGCACTCCTCTGACAAGGCCTGCTGCTTCCAACTTCTTAATCTCTTCTGCAATGAATTCTTGGCGCCCACCGCTTGTTTTCGACTTTCGCTGACGGGCCACGCAGCGAGGACAGACGGCAAGGTGGTGCTCAATTACTTTCACAGGAACACCGGGATGTCGATGGTTGCCATGCAAACACATCGACATTCGCCCGAGGAAGCAACGAGCGCGCTTCCTATTTAGGATCGGCGTGGCGATGGTGAAGGTACCACCAGTGCCGTCCTCCTTGGCGGCCACTTTCTTGGCCTCTGGCGGAGCTGCCTTCGCCTTCTTACACTTGCCGGTGGAGCTCGATGGTGCGTCCTCGACGGTAGCGCAGCACTCCGAAGAGGTGCGCTTGCCGGAGTGGGCATCAGAGCTCTTGCCGGACTTGGTCTTCTTCTTCCCCCCGAGAGCTTCAGCGGCAAGTGTCCTGCGATCTGCTGCGGCTCTTTGCTTCGAAGAGATTTTGTTTCAGACAGATAAGGGCATCCTTCTTTTCACCAGGGACAGAGATGACACTTATCGGACCTGGCATCTTGAGCACGTTGTAGGAATAGTGAGAGGCTGCCATGAACTTGGCGAGCGCTGGACGGCCGAGTATCCCATTGTAGGGCAATGGAAAATCAGCAACGTCAAAAGTGACATTCTCTCTTCTGAAGTTCAGCTCACTGTCAAATGTTACTGGCAACGTGATCTTCCCCTTCGGCTTGCTCCTTCCCGGATTGATTCCTTGGAATGTGCCGGTCTCTTCGAGCTCGCTGTCGGGGATTTGGAGCTTCTTGAGTACCGCGGAGGAGATCAGATTCAAGCCGGCCCCGCCGTCAACCAGCATCTTTGTGACCTTGAGGTTGCGGATAGTTGGTGAAACCAACATCGGCAAGCACCCGACCGCAGTTATGCGATCAGGGTGGTCCTCAATGTCAAAGATGATAGGCGTGCTGGACCACTTCAGAGGCTTGCGTGGCTCAACTGGTGGTTCTGCTGCATTAACTTCCCGCCATCAACGCACAGAACCTCTGTTGCTTTCTGAAACTCCTGCTCGTCGGCCTCGTCATCTTCCATATCCTCATCTTCGTCTTCATCTTCATCCTTGTCGCGGCTGCGGGGAGGCCTGTCTCCTTGCCGCTGCTTGGCCTTGCCGCGGCGTCCTCCCCTGCCGGGACGCTTCTTGCCGGATCCTCCAGTACCTTCTTGGGCCTTCTCCTTGTCGCGTCGCTCATACTCAGCTTTCTGCTGCTCGACAAGCTGCTGAACCTTCTTGCAACTTTGGAGATCGTGGCCCTTGGTGTGGTGGATCTTGCAATATTGCTTGTCGGAGCCGCCCTGCTTGTCGGCGGCCGCCACAGGTTCTGCTTCCTTGGCGGTACCTCCATTGCCGGACTGCTCAACAGCTACCACATCTTTGCCCTTCCTTCTTCAGTTGTTCCGCCGCCGGTTTTTCTTTGCCGGGGCAGCATCCTCACTGTCAGACCCCCCTGCTCCTGTGTTCTCTCCGGGGAGTTTCCTCCCTCCCTCAGCATGTGCACACTTGTCGGCCAGGGCGTAGAGCTCGCTGACGTCTCTTATCTTGCACATCGCCATCTCCTCCCGCATCCTGCGCTTACGCACGTTCTGATGGAACGCGTTGATGACCGCGGCGGGGTGGACATCTGGGATGTTGCACTGCACTTGGCTGAATCTCTGAATATACTTGCGCAGGGGTTCTCCTTCCTTCTGAGCGAGCAGATGAAGATCGCTCTCCTGGCCATGGGTCTTGTGGCCGCCTGTGAAGGCGCCGACAAACTGATGGCACAGATCCGCCCATGAGAAGATGGAGTCGTCCGGCAAGTGCATTAGCCAGGATCTGACATTGGGCTAGAGTACCAGCGGGAAGTAGTTGGCAAGGATCTTCTCGTCGTGCCCCCCGGCAGCTTGCACCGCGATGGTGTAGATGCTGAGGAACTCCGACGGATGCAACCTGCCATCATACTTCTCTGGTACACCTGGCTTGAAGTTCTTGGTACTAGGCCACTGGACTTGCCGCAGCTCACGAGTGAACGCAGGGCAACCTACCACGTACGGCAAGTCACCTGGTTCCCCTGGCGCATGCATATCGACAGTGGGCCCAGCACGCTGGTCTGATTGACGCCGCGCTTCTTTTCGACGCTCGATGCGTGTACGAGCGTCCTCTTGCTGTCGTTCTTGTAGAACTTGGCGTTGATCGCGACGAGCTCGTGGATCTGACGACGCCGTGGAGTCGGTGTCGAGGTTGACCCGGCGAGTTGGCGATCTTGGCCTTCGGGGCGGGGAGTGCACGGTGGTTGCACCCCCTCCAGTCTTGTCGCCATCGGCTCGCGCCTGGGCGTCTAGCCGCGGCTTCGATGTGCTCGGTTGCCGGGGGGTGTCGCCGTTGGCGAAGCCGATGAGGCTCTGAATGGTGGCCCTCCAACCGTCGATCTTGTCCGCCGTCGGAGGGTAATCTAGGAGCAGTTGGGCTCGGGCCAACGCTTCTTCTGGAGTCTTCGGTGGCGGTGGCGAACGGTGCGAGGAGCGGGATATGCTCGGACTCCTAACTATGTTAGAAGGAGCATGATCCCGCCCAGCGATCATGTCTTGCTTTCGTGCAGCGGTGGCGTGCATGCTGGTCTTGAGCATCTCGAGATCCGCCAGCTCGACCTTGGTCCAACGAGCGTATGGTACTACGTGTACCATGACGCTGTCGGTCTCGCACCTCCTGAGATGGACGCGGTGTGTGTACGGACGCCGATGTTTGCGCGGCCTTGTCCTTGGACCTGGCGGCAGCTTGAGCTTCCTCGTCGGTGCCCGTTCGCCTGCCGGCGTCTACCCCACCACCCATTTGCTCCGATGGCAGTAGGATCGACGTGGATGGAGCAGCCACCTCTGAAGCCTTCTTCTTCGGTGGCATGTCGATGGAGATGATGAAACAGATGAAGATCTGGCTCGCGTGGACGCCGGATCGGGTTCACGCAACCTCGACGCCCCCTACCTGGCGCGCCAAAGATGTCGTGGGAAATGAACACCTATGGGGAAGCGCCCCTTCTGGTCTGGCAGGGAGCGGAGGGCGCACGAAGAGCGGATCAAGGCGGAGCACGCGAGCGATTTTTACCCAGCTTCGGAGCTCTCCGGAGAGATAATACTCCTACTGCTGCTTTGTGGTTGTATTATGCTCTTGCTCGAGAGCGTGGGAGTGTTCTGGTTTCGAATGAGTCGAACCCCTTCTACGTTGCGCATGGGCCTCCTTTTATAGGCTCAAGGGGTCACCGACAGGTGGCAACGCAGGCAAGGGTACAAATGTAAAAAGGGTGGTTGGTACAATTGCTTCTACAGTGGATCCTACCTAACTCTGATGGCAGGGGACAAGAGCATTTAATGCCCGTCCGCGTCGCCTAAACAGTGCAGAAAAGCGACCGTTAGGGGCGCCACCGTTCGCCACGATGGCCATCTCGTCATCTCCACTTGCCACCTCGCACCGCTTGGCTGCACAGCTTCTCGCCACGTGCGCCTAGAACGGTCCTGTGGCCACACGTCGACGGATGTGCTGGAGCGTGGGCACAGAGTGGTGGCTTCGCCGCGGCAAGCGCCTTGCCGCGGTCGTTGTCTTGTCGCTACCGAAGCTTGTCGCTCGCGGGTCTTGCCGGACGCAGCGGCGTCGCGGCAAGTTCCTTGAAATGCCTTGGTTGGCCTTCCCGGCAAGCTCCTCTTGCCGGGCCTTTGTCCTTCCCGGCAAGATCCTCTTGCCGGGGCCTTGTCTTCTTAGTTAAAATACTTTGTTCTTGAATGGCTCCAATAGGGACTACGGAGGATCTTGGCGGGCACCCGGCAAGCCTTGCCGCGGGGCGCTACGACTGCCCGTGCACAAGTTCGGGATACTAAGGTACCCCTACTTTAGTACACCGACACCACTCAAGAACTTCAAGAATCAAGAGTCATACGCGGCGATCGCTGCCTACCTGGCATAGCTCCCCATCCAAGCGAGGATGGCGGGCTGCGTGTCTGCATAGACTACCGAGGGCTCAGCCGAGTCGCGTCTCAGGAGCGCTTCTGGCCTTCGTGCATGGGACGCTGCGAGGGTCCACCGCACAGCTACGTTCGCATGCCTTTCGGTCTGCCGAACGCGGCTGCCACTCACCAGCGTCATCTGCGAAGCATTCTGGCAGCTTAGGAGGCCACACACCACGCGATCCTGGCGGAGATGGAGATGGTCCTCGAGGAACCGCCTGGACCCCCAGAGCCTCCCGAGGCTCCGGGCTTTGGTGGCTCGTGAGGGTCGGCCTCATCACCACGCGTCTTCAGCTACTTCAACACCCCCTCTACAATGGTGCCAGGTGACATCTTTCAAGTTCATTTCAGCTGGGAGTGCCCTCGGGGCTGCATCATTCCCAGGTCGCGTGGGTTTGTCCCTGCGGCATGTATCCCTTTTGCTTATGTCTTTAGTCTACCTTGCTAGGGGCGCCCCTCGGGCTGCATCATCCCCAAACCGCTCAGGCCTGACCCAGGGGGCATGTATCCTTCCAGCTTTTATCTAAGCCGACTTGCATTTCATGCTTAACCTGCCAGTGATAATCGCCTGCTCAATTGACACCTACCTTTGGAGCTGCTCACGCTGGCATGATGCTTGTGCATGGGTCCGTCCCTGCAATGTCGATAAATCTGAGTGCTCGAGCTCTGGCCCATGGCAGCCCCGCAAGCCTCACCTCACCAGGCCCTCAGTGCCCTCACCACTCTCTCGGAGCAACCAATGGCTCGTAATGGTAACCCGTGCTTTTCTCGTGTTGGATTGCAGGAACTTCCCGAGGACTAAAACGGGAGGCATCGCGAGTTCTCTTTCTCTCTTGCCCGCGTGATCCGCTTGGACATTAAAAGGGGGGCTCCTAAGCATCGCGACTCAGGAGCTCTTACTGGCTCTCCAGCCCTCACCCCCTGGCCTTGTCCACGGCATCGCGACCTGGCATACCAGCGGCGGCTGAGCTCGCTCGGGGACTGGGACCTGAGTATGTAGAGCACGAAGGAGAGTGCGGGGAAGAGAGGGGAAGCCTGCGAAGGCCTAGCCTAGCTGCATGCCAGCTGCAGACATGCAAGTTCGGCACCACATGAAGGAACGACTCCATGCTCTCGAGATAAGTCTCTCCCTTGGAGTAGCTAAATGATGTGACACAAAACCTCCACTTAATGCGGCTCTGTGACGGCGACGTTGCCTTCCTTTCTCACCTTTTGGCGGCTGCTTGAATGCTAAGGGGGGCCTCATGAGCATCGCGCCTCAGGGGCTCTTACTGGACCTCGGGCCGCTCACCTCCTGGCCTTAACCACGGCATCACGACCTGGCATACCAGCGATGGCCGAAGCCTGCCTGGGGACCGGGAACTGTCAGCGTAGAGCACCAAGTCGTCGCGAGGTTAGAAAGGGGGAGCCAAGTCGGAACAGGACATGCATGTTCGCCGCTTCACAATAAGGATAGTATCAACAAAAGACATTGCGGACCCTTTACATGCCCCCACGGGGCATTTTCCCAATTCCGCACAGGGAACAAAAGGTGCGAATCCCAAGGGGCCCTAACTACAAGCGCCCCCATGGCCGACGCCATCATCTGTTGGAAATATGCCCTAGAGGCAATAATAAAAGTATTATTATATTTCATTGTTCATGATAATTGTCTTTTGTTCATGCTATAACTGTATTATCCGGAAATCGTAATACACGTGTGAACACATAGACCGCAATACGTCCCTAGTGAGCCTCTAGTTGACTAGCTTGTTGTGATCAACAGATAGTCATGGTTTCCTGGCTATGGACATTGGATGTCGTTGATAACGGGATCACATCATTAGGAGAATGATGTGATGGACAAGACCCAATCCTAAGCATAGCATAAAGATGGTGTAGTTAAATGCGCTAGAGCTTTGCCAATGTCAAGTATCTCTTCCTTCGACCATGAGATCGTGTAACTCCCGGATACCGAGGAGTGCCTAGGGTGTATCAAACGTCACAACGAATCGGGTGACTATAAAGGTGCATTACAGGTATCTCCGAAAGTGTCATTGGGTTGACACGGATCGAGACTAGGATTTGTCACTCCGCATGACGAGAGGTATCTCGGGCCCACTCGGTAATGCATCATCATAATGAGCTCAAGGTGACCAAGGTGTTGGCCACGGATCATGCATTACGATGCGAGTAAAGTGACTTGCCGGTAACGAGACTGAACAAGGTATTGGGATACCGACGATCGAGTCTCGGGCAAGTAACGTACCGATTGACAAAGGGAATTGTATACAGGGTTTTGATCGAATCCTCGACATCGTGGTTCAACCGATGAAATCATCGAGGAGCATGTGGGAGCCAACATGGGTATCCAGATCCTGCTGTTGGTTATTGCCCGAGAGTCGTCTCGGTCATGTCTGCATGTCTCCCGAACCCGTAGGGTCTTCACACTTAAGTTTCGGTGACGCTAGGGTTATTAGGAAGACTAGTATGTGACTTCCGAATGTTGTTCGGAGTCCCGGATGAGATCCAGGACGTCACGAGGGGTTCCGGAATGGTCCGGAGGTGAAGTTTTATATATGGGAAGTTGTCATACGGACACCGGAAAGTTTCGGGGGTCTACCGGTAATGTACCGGGACCACCGGAGGGGTTCAGGGGGTCCACCGGGAGGGGCCACCCCTCCCGGAGGGCCACATGGGCCGCAAAGGGGAGGGAGCCAGCCCCTAGAGGGCTGGGCGCGCCCCCCACCTTGGGCCCATGCGCCTAGGGTTGGGGGGGAAACCCTAAGGGGGGCGCCCCCCTTGCTTGGGGGGCAAGCCTCCCCTCCCTGGCCGCCGCCCCCCTCTAGATCCCATCTAGATGGGTCGGCCCCCCTTGCCCCTTCCCCTATAAATAGAGGGGTGGGGGAGGGCTGCCGTACACATCTCCAAGGCGCAGCCCCTCCCCTCCCCAACACCTCTGCTCCTCCGTTAAGCGCTTGGCGAAGCCCTGTCGGAGTACTGCTGCACCAACATCACCATGCCGTCGTGCTGCAGTTGGAGCGAGCTTCCTCAACCTCTCCTTCCCCCTTGCTGGATCAAGAAGGAGGAGACGTCTCCCGTCCCGTATGTGTGTTGAACGTGGAGGTGCTGTCCGTTCAACACTTGGACATCGGTGATCTGAATCACGTCGAGTACGACTCCATCATCACCTTGCAAGCTTCCGCACGTGATCTACAAGTGGTATGTAGATGCAAACTCTCTCCCATGACTTGTTGCTTAGATGAACTCATAGATGGATCTTGGTGAAACCGTAGGAAAAATTTTAATTTTCTGCAACGTTCCCGAACAGTGGCATCATGAGCTAGGTCTATGCGTAGTTCTCTAATGCACGAGTAGAACACAATTTTGTTGTGGGCGCGGATCTTGTCAACTTGCTTGCCTCTTCTAGTCTTTTATTGCTTCAGCGGTATTGTGGGATGAAGCGGCCCGGACCAACCTTACACGTACGCTTACATGAGACCGGTTCCACCGATTGACATGCACTAGTTGCATAAGGTGGCTGGCGGGTGTCTGTCTCTCCTTCTTTAGTTGGAGCGGATTCGATGAAAAGGGCCCTTATGAAGGGTAAATAGAAGTTGACAAAATCACGTTGTGGTTATTCGTAGGTAAGAAAACGTTCTTGCTAGAACCCAATCGCAGCCATGTAAAAGATGCAACAACAATTAGAGGACGTCTAACTTGTTTTTGCAGCGATTGATCATGTGATGTGATATGGCCAGAAGTTGTGATGAATGATGAATTGTGATGTATGAGATCATGTTCTTGTAATAGGATTCACGACTTGCATGTCGATGAGTATGACAACAGGCAGGAGCCATAGGAGTTGTCTTTATTTTTTGTATGACCTGCGTGTCATTGAAGAATGCCATGTAAAGTACTTTACTTTATTGCTAAACGCATTAGCCATAGAAGTAGAAGTAGTCGTTGGCGTGACAACTTCATGAAGACACGATGATGGAGATCATGATGATGGAGATCATGGTGTCAAGCCGGTGACAAGATGATCATGGAGCCCCGAAGATGGAGATCAATGGAGCTATATGATATTGGCCATATCATGTCACAACTATATAATTGCATGTGATGTTTATTATGTTTATGCATCTTGTTTACTTAGGACGACGGTAGTAAATAAGATGATCCTTACAAAATTTCAAGAAGTGTTCTCCCTAACGTGCACCGTTGCTACAGTTCGTCGCTTCTAAGCACCACGTGATGATCGGGTGTGATGGATTCTTACGTTCACATACAACGGGTGTAAGACAGTTTTACACAGCGAAAACACTTAGGGTTAACTTGACGAGCCTAGCATGTACAGACATGGCCTCGGAACACGGAGACCGAAAGGTCGAACATGAGTCGTATGGAAGATACAATCAACATGAAGATGTTCACCGACGATGACTAGTCCGTCTCACGTGATGATCGGACACGGGCTAGTCGACTCGGATCGTGTGACACTTAGATGACTAGAGGGATGTCTAATCTAAGTGGGAGTTCATAATTTGATTAGAACTTTATTATCATGAACATAGTCTAAAACCTTTGCAAATATGTATTGTAGATCAAATGGCCAACGCTAATGTCAACATGAACTTCAACGCGTTCCTAGAGAAAACCAAGCTGAAAGATGATGGCAGCAACTATACGGACTGGGTCCGGAACCTGAGGATCATCCTCATAGCTGCCAGGAAGCAATATGTCCTAAAAGGACCGCTCGGTGACGCTCCCGTCCCAGAGAACCAAGACATTATGAATGTGAAAGCACATTTGCTCCCTGGGTGGTTTTGGTAATTAATGACAACATACTTTGTGGTTGGACTAATGCTTTTATCAAGTATGTTTCAGGAAGGTCAATCATATTGGCATGGCAAAAGGACTGGAGAGGTGGACCCCTCAAGATGCTAAGGCAAGCATTGGCAAAAGCTCAAGACTCCATTTTTGGTTTAGTGATCCAAGATCACATTGAGTCTATAGGAAAGCCAATACTATTAAAAGGAGATGAGGTTATGTTAATGATCTGGTTGCTCAAAGTGCTCAGTGATACATCTCCCAAACCATCAGCAATCTTTCATTCCAACATACACTCATAAGTAATCTCGGTCCCACCAATTTCCTAAACTCAGTCACACCGAGATGAACCACCTCAGCCACAAAGCCAAACCCTAGAAATTTCGGATTTTCCGATTCTGAACTCGGTCTCACCGAAACTATTGTTGCCAAGCTTCTGTAACCTTCTGTCATCAAATCGGTGTCACCGAGATGATAAAGTCGGTCCCACCGAGATTGGCAAACCCTAGTCTTTGGAAGAATCGGACTCACCGAGATTGTATTTTCGGTCCCACCAAAAATCCCAACGTTCACAAGATTTGAACTTTTGGTCTCACCGAGTTGTCAACTTCGGTCTGACCGAGATTGGTCAAATGTGTGTAACGGTTGGATTTTGTGTGGAGGCTATAAATACCCTCCACCTCCTCTTCATTCGTGGAGAGAGCCATCGAAAGAACTACCACTCCTACCTTACATTTCGAGAAGAAAACTACCTACCCTTGTGTTGAGATCAAGTTGCTCCACTCCCACCATATGAAACTTGATTTCTAGCCTTCCCAAGTTGCTTTCCACTCAATCCTTTCTTCCACCACAGCCAAATCAGTGAGGAGAGTTGAGTGTTGGGGAGATTATCATTTGAAGCACAAGAGCAAGGAGTTCATCATCATCAACACCATCTATTACCTTTTGGAGGGTGGTGCCTCCTAGATTGGTTAGATGTCGCTTGGGAGCCTCCGTCAAGATGTGGAGTTGAACCAAGAAGTTTGTAAGGGCAAGGAGATCGCCTACTTCATGAAGATCTACCCCGAGAAAGGCTAGTCCTCCGTGGGCGTATGCCATGATGGCATAGACAAGGTTGCTTCTTCGTGGACCCTTCATGGGTGGAGCCCTCCGTGGACTCTCGCAGCCGTTACCCTCCGTGGGTTGAAGTCTCCATCAACGTGGATTGACGATAGCACCACCTATCGGAACCACGAGAAAAATCTCCGGGTCTCCAAATTGCGTTTGATCTTCTCCACTTCTCTTTACTACTTATGCAATTTACTTTCCGCTGCCCATACTCTAGAATTGCATGTGTAGTAAGCTGCTTGACTTGTGTGATATGCAAAATCTGCCAAAAACTTGTCTTGGTAAAAAGGCATAATTTTTATCTTGTCGAGTAGTCTAATCACCCCCCCTCTAGACACTCTCACCTTCTTCGATCCTACAATTGGTATCAGAGCGTTGGTCTCCATTGCTTTGGTTTACACACCATTGGAGGAAGATGGACGTGTCTACGTTTGGGAGTGTTAGCCATAGAGTGCCTATTCTTGTTGGAGTGTCCTATAACTCGTGGAGGATTGAAATGCTCATTATCTTTAAGATGTATAACTTGCGCAAATATGTTGAAACCCCATATTTTCCCCCATTTGACCCCTTGCACCCTACCATGGATGAAGAGCTTGATTTGCTTCGTAACCTTAGAACTGTAAATCTTATCATTAGAGGCTTGCCCGATAACTTGCTTAAGCTTTTCACAAACTTTGAGTGCGCCTATGCTATATGGAAGTTCTTGGAAGAACTTTATCCGGACTACTCTTTGAGAAGTCTTGATGAAATTCTATTCAAGACTATTGAATTTGATATGATGCGCCCCAATGATCCCAACTTTGATAATTGCTTCTTTGAGCTTCGTGATCTTATGAAAAAGAAGGGTGATCCTTGTCTTATCAATGATCTAGTTAGAAATGCTCTTGTATTGCATTCCGATGATTATTGTCACATTGACAAAACTAATGCAAGTCGTTGTAAAATTGACCTAGGTATTGATGATGAACAATCTATGGGTCAATACGATGATGAGCATGAGCATGATGACGATTACTCTGATTCGGACACCGAGCTAGACAAGATCATGAAGAGTCTCAATCTTATGGCAAATCTGAGAGACTACATATCCGGTGGAAAAGAGTGGATTCTCGATAGTGGATGCACCGATCACATGACCGGAGACGAAGACATGTTTCGAGAGCTTGCAAAGAACGATGGTCCACGCAAGTATGTGACTTTTGGAGACAACTCCAAGGGTAAGGTACTTGGCCTTGGTAAGGTGGCCATATCTCATGATAGCTCTATTCAAATTGTCATGCTTGTTGAATCACTTGGCTACAATTTACTTTCTGTGTCTAGATTAGCTGACTTTGGATTCAATGTGCTATTCACCAAAGTAGATTGCCAAGTCTTTCGTCGTGACAATCATAACATGGTTTTTACCGGTATCCGTAGAGGTGATCTATATATTGTTGATTTCACTAAGAAAGCTCAACCTAGAACTTGCTTCATTGCTAAATCTGCTAAAGGTTGGTTATGGCATAGAAGGCTTGGACATGTTGGTATGCGTAATCTAGACAAGCTAATCAAAGGTGATCATATTCTTGGTGTTAAAGATGTTCTCTTTGACAAAGATAGACTTTGTAGTGCTTGTCAGGCAGGAAAACAAGTAGGTGGAAGTCATCCCGTGAAGAACATCATGACCACAAGGAGACCGCTTGAGCTTCTTCATATGGATCTCTTCGGTCCCAATGCTTACAAAAGCCTTGGTGGTAACTCCTTTGGTCTAGTTATAGTTGATGATTATTCCAGATTTACGTGGGTATTTTTCCTTGATGACAAATCGCAGGTTCAGAGAATCTTCAAAACCTTTGCCAGAAAGGCCCAAAATCAATTTGAGGTGAAGATCAAGAAAGTTCGGAGTGACAATGGAACGGAGTTCAAGAACGCCCATGTGGACTCTTTTCTCGATGAGGAAGGGATTCTACATGAGTTCTCGGCTACGTACACACCTCAACAAAATGGAGTTGTTGAGAGGAAGAACCGAACGCTCATAGAGATGGCGAGAACGATGCTTGACGAATACAAGACATCGAAGCACTTTTGGGGAGAAGCCGTCGAGACAGCTTGTCATGCTATCAACAAGCTTTATCTTCACAAGCTCCTCGGCAAGACTTCATACGAGCTCCTCACCGGTAACAAACCCCAAGTGGGATACTTTCGTGTCTTTGGATCAAAATGCTATATCCTTGATAAGCAACGTCGGTCTAAATTTGCTCCTAAAACTCATGAAGGCTCTTTCCTCGGTTATGGATCAAACTCCCACACCTACCGTGTCTACAATAATTTCACCCGAAAGGTTGAAGAGACGGTAGATGTGAAGTTTGATGAATCTAATGGCTCGCAAGTAGAGCAAATGCCTATTGATGTAGGAGACAAGGACCCATCAGAAGCCATTCAAGATTTATCTATTGGAAAGATCCGTCCCATGGAAGTGAAGGAGAGTACCTCATCTACATATGTGGAGCCCCCTAGCTCACGGCAAGATGAACCTCAAGGCAACATGGAGGCTTCCACAAGTGGAACTCACCAAGATGAGGAAGTGCAACAAGAAGATCCACCACAATCTCCTTCTCCACCACCTCAAGACAACACCAACAACAATGAAGAAGAAGAGGAAGATGAGGATGATGAGGAAGCTCAGCCACAACCAGAACAAAAGCTATCCCGAGTCCGAGCAAGAGTCAAGAAGAATCATCCCGTGGAACAAATGATGAACGACATCGACTCCGGGAGAATTACTCGCTCTAAAACTCGCTTAGCTAACTTTTGTGAGCATTACTCATTTATCTCTAGTCTTGAACCTATGAAGGTAGAAGAAGCACTAGAAGACCTGGATTGGGTGAACGCTATGCATGAAGAGCTTCACAACTTCGAGAGGAACAATGTATGGACTTTGGTAGAGAAGCCCAAGGATGATCAAAACGTCATTGGAACCAAATGGGTGTTTCGGAACAAGCAAGATGAAGATGGACAAGTCATCCGCAACAAGGCTCGTCTCGTAGCTCAAGGTTACACACAAGTCGAAGGTATGGACTATGGTGAGACCTATGCCCCCGTTGCTAGACTTGAGTCCATTCGCATTCTTCTTGCTTATGCCAACCACCATGATATTACTCTCTATCAAATGGACATTAAAAGTGCTTTCCTAAATGGTGAAATTGAGGAGGAAGTATTTGTGAAACAACCTCCCGGATTTGTGAATCCTAAAAGCCTAATCATGTTTACAAGTTGCACAAAGCTCTTTATGGTCTTAAACAAGCTCCTAGAGCTTGGTACAAATCTTGACTAGCTTTCTTCTTGAAAAAGGATTTGAGATTGGCAAAATAGACTCAACGCTATTCACTTAAAAGGGTTGATGGTGAACTATTTGTGTGCCAAATATATGTTGATGATATTATCTTTGGTTCAACTAACCCTCATTTTAGCGAGAAGTTTGGAAAGCTCATGTCGGAGAAGTATGAGATGTCCATGATGAGTGAACTCAAATTCTTCCTTGGGTTGCAAATTAAGCAATCTAAGGAGGGTACCTTTGTCTCACAAACAAAGTACACCAAGGATCTCTTCAAGAAGTTCAACATGCAAGAAAACAAAGGTATGAGAACCCCCATGCCTATCAGTGGACATAATGACTTGACTAAAGATGGAGAACCTGTTGATCAAAAGGTTTACCGATCCATGATTGGTTCTCTACTATATCTCTGTGCTTTTCGTCCTGACATAATGTTGAGTGTATGCATGTGTGCTCGATATCAAGCAGCCCCTAAAGAATGTCATCTTAAAGCTGTTAAAAGAATTGTGAGATATTTGATACACACACCTAACTTTGGCATTTGGTATCCTAAGAGGGCCTCTTTCGATCTTGTTGGCTATTCCGACTCGGACTATGCCGAGACAGGTTGATAGAAAGTCAACTTCGGCACGTGTCAATTCCTTGGTCGATCCCTTGTATCTTGGTCTTCCAAGAAACAAAATTGATATCATTATCTCTCGCCAAGCAGAATATATAGATGCTGGTTCATGTTGTGCTCAGTTGCTATGGATGACACAAACGCTTAAGGATTATGGGATACATGCGAGACATGTTCCTTTGCTTTGTGACAATGAGAGTGCAATTAAGATTGGACACAATCCCGTGCAACACTCTCGCATTGAAACATATTGAAGTTCGTCACCATTTTATTCGTGATCACATTGCTAAGGGTGACATCAATCTTAAGCATGTTCAGATCGACAAACAACTTGTCGATATCTTTACAAAACCCCTTGATGAGAAAGTGTTTTGTCGCTTAAGGAGTGAGTTGAACATCATTGATGCTTCAAACTTGGAGTGAAAACTCCATTGATGCATGCAAGGCATGAGCCTACTTGACTAATCCTTGATATTTCTCTTATGATGATGATCATATGTCTTGGACACATTTGCCTCCTTGTATTGCATCTAACTCCTTGCAGGTACTTGGATGATCTACATTCCACAAGATTACCACACACTCAAATCTTGAGTAATCTTGTCATTGACCAAGTATCTAGCTCTTTGGGATGTTGAGTTCAAGGAACAAAATTCCACATATCCTTTTTGACACCTTATACATCTAGTATTTCACTCTTGTCATCTTGGATATTCTTGAGTATTTCCTTGCTTGCCTAACCCATGTAGGAAGATGAACTACACAACCGGAAATGGTGCCCCAACCTCACATTCTATGAGCACCTACATCAAGTTCACCTACATGAGCAAAGCAACAACAAGCCCAAGGTATGTTCTTCACATCTTTAAGAAGCTTTGCTCAAAGACATGAGTACGAGCAGCTTCATAAGATGTGATCACATCAAATGCTTAATCGAAAAATGGCAACCCCATTTTGAGCTTAAACGATGAGTATGACCTATGATCAAATGTTCTCATTTGACTCCTAAGTCAAAATACTCAAACATAGGTGACCTAGTCGCCGACCCCTATCTAGATGAAGTACATATGTTTTTGCAGTCTTTCTAGTTGCACTTATGTTTTCTCATTATGTTTTCATTAAAAAAAACTTCATCTAGCGATCTTTTTCATTTCTATTCTTCTGTCTTTGTGAATATCCTTTTGGCTCTGATCAATTCCTTGCAAATCATTTACAAAATCATTGCAAATCTTTTGAAACATTCCTTGCAAAGTGAGCTGAATTATTTCTATATTTCCTTGGAATAAAACTCGGCGTCACCGACTTAAAAATTTCGGTCTGACCGAAAAAGGATCTGCCCTAAGTCTCTGACTTTCGGACCCACCGATCCATCTCACTTCGGTGTCACCGATTTTCTTTCAGGATATCATCTTCTGCAGCCCCACTCAATGATTTTCCATGCATGTTTCTTATTGCCCAGTTGTGATTCTTAAGGATCGCACTTCTTTCTTCCATCTTTCCTGACCTTCCTAGTCGGCTGTCCTTTTCGGCACTTGATGTCAAAGGGGGAGAAGATTTAGGGGGAGATAAGGGGAGAAGAGAAGATTTAGAGGGAGAAGAAGAACAATCTTATCTTAAGGGGGAGAGAATCACATCAAAGCTTTGCCGTGTTCCACATTGGATATTACATTTGGCATCATTCTTTTTATTTTGCTTTCGTTGCTCTCACAATAGACATCTTATGCAAAGCAAAATCTCTCAGAGTTCATTGAATATCTTTTAGTTTTGGGAGACATGTTTGCTGATTCAAGCTTGTGCTCAATATGAGACACCCTTTCTACATGTCATCCCTGGCTTGGTACTCTTGATGTTCTTGCTGTTGGTTGAAGAAATACTCTTGTGTTATCTAACCTTGTTTTCCCAAGTTTATCTCTTCAGGTACAATGCCAAGGAACCTCAAGGTAAGTATATGCACTTTGCAGAATGTGCATGATGGTGACTTGCTTGTGAATACTTGTTTGCAAGAAATCACCATGCATATATGCATTATCACTCACTTCTTTTCATCTGCTCTGATGCATATAGCCAAGTTGCATGAAGCACATCTTGCCTTTCTCTCTTGTGTGCTTGTGGTAGTCCAAAACCATAATCTATGAGGGAGCCTGAGTACTACATGTTTGTCAAAGCTTTCGTGATAATTCTGTCTTTCTTTCAGTAAGCTTTGATGTCTTGTTTTGTGTGTTGCCATCAATTACCAAAAAGGGGGAGATTGAAAGCACATTTGCTCCCTGGGTGGTTTTGGTAATTAATGACAACATACTTTGTGGTTGGACTAATGCTTTTATCAAGTATGTTTCAGGAAGGTCAATCATATTGGCATGGCAAAAGGACTGGAGAGGTGGACCCCTCAAGATGCTAAGGCAAGCATTGGCAAAAGCTCTAGACTCCATTTTTGGTTTAGTGATCCAAGATAACATTGAGTCTATAGGAAAGCCAATACTATTAAAAGGGGATGAGGTTATGTTAATGATCTGGTTGCTCAAAGTGCTCAGTGATACATCTCCCAAACCATCAGCAATCTTTCATTCCAACATACACTCATAAGTAATCTCGGTCCCACCGATTTCCTAAACTCACCACACCGAGATGAACCACCTCAGCCACAAAGCCAAACCCTAGAAATTTCGGATTTTCCGATTCGAACTCGGTCTCACGAAACTAGTGTTGCCAAGCTTCAGAACCTTCGTCATCAAATCGGTGTCACCGAGATGATAAAGTCGGTCCCACCGAGATTGGCAAACCCTAGTCTTTGGAAGAATCGGACTCACCGAGATTGTATTTTCGGTCCCACTGAAAATCCCAACGCTCACAAGATTTGAACTTTCGGTCTCACCGAGTTGTCAACTTCGGTCTGACCGAGATTGGTCAAATGTGTGTAACGGTTGGATTTTGTGGAGGCTATAAATACCCCTCCACCTCCTCTTCATTCGTGGAGAGAGCCATCGAAAGAACTACCACTCCTACCTTACATTTCGAGAAGAAAACTACCTACCCTTGTGTTGAGATCAAGTTGCTCCACTCCCACCATATGAAACTTGATTTCTAGCCTTCCCAAGTTGCTTTCCACTCAATCCTTTCTTCCACCACAGCCAAATCAGTGAGGAGAGTTGAGTGTTGGGGAGATTATCATTTGAAGCACAAGAGCAAGGAGTTCATCATCATCAACACCATCTATTACCTTTTGGAGGGTGGTGCCTCCTAGATTGGTTAGGTGTCGCTTGGGAGCCTCCGTCAAGATGTGGAGTTGAACCAAGAAGTTTGTAAGGGCAAGGAGATCGCCTACTTCGTGAAGATCTACCCGAGTAAGGCTAGTCCTCCGTGGGCGTATGCCATGATGGCATAGACAAGGTTGCTTCTTCGTGGACCCTTCGTGGGTGGAGCCTCCGTGGACTCTCGCAGCCGTTACCCTCCGTGGGTTGAAGTCTCCATCAACGTGGATTGACGATAGCACCACCTATCGGAACCACGAGAAAAATCTCCGTGTCTCCAAATTGCGTTTGATCTTCTCCACTTCTCTTTACTACTTATGCAATTTACTTTCCGCTGCCCATACTCTAGAATTGCATGTGTAGTAAGCTGCTTGACTTGTGTGATATGCAAAATCTGCCAAAAATTTGTCTTGGTAAAAAGGCATAATTTTTATCTTGTCGAGTAGTCTAATCACCCCCCTCTAGACACTCTCACCTTCTTCGATCCTACAGAATGCTTGGCAAACTCGTGCTGATGATTACTCCCTCGTTCAGTGCGGCATGCTTTACAGCTTAGAACCGGGGCTCCAAAAGCGTTTTGAGCATCACGGAGCATATGAGATGTTCGAAGAGCTGAAACTAGTTTTCCAAGCTCATGCCCGGGTCGAGAGATATGATGTCTCCGACAAGTTCTACAGCTTGTAAGATGGAGGAAAACAGTTCTCACAAGTGAGCACATCCGAAGATGTGCAGGTTGCACAACCGTATGACCCGGTGAACATTAACCTCCAGATGAGGCGGTCATTGACAGAATCCTCCGATCGCTCCCACCAAGCTACAAGAGCTTTGTGATGAACTACAACATGCAGGGGATGGTGAAGACCATTCTGAAGTGTTCTCGATGTCAAGTCAGCAAAGGCTGAAATCAAGAAAGAACATCAAGTGTTGATGGTCAATGAGACCACTAAGTTCAAGAAGGGCAAGGGCAAAAAGAACATCAAGAAGGACGGAAAGGATGTTGCGCGCCCGTAAGCCGCCATCGGAAGAAGTCAAAGAATGGACCCAAGCACGAGACCGAGTGCTTTTATTGCAAGGGAAGGGTCTTTCGAAGCGGAACTGCCCCAAATACTTAGCGGATAAGAAGGCCGCAACACCAAAGGTATATTTGATATACATGTAATTGATGTGTACCTTACCAAGACTCGTAGTAACTCCCGGTATTTGATACCGGTGCCGTTGCTCATATTTGTAACTCACAGCAGGAGCTGCGGAATAAACGGAGACTGGCGAAGGACGAGGTGACGATGCGCGTCGGGAATGGTTCCAGAGTCGATGTGATCGCCGTCGGCACGCTGCCTCTACATTTACCTACGGGATTAGTTTTGAACCTTAATAATTGTTATTTAGTGCCAAGTTTGAGCATGAACATTGTATCAGGATCTCGTTTAATATGAGATGGCTACTCATTTAAGTCTGAGAATAATGGTTGTTCGATTTATATCGAGATATGTTTTATGGTCATGCTCGATGGTCAATGGTTTATTCTTAATGAATCTCGAGCGTAATATTACACATGTTCATAGTGTAGATGCCAAAAGATGTAAAGTTGATAACGATAGTCCCACATACTTGTGGCACTTGCCGCCTTTGGTCACATTGGTGTCAAGCGTATGAAGAAGCTCCATCTTGATGGACTTTAGAGTCTCTTGACTATGAATCGTTTGACACATGCGAACCATGCCTCATGGGCAAAATGACCAAGACTCCGTTCTTCGGAACAATGGAGCGAGCAACCAACTTGTTGGAAATCATACATACCGATGTATGCGGTCCAATGAGCGTTGAGGCTCGTGGAGGATATCGTTATGTTCTCACTCTCACTGATGACTTGAGTAGATATGGGTATGTTTACTTAATGAAACACAAGTCTGAAACCTTTGAAAAGTTCAAGGAATTTCAGAATGAGGTGGAGAATCAACGTGACCGAAAGATAAAGTTCCTACGATCAGATCGTGGAGGAGAATACTTAAGTCACGAATTTGGTACACACTTAAGGAAATGTGGAATCGTTTCACAACACACGCCGCCTGGAACACCTCAGCGTAACGGTGTGTCCGAACGTCGTAATCGCACTCTATTAGATATGGTGCGGTCTATGATGTCTCTTACCGATTTACCGCTATCATTTTGGGGATACGCTCAGAGACAGCTACATTCACTTTAAATAGGGCACCGTCTAAATCCGTTGGGACGACACCATATGAATTATGGTTTGGGAAGAAACCTAAGCTGTCGTTTCTAAAAGTTTGGGGGATGCGATGCTTATGTCAAGAAACTTCAACCTAAAAAGCTCGAACCCAAGTCGGAAAAATGCGTCTTCATAGGATACCCTAAGGAAACTGTCGGGTATACCTTCTACTTAAGATCCGAAGGCAAGATCTTTGTTGCCAAGAACGGATGCTTTCTGGAAAAAGAGTTCCTCTCAAAAGAAGTAAGTGGGAGGAAAGTAGAACTCGATGAAGTACTACCTCTCGAACGGGAAAGTGGTGCAGCTCAGGAAAATGTTCCTGTGATGCCCACACCAACTGAAGAGGAAATCAATGATGATGATCAAGGTACTTCGGATCAAGTTGCTACTAAACTTCGTAGGTCCACAAGGACACGTTCCGCACCAGAGTGGTACGGCAACCCTGTCCTGGAAATCATGTTGTTAGACAACGGTGAACCTTCGAACTATGAAGAAGCGATGGCGGGCACAGATTCCAACAAATGGCTTGAAGCCATGAAATCCGAGATAGAATCCATGTATGAAAACAAAGTATGGACTTTGACAGACTTGCCCGATGATCGGCGAGCGATAGAAAACAAATGGATTTTTAAGAAGAAGACGGACTCGGATGGCAATGTTACCATCTATAAAGCTCGACTTGTCGCTAAGGGTTATCGACAAGTTCAAGGGATTGACTACGACGAGACTTTCTCTCTCGTAGCGAAGCTGAAGTCCGTCCGAATCATGTTAGCAATTGCCGCATACTATGATTATGATACATGGTAGATGGACGTCAAAACGGCATTCCTTAACGGACATCTTAAGGAAGAGCTATATATGATGCAGCCGGAAGGTTTTGTCGATCCTAAGAACGCTAACAAAGTATGCAAGCTCTAGCGATCCATTTATGGGCTGGTGCAAGCATCTCGGAGTTGGAACATTCACTTTGATGAGATGATCAAAGCGTTTGGGTTTATGCAGACTTATGGAGAAGCCTGCGTTTACAAGAAAGTGAGTGGGAGCTCTGTAGCATTTCTTATATTGTATGTATATGACATACTCTTGATGGGAAATGATACCAAACTTCTGGACAACATTAAGGCCTACTTGAATAAGTGTTTTTCAATGAAGGACCTTGGAGAAGCTGCTTATATATTAGGCATCAAGTTCTATAGAGATAGATCGAGACGCCTCATAGGTCTTTCACAAAGCACATACCTTGATAAGATTTTGAAGAGGTTCAAAATGGATCAGTGCAAGAAAGGGTTCTTGCCTATGTTACAAGGTGTGAGATTGAGCTCAGCTTAGTCACCGACCACGGCAAAAGATATAGAAGAGATGAGTGTCATCCCCTATGCTTCAGCCATAGGATCTATTATGTATGCCATGCTGTGTACCAGACCCGATGTAAACCTTGCCGTAAGTTTGGTAGCAAGATACCAAAGTAATCCTGGCAAGGAACACTGGACAGCGGTCAAGAATATCCTGAAGTACCTGAAAAGTACAAAGGACATGTTTCTCGTTTATGGAGGAGACGAAGAGTTCGTCGTAAAGGGTTACGTCGACGCTAGCGTCGACTCAGATCTGGATGACTCTAAGTCACAAACCGGATACGTGTATATGTTGAATGGTGGAGCAGTAAGCTGGTGCAGCTACAAGCAGAGCATCGTGGCGGGATCTACGTGTGAAGCGGAGTACATGGCAGCCTCGGAGTTCTTCACCGATCTAGGAGTCATACCCAATGCGTCGGGGCCGATCAAACTCTTCTGTGACAACACTGGAGCTATTGCCCTTGCCAAGGAGCCCAGGTTTCACAAGAAGACCAGGCACATCAAGCGTCGTTTCAACTCCATCCATGAAAATGTTCAAGATGGAGACATAGAGATTTGCAAAGTGCACACGGATCTGAATGTTGCAGATCCGTTGACTAAACCTCTCTCGCGGGCAAAACATGATCAACACCAGAACTCTATGGGTGTTTGATTCATCACAATGTAACTAGATTGGTGACTCTAGTGCAAGTGGGAGACTGTTGGAAATATGCCCTAGAGGCAATAATAAAAGTATTATTATATTCATTGTTCATGATAATTGTCTTTTGTTCATGCTATAACTGTATTATCCGGAAATCGTAATACACGTGTGAACACATAGACCGCAATACGTCCCTAGTGAGCCTCTAGTTGACTAGCTTGTTGTGATCAACAGATAGTCATGGTTTCCTGGCTATGGACATTGGATGTCATTGATAACGGGATCACATCATTAGGAGAATGATGTGATGGACAAGACCCAATCCTAAGCATAGCATAAAGATGGTGTAGTTCGTCTGCTAGAGCTTTGCCAATGTCAAGTATCTCTTCCTTCGACCATGAGATCGTGTAACTCCCGGATACCGTAGGAGTGCCTTGGGTGTATCAAACGTCACATCGTGAATCGGGTGACTATAAAGGTGCATTACGGTATCTCCGAAAGTGTCATTGGGTTGACACGGATCGAGACTAGGATTTGTCACTCCGTATGACGGAGAGGTATCTCGCCCACTCGGTAATGCATCATCATAATGAGATCAAGGTGACCAAGGTGTTGTACACGGATCATGCATTACTGATGCGAGTAAAGTGACTTGCTTGTAACGAGACTGAACAAGGTATTGGGATACCGATGATCGAGTCTCGGGCAAGTAACGCACCGATTGACAAAGGAATTGTATCTGAGGTTTTGATCGAATCCTCGACATCGTGGTTCAACCGATGAAATCATCGAGGAGCATGTGGGAGCCAACATGGGTATCCAGATCCCGCTGTTGGTTATTGCCCGAGAGTCGTCTCGGTCATGTCTGCATGTCTCCCGAACCCGTAGGGTCTTCACACTTAAGGTTCGGTGACGCTAGGGTTATTAGGAAGACTAGTATGTGACTTCCGAATGTTGTTCAGAGTCCCGGATGAGATCTAGGACGCCATGAGGGGTTCCGGAATGGTCCGGAGGTGAAGTTTTATATATGGGAAATTGTCATACGGACACCAGAAAGTTTCGGGGGTCTATCGGTAATGTACCGGGACCACCGGAGGGTTCGAGGGTCCACCGGAGGGGCCCCCTCCCGAAGGGCCACATGGGCCACAAAGGGGAGGAGCCAGCCCCTGGAGGGCTGGGCGCGCCCCCCACCTTGGGCCCATGCGCCTAGGGTTGGGGGGGAAACCCTAAGGGGGGCGCCCCCCTTGCTTGGGGGGCAAGCCTCCCCTCCCTGGCCGCCCCCCCTCTAGATCCCATCTAGAGGGGTCGGCCCCCCTTGCCCCTTCCCCTATAAATAGAGGGGTGGGGAGGGCTGCTGTACACATCTCCAAGGCGCAGCCCCTCCCCTCCCCAACACCTCTCCTCCTCCGTTAAGCGCTTGGCGAAGCCAGCCGAGATCTTCTGCACCAACATCACCACGCCGTCGTGCTGCCATTCGAGCGAGCTTCCTCAACCTCTCCTTCCCCCTTGCTGGATCAAGAAGGAGGAGACGTCTCCCATCCCGTACGTGTGTTGAACGCGGAGGTGCTGTCCGTTCAGCACTTGGTCATCGGTGATCTGAATCACGTCGAGTACGACTCCATCATCACCTTGCAAGCTTCCGCACGTGATCTACAAGTGGTATGTAGATGCAAACTCTCTCCCATGACTCGTTGCTTAGATGAACTCATAGATGGATCTTGGTGAAACCGTAGGAAAAATTTTAATTTTCTGCAACGTTCCCCAACATCATCAACAGTGGGCCATGGGAGGCCGGTGCCAACCCCATCCAGATCAGTCGCGCCGGCGGCCTGATGCAGCCGCCTTGCTTCGGGCACGATGCGAGCTCGGGGGCACGTACCTGTCGTTGCTCATCTCTGGAGTCGCGAAGAGCTCGGGAGATTCGCTGGACTCCCAAGCATCGCCACTGCTGCCAGAGGAGCCGTTGGGGAAGCGGGTGGTAGGCCCAGCCCTTGCCACTTCGATGTCCTGGCTGCCTCCTCTGGGGCAGCACTCCAGCCGGTGGCCTTCTGTATCGAAGACCTTGAAGAGCATCAAGGAGGCGCCATCATATTCGAAATGAATCACGAGGGCACCCCTATTCGGTAGATCCTGGCAATCTTGCCCCAGCCTCGGGTCATGTGGACCTTGCCCGAAGCGACGACTTCAACCTCCGCTCCGGTCACCTGAGTGCCGCAGTCTGCATGATGCAACCAAAGCTCGAGAGGCCCCCTCGGTGGCATCTCGAAGGCTAAGAAGGGAGGAAAGCGGATCCAGGTGCTCGGAGGCATCGCAGCATGGAGCACGAGCTCGCGAGAGGAGTCCGTGGAGTGGACTTCCTATGCGCGCACCACCATGGCTCGTCGGCATCGCCGACGATGCAGGTGGCGTCGCTCGATGTCTCCTTCCCTAGGGCCCTCGGCCCGGGCGTACAGAGGGAGTGGGAACCCAGGAGGTGGTCGCTCGCACCAAGGCCTCGACATTTCCGGCCGCACAACTTCGTCACGGCGGTCAGGGAACGGCAGTTTCTTGGGTGGGAGCGGGTCAAGCCCTTCCTGGGGGGCCTTCCCTTTCTCCTCGGCTAAGAACCGGTGGATCGGTGCCATTGGCGGCAAGATGGAGGAGGAGCGAGGAAGAAGAAGCAAGCGGAGCAAGAAGAGATGGACAACGGGGGCTCACGCCTCTCTGTACTTATAGTCCAGAGGAGGCCAACCGCCGGCCTCCACGATCGCAGGTAATCATGACTCTTTTTGCATGCAGCAGGGACTCGCCAAATCGAGCAGTTGTCGAGGCAGCATGGGGAAGTGGAGATGCCCACGTCCAATCAACTGCTACCTGGCGACCAAGGCCGCAGGCTGTTGGGGCCCGCGGCATTCCGCACTTTCCCTTTGGCTTCGCCGCTAAGCCAAGTCCGAGAGCGCCTTGGGCCCGGGGGCTACTGTCGGTGTTCTGGGAACGGGGTTCCCCAGACTTGCCTGCCTGCGGCGTGGGTCAAGCAGTGGCCCAGTATGGGCCGTCTTCATCAACCCAAGCTCAAGACCCTCTCGAGGGGAGAAGCCTCACGGGGCGAGTGACACAATGCTTCCTCAGGGGCGGCCTCACCAGGGAGGCTCGCGAGCAGGCGGAGAGATCAAGACAAGGAGTACCTCGCGAGGTGCTCGTGACGCAAGCCATGATGATCAAGACCAGGCGGGCACCAGCCTGCGTAGTGTCCTTGTTTCCTCTTTGGTGCAAAGGGGCAAGCGCAGGCGCGGAGTACCGAGGCATCAAGCAAAGGTTTCCATATCGGTGCAACAAGACCAAGACCAGCAGAGCGGCAGGATGGAGATCACCGTGGAGCCCAAGATGGCGTCATCACCAGTGCCTTTGGCAGTCGAACACCAACTTTAGTCAGGATAGCTTGTACTAGCTGTCTCCCTTCAAAATGGTTGTTGTTGGCTCCCTTCCCGCTCAATATTTGGGAAGAGGACCAGGGGCCTCTATATATATGGAGATAGCTACCACAGTAAGAGGGAGATCTGATATAGAGAGGATCGCATCCTGCCCTGGTAGAACACCGTACCAGCTCAAGAACACCCCTCGCGAGGCTATTCTTCCTCTGTACTGTTCATCATCAGCCCATAGGCAATACACCACACCACACACTGGATTAGGGTATTACACCACAATGGTGGCCCGAACCAGTATAAACCTCGTGTCCCTTGTGTTGTTCATCGCGTGCTAGCTTAGAATTGTGGTGATGTTTTGGGGCGTGAACGGTAGGGAGAAGATCTTCGTGCGCACCCCAGAGTTCGAACCTTAAGGGTTTGGCCGGAACCCGATATCCGACAGTGAAGGCCCTGGTGGAGAAACTCCACTGTGTTGACCTCGACGCTGCAATGACCAAGGCCGGTAGCGAAGTTGATGGCGGCGTTGTCGACGACGAGCTCCGAAATGTGGGTGACAGTGGCAACCGAGGCTGAAGACAGCGCTTCCCCCTGTTTAATCTTGCAACATTTACCGTGCCTTGTGGAGGCATGAGAACTTTTGCTTTGAACTTATGAGACATTATGTTTTGTAATAATTTGCCAGGATTCCGCTATTTCCTTTCCGTGCTCGATTTCTTTTCTGTTTGCCTTTAGTGTTCTGTGTCAGTAGGGTCCGGCCCCGCGCATACCTCAACCACCGTTGGGGCGTTCGGATCACCAGGATGAGACCAAGGGGTGAGGGGCTACATGACCAGTGAGGCCCCAGAGTCGCGATGCTTAGGGGTCCCCCTTGACGTACGAACAACCCTCATGAGGGAAATGTGAGCAGCGTCTAGGTTAATTCGGAGCCCTTATAACTTTCCTCGCCAGCTTTTTCCTGGAAGTGTCACGAGAAGACTAGGTGCGAGAGACCTGGTAGGGTAGCATGCGCCAGGCGTGACCTGGGTGCAGCCCCCGTGCCCAGGCCCCTCTCGCGACTCTTCCATGGGAAGGATGGTGCGGTGGGGCTGGACGATGAGGTCAGGGGATCTCCTGAGGTTATTGCAGCCGCTAGGGTGCCCACAGTGTTTATTCACCAGCGCAGAGCATGATGCTTCCACTCTTGCGTGGGCATAGAAGCTCCTCGACCGTGTCATTTGCCAGCGCAGAGCATGGGGCTTCCACTAGTGCGTGGGTGGGAGCTCCCTCTGAGGGGAGACTTTGTGGCGTGTACAGCCCCGTCCTGACACGTGGCTTGCACAACAGGACTAGAGGAGGTGTATATGGGCACCCGTGAGCTAGCGCGGGACTCACGGGGCCCTACGTCAAGGCGGCTTGCGCCTGAATTTTATTGTTAGGAATGTTTGTGAGGGTCCTACGAGATGGTCAGGTCACCTGCGCCGAGTGAATCTCCTGAGGATATTGCATGAGAAGGCCAAACAGTAACGACCCCAGGAGGTGACGTGAACAAGGCCGGCACGCCAGACAAAGCTCGATGCTGGGTTTATCGACGCTGCAGGGATGAACCCGAGCATAGACGCCATGCCTAGTCTTGTCATGCAACGATCCTAAAGAAAGACAACCGGCGCGCGGCTCCCACGGCAGCGAGGCACCGGGTCACGCACCCTAACTCATCCCCTCGTGATTAGCTCATGCGAGAACAAAGCACCAAGGAACACGAGAGGTGACGTACATAGGAGCTGGGCAGCGAGACAGAGCACGGACACTCGTGTTTAGCGACACTGCAGGGACGGACCTAAGCAGAGACGCCGTGCTGGTCCATAATTATAAGGCGGTTGAGGGAAGGTTTGTGAGGGCGCACAATATTCATGGTGGCAAAGCACTACACATGCATGTGGTAACATAAAGCAAGTCATGAAAGGGTAAGGCCATTTCTGATATATGCACAAAATGATACATGCTGCAGGGCCAGGCCCGTACAACTTGAGGATAATGCAGCCCGAGGGGCGCCCTCAATTGAACAAACCAAATAGTCACCTCGCACCATCGCTGGAGAAGTGTTGGGGCAGCTGAAGATGCATGCTGAAGGGGGTCGCTCCTCACGAGTCATCTGGCTCCTGGGTCTTGTGAGGCTCCAGAGGCTCGGGAGGCTCGCGAGGGTCCAACGCCTCCTCCGACAGGCTCGCCTGGCGTCTAGCCTCGTGAGCTGCCAGGATGCCCTGCATGTAGCACTGGTGCATGGCAGCCATGTTCGGCATGCCACACGACATGCGAAGATGGCTGCGGGGGCAGCCCCCACTCCTTCCAATGTGGGATGACCAGAAGAACTCCTGAGAAGCACCCCAGTTGAGGCCCAGGATGTTGACGTAGACGCGTAGCTCGCCACCCATGTCTGGAGCGGCAGCTGCACTGAGTGATGCGGGTCGGCGCTCGCCGCGGATGGCTCATGTCGGATATCGGGTTCCGGCAAAACCCTTAAGGTTCGAACTCTGGGGTGCGCATGAAGATCTTCTCCCTACCGAAACACGCCCAAAACCTCGCCGCGATTCTAAGCTAGCACGATGAACAACACAAGAGACAAGATTTATACAGGTTCGGGCCACCGTTGTGGTGTAATACCCTACTCCTATGTGTGGTGTGGTGGATTGCCTCTTGGGATGATGATGAATAGTACAGAGGAAGAACGGCCTCGCGAGGAGAGGTGTTCTTGTGGTGGTGGTGTGTGTATCAGCTGGGTTCGGTTTCTCTCCTACTATGGTGGCTATCTCTATTTATAGAAGCCCTGGTCATCTTCCCATATATTGAGCGGGAAGGGAGCCAACAACGGCCATTTTGAAAGGGGACAGCTAGCACAAGCTATCCTGACTAAAGGTGGTATTCAACGGCCATTTCGAAAGGGGACAGCTAGCACAAGCCGTCTTGGGCTCCATGGTGACCTCCGTCCTGCCGCTCTGCTGGTCTTGGTCTCGCTTGCACCAATATGGAAACCTTTGCCTGATGTCTCGGTACTCCGCGCCTGCGCTTGCCCCCTTTGCACCAAAGAGGAAATGAGGATGCTGTGCAGGCTGCCGCCCGCCTGGCGCCCGCCCGGTCTTGGTCAGCATGGCTTGCGTCACGAGCAGCTCGCAAGGTACCCCTTGCCTTGATCTCTCCGCCTCCTCGCGAGCCTGCCTGGTGATGCCGCCCCCGAGGAGGCCTTGTGTCATCCGCCCCGCGAGGGTCTTGAGCTTGGGTTGATGAAGACATGCCGTACTGAGCCACTGGTGAGCCGCACTGCAGGCCGCAGGCAGGCAAGTCTGGGGACCCCCATTCCCAGAACGCCGAAAGTAGCCCCCGGGCCTAAGGCCCTCTCAGACTTGGCTTAGCAGCGATGCCAAAGGGCAAGCACGGAGAGCCGCAGGCCCCAACAGCATGCAGCCTTGGTCGCCGTGTGGCGGTTGATTGGACGTGGGCATTTCCGCTTCCCCACGGTGCCTCGGCAACTGCCCGACTAACAAAAGGATGGCCTATGTAAGGCTTGCCTTCATTGCTCTCCTTCGCCTTTCTCCAGATCCCCTTCCTTGCTCTCTTGCTTCCGAAATCTCCAGATCCGCTCAATCCTTCCCCTTTCAGCGAGCAATGGTGCCCCGCTAGGCCGTGGCCGAGGCCCTACAGGCTTGGTACTCGCCGGCCCTGGATGCCCCCAACATGTCAGAGAAGAATCTCGTTGCTACACGCCTGATGACGGCGGAGGAGGGCAGCGAGATGGGGGAGACCCGTCACCGGGCCGGCTCTGCCAAGCCGGAGGCTAAGGGGAGCACCTTCAACCCCTTCTTCATGAGCACCGACATCGCCAGCCTGTTTCCTCCCTTCTCCGAGTTCTTCTACGCCGTTCTCTGCCATTACAGGTTGAGGCCCTTCATCTCCATCCCAACTCCATTCTCCTTTTGTCGATTTTCGCCTACTACTACGAGGCGCATGTTGGGGTGATGCCGTCCGTGGCTTTGCTGCACCACTTCTTCATCCTCCTAATCACCGACGGTCATACCTTGGCATGCGCTGGCTTTGTTGCGTACTCCAAGGCCAACACAATCTCAAAGACCGGGAAGAGGGTTGACGGCTTCTAGAGCAAGTGGGTCATGATGGATGCCAGATGCATCCAGTCTCGGTTGGTGTTGCCATTGGAGCAGCCCCTGCCCGACGAGGGGTGGTCCCGCACGAAGCTCGATGACAGATGGGCGAAGTTGGTGCTGGAGAAGATGAACGCCGACTTGAGGCCGGGCAACATGAAGGCAACAAAGCTGAAAGGGTCCACGCTCCTAAGGGAGTTTCTGACGCAGCGGGTGGCTCCACTTTAGGCGCACTCACGCCCATTGTGGACGCTTGGGGGCGCGAACGATGATCTTCGCTTGAACTCGGCAGCCCTAGCCGACGAGGATCTGGTCGCAGCTTTCCGCCTCTTGGTTGGAGATGACGTGGAAGGTCTAGAGGGCGCCCCTGCCCCCTGTTCCTTCACGACAACTGGCAACAGGTGGTGGACGCCATGCCCACCTTTGATGGGCGCGGTCTGGTGCTGGCGGTGCCTCCTGAGGGCCAGGGGGTGACAGTTCCAGTGGAGGTATCTTCTGATGATTCCCGCGAGGGAGGAGAGGAAGACGAAGAAGAAGAGGAGCGTGACTCAGAGGCGACTGTTGAGGGGATAGGGGAGACTTCCCCCCGGCGCAGGGCCAACATCCTCCGCACCGTGCCGGATGACGACGAGGCCAATGCCATGCGAGAGGAGGAGGACCCGCCCGTGATCCCGAAGAAGGACAGGTCGGCGCTGATCTCTCAAGGGGCTACTCCGGCTCAGGCACCGCCCGAGGCCGGCTTCAGCCCTTCTGGTACGCCTTCTTCCGCTCCTGGACCCCTCGAGGCTTCCCCCCGGACCAAGAGGCTTACGGGCTTTATGCTTGGCAAGAGGTCGGCGGCCTATGCCGCGATTGACCAGTAAGTTCTCAAACTCCGTCTTATTCTCACTTTTGCTGCCGAGGCTTGACGTTCTCCGTCACTTGGTTAGGCCACCGCTTGCGGCGAAGAAGAAGGGGGACACGGTGGCTCTGCCTGGATCATGCACCTCCCCTTCCCAATCGTCCTCGCGAGGCCCAGGGAAGTGCTCTGGCATGGTGCAGCCCCCGTGGCCCCGCTAACTCTGGAGGTGCTGGTGCCTGATGCTGTTGCTAAGGCGGACATGACTCAGGAGCTCCCAGTCACCCAAGTCATGATCACGCTACCGCCTCCTCCTCCTGCACCACTGGTTCCGGATTCCTCTACCCCCTCCATCGTCTTGGACCGTGCCCTTACCAAGATGGGCTAGCTGCAAGAAGACCTCCAGGGCACCAACTCCCGCCTGGTGGCCGGGCGCCTAGAGCTGATCTCTGGCTCGGTTCATTCTGACGCCTCTGTCCGGGTGGCGCTGAGACGGGCTGCGGCCTCTTCTGAGGAGGAGAAGCAAGCCGCCACCCAGGCCGCAGCCGCTCGCGATGCGGCGCTGAAGGATGCCACGGTCGCCCAGGACCGTTACAAGGCGCTGGAGGCCGAGCTACAGGCTTTGCATGACGAGCTCGCCAAAGAGGCTCACGACCGTCAGGCGAAGGAGGAGGAGATGAAGGCTCGGGAGGATGCCATCGGGGACCACGACACCGAGCTGGCCGCTGAACGCGGCCGACTGAAGACGCTGGAGCAGAAGTTGAAGACGGAGAGGGCCGAGCTAGACACCAAGGCGAAGGTCCTGGCTGAGGACCGCATGGCCTTCGCGGATCTTGAGGTGAGACCTCACAAGGCGCTGAAGACGTTGTACGATGGTGGCCTGGAGAAGCCGCTGGCTCGGGCCAAGGATGGCCCCGCCCAGCTGCTTCCCTTCTTGGTCGAAGCGCTTGAGGAAGTCATGACCGGCGTCGGCCCCATGGCCGAGGTTGAAGCTCGCGTACTTTCTTCTGCGGCGCTAACGCGCGTCTTCAGCCACGTTTACCTTCGCGGCCCTAGTGCTAACCTCGACGAGCTGCTGGAGCCCGTGGACGATGAGCGCCCTGCCGCTGCTGCTGAAGCCATGAAGGGCCGAGCGGAAGCCCTGCTGGCGAAGTTCTGCGCCTTTGCCACTGTGCCCAGGGCAGGTGCTACTGACTCCGTGGCCTCGGGAGGTGGAGCTGATGGAGGTAACACCACCACGGAGGCGGGGCTTCTGGCGAATGACGGTGTTGCCCAAGGGTGATCTTCTCACGGCTTCTTTTCTCTTTTAATTCCTGCAATATGCACCGTGCCTCGTGGAGGCGTTTAAACTTGCATTTGGTATCGCGAAGACAATTATGGTTCGTAATATTTGCTTTTGGATTTGCTTCGAGATTTTGCGGTTTTCCTTCCTATTTTCTTTGTGTTCTACATCGGCAGGGCCCAGCCCCGCGCATACCTCAACCGCCGTTAGCCCCGACCGGATCACCAGGACGGAACCAAGGAGTGAGGGGCTACGTGACAAGTTAGGCTCCTGAGTCGCGCTGCTCAGGAGTCCCGCTTGACGTGTGAACAAAAAATAGGGAGGGAGTGTAGGGGTGGATCTGGCGTTCTACGTTGGCAGGGCCCGGCCCCGTGCATACCTCAACCGCCATTAGCCTTGTGGAACTAAGGAGTGAGGGGCTACATGACCAGTTAGGCTCCTGAGTCGCGATGCTCAGGTGTCCCCCTTGACGTTCAAACAGTCTTCATATCTTGGCTCCGCACGGGGAGGGCCGCGTGACGACCAGGTCCGAGGGACCTGGCTAGGTGGCGTGTTCTCGGGCATGACCCGGGCGCAGCCCCCATGTCCAGCCCCCTCGCGTGGCGCTCCCGAGGGGAGGCGTTGCGATGAGGACAGACACTGAGTTGTGGGCTCCCTGAGCTTGATACGGCCGTGGGCTGCCCTCAGTTGTTTATCACCAGCGGCGGAGCATAGTGCTTCTCTACGTGTACAGGCATAGCCGCTCCTCGGCAGTGTCGCCAGCCAACGCGGATCATGGTGCTTCCATTGGTACGTGGGAGGGGGGGCCCCCTCCGTCAGGAGCCCCTGGGGCGTGTACAGCCCCGCCCTGACATGTGGCTTGCACGGCAGGGCTAGACGAGGTGTATCTGGGCACTCGTGAGCCAGTGCGGGACTCACGAGGGACTACCTCAAGGCAGGTTGCGCCTAGTCTTGAGCCTTGGACGGCTATGTGTTCCTACGAGATGGTTAGATACAAATGCTCTACGTCCTAAGGTCCCGGCCCTCGAGAGAGCTCAGCCGCCGCTGGTATGCCAGGCCGCGATGTCGTGGACAAGGCCAGGGGGTGAGGGCTGGAAGCCAGTAGGAGCTCGTGAGTCGCGATGCTCAGGAGCCCCCCTTTTAACATGAAAGCAATTTGCATGATGGAAAGAAGGCCCGTGGTAGGCGGCAGATGATAATCATAGACAGGTTAAGCATGAAAGGCAAAACAACTTGGATAAATGTAGAAGGGATACATGCCACTCGGTCAGGCCCGAGCAGCTTGGGGATGATGCAGCCCGAGGGGCGCCACCAGCAAGCTAAACTAAAGACATAACCAAAAGGGATACATGCTGCAGGGACAGACCCACGCGACCTGGGAATGATGCAGCCCTGAGGGCGCTCCCAGCTAAAATGAACTCGAAAGATGTCACCTGGTACCATTGTAGAGGGGGGTGTTGGAGTAGCTGAAGATGCGCGGTGAAGAGACCGACCCTCACGAGCCACCGGAGCCCTGAGCCTCGGGAGGCTCTGTGGGTCCAGGCGGTTCCTCGAGGACCATCTCCATCTCCGCCAGGACCGCGTGGTGCTTGGCCTCCTGAGCTGCCAGAATGCTCTGCAGATGGTGCTGGTGAGTAGCAACCGCATTCGGCAGGCGGAAAGGCATGCAAACATAGTTGTGCGCCGGTCCCTCGCAACGTCCCACACGCGAGGGCCAGAGGAGCTCCTGAAACGCGGCTCGTTGAGCCCTGGGAAGTCGATGCAGACGCGCAGCCCACCATCCTCGCTTGGATGGCGGGCTACGCCGGCCAAACGGCGATCGCCGCGAATGACTCTTGATTCCTGAAGCTCCTAAGTAGCCTTGGTGATGAACTCCTGAGGGTTGGGCCTTCCTCCCCCCATGCCTTACTGAGGGAAACAAATGAAGATACTTGAGGGGATTTAGATACATGAGAACAAAGAGATCATGAGCTGACTAAAGATTATACTTGAACGATCCACCGGTGAGATTTGGAGAACAAGAGCTGAAGGCTGAGAATGAGTAATTATGACATGATGGCCTTCAGAGGAAAGGAATGAAAACAAATCATGAAATGCTCCGGATGGAAAGAAAAGAAATGTCACAATCAATAATAGTTATGAGGATGGCATGAAGCTAGAACCATGAATCTCTAGAAGAACAGGTAAGGATTTAAGAGGAACTCTTCTTCAGTCTTCAAAATCCGAGAATGACGACGATAAACACCACCATGAATTGTTGAGACACTCCAGAATGAAAATTAGAAAGGTTGAACCAACGACGAAAGAATTTGAAAGATCTTGGAGAAAGACATTTGACTGATGATAATTCATTCTTACATCAAACTTTGAAATGAATTTGGGAATAGCTCCAGGAAAATTAGGAGATTCTGGTAAGATCCTAGAAAACACCAGTGGGTTAGGGCCCACTCAAGAGAAAACACCGTTGAATCTTAAGGAGAGATTGCACCGGTTGATTTAGATGGCTTGAACAAGATATCAACCTCGAAATAACTTGAACGGATTGAGAATGGAAACACGAATCTTCCTGAGAAAATCTTAAGCACTCCGAAACAAATGAATTACAAGAAGTGAAAGATTACGAGGTGCACTGGCATGGGAAACCATTTGAAACAGGGAAATGGTATGATCGACAAAGTTTGAATTGAATCCACCGGAGAAGAAAAGAGAACGAAGAATAATAAACTTGAAGCTCCGTTAGTATCTTCCTGAGAATCACCGGATAAGAACATTGACGGAAAAGAATGGAGAGACTTCCCATCAATAAAATGGATACCCACTTAAGAAATCTGAGTCCTTGAATAAAAGGGTGGGAGGGCAGGAAAACAAAGGCTACTTGGGCAGATGGAATGGACACCGTTGAGAAAACTTAGAATTGATCTCGCGAATGTTGAAATGGTCGGATCCACTTGAAGAAAAGCACACTAGTTGGAAAATAATTAACATAACAACCTCAGTGATCAAGAAGGATTAGCACTCCCATAGAAATATGAGAACGCCATTTAGGGAAGGTATGGAATCAACACTTGACTTCGAAGCAACTCGAATACCACAAATAAAACAAAACAAAAAATTCGGCTTGCAGAATAAGCTGGAACAAATACATATCATAGAGATTTACCCAATCACATATCATGCATTTGCCGGAAAGATATTCTAAGAGCTACTTGAATTCCCACCGATAAACTCCCGAAACTTTCTGGTTATGCAATCTGGTGTTGGGGATATAGGGGAAGCAATATATATCTCACCCAAAACTAACAATCCCTACATCTAGTTCTATCCATCTGTCAACACATAACCAAGAAAACTCCGGAAATCTTGTACCTCAACCTTTGAAAAGCATCCGTTATACGAGGTATGGCAATACTACCGAACTCCCCAGTACTAGGTGGCGTCGAGGTTATCTTCCCACTAGGTGCATAAAAGAGATTTTCGATGTCGGAAAAACTCAAGTATTCCAGAACTGCAACGATAAAATTGTGACGACAACACCTCGGAGCTCAACTCCCCGAGACACTGCCACAACCCCTAAATGTCAGGAGGCACCAAGAACAATGTTCTCGTCACAAAACTATCGGAACAATTCCAAGATACCCGCGTGATCCTAAAAAAATTAGTGAAATTGAGGAGAAGAAAGACAAAACATCTACGTCAGGAGGCCTCACCAGAGCGACGAAGGGACTGATGAGTAAAAAGAATCCTACTCTCTGATATATATAATCCGAAGACTCAAAACATTTGTTCTAGACTCAACAACGTCAGCAATTCGATCAACCAGGGGGCTCCTAAGTCGGGGATGGCTCTGATTACCATCTTGTAACACCCACAATGCGGCTATATCTCCCTCGTGTCGAAGCACGACTTAGAGGCATAACCGCATTGTGGTTTTGTCGCAAGAAGGGTCATCTTCACACAATCCCATGTAATGAACAAGAAAGGGATAAAGAGTTGGCTTGCAAACGCCACTTCAGACAATGAACATATAATTCATACATCATTCAGAGCACACACATAGTCAGACTACGGATGAAGCTAAAAGAAAAGAAGATAACCCAACTGCTAGATCCCCGATCGTCCCAACTGGGCTCCACTACTAATCAACATGAAACGAAACATAGAAACGACCAAGATCTTCGTTGAGCTCCCATCTGAGCTCGGTTGCATCACCTGCACTGGTATCATCGGCACCTGCAACTATTGTGATAGTATCTGGTGAGTCATGAGGACTCAACAATCTCAAAACCCGCGAGATCAAGACTATTTAAGCTTATGGGTAGGAAGTGGTAATGAGGTGGAGTTGCAGCAAGCACTAAGAAAATATGGTGGCTAACATACGCAAATAAGAGCGAGAAGAGAAGCAACGGAACGGTTGAGATGCTAGAAGTGATAAAGAAGTGATCCTGAAACTGCTTACGCACAATCATAACACCAATACCGTGTTCACTTCCCGGACTCCGCTGAAAAGAGACCATCACGGCTACACACGCGGTTGATGCATTTTAATTAAGTCAAGTGTCAAGTTCTCTAAAACCGGATATTAATAACTTCCCATCTGCCACATAACCTAGGGCACGGCTCTCGAAAGTTTATACCCTGCAGGGGTGTCCCAACTTATCCCATCACAAGCTCTCACGATCAGTGAAGGATATTCCTTCTCCCAGGAAGACCCGATCAGTCTCGGAATCCCGGTTACAAGACATTTCGACAATGGTAAAACAAGACCAGTAAGACCGCCCGACTGTGCCGACAAATCCCGATAGGAGCTGCACATATCTCGTTCTCAGGGAACACCGGATGAACACTACGTACAGCTAAAACCACCCCTCAAGTTTCCCCGAGGTGGCGCTGCAAGTGGCTCTAGTCGGGCCAACACTTAGAGAAGCACTGGCCCGGGGGGGGGGGGGGTTAAAATAAAGATGACCCTCGCGGCTGCAGACCCCAAGGGAGGGTTATAGGTTGTTAGGCAAATGGAAAACCAATGTTGGGCCTTGCTGGAGCAGTTTTATTCAAGACGAACTATCAAGGGTTCCCATAAACCCGGCCGCGTGAGGAAGGCAAAATCAAGGAACATAACACCGGTATGACGGAAACTAAGGCGGCAAGAGTGGAACAAAACACCAGGCATAAGGCCAAGCCTTCCACCCTTTACCAAATATATAGATGCATTAATTAACATAAGAGATATTGTGATATCTGATACGTCTCCAACGTATCTATAAGTTTTGGTTGTTCCATGCTCTTATATTTCCCCTTTTGGATGTTTATGGGATTTATTTTACACATTTATATCATTTTTGGGACTAACCTACTAACCGGAGGCCCAGCCCGTATTGCTATTTTTTTTGCCTATTTCAGTATTTCAAAGAAAAGGAATATCAAACGGAGTCCAAACGGAATGAAACCTTTGGGAGCGTGATTTTTGGAACGAACGTGATCCGAGAACTTGGAGTGCAAGTCAAGAAGCTTGCGAGTAGGCCAGGAGACAGGAGGGCGCACCCACTCCCTCTGGGCGCGCCCCTATCTCTTGGGCCCCACAGGCGGCCACCGACGTACTTCTTCCTCCTATATATACCTACGTACCCCGAAAACATCTAGCTAACCAACGAAACACAATTTCCACCACCGTAACCTTTGGTATCAATGAGATCCCATCTTGGAGCCTTCGCCGGCGCTCCACCGGAGGGGGAATCGATCATGGAGGGCTTCTACATCAACACCATAGCCCCTCCAATGAGTTGTGAGTAGTTTACCACAGACCTTCGGGTCCATAGTTATTAGCTAGATGGCTTCTTCTCTCTTTTTGGATCTCAATACAATGTTCTCCCCCTCTCTTGTGGAGATCTATTCGATGTAAACTCTTTTTGCGGTGTGTTTGTCGAGATCTGATGAATTGTGGGTTTATGATCAAGTTTATCTATGAGAAATATTTGAATCTCCTCTGAATTCTTTTATGTATGATTGAGTTATCTTTGCAAGTCTCTTCGAATTATCAGTTTGGTTTGGCCTACTAGATTGATCTTTCTTGCCATGGGAGAAGTGCTTAGCTTTGGGTTCAAGCTTGCGGTGTCCTTTCCCAATGATAGCAGGGGCAGCAAGGCACGTATTGTGTTGTTGCCATCGAGGCTAAAAAGATGGGGTTTATATAATATTGCTTGAGTTTATCCCTCGACATCATGTCATCTTTCTTAACACGTTACTCTGTTCTTTATGAACTTAATACTCTAGATGCAGGCAGGAGTCGGTCGATGTGTGGAGTAATAGTAGTAGATGCAGGCAGGAGTCGGTCTACTTGTTGCGGGCGTGATGCCTATATACATGATCATGCCTAGATAATCTCATAATTATTCGCTTTTCTATCAATTGCTCGACAGTAATTTGTTCACCCACCGTAATACTTATGCTATCTTGAGAGAAGCCACTAGTGAAACCTATGGCCCCCGGGTCTATCTTTTATCATATAAGATTTCAATCTACTTTTATTTGCATCTTTACTTTTTGCATCTATATTATAAAATACCAAAGATATATTTATCTTATCATATTATCTCTATCAGATCTCACTTTCGAAGGTGGTCGTGAAGGGATTGAAAACCCCTTTATTGCGTTGGTTGCGAGTTCTTTGTTTGTTTGTGTAGGTGCGTGGGACTTTTGAGGAGCCTCCTACTGGATTGATACCTTGGTTCTCAAACACTGAGGGAAATACTTATGCTACTATTGCTACATCACCCTTTCCTCTTCAAGGAAAACCAACGCAAGCTCAAGACGTTGCAAGAAGGATTTCTGGCGCCATTGCCGGGGAGGTCTTCGCTCAAGTCAAGACATACCAAGTACCCATCACAAACTCATCTCCCTCGCATTTACATTATTTGCCATTTGCCTCTCATTTTCCTCTCCCCCACTTCACCCTTGCCATTTTATTCACCCTCTCTTTCCCAATCTTCGCTCTCTCTTTCGCTTGCCTTTTTCTGTTTGCTTGTGTGTTGGATTACTTGTTGCCATGGCGCAAGATAATACCAAATTGTGTGATTTCTCCAATACCAATAATAATGATTTCCTTAGTACTCCGATTGCTCCTCTTAATGATGTTGAGTCTTGTGAAATCAATACCGCTTTGCTGAATCTTATGAAAGATCAATTCGCCGGCCTTCCTAGTGAAGATGCCGCTACTCAACTAAACAACTTTGTTGATTTGTGTGATATGCAAAACAAGAAAGATATGGATAGTGATATTGTTAAATTGAAGTTATTTCCATTTTCACTTAGAGATATGCTAAAGTTTGGTTTTCGTCTTTGCCTAAAAATAGTATTGATTCTTGGAACAAGTGCAAAGATGCTTTTATCTCTAAGTATTTTCCTCCCGCTAAGATTATCACTCTTAGGAACTATATTATGAATTTTAAACAACTTGATCATGAGCATGTTGCCCAATCTTGGGAAAGAATGAAATTGATGATTCGCAATTGCCCTACTCATGGTTTGAATTTATGGATGATCATACAAAAATTTTATGCCGGTTTGAACTTTGCTTCTAGAAATCTTTTAGATTCGGCCGCGGGAGGCACGTTTATGGAAATCACGTTAGGAGATGCTACAAAACTTCTTGATAATATTATGGCTAATTATTCTCAATGGCACACCGAAAGATCTTCTAGTAAAAAAGTGCATGCTATAGAAGAAATCAATATTTTGAGTGGAAAGATGGATGAACTTATGAAGTTGTTTGCTACTAAAAATACTCCTCTTGATCCCAATGATATGCCTTTGTCTACTTTGATTGAGAATAATAATGAATCTATGGATGTGAATTTTGTTGGTAGGAATAGTTTCGGTAACAATGCTTATAGAGGAAACTTTAATTCTGGACCGTTCCCTAGCAATTCCTCTAATAATTATGGAAATTCCTACAATAATTCTGATGGTAATTTTAATAAGATGCCCTCTGATTTTGAGAATAGTGTGAAAGAATTTATGATTTCTCAAAAGAATTTTAATGCCTTGCTTGAAGAAAAATTGCTCAAAGTTGATGATTTGGCTAGGAACGTTGATAGACTTTCGCTTGATGTTGATTCTCTTAAACGTAGATCTATTCTCCTAAGCATGATATCAATGAGTCTCTCAAAGCAATGAGAATTTTCATTGATGAGTGCAAGGAAAGAACCGCTAGATTGCGTGCTAAGAAAGATTGCTTTGTAAAGGCGTGTTCTTCTAGTTTCAATCAAAATAATGATGAAGATCTTAAAGTTATTGATGTGTCTCCTATTAGATCTTTGTTTTGCAATATGAATCTTGATAATAATGGGACTGGAGATGAGTCAACTTTAGTTAGAAGGCGTCCCAATAATTCGGAGTTTTTAGATCTTGATGCTAAATTTGGTAAAAGTGGGATTGGAGAGATCATGACTTTAAATAGTATTGAACCCACTATCTTGGATTTCAAGGAATTTGATTGTTATAATTGTTCTTTAGAAGGTTGTATTTCCTTGTTGCAATCCGTTGTTAATTCTCCTCATGCTTATAGTCAAAATAAAGCTTTTACCAAACATATCGTTGATGCCTTGATGCAATCTTATGATGAAAAATTCAATTTGGAAGTTTCTATACCTATAAAAATTAATGATGAGTGGTAACCTACTATAAAGATAAGAATTAAAGATCATGAGTGTTTTGCTTTATGTGATTTGGGTGCTAGTGTTTCCACGATTCCGAAAACTTTATGTGATATTCTAGGTTTCCATGATCTTGATGATTGCCCTTTAAATTTGCACCTTCCGGATTCCACCATTAAAAAGCCTATGGGAAGAATCAATGATGTTCCCAATGTTTCAAATAGAATTTCGTGCCCGTAGATTTTATCGCTCTTGATATAGATTGCAATCTTTCTTGCCCTATTATTCTTTGTAGACCTTTCCTTAGAACGATTGGTGCGATTATTGATATGAAGGAAGGGAATATTAGATTCCAATTTCCATTAAGGAAAGGCATGGAGCACTTTCCAAGAAAGAAAGTCAAATTACCTTATGAATCTATCATGCGAGCTACTTATGAATTGAGTGCCAAAGATTGCACTACTTAGATCTATCTTCTCTTTTATGCCTAGCTAGGGGCATTAAACGATAGCGCTAGTTGGGAGGCAACCAAATTTTATTTGTGTTTTTTGTTTTTTTATTGTTTAGTAATAAATTTTGCATCTACCTTCTGTTTATATGTGTTTTTATCTATTAATTAGTGTGTGTGCCAAGTAGAACCTATAGGATAACCTATGATGATAGTTGATTTGATTCTGCTGAAAAACAGAAACTTTGCACGCACGAAATTAGTTTTGTTAAATCACAGAAACGTGATATTGCATTGATTCTTTTTGCTTCGGATCAATAGACAAATGTTCCAGGACTTCCTATTTTGGTAGGAGTTTTAGAGTTCTAGAAGTTTGCGTTAGTTATAGATTGCTACAGACTGTTCTGTTTTTGACAGATTCTATTTTTCGTGTGTTGTTTGCTTATTTTGATGCATCTATGGCTAGTAAAATAGTTTATAAACCATAGAGAAGTTGGAATACAGTAGGTTTAACACCAAAGTAAATAAATAATGAGTTCATTACAGTAAATTATGTGGTGGGTTTTTTTCTTCCACTAACGGAGCTTATAAGATTTCCTGTTGAGTTTTGTGTTGTGAAGTTTTCAAGTTTTGGGTAAAGTTTTGATGGACTATGGAATAAGGAGTGGCAAGAGCTAAGATTGGGGATGCCTATGGCACCCGAAGATATTCAAGCATAGCCAAATGCCAAAGCTTGGGGATGCCCCGGGAAGGCATCCCCTCTTTCATCTTCGTTCATTGGTAACTGTACTTGGAGCTATATTTTTATTCGCCACATGATATGTGTTTTGCTTGGAGCGTCGTGTATTATATTAGTCTTTGCTTTTTAGTTTACCACAATCATCCTTGCTGTACACACCTTTTGGGAAAAGCCCACTTGATTAGAATTTGCTAGAATACTCTATGTGCTTCACTTATATCTTTTGAGTTTGATAGTTTTTGCTCTAGTGCTTCATTTATATCTTTTAGAGCACGGTGGTGGCTTAATTTTGAAGAAATTGCTAGTATCTCATGCTTCACTTGTATTATTTTGAGAGTCTTTTAGAAAAGCATGGTATTTGCTTTGGTTACAAATTTGGTCCTAGAATGATGAGCATCCAAGTTGGGTATAATAAAAACTATCATAGGAAGTGAATTGGATGTTATGATCAATTTGATGCTTGATAATTGTTTTGAGATATAAAGGTAGTAATGTTAGGGTCATGCTAGTGGGTAATTATGAAATTGAGAAATAGTTGTGTTGAAGTTGGCAACTCCCGTAGCATGCACGTATGGTAAAAGTTGTGTGACAAATTTGTTGCATGAGGTGCTATTTTAATTGCCTTCCTTATGAGTGGAGGTCGGGATCGCGCGATGGTTAACTCCTACCAACCCTTCCCCTAGGAGCATGCGTAGTAGTACTTTGCTTCGAGGGCAAGTAGACTTTTGCAATAAGTATATGAGTTCTTTATGACTAATGTGAGTCCATGGATATACGCACACTCATCCTTCCACTTTGCTAGCCTCTATTATACCACGCAACTTTCGCTGGTATCATGCACCCATTATTTACCTTCCTCAAAACAGCAACCATACCTACCTATTATGGCATTTCCATAGCCATTCCGAGATATATTGCCATGCAACTTTCCACCGTTCCATTTATTATGACACGTTCCATCACTGTCATATTGATCTTTGCATGATCATGTAGTTGACATCGTATTTGTGGCAAGGCCACCTTCATAATTTTCATACATGTCGCTCTTGATTCATTGCATATACCGGTACACTGCCGGAGGCATTCATATTGAGTCATATCTTGTTCTAGCTTTGAGTTGTAATTCTTGAGTTGTAAATCAATAAAAGTGTGATGATCTTCACTATTAGAGCATTGTCTCAGTGAGGGAAGGATGATGAAGACTATGATTCCCCCACAAGTCGGGATGAGACTTCGGGCTTTAAAAGAAAAAAAGAACAAAAAGAGAAAGGCCAAAAAAGGCCAAAGAAAAAAAAGAATGAAAACATATAAATAAAATGAGAGAAAAAGAGAGAAGGGACAATGCTACTATCTCTTTTTCCACACTTGTGCTTCAAAGTAGCACCATGATCTTCATGATAGAGAGTCTCCTATGTTGTCAGTTTCATATACTAAGTGGGAATTTTTCATTATAGAACTTGGCTTGTATATTCCAATGATGGACTTCCTCAAAATGCCCTAGGTCTTCATGAGCAAGCAAGTTGGATGCACACCCACTTAGTTTCTTTTGTTGCGCTTTCATATATTTATAGCTCTAGTGCATCCGTTGCATGGCAATCCCTACTCACTCACATTGATATCTATTAGTGGGCATCTCCATAGCCCGTTGATACGCCTAGTTGATGTGAGACTATCTTCTCCCTCTTTTTGTCCTCACAACCAGCACCATTTACCACCATAGTGCTTTGTCCATGGCTTGCGCTCTTGTATTGCGTAAGAGTTGAAAAAGCTGAAGCACGTTAAAAAGTATGAACCAATTGCTTGCTGAAGCCGAGGTTGTGCATGATGGGAGTATTTTGTGTAATGAAAATGAAGCATGGCCTAACTGTATGATTTTGTAGGGATAAGCTTTCTTTGGCTATGCTATTTTGATAGGACATGATTATTTGTTAGTATGCTTCGAAGCATTATTATTTTTATGTTTTATAAGCTTTTATCTTGAATCATTTGGATCTGAACATTCATGCCACAATAAAGAAAATTACTTTGAGAATTATGCTAGGTAGCATTCCACATCAAAAATTCTGTTTTTATCATTTACCTACTCAAGGACGAGCAGGAATTAAGCTTGGGGATGCTTGATACGTCTCCAACGTATCTATAATTTTTTATTGTTCATGCTATTATATTACCCCTTTTGGATGTTTACGGGCTTTATTTTACACATTTATATCATTTTTGGGACTAACCTACTAACCGGAGGCCTAGCCCATATTGCTATTTTTTTCCTATTTCAGTATTTCGAAGATAACGAAATCAAACGGAGTCCAAACGGAATGAAACCTTCGGGATCGTGATTTTTGGAACGAACATGATCCGGAGAACTTGGAGTGCAAGTCAAGAAGCTTGCGAGGCGACAAGGAGACAGGAGGGCGCGCCCACCCCCTCTGGGCGCGCCCCTATCTCCTGGGCCCCACAGGTGGCCACCGGCGTACTTCTTCCTACTATATATACCTACGTACCCCGAAAACATCCAGGGAGCCAACGAAACACAATTTCAACTACCGTAACCTTCTGTATCCGCGAGATCCCATCTTGGAGCCTTCGCCGGCGCTCCGCCGGAGGGGGAATCGATGACGAAGGGCTTCTACATCAACACCATAGCCCCTCCGGTGAGTTGTGAGTAGTTTACCATAGACCTTCGGGTCCATAGTTATTAGCTAGATGGCTTCTTCTCTCTTTTTGGACCTCAATACAATGTTCTCCCCCTCTCTTGTGGAGATCTATTTGATGTAAACTCTTTTTGCGGTGTGTTTGTCGAGATCCGATGAATTGTGGGTTTATGATCAAGTTTATCTATGAGAAATATTTGAATCTCCTCTGAATTCTTTTATGTATGATTGAGTTATCTTTGCAAGTCTCTTCGAATTATCAGTTTGGTTTGGCCTACTAGATTGATCTTTCTTGCCATGGGAGAAGTGCTTAGCTTTGGGTTCAATCTTATGTGTCCTTTCCCAGTGGATGTTAGGGCAGCAAGGCACGTATTGTATTATTGCCATCGAGGATAAAAAGATGGGGTTTATATCATATTGCTTGAGTTTATCCCTCTACGTCATGTCATCTTTCTTAATGCCTTACTCTGTTCTTATGAACTTAATACTCTAGATGTAGGCAGGAGTCGGTCGATGTGTGGAGTAATAGTAGTAGATGCAGGCATGAGTCGGTCTACTTGTTGCGGACGTGATGCTTATATACATGATCATGCCTAGATAATCTCATAATTATTCGCTTTTCTATCAATTGGTCGACAGTAATTTGTTCACCCACCATAATACTTATGCTATCTTGAGAGAAGCCACTAGTGAAACCTGTGGCCCTCGGGTCTATCTTTTATCATATAAGCTTTCAATCTACTTTTATTTGCATCTTTACTTTTTGCATCTATATTATAAAATACCAAAAATATATTTATCTTATCATATTATCTCTATCAGATCTCACTTTCGCAAGTGGCCGTGAAGGGACTGACAACCCATTTATTGCGTTGGTTGTGAGTTCTTTGTTTGTTTGTGTAGGTGCGTGGGACTTTTGAGGAGCCTCCTATTGGATTGATACCTTGGTTCTCAAAAACTGAGGGAAATACTTACGGTACTATTGCTGCATCACCCTTTCCTCTTCAAGAAACCAACGCAAGCTCAAGACGTAGCAATATCCCAACATAACCATGTTCCAACATGGAGCAATCTTCAACTTCACCTGCAACTAGCAATGCTATGAGGGGCTGAGCAAAAGCGGTAACATAGCCAAACAAAAGTTTGCTAGGAAGGTGGGTTAGAGGCTTGACATGGCAATATGGGAGGTATTGTATACAAGTGATAGGTAGCGCAGCATAGCAATAGAACAAAGAAACTAGCAAGCAAAGATAGAAGTGATATCGAGGGTAATGGTCATCTTTCCTGAGATCCCGCAAGGAAGAAGAATGAGTCCATGAAGTAGATGAACCAACGTAGTCGAACAAATCCTCACAATTCCGAAACGAAACCGAGGCTAACGAGAGAAGCAAATCGGAAAGAAGCAAACAACATGGTAAACAACCATCACATAAGCATGGCACGATGCACAACCAAGTATGATGCATGTCCGGTTTAATGAGGCATGACATGGCAAAGTGCAACAAACAATACTACAACTTAAGTGGAGCTCAATATGCAACGAGTTGCATATTGACATGGTAGAGCACCACAATCAATTAATTAGTTTGCTCTCATTTATGTACCCAACAACATTAAATGTTATTAAACATAGCAAGGGGTGAAGCATAATAAAATTACCTAGCTAGGCAAGTATAAATGAGGGCGAAAACAACAAACAACAATTCCGGAAAATCCTCATATGCATATTATGAATTTGGTACTGCTCTGCCATATACACAATATTAATGTTGTTAAACATGCAAAAGTAATGCCACCATGTTAAACTATGCATTATTCGACCCCAATTACATATAAAGTTTATTAAAATTGGAGCCACGGTTATTTAGTTATGAAATAAATCATTTTAACATGGCATTTAAGGAAATTTAAACAAACAACATTTTAAACATTTTAACATGGACGAAAGTGGCATATTATGAAACTAGATGAAAAACTAAGCATTTTACATATATAAATCATTTACATATGATGCACGGTTTGTGAGTTACTAAATGTATGAAGCATGAGGGTTTTTCTGTAAAACAACACTCTCTGGAAAAATAGCTAAAATCGCAGACATGGAAAAAAAAACTACATCGGGCCGTATCTGACTGGCCCGATGGGAGCATGGGCGCTGGAGGCTCACCCAGCTGGGCCGGGCCCAGGGCGGTGGGAAGGTGTGGGCTGGGGCGGAGTCAACGGGTGAAGGGGAGGCGGCCCAGGTGCGTGCTTCTGTGGACGAAGAAGGCAGCAGTGGGACTTGGCGAAGGCGCGGTCAACGGAAGTAGGGCAGCAGCTGACGCGGTCGTCTCGTCTCTTCTCCAACAAAACAGAGGAGCGGTGCGGCGAGGGATTCGGGGACGAGCTCACTCTGGCGAGGGACTCGACGCAGGGAGGCCCGGCAGCGGGCACCCGAGGTGGTTGCGAGCTCGGGCATGGAATGGATCGATGGGAAGGTGGAGGCTGGTTGGTGGGTGGAGGAAAACGTGGAGAAGGGGGATCCCGAGGGGATTTGGTGGAGTGGTGGCGGCGATGAGATGGATGGGACAGCCTGCCTAAAATCTAGGGTTAGGCTGCTTATATAGCAGGTGGGGGCTAACTCGGTCCGTCCGATCGTAATCGGGCGGTCAAGAATAAATAGGTAGGGATTTGAAATAAGAAAACAGAGATGTTTTATAGATGTTTGGGGATGATCTGAACCCATCGGTAATGAAAGCCTGGGTCGGGTTCGGGAAAGTTTTCGGACACACTAAAGAGGGGGTCGGTGGTTGTAGAGAGGTTAGGTGGTTTTAGGAAAACAATGTCGATGCAATGCGCATGATGCTACGAGATGAGATGCATGACATGAACAAAATGCAAAACAAAAGACAAAAACCCAACCACAAAGGAAATAATATATCACATAGCCGGAAATGGCAAGAGTTGGAGTTACAAATATGGAAAGTTACATCCGGGGTGTTACAACACTCCACCACTATAAGAGGATCGCGTCCCGAGATCTAGGATGGCACCGGAGAGAAGCGGAAGAGGAAGAGAAGAGGTAAAACTAAGTTGCTTCTTCGACCAATGAGTGAAACCAAAGAACCTTGAGAGGTTGAAAAGTTGAAAGAGAGAACACAACAGAGTTGAACACAATTGAGAGCACTGCGGTAGAGAATAGAAAGAAGGAACACCATGTGAATCTTGGAGGCTGCAAAGCTATGAATGACAAGTACAATGGACAAGAAGGAATTGGAACCACTCTGGATGAACGAGATAAACAAGGAACAAGGAAGATCAAATTCGGACAACACTCCGGTTGAAAGGGGAAGGAAAATGATAAGATGGAAATAGCTTGAAAATAGGACGCAACATTCCGGTTAGATGGGTAAGCAAGAAGAGAACATGATCTTGAAAAAACGATATGATGGGTGAAGAGAGCAATATCACAATGCCACGGGAAGAAATAATAGAAGATAGATCATTGGAACAAAAGAATGGGGAAGAAAATGGCAACTTCTGCCACAAATGAGCTTGGAAAGCACCCTTCCTAGAAGGTTATAACTGAGTTGTTGGAAAACCAACAACGAAACGAAGCTTGTAGTGAGCTTATGGAAAACTTCTCAAAATTGAGGCGAAATTCTGCCACTACAGAAACAAATAATATAATTGATAACACCAATGAGATGAAAAACTTCTTCCACCAAGATCATAGAGAGATAACTTGGACCATTGATAATCACCACAATAGCAACATTCCTTTGGGAAGGCTTTAGGTGAAATCTATACCAAGATAACTCCAACGAAGAGATTGATGGATTTAAAATACCTCATTCTTGACAACATATGAATCACGAAACATGAATGGAAATTGTCAAGAATGATATAACACCATCTCAAAAGATAAGGTAGGAGGAATTGCACTTGTTGAAGAATACTTGAACTCAAAACAAAACATGTGTTGAGCACCCTGTTTATTTTTGAGTAAAGCTTGGCAGATCATAACTTCAAGAGAAATCTTGAAGAACAATTGAAGAATGAAAAGAATCCTTGACAAACCACCATGTAGATCCTCCATGAAGAACTCCGGTAATAAAAGGATGATAAAAAAAGAGAAGTTGAAAACACAGGATGAAGCCTTGCGATGATTTAGATGGAGCTTCGCGACGAGATAATGCGGAAAACTTTTAACTCCGGAAAAGAAAAGATGAAGCATCTCGAACCGAGAAATGTGACATGATGAAGAACTCTGGAAAGAAGAAACTAGATCACTTGGATGAAACAATAATAAGAATTACATTATGCATATCCTTCACCAATTTAAATTGATGACAAGCAACGGATTTGGCATACTACTTATTCTCGTAGAAAGGATTAAGAGGGATATATGAAGGAAATATGCCCTAGAGGCAATAATAAAGTTATTATTTATTTCCTCATATCATGATAAATGTTTATTATTCATGCTAGAATTGTATTAACCGGAAACATGATACATGTGTGAATACATATACAAACATAACGTCACTAGTATGCCTCTACTTGACTAGCTCATTGATCAAAGATGGTTATGTTTCCTAACCATAGACATGTGTTGTCATTTGATTAATGGGATCACATCATTAGGAGAATGATGTGATTGCCATGACCCATTCCGTTAGCCTAGCACTTGATCGTTTAGTATATTGCTATTGCTTTCTTCATGACTTATACATGTTCCTGTAACTATGAGATTATGCAACTCCCGTTTAATCGAGTAACACTTTGGGTGCTACCAAACGTCACAACGTAACTGGATGATTATAAAGGAGTACTACAGGTGTCTCCAAAGGTACATGTTGGGTTGGCGTATTTCGAGATTAGTTTTTGTCACTCCGATTTTCGGAGAGGTATCTCTGGGCCCTCTCGGTAATGCACATCACTATAAGCCTTGCAAGCAATGTAGCTAATGAGTTAGTTACGGAATGATGCATTACGTAACGAGTAAAGTGACTTGCCGGTAATGAGATTGAACTATGTATTGGATACAGATGATCAAATCTCGGGTAAGTAACATACCGATGACAAAGGGAACAATGGATGTTGTTATGCGGTTTGACTGTCACACCCTGCATTTTGTAACATTTCATTTTCATTAATAAAGCAAGAAAATTTGGACCAACAAAAACTTTTTGCTTTATTTGGCTTTTATTTGGTGTTGATTTTCCCCATATGGTTTTCAAGTGCTCTTAATAGTCAACCACTCCACCTTCTATACTTCATCTCCTTACCCCAAGCTCCTGACCAATGACCATGCCATGTGTATAGTGCAATATAGAATTTTCTTACAAAAATAATTTGGCGAGAAAGTATTTTCTAAATTTAGTTTTCAAAACCCTGAATTAAGGATTGCACAGCAAGTACTTGATTAAGGGCAGAAAAAATCTTTACAAAAATATATTTGACTCCTATTAGATATAGGACACCCGAAACCACAAAAATATAATTTTAAAAGTTGTTTTACTATTTTATTTAAAAGCTTTTTCTTAAGGCCAGAAATGGTCTTTAATAGGGAAAAATTATTTTATTGTTTCAAAAATATTTGACAAAATTTAGGAAACTCATAGGACATATATTGTCCATATATAAGAGTTTCAACACATGGTCATGTTCAAAATATTGGTCAAATCCTCTAAAACCCTTTGGATATTTCAAGCTTTTGAAATATTTACAAAGGAAATATTCTCAAAAATTCCAGGAAAAATCTATCATGTCACATATGTCATATTAGATGATCTTGCCAAGTCTCATGACTTGGAGAACAAGAAGAACCTCATCGAACCCCTCAAAACTATTTCATCCATTCGAAGTTTGATCAACTTTACATTGCCAAGTATGTCCAAATGTTCTCAAACTTGGTGGACATGCTTCATTGGTCTAAGGATGCATCTGGACCAAATGGCACAGAGTTGGAGAAGAGGAAATCTTGGTCAAAGTGCCTTAAAACCCTCTCTGACCAGAATCAAATTTGAACAACTTTGTTCTACCAACTTCTTCTCCAAGACCCCAACTTTTGTGAGCATGTTCACATGACCAAATGAGGCCACTACACAAAGTGGTTCATCAAGGAGAAGTGTTATGCTCAACTAGATCTACTCAAGTCTATTTCTGCTCATTTCTAGGGTTTGCAAAAGTTGCATTGGCAACCTTGCCCAAATAACCTCCCAATTGGTGGATGGCTATATTTATATGAGTTATTTCACCTTGAGGATCCTCATGGCAATTGGAGTTCATTTGCTTGCTCAAAACTCTATCAAACACCTTCTGACATTTTGCTAAAATCACTGTTTTGACCCCTTTCACTATTCTTGGAGAGCTCCAATTTTTACCACAGCTCTTCCTAGTCCACTTTCACCTCCAGTAACAATGGCAAGCCCTAGTTCAATAATTGAGGGGTGAAACCCCCCTCTTTCTCTCTCTGGTCAACCCATTTTCACCTGTCTTCTTCCTCCCTCCTAACTCCACTGGCTTACCGGGGCATCCAATGCTTCCTCCTTCTTTACTACCCCCGCACTCTTCGACACAGTGGCGCGCCTGTAGGCGATATATGCCATGGCAGCCATATGGAGATGGGTAACCACTTGATGACGAAGTGGTGCACCGAGGCAAATGTGTGTGTTGTTTTCAAAACGGATTGGTCGGGGTTGCGACCGTTATTCCAACCTTACATGCGCGACCACTCTACCCTTATATGGGAAAGGGCATTGTTGAGTACCTAGACCGATACTAGCTTGGAGCCCGCATTACTAGTGACGGGGGAGAGTTGGTGCTCTCTCTTGGGACGGGGTCGTGCCAGGTAGGGCGGCCATGACTGTTTTCACGAGGCACCGGACACACCGTTGGTACCCGTGCTTGTGGTATGTGATGAATATGGGAGCGAGGCTCGCGACTTTATGATGTGGAATGTTTGGCACGGGGTTACTACCAATCGAGTGGACTCCATGTTAGTGTCGTCTAGGAAAGGTAGTGATCGGTGCTTACCGGGTACTTGAGGTACCGCATGGTCGTGGATGACACGGAAGTTCCCGGATCTAGTGGGTAAAGTGTGCAACCTCTGCAGAGTGTAAAACTATTCGAATAGCCGTGTCCACGGTCATGGACAGTTGGGTAACCGCTCTTGGGCTACGTCCACTTGTTTTCAAACCCGGTGTGTGTGAGATGATGATGTTGTCTTGGGTCAAGTCAAAAGAGTTGACACGATTGAGATGGGTTGGTGCCCACTCTGTTTATGATAAATGGGTTGGTGCCCATTCTATTTATGTTGATATCTGTGACCAGTCCTCATGGTTATTTGAACTCTCTTGATGCATGCTTTATAGGATGTTGAACATGTCATTGCACTCAAAACTAGCTTTATGCAAAACTTTACCTATGTCATGCATTACTGTACCTTGAACCAAATCATGGGTTGCTTGCGAGTACATTCAAAGTACTCATTGGCTTGCCACTGGTTATTTAAATGACCAGGCGTGGAAGAACCGGAGTTCGAAGAAGAGTTCTTTGGAGACGAACATGCGAACTAGGACGTTTCCCAGTCAGAATGCCTGTAGGGTTAAGGCAGATGGCATGGGTTCTACTTATCAACGAAGATTTCCGCTGCTTTGTTTTATTTGATGTTCAGCCCTTAAGGCTTTATCGATGTAAGACTTGACCATAATGGTCATAATTTGTGTAAGACGGTATGCATAGATGTAAGACTCTTGTTATTCACACGTGTGTTCGGTGAGCATTGATCTCTGGGATCCTTTGTACGTGCATTCGATGATCACGACTTGTAGTCGGGGTCCCCACGAGCTGGTATCGAGCCATCTGTTGTAGGAAGCCTTAGTTAGCATGGGCGTTAGTTAAACTTGAGACCATCTAAACCTCTCTTCTTTCTCGAAGCTTACCCCACCCAAGATGCATTTTGACCTCTCCCATTCAACCTTTGTAGATGGCTGCCGTGCCGAAGACTTCGACCACGGGTTTCCGTGCTTCTCGAGGATAGCCTCAAGAGGTGCAGTTCCACGAGCCCCACTTTCACCTACCATGAGCATTGGATCAATGGCCAGAGGCGGAGTATCACGTGGAAGTGATCGTGAAGGCCAATGACTCTCCAACAAGCTAGTTCTTGAGGGACCCCAGATGGCAACACTAGTTCTTGCCGTCGAGGCGGCAACCCTCAAGGCACTCACTGCGCCTCGAGACCTTCTTCCAGAGATGGCAGACGAGTTGGCAACCCGTTTCTTGCCTTATCGGAAGGAAGGCGAGGATGAGAGCAATGCACCAGCTCCACCACTAGAAGAAGGACTTCCACTTCGATTCCAGACCTACTTCAGCCTTTGTGCCGATAGTTTGGCACAACACTTGGCCGCGGAATCAATGGAACTCCGAAAGGAACTTCATGAGGCCAAGGCACTTCTTCGCCAAGCACAAGAGAAGACGGATAGGATCAAGAAGGAAGGTGCTCCCCCTGGACAGCCCGCAATCGCATCTGAGGCGGAAAACCCCAAAGGATGGAGAACCACCACAGCAACCCCGCATGGCGCAAGGGATTACCGCAGGCTCTTCACCCCACCAGACAAAACAACGCGCGTTGAGCTCCTCCACTCCCCACCCCTTCAAGCGGTGAGGAAAGCGCGCTCTCGATGAAGAGGAGGAAGACCGGAAGAGCAGACTACGCGACCGAGCATTCCACCACTTAGGCATCATTCACAACTTGGATATGCCCGTTAGTAACCCTCCGGTAGGATAGGTCGTGTACCCCTATGCGAAGTCGAGTCCATGTAATGGTTCTTATGAAACCATGTAGTGTTGTGTTTGCTTTTCTTTGTGTTTGATGGGCGTCGTGCTTTCCTTGAGGAACTTGTGCGACTACATCACCCATTTGGATTTTAATGAATGTGTTTGGCCCTTTTGGCCCTTGCATGAAAACAATTAGTGTCATACCGACCCCCTTACTAGGCATCCCATCTATGTTGCTTTCCCCATCTTTCCCCAATCATGAACCTTGACCACTCCAACAGGATGCCTGTTGTAACACGTCTTGGTACCTCTACCCAGTGAGAAGAAGCCGGAGGTTCTGCTGAAGCGGAGTCAGCCAGGACCAAGCCGAGGACAGACTCCACCCCACCACCTCCTCCAAGCATGGACATGGCTCAGCTTCTCCAAGCCTTCCGAGAGGAACGCCAAGCCAACACTGCAGCCCTCCGGATGATTGCTCGGTGTCAACCGCCGGCCGGCGGGACACGGCCATGGGCGTTCCACTGGTGGAGTTCAAGAAGCATGCACCACCCACTTTCATCGAGGCTGCTGAACCCTGGATGCGCAGGCAGTGGGTCCGCACCATTGAGGATCTGCTGGCATTAGTCGGATGCTGCGAGGACCGTGATAAAGTGGCGTATCTTGCCCTTGTCTCGGGGGACTGCCAGAGCTTGGTGGGATGGATTCAAGGCTATGCATGTTGAGCAAGACATCACTTGGAACACCTTCAAGACAGAATTCCATAAGGCCCACATTCCTACGGAATCATGGCCATCAAGAAGCGTGAGTTCGAGCCTGAAGCAAGGTGGTAGCATCGTCAAGGAGTACATGCAAGTTTAGTGTCCTCTCAAGGTATGCCCCGAGGATGTCAAGATCGATTTCGCCAAAAGGGCGCTTCATGGAAGGCCTTAACCAGACTCTGCGGTACTCGCTTGTTGTGTGCGATCGCCCGACCTTTCGATCTGGTGAACAAGGCACTCATGCTTGAGGACAAGCGGCGTGCCTTGGATGACACTCGTAAGCGCAAGATGATCGGCAAGGGTAGCTCCAGCAACCAGAAGCCTCGCCCGTGGCAGCCAGCCCCGGTCAAGCCTACCTATCAGCAGCCAAGAGCTCCTGCACCCCGCACCAGCTATCCACCTCAAAGGTATGCCAACCCGAGCCAGCTTACAACAACCCCAATAACAATCTTTGGCAAGGCGTCGTCCCCAATCAAGTCACTTGTTTGGATGTGGACAGCAGGGCATTACTCCAAGAATTGCCCCAACAAAAGCCCGACGCCCGCCCCTAATCGTGAGAACCAGGCCAAGGCCGTGGAATGCCACCAAGGAACCAAGCTCCCGCAACCTGCCCAACAATGGCAGGGTCGTGTGAATCATGTCACCGCGGAAGAAGCTCGGGAAGACCGGACGTCGTCTTTGGGTGCGTTCCTTGTCAATTCAGCACCATAATCTGTTTTGTTTGATTACGGAGCCACGCATTCTTTTGTCACCCAAAGTTTTGCATTAAAAGTGGCATGACCCTACACCTGAATAACCCTATGGTGGTACAAACCCCGGAGCAGAGATGAGAGCCAAGGTAGGATGTAAAGGAGTCGGGATTACCATTAGCGGGTAGATTTCTAGCAGACCTTATCATCCTAAAATTACAAGGCTTGGATGTGATCTTGGGAATGGATTGGCTCAGCAAGCACCAAGGCTTGATTGATTGCGCCAACGGACGGTCACTATGACCAATGACCAAGGAGTCGAGGTTAAGTTTGCCTCCAACCCCTCCACTCAAGCCAACCAAGTCAACTGTCTGACTGAAGTTGGATTGGAGCAAGTGCCGGTAGTATGCGAGTATCCCGATGTTTTTCCCGATGAGCTACGGGAATGCCTCTGATCGGGACATTGAGTTCATCATCGAGCTCATACCGGAGCAGGACCCATCTATAAAGCCTTATAGAATGGGATCGGAGGAGTTAGCGAATTGAAGAAGCAGTGGAAGAGCGGTTGAGGAAGGGATTTATCCGCCTAGTGCCTCCCCTTGGGGATCGCTTGCTACATTTGTGGCAAAGAAGGGCGGTACCATCCGCTTGTGCATTGACTACCGCTCCCTCAATGAAGTTACAATCAAGAACAAGTACCCACTTCCCAAGATTGAAGATCTGTTTGATCAACTCAATGGGGCCAAGGTGTTCTCCAAGATCGACCTCGGATCTGGGTACTACCAAGCTGAAGATCAGACCCCAAGATATTCCAAAGGCGGCATTAAGTAATCAGATATGGCTGTATGAATGCACGGTCATGTCCTTTGGATTGACCAATGCTGACTTACTTCATGTACCTCATGAATAAGGTCTTCATGGAATATTTGGACAAGTTTGTCGTTGTCTTCATTGATGACATCCTTGTCTTCTCGAAGTCGGAAGAAGAACACGAGCAACACTTGAGGATGGTCCTAGACAAGCTTCGAGAGCACCAAGCTGTATGCCAAGTTCAGCAAGTGTGAATTACGGCTGCGTGAAGTTGGATTCTGGGTCATGTTCTAGCGAAGAGGATTGTCGGTCGACCTGCTAAGATTGAAGCCGTGGATGAATGGCAATCCCGAGCAATGTGAAGGAAGTCGAAGCTTCCTCGGACTCGCAGGATATTACCGCAAGTTCGTTGAAGGATTCTCGAGCATTGCCCGACCCATGACTCAGCTCTTGAAGAAGGACAAGAAGTTCGAGTGGACACGAAGTGAAGAGAGCTTCGGGAGCTCAAGAAGAGGCTAACCATCTGCCCGATTACGCCACACGGATATACACAAGGAGTTTGTGATATATTGTGATGCGTCAAGAATCGGATGGGAGGTGTTACGATGCAAGAAGGCAGAGTCGTAGCCTACCTTTCAAGGCAACTACGACCTCACGAAGAGAACTATGCTACTCATGACCTTGAGCTAGCAGCAAGTGGTTCATGCCACGAAGACTTGGCGACATTACCTCTTGGGTAGCGATGTGAAATATACACGGACCACAAAAGTCTGAAGTATATTTTCACTCAAAGGAATTGAACATGAGGCGAGAAGATGGCTGGAGTTGATAAAGGATTATGACCTCGGTGTTCAATACCACCCTGAAAGGCTAATGTGGTAGCAGATCGTTGAGCGGGAAGGCTTGCTCCTTGAATGCTATGATAAAGCACAAGCTACCCGCCTTTGTATGAAGAACTGAAAGCTTGGGTTGGAACTGGTTGCACCAGATTCTTGGCCAACCTCGAAGTTAAGCCTACCTTGATGGATGATATCAAGAAAGCCCGGAAGGGGCATGAGAGTATTGAAGGCATCAAGAGGAAGATCAAGGCGAGCAAAGCCCGAGATTCTCGGAGGATGAGGAAGGAATTGTGTGGTTTGGGAGTCGCATCTGCGTGCCCAACAAGGTTGAGCTCAAGAACCCGATCTTGCAAGAAGCTCATGACAGCCCATATTCCATCCACCACGGAGGCACCAAGATGTATCAAGACTGAAGGAAAGATTTTGGTGGCACGGGATGAAAAGGAGATTGCCACCTATGTGCATAAAGTGTGGCGTATGCCGAGAGTCAAAGCTGAACATCGGCGACTGCTGGATTACTCTAACCACTCAAGGTTCCCGAGTGGAAGTGGGACAAAGTCGGGATGGACTTCATCACGGTTTACCCAGGTCAAACAAGGGACATGACTCCATCTGGGTCATCGTTGACCATTTGACCAAGGTGGCCCACTTCATTCTGTCAAGACAACCTACAAAGGGAACCAGTTAGCGTCTCTACCTCAACCGAATCGTGAGCCTTCATGGTGTTCCCAAGGAGATTGTGTCGATCGAGGAACCCAGTTCACCTCAAGGTTTTGGAAGAAATTCCAGGAGGCCATGGGGACCAAGCTGTCCTTCAAAGATCTTTCCACCCACGCATCGGAGGTCGACAGAGCAGTGAATCAAATACTCGAAGACATGCTCCGAGCACTGTGTCTTAGCTTATGGAGCTAAGTGGGAAGACTGCCTCCCTTTCGCCGAGTTCTCTTACAACAATTACCGTGCAAGCTGCAGATGGCACCATTTGAAGTGTTATACTGGCGGAAGTGCAGTACACCTCTCAATTGGTCGAGACCGGTGAAGGACTTGTCTTTGGGCGGATATCCTCCGTGAAGCCAAAGAGCAAGTCCAGCTTGTCGAGAAGCGTCCCAAGTCTCGCCAAGTCAAGGCGGAAGAGCTACGCTGACTCACGTCGAGAGACATAAACTTCGAGTTGGAGACCATGTCTATCTTGGTCACCCCTCTCAAGGGAGCCCAGCGCTTCCATGTCAAAGGAAAGCTCGCCCGAGATACATTGGCCCTTCAAGATCATGGGAAGCGAGGAGAAGTGGCTTACCAGTTGGAACTTCCACGAACTTTTCGATGTGCACAACGTGTTCCACGTGTCACAACTCCGGAAGTGTCTCCAAGTTCCAGACAAGCCTGATCTCTACAAGGACGTCAATCACCAAGCCATTGACCTCCAGCCTGATTTGACTTATCGTGAGAGGCCCATCTGCATTCTAGATGAGGCTGAACGACGCGCTCGAAGCCGCACCATCAAGTACTTCAAGGTCCAGTGGAGCAACCACACTGAAGCAGAAGCAACTTGGGAGCGTGAAGACTACCTTAGATCCGAATTCCCGTATCTCTTTAAAGCCTAGTTTAGGAATCTCGGGGACGAGATTCTTGTAAGGGGGGTAGGTCTGTCACACCCTGCATTTTGTAACATTTCATTTTCATTAATAAAGCAAGAAAATTTGGACCAACAAAAACTTTTTGCTTTATTTGGCTTTTATTTGGTGTTGATTTTCCCCATATGGTTTTCAAGTGCTCTTAATAGTCAACCACTCCACCTTCTATACTTCATCTCCTTACCCCAAGCTCGACCAATGACCATGCCATGTGTATAGTGCAATATAGAATTTTCTTACAAAAATAATTTGGCGTAAAGTATTTTCTAAATTTAGTTTTCCAAAACCCCTGAATTAAGGATTGCACTGCAAGTACTTGATTAAGGGCAGCAAAAATCTTTACAAAAATATATTTGACTCCTATTAGATATAGGACACCCGAAACCACAAAAATATAATTTTAAAAGTTGTTTTACTATTTTATTTAAAAGCTTTTTCTTAAGGCCGAAATGGTCTTTAATAGGAAAAATTATTTTATTGTTTCAAAAATATTTGACAAAATTTAGGGAAACTCATAGGACATATATTGTCCATATATAAGAGTTTCAACACATGGTCATGTTCAAAATATTGGTCAAATCCCTCTAAAACCCTTTCTGGATATTTCAAGCTTTTGAAATATTTACAAAGGAAATATTCTCAAAAAATTCCAGGAAAAATCTATCATGTCACATATGTCATATTAGATGATCTTGCCAAGTCTCATGACTTGGAGAACAAGAGAACCTCATCAGAACCCCTCAAAACTATTTACATCCATTCGAAGTTTGATCAACTTTACATTGCCAAGTATGTCCAAATGTTCTCAAACTTGGTGGACATGCTTCATTGGTCTAAGGATGCATCTGGACCAAATGGCACAGGTTGGAGAAGAGGAAATCTTGGTCAAAGTGCCTTAAAACCCTCTCTGACCAGAATCAAATTTGAACAACTTTGTTCTACCAACTTCTTCTCCAAGACCCCAACTTTTGTGAGCATGTTCACATGACCAAATGAGGCCACTACACAAAGTGGTTCATCAAGGAGAAGTGTTATGCTCAACTAGATCTACTCAAGTCTATGTCGCTCATTTCTAGGGTTTGCAAAAGTTGCATTGGCAACCTTGCCCAAATAACCTCCCAATTGGTGGATGGCTATATTTATATGAGTTATTTCACCTTGAGGATCCTCATGGCAATTGGAGTTCATTTGCTTGCTCAAAACTCTATCAAACACCTTCTGACATTTTGCTAAAATCACTGTTTTGACCCCTTTCACTATTCTTGGAGAGCTCCAATTTTTACCACAGCTCTTCCTAGTCCACTTTCACCTCCAGTAACAATGGCAAGCCCTAGTTCAATAATTGAGGGGTGAAACCCCCCTCTTTCTCTCTCTGGTCAACCCATTTTCACCTGTCTTCTTCCTCCCTCCTAACTCCACTGGCTTACCAGGGCATCCAATGCTTCCCCCTCCTTCTTTACTACCCCCTGGCACTACTGGACACCAGTGGCCGCGCCCACAGGGCGTATTATATGCCATGGCAGCCATATGGGCGCTCAGAGCTGCTGCAAGGCGCTCCCAAGATTGTAGCCGCCCCTAACGGCTCCGGCCACCTCGGGCCACCCCCTCGCGCCAGCCGAGGCGCCTCGACGTCCGCGACACGCCACGGCGCTGTCCCCCTCCTCTCTCCTCCTTCCCCGCGCCTCCGCGCTATCAAACAGAACCGCCCGAGCGCACCAATGGCGCTGCTCACGCTTGTGGTGCCCCCCCTGCTCTCCCTCTCTCTTCTTCCCCTGGGCGTAGTCGATGCCCACGAACACCCCAGACACAACCCAGCAGCCTCCCGAGGCCCGTGGCGACGAGCACGAGCCCGCCGGCGCACGAGCCCACGGTGGACCGCCGTTCTCCTATAAAAGGGCCTCCCCGAACCCTTCCACCCTCACCCCTCGCTCTCTGCACCACCTACACCTCCCCCTGCACCTCCCTGAGCGTTTCCCCTCCTTTTCCCCTCTCTTTTGCAGCTTGAAACGGCCGGAGCAGCCGCCTCCCGAAGCTCCTCCGCCGCAAACCTCGTCGCCGGCGAACCCCTGCACTCCGGCGGCCAACTCCGGCACCACCCGAACGGCGACACGACGAGGAGCCCAGCGGTGCCATCAGCTCGACCCGCCGTGCCTCGCATGATCGCCCGGTGAGCTCGCCCGGCCCCTCTGTCGCGAGTCGGAGATGACAGGCGGGCCCCGCCTGTCATCCTCACCTCCCTCTCGCTCCCTCTCTCTCCCACTGGCGGCTGGGCCCCGCCCGTCAGGTTTAAAAACCTGGCGCGCGCGCGCGCTGGCTCGCCTGGGCCCCTTTTTCCCCTGGGCCTGCTGCCCTGTGGCTGTTCTGGCCCAGTGGCACAGTGCCCTTTTCACTTTTTCTTTTCTGTCTATATTCCAAATATTTCACAGGACACAATATTTGTCCAAATGGATTAATTCCAATTTCTAAATTCCTAGAATATTGCAACCTATTTAATGGTGCAACTCTCACTCAAATCCAACCACCTTTTGTTCTCTGTAAATATTTAAATGTGGTTTTTAGCATTTAAATAAACCTTTGAAAATCCATATCTTCTGTTCCACCACTCCAAATCCAAAACTAGCAAGTTTCCCCATCTTATATTTCCATCTAGTATTTTACAAAAAGAGTTGACATTTTTCTGAGCACTTTGATTTTTCTGTCCTATTATTGCCTTATTTTCCCGTTATTATTTTTGCGACGATAGATTGCGTTGCTGACGAAGGAGTTGGACCAGAAGACTTTGAAGACCCCGAAGACTTTGTTGAGCCAGGCAAGCAGCCCTTTGACCATGTCTATGGAACCCTTTCTATGCATGTCATTTAGCTCTTTATTATTGTTGCATCGGAATCATGATGAGATGGTGAACCACGTGGGTTGGTTGCCACTGTTACTTCCTCGTTGATACTTGCATTGTGCATGGCCCTACCTTCTTATGAGGGTTATGCCGGTGGGAGTAGATAGGATGCTAAAGTAGATGCTATGCAAAAGGGATGGGAATATGCATGGTGAAGGAGGCAAAGTGATTTCAAAAGTCTTTTGAAAACCCGTCGGGTGCCACTTATGCCCGAGGGAGATGAAGAGATGGGTAACCACTTGATGACGAAGTGGTGCACCGAGGCAAATGTGTGTGTTGTTTTCAAAACGGATTGGTCGGGTTATGACCGTTATTCCAACCTTACATGCGCGACCACTCTACCCTTATATGGGAAAGGGCATTGTTGAGTACCTAGACCGATACTAGCTTGGAGCCCGACATTAGTGACGGGGAGAGTTGGTGCTCTCTCTTGGGACGGGTCGTGCTGTAGGGCGGCCATGACTGTTTTCACAGTGGCACCGGACACACCGTTGGTACCCCGTGCTTGTGGTATGTGATGAATATGGGAGCGAGGCTCCGCGACTTTATGATGTGGAATGTTTGGCACGGGGGTTACTACCAATCGAGTGGACTCCATGTTAGTGTCGTCTAGGGAAAGGTAGTGATCGGGTGCTTACCCCGGGTACTTGAGGTACCGCGGGTCGTGGATGACACGGAAGTTCCCGGATCTAGTGGGTAAAGTGTGCAACCTCCGCAGAGTGTAAAACTATTCGAATAGCCGTGTCCACGGTCATGGACAGTTGGGTAACCGCTCTTGGGCTACGTCCACTTGTTTTCAAACCCGGTGTGTGTGAGATGATGATGTTGTCTTGGGTCAAGTCAAAAGAGTTGACACGATTGAGATGGGTTGGTGCCCACTCTGTTTATGATAAATGGGTTGGTGCCCATTCTATTTATGTTGATATCTCGTGACCAGTCCTCATGGTTATTTGAACTCTCTTGATGCATGCTTTATAGGATGTTGAACATGTCATTGCACTCAAAACTAGCTTTATGCAAAACTTTACCTATGTCATGCATTCTCGTACCTTGAACCAAATCATGGGTTGCTTGTAGTACATTCAAAGTACTCATTGGCTTGCCACTGGTTATTTAAATGACCAGGCGTGGAAGAACCGGAGTTCGAAGAAGAGTTCTTTGGAGACGAACATGCGAACTAGGACGTTTCCCAGTCAGAATGCCTGTAGGGTTAAGGCAGATGGCATGGGTTCTACTTATCAACGAAGATTTCCGCTGCTTTGTTTTATTTGATGTTCAGCCCTTAAGGCTTTATCGATGTAAGACTTGACCATAATGGTCATAATTTGTGTAAGACGGTATGCATAGATGTAAGACTCTTGTTATTCAGCTTCTGTGTGTTCAGTGAGCATTGATCTCTGGGATCACTGTACACGTGCATTCGGTGATCACGACTTGCGAGTCGGGGTCCCCACAGAGCTGGTATCAGAGCCATCTGTTGTAGGAAGCCTTAGTTAGCATGGGCGTTAGTTAAACTTGAGACCATCTAAACCTCTCTTCTTTTACGAAGCTTACCCACCAAGATGCATTTTGACCTCTCCCATTCAACCTTTGTAGATGGCTGCCGTGCCGAAGACTTCGACCACGGGTTTCCGTGCTTCTCGAGGATAGCCTCAAGAGGTGCAGTTCCACGAGCCCCACTTTCACCTACCATGAGCATTGGATCAATGGCCGAGGCGGAGTATCACGTGGAAGTGATCGTGAAGGCCAATGACTCTCCAACAAGCTAGTTCTTGAGGGACCCCGGATGGCAACACTAGTTCTTGCCGTCGAGGCGGCAACCCTCAAGGCACTCACTGCGCCTCCGAGACCTTCTTCGAGAGATGGCGAGACGAGTTGGCAACCCGTTTCTTGCCTTATCGGAAGGAAGGCGAGATGAAGCAATGCACCAGCTCCACCACTAGAAGAAGGACTTCCACTCCGATTCGGACCTACTTCAGCCTTTGTGCGATAGTTTGGCACAACACTTGGCAGCGGAATCAATGGAACTCGAAAGGAACTTCATGAGGCCAAGGCACTTCTTCGCCAAGCACAAGAGAAGGCGGATAGGATCAAGAAGGAAGGTGCTCCCCTGGACAGCCCTTAATCGCATCTGAGGCGGAAAACCCCAAGGATGGAGAACCACCACAGCAACCCGCATGGCGCAAGGGATTACGCGGGCTCTTCACCCCACCAGCAAAACAGCGCGCGTTGAGCTCCTCCACTCCCCACCCCTTCAAGCGGTGAGGAAAGCCGCTCTTGATGAAGAGGAGGAAGACCGGAAGAGCCAGACTACTGTGACCGAGCATTCCACCACTTAGGCATCATTCACAACTTGGATATGCCGTTAGTAACCCTCCGGTAGGATAGGTCGTGTACCCCTATCTGAAGTCGAGTCCATGTAATGGTTCTTATGAAACCATGTAGTGTTGTGTTTGCTTTTGCTGTGTTTGATGGACGTCGTGCTTTCCTTGAGGAACTTAGCGACTACATCACCCATTTGGATTTTAATGAATGTGTTTGGCCCTTTTGGCCTTGCATGAAAACAATTAGTGTCATACCGACCCCTTACTAGGCATCCCATCTATGTTGCTTTCCCCATCTTTCCCCAATCATGAACCTTGACCACTCCAACAGGATGCTGTTGTAACACGTCTTGGTACCTCTACCCGTGACAGAAGCGGAGGTTCTGCTGAAGCGGGAATCGGCAGGACCAAGCCGAGACAGACTCCACCCCACCACCTCCTCCAAGCATGGACATGGCTCGGCTTCTCCAAGCCTTCCGAGAGGCAGCCAAGCCAACTTGCAGCCCTCGGATGATTGCTCAGGCATCAACCGCCGGCCCGGCGGGACCTGACCATGGGCGTTCCACACTGGTGGAGTTCAAGAAGCATGCACCACCCACTTTCATCGAGGCTCTGAACCCCTGGATGCAGACAGTGAGTCCACACCATTGAGGATCTGCTGGCATTAGTCGGATGCGAGGACCGTGATAAAGTGGCGTATCTTGCCTTGTCTCGGGGGACTGCGAGCTTGGTGGGATGGATTCAAGGCTATGCATGTTGAGCAAGACATCACTTGGAACACCTTCAAGACAGAATTCCGCAAGGCCCACATTCTTCTGGAATCATGGCCATCAAGAAGCGTGAGTTCGAGCCACGAAGCAAGGTGGTAGCCTTGTCAAGGAGTACATGCAGAAGTTTAGTGTCCTCTCAAGGTATGCCCCGAGGATGTCGACGATCTTGCCAAAGGGCGCTTCATGGAAGGCCTTAACCGGACTCTGCGGTGCTACGCTTGTTGTGTGCGATTGCCCGACCTTTCTGATCGGTGAACAAGGCACTCATGCTTGAGGACAAGCGGCGTGCCTTGGATGACACTCGTAAGCGCAAGATGATCGGCAAGGGTAGCTCCGACAACGAAGCCTCGCCCGTGGCAGCCAGCCCGGTCAAGCCAACCTATCGGCAGCCAAGAGCTCCTGCACCCTTTTGACTATCCACCTCGCGTATGCCAACCCGAGCCAGCTTACAACAACCCCAATAACAATCTTTGGCAAGGCGTCGTCCCCAATCAAGTCACTTGTTTGGATGTGGACAGCGAGGCATTACTCAAAATTGCCCCAACAAAAGCCCGGCCCGCCCCAATCGCGAACCCAGGCCAAGGCCGTGGAATGCCACCAAGGAACCAAGCTCCCGCAACCTGCCCAACAATGGCAGGGTCGTGTGAATCATGTCACCGCGGAAGAAGCTCGGGAAGACCGGACGTCGTCTTTGAGTGCGTTCCTTGTCAATTCAGCACCCATAAGCTGTTTTGTTTGATTACGGAGCCACGCATTCTTTTGTCACCCAAAGTTTTGCATTAAAAGTGGCATGACCCTACACCCTGAATAACCCTATGGTGGTACAAACCCCGGGCAGAGATGAGAGCCAAGGTAGGATGTAAAGGAGTCGGGATTACCATTAGCAGGGTAGATTTCCTAGCAGACCTTATCATCCTAAAATTACAAAGGCTTGGATGTGATCTTGGGAATGGATTGGCTCAGCAAGCACCAAGGCTTGATTGATTGCGCCAACCGGACGGTCACTATGACCAATGACCAAGGAGTCGAGGTTAAGTTTGCCTCAACCCCTCCCTCAAGCCAACCAAGTCAAGTATCTGATGAAGTTGGATTGGAGCAAGTCTTGATAGTATCTGAGTATCGATGTTTTTCTGATGAGCTACCGGGAATGCCTCTGATCGGGACATTGAGTTCATCATCGAGCTCATACCGGAGCAGGACCCATCTATAAAGCCTTATAGAATGGGATCGGAGGAGTTAGCAATTGAAGAAGCATTTGGAAGAAGCGAGTTGAGGAAGGATTTATCCGCCCTAGTGCCTCCCCTTGGGGATCGCTTTATTACATTTGTGGCAAGAAGGGCGGTACCATCCGCTTGTGCATTGACTACCGCTCCTCAATGAAGTTACAATCAAGAACAAGTACCCACTTCCCAAGATTGAAGATCTGTTTGATCAACTCAATGGGGCCAAGGTGTTCTCCAAGATCGACCTCGGATCTGGGTACTACCAAGCTGAAGATCGAGACCCCAAGATATTCCAAAGGCGGCATTAAGTAACGGATATGGCTGTATGAATGCTGCGGTCATGTCCTTTGGATTGACCAATGCTGACTTACTTCATGTACCTCATGAATAAGGTCTTCATGGAATATTTGGACAAGTTTGTCGTTGTCTTCATTGATGACATCCTTGTCTTCTCGAAGTCGGAAGAAGAACACGAGCAACACTTGAGGATGGTTCTAGACAAGCCGAGAGCACCAACTGTATGCCAAGTTCAGCAAGTGTGAATTACGGCTGCGTGAAGTTGGATTCTGGGTCATGTTCTAGCGAAGAGGATTGTCGATCGACCTGCTAAGATTGAAGCCGTGGTGAATGGCAATCCCGAGCAATGTGAAGGAAGTCGAAGCTTCCTCGGACTCGCGAGGATATTACCGCAAGTTCGTTGAAGGATTCTCGAGCATTGCCCGACCCATGACTCAGCTCTTGAAGAAGGACAAGAAGTTGAGTGGACACGAAGTGTGAAGAGAGCTTCGAGGAGCTCAAGAAGAGGCTAACCACTGCCCGATTACGCCACACGGATATACACAAGGAGTTTGTGATATATTGTGATCGTCAAGAATCGGATGGGAGGTGTTACGATGCAAGAAGGCGAGTCGTAGCCTACCTTTCAAGGCAACTCGACCTCACGAAGAACTATGCTACTCATGACCTTGAGCTAGCAGCGATGGTTCATGCCACGAAGACTTGGCGACATTACCTCTTGGGTAGCGATGTGAAATATACACGGACCACAAAAGTCTGAAGTATATTTTCACTCAAAGGAATTGAACATGAGGCGAGAGAAGATGGCTGGAGTTGATAAAGGATTATGACCTCGGTGTTCAATACCACCTGGAAGGCTAATGTGGTAGCAGATCGTTGGCGGGAAGGCTTGCTCCATGAATGCTATGATAAAGCACAAGCTACCGCCTTGTATGAAGAACTTCGAAAGCTTGGGTTGGGCTGGTTGCACCAGGATTCTTGGCCAACCTCGAAGTTAAGCCTACCTTGATGGATGATATCAAGAAAGCCCGGAAGGGGCATGAGAGTATTGAAGGCATCAAGAGGAAGATCAAAGGCGAGCAAAGCCCGAGTTCTCGAGAGGATGAGGAAGGAATTGTGTGGTTTGGGAGTCGCATCTGCGTGCCCAACAAGGTTGAGCTCAAGAACCTGATCTTGCAAGAAGCTCATGACAGCCCATATTCCATCCACCTGGAGGCACCAAGATGTATCAAGACACGAAGGAAAGATTTTGGTGTACGGGATGAAAAGGAGATTGCCACCTATGTGCAAAGTGTGGCGTATGCGGAGAGTCAAAGCTGAACATCGGCGACCTGCTTTGGATTACTCTAACCACTCAAGGTTCCAGTGGAAGTGGGACAAAGTCGGGATGGACTTCATCACGGTTTACCCAGGTCAAACAAGGGACATGACTCCATCTGGGTCATCGTTGACCATTTGACCAAGGTGGCCCACTTCATTCTGTCAAGACAACCTACAAAGGGAACAGATTAGCAGTCTCTACCTCAACGAATCGTGAGCCTTCATGGTGTTCCCAAGGAGATTGTGTCGGATCGAGAACCCAGTTCACCTCAAGGTTTTGGAAGAAATTCGAGAGGAGGCCATGGGGACCAAGCTGTCCTTGACCTTGCTTTCCACCCACAGACCGGAGGTCGGAGCCAGGCGAGTGAATCAAATACTCGAAGACATGCTCGAGCTGTGTCTTAGCTTATGGAGCTAAGTGGGAAGACTGCCTCCCTTTCGCGAGTTCTCTTACAACAAGTTACCGAGCAAGCTGCGGATGGCACCATTTGAAGTGTTATCTGGGCGGAAGTGCCGTACACCTCTCAATTAGTCGAGAGACCGGTGAAGGACTTGTCTTTGGGCGGATATCCTCCGTGAAGCGAAGAGCAAGTCCAGCTTGTCGAGAAGCGTCTGAAGTCTGCCAAGTCAAGGCAGGAAGAACTCTGCTGACTCACGTCGTAGAGACATAAACTTCGAGTTGGAGACCATGTCTATCTTGGTCACCCCTCTCAAGGGAGCCAGCGCTTCCATGTCAAAGGAAAGCTCGCTCGAGATACATTAGCCCCTTCAAGATCATGGAGCAGCGAGGAGAAGTGGCTTACAGTTGGAACTTCCACGAACTTTCGATGTACTGGCGTGTTCCGTGTCACAACTCGGAAGTGTCTCAAGTTCGAGACAAGCTGATCTCTACAAGGGCGTCAATCACCAAGCCATTGACCTCCAGCCTGATTTGACTTATCGTGAGAGGCCCATGCATTCTAGATGAGGCTGAGCAGCGGCCTTCAAGCCGCACCATCAAGTACTTCAAGGTCGATTGGAGCAACCACCTTTGAAGCGAAGCAACTTGGGGCGTGAAGACTACCTTAGATCAATTCCGTATCTCTTTAAAGCCTAGTTTAGGAATCTCGGGGACGAGATTCTTGTAAGAGGGTAGAGTCTGTCACACCTGCATTTTGTAACATTTCATTTTCATTAATAAAGCAAGAAAATTTGGACCAACAAAACTTTTTGCTTTATTTGGCTTTATTGGTGTTGATTTTCCCCATATGGTTTTCAAGTGCTCTTAATAGTCAACCACTCCACCTTCTATACTTCATCTCCTTACCCCAAGCTCGACCAATGACCATGCCATGTGTATAGTGCAATATAGAATTTTCTTACAAAAATAATTTGGCGAAAGTATTTTCTAAATTTAGTTTTCAAAAACCCTGAATTAAGGATTGCACTGCAAGTACTTGATTAAGGCAGCAAAAATCTTTACAAAAATATATTTGACTCCTATTAGATATAGGACACCCGAAACCACAAAATATAATTTTAAAAGTTGTTTTACTATTTTATTTAAAAGCTTTTCTTAAGGCCAGAAATGGTCTTTAATAGGAAAAATTATTTTATTGTTTCAAAATATTTGACAAAATTTAGGAAACTCATAGGACATATATTGTCCATATATAAGAGTTTCAACACATGGTCATGTTCAAAATATTGGTCAAATCCCTCTAAAACCCTTTCTGGATATTTCAAGCTTTTGAAATATTTACAAAGGAAATATTCTCAAAAAATTCCAGGAAAAATCTATCATGTCACATATGTCATATTAGATGATCTTGCCAAGTCTCAAGACTTGGAGAACAAAGAACCTCATCAGAACCCCTCAAAACTATTTCATCCATTACGAAGTTTGATCAACTTTACATTGCCAAGTATGTCCAAATGTTCTCAAACTTGGTGGACATGCTTCATGGTCTAAGGATGCATCTGGACCAAATGGCGTTCATGACGAGGAACTCGAAGGGGTTCCGGATGTTTACCTAAATGTTTGGGCACGAGAACACGTTATTTGGGATATATGGATAATAGTGTTTGGCCCTTTGGCCCTTGCATGAAAACAATTAGTGTCATACCAACCCCTTACTAGGCATCCCATCTATGTTGCTTTCCCATCTTTCCCAATCATGAACCTTGACCACTCCAACAGATGCCTGTTGTAACACGACGGTACTTCTACCCAGCAGAAGAAGCCGAGGTTCTCGCTGAAGCGAGTCACAGACCAAGCCCGAGGACGACTCCACCCCACCACCTCCTCCAAGCATGGACATGGCTCCGCTGCGTTTTCAGAGTGCTTGGAAGCCCGCCGAGATTGTTCTTCACCAACACCGCCGCATGCCGCCAAAGGGAAAGCCCACAAGGTTTTTGGAAAGCTTAAATGGAAGTTTTATGAGTCTGGGGCCGACGCCAGGTCCTCGGTACTGGGTCCGCACGCCGGTACCTGGTCAAGGTTCGTCCCCGAGTCCGAGAAGGACTTTGCCTTTCGTCGTGAATCATGTCTCCTAAGGGTTCCGAATTCACCGAAGGGGTTCCGATGTTTACCAAATGTTTGGGTACGAGAACACGTTATTTGGGCCAAAGGAAAGTGGCATGACCCCACATCAATAACCCTATGGTGGTACAAACCCCCGAGCAGTAGATGAGAGCCAAGATAGGATGTAAAGGAGTCGGGATTACCATTAACGGGTAGATTTCCTGCAGAACTCATCTACTACTACAAGCCTTGCAACATCGATAATAGAGGGCAGGGCTAGCACCAAGGCTTGATTGATTGCGCCAACCGGAGGTCACTATGACCAATGACCAAGGAGTCGAGGTTAAGTTTGCTCCAACCCTCCACTCAAGCCAACCAAGTCAACTGTCTGACTGAAGTTGGATTGGAGCAAGTGCCGGTAGTATGCGAGTATCCCGATGTTTTCCCGATGATACCAGAATCTCCGATCGACATTGAGTTCATCATCGAGCTCATACTGAGCAGTGACCCATCTATAAGAAGCCTTATAGAATGGGATCGGAGGAGTTAGCGTAATTGAAGAAGCACCGGAAGAGCAGTTGAGGAAGGATTTATCCGCCCTAGTGCCTCCCTTGGGGATCGCCTGCTCTGCTTGTGGCAAAGAAGGACGGTACCATCCGCTTGTGCATTGACTACCCTCAATGAAGTTACAATCAAGAACAAGTACCCACTTCCCAAGATTGAAGATCTGCTTGATCAACTCAATGGGGCCAAGGTGTTCTCCAAGATCGACCTCAGATCTGGTACTACCAACCAAGATCACCCCAAGATATTCCAAAGACGCATTCAGAATCAGATATGGCTCAGATGAATGCACGGTCATGTCCTTTGATTGACCAATGCCCAAATTACTTCATGTACCCTACAAGGTTTTGGAAAGCTTAAATGGAAGTTTTATGAGTCTGGGGCCGACGCCAGGGTCCTCGGTAATTGGGTCCGCACGGGTACTCGGCTGCTCGTCCGCCTTTCGGGTGAAACCGACTTTGTGGAGGCTTTACTCCAAGTTTCACCCCAAGGCTCAACATATAAATAGAGGGCAGGGCTAGCACCAAAGACACATCAAGAAACACCAAGCCGTGTGCCGCAACCCCATCCTCTAGTTTATCCTCCGTCATAGTTTTCAGAGTGCTTAGGCGAAGCCCAGCCGGAGATTGTTCTTCACCAACACCGCCAAGATGCCGCCATGCTGCAGAACTCATCTACTACTTCGCCGCCTTGCTGGATCGAGAAGGCGAGGACGCCATCGAGCTGAACGGTGCGTAACTTGGAGGTGCCGTATGCTCGGTACTTGGATCGATCGGATCGTGAAGACGTATGACTACATCAACCGCGTTGATAAATGCTTTCGCTTAGCGATCTTCAAGGGTATGAAGATACACTCCCCTTCTCGTTGCTATACATCACCATGATCTTGCGTAGGAATTTTTTTGAAATTACTATGTTCCCCAACAATGGTATCAGAGCCTAGGTTTTATGCGTAGATGTTATATGCACGAGTAGAACACAAGTGAGTTGTGGGCGATACAAGTCATACTACTTACCAACATGTCATACTTTGGTTCGGCGGTATTGTTGGATGAAGCGGTCCGGACCGACATTACGCGTACGCTTAGACTGGTTTTATCGCCGTGCTTTGCACACAGGTGACTAGCGGGTGTCTGTTTCTCCAACTTTAGTTGAACCGAGTGTGGCTACGCCCGGTCCTTGCGAAGGTTAAAACAACACTAACTTGACAAACTATCGTTGTGGTTTTGATGCGTAGGTAAGAACGGTTCTTGCTCAGCCCGTAGCAGCCACGTAAAATTTGCAACAACAAAGTAGAGGACGCCTAACTTGTTTTTGCAGGGCATGTTGTGATGTGATATGGTCAAGACATGATGCTATATTTTATTGTATGAGATGATCATGTTTTGTAACCGGTTATCGGCAATCGGCAGGAGCCATATGGTTGTCGCTTATTGTATGAAATGCAACGCCTGTAATTGCTTTACTTTATCACTAAGCGGTAGCGATAGTCGAGAAGCAATAGATGGCGTAACGACAACGATGCTATGATGGAGATCAAGGTGTCGCGCCGGTGACGATGGTGATCACGACGGTGCTTTGAAGATGGAGATCACAAGCACAAGATGATGATGGCCATATCATATCACTTATATTGATTGCATGTGATGTTTATACTTTATGCATCTTATCTTGCTTTGATTGACAGTAGCATTTTAAGATGATCTCTCACTAATTATCAAGAAGTGTTCTCCCTGAGTATGCACCATTGCGAAAGTTCTTCGTGGTGAGACACCACGTGATGATCGTGATAGGCTCTACGTTCAAATACAACGGGTGCAAAACAGTTGCACACGCGGAATACTCAGGTTAAACTTGACGAGCCTAGCATATACAGATATGGCCTCGAAACACGGAGACCGAAAGGTCGAACGTGAATCATATAGTAGATATGATCAACATAGTGATGTTCACCATTGAAACTACTCCATCTCACGTGATGATCGGACATGGTTTAGTTGATTTGGATCACGTAATCACTTAGATGACTAGAGAGATGTCTGTCTAAGTGGGAGTTCTTAAGTAATATGATTAATTGAACTTAAATTTATCATGAACTTAGTACCTGATAGTATTTTGCTTGTCTATGGTTGTTGTAGATAGATGGCTCGTGCTGTTGTTCCGTTGAATTTTAATGCGTTCCTTGAGAAAGCAAAGTTGAAAGATGATGGTAGCAATTACACGGATCGGGTCCGAACTCGAGGATTATCCTCATTGCCGCACGTAAGAATTACATCATGGAAGCACCGCTGGTGCCGTGCCCGCTGCTGATGCAACCGACGATGTTAAGAACGCTCTAGCGAGCAAAGTGATGACTACTCGATAGTTCAAGGTGCCATGCTTTACGGCTTAGAACCGGTCTTCAACGATGTTTTGAACATCATGGAGCATATGAGATGTTCCAGAGTTGAAGTTAATATTTCAAGCAAATGCCCGGATTGAGAGATATGAAGTCTCCAATAAGTTCTATAGCTGCAAGATGGAGGAGAATAGTTCACAAGGAACACATACTCAAAATGTCGGGTATAATAATCACTTGATTCAACTAGGAGTTAATCTTCCCGATGATAGTGTCATTGATGTAATTCTTCATCATCGCCACCAAGCTACAAGAGCTTGGTGATGAACTATAATATGCAAGGGATGGACAAGACTATTCCCGAGCTCTTCGCAATGCTAAAAGTCATGGAGGTAGAAATCAAGAAGGAGCATCAAGTGTTGATGGTTAACAAGACCACCAGCCAAGAAAAAGGGCAAAGGGAAGAAGAAGGAACTTCAAGAAGAACAGCAAACAAGTTGTCGCTCAAGAGAAGAAACCCAATTCTAGACCTAAGCCGAGATCGAGTGCTTCTACCGCAAGCGATCGACACCGAAGCGGAACTGCCCCAAGTATTTGGCGGAAAAGAAGGATGGCAAAGTGAACAAAGGTATATGTGATATACATGTTGTTGATGTGTACCTTACTAATGCTCGCGGTAGTACTGGTATTTGATATTGGTTCTGCTAATATTTGCAACTCAAACAGGACTACGGATTGCTTAAGATTGGCTAAGGACGAGGTGATGATGCTGGGAAATGGTTCCAAAGTCGATGTGATCGCGGTCGGCACGCTACCTCTACATCTACCATCGGGATTAGTTTTAGACCTAAATAATTGTTATTTGGTGCCAGTGTTGAGCATGAACATTATATCTGGATCTTGTTTGATGCGAGACGGTTATTCATTTAAATCAGAGAATAATGGTTGTTCTATTTATATGAGTAATATCTTTTATGGTCATGCACCCTTGAAGATAATGATAGTGCAACTTATTTGTGGCACTGCCGTTTAGGTCATATCGGTGTAAAGCGCATGACGAAACTCCATACTGATGGGCTTTTGGAATCACTTGATTATGAATCACTTGGTACTTGCAAACCGTGCCTCATGGGCAAGATGACTAAAACGCCTTCTCCGGAACTATGGAGTGAGCAACTGATTTGTTGGAAATCATACATACTGATGTTTGTGGTCCAATGAATGTTGAGGCTTGCGAACCGTGCCTCATGGGCAAGATGACTAAAACGCCGTTCTCCGGAACTATGGAGTGAGCAACTGATTTGTTGGAAATCATACATACTGATGTTTGTGGTCCAATGAATGTTTGTGGTCCAATGAATGAACTCGGAGGTGCCGTGTGTTCGGTACTTGGATCGGTCGGATCGTGAAGACGTACAACTACATCAACCGCGTTGATAAACGCTTCCGGTTAGCGATCTTCAAGTGTATGAAGATACACTCCCCTTCTCGTTTCTATACATCACCATGATCTTGCGTGTGCGTAGGAATTTTTTTGAAATTACTACGTTCCCCAACAATATAGTGTAAACTTGAGAAGGTATAGATGGAACCACCGATGGGATTTGGAAACAACGAATAAACTGATATGATAACGAAGGAAGTGAAATCTTGAACGAACCACCATAAGAATTGAAAATGAAAGTAGCAAAGGCACAATTCATCGGGAAGTATTGGGAAACGAATAAAGATACTTGAGGGGATTTAGATACATGAGAACGAAGAGATAATGAGCTGACTAAAGAGTATACTTGAAAGATCCATCGGTGAGATTTGGATAACTAGAGCTGAAGGCTGAGAATGAGTAATTATGACATGATGGCCTTCGGAGGAAAGAGATGGAAACAACTCATGAAATGCTCCGGATGGTAAGAAAAGAATTGTCAGAATCAAAAACAATTATGAGGATGGCATGAAGCTAGAACCATGAATCTCTGGAAGTACGGGTAAGGATTTAAGAGGAACACTTCTTCGGTCTTCAAAATCCGAGAATGACGACAATAAACACCACCATGAATTGTTGAGACACTCCAGAATGAAAATTAGAAAGGTTGAACCAATGACGAAAGAATTTGAAAGATCTTGGAGAAAGACATTTGACTGATGATAATTCATTCTTACATCAAACTTTGAAATGAATTTGGGAATAGCTCCTAGAAAATTAGGAGATTCAGTTAAGATCCTGGAAAACACCTGTGGGTTAGGGCCCACTCAAGAGAAAACACCATTGAATCTTAAGGAGAGATTGCACCGGTTGATTTAGATGGCTTGAACAAGATATCAACCTTGAAATAACTTAAACGGATTGAGAATGGAAACACGAATCTTCCTGAGAAAATCTTAAGAACTCTTGAACAAATGAATAACTATAAGTGAAAGCTTACGAGGTGCACCGGCATGGGAAAACATTTGAAACAGGGAAAGGATATGATCGACAAAGCTTGAATTGAATCCACCAAAGAAGAAAAGAGAACAAAGAATAATAAACTTGAAGCTCCATTAGTATCTTCCTGAGAATCACCGGATAAGAACATTGAAGGAAAAGAATGGAGAGACTTCCCATCAATAAAATGGATACCCGCTTAAGAAATCTAAGTCCTTGAAGAAAATGGTGGGAGGGCGGGAAAACAAAGGCAACTTGGGGAGATGGAATGGATACCGTTAAGAAAACTTAGAATTGATCTCGCGAATGTTGAAATGATCGGATCCACTTGAAGAGAAGAACACCGGTTGGAAAAGAATTAACATTACAACCTCAGTGATCAAGAAGGATTAGCACTCCCATAGAAATATGAGAACACCATTTAGGGAAGGTATGGAATCAACACTTGACTTTGAAGCAACTGGAATACCACAAATAAAAAAAACAAAGGATTTGGCTTGCAGAATAAGCCGAAACAAATACATATCATAGAGATTTACCCATTCCCATATCATGCATTTGTCGGATAGATATTCTAAGAGCTGCTTGAATTCCCACCGATAAACTCCCGAAACTTTCTGGTTATGCAATCTGGTGTTGGGGATACAAGGGAAGCAATATATATCTCACCCAAAACTAACAATCCCTACATCCAGCTGTATCCATCCGTCAACGCATAACCAAGAAAACTCCGGAAATCGTGTACCTCAACCTTCGAAAAGCATCTGTTATACGAGCTATGGCAATACTCCCGAACTCCCCAGTACTGGGTGGCATCGAGGTTATCTTACCACTAGCTACATAAAAGAGATTTTTGATGTCGGCGAAACTCAGGTATTCCAGAACTGCAATGATAAAATTGTGACGACAACACCTCGGAGCTCAACTCCCCGGGACACTGCCACAACCCCTAAATGTTAGGAGGCACCAAGAACAATGTTCTCGTCACAAAACTATCAGAATGATTCCAAGATACCCGCGTGATCCTAATTATTTTTAGTGAAATTGAGGAGAGGAAAGACAAAACATCTACGTCAGGAGGCCTCACCAGATCGACAAAGGGAGTGATGAGTAAAAAGAATCCTACTCTCCGATATATATAATCCTAAGTGAGGGAGTCCTGGACTAGGGGGTGTCCGGATAGCCGGACTATCGATATCCACGGACTCCTGCATCACTTAAGATAGAAGATTGAAGACTCCGCTCGTGTCCCAAGGTACTTTACTTGGCGTGGAAGGCAAGCTTGGCAATACGGATATGTAGATCTCCTACCATTGTAATCGACTCTGTGTAACCCTAGCCTCTCCGGTGTCTATATAAACCGGAGGGCCATAGTCCGTAGGACACAACATTACATCTCAACAATCATACCATAGGCTAGCTTCTAGGGTTTAGCCTCATTGATCTCGTGGTAGATCTACTCTTGTACTACCCATATCATCAATATTAATCAAGAAGGACGAGGGTATTACCTCCATCGAGAGGGCCTCAACCTGGGTAAAACATTGTGTCCTCGCCTCGTTACCATCCGCCTAGACGCACAGCCGGGACCCCTACCCGAGATCCGCCAGCTTTTGACACCGACATTGGTGCTTTCATTGAGAGTTCCTCTGTCGTCACCAATAGGCTCGATGGCATCTTCAACCTTTGATGCTGTCCAGGTGAGACTTTCCTCCCGGCAGATCTTCATATTCGGCGTTTTGCATCTGCGGGCCAACTCTCTTGGCCATCCGAGCAGATCGAAGCTACGCCCGGCGTCAGTCGATTCGAAGCCTAAACTTCACGGCCGATAACCGCGGAGACTTGATCTTCGACGGACTCGAGCCACACCAAGCGCCGCCAAGACCTTGGACGATGGGCATGATCTAGCTCTGTCACCACACACGCTTTGGTGGTCAGACTTGAATCCGCCTTGCCATTTGCCGAGCCGATCGCCCATAACGAGGGTCGGTGGATAGACGCCACTCGGGGCTTCAACATCTACGGCGATGGAGCCAAATACCAATCTTGTCCCCGCGAATTGTGATCCCAAGGCACCGGACTCCTTGCCGGACTCCGAGCCTCCCGCTACCGCCAATTAAACCAGATTAGGCGCCGGTTATGGAATTCACCGCCAGGACATCTTTCAACACTCGCCTTTTGGCGATATCTTGAATTCTCTGAAGCATCTCTCGCTATCAGGAGAATCCTGGCCGGACTATGGCCAGGACGGTTGGAGTTCGGACGACGAAGAAATTCGGAGCCCACCCACCACCCACTTTGTAGCCACTGTCGAGGACCTAACCGACATGCTAGACTATGACTCCGACGACATCGACGCTATGGAGGATGATGCCGGAGACGATCAGGACCCAGCGCCCACAGGACACTGGAAGGCCACCTCGTCATACGACGTCTACATGGTGGACACCCCGAAAGAAGGGATGGCAAAAAGCAGCGGAGGAAGATTCTTTGAAGAAGCAGCCTAAACGCCGGCGGCTGGCGCCGCCTAAATCCCGCCACAACAAGAATGGAGAATCCGCACGGAGACAATAATACTCCGGAGAGTGTCAAGACGACCTCCTCCAAGAAGATTTAGCGCAGGAGGACGCAGGCAAGCCCTCACAATAGGACGGCAGGCATTTAAGGGGTTGAGGACGATAACTATATGCCTCCTCCGAAGACGAGGCGAGCCTCAATGATGACGAATTCGCCATACCCGAGGATCCCGCCGAACAAGAGCGCTTTAGGCGCAGGCTCATAGCCACAGAAATAGCTTAAAGAAAAGCAGCAACAGCTTCAAGCTGATCAAGATCTGCTAGCCGATCGATGGAGAGAAGTCCTCGCGTCAAGAGTATAAACTCGAACTCCCTCCAAAAGTTACCTAAGACGCAAGCTGCTCCCCGATTAGAGGAGGAAGCATACGCACTTTATCACCAGCGCAAGACGACATGGGCTGATCGACCACCCCGTGGTCGCGACAGAGAAGCATTCAAGGCCCCAGCCAAGACCGCACTCGACATCGATCCAGAGTACGGCCAAAAGGAACGCGCCGGACTTGCGAGACATCATGGAGGACAAAGCAAGGCAATCCAGATCCATTTATGGATCACGGGCGCCTCTACGAGCCACGACGAATACCGTCGCGCCGACATAACGCCGCCGAGCCGAACACAGCAGCATAACGCCCTCGAGCTGCGCCGCGATATTGCCCAATACAGGGCACCGCGACACCCGCTATGCTTCACCGATGAAGTAATGGATCACCAGATCCTCAAGGGTTCAAACCCGTGAACATCGAATCTTACGATGGCACGACAGACTCGCGTGTGGATCAAGATTATCTTCTCCACATCCATATGGCCCGCGTGACGATCTACACGCCATCAAATATCTCCCACTAAGCTTAAAGGACCAGCTCGGCATTGGCTTAACAGCCTGCCCGCAGAGTCAATTGGGTGTTGGGAAGACCTAGAGGCCGCTCCTTGATAACTTCCAAGGTACATACGCACGACCTCCAGACGCCGACGACCTAAGCCACATTATTCAGAACTGCATTTAATCGCCGACAGTTCTAGACACGGTTCTTGACGAAGAAAATCAAATCGCCGACCGTCTGTGATGCGGAGGCCCTTGCAGCCTTCAAACACAACATCCGGGACGTAATGGCTAGACCGCACCTTGGGCAGGAGAAGCCAAATCCATGGCAGCCCTCACATCATTAATGACCCGCTTATGCTGGAGAGGATAGCTGGCTAGCCCGTAGCAATAATCTCCGCAAAATTCTGGCAGTCCGGATTCTAAGGACAACCACGGCAGTCACGATTTAATCAAAAGCTACCGATTAACGGCGACGGCAAAGAGGATACGGCAGTCAATGCCTGTCGGGCGCTGGGATGGTCGCGTCGGCACCTATGGGGCCGGGCCCTTCGTGTTCGGTAGGAGGGCGGAGGCTGCGCGGAGAGCAGATCGAGGCGACGCGGGGATTTTACCCAGCCGGGCCGCGATCGTCGCAGAAACCCTCTGCTGCATTGTGTTAGATTTGATCTTGCTCGAGAATGCGAGCAAAACGGTGGAGTGGTGTGTAAATCCGCGAGAGTAGCTAGTCGCCGAGCCTCTCGCTGAATCGCCAATGGTTGGAACCCTCGTGAGAGTAGCCGATTGTTCAACCCCCACGCTGTGCATGGGCCTCCCTTTATAGGGCAAGGGTCACCGATGTGTCAACGGAGGTAGAGGGGTAAAACGAAAAGAGGTGGTAGTTGGAACAAGGGAACAAAGGCAGCTACAAAGGCTTTCTACCTACTTTTGACAGAGGGGACAAGGGCATTAAATGCCCGTCGCCGCCCCCAAAAGCTCCCGCCATTGCGTTTTCTTCCGCCACGGCGGCGGCCACCACCGTGGAGTGCCACCGCATCCTTCATGCAACACAGCTACCCGCCACGCGCCTCGGAGAAGGCTGGAGGCGACGCTGGGCGAATGAGCTGGGGTGCGGGCACGAGATAGCTCTCCCGGCAAGCACCTTGCCGGGCCTTGATCTTGCCGGACCCGGGCTTGTCGGGCTCAGGACTTGCCGCCCCCCGGGTCCTCGCTAGGGCGCGCACGGGGCGCCGAGGCGTGTCTTCTGTGATGTGATCTTCTGGTCCTCCCGGCGAGCTCCTCTCGCCGGGGATCTGCAGGAGTAATGTAGCCTTGAGCCTGGAATGGCCTTCCCGGCAAGCTCCTCTTGCCGGGGTCTTGAGTTTTGGTCTTGCACACTTTGTTCTTGAATGGCTTGGTAGGGAGCCGGAATGGTCTCCGGCAAGCATACGGTGGATCTTGCTGTGGGGAGCTGCGGCTACCCGTGCACAAGTTGGGGTACTGAGGTACCCCTACCTTAGTACACCGACAGAGCCTCGCCTGGGCCATACACGGTGCCGAAGCGCTGTTGGGCCAGGCCCAAGACAAAGGCACGGCACGCTGGCCCATGGCCCGCTGAATGCTGTTACATTCGCCTCCCCTCCCGCAACGGCACGCGCCGATTGCGGCGTCGTGGGAGACGGGCGGCGATGCAGCCTTTAAGGCACCCACCCCGTGATCGTGGCGCAGAACGGGTCGCTTCACCCGCCGCCCGGCCCGCCCGCCACGCGGCCCTCATGCATGGGGGTCGTGGGCGGCGAAGGTGGGAGACCGAGCCGTCACGGGGCGGAGAGGGCGAGTCGGCCCCGCTCCTCTGGCCTCCTTGCTTTCTGATTGGTCGAGCGGGGCGGTTGAGCCCCCACCTCGCCTCTTTAAAAAGGGGCGGAAGGGAAGCACAATGGCCACACTCATCCACTTCTCCTTTCATCTTCATCTTCTGCTCTTCTCGCCACCATGGAAGGAGGGAACCCCGGCTCTTCGACGGTGGCGGGCGGGTCGCTTCGGCAGCGCACCATTCTCATCTCTGCCCCGCAGGCGGAGCCGCCACGAGAGGGAGAGGGAGGGGCGGGCCGCTGTCGAGGTCGAGGGCGTGGCCGAGGCGGTCGAGGAGAGGCGGCCGCGCGACGCGCCTCCCTGCCGCCCCGGCGCTCTCTCGACCACGGCGCGGTCCACACCGAGATGACCCGGAGTTCTTCATCAAGCTTCGCCGGGCGCCTCGCCGCCGCCCCGGTTGCCGCCCCGTCAGGACGCAATGGGGCCGGATCCGCCCGACGTGATGGAGTTACGCGATGAGGGGCTGCGGATCAGCGGCACTCGGGTGAGTGTCGTGGTCCCCAGCCCCGGCGTGATGTTCTTCGACCGAGGGTGGAAGACGTCGCCCGATCCATAGCTTGACGGGCGGGTTCACCTCCATTTCGTTACCGGATGGTGACCTCCTCGCCGCCAAGGTTTGGCGACTATGGAACCCGGTGCGCTGCTGTGTGGACAGCTCGGATAGCGAAGGCCCTCCTCGAGCGAGAGTGACGAGGAGGGAGCGACAGCGACGACGAGGGGATGGCGGGCCCGACCAGACGCCGGACACCGCTGCTCAGGCCACCGCAACCCCTTCTTCGGGTTGCCGGGCTCTTGAACTCCCCGGGCCGTCTTCTTGGCGGCGGGCGAGGGAGGCTGCGGAAGAGGAAGAGGGGAGTGGCGGCAAGGCCGCCACGTCCGCAAAGACGAGGGCGAGTAGCCTTCGATAGCGGCCGACGCCCCACTACCCCGCCTTCAAGCTCGCCTCCCACGCCCGACCGCCAAGCTCCTGGCCGGCCCCGGGTGTTCTCTTGGGGTCTTCGCGCCTGTGGCTCTTTCAAGGGCTTCGGGGCTTGCCGCTGGTTCTTCGGGCATGCGCTCCCCATGCCCGCCACCTTGCGCAGCTCCCGGGCACGGCGACGCCTCCGCCACGCCTCCTTGTCGCTCCTTCGCTCTTCCCGACAAGCTCTTCTTGCCGGGGTCTTTCTCCCGCAAGCCTATCTTGCCGGGGCTCTTGACCTACCTCCTGAACTCCTGAACAGAGAAACAGAGAGGATCACGGCACCTTATCTTTTCAGATTGTAAGCCCTCGGGCATTAGCTGTATTTAAGAACTTGTAATCCTCTCTATCATGTTTTTCATCCTCCATGGACTTGTACTAAATTGGATGTTTTTAATGAAAAGAAGGGAAAGCTTGCCGGACTGAATCTTTTACTTAATTCTGTGTCTTGTATGTTCCTACGCCGGGAGCTTGCCGGGCGTAACATGCAGCGCCGAAAAGGGACAGCCCGGCTGGCGGTGTTGTTCCCGCAAGCAACCTTGCCGGGCCATTATGACGCTTAACTTGCTGAGCGGACTCGAAGCAAGATAGGGTGCAGCAGCACACTTGTGTTTGTGGAGCGGACTCGACACAAAACAAGCACGCGAATCGGGCCACGACTCAGCTCCTCCACGATGGGTTTTTACAAGACACGCTTGTTCAAAGACGCAGTCCCGCACCTCCCGGTCCATGAAAGGATGCATGACGAGGGATGAAAAACTTATCTGAAATGGCAGCCCCCAGCAACTCTAGCTTGCCGGAGACGAATCTTGGCGTTCAGGCCCAATGGGTTGGCTTGCCGAGGAAGAGTTTTAGCACTGCAGCCTCCGGCGACCCGGACTTGCCGGATCTTAGTCGTTGGCGAGGTCTTTTGGTTCTCCCTTGTTGCTGCAATTTTAGCCATGAAAATAGCTGAGGTAGATATGCGATTGCTCAATGCACATGTATGTGTATATAAACCTTGGCTAAGCAAGGCGATGCCGGGCTTTGTCCTTCGATGTTTGTGTTTCACGCTTGGGGAGCTTGTCGGGCGAACACGCTTGTCAGCGGGACAGCCTCACTGGCGGTGTTGCTTCCGCAAGCAACCTTGTCGGGCGATTACGACGCTTAACTTGTCGAGCGTGGCTCGAAGCAAGATAAGGGTGCTGCGCACACTTGTGTTTGTTGAGCGGACTCGAAACAAAACAAGCACGAATCGGGCCACGACTTGGCTCCTCTTGCGCCCAAGCTTCCCATACCAAGGACATCTCACGGCAAGGCTTGCGACGCTACATCCTCTACCCAAAGATCCTTTGTGCACTTTTGCCTTACGCTTTTTAGGAACTTGTCGGCGCTTAACGCGCTTGCTGAGTACGGACATCAGCAGCCCGCTGGCTGGCGCGCCCCGCAAGCAACCTGGCCGCGGTCTAGTTCGCGACGCGCTTAACTTGCTGAGCAGACTCGAACTAAACGAGGGTGCGGTTGGTCGCCGCCGCTTTTTACTCGCTGAGTGTGTTGAGCGGAAGTAAGGGTGCGGCTGTCCACAGGCAGGCTCCTCAGCGCGCAGGTTTCGGGCACAAACGATGAATGCGAGAGGGATATAACGAATAAAAGCATGAGATTAAGGAATGCTCTGCACGAGGGCGCGAGCGACTTAGCTTTTTCTTTTCCTTGTTTCCTCGCACCCACTGGAGGTGCCCAATGGTGCGTTCCTGACGGCAGCGCAGCGCTCCGGGGAGGTGCATTTGCCGGAACGAACACCAAAGTTGTCTTTGCCGGGCTTAGAGCGTTCCGAGGAGCTGCGCTCGTCGGAGTAAGCACCAGAGCCGTCCTCGCTGGACTTAGAGCTCGATGGCGCGTCCTCGGCGATCGCAGAAGCGCCTGAGGAGACACGCTTGCCGGAGCGTAGGGGGAGCGGGAGCGGGTGGCGCGAGGAACAGGCCGTGCTCGGACTCCTAGTAGCGATAAGAGGAGCAGGGTCTTGTCTCGGCGCTTTCGCTTTGCTCATACTCGGACGGCGGTCCGGAGCATCCCGCGAGCCCCCGGCATGTTCTAGCCCCAGCATGCGGGCACCATCTTCTGTGGCACGGCGCCGCTGGGTCGTCGTGCGCTGAGAGGGACGTGGGTCTACGGAGGCCGAGGCGTGGTCCTCCGCCCTGCCCTCGATCTCGTGGCACCGCGAAGCGCCGCCCGGCGCCCACCTTCCACGGTGTCTCCCCGCTGCCGCCGGCTCCGGCGCGCGGGAAGACGGAGATGGGTCTCGCGACTCAAGCTCTCGCCTTCGGGCCATGACGCAGCTTGTCGGCGAAGCTGCCGACGGCTGGAGGGGTTGATGAAGAGCGCTGGCGCGCTAACGCCGGATCAGGTTCGATAACCTCGACGCCCCTACCTGGCGCGCCAGAGATGTCGGCGCGGGGATGGTCGCGTCGGCACCTATGGGGCCGGGGCCCCTTCGTGTGTTCGGTAGGAGGGCGGAGGCTGCGCGGAGAGCAGATCGAGGCGACGCGCGCGGGGGATTTTTACCCAGCTTCGGGCCGCGATCGTCGCGTAAAACCCTACTGCTGCATTGTGTTGTATTTGATCTTGCTCGAGAATGCGAGCAAAACGGTGGAGTGGTGTGCGAAATCCTCGCGAGAGTAGCTAGTCGCCGAGCCCTCTCGCCAGAATCGCCAATGGTTGGAACCCTCTGTGAGAGTAGCCGATTGTTCGAACCCCCTCTACGTTGTGCATGGGCCTCCTTTTATAGGGCAAGGGGTCACCGACAGGTGTCAACGTGAGGTAGAGGGGTAAAAACGTAAAAGAGGTGGTAGTTGGAACAGTCTTGGGAACAAAGGCAGCACAAATGCTTTTACCTACTTTTGACAGAGGGGACAAGGGCATTAAATGCCCGTCGCCGCCGCCCTAAAAGCTCCCGCCATTGCGTTTTCTTCCGCCACGGCGGGCGGCCACCACCGTGGAGTGCCACCGCATCCTTCATGCAACACAGCCTACCCGCCACGCGCCTCTCGAGAAGGCTGGAGGCGACGCGGGCTTAATGAGCTGGGTGCGGGCACGTAGATAGCTCTCCCGGCAAGCACCTTGCCGGGCCTTGATCTTGCCGGACCCGGGGCTTGTCGGGCTCAGGACTTGCCGCCTCCCCGGTCTCGCTAGGGCGCTGCACGGGCGCCGAGGCGTGTCTTCTGTGATGTGATCTTTCGTCCTCCGGCGAGCTCCTCTCGCCGGGATCTGCAGGAGTAATGTAGCCTTGAGCCTGGAATGGCCTTCCCGGCAAGCTCCTCTTGCCGGGTCTTGAGTTTTGGTCTTGCACACTTTGTTCTTGAATGGCTTGGTAGGGAGCCGAATGGTCTCCGCAAGCATACGGTGGATCTTCTTTGTGGGGAGCTGCGGCTACCCGTGCACAAGTTGGGGTACTGAGGTACCCCTACCTTAGTACACCGACAATGCCGGATTCCGCGGCTCCAAACCCGGTCAACGGAAGAAGCCATTTAAAAGAACAACCCCGGCCCGTCTAATCTGGATAGAATACTCGACCGCCATGCCGATACATGGCACCCCGAAAAGCCAGCTAATCACACCAATAGAGATTGTTGGGTGTTCAGCAGGCCGGCAAGTCAATTGCCGAACACAGTAACAAGGGGCTAAATAGCGACAACGAGGAAGAGACCCGCCGAACAACAGAGGATGTAGGGTTTCCGCAAGTACGAACGGTGAATATGATCTATGCGACCCACATACCCAAGAGGGAGAGGAAGCGCAAGACCACGGACGCCTATGCGATGGAGCCGCCGCCTGAAATTCAATCCATGGTCCTCCCGTCCGATCACTTTCGATCGACGAGACCACCCGACTAGCATACGCTTATGGCGGATTCGCCGCTGGTCTTAGACCCAATCGTCGATGGATTTCACTCACAAGAGTCCCGATGGACGGCGGCAAGAGCCTGAACCTGCTTTATCGTGACACAAGGCGCAAAATGGGCATAGACCCATCAAGGATCAAACCTACTAAGACAACCTTTAAAGGTGTCATCCAGGAGTGGAAGCCAAATGTACTGTGCTCACACACCGAAGTGGTCTTCGGATCCCTGATAATTTCCGGCTTAAGAGTTAATCTTTGATATAGTCCCGTTCCGCAGCGGCTATCATGCCCTGCTCGGACGTACTGCGTTTGCAAAATTCAACGCGGTGCCACATTATTCATACCTAAAGCTCAAAATGCCGGGCCCTCGTGGAGTCATTACGGTCAATGGGAATACGGAACGCTCCCTCCGTACGGAGGAACATACAGCGGCTCTCGCGGCAGAAGTACAGAGCAGCCTTCTACGGCAATTCTCTAGTCCGGCAACTAAAAATCCGGACACATTAAAGCGCGCCCGGAGCAGCAACAACCAAGACCACCCGGCGCGATCGGAGCACGCGTAGCAATACGGCCCCCACCCTCGCCCGCATATTATCACAAGAATAACACTCCACGTACATCATTACGCTTTGGAGATACCATGGGCGCAGGGGAGGGCCTTCACCTCAAGGATGGAAAAGTGCGGCTCGACCGCACTCAGGGCTCGTGCTAGCGCCCCCTTGGTGTTATTTTTTATCTTTTCTTTTATATATGCAGGACTCTACCAAATAGAAGCCCTGCCTGTCCGCTAACTTGCCGAACTCACGATACAACAATCGTGATTAAAAGAAGGCGCATTTACACTCGTGTGGTCTCCATTACGAGCATTAAATTCAATTACATACACCAAGTCTGCGGCTTATCCTCAAGGGGACACGCTAATTTAGTCCGAATCCCTTGCTTATCAAGACTATTTGTATCGGTTCGCTTTATTAGCGTAACTTCGTCATAAATAACACAGACTTACCTTTTTGCAAGTTTATTACCTTTTCACGGCAATCGTGTTATCCTTTACAAATGTTCACCATGTGACATATTGCACCCAGACACTTTGGTACGGTCGAATACACCAGGGCTTCGCTCCCTATATTACGGTGTGATTAAGTCCTAACACTTTCACAAAGTGCGGCATCTCGAGCTTATAGCATTATATGAATCAGCTCCGAATCATGTCTTGGGTCAATAGTTGGGTTTTCCTGCCCTATGTTTTGGTGCCTTACGCTCCGCTCCGTCGGCTAAGGTAGCACTAGGAGAACCATCGCGATTGCGCCTGTTCGCCGGGTTAACGCCTGGAGAAAGCTAAACCGACCGGCATGATAAGGCAAGAGACTGGTCGCTGTTCGAGAGGTCTTTTCGGTCCCTAAAGACTCATGCCGCTTCGTGCGAAGTTCCGGATTATGTCCGACGAAGGCGTGGATAGCGCCCCGGATTCGGTCTTCCGAATACCAGGGGCTTTGCCGAAATTTAAGATTATAGAATTCTATGGCTAAGTGAGAGTGTTCAGGCATTATAAGTCCGGTCGCCTGGTTCGTCGTGTTGAGCACCTCCCTAGATGGACCCAAAGATGGGAACAAGAGTGCTCAAGTTTATCACCGAACACCCCAGCAATCGTAGCTCGGGGGCTGAAGCCAATGACTTGCCATCTCTCAGATTTAACAAACGGCCGCACAGAAGGTAATATTTTAAATTAAACAAAGCGTTGCTCATAGCGCATATAAACTTAGTTTTTAGCGCACAGGATAAACACACAGCGAGTTCACTCAAGGATTACATTAAGGGGACACTCATCCGCGATATCACGGGCTCCCTTCAGGACTACTTTATAATATCTCTCCGGCGTATGGTGCTCCTTGCCCGGCGGCGGCGGATCCGTGAGAAGCTTCTCCGCATCCAGCTTGCCCCATTGCACCTTTATGCGGGCAAGGGCTCGGCGAGCGCCTTCAACGCAGGCGGAGCACTTGATCACATCCAGCCTAGGGCATGCATCCACTAGTCGCACGACTAGGCCAAAGTAGCTGCTGTGCATGGCCTGCCTGTGCCACACCGGACTATGAGGCCCTTCATAGCCTCTTCAGCTACCTTGTGGAGTTCGACCAGCTGCTTCAGCTGGTCGCTTGGGGGCACCGGATGGCCGGCCTCAGCATACTGAGACCAGAAGACCTTCTCCGTTGAGCTCCCCTCCTCGCCACGATAGAACGCAGCGGCATCAGACGCACTACGCGGCAGATCTGCAAATGCCCCTGGAGAGCTCCGAATTCGGGTAAGTATCCGGTAATTTACATTAACATGCTTGCTCTGCATGAAAAACGCCTTACCCGCTGCTATCTTCCTCATGTCCTCTACCTCCTCACGCCCTCCGGGCCTCGGCCTTGGCGGATTTGGCACTTTCGAGAGCCAAGGCAAGCTCGACTCGAAGTCTTGAGTCACGCCCAAACTCTCATGCTTTTTCATGAGAGCCCGGAGCTCTTGCCGAACCTCCGCCACCAGCCGCCGCTTGCTTTTTCGCCAGTCTGCTCCGCGGGCCGCATTATGCTCGCCACGGACACGGCATCTCTCGTGGCTGCCACCTCGCTCGTGGGCCCCTGATTGCACATTTTATCCTTGTTAATCTTGTTTGCAACCAAAACCCTTTTTCAGAAGGTACATATTTAAAGTGGTGTTCTTCACCTTCTTTTTCCTTGAGCTGCCTCTTGGCATGTCCGAGCTCTTGCTCCGACCGCCAAGGTACTTCTTCGCCGACCTCACACACAATGCGGCAGAAGTCAACAACGCAGCCTGCAAACCCATATTTTAGAAACCCCGTATATCTTGTTAAAGATCCTCATCCGCTTTTTTTCCAACACCGGACTAAGCATCGGGCTACCGCCTATGCGGTGTTATATTGCTTAATTTTAAACTTCTTACCTCAAAGCCCGTTAGAAGGTTGTTGAAGCTGGGTCAGCCCGCCTTGGCGAAGCTGGACTTTTCAATCACCGCACTCATGAGAGTGCGGTGTTCTTTCTCAATGGAGGCGCCGAGCGCCCAAAGAGGTTGTCCGTGCCTTCGTTGGACGGAGGCCGCCGCATCACGATCCTGCCCTCCTTCGAGGGGGCTGCTTGCGGACTCGAACCGCTATGGGTTCCGGAGTCGTGTCCGCATAAAGTCCGGAGGTTGCCCGACGGCGCCCGAGCCTCCTCCCGGCGCTGCTCCACTATGGGATTCCGCCGCCGTCTTCGGCGTGGGGTAGAGGCGATCGGGATGGAATTTACATCCGACGGCGCCAACGACCCGCCATCGAAGTCGGAAAGTCGCCACCGCCGGACTAAAGAAATAGTGCGGCATTAGAAGGACATCGTGTGACATACTATAATACGAGATATGAATGATCCTAAGCAACTTACGATTTTGCCGGACGCCGAGCCCTTGAGGTTATCTCCTCCGCCAACGCCGATGTTGGCGAACTATCCAGGGGATGGTTCTCCTCTTGACCCTTCGCCGCCCGATTGGGGAGGCCTTCCTCTTCTTCTCCCCTCCTCCGAGAGAGTACTCCTCCTCCTCTTCCTTGTCTTCGGGAGGAACTCGCCGCCGTCAGACGTTGATTGCGGAACTCTTTCGAGTCCCCGTACACCTTCTGGTTTCTTCTCCGGCACCACGCACGGTGCCGAACCAGCAGCCTTGCTAATTGGGCGTCGCTGGTTCTTCCGCATGGGAGCCGACCGATAATCAGCTCGGCCTTCTCCATCCATTCCCGCACAAAGGAAAGAGGCAGATTAAAAACCTCTAGAGTCAGCCTAAATTATCGCAAGTGTCCCGTGAATGGGGTCGAATCACTTACTCCGTCACCGGAGACCGCAAGTGAAACCGCGGTCTTCGGTCGCGGATGCGGGCGATCAGCTCTTGAATAGCACCTCCATGCACCTTCATATGTTGTATCAAGAGCCCGCCAGCGCTTGGTGCTGTTCCGGATTAAACTCCCGCAGAGTAAAAGCCCTTTCTTGGCATGGGAGAATCCGCCAGAGGAGCATGACTCGACTACGCCGACGAGCCGGAGCCCATTGCTCACCAGCTTTTTGATGCAGTTCAAGTCCCGCCACCTCCACCGGGTTACCCCACCGCAAGCCCTTCTTTCCGTGAGGTGAGCTGCGGGGATTCCAGATCTGAATTCGGGGCCGCCCATGTAGGCTCGCTGCTGCTCGGTGATATAGAACCACCCCGATTGCCACCCCTTGACGGAGTCCATGAAGGTCCTTCTACCTAAGGGACGTTGGGCAGCTTGCCAACATAGCGCCCAAGATTCGCTATGCCCCTTCACGATCTTCGGCTTGACGTTGAAGGTCTTGAGCCACAGGCCGAAGTGGGGCCGGATGCAGAGAAAAGCCTCGCACACGACGATAAACACCGAGATGTTGAGGACGAAGTTCGGCGCTAGATCGTGGAAATCCAGGCCGAGTAAAACATGAGCCCCTGCATTTAATGGATGGAGCAGAAAGCCCAGTCCGCGGAGGAAGTGGGGAAGGAAAACGACCCTCTCGTGAGGTCCTGGGGTAGGAACGAGCTGCCCCGCGTCGGGCAGTCAATGCGCAATGTTTCCGGAGAGGTATCCGACGTCGCGCAGTTTGGTGATGTCCTCCTCCTTGGCGGTGGAGGTCATCCACTTGCCTCCCCCTCCAGACATGTTCGGAGAAGGGTCGAGGCGGAATGCGCGAGCTTGAGCGTTGGAGCTTGGGTTCGCAGGACGGATGAGCAAAGGAGGAAGAAGGCATAGGTGAGAAGGTAAACTTATCCCTTATATATAGGCGACAAAACTATGCGCCCTCACCGCCCTGGTAAAACTCGCTTAATCCCCAAGCGCCACCATCAATGGCGCGTTGGGTTACCCACGCACGTATTGATGAGAATCCCGAAAGAGGGGAACACGATCTCGCTCGACAGACGTGCAAGGAAGCCGCCGCTAAACGTGCCGAGGTGGAATAGTAAAACAATTAAAACGAAGGCTTGGCTGCGGTGTGATGTCATGCCGCATAATACGCAAAGCAGGTTGGATCGTGTATGTGTTTTATTCTCTCTACGCTGGAGTGTGGAAATTATTTTGCGAGCCGACACTATCCCGGTGTTCATTATCTTCTCGGATTATTCAGGAGGAACCCGCCTTGCAATGCCGAACATTATGCACGCCGGACTTATCGTCATTGAAGACTGGTTCAGGGCTACCGAGGAGTCTCGGACTAGGGGTGTCCGGATAGCTGGACTATCGATATCCGCCGGACTCCTGCATCACGAAGATAGAAGATTGAAGACCGGCTGCCGTGTCCGGAAGGTACTTTACTTGGCGTGGAAGGCAAGCTTGGCAATACAGATATGTAGATCTCCTACCATTGTAACCGACTCTGTAACCCTAGCCTCCGGTGTCTATATAAACCGGAGGGTCAGAGTCCGTAGGACACAACATTACATCTCAACAATCATACCATAGGCTAGCTTCTAGGGTTTAGCCTCATTGATCTCATGGTAGATCTACTCTTGTACTACCCATATCATCAATATTAATCAAGCAGGATGTAGGGTATTACCTCCATCGAGAGGGCCTGAACCTGGGTACATTGTGTCCCTCGTCTCCTGTTACCATCCGCCTAGACGCACAGTTCGGGACCCCCTACCCGAGATCCGCCGGTTTTGACACCGACACTAAGACTCAAAACATTTGTTCTAGACTCAACAACGTCAGCGATTCGATCAAGCAGGGGGCTCCTAAGTCGGGGATGGCTCTGATTACAAACTTGTAATACCCACAATGCGGCTATATATCCCACCTGTCGAAGCATGACTTAGAGGCATAACCGCATTGTGGTTTTGTCGCAAGAAGGATCATCTTCACACAATCCCATGTAATGAACACAAAAGGGATAAAGAGTTGGCTTACAAATGCCACTTAAGACAATGGACATATAATTCATACATCATTCAGAGCACACACATAGTCCGACTACGGACGAAGCCAAAAGAAAAGAGGATAACCCAACTGCTAGATCCCCGATCGTCCCAACTTGGCTCCACTACTGATCAACATGAAACGAAACATAGAGACGACCAAGATATACATTGAGCTCCCATCTAAGCTCGGTTGCATCACCTTCACTGGTATCATCGGCACCTGCAACTATTGTGATAGTATCTAGTGAGTCACAAGGACTTGGCAATCTCAAAACCCGCGAGATCAAAGACTATTTAAGCTTATGGGTAGGAAGTGGTAATGAGGTGGAGTTGCAGCAAGCACTAAGCAAATATGGTGGCTAACATACGCAAATAAGAGCGAGAAGAGAAGCAACGAAATGGTCGAAAAGCTAGAAGTGATCAAGAAGTGATCCTGAAACTGCTTATGCACAATCATAACACCAAGACCGTGTTCACTTCCCGGACTCCGCCGAAAAGAGACCATCATGGCTACACACGCGGTTGATGCATTTTAATTAAGTCAAGTGTCAAGTTCTCTACAACCGGATATTAACAACTTCCCATCTGCCACATAACCGCGGGCATGGCTCTCAAAATTTATACCCTGCAGGGGTGTGCCAACTTAGCCCATCACAAGCTCTCACGATCAGCGAAGGATATTCCTTCTCCCGGGAAGACCCGATCAGTCTTGGAATCCCGGTTACAAGACATTTCAACAATGGTAAAACGAGACCAGCAAGACCGCCCGACCATGCCGACAAATCCCGATAGGAGCTGCACATATCTCGTTCTCAGGGCACACCGGATGAACACTACGTACAGGTAAAACCAACCCTCAAGTTTCCCCGAGGTGGCGCTGCAAGTGGCTCTTGTTCGGACCAACACTTAGAGAAGCACTGGCTCGGGGGGGTTAAAATAAAGATGACCCTCGGGGCTGCAGACCCCAAGGGAGGGTTATAGGTTGTTAGGAAAATGGAAAACCAATGTTGGGCCTTGCTGGAGGAGTTTTATTCAAGGCGAACTGTCAAGGGGTTCCCATAAACCCGACCGCGTGAGGAACGCAAAATCAAGGAACATAACACCGGTATGACGGAAACTAAGGCAGCAGGAGTGGAACAAAACACCAGGCATAAGGCCAAGCCTTCCACCCTTTACCATATATATAGATGCATTAATTAACATAAGAGATATTGTGATATCCCAACATTACCATGTTCCAACATGGAGCAATCTTCAACTTCACCTGCAACTAGCAACGAAATAAGAGGGGCTGAGCAAAAGCGGTAACATAGGCAAACAACGGTTTGCTAGGAAGGTGGGTTATAGGCTTGACATGGCAATATGGGAGGCATTGTATACAAGTGATAGGTAGCACAGCATGGCGATAGAACGAAGCAACTAGCAAGCAAAGATGGAAGTGACATCGAGGGTAATTGTCATCTTGCCTGAGTTCCCGCAAGGAAGAAGAATGAGTCCATGAAGTAGACGAACCAACGTAGTCGAACAAATCCTCACAACTCCGGAACAAAACCGAAGCTAACAAGAGAAGCAAACCGGAAAGAAGCAAACAACATGGTAAACAACCATCACATAAGCATGGCATGATGCACAACCAAGTATGATGCAGGTCCGGTTTAATGAGGCATGACATGGCAAAGTGCAACAAACAATACTACAAGTTAAGTGGAGCTCAATATGCAACGAGTTGCATATTGACATCGTAGAGCACCACAATCAATTAATTAGTTTGCTCTTGTTTATGTACCCAACAACTTTAAATGTTATTAAACATGGCAAGGGGTGAAGCATAATAAATCAACCTAGCTAGGCAAGTTTAAATAAGGCCAAAAACAACAAACAACAATTCCGGAAAATCCTCATATGCATATTATGAATTTGGTACTGTTCTGCCTTATTCACAATTTTAATGTTGTTAAACATGCAAAAGTAATGCCACCATGTTAAACTATGCATTATTCGACCCCAATTACATATAAAGTTTATTAAAAGTGGAGCCACGGTTATTTAGTTATGAAATAAATCATTTTAACATGGCATTTAAGAAAAATTAAACAAACAGCATTTTAAACATTTTAACATGGATGAAAGTGGAATATCGTGAAACTAGGTGAAAAACTAAGCATTTTACATATATAAATTATTTACATATGATGCACGGTTTGTGAGTTATTAAATGTATGCAGCATGAGGTTTTTTCTATAAAACAACACTCTTTGGAAAAATAGCTAAAATCGCAGACATGGAAAAAAACTACATCAGGCCGAATCTGACTGGCCCGATGGGAGCATGGGCGCTGGAGGCTCACCCAGCTGGGCCTGGCCCATGGCGGTGAGAAGGTGTGGGCTGGGCCGCAGTCAACGGATGAAGGGGAGGCGGCCCAGCTGCGTGCGTCTGTGGATGAAGAAGGCAGTAGCGGGACTTGGCGAAGGCACGGTTAATGGAAGCATGGCAGCGGCTGACGCGGTCGTCTCGTCTCTGCTCCAACAAAATAGAGGAGCGGCGGAGCGATGGACCCGGGGACGAGCTCACTCCGGCGAGGGACTCGGCGCAGGGAGGCCCGGCAGCGGGCACCCGAGGTGGATCTGGCGAGGTCTGACCGCGGAGGCGCGCCGGCGTCGAGGTGCAGCGACGACGGCGAGATCCGGCTAGGACGCGGCTTGGACGAGGCAGCGGCAAGCTCCGGCTCTGGTTCTTTAACGGAAAAGGGAAACGAGACAGAGATGTGAGAGGGAGAAGAGAGAAAGCGGGAAAGGAAGGAACGCGCGGCGCGGGGCTCATCTTCAGGTGGTTCTCGTCGGCAGGGAGCTCCGGTGGCGCTGTGGAACTTGCGAGCGAACGGGGCGAGGTAGAGGAGATCCCCTGGTGTCTCCGGCGACCCGGGGTCGAAGTGAGCAAAGGGAAGGAGCTCCTGGCATGGGGCTCTGAGGACGGGCATGCTGCGGGACGAGAGGCTGCAGGCACGGGGCTTCTGCTCACCGGAGGTAGCGTGAAGCAGAGGACAATGGACAGCAGCTTGGTGGCGTTGGCACTCTTGTGGGTGTTCATGGCAACGATGGACTGGTGGTGCTGCTGCTTGTAGCCGGCGCGCGGGAATCAGAGGAGGTTGCGAGCTCGGGCATGGAATGGATCGAGGGGAAGGTGGAGGCTGGTTGGTGGGTGGAGGAAAACGAGGAGAAGGGGGATCCCGAGGGGATTTGGTGGACTGTCGGTGGCGATGAGATGAATGGGACAACCTGCCTAAAATCTAGGGTTAGGCTGCTTATATAGCAGGTGAGGGCTAACTCGGTCCGTCCGATCGTAATCGGGCGGTCAAGAATAAATATGTAGGGAGTTCGAATAAGAAAACGGATATGTTCTATAGTTGTTTGGGGATGATCTGAACACATCGGTAATGAAAGCCCGGGTCAGGTTCGGGGAAGTTGTCGGACGCACTGAAGAGGGGGTCGGTAGTTGTAGGGAGGTTAGGTGGTTTTACAGGAGGGAAACAAAAACACGATTGGTCTCGGAATGGTCAATGAACACAACTAAGAGAAGCGAGGAGCGACAACTACGAGCGGATGCAAGTTTTAGGAAAACAATGTCGATGCAATGCGCATGATGCTATGAGATGAGATGCATGACATGAACAAAATGCAAAACAAAAGACAAAAACCCAACCACGAAGGAAATAATATATCACATAGCCGGAAATGGCAAGAGTTGGAGTTACAAATATGGAAAGTTACATCTAGGGTGTTACAGGGCGCGCCTTCCTATGCGATGGAGGGAGGCGCCACTTGCACAGGCCGAGATCCTGATGCGACACCAACCTCCTGAGGCCTTGAGCTAGGTGATGTCTTCTTCTTCTTGGGAACTGCCTCAGGAGGGTTCTCGCCCTTGCTGTCTGTGTCCTCGATTGATGCAGCTTGGAAGGCGCGCTCGAGCAAGCACACCGCATCCTTCTCTTCGCAGGGGACTGTGATGATTCCGCCGCTTCCTGGCATCTTGAGGACATTGTAGCCATGGTGGGTCACCGCCATGAACTTGGCAAGGTCTTGATACCCGAGGATGGCATTGTATGGCAGGCGAATGTGGGCGATGTCGAAGTCGATTAGCTTAGTGTGGTAGTTGTTAAGCTGTCCGAACCTGTCAGGGAGGCGGACCTGCCCTATCGGGGTAGTGGAGCCATTAGTGACCCCCGAGAAAGGCTTGGTAGGCTGAAGTTGGTCATATGGCACTCGAAGGTTGTTGAACATCTCGACGGACAGAACGGTTAGTCCTACTCCACCATCGATGAGGGTCCTGGTGACTTGCACATTGCTGATGACTGGGGAACAAAGCATTGGGAGGACGCCAGCTGTAGACGCACACTTGAGTTGATCTGCTGAGCTGAAAGTGATGGCGCACTTCGACCACCTGAGAGGGCGTGTGGCCTCGAGCTTGGGGAGGACTGCATTCACCTCGCGAGCGAACTGCTTGAAGATGCGCTAAGAGGCTGGGGCCTGGGCACCACCCAAGATGCAAGCAATAACATGCGGCTCCTGGAAGCCCCCAGCCTCCTCATCCTGGTGGTGCTCATCATTCCTCCTTGGCGGTGGTGGCAGAGGAGGAAGGCCTGCGTTGCCCTGTGGGTGGTCCTCGCGAGGCTGATCCCTCCAGGCTCCCTCACAAGGCTGGTCCTGCTAGAGATCCTTGCGAGGTCAGTCACGCCACTCCTGGCGAGGGCCTCGGTCGTTCCATCTTCCTCCGCCTCTTCCTCCTCGGCCGTAGCCCTGGTCGTTGCGTTCGGGGCGTCGACCGATGCGTCCTTCTCGAACGGCTCTGAGCTCCTGGCATTCGTTGGTGTTGTGGGTGTAGAGGTTGTGGTAGGCGCAGAACCGGCTACCCTTGGACGACTCCGGCCGGTCCCTGCCGTGCTTGGTGTCTGGTTCTGCTGCGAGTACGGCTGCTCCTTTGCGCTTCACGTCCTTGGCCTTGGCCTTCTTCTCTTCCGGGTCAGCAGCTGGGAGCTCGAGGAGGGAGAGGCGCCCTTCCTCAGCTCTTGCGCACTTGGTTGCCAGGTTGAACAGCTCTAGAGATGTGCACAGATCCTCATGGATGGCGTGCTCCTCCTTCATCTTGACGTCGCTGACGCCATCGGAGAATGCTGAGATGATGGCTTCCTTAGTCACCTTGGGGATCTTGAGGCGAGCGCTGTTGAAACGCTGGATGTACTTCTGCAAGGTCTCTCCATGCTGCCGCTTGATGCGGTGCAGGTCACCCACAGCCGGAGGGCGGTCGCGCGTGCCCTGGAAGTTGGCGATGAAATGGCTGCACATCTCATCCCAGGAGGAGATCGAGCCGGGAGGCAGGTTCAGGAGCCAGGTGCGGGCACCATCCTTGAGCGCCCTGGGAAACCAGTCCACCATGACATTTTCATCCCCGTTGGCCGCCTTGATGCCCAGCTCGTAGAGCTGTAGGAACTCCGCGGGGTCGGCGGTGCCGTCGTAGCGAGGAGGCAGGTCCGACTTGAACTTGTCGAGCGAGGCGACGCTACGCAGCTCGGTAGTGAAGACGCGGTAGCCTGCGGTGGCCACCAGAGCTTTTTTGCAGATGCGGGCCTGCTCTTGATGGTTCCCGCGCGCCACCGCTTGGGCCAGCGCGGGGTCTTGGCGTGCCGGTGCAGGGATGCAGTCTTGCCGTGCTGGTGCAGGGAGCACGTGAGTGCCTTCTTGAGGCCGAGGGATTTCTTGGCAGCTCCTTTCTTGCCGCGCGGGCGCCGAACCCATTGGGTCACGGCCAGGGGCAGCGCGCCTTGGAGCCAGGGCGCCTTCTTGGGGAGGAGGTGGTGGAGGCGCTCCTTGGGCCGCGTCGCCCATGCATTATGGAGGGCAAGGCAGCGAGAGAGATGGCGCAGGAGAGCCCCCTGCAGCGCTGACGAGCTCGGTGATGCGAGCGAGCCACTCCTCATAGAGGTCGTCGACGGGGTGGTAGTGCAGGAGCTCACGTGCCAGGAGCAATGCGGCCTGCACGTCCGTGGGGGCGCGACGAGCGTGAGACGACGAACCAGCTGGGGTCAACGATGGAGTGGCGGTGCAGCCTTCCCGCCGCACCGAGGGATGCAGCGATAATGCTTGCTGCTTGTTTCCCGCCGGGCCGGTGGCGGCGTTGGCTGTGGGCGACGGAGAACGACGAGGAGGCCCACCGACTGGAGCCGTCTGGGCGACGTGGGCGGCAAGAGCAGCCCGACGCTCGGTGCAAGCTCGGCGAGCGTTTGCCATGGATGTCACGAAGCGATGGGACGCAGATCAGCGGAAAGAAGATTCCGGGGCACCCCTACCTGGCGCGCCAAATGTCGGATATCGGGTTCCGGCAAAACCCTTAAGGTTCGAACACTGGGGTGCACACGAAGATCTTCTCCCTATCGAAACACGCCCAAAACCTCGCCGCGATTCTAAGGTAGCATGATGAATAACACAAGAGACACAAGATTTGTACAGGTTCGGGCCACTGCTGTGGTGTAATACCCTACTCCCGTGTGTGGTGTGGTGGATTGCCTCTTGGGCTGATGATGAACAGTATAGAGGAAGATCGGCCTCGCGAGGAGAGGTGTTCTTGTGGTGGTGGTGTGTGTATCAGCTGGGTTCGATTTCTCTCCTACTGTGGTGGCCATCTCTATTTATAGAGGCCCTGACCCGCTTCCCAAATATTGAGCAGGAAGGGAGCCAACAACGACCATTTTCAAAGGGGAAAACTAGTACAATCTATCCTGACTAAAGGTGGTCTTCGACTGCCAAAGGCACAGGCGATGACGCTGTCTTGGGCTCCATGGTGACCTCCGTCCTGCCACTCTACTGGTCTTGGTATCGTTGCACCAATATGGAAACCTTTGCCTGATGACTCGATGCTCCGCGCCTGCGCTTGCCCCCTTTGCACCAAAGAGGAAACGAGGATGCTGTGCAGGCTGGCGCCCGCATGGCGCCGCCTGGTCTTGATCGTCATGGCTTGCATCATGAGCATCTCGCGAGGTACCCCTTAACTTGATCTGTCTGCCTCCTCGCAAGTCTGCCTGGTGAGGCCGCCCCTGAGGAGGCCTTGTGTCGTTCGCCCCGCGAGGCTTGGCCCCTAGCGAGGGACTTGAGCTTGGGTTGATGAAGACGGGCCGTACTGGGCCACTGGTGAGCCGTGCTGCAGGCCGCAGGCAGGCAAGTCTAGGGACCCCCGTTCCCAGAACACCAACAGCTCACACCTCATGAAGCTCTCTGATCGCCTTGGTGATGAATTCCTGAGCGCCTGGTGCTTCGTACCATGCGCCCCTGTTCACGGACGCCTCCACATGGTGCCCGAATGGTTCCCTCGTGATGCTGGTTAGGTCAGAGGCCCTCCAAAGGAGAGCCCCCGAGCCCAGCCTGAGAGGGGCGCCGAGCAGGCCTTCCTATGCGAGAGGGAAGGGCACCCCAGCAGTGGGCGCGGGGCTTGAGGCACGATCATCGGGTGCCCCGGTCTCCTGAGGGCCCCTGAGGAGGAGCTTCTTCTTCTTCTTGGGAATGACCTCAGGAGGGTGGATGGCACCCTCGCCATCTGAGTTCTCGATTGCTACAGCCTGGTAGGCACGCTCGAGGGAGCACCCCGCATCCTTCTCATCACAGGCGATCATGATGATGCCGCAGCTTCCTGTCATCTTGAGGATGTTGTAGCCGTGGTGAGTCACTACCATGAACTTGGCAAGCGCTGGATACCCGAGGATGGCATTGTGCGAAGTACGAATGTGAGCAACATCGAAGTCGATGAGCTCGGTGTGGTAGTTGTCGCGCTTGCCGAACGTGAAAGGGAGGTGAATCGGCCCGAATGGGACGGTGGAGCCGTCTGTTACCCCTGAGAAAGGCTTGGTGGGGAGGAGCTGGTCGTAGGGCACCTGGAGCCTCTCAAAGGTCTAAGTAGAGAGGACATTCATCCCTGCTCCACCGTCGATAAGTGTCTTGGTAATGAGGATATTGGTCATGGTCGGTGAGGAGAGCATCGGGAGCGCGCCCGCAGTGGCTGCACACTTGAGCTGATCCATAGAGTCGAAGTTGATGGGTTACTTGGACCACCTGAGGGAACGCGATGCCTTGAGCTTGGGGAGGCCCGTGTTCACCTTACGAGCGAAATGTTAAGACCCGATGGGAGGCGGGGGCCTGAGCACCACCTAGGATGCAGGCGATAGCACGAGGCTCTTGGAAGCCCCCGGCACCATCATCCTGGAGGTTGTCGTCATTCCTCCTTGGTGGCGGAGGGAGGCCGATATTGCCTTGAGGGCGGTCCTCATGAGGCTGGTCCCTCCAGCGACCGTCACGAGGCTGGCCTTGCCAGCGGTCCTCACGATGCTAATCACACCAGTCTTGACGGGGGTCTCGGTTTTCCTAGCGGCCTCCACCAAGGCCTCCTCCGTGGCTATAGCCACGGTCGTTGTGCTCAACGTGATGGCCAAGGCGCTCGTCTCGGATGGCCCTGAGCTCTTGGCAGTCGTTGGTGTTGTGGGTGTGCATGTTGTGGAAGACGTAGAATGAGAGGCTACGCTTGGAAGACTCGGGTTGGTCGTAGTCGCGCTTCATCTCGGGCTCGGCCGCAAGTACAGCCAGGCCCTTGCGCTTCACATGCTTTGCCTTGCCTTCTTGTCTTCAGGGTCGGTCTCTCGGAGCTCGAGGAGCGAGAGGCGACCTTCCTCTGCCCTCACGCACCTGGTTACCTTGTTGAACATCTCTAGAGCCGATCACAGCTCCTCGTGTATGGAGAGTTCTTCTTTCATCTTTCATCTTGACATCCCGGACGCCATCAGTGAATGCTGAGATAATGGCCTCGTCCGACACCTTGGGGATCTTGAGGCGAACGTTGGTGAAGTGCTAGGTGTATTTGTGCAAGGTCTCCCCTGGTTGCTGCTTTATGCGCCATAGGTTGCCCGCGGTAGGGGTGCGGTTGTGGGTGCCTTGGAAGTGGGCGACAAAGCGCTCATGCAGCTCCTCCCAGGAGGAGATCGACCCCACCGGGAGATTTAGGAGCAACGAGCATGCACCATCCTTGAGAGCAATGGGAAACTAGTTTTCCATGACATTCTCATCGCCGTTCGCCGCCTCAATGCTCATCTCGTAGAGCTGGAGGAATTCGGCAGAGTCAGGGGTGCCGTCGTACCGCGGAGAAGGTCCGGCTTGAACTTCTCGGGCCAGACAACACAGCGCAGCTCCGAACTGAATGCTCCGTAGGCAGCCGGGCTCACTAGAGTCCGCCGCGGAAAGGGAGCCTGGTCTTGGCGCCCACGTGCCGCCACCTCGGGCGGCACGTGGTCTTGACATGGCCGGGCTCGGAGTGCACACGCCTCTCGTTGAGGCCGCTGCACCACTTGGTAGCATTCTTCGTCGCGTGACAGCTCACACTAGGGGTGGCCTCGCTCCTTGGCTCGGGGATGACATTGCGCTAGAGAGGAGGAGGAGGCGCACCGTGGGCCACGTCACCCGCCTGAGGCGGCAGGGGAGGCAGCGAGCGAGACGGTGCGGTCCAACCAGTACTCGTAGAGGTCATCGGCCTTATGGTAGCGCAGAAGCTCGCACGCCATGAGCAGTGCAGCCTGCGTGTTCACCAGCCCGCGACAAGCATGGGAAGATGAAGCAGCGGCCGGGGTCAGTGACAGAGTGGCAGTGCGACCATCGCGTCGCACGGAAGGCAGCAACGACGAGTCTTGCTGCTAGTGGATCACGGGGCCAGTGGCAGCGTTAGCCGCAGGTGACGGGGAGCGGTGGGGAGCGCCGTCGCCCGCGGGTGCTATCTAAGCAACATGGGCTGCGAGGGCTGCCCGATGCTCAGCACGATCTAGACGAGCATCTGCCATGAAAACGGCGGAGCGGTGGGGAAACAACCAATAGAAGAGAGGCTTTGACATGCCCCTACCTGGCGCACCAAATGTCGGATTCAGGGCTCCGCAGACCCAAGAAAGGTTCGAACTCTGGGGCATGTGCGAAGGACTTGACCTCTCTAGCTAACGAAAGCGTCGCTCTCACGGGCTAGCTTGATGAACGAAAAAGGGAAGAGACGCGACAGTTTACCCAGGTTCGGGCCAGCTTGCGGTGTAAGACCCTACTCCTGCTTTGGGGTGTATTAGCCTCGCAAGGGGCTGAGGATGAACTAGGACATAGGAAGAAAATCCTCAGGAGGTCAATTCTTGTGTGGGTGTGAACTAGTGAGGGTTCAGGTCTGGATCCCCCCTACGGTGGTGGCTAAGCTATATTTATAGTGGCCTCGGTCCTCTTCCGCCGAAACAAAGGCGGGAAGAGATCCCACAATGGCCAAGTTTGAAGGAAGACAAGTAGTACATCTTATCCTGACGAAAGGTGGTCTTCGCCTACAAAGCTTCTGGTCGTGATGCCGTGGTAGGCTCGGCGATGACATCCGTCCTACTGTCCTGGCGGTCTTGGTCTTGTTGCATGGAAATCAAAACCTTTGGCTGACTCCTGGGGACCCGCGCCTGCGCTTGCCTCCACGGTCGTCATGGCTTACGTCGCCTCAACCTCATGAGGTGGGCGCCTGCATAGGAATCTCTGCTTCTCAGGAGGCCGTCTGGGGAGGCCGCTCCCTTCGGAGGTGCCTCGCGAGGCTTGGACCCTCTCGAGGGTCTTGTCTTGTCGATGCTGAAGATGGGCCATACCAGGCCGTTGATGGAGGCACGCCATGGGCCGCAGGCAGGCAAGTCTGGGTACCCTGGTTCCCAGAACACCGACAGTGAGTACATTCAAAGTACTTATTGTCTTGCCACTGGTTACTTTATTGGCCAGGCATGAAAGAACATGATATAATGAAGAGTACCTTGGTGATGAACATGCAAGCCAGGACGCTTCCCAGTTAGAATGCATGTAGGGTTACTGCAAATGCCATGGGTTCACGCTATCATTGAAGATTTCCGCTGCGAGTTTCTGAAGACTTGACCATAATGGTCTTAATTTGTGTAAAACGATATGTACTAGATGTAAGACTCTTGTTACTCAGTTTTTGTGTGTTCAGTGAGCATTGATCTCTGGGATCACTGTACACGGTGATCACATCTTATGAGTCGGGGTCCGCACAGAGCTGGTATTAGAGCCCCTGACTATAGGAAGCCTTAGTTAGCATGGTCGTTAGTTAGGGTAAAATTATTTTTAAAACTATCACTAATTTTCAAAAAATAACTATACTTCTCATCCCTTTTGAGTTTTTTTCCCGAAAACTAAGATATATTTTTCCTTATTGACCTCTTCCCAAACTTTTGCAAAATGGTAGCTAGCACCCTCATGGCCCTGACCACGGGATTCCTTGAAATCCTCGTGGATAATCTAGAAGGAAGACATCTTGCCAAACATTCACCCACATCTTCTAAAGTTTGGCGACATCATGACAACACAACACCAACAGCTGATACCTTCTCGATAAATGAGGACATGAAGGCCCAGAAGATAGTGACACCCTCAACACTGCCCTAGGATGATGCAACAATGGCCTACAATGATCAAGGCATGAGATATGCAAGATCATGATATACATCGCTAATAGAGCAACCCTATCATTACCGTTGTTATATCGGCAACCATCGGTGGATGAGAACCTTGCCATTTGGTCCACCTTGCTGTAGTGAGAAGGAAAGCGGTTCTCCTCATCCCCCGCTCTTGGTGTAAATGTTGTCATCAATGTAACCGACATGTTGGACCTCTACTATGACTTGTTAATGTCATTGCATAAAGGATTGCCCACCTAGTACCGTTGACGCCTTAGAAAGGAAATGGGATCGACATGATTAAGAAGACAATAGAAGGCCAAGTCAGTGCCAGCTACGAGGAACCACCTTCACCCCGTCAGCTCATCAGGCGAGAAGTTGTTGAAGATTCTTTAGGCCCAACCCGGATCATTTCATCGAACAACTACAAGAGATGTGGTGACACCTGAGGAAAATCCAGAAGACTGCACAAGACACAAAGCAAGCGCGAGTACTGAGTCCGGGAACCCCTAGGGTAGGATGAGTCATGTACCCCCTATGGAAAGTCGAGTCCGTGTGATGGTTCAAGTAGAAGCATGATTAGGTGTAGGTTGTTTTATTTGTTTGTGTTTGGATATAAGTCGCCCTTTTACCCTAGGCAACAAGCACGCGAGTTTCTCACCTGCCTTGCCTTGTTATTTGTGCTTGACTCTTTCGGCACTTGTTTGTTTGCAGTTGCACTACACCACCCCCTTTAGGCATCCCCCCCTCTATGCTGCTTTACCTCTCTAAAGACCAGCAAGACAAGATGCACCAAGGATTCCACCTCGGCGACCGACTAGCACTGAAGATTTTTGCTACAGACTCCTCGACCAAGTGCAACCCCGTAGAGTGATGTTTGCCCTCAAGGTTAGAAACCTATCCGTAGACCCTTTGAGACTTCACGAGATAGCCCAGCTCGAATCCTTAACCATGAGCTTAACCTACAGAATTGCAAGAGAACCAGTTGAGCCTCAACAACCTTTGCTTAGTACATGGTTCATTATGGAACTATTGGACATAGTGAACTAGCACATTATCATCCTAAGATAGCACCAGAACTGATGATGCCATAGGGAACACCAATTTGAGGTTATATGAATAAAGGACTAATGACTTGATGAGGTTATATCGTGGCCTTGAAGAAATATCTGAGACTCTTTGGTGGATTATGAGGCTTCCTTTTTGGTAGATGACTTGTTGGATCAAGTTGATAGAGTGCCATAATTTACTTCTCCCTTGAGTAAATCGGATAGAGTGGGACAATTATGATCACAAGCTGAGACTTATGGAGGAATAATAATTTGACTTGATCAGAGGATATCAATAGGAGGTTGTTGACATCACGATAATGACTTGGGGGAAACAGGTAGGAATTCTCGTAGAACGTGAGATTTGGATAAAATAGGTGATCCTGGCGGAGTATAAATGCTAAGTAAGTATACATGGTTCAAAGTAGATTGGATTTAGTCTGATGATCTCGATCATGATACCATGTTTCTCGGTGGACGATAACTACGAAAATTGTACTATTATCAATAACTAACTTAAGGATCTATATGCACCATACCTTGGAATTCACTTAACCATGATAATGGAAATTGGTTGACTGACTATAGCAAGGATAGCTCTTTCAAAGACTTTGGGAATTATAGGGACTTAAGAAGATCATGTGGGATGCCATAGATATTGGATTTGTAGGATTAATGGGCCATGTAGTGATTGATGGAAGCTAATAGGCTGTTGGATTTGATTCATAGGAAGGAAACAAGATCTTGGATTGGTATACGACGTGTTTCCTTAGGATAGATATGCACTATCATGGACCCTGGATGGCTAACCTGAGTACTTGGATTGTGATGTTTATTTCAAACTTAGCACCTTGTATGGATTTTACATGAGGATAACCATGCATATGAGCTTGGGGATAGTTGACATGTATGATTTTGTTAGACCTCCTCTTGGGAGTCATGAGGATATGACTAGCATGAGTGATGATTGGAGTTGGCCTATACGGGATGCTTTTTTTGGTGGCATAAGGTGATTTGTTTAGAGGACTAGATAGCATAATTGGCATCTAAAAAACTGTCTCAAGGATAAGATGATAAAGGTTCACTCGCACCCTAGAATCCTTGAAACATTTAAGAATTACCAAGCTACATCATGGTTGGATCATGACCATGGGATTTGGCTCAAGGCCGAGAACACCTGGGATCATGCTCAACTGTGACCACCACCAATGCCCCAGTCTATATTATGTACCTTGTGAACAAAGTCTTCATTGAGCAGTTGGACAAGTTGGGTGTCATCATTACTTGGTGACCTACTCGTCTACCCGAAGACGGAACAAGTATCATTCCGCTGGTTAGGGAACATTTGAAGACCGCCATGTCAAGGAGGAAGAACTATACCAACCACCGTCGCCAAGAAGTAAACTTCCGCGTCGAAGACCATGTGTATCTACAAGCCACACCTCTCAAAGGATCCAAGATTTTCCATGTCAAAGGAAAGCTCATGCCAAGATTTATTAACCCCCTTTGAGATCACTACAAGATCGAGAGAAGACGGTCACTAGTTGGAGTTGCCACCTGAGTTACCGGATGTGCACAATGTTTTCCATGCGTCACAACTCTCAAAGAATTTCCAACTTCCTAACTAGCGCGATCTCTACAAGGACATCGACCTCCAGCCTGATCTGACCTACCGTGAGAGACCCATTTGCAACCTAGATCAAGTAGAACGTCATACATAAAGCCGCACCATCTAATACTTCAAGGTTCAGTGGAGCAACCACACCGAGGAAGGATCCACATATGAGCGTGAAGACTACCCCAGATCCAAGTTTCTGTATTCCTTTCTGTGCCTAGTTTGGGAATTTCGGGGATGATTCTTGTAAGGGGGTAGGTCTGCCACACCCCAATTTTCATGCCACAACACTTAAGCTAATAATCATAATAAAATGTGGTATGACAAGAACTTTTGAGTGCTTTGGACTTTGCTTGATTGGATTTTGTCTATTGTTTGCAAGTGCTCTAAAAATCAAATAAATCCTCCAACTCTTATGTCGGTGCAACAAACCCTAGGTATGTTTCCCTGACCGTGCACAGGCACGGGAAATAGATTATGGTATCAGATGATGCCAGAGTACAAGCGACCATGATCTTTGAAGGACCAACATGAAGAACAAGAGGACCAAGATCAAACCAGAGAAGCAAGATACAAACAGGGGAAAAGTCTCCCTTGCCGGGCAAACGGGCTTGGCAAGGGCAGAGCAACCCCTGGAAGAGCACGTCCAAGACGTCCCGCCAGGGCCTGCCGGGACTCATGGAGGAAAAAAACACCTCATCAACCACTCCCCCACGACCCACGCCGTCAATAAATACGTTATCAAGCCGCAAAGTGGTTAAGTGGCAGCCGTTCGCCACATGGCAACATCTTTCTACAGGAAAACCTACATATGACACCCGTCAAGCGACGTGTCAAACAAGAAGGTGTGGAGCTGGCAAAATAAGCCCGTCTAGGCTTGCCGGGCGAACAACTATGTGACATTGAACGACACATTTAATGCCCTCTATCAACCTACAGAATTAGGTATGATAGCACTGTTTTCTATCTTATCAGTGCATAATGACTGATTTGCCATTCTGCTGACCCCTTAACCTATAAAAGGAGGCCCATGGCAAGCGTAGAAAGGGTTTGCATGGCTAGAGGGTTGGACACTCACGCATCCATACCCGTGTAGCCACTGCCGCCCCTGTCGGGCAAGTGTACTACCCTCCACCACCATTCTTGCACCATCAATCCACCAAAGCAGTTACGCCTCGCGGCGGCCCAAACCTGGGTAAAATTACTCGTGTGATCCCTATTGTGCTGCCCCACGCTCCTCTGCTCTTTGTGCAACGTGACATCCCCCTGCCGAGCCAGCAAGGGGCCCTTGGTCCCATAGGTGGCCGTGGTTTCCCACGACATCTCTAGCCGGCCAGGTAGGGGGATCACTTGCGCAAACCTGAAAGCATGCACATCGCGTCATCTTCATCTTCAACGACGCCATCGACCATGTCGCCCCAGAAGAAGTCCGGTGTTTCAGTTGAACTGTCCACCTCAAAGGCTTCACCACCCGCAGCAACCAATGCTACAAGAGGTGCTGAGGCACGCGAGGATGTGGACGATGTTGGGGATGTGGTCGGAGCAGGCGGCATCATTACAATTTCCCCTGTGGCCGAAACAGGAGCAGGAGCCACCGAGGGAGAGCGACATCACCAACGTCCTGACGTCCATGCTCCGCGAGGTACGGGTGAAGGGGCTACTCCATCCACACTCCCTCCTCTTGCCGACGGGCACAGCCGCAGTGATGGCGCTCTGTCTGGGGTGAACAGCCGCCCTTCGGCCGCCCATGTCACGGGAGCGACCGTTGTGCGTGCGCCTTCCCCTGGGCGAGTCGACCAAGCCGCCGCACCCGACGGAGCCGCTGGCCCTCAATCGCCTTCACCGTGCCACCATGCCATCTAGGTGGCCACCCCACAATAGCAGGGGTCTAGTACTGTCGCTGCTGGCACCGTTAGAAGGCGAGCGACGGCATGATCCGCGTCGTCATCGCCCATGCCAAGTACGGCTACGGAGGCCATGGCGCGGGCTCAGCTGCTACTTAGTTTCCCACCAGCAGCTAAGCAGAGGGACAAGTGGCGTGGCATTATCCAGTGCCTGCTCGGTTTCATCGAGGCCGGGGGCTCATAGTGAGCCGGCCCGCCACGGCCTGCGACAGCAATGGCTCGTGCTGCTGGTCGTACGGAATGGGCCACTCCCATGATGCTTTCCCCGCCACAGCAACCAGCGCGAGCTCGACAGCATCTAGAATCCGATGACGTCTCGATGGCCTCTTCTGACCCTCGAGCACGAGCTCGACTACAAGCCCCGGAGGACTGGCAGAGGCAAGACACCCACGTTGTCATTGAGCAACGCCACGACGACCGCTGCCAGACCGATGGGTGTAACGGTCCTGACGTCGACAAGCCTGCGGTCGATATTGGCGGGTGCCTACCTTTTGAGGTTGGGTGCCTTGCCTTTACTCGTGAGCTACGACAACTCCGTTTGTTGTCCATCCGCACATTCAAGCTAGAGATACTCGAGAAGTATGATGGGAGGCTTAACCCAGCCGAGTTTCTGAGCATCTAGACCATTGCCATCCAAGCTGCCGGGGGAAGAGATGAGAAGGTATTCGCCAACTACTTTCCTTTGGCTCTCAAGTCCAATGTGAGGTCTTGGCTGATGCTTCTGCCAGAGAACTCCATTTCGTCATGGGCTGACCTTTGCCATGAGTTCATTGGCACCTTCACTGGGGGCCATCAAGAACCAGGCCGGCCCAGCGATTGGCAGCTTCTCTAGCAGAAAGAAGGAGAGACTCTCCGGAATTATTTGCAGAGGTTCAACAGAATGCACAGGAACATCCCAAACATCCATCCGACAGTTGTAATAGTCTCCTTCCCTTTACACCCTGGTGGATAAGTGTGCTCGGATGGAGGAAGGGAGGAAGTTACCCGGAGAGGAGGACTGCATCAATATTGATTCAGACGAGGATGATGAATCCACCAGTCAGAAAAAGAGCAACAAGTGCGATACGAGGCGCAACAATAAGGCAGTGATGACTGTTTAAGGATCGGGTACACCTAGTACCGACAAGACAGCCAAGAACGAAGTCCCCGGCAAGGAAGCTGCTGTGTGAACTGATTGCCGCAAAGCTGCGGCTGCCGAGAAGGCCGGGAAAGGCGATTGGCCGTATTGCAAGATCCATCGGATGTCACATCCCTAGTTCTGGTCTGCTCTGGGCTAGCTAGTCCTGTTTTGCATCATGTTTAATTTGAATTTAATCTTGAAATGGGGGTTGATCAAACCCTAGCACCAGAAAGAACTCAGTAGGTTCAAATAAAATAATTGTTCAATGAACCAAAATGCCTTTGAAAATGTTCATGATTTTTGATAAAGGTGAAAACCTCTTCCAAAAATGATGAACATATTTATAGGTCATTTCTGGATTGTTGAATTGATCCAATACATATTTGAATTGGAGCAACTTTAATGCTATATATATTTTAAATGCTCGAAAATGCTGGAAATTGTTAAGCGTCACTGGAATAATCTAGAAAGCACCCATAATTATTTCAGGATTTTATGAAGTGGTTTAGTATTTAATTTAAACCAAACAGATGAGAAAAAATAAAAAACAGAACAAAATAAAAAAAGGCAGAGAGAGAGAGAGAGAGTTTCCTGGGCCGACTTGTGTGGCGCTCCAGCCGGCCCAACACTGTGCAGCCCAGCCAGCGCAGCGCCTTCTTCAACCTTCGCTGTAAGGCGAGGTAACCGCATGGAGAGCGTGACAACGAGCTGGCCAGCCTCGCTTGCCGCCTCGCTTCCTCGCGTCCGGCGATGCCACGTCTCCTTGACCTCTCTCTCTCACACACCCGTAGCCTCTCCCCTCCCCCCTGCTCTCTCTCTCACAACCGCCCAAACCAGCCGGCGCCCGTCGCCGCAAAGCACCGCGCCCACCATCGTCCCGTTGCCCCGTGGCTGTGACCTCTAGCTCCGCCTCGATGCTGTCCAGCTCCAAGCCGAAGAACGCGCCCGCGGATGCCTTGAAGCATCGTCACCATCTCCATATTCCTCGTCTGCTCTGATGAACACTGTCTCTCGATTCGCCGACCTCCGAGCGTCCCCGAGCACGGTGAGCTACTCTTCGACCTCCCCATGAGCTCCGCCGCTTTCCCCCTCTCTTCCCCGCGTCTTTTTCGCCTCGTAGCCGCTGCCACCATTGAGGCCGAAGCTCATCTCCACCCGAGCTCATCGCCAGCGCAGATCCGGTGACCTTCGGGTCCCGTGCGTGTTTCCGTTGGGTTCGTGAGCACCCGTGGGTTGGCAAGTGCAAGCCGTTGCTTGATTTGACCGCTGTAGCCCCGTTCCCGTCACCTCCCGAGCTCTGGTCACCGCGGTTGTCGTTGTCGCCGTCGTTTCTGGCCTCCCCACACCCAACCACGTGCACCACTGGATGCGGCACACATCCAGCTCACCGTAAAGCCAAGCCGCATGCCCAGCCGACACCCGTAGCGCGATTCCGGCGCGCCTCCGCCGTGATGGATGGTCGCTGTCGGTGTCAAAACCGGCGGATCTCGATTTGTGGTCCTGAACTGCCGTCTACAGCTAATGCTAATAGGAGGCAGGGGACACAATGTTTTACCTAGGTTCGGGCCCTCTCGATGGAGGTAATACCCTACTTCTTGCTTGATTGATCTTCATGATATGAGTATTACAAGAGTTGATCTACCACGAGATCGTAGAGGCTAAACCCTAGGAGCTAGCCTATGATTCTGATTGTCCTTGTCCTACGGACCAAACCCTCTGGTTTATATAGACACCGGAGGAGGCTAGGGTTACACAGAGTTGGTTACAAAGAAGGAGATCTAACATCCAGATCGCCGAGCTTTTCTTCCACGCAAAGGAGAGTCACTCCGGTCACGAGACGAAGTCTTGAATCTTGTATCTTCACGGTCCAATAGTCCGGATAAAGTATATAGTCCGGCTGTTCGGACACCCCCTTATCCAGGACTCCCTCAGTAGCCCCTGAACCAGGTTTCAATGACGATGAGTCCAGCGCACAGATTGTCTTCGGCATTGCAAGGCGGGTTCCATCTCCAAATACTCCAAAGTAGATTAAGGATTGTGTCCGGCTCTGTAAGATAATTTCCGCACACCACCGTAGAGAGCATAACACTTTACAAATCTAATCTGCTGACAATTCTTCACGGTGTGCCCTTACACCGCGGCCTGGCTCAATATGAACCGCTTTTTCTCAGTCTGCCATGACACGCACTGCAAGGCGGTTTTATTGGCACACCTCGTCGAAGCAGAGATCGTGTTCCCCTTATTGCAGGATTCCCATCAATACAGGCGTGGGCAACCGCACTACGCCTGTTGGTATGACTCCAAATTTTTAGGCAAGTCCCAAGCAGTTACGCTGAGGACGCTTGATATTCACCCCCTTTATAGAGGGGCCGAGGCCTATCCCTCTTTTCTACCATGCTTGCGCCTTTCCGCATGTCGAGTTCCAACAACCGAAGCCCAAGCTTAGGCACTTCGGATTTTCAATCATGTCCGGATCCAACCTTCAAGGCCGGTGGATGGCCTCCTCTGTCACAGAGAAGGACATTGAGAAGCTTCGGGAGGTGAGATATCTGACCGCCGACATCAAGCACAGGCTTCCTGCTCCAGGGCAGGTCATCCCCACTCCCGATCCCAACGAGAGCGTCGTATTTGTTTCTCACTTCCTCTGTGGCTTAGGCTTCACCCTCGATCCCTTTGTGAGAGGGCTATTGTTCTATTATGGGCTAGATTTTCATGATCTAGCTCCGTACTCCATCCTTCAATATCTCGTCGTTTATCGTCGTGTACGAAGCCTTCCTTCACATCACCCCGCACTTCGGCTTTTGGCTCAAGACCTTCAATGTAAAGCCGAAGGCGATCGAGGGGCGACACGCGGAGTGCGGAGGCGCTGCAATAAGCAGAAACGCCGATGCCCCATGGCCAGAGGGCTTCTTCCCGGAGGTGTCTGATCTATGGTAGCGGAGGTGGTTCTACATCACGGCTCCCAGATGCACAAAGTGGGTGGCTACCCCCGACTTCCCCTCGGGCCCTCCGCCTCAACTGGCATCGTGGGCCAACGTGGGATCGATTGGGGCCTCGCTAATGACGCATCGACATTGCGTAGACTCATTCGGAGCTTTGAGAGGGACATCGCCTTGTGTCAGTAATTCGTAATGCTAGTCCGATAGATCTTGCCGTGCAAACGTCGGCCTCTCCAGATGTGGGAGTTCAACCTGGAAGGTCCGCGAACTATTCAGCACTTCTTCGGCATGACGCTCGAAGGGATGTGTAGGTTATTCTTCGGACCACAAGTAAAGTGTCCGGACACCACCGAGGATGCGGGCCTGAGCTACAACCACCCAGATACCCAAGTAAGTAATCTAGAAACCGAACACTTCATTTATATTTATCACAACATTATTCTGAAAACCATCCGCGACTAGGATTGGCTCAGCAAGGCGGAGAGAATCAAGTGTCCGGCACCACTTCCCGAAGGCTCGCCTACTTCTGCAATAGCCAGGATGCTTGGTCGTGTGCTAAGTCAAGTGCCCTCGGGGAAAGATGAAGGGAAGAACAGAGAAGCAGAGCTTCACACATTGCACATCCAAACCGGGTGGGGGAATTACTATTTCCATGAAGGAGGATAGTCGGGGAGGGGAATCTAAGGTCTCCTCACCCCGCGGGAAGAAAACTTCACCAGGGGGCCCTGCCCCGGAGGGCATCCTCACCGCGCCATGCCCGCAAATGGGCCAGCTCTCTGCTGAGCTGTAAGTTAATCGTAAATACAAAGCCACTGCTTCCTCCTCCGAGAACAAGAACCAAGATTCATCCTTTGCAGTCCGGCTAGTATCTCTTCTCGACAGAGTTCGTCATCGGGGATCTTCTTCCGGAGATGATGGAGAGTGAAACCCCACCCGCCTCTCCGCCTCATGGGGTGGGAGACCCCGAGGTGTTGTCACAGAGGAGTCCAGATTCACCGAGGCCGGTTAATACTGCCGCCTCGATCCCGAGCTGCCTGCTCCCACGGGGCATAAGAAGGGTCCGGCACAGTCCTGCGACCGGCCGGACAGACTGACGGGTCTTCTGGAGCAAGCTACTCTCTTGGAGGATCACCTTTCGTTAATGGGCATGGTGCTCGAGAAGATTTCATCCACTACAAGCGAGTTGAACGAAGCTTTTACGAGCCTGCTCAAAGGCTTTGAGGTACATAATGAAATACATAATTTTTTGGTTGTACCGCACGCGCTAGGTGTGCTCCGTATAGATAGTAGCCCCTGACACTCTGGGTGCCAGCCCTAGGCGGCAAACGAAGGATCACACTCTTAAGTAATGATCGGACTGCATTCATGCGCAGGTGGCTAGGGTTCCAGTGGTAGACCGGACTGTTGAATTCGCCGAACTGAGGTGACATATTGAAGTTGTGGACGCCAACCTCACGCTTGTGAACGAGCGGCTTAACGAGTCACAGAGTATGTGCTCTATTTTCCTTATTTGTTATAGGAAATATTAAGAGGAGCATAATGTTAATGTGATATGCTTCGGCTGCAGGCGGAGCTGCTGCTGTGGAGGCCCTGAGGGCGGAGCTTGCCCTAGCGAAGGAACAAGCCCGGGCTAGCAATGTGGCTGCCCTAAAGGCGGCCGAAGATTTGAGAGCCGAACAGGTTGCTCATCGCCGAAGCGAAGATAAAATAGCTGAGATGGCTGTGGAGCTGAGAGACGCCGCCGGCCTGTATGAGCTCCTTGAAAAGGAGAATCAGGCGAAATCGGCTGACCTGAAGAAGGCCCTTGATGCGGCCAAGGAGACGCGTTCCAAAATTAGGGATGCACGGGAGGAGCTTCGACAGGCCGTAGAAATCGCGGCTGGAAGCCCTTATTTGTTGTGGATGAAGTTCTTAAATCCAAAGTAGGCTCCTTTGGATCAGCGGTGGAGCGCTGCAGACGCGTATGCGGATGTGGCAAAAAGTATTGCTGATGCGACCAAGTTTTTCAAGGATAAAAAAGATAGTGAAGTAGAAAGGCTGTTCTGGTTGCAATTCAGTGCTCCAACGAGCCCGTTTCCATTGAGTGAAAGGATGGCCGCTGTGGCCGAGCTCCTAGGTTGTCCGGTCTTGCAATGAGGTCTGTAATAGACCATCTATGGCCGAAGGAACCGAAGACGAACATTTATTTTGGTTTAGTGCAACAATTCCTTGGTGCCGTATCACGAATCAACACCATGAAGAGGTCGGCGTGCATAGAGGGTGCGCGGATGGCTCTTGCCCGTGTTAAAACATATTGGGCAGATATGGAGGCCACCATCATTGCAACCTGTAATCAAAGGGAAGCTGTGATCCACCGAGCAATATTTCCAGCAGGTAACAGAAGGTGCTCGTTTAATAGAGGCTCAGTGCTCAAAGAGTGTCATGTTCTAGTGACAAACCGTTCCGTTGTAAAAACAATTGTATTTTAATTATAGAGGCTATGTTTATACTTTCTCCCAAAAGTGTGATTGTGCCTCCTGTGCAGCCGTTCAATGTATATATAACCTAAAATTTAGCAGTCGTTGGCTTTAGCCCCCACACATACAATGCGGGGGTGTTCGCAAAAATGTGCGTAATCACACTTGATCCAACGTCTTGGTCCATTAAGGAGGTGATCGCACGTCGAACTAGGCAACCGAACTATATAGCTTTAACACTTTCACATAGCCATAGGAGTTTGATGGTGGGGCTACTATGTAGCCCCTGGTACCTTCAAGGCATCCGAAGCGGGCGCGGTGTACATGACCGAAACGCCCTTCGTTAATGCGAGGAATCCTAAAGATTCCGGCGAGTCCTCGAGTGGTTGTCCAGCTCTCGCTATATCATGACAGCAGCTGCCTTCTACTAAGGTGCTCATCCGGAATAACCAGGGCACAATCGCAGTAGTTCTCCTTTGGCCGCCTTAGTCGATAGAAGTGGAATGTAAGGCAGGAAACCCAGGAGCCAGGCAAACCTAACATTTGACCAAAGACATGATTCTGAGCTGATGCATATAAGGCCAAACTCAAGACGCTGAACACTCCCGAAGGTATTCGGACTTTGTAACATATACTGGGCTGAGTAGCGCCCTTGATTATGAACCTTGTATTTTCAGGTACGTGCGTTAGTCTGTCGTGGAGAAATGCTAATAACGCCAGTATCCCCTGTGGGTGTATTGAGTACCCATGGGATGTCAAGGAACAAGAGACAATAAAGAAGGTTTACACAGGGGCTTAATATAGATTAGAAACCTTTGAGCGGGCCCCGCCGCACGCTCGCGCTTTTGTCTCCATGCAGCTATTTCTCGTTAGGGTGTCGCATTTAATGGTGTCTGTAAAAAGGAAAACTCATGTAAAAGAGTATGGCGTAAGTGTGCGAAGAGTTGGTTATTATCAATGGATAGTAGAAGTGTAGGACATTGGCCTGTTAATAAGGTCAAGCCAAAAGGTGGGCTTTATTGCATGTTTGCAGCCCCTGATGCCCTCTATGGGATTACGTGTATAGCACCCAGCTCAGGTTTATCTGGGCTATTACCGATGGTGGTGCGCCGGACTCGTCTAACGGTGCCCGTGGTCTTAACAACGATCATGCGTTCTGATAGGAGAGGCCGCTTAGTGTCCGGCTGCTAGAGCCGCTGCATACTCTTCCGCACGTAAGGAACGCTCTGTATTTCCGCTAACGGTGATGATGCCACATGGACCGGGCATCTTGAGTTTAAGGTAGGCGTAGTGCGGTACTGCGTCAAAGCGAGCGAAGGCCGTTCTTCCAAGCAATGCATGATAACCGTTTCGGAGGGGAGCGATGGCGAAGAGTAATTCTTCGCTTCTGAAGTTGTCTGGAGAACCGAATGTCACCTCTAATACGACGGAGCCCCTGCAGCGGGCCTCAATGCCTAGTATCACCCCTTTAAAGGTGGTGTTACTTTGGCTGATTCTAGATGATTCTATCGCCATCTTACGGACAGTGTACTCATATATTAGATTGAGCCTACTGCCGCCGTCCACGAGGACACGAGTGAGATGGTATCCATCGATTATTGGGTCGAGCACCAAGGCAGACGATCCTTCGTGCTGGATACCAGTCGGGTGGTCCCTGTGATCAATTGTGATCGGGCAGGCCGACCAGGGGTTGAGTTTGGGGGCGACGGGCTCTACAGCGTATGCATCTCGAGCTGCTTGTGCTTCTCTTGGTATGTGAATCGCGAGATCATGTGTCGGGGAACGAACACCTATGGGGCAGGGCCCTTCCGTCCGCAAGGAGCGGAGGGCGACGAAGAGCAGATCGAGGCGAAGCACGCTGGGGATTTTACCCAGCTGAGCTCTCCGAGAGATAAACTCCATCGCCGCTTTGTGTTTGTATTTGTTCTGCTTGAGAGCTGCATGCTGTGGTTTCAATGAGTCTAACCGAACCCAAACCAATCGAATCAATCAACCCTTCTACGCGCGCGCATGGGCCTCCCTTTATAGTCTAAAGGGTCACCACAGTGGCAGCGAGGGAGAGGGTAAAAGGTAAAACGCTGGTTGGTACAACCACTATCTACAATGTCCCTACCTAACTCGACGGCAGGAGACAAGGGCATTTAATGCCCGTCGTCGCTTCCAACAAAGGCAGAAGCGACCGTTAGGGGCGCCACCGACGCCACGATGGCCTCCTAGTCACCTTCGCTGCCACCGCACCGCTAGGCTGCACAGCCACCCGCCACATGCACCAGAGCGATCCCGCGCGACACGCCGCCGATGCGCCTGGAGCATGGGCGCAGAGTGGTGGCTTCGCCGCCGCAAGTGCCATGTCATGTGTTCGTTTTGTCGCACCCGCGAAGCTTGCCGCCGGTCTTTTCCGGACGCGCTGAGCGCCGCGCAAGTTCTCCGGCGTTTGTTATCTTCCCGCAAGCTCTCTGCCGGGTTCGTCCTTCCCGCAAGCTCCTCTTGCCGGGCCTTGTCTTCGCTAACACTTTGTTCTTGAATGGCAGAATAGGAATAACGGCGATCTTGGTGGGCGCCGCAAGCTCGCCATCGGTATCGCGACGCTCGCGGCACAAGTTCGGGATACTAAGGTACCCCTACATTAGTACACCGACAGAGCCCCGGCCTCGGGCACACACGGTGCCGAAGGCTGTTGGCTAGGGCCCAAAACAGCACGGCACACGCGCCGGGTCCACACAAAATCGACCAGATTTCGCGCGCCTCAGAACGGACGCGCCAATCGCGCGCCGTGGGAGAGATCATGGGCAATACTTAAATCCAGGAAATGCGTAACGTCCGCCTCGGTTCTGCATCCCCGCCACGCGGCTGTCGGTGTACTAAAGTAGGGGTACCTTAGTATCCCGAACTTGTGCACGGGCAGTCGCAGTACCTAGTGGCAGGATTTGCCGGGCGCCCGTCAAGATCCTCCGTCATTGCTATTTTACTGCCATTCAAGAACAAAGTATTAACTGAGAAGACAAGGCCCGGCAAGAGGAGCATGCCGTGAAGGGCAAGACCCCGGCAAAAGGAGCTTGCCGGGAAGGACAAAGACCCCGGCAAGTGGAGCTTGCCGGGAAGGCCAACCAAGGCACTTCTAGAAACTTGCCGCGACGCTCGCAAGGCTTCCTCGGCCGGGCGGGCGGCAAGCTCGCTGGTGCAACAAGACAACGGCCGCAAGGCGCTTGCCGCTGCAAGGCTGCCACTCGCACCCGAGCCCAACAAGATCCAACAACGTGTCACCCCAGACCATCCCAGAGCACGTGGCGAGGCGCCAGGCAGCCATGCGGTGCGAGGTGGCAAGCAAAGCTGACAAGAAGGCCATCATGGCGATCGGTGGCGCTCTAACGGCCGCTTCTTGCAATCAAGGTGACTAGACGGGCATTAAATGCCCTTGTCCCCTTCCGTCAGAGTTAGGTAGGGGACACTGTTGGTAGTAGTTGTACCAACCCGCATTTTTACCTTTCTACCCCCTCTTTCTACGCTGCCACCTGTCGGTGACCCCTTTAGACTATAAAAGGGAGGCCCATGCGCACATAGAAGGGGTTCGGAATTTTTGTTCCGCAGCTGGTTCGGTTCATTCGACACATCCAACACCACAACACGCTCACGCTCTCGAGCAAGAACAAATACAAACACAAAGCAGCAGTAGGAGTTTTATCTCTCCGGAGAGCTCCGGTTGGGTAAAACTCTCAGGCGCCGACCGATCCGCTCACAGGCGCCCGCCTCCCTTGCCGGACCAGAAGGGGCCTCCCTGCCCCATAGGTGCTCGTGCTCCCGCGACATCTTTGGCGCTGTAGGGGGCGCCGAGGTCGCGGGCGATTCGATCCGTGTCTACGCTGCATCAACATCTTCATCGACATGCCACCAAGAAGAAGACTTCGGATGTGGCCGCCCGCTCATGGATATCCTACCGCCACCGGAGCAAACGGGCGGTGGGGTGGACGCCGCGAGGAGCGAGCGCCACGGGGACCTATATCGCCACCCGTCCAAGGACAAAGCCCCGCAAGGTTCAAAGATTCAGACATCCGCTGCACCCCTCCCAGGAGGTGCAGGATCGACAACGCCACGGTGCTTCTAGCGCCGTGCTCGCGTTGGAACAAGGCCAAGCTGGTGTGTCGCGGCACGCTCAAGGCCAACATGCATGCCAACACGCTGGCACGAGCGCAGTGCGGTCCCCAGCGACAAGCAGGGGGCTCCCCCCGACAAGTTTTGATTCCGGCAAGGGTGAATCTATGCCACCACAAGAAGAGAAAGTTGGTTACTGGCGGCTACTTTCCGGCAGAGCTCCCCGGAGCCGCCGCCAAGAAGGCCCCCAGGACCAACACAGAAAGCGCCGAGGAGCAGTCTGCTCCGACAAGCCCTAGGGTTTGTTTCGTTAAAGCAGACGCTCCCGACAAGCTGTGTCCCGACACGCTTGCCGGGGAGCATCACGCCGCATGTAGGATCCCGATCCTGCCGAGAAGCGGATGTTCCCGCAGCAGCATTTGCGCCTTTAGTCCTCGCTGTTCGAGCTTGATAACGATGTGGACCAGTGTGTCATTCAATGAAGCATAGCCTTGCCGAATGCGTAAGATGTAAAAGCTAAGTTGCCAAAGTTTGAGCATGATCAAGTTTTAAATTTTTAAGTTATATTCCTTGAAAGTCCGTGCCTTGTATGGAAAACCTGTGCGCGGAGGAATCGACTCGTGGCTAGGTTGCGCCCTTGGTTTGTTTCGAGTCCGCTCAACAATACAAGTGAGCTGCAACTAGCCCCGACAAGGTTTCTTGCCGGAGGCAGCACCGCCAATGGCTGCCGATGTTCCAAGACTCAGCAAGTGTGCTTATACCGCAAGTCCCTCAAAGCATAGGGTAAAAGCATACAAGGGATGTAACAGAGTAAAGGATATAACGAGCAAGCGCTGTTTAGGACAAAGTTATATTACAAAAGTAACTTGTTGCGTAATCGACTAAGTTGTTCTCATAACTAAAATAATAAAGGACAAGGAAAGGTACACCGCACTGGTCTCGCAAGCTAGAGTTGCCGGGGCTACGAGTAATTAAGATTCATCCCCGCAAGCCAGAGTTGCCGGGCCGCGATATCGATAAGTTTTTCTTCCTCATCATGCATCCTCTTATGGACCGGGGACGCGGGTTATATTCTCGAACGATCGTGCCTTTGTATGAAAAACCAGGCGCGGAGGAATCGGGCTGGTGGTTAAGTTGCGCCTTTGATTTGTTTTCGAGTCCGCTCAACAATACAAGCGCTTCAACTAGCTCCCCGACAAGGTTTCTTGCCGAAGCAAGACCGCCAAGAAGTTGCCGATGTTCCAAGACTCGGCAAGAGTGCTTATGCCGCAAGTTCCTCAAAGCGAGGGTAAGAACATACAAGGCATAGAATCTAGTAAAGGATATAACATAGCAAGCTTCCCCTTTTCATTAAAAAACATCCCATTCGGGTACAGTCCATAGAGGATGAAAAACATGAAAGAGAGGATTACAAGTTTTAAATGCAGCTAAGGCCCGAGGGCTTACAAATTAAAAAGATAAGATGCCCGTAATCCCTTTCCTGTCCCCTTTTCAGGAGGTAGGTCAAGGAGGCGAAAAGGGCAAAAGAAGCGCCTAGGTGAGCTACGGGTGCCAGAAGACACCAAGAGAACATCCCGGGAGCCGTCCGAAGGTTGGATGGTGATGGTGGTGCCGGAAGCAGAGCTTGAAGACGGGGCGGCAGGACGTCAGCACACTGTCGAGGGTACCACGCCCTCGTACTCCGACTTGACGGCCTTGCCGCCGGCCCTCTTCCTCTTCCGCAGCCTCCCTATGCCAGCCGCCCAAGGAGACGACCCCGGGGAGTTCAAGGGGCCGGCGACCCGGATGATGGGGTCGCCGGTGACGCACGAGGCGATGCCCAATGCCTAGTCGGGCCCGCCACCTCGCTGCCGGTGTCGCCTCCTCCTCATCACTCGCCGAGGGGAGTTCGCAATCGAGGAGCTGTCCACGCAGCATCTCGCCCGGTGCTGGAGTCCTCAAGACCTTGACGGAGAGGAGATCGCCTCCATTAATCGAAAATGGAGGGTAAACCCCGCCGCAAGCTGTGGATGCGGCGAACGCCTTCCACCTCGATCAAGATACATCGCGCTTAGGGCTGGGGATAACGCTGACTCGCGCGTCGCTGATCCCACAGCCCTCATGCGCAATCTCAGCGTCTCGGGCGGTTCGCCCATCGCGCGCAGAACGGAGCTGGAAGCCGGAGGCGACGACGAGGCGCCGGCGCGCAGCTCGACGAAGAACTCGCAAGGGTCGCCCTCGTATGGACCGCCGAGGAGAGGAACTGCCGGCGGGGCGGTTGATGCGCGCGCCTCTCGCTTTCTTCCCGCTGCCTCGACCTCGCCCCGACTCGCCACGACCACGCCTCCTCTTCCCTTGTGGCTGGTTCGCCACCACCGGCGCTGGGATAGGAGGATGCGCTTATAACACCTCGATGCGGCTATATCTCCCACGTGTCAAGCACGACTTAGAGGCATAACCGCATTGAAAGCAATGTCGCAAGTGAGGTAATCTTCACACAACCCATGTAATACATAAGGAAAAAGATACATAGTTGGCTTACAATCGCCACTTCACACAATTACATGAATAAAGCATTACATCATCCAGATACAATCAAGGTCCGACTACGGAACCAAAATAAAAGAAGAACCCCAAATGCTATTAAAGGTCCCCGATCGCCCACAACCGGCTCCACTATCGATCAACTAGAACGAAACAACACAAAGGGCAAGATCTTCATCGAGCTCCTCCTTGAGCTTGCTTATGCGCCACCGCCGGTAACATAGGCACCGCAAATTGGTTTTGAAGTATCTAGTGAGCCACGAGGACTCAAAGAATCCCATTACCATGGGTATCAAGACTAGCAAAGCTTAATGGGAAAGGAAGGGTAAAGTGGTGAGGTTGCAGCAGCTGCTAAGCATATATGGTGGCTAACATACGCAAAGAAGAGCGAGAAGAGAACAAGCGGAATGGTCGTGAAGCTAGCAATGATCAAGAGGTGATCCTGAACACCTACTTACGCCAAACATAACCCGAAACCGTGTTCACTTCCGGACTCCGAGAAGAGACCATCACGGCTACACACTCGGTTGATGCGCTTTTAATTAAGGTCAACTTCGGTTTTCTACAACCGACATTAACAAATTCCCATCTGCCACATAACCGCGGGCACGGCTCTCGAAAGTTTATACCCTGCAGGGTTGTCCCAACTTAGCCCATGACAAGCTCTCGCGATCAACGAAGGAATAGACCTTCTACCAAGACACTCCGATCAGACTCGGTATCCCGGTACATCAAGACATTTTGACAATGGTAAAACAAGACCAGCAAAGCCGCCCGATGCGCCGACAATCCCGATAGGAGCTGCACATATCTCATTCTCAGGGCAACACCGGATGAGACATCCTACGAGTAAAACCAGACCTCGAGTTGCCCCGAAGTCCACTCGGTTCGAACCAGCACTTAGACAAGCATCGCCCGGTGGGGGGGCTAAATAAAGATGATCCTTGGGTTGGCCGACCCAAGGGAAGGGTATAGGTGGTGGTGAGGCAAATCAGAAACCAAGGTTGGGCCTTGCTGGACAAGTTTTATTCAAAGCGAACCGTCGGGGGTCCCATAAATCACCCGACCGTGTTAGGGAACGCAAAATCCGGGAACATAACACCGGTATGACGGAAACTAGGGCGGCAAGAGGAACAAAACACTGCATAAGGCCGAGCCTTCCACCCTTTACCAAATATATAGATGCATTAATAATATAAGAGATATTGTGATATCCCAACAAAACCCTGTCCACCATGGAGCAATCTTCAACTTCACCTGCAACTAGCAACGCTATAAGAGGAGCTGAGCAAAAGCGGTAACATAGCCAAACAGTGGTTTGCATAGGAAAGGTGTCAAAGGTTAGAGGTTCATGGCAATATGGGATGGCTGGACAAACAGTAATAGGTAGCGCAAAGATAGCGAAAGAACGAGGCAACTAGCATAGCAATGATAGTAGTGAGATCCAGGGTAGCGGTCATCTTGCCTGAAATCCTGCTAGGAAGAAGAACGAGTCCATGAAGAAGACAAACGGAGGTAGTCGAACGAATCCTCACAACTCCGGAACGAAACCGAAGCTAACGAGAGAAGCAACCCAGAAAGAAACAAACAACATAGTAAACAACCATCACATAAACATGGCATGATGCGCAAACAAGTATGATGCATGTCCGGTTTAATGAGGCATGGCATGGCAAAGTGCAGCAAACAATACTACAAGTTAAGTGGAGCTCAATATGCAACGAGTTGCATATTGACAAAACACCACATGCAATTATTTAGTTTGATCTCGTTTAAGCTAGCAACCAATATTAAATGTTGTTAAACATGGCAAGAGGTGAAGCATACAGAAACTAACTATTTAAGCAAGTTTAAATGAAGCCGGAAGAATAAACAACAATTTCGGAAAATCCTCATGTGCATATTTTAGATTCGGTACTGTTCTGCCCTAAACACCATTTTAATGTTGTTAAACAAGAAAATAAAGTGGACCATGTTAAACTAGGCATTTTTCCACCCCATTTACATATAAAGAACATTTAAATCAGAGCTACGGTTATTTAGTTATGAAATAAATCATTTTAGCATGGCATTTGAGAAAATTTAATCAAACAACATTTTAACATTTTTAACATGGATGAAAATGGCATATTATGAAACTAGATGAAAAACTAAGCATTTTTCATATATAAAACATTTTAATCCGATGCACCATTCATGAGTTATTATATGCATGAAGTTTAGGGTCCAATCTGTAAAACTGTAATTCCTGGATAAATAGCAAAATTCGCAGGCATAGAAAAAATACATAATGGGTAATCTGCTGGGCCAAGCAAGCACGTGAAAGGGATCTGGAGGGGCGCTCACCCATGGGCTTGGCCCGTTTGGTGGAGGAGGCCCAAGAGGGGCCGGCTTGGGCCTGGGAGGCGTGCTGGGCCGGGGGGGAGCGGCTTGCGGGGCCCACGTGGCCGACATGGAGGCCCACGCGCGGGAGGCGCGGTCAACGGGCACCAGGGAGCGAGCGGCTCCTCTGCTCGCTCCCGAGCGGTCATGGCGGCGGCGGTGGGGAGCACCTCCGGCGAGGGCAGGCGCGGGGAGACCGGGAACGGGTGCACAGGGGATGGATCCGTCGGATCCCGGCCGGATCCCTCCATTCCCGGTGGCGGCGGCGGCAGGGACGACTCCGGTCGACGACGTGGTGCTGCAAGGGGAGAGAGAGGGGGAGTGAGGCCGCGAGAGGGAGAGATGAGGAGGAGAAAAAGGTGACGGGAGGCGGCGACCTGGGTCCGGCGGAGGTCGGTGGGGACGAGGCGACGGCGCCGGCAAGACAGAGGAAGCCGCGCTGGGTCCGCAACGGGGCAGGGGCGCTGGAAGCCGGCGGTGCTGGATCGAGGGGCTGCTCCTCGAGCGGTTGGGAGCGGGAACCGGCGGCGGGCGCTGGCTTCTCCGGCCCAGATCCGCCCGGGCGGGTCTGTGCGGGCCGCGAGAGGTGGCCAGGGGGCGCGGGCGACGTGGGCAGGACAAGTGGCGGCGCGGGAGAGGCCGAGAGCGGTGGCTGCGGCGGCGCGGGCCAATGGCGACGCGACAAGTGGCGGGAAGAGGTGGTCGGCGGCGGATCCGAGGAGGAGGCGGCGGCTGGAAGGTGGCTGGTGGTGATTGGGGGCGCGGATTTCAAGGAGGAGGAAGGAGAAGGCCAAAAATGGCATGAGGGGGTCTATATATAGACAAAGGCTAGGGTTTGGTGGGTTTAGCGGGATTTTCGGACCCTCGGATCGCGATCCGACGGTTCCGGTCGGAGGGGAAAGTTAGGCAGGCCTAGGTGGGCTGTGACGAGAGGGTTGGGCTGAGAGGAGAGGGGAGAAATGCAGCCCGGCAACTGCTTCCGGACATGAAACGTCCGACGCAGTACCGCAATGGTACCGCTTAAGTTTAACGTTGGGCTATCAAATGGACTCAATGCGATTTAAACTTGGCAAGCGGTCTGTCTACACTATAATAAGACCGCACGACAAGTTGCATCCCATTCCGAGAACATTTTTATGCCACTAATAAAATATATTTCGAGGTGCAAGCGCGCTGCGTGCAGGTGTCTAGACTAACGGACAACGGAGAGAACCGGGGAACTCAACGGATGCAAGTTTTGAAAACATGCAGATGAAATGCGATGATGACATGGCAAAATGCAACACGCAAGCAAATGACATGGCAACGATGGCTAATAATGGCGGACACTGGCGCAACGAATCCGGGGCGTTACAACACTCCACCACTACGAGAGGATCTCGTCCCGAGATCTAGGATGGCACCGGAGGGAAAACGGAAGAGAAAGAGAAGAGGTAAAACTAAGTTGCTTCTTTGACCAATGAGTGAAAGCAAAGAACCTTGAGAGGTTGAAAAGTTGAAAGAAAAAAACACATCGGAGTTGAACGAACTTGAAAACACTCCGTTAGATAAGAGGAACCCAGGATACGATGAGAACCAAGAGGTTAAGTGACAAGATAGATATCGAAACCACTCCGGATAAAACAAGATAGAGAAGGAATAAGAATGAAATAATTCGGGCAAAGACTGACTGAAAATGGAAGGAATTGAACATGAACTTGAGAAGATAAGATGGTACTTGATGAATTCAACAACGCACTGCCTCCAGAACTATTAAAAGAATGGCACAAGGGGTAAGAAACATTACAAACCGCACTCCGGTTGAGAAGGGAGGCAAAACTTGATGAGATGAAAGAACTTGAAGAGATAACACAACACTCCGGTTAACTGGATAAGCATGAAAAGAACATGATCCTCACAATTCGACATGATATGTGAAGAGAGCAAAACATAATGCCTTCGGAAGAAAGAATAGAAGATAAATCATTGGAATAAAAGAATGGAGAAGAAAATGCCAACTTCTGCCACAAATGAGCTTGGAAAGCATCCTTGCAAAGAAGAATCGAACGGAGTTGTTGCAAAACCAACAACGAAACGAATAGGCTTGTAGTGGGCTTATGGAAAACATCTCAAAACTATGAGGTGATAACCGGCCACTAACGGAAACCATTGATTTGATTGTGAGCACCAAAGAGATGAAAATCTTTCACGAGAGGATAGGAGAAAACTTGGATCATTGATAAACACCATAATAGGAACATTCCTTAGGGAAGGCTTTAGGTGAAATCTTTACCAAGATAACTCCAACGAAGAGATTGATGGATTTAAAATACCTCATTCTTGACAACAATATGAATCATGAAACATGAATGGAAATTGTCACGAATGATATAATACCACCTCAAAAGATAAGGTAGAAAGAATTGCACTTCGAAATGCAAGATGAAGAATACTTGAACTCCACAAAACAAAACATGTGTTAAGCACGATGTTTAATTTTGAGTATGGCTTGACGGATCTTAACTTCGAGAGAAATCTTGATGAACAATTGAAGAATGAAAGGAATCCTTGACGAACCACCATGTAGAGCCTCCATGAAGAACTCCGGTAATAAAAGGATGATACAAAGAAAGAGAAGTTGAAAACACAAGGTGAAGCCTTGCGATGATTTAGAATGAGCTTCAGGACGATATAATGAGAAAACTTTGAACTCCGGAAAAGAAAAGATGAAGCATCTCGAACCGAGAATGTGATATGATGAACAAACTCCGAAAAGAAGAAATGGACCACTTAGAACTGGGAAATTGATACCATTACGAACTCCAGAAGAAAGAATTAATCACTTGGATGAAATAATAATAAGAATTACGTTATGCATATCCTTCACCAATTTAAATTGATGACAAGCAACGGATTTTGCATACTACTTAATCCTCTTGAAAAGGATTGAGAAGTGACATATCGCAAACTTGAGAAGGTCTTCATGAACCACCGGTAGGATTGAAAAGAACGAAAGAATTAATATGATAAACAAGGAAAAGAATCTTGAATGAACCACCGTAAGAATTGAAAATGATCGAAGTAGGGGTGCATCACCGGTAAGAATTAGCAAATGAACGTAGGTGCTTGAGACAAACTAGATACATGAGAACAAAGAGATCAAGAACTGATTAGAGGATATTTGAACGATGCACCGGTAAGATTTGGAGAATGATAGCTACATGCTGAGAATAAAGAATTATGACATGATGGCCTTCGGAGGAAAGAAATGGAAACAACTCATGAAATGCTCCGGATGGTAAGAAAAGAGTTGTCTCAATCGAAACAATTATGAGAGGATGGCATCAAGCTTGAACCATGTGTATTCAAGAGAATGGACCAAGATTTAAGATAAATCCTTCTTCGGTCTTCACATGTTGAGAATGACAACGAGAAACACCACCAAGAATTATTGAGGCACACCGGAAGAATCAAAAGCGAAGAGGTTGAGCCAACTATGAAAAGAATTTGAAAGATCTTGGAGAAAAGCATTTGACTGATGATAACTCATTCTTACGTCAAACTTGGAGAAGAATTTAAGAATAGCTCCGGGAGAATTAGAAGAGTCAGGTAGGATCCTGGGAAAAGACCTGTGGGTTAGGGCCCACTCAAAAGAAAACACCGTTGGAAATGATTTTAAAGAGAAATTGCACCGGTTGAATTAAATGGCTCGAATGAGATAACAATCTTCAAATAGCTTGAACGGATTGAGAATGGAAACACAAGTCTTGTGAGATACCTTCAGCACTCCAGAACAAATGAATAGGAAGAAGTGAATGATTAAGAGGTGCATCGGCATGAGAAAGCTTTAGAAACGAGGAAAGGAATATGATGAATATCGAAAGCTTGAATAGGATCCACCGGAGAAGAAACAACAATGAAGGATGATGAACTTGAAACTGTTGAGCATCTTCATGGGAAATCACCGGATAAGAACATTGAAAGAAAAGAATGAAGAGACTTCACAAGAATAAGTGGATACTTGATTAAAAAAAATCTGTGTCCTTGAAGGAAAAGGGTGGGAGGGCAGGAAAACAAAGGCAACTTGGGATGGATGAAACAAACATCGTTGAGAAAACTTAGATTTGATCTTGCGGATGGGAAAAATGATGGGATCCTCTTGAAGAGAAACACGCTGGTTGGAAAAGAATTAACATGACGACCTCGATGATCAAGAAGGATTGGTATTCACATCGGAGTATGGGAACACCATTTCGGAAAGGTATGGAATCAACACTTGATATTGAAGCAACTCGAATACCACAACTCAAAACAAAACAAAGGATTGGCTTGCAGAATAAGCCGGAACAAACATATGATAGAGATTTACCCAATCCCATATCATGCATCTGTCGGAAAGATATTCTAGGAGCTACTTGAATTCCCACCTATAAAACTACCGAAACTTTCTGGTTATGCAATCTGGTGTTGGGGATACAGGGGAAGCAATATATCTCACCCAAACTAACAATACCTACATCCAGTTGTATCCATCCGTCAACACATAACCAAGAAACCTTCGAAATCGTGTACCTCAACCTTCAAAAGCATCCGTTATATGAAGTCATGGCAATACTCCCGACTCACCTCAAGATTGGGTTAGCGGGTTATCTCACCAACAACTGCATAAAAGAGATTTTCGATGTCGGCGCATTAAACTCGTGTATTCCGAACTGCAACGATAAAATTATGACGACAACACCTCGAGCTCAACTCCCCAGACACCTCCACTAAAAAACCCCGCCGACGGGAGGCACCAAGACAATGTTGTCATCATAAAACCATCGAACGATTCCAAGATACCCGCGTGATCCTAAATTTTTTTTAGTGAAATTTGAGAAGAGAAGAGTCAAAACTCTACGTCAGGAAGCCTCACCAGAGCGACGAAGGGACTGAGTAGTAAAAAGAATTCCTAACTCTCCGATATATAAAATCCTAAATGACTCAAAACATTTTTCTAGACACAACTCGCCGCTAAAACGATCAAGCAAAGTGGGGCTCCTAAGGTCGGGAAGGCTCGACACCAACTTGTAACGCCTCGATGCGGCTATATCTCCCATGTGTCGAAGCACGACTTAGAGGCATAACCGCATTGAAAGCAATGTCGCAAGTGAGGTAATCTTCACACAACCCATGTAATACATAAGGAAAAAGATACATAGTTGGCTTACAATCGCCACTTCACACAATTACATGAATAAAGCATTACATCATCCAGATACAATCAAGGTCCGACTACGGAACCAAAATAAAAGAAGAACCCCAAATGCATAAAGGTCCCCGATCGCCTCAACGGGCTCCACTATCGATCAACTAGAACGAAACAACACAAAGGGCAAGATCTTCATCGAGCTCCTCCTTGAGCTTGGTTGCGCCACCGCCGGTAACATAGGCACCGCAAACTGGTTTTGAAGTATCCGTGAGCCACGAGGACTCAAAGAATCCCATTACCATGGGTATCAAGACTAGCAAAGCTTAATGGGAAAGGAAGGGGTAAAGTGGTGAGGTTGCAAAGAGCGCTAAGCATATATGGTGGCTAACATACGCAAAGAAGAGCGAGAAGAGAACAAGCGGAACGGTCGTGAAGCTAGCAATGATCAAGAGGTGATCTTGAACACCTACTTACGCCAAACATAACCCGTAAACCGTGTTCACTTCCCGGACCACGAGAAGAGACCATCACGGCTACACACTCGGTTGATGCGTTTTAATTAAGGTCAACTTTGGGTTTTCTACAACCGACATTAACAAATTCCCATCCGCCACATAACCATGGCACGGCTCTCAAAAGTTTATACCTCGCAGGGTGTCCCAACTTAGCCCATGACAAGCTCTCGCGATCAACGAAGGAATAGACCTTCTCCCAAGACACTCCGATCGACTCGGTATCCCAGACATCAAGACATTTTGACAATGGTAAAACAAGACCAGCAAAGCCGCCCGATGCGCCGACAATCCCGATAGGAGCTGCACATATCTCGCTCGTGGCAACACCGGATGAGACATCCTACGAGTAAAACCAGACTCGAGTTGCCCCGAGGGGCCCCGAGTCTACTCGGTTCGAACCAACACTTAGACAAGCAACCGCCCGGGGCTAAATAAAGATGACCCTTGGGTTGGCCGACCCAAGGGAAGGGTATAGGTGGTGGTGAGGCAAATGGTAAAACCAAGGTTGGGCCTTGTTGGACAAGTTTTATTCAAAGCGAACTGTCAGTGGGGTCCCATAAATCAATCGACCGCGTTAGGAACGCAAAATCCGGGAACATAACACTGGTATGATGGAAACTAGGGCGGCAAGAGTGGAACAAAACACCAGGCATAAGGCCGAGCCTTCCACCCTTTACCAAATATATAGATGCATTAATAATATAAGAGATACTGTGATATCCCAACAAAACCCTGTCCACCATGGAGCAATCTTCAACTTCACCTGCAACTAGCAACGCTATAAGAGGAGCTGAGCAAAAGCGGTAACATAGCCAAACAGTGGTTAGAGGTTCATGGCAATATGGGATGGCTGGACAAACAGGTAATAGGTAGCGCAGCATAGCGAAAGAACGAGGCAACTAGCATAGCAATGATAGTAGTGAGATCGTAGTAGCGGTCATCTTGCCCGAAATCTCGCTAGGAAGAAGAACGAGTCCATGAAGAAGACAAACGGAGGTAGTCGAACTAATCCTCACAACTCCGAACTAAACCGAAGCTAAGAGAGAAGCAACCCGAAAGAAACAAACAACATAGTAAACAACCATCACATAAACATGGCATGATGCGCAAACAAGTATGATGCATGTCCCGTTTAATGAGGCATGGCATGGCAAAGTGCAAACAAACAATACTACAAGTTAGTGGAGCTCAATATGCAACGAAGTTGCATATTGACAAAACACCACATGCAATTATTTAGTTTGATCTCGTTTAAGCTAGCAACCAATATTAAATGTTGTTAAACATGGCAAGAGGTGAAGCATACGAAACTAACTATTTAAGCAAGTTTAAATGAAGCCGAAGAATAAACAACAATTTCGGAAAATCCTCATGTGCATATTTTAGATTCGGTACTGTTCTGCCCTAAACACCATTTTAATGTTGTTAAACAAGAAAATAAAGTGGACCATGTTAAACTAGGCATTTTTCCACCCCATTTACATATAAAGAACATTTAAATCCGAGCTACGGTTATTTAGTTATGAAATAAATCATTTTAGCATGGCATTTGAGCAAATTTAATCAAACAACATTTTAAACATTTTTAACATGGATGAAAATGGTATATTATGAAACTAGATGAAAAACTAAGCATTTTTCATATATAAAACATTTTAATCCGATGAACCATTCATGAGTTATTATATGCATGAAGTTTAGGGTCCAATCAGAAATCAGAATTCTCGGATAAATAGCAAAATTGCAGGCATAGAAAAAAATACATGGGCCGAATCTGCTGGGCCAGCAAGGTACGTGAAAGGGATCTCGAGGGGCGCCACCCATGGGCTTGGCCTGCTTGGTGGAGGAGGCCCAAGAGGGGCGGCTTGGCCTCGGGAGGCGGCTGGCCGGGGAGCGGCTTATGGGCCCACGTGGTCGACATGGAGGCCACACGCTGGAGGCGCGGTCAACGGGCACCTGTGGAGCGAGCGGCTTCGCCGCTTCCCGAGCGGTCATGGCGGCGGCGGGGAGCACCTCCGCGAGGGCGGCGCGGGAGACCGGAACAGTATTGTGGGATGGATCCGTCGGATCCTACGGATCCCTCCATTCCGGTGGCGGCGGCGGCAGGGACGACTCGGCCGACGACGTGGTGCCGCAAGGGAGAGAGAGGGGAGGAGGCCGCGAGAGGGAGAGATGAGGAGGAGAAAGAGGCGACGGAGGCGGCGACTGGGTCGGCGGAGGTCGGTGGGGACGAGGCGACGGCCGGCGACGGAGGAAGCCGCAACGGGTCCGACGACGGGGGGGGGGGCGGGAAGCCGGGCGGCGCTGGATCTGGGGGCTGCCTCGAGCGGTTATGGAGCGGGAACTCTTGCGGGGGCTGGGCTCCTCGGGGCCAGATCCGCCCGGGCGGGCTGGTGCGGGCCGCGAGAGGTGGCTGTGGGCGCGGGCGACGGGAAGGACAAGTGGGCGCCGGAGAGGCCGAGAGCGGTGGCTGCGGGCGGGGCTAACAGCGACGCGACAAGTGGCGGGAAGAGGTGGTCGGCGGCGGATCCGAGGAGGAGGCGGCGGCCTGGAAGGTGGCTGGTGGTGATTGGGCGCGGATTTCAAGGAGGAGGAAGGAGAAGGCCAAAATGGCATGAGGGGGTCTATATATAGACAAAGGCTAGGGTTTGGTGGGTTTAGGGGATTTTGACCCTCGGATCGCGATCCCACGGTTCCGGCCGAGGGGAAAGTTAGGCAGGCCTAGGTGGGCTGTGACGAGAGGGTTGGGCTGAGAGGAGAGGGAGAAATGCAGCTCGCAACTGCTTTCCGGATACCGAAAACGTCCGACGCAGTACCAAAGAACGGTATCGCTTAAGTTTAGCGGTTGGGCTATCAATGGACTCGAATGCGATTTAAACTTGGCAGGCGGTCTGTCTACACTATAATAAGACCGCACGACAAGTTGCATCCCATTCCGAGAACATTTTATGCCACTAATAAAATATATTTCGGAGGTCCATGGCGCTGCGTGCAGTGTCTCCGACTCGAACGGACAACGGAGAGAACCGGGGAACTCGAACGGATGCAAGTTTTGAAAACATGCAGATGAAATGCGATGATGACATGGCAAATGCAACACGCAAGCAAATGACATGGCAACGACGGCGAATAATGGCGGACACTGGCGCGAACGAATCTGGGCTTTACATGCGCTGCCCTCGCTGGCGACCTCGCCGCCACCGATGAAGGATCAGGTTCCTCCTCCATGGCGTAATGAGAGGAAGGGGAGCAGAAGTCAAGAAAGGAGAAGATGAGGAAGTGCGGTTTCTGCGCCCCTCTCGCCCTTCTTAAAGGAGCGAGGTGGGGATCGGTCGCCCGCCGCAAATCAGGGCAAAGGAAGAGCAGGGGTGGGGGCCACCGCGCCCCCGCCAGGACGGCCCAGTTTTCCACCTCCACCGCCCACGCACCCCAAGCGCATGGGAGCCACGTGGCGGGATACTGAATCGAGGCGACGGTTGAGGTGATTCACCCCGCCTGTGATCACGGGATGGACGCCAAACTCGCAAGACGCCACCCATGTCTCCCACGACGCCGCAATCGACGCGTGCCGTTACGGGAGAGCGCGGCGGGTACGGAGTGGATTTTGTGTGGACCCAGGCCGCGTGCGCGTGCCCTGTTTTGGGCCTGGCCCAACAGCGCGCGGCATCTGCAGATGGCCCAGGCCGGGGCTCTGTCGGTGTACTAAAGTAGGGTACCTTAGTACCCGAACTTGGGCACGGCAACAGAATACCAGCGGCAAGGCTTGCCGGGCGCCCGCCAAGATCCTCCGCCATTTCTATTTTATCGCCATTCAAGAACAAAGTATTAATCGAGAAGATAAGGCCCGCAAGAGGAGCTTGCCGAAGAAGACCGGCAAGAGGAGCTTGCCGGGAAGGACAAAGACCCTGGCAAGTGGAGCTTGCCGGGAAGGCCAACCAAGGCACTTCTAGAAACTTGCCGCGACGCCCCGCGCGTCCCGGCAAGGCCCGGTGGGCGGCAAGCTCACTGGTGCGACAAGACAATGGCCGCGGCAAGGCGCTTGCCGCGGAAGGGCTGCCACTCTGCACCCGAGCTCCAACGCATCCAACAACGTGTCACCCCAGGACCATCCCAGGAGCACGTGGCGAGGCGCTGTGCAGCCATGCGGTGCGAGGTGGCAAGCAAAGCTGACAAGAAGGCCATCGTGGCGATTGGTGGCACCCCTAACGGTTGTTTCCTTGCACTGTTGGGACGACCAGACGGGCATTAAATGCCCTTGTCCCCTGCCGTCAGAGTTAGGTAGGGGACACTGTTGGTAGTAGTTGTACCAACCCGCGTTTTTACCTTTCTACCCCCTCTTTCTACGCTGCCACCTGTCGGTGACCCCTTTAGACTATAAAGGGAGGCCCATGCGCACGTAGAAGGGGTTCGGAATTTTGGTTCCGTAGCTGGTTCGGTTCATTCGACACATCCAACACCACAACACGCTCATGCTCTCAAGCAAGAACAAATACATACACAAAGCAGCAGTAGGAGTTTTATCTCTCCGGAGAGCTCCAAAGCTGGGTAAAATCCCCCGCGCGCTCGACCTCGATCTGCTCTGTGTGCGCCCTCCGCTCCCTTGCCGGACCAGAAGGGGCCCTCCTGCCCCATAGGTGCCCGTGCTCCCGCGACAGCGGCTCCCATGCACTCGGGGTCGCGGACGGTGGAAGTGGGAAACTGGGCCGTTGCAAGCAGAGGCAGTGGGTCGGCCCTGACTCCCTGCTCTCCTGTGCCCTGATTCGCTCAACGTGGCGGCCGAGCCTCCACCCCGCTCCTTTAAGAAGAGCGGGAGGGGAGCGCAGAAGCCCGCACTCTCTCATCTTCTCCTTTCTTCAGCTTCTGCTCCACTTTCTCTCATTCGCCATGGAGAAAGGGAACCCTGGCCCTTCGTCGGTGGCGGCGAGGGTCGCCGCCAGACAGCGCGTCCCTCCCTATCCCGCGCCCGTGGTGGCAGAGCCAGCCACAAGGGGAAGAGGGAGGGGCGAGGTCGTGGACGAGGTCGAGGACGAGGTCGAGGCGCTCGGGGAAGAGGCGGACGGGGCGGAGCGCCAGCTTCGCCTCCGCCGGCGGTTCCTCTCCCCCCGGCGGTCCATACAGGGACGACCTTGCGAAGTTCTTCGTCGAGGCTGCGCCGGGCGCTCATCGTCGCCTCCGGCTTCCAGCCCGCTTATGAAGCGATGGAGTTGGACCCGCCCGAGACACTGAGACTGCACATGAGGGGCTGTGGGATCAGCGGCACACGAGTCCGCGTTGTATTCCTAGCCCCTAATGTGATGTATCTTGATCGAGGGTGGAAGACGTTCGCCCGTATCCATAGCCTGACGCAGTGGTTTACCCTCCATTTTAAGTTAGTGGAGGGCGATCTCCTCTCCGTCAAGGTCTTCGGGGACTTCGGTACTCGGGCGAAATGCTGCGTGGACAGCTCCTCCGATAGCGAAAGCTCCCCCTCGAGCGAGAGTGACTAGGAGGAGAGCGACAGCGACGACGAGGGTAGCAGGCGGCGGGATGGCGGGCCCGACTAGGTGTCGGGCGCCGCCAGGCGCCACCTGGCGACCCCATCATCCGTGTCACTGCTCCTTCAACTCCCCGGGTCGCTCCTTGGGCGGCCGGGCGAGGGAGGATGCGGAAGGGAAGAGGGCTGGCGACAAGGCCGTCAAGTCGGAGTACGAGGTGTGGTGCCTCGACAGCAGGCCGACGCCCCGCCGCCCGCCTCGAGCCCCGCTTCGGCGCCGCCATCACCGGCCCAGCCTCGGACGGCCCCGGATGTTCTCTTGGTGTCTTCGCACTGTAGCTCGCCTAGGCGCCCCTTTTGCCCTTTTCGCCTCCTTGACCTACCTCCTGAAGAGAGGGACAGGAAAGGGATTCCGGGCATCTTATCTTTTTAATTTGTAAGCCTCCGGGCCTTAGCCGCATCTAAAACTTGTAATCCTCTCTTTCATGTTTTTCATCCTGAATGGACTGTATCTAAATGGGACGTTTTTAATTGAAAAGGGGATGCTTGCTATGTTATTTCCTTTACTTGATTCCATCCCTTGTATGATTTTACCCTACGCTTTTAGGGAACTTGCCGGTGGGAACGCGCTTGCCACGAGCGCTGAGTGCGGAATATCAGCAGCCTGCTGGCGGTATTGCCTCCGGCAAGGAACCTTGTCGGGGCTAGTCGCAGCATACTTTCATTGTTGAGCGGACTCGAAACAAAGTAAGGGCGCAACTTAACTACGAGCCAGTTCCTCCGCGCACAGGTTTTCCATACAAGGCATGGTCGTTCAAGGAATATAACTTAATTTAAAACTGACTGTGCTCAAACTTTGACAACTTAGCTTTTCTGTCGTCTGCGTCCCGGCGAGGCTGTATTTTTTTGGACGACGCCTGGTCCACCCCTTTATCCTCTCCTCCTTGAAGCTTCTGGCGTTAACTTTGCGGCTATGGTAGCGGCGCAAAGCTTGCCGGTAGCGAGCAGCTCGTACCGCAGCCTGAAGACGATCTTCCTCGAGGAGCAGCGCGTCATCTTGCCGCAGCTGCTCTTGCTCTAGCTCATCATAAGCGAGCACTCGAGGTGATCTCTATACGAGGGGGAAAGGGGTTGAGGATGTCGAGCCCCCAGACCGAAATGGCCATGATAAAGGGATTGTTTGGAGAGCTTGAGCTGGTTGATGCATCTGTTTGGAGTGGAACTGGCACGCTTCACACTTGGTTACTTGTGCAGTTGCATCCTGGAGGGTTGTCGGCCAGAAGAAACCTTGCCGGAAGGCTTTGCCGGCAAGTGCTCTTGCGCCAATGTGGTGACCACATATGCCTCCATGTATCTCCGCCAACAGCTCCTCGCCCTTCTTCCCGGAAATGCACTTCAATTTCACTCCGTTGAATCTTCTTCAGACAAGATGTCATCGACAAACTGGTACATACTTGATTGCCGGGCTACTCTCTCCGCTTCTTCTTGCTCCTCGGGAAGTTCTCCTGTTTGAAGGAATTGGACGATCTACTATGCCCATGCCGGAGCTTGTGGCTCGACAGCAAGGACTAAAGGCGCAAATGCTGCTGCGGGAACACCCTCTTCTACGGCAAGAATCGATCCTGCCGAGCGTGATGCTCCCGCAAGCGTGTCGGGACACAGCTTGTCGGGAGCGCTCGCTTCAACGAACGAACCCTAGGGCTTGTCGGAGCAGATCGCTCCTCAAGACTTTCGTGTTGATCCGGGGACCTTCTTGGCGGCGGCTTTGGGGAGCTCACGGAAAGTAGTCGCCAAGAATCAACTTTTCTTCTTACTCGTCCAGCTTGATGGTGTTACGGATGGCTGAGTCAGCTTGAGCACAAAAATCCCTGGTTCCACAGCAACTTAAGTCGGGCGATTTTGATGAGCCATCCGCAATGTCGTTCTGAGCTCTTGGAACGTGTTCCATCTGTAGGCCGTCAAAATGTTCTTCTAGCTTCCCCACTTCATCAATGTATGCTTCCATCAACGGACTCTGATAATCTTTGTTAACTTGGCGAACGACAAGCTGTTAGTCACCCCTGACAATAAGCTTCTTAATCCCAACCTCTGCCGCGATCCTGAGTCCGGCAAGCAAGCCTTCATACTCTGCAGTATTGTTTGTTGCTTGCTCCTTGGGAAAGTGCATTTGAATCACGTACTTAAGGTGTTCTCCGGTGGGTGTGACAAGTAGCGTACCCGCACCGGCGCCTTGCAGCGAGAAGGCACCATCAAAGTACATGATCCATTCTTCACTTGCTTCCTTGTCGGGGATGCTCTTCTCCAGAGTTTCTTCATCGGGTGTTGGCGTCCATTCTGCTATGAATTCTGCCAATGCTCGGCTCTGAATAGTTGAAGTACTTTCAAACTTGAGGCCAAAGCTTGACAATTCTAGTGCCCACTCGACAATCCTGCCCGTTGCCTCTGGATTCTACAATATCCTCTTCAACGGAAAGCGAGTGACAACTGTGATCTCATGCGCTTGAAAGTAGTGGCGCAGCTTCCTCGAGGCCATGAGAAGGCCAAAAAGCAACTTCTGCACACCAGAGTACCTTGATCTAGTCCCCTGCAGAAGGGAACTGACAAAGTAAACTGGCGCTGCACCATCTTCTTCTGCTTTCTTCCGCAATCGTGACAGATCCATCCTTGCCGGAGCCGAACTTGTCGGGAAGCCCTCGCTTATCGCTGACTCGCTTGCCGCGGTTGCTGGCTCATCATCCGCCTCCCTCTCCGCTACTAACGCAGCACTAACCACTTGATTGGTTGCCGCCAGATATAGCAGCAACTTCTCTTGTGGCTTAGGTGCGACAAGTGTTGGAGTGGAGGATAGGTATCTTTTCAAGTCCTGCAGCGCAGCCTCCGCTTCGAGTCCATTTCATTGACCTGCCTTTTCAAAACTTTGAAAACGGCAGTATGCCGCCACAGACTTAGAGATGAACCTACTGAGAGCAGCAACACAGCCGGCAAGTCTTCGCACATCCTTGACGTGCTTTGGTGCTTTGATCTGTTCAATGGCTTTGATCTTGTCGGGATTAGCTTCGATCCCCCTCTGAGACACAAAGAATCCGAGAAGCTTGCCGGAAGGAACTCCAAACACACACTTCTCGGGATTCAACTTGAGATTGATCTTGCGCAGATTTGTGAAGGTCTCGTCCAAATCTTGGATCAAAGTTGCTCTGTCTCTGCTCTTGACCACTATGTCATCCATATACGCTTCTACATTTCTGTGCAGCTGTGGCTCAAAAGCATGACTGACTACTCTTGCAAATGTTGAACCGGCATTCTTTAGTCCGAAAGCCATCCGTACAAAGTAGTACGTGCCACATGGAGTAATGAATGCGGTTTTCTTCATCCTCTTCTCGCCATGAAGATCTCGATGATATCCTCGAGTATGCATCAAGGAATGAAAGCAGATCACATCCTGCTGTGGAGTCGACAATCTGGTCAATGCGCGGCAAGGGAAATGGATCCTTGGGGCAAGCTTTATTAACATCAGTGAAGTCAATACAAAGCCTCCACTTTTCGCTTGCTTTGCGCACGACTACTGGATTGGCCACGTTGGATGGAGTACTCCTCGAACCAGGCCTGCTGCTTCCAATTTCTTGATCTCCTCTGCAATGAACTCTTGTCGCTCTACTGCTTGCTTCCTAACTCTCTGCTTGACGGGCCGTGCATGAGGGCAGACTGCAAGGTGGTGCTCAATTACTTTCCTGGGAACACCGGGGATGTCAGATGGTTGCCATGCAAACACATCGACATTCGCCAGAAAGCAACGAGCGCCGCTTTCCTCTTTAGGGTCAAGCGTGGCAATCGATGGTGAAGGTAGCACCGTGCCGCCCTCCTTGGCGGCCACTTTCTTGGTCTCAGGTGTCGCTGTCTTTGCCTTCTTGCACTTGCCGGTGGAGCTCGATGGTGCGTCCTCGACGGTAGCGTAGCACTCCGAAGAGGTGCGTTTGCCGGAGTGGGCATCAGAGCTACTCTTGCCGGACTTGGTCTTCTTCTTCTTCCCCCGGGAGCTTCAAAGAGAAGTGGTTTATGCTGCGGCTGCTGCTTCCCGGTAGATCTTGTCGGTACAGATAAGTGCATCCTTCTTGTCGCCATGGACAGAAATAACACTTATCGGACCAGGCATCTTGAGCACATTATAGGCGCAGTGAGAGGCTGCCATGAACTTGGCAAGCGCTGGACGGCAGAGTATCCCATTGTATGGCAATGGGAAATCAGCAACGTCAAGTGTGACTTTCTCTGTCCTGAAATTCATCTCGCTGCCAAACGTCACTGGCAGCGTGATCTTCCCCTTCGGCTTGCTCCTTCCCGGGTTTATTCCTTGAAAAGTACCAGTCTCTTCGAGCTCGCTGTCGGGGATCTGGAGTTTCTTGAGCACCGCGGAGGAGATCAGATTCAGGCCGGCCCCACCGTCAACCAACATCTTAGTGACCTTGAGGTTGCGGATGGTTGGCGAAACCAACATCGGCAAGCACCCGACCGCAGTGATGCGGTCAGGGTGATCCTCAACGTCGAAGATGATGGGCGTGCTGGACCACTTCAGGGGCTTGCGCGACTCGACGGACGGTTCTGCTGCGTTCACTTCTCGCGCCCACTGTTTGAGTTGGCGGTGCGGGGTGTGCAGAGAAGCACCGCCGTCGACGCACAAAACCTCCGTTGCCTTCTGAAACTCTTGCTCATCAGTCTCATCTTCCTCCATGTCATCATCTTCGTCCTCATCTTCATCCTTGTCGCGGCCGCGGGGAGGCCTATCTCCTTGCCGCTGCTTGGCCTTGCCGCGGCGCCCTCCCCGGGCGGGACGCTTGTTGCCGGATCCTCCGCCACCTTCCCAGGCCTTCTCCTTGTCGCGCGCCAGATTCAGCTTTCTCAGAGCTCCGCCATCTGCTCAACTTTTTTGCAGGCTTGGAGGTCATGGCCCTTGGTGCAGTGGATCATGCAGTATTGCTTGCCGGAGCCGTCCTGCTTGTCGGTGGCCACCACAGCCTCGCTGGAGTCGCCAGCCTTGGCCTTGTCGGAACCGCCTCCATTGCCGGACTGCTCGACAACTAGCACATCCTTAGCCTTTCTCTTTTTCGTAGTCCGCCCCGTTCTTCTTGCCGAGGGGCGCCCTCACCGCCGATCCTTCGCTCCTGCGCTTTCTCCGGGAGTTTCCTCCCTCTTCAGCCGTGCACACTTGTCGCCGAGCATATAGCTCGCCGACATCTTCGATCTTGCACATCGCCATCTCCTCTCATCCTCGCGTTACGCACGTTCGATGGAACGCGCTGATAACCGCGTAGGGTGGACGTCTCGATGTTCGCCGCACCGGCTGAATCTCTCGTGATGTACTTTGCGCAGAGGTTCTCCTTCCTTCGGGCAAGCAAATGAAGGTCGCTTCGCCATGGGGCTTGTGGTCACCGTGAAGGCGCCGACAAACCGATGGCACAGTCCGCCCACGAAGAAATGGAGTTGTCCGCAAGTGCATGAGCCAAGATCCGACAAGGCTTGAGCACCAACGGGAAGTAGTTGGCGAGGATCTTCGTCGCGCCCCGCATCCCGCACCGCGATGGTGTAGACGCCGAGGAACTCCGACGGATGTATCCTGCCATCGCATTTCGCACGCCCGCTTGAAGTTTTGGTATCGGGCCATCGACTTGCCGCAGCTCATGGGTGAACGCAGGCAACTCGCCGCGCACGGCAAGTCACCTGGTTCCCCTGGCGCATGCATATCAACGGTGGGCCCAGCGTGCTGGTCAGATTGACGCCGCGCTTCTCTTCTACGCTCGATACGAGTACGAGCGTCTTCGTGTCTTCGTTCTTGGAGAACTTAGCGCTGATCGCGGCGAGCTCGCGGGTCCGACGACGCGGTGGAGTCGGCGTCGAGGTTGGCTCGGTGAGTCGGCGATCTCGGCCTTCGGGGCGGGGAATGCACGGTGGTGGCACACCCAGCGGTCTTGTCTGCGTCGGCTTGCGCCTGGGCGTCTTGCCGGGGCTTCGATGTGCTCGGTTGCCGGGGCTTGTCGCCGTTGGCGAAGCCAATGAGGCTATAATGGCGCCTCCGCCGCCGATCTTGTCCGCGCCGAGGGTAATCAGAAGCAGCCGGGCTCGCCGCGCTTCCTCCGAGTCTTGGGTGGCGGTGGTGAGCGACGCAAGGTGCAGGACATGCTCAAACTCCTAAGAGTGTTAGAAGGAGCAACATCTCGTCCAGGCAACCGCACTGCGCTCGTGCCAGCGTGTTGACGTGTATGTTGGCCTTGAGCGTCCCGCGACCCACCAGCTTGGCCTTGTTCCAATGCGAGTACTGTGCTAGGAGCACCGTGGCGTTGTCGATCCTGCACCTCCTGGGAGGGGTGCAGTGGATGTGCAGACGCTGAACCTTGCGGGGCCTTGTCCTTGGACCTGGTGACGACGTGAGTCCCACCGTCGGCGCCCGCTCCTCCGCCGGCGTCCACCCCATCGCCCGTTTGCTCCGGTGGCGGTAGGATAGTCGCAGACGGAGCAGCCACCTCCGAAGTCTTCTTCTTCGGTGGCATGTCGATGGAGATGTTGATGTAGCGCGCGTAGACACCGGATCAGGTTCGCACAACCTCGACGCCCCCTACCTGGCGCGCCAAAGATGTCGTGGGGGAATGAACACCTATGGGGCAGGGCCCCTTCTGGTCCGGCAAGGGAGCGGAGGGCGCACGAAGAGCAGATCGAGGCGAAAGCACGCGGGGGATTTTACCCAGCTTCGGAGCTCTCCGGAGAGATAAAACTCCTACTGCTGCTTTGTGTTTGTATTTGTTCTTGCTTGAGAGCGTGGGTATGCTGTGGTTTCGAATGAGTCGAACCAAACCCAACCCAACCGAACCGAACAGAACCCCTTCTACGTGCGCATGGGACTCCCTTTTATAGTCTAAAGGGGTCACTGACAGGTGGCAGCGTAGGGAGAGGGGTAAAAAGGTAAAAACGCGGGTTGGTACAACCACTATCTACACTGTTCCCTACCTAACTCTGACGGCTGGAGACAAGGGCATTTAATGCCTGTCTGGTTGCTCCAACAGTGCAGGAAGCGACCGTTAGGGGCGCCACCGATCGCCATGATGGCCTCCTAGTCACCTTCGCTGCCACCTCGACCGCTAGGCTGCACACCACCCGCCACGCACCGTGAGCGATCCCGCGTGACACGCCGCCGAGATCTTGTTTGAGCGTGGGCCAGAGTGGAGGCTTTGCTGCAAGTGCCTTGCCGCGCTCTTCGTTTTGTCGCACCCGCGAGCTTGCCGCTCGTCGGGTCTTGCCGGACGCTGGAGCGCCGCGGCAAGTTCTCTCGGTGCCTTGTTGGCTTCCCGGCAAGCTCCTCTTGCCGGGATCCCTGCAAGCTCCTCTTGCCGAGGCCTTGTCTTCTCAGTTAACACTTTGTTCTTGAATGGCAGTAATAGGAATAACGGAGGATCTTGGCGGGCGCCCGGCAAGCCCTGCCACTGGGTACTGCGACTGCCCGTGCACAAGTTCGGGATACTAAGGTACCCCTACTTTAGTACACCGACATCATGTTTACTGTTTTTACCTCTGGTGGGAATTTTTTTATCCCCCAGTGTTCGGCTGGCGAGGCTCATCCTCGTCTTCACTTGGTGTTTCCCTTCCCTTGCGTTCGGCATTTAACTTGTCGGCCTGCTTAAAAACCCAACATTCTCTGTGAGTGTGGTTTGCAGGTTTTTCGGGGGTGCCATGAATTTGGCACAATCTGTCCAGGACTTTGTTCAGGTCGGACGGTCCCTCTTTGCTGCCTTTAAATGGCTTCTTTTGTTGACCGGGTCAAGAGCCCCTGAATCCGGTGTTGACCGCCGTGTTGTCCGTACTTTCTTCCTTGTTTCGACGCTTGTTTTTATTGCGCCGTGGCTTCCCGTTGCCGTCCCTAATTTCGGATGTGCTCGGGTCGCTGGTGCCTCTACGGGCCAACTAGCTGTCTTCACCCGCGCAGAAGCGGGTCATAAGGCTTGTTAAGGCTGCCATTGTCCTCGGCTTTTCTTGGCCGAGGTGTCTGGCGAGCCACTCGTCTCAAATACTGTTCTTGAAGGCCGCTAGGGCTTCGGCATCCGGACAATTGAAAATGTGATTCTTCCTAGTGAGAAATCTGTTCCAAAGCTTACGGGCGGACTCTCCGGGCTGTTGAATTATGTGACTTAAATCGTCAGCGTCCAGAGGTCGGACATAGGTCCCTTGAAAATTGGCCTTGAAAGCATCCTCAAGTTCTTCCCAACTTCCGATTGAATTTTCAGGGAGGTTTTTCAACCAGTGCCGAGCTGGCCCCTTCAACTTGAGGGGAAGGTATTTGATGGCGCGGAGGTCGTCCCCATGAGCCATGTGGATATGAAGGATAAAATCCTCAATCCAGACCCCGGGATCTGTCGTTCCATCGTATGCCTCTATGTTCATGGGTTTGAATCCTTGTGGAAATTCGTGATCCAGTACCTCTTCGGTGAAGCACAGAGGGTGCACAGCCCCTCTGTATCTGGACATGTTGTGGCATGCTGTTGATTGTTGTTGTGTCCCTTGTTGATTCCAAATTGGTATTCGATCAGTCTGATCATTTTGGTGACCGTAATCCTACGCCGGAGCATGTCCTCAAGATCCATAGATGGACCTGGTCGCACCACCCTTTTTTGTCCAGGAGCTCATGTAAATCGTGTGCGGCGTCAGTAGCTGCTCTATCGCGGTCATGAAGTGGTTGGTCCGGCCTATTGGCCGTATTGTTCTTCAGCAGAATGGCCTCATCGTCGAATTCCGGCAGCAGCTTGCGCTTTGGGTAGCTCTTTGTGTGGCGATCGTCACTATATTTTTCTTTAGTGTCTAGCACTTTATTCCATCTGTGGTTGAGTGTTTCCTGCGTGGCCTTGAGCCTTTGCTTCTGCTTCTTTAGGCTTCTCCCAGTGGCCATAAGCCTTGTGGAGGTGATCTCATTCCAAACGGTTTTTTGGGATGATGAATGCGTCGTCGTCCGGACTGTAATCTTCTCCGGAAGCAGGTTGATGAGTTCGGCCCTCGGGATCGCTGTGATCAGGCGTCTGCTCCGGGCTGTGTTTGGTGTGACCTGGCTCGTCCTGCTCCATAGCTGGGTCCATATGGTCGTTGTTGCCTTTGGAGTTGACTGGGGTGTCGATATTTCTAGCGCTATTATCGCTATTTTTACTATGGCTGGACTTAGCGGCGTCTGCGCTATCGTTTTAACTTTTGTCCGGGGGTTTTATCCTCCGTTGTGTCCTTTTTGTCACTGTTGTTTTCCTTAGGTGTGTCCACCAAGTATATATCATATGATGAGGTGGCAGTCCAGTGCCCCGTGGGCGGTGGTTCCGAATCGTCCCCTGCGCTGACGTCCATACTATCGGTGTCGTCGGAGTCGAAGTCAAGTATGTCTATTACATCATCGACAATGGCTATTAAGTGGGTGGTGGGTGGGCGGAGATTTTCTTCATCGTCCGAATCCCCATCGAGCCGGACATAGTTCGGCCAAGAGTCCTCTCGCGAATAGAGACACCTTAAAAAGTTTAGCACGTCGCCAAAGGGTGGGTGCTGAAAGATATCCGCAGCGGTGAACTCCCTTACCGGAGCCCAATCGGATTCGATGGGCCCGGGTGCGTACGGTCTGGAACCTACAGCCGGACACAAGTCCGGGGGTCCGGTGACGCAGACTTCCTTAGAGGTGGAGTCTGTGTTCGGCTCTATCGCCGATGAGTATGCGGCCTCCGGGGCGGGGTCCATCCACCTGTCCTCGGACGACGAGATCTGCCCCGATCTAGGTCCGGGGCTAATGCAGGTGCGATATCCTGAATATTGTCTGACAGCAGGTCCAAGCCATGCTCGTCGTGACTGTTCGGCGCTCCTAGCGTAGGCCCGAATCCGTCAAAGATCAAGTCTCCGTGGATATTAGCCATGTAGTTCAAGTTCACGAACCTGACCTGATGGCCAGGGGCGTAGCTGTCGATCTGCTCCAGATGGCCAAGTGAATTGGCCCGTAGTGTGAAGCCACCGAACACGTAGATCTGTCCGGGGAGAAAATTCTCACCCTAGACCGCGTTGTTGTTGATGATTGAAGGAGCCATCGAGCCTTGCCACGACGACACAGAGGAACTCTCAATGAAAGCACCAATGTCGGTGTCAAAACCAGCGGATCTCGGGTAGGGGGTCCCGATAGTGCGTCTAAGGCTAATGGTAACAGGAGGCAGGGGGCACAATGTTTTACCCAGGTTCGGGGCCTCTCGATGGAGGTAATACCCTACTTCCTGCTTGATTAACCTTGATGATATGAGTATTACAAGAGTTGATCTACCACGAGATCGTAGAGGCTAAACCCTAGGAGCTAGCCTATGATTCTGATTGTCCTTGTCCTACGGACTAAACCCTCCGGTTTATATAGACACCGTAGGAGGCTTTGGTTACACAGAGTCGGTTACAAAGAAGGAGATCTAACATCCGGATCGCCAAGCTTGTCTTCCACGCAAAGGAGAGTCCCATCCGGACACAGGACGAAGTCTAGAGTCGTGTATCTTCACGGTCCAACAGTAGGGATAAAGTATATAGTCCGGCTGTCCGGACACCCCCTTATCCAGGACTCCCTCAGTCGCCGACGGCCAAATTCCGGCGTGCTGATGTGGCCGCGTGATTAGTGCTAATCACTGCCAGCTAACCCCCCCACAGCCACTGACAGGGGGCCCTACCTCAGGTCAACCCCCAGTCAGCGCTGGGTTTGATGGGGATTAGTCCATGTGTCACTGACTTGTGGACCCCACACGTCAGGTTTGACCTGGACTAGCCCCGTTGACCTGCTGACGCAGTGCTGATGTCATGCTGACGCAGTAAATAGTTTATGTATTTAAAATAATTCAGAAAATTCTAGAAAATGCCCTAAACTTCTAAAATTCATAGAAAATTATCTGTAACTCCAAATGAAATAAGTTATATATGAGAAATGATTAGAAAAATCCAATCTATCCATCTGCACTGGTTTCATGCATGTTAAAGCATCTTAAACCTGCTGTTTCTATCAAAACATGATAATGAACTTTATAAATTCATAGTTTGAGTTTGAACTTGAACCTTGGGTTCAAAATAACTCAAACCCTTCTGGTTTTAGTTGCGTTAGCTCAATCCATAGCATCTTTCCATGTCACATTCATGCATGATATCGTTGCATTGCATTTATTGTGTTCTCTCTTGTTTGCCGGTGGTTGTTCCCCCTCAGTAGACGTATGTTTCGACGATGTGATCAATGACACCGATGAAGAACTATACTATCTTCAGAAGTGCCAGGCAAGCAAAACCCCCTTGTTCATTCTGATACAATCCCACTCTCTCGCTCCTGCTCTATTTTCTTGCATTAGGACAACAACGATTCAACTATTACATGCTGCGGTAGTTGAACCCCTTTCCTCTGCATGACCTGTCATTGCCACAGTAAATAGATGAAACCCACTAGCATGAGGAGGAGTTGTTTGAGCCCCGATGTGCCTACTCATTCATGCTTGTTTGTCATGCCTTCTACTGCTTAGAGTTGAGTCAGGTCTGATTCATCGGGGATGAATTGGACAGTGATGAACATGTCCTACTGTGTGTGAGCTAAGTGTGTGAACACGGTTTGGTAAAGGTAGCGGTGAGAGGCCATGTAGGAGTACATGGTGGGTTGTCTCATTGAAGCCGTCCTCAGGAACTGAGTTCTGTGTTTGTGATCCATGAAACAGTTACTACCATGCATTGGGACCGAAACCAATGGACCCTCTCGGCTTCTTAATCACCCTTGTCCTCTCTCCAGGAGTTGCAAGTACTTTCTGGTGTTTGTAGTATGATGGAGGCCGTGCGTAGCGCTGACCCGAGGGTGGGCTGTTATGCGCTAGGCACGTGGCACGGTGTACCGGGCGCCCGTTTGGTGTCTCGGGAACCTTGCACACATCGTTCGGGGCCATATGTGGAAACTTCGGCCGGATTCCGTGTGGTTGGAACCTGAATAAGCGGTAAACCTATACTAGAGACTTGAATGTTTAGGTAGGTCGTGGCCGACACCCTCGTTGGGCTTCCGCTTGAAGGTTGCCGAGTACATGTCCTATAAACGGCGGTAAGTGGTGAGAGCGTGTGTGAAGAAGTACACCCCTGCAGGGTTAACATCATCTATTCGAATAGCCGCGTCCGCGGTAAAGGACCTATGGGTTGCCTATACAGTTCATAGACAAGTGAAAGTGGATACTCTAAAATGCGCAAGATAAGCGTGAGTGCTATGGATGGCGTTCTCATAGGGAGACGGGAGTGGATCCATAGTTGTGTATTGATATGGTGAATATGTGGACTCGTGTGCGCCACCTCAAAAGACTTACTTGCAGTCGTAGTTAGGATAGCCACCGAGTCAAAGCTGGCTTGCTGCAGTTAAACCCCACCATCCCCTTTGTTATTAATGATGCATATGTAGTTAGTTCTGATGTAAGTCTTGCTGGGTACATTTGTACTCACGTTTGCCGATTTTATGTTTTTGCAGAGAGATTTCAGTCTCGATAGTAGTTCCGCGTGGACTTCGACATCTAGCTTGTTACCTCAACTACGATCTTGTGCCCTCGGCAAGATCTGGTAGATAGTTAGGCTTCTTAGCCTTTTTCATTTGTAGATGTTTGTACTCAGGCATGTTAAGCTTCCACTTGTGCTTTGACTTGTATGCTCTGAATGCTGGGTCATGGGACCCATGTTTGTAATATCTCGCTTCTCGGAGCCTATTGAATAAAATACTTGAGTTGTAGAGTCATGATTGTGATGCCATGTTGTATTTGCACATATCGAGCATATTGTGTGTATGTTATTGAAATGCTTGGTATGTGTGGGATCTGACTATCTAGTTGTTTGTCCTTGGTAGCCTCTCTTACCGGGAAATGTCTCCTAGTGCTTCCACTGAGCCCTGGTAGCTTGTCACTGCTCCGGAACACTTAGGTTGGCCGACATGTGTCCTTCATCGATCCTGTGTCTGTCCCTTCGGGGAAATGTCACGCGGTGTCTACCGGAGTCTTGCTAGCCTGCTACAGCCTAGTTTACCGGAGTCCTGTTAGCCCGGCTGCTACAGCCCGGATTCACTCACTGATGACCGACACGTTCGTTGCTAGGTCATGTATGCCTGTCCCTGTAAGTTAGCGCCACTTTGGTTTCACGACTAGCCATGTCAGCCCGGGTTCTTTGTCATATGGATGCTAGCGAGACTATCATATACGTGTGCCAAAAGGTGCAAACGGTCCCATGCCTGGTAAGACGGCACCCGTGGGAATACCGTGCGTGAGGCCACAAAGTGATATGAGTTGTTACATGCTAGATCGGTGTGGCATTGAGTCGGGGTCCTGACAACTTTGGTATCAGAGCCTGACTGCCTGTAGGATTACCAAGCCAAACTGGTCAAAGTTGAGTCTAGAAATTCTTTAGTTATATAAGGGAATTGATTGTGGTTGGGAACGAAAGGCTCTTTTTACTCCTTATACCTTATGCCCTTCTGATCTGAGTCATCTTATCTTTCCTACGGGGTTAAGGAACTAGGCTTTCTCTTCTTTCTATCAGGATCACGTGTTATTAATCTGTAGACCTATAGGATTGATGGTTCTAAGCTTCGGTTCAGTTCCTACATTCTGTATGCTCATAGTTGGTCTCGGTACCTTGATATTGTGATTCTGAGTGGTTATGCCACCATTTTTGCAGTATGTTTCAAATATTTTCGAGCATTTACAGCTGTTATGCTGTCGGAGTCATCCCAGGTTTCTAAACAGTCTGATGCATTTGCAAATCCCTTCTTACCATTCCGAAGTTTCTTTGTGCCAGTTTGACCACACTAGCTAGTGTGCTGAGGTACTTCATTGCCTCGGTATATAGGTCAGAGTTGTTATTATGACCCTAGGTGTCTAGAGTATCATCTAGTAATCTAGCCATCTTTGTGTTCCCAGTGTGATGATTCTGCCCATCATTCTCGAAAGCATCCCACGATGCCATTTAGTTAGTAGGCATTCTATTCCTGGGTTTTCGAACCAAGATTCACCCTACTTACTTCATGTTGTTAGTGTTTGCTCCTTCCTTAGGCTACTAGTAATATCGCCTCGAGGTTCATCGTATATCCTCCTTCCAAATACCATGGACTACTTATGGTAGCAGTTCCTCGCCGAACCAAAAGATCACAACCAGAGTGCTCTTGACGAGTTCTCGATTCTATGCTGTTACTCTGCCATTTCTACCCTCTTGCATGTGTTATCCGGAAGAAATATGTTGATCTTTGCTCGACATACTAATATATGCATCCACGACTCAGAAAATCATATGTTCCTTTGAGTTGTCCCTCTTTAGTTGTATTCCGACCCCCGTCTATTAATTGATAGTCAGGAGTAGTCATGCACCCGTGTTATCGATGCCATTACTCTTGTGGTCCGTCAAGCCATTCTACTCCGGAATGCCTAGGAGAAACAAACTCCAGTACCTCATCTATATCCAGGATTGGGACAAAGTAGTCCTACTCCACAGATCAAGTTGTTAAACCAGCTTTGTTCTGTTCTACCTTGGAGTGTTACCATCTTTATATTAAGATCTTCATGAGAATTGCACCACCTCTTATGAATTCTTGACTTAGTGATACTCCTCGCCATCGTTATTCATTCCTCAGTTCAGTGTTGTCGCAACTGGAGTGCCGACAAGTGAATTGTGATGTGTGAAATTTATACTCCTAGCAACTCCGTTGCTTGGTAGTTAAATGGACAATAACCTCATTCTTAGCATGTTGATTATTGAATTATCAATCTAAGATTTATCGTGTCACCTAGCCCTTATTTCCGGTGCACTCTTCGGTCAATGAGTAAGGATTGTGTCAATTCCCTGCTCTTTGATCATATCGTCTTGCCCTGAAAAGCAAGATTGTCCTTGAGCTTAGTAACATGTCCTCATTCTTAGCATGTTGATTATTGAATTATCAATCTAAGATTTATCGTGTCACCTAGCTCTTATTTCCGGTGCACTCTTCGGTCAATGAGTAAGGATTGTGTCAATTCCCTGCTCTTTCATCATATCGTCTTGCCCTGAAAAGCAAGATTGTCCTCGAGCTTAGTAACATGTCGGTGGTTCGTGATTTTCCAAATATTTTCTCGGAAGTATCACCAGGTTGTCACCTGACCGCTATGTTGAGTTCGTGAACATGTGGGTTTTCTTGGAAGCCACCCTCTCTCCAAGAATCTTTGTCGGATACCCCGAGCTAGTTGGCTAAGCTAAACAACAACTTGGAGAGTTGGAAGATAAAATCTTGTCCGACTTAGTTCATTTTAAGGGATACCTTGTGTATGTGTGTGTGTCGAAGATAGATGATATCTTCCTTGATTGAACCTCGTGGTCAATTATTGGATCTATTGTCTTGCCAAAACTTTGATTGAGTATGGGTTATCCTCAAATCAAATCAGAACCAACGATGTTCATAATGTTGTCTTACTCATGATTTTTCCTCGAGCATACACCGTTATATCTTTTGCTCTGACTAATGCTATCACCTGTTCACATAATTGTGGAATTCCATCTATATGGAAATTTCGACGACTTGTTGTTGAGCCTGTCAGCAACATTTTATCTCCTCCATGTTTCGTGTTGAACATCCAGCTAGTGTTGGTAACTTCTATAAGCATTATCTTCATGTCCCGTTCATGCAGCATGTGTTGGATGAAAGAAGTGACTTTCTCTGATTCACATGCATCTCGTGCAAGTTGCCGCCATGAGTTCGAGAAAGTTAGTTTTTCTTCCCCTGGAATCATCCCAAGTCAGCCATGCACGTGCGAAGTTTACTATGGCTTGAGAGATTAGCTACCTCCATACCATCGGTATTCCCTAAAACACCAAGCCACTGATTGATTTGTTCAAGGAGAAGAAGTCTCTTCTTAAGAGCAAGACTTATGCAAAGACTTCAATATCCTTGTTGATGGATCCCCTCCTGAACTCGGTAGTGTTTTATTATAAGACTACTGTGTGGTCATGCTTGTCTTGGACAACATGTTCACATGTTGTAGTGGAACCAGCTCATGTTTTGGAGCTTGCTATCATAGTTCATCCCCCGAGTATCTCGCAACATCATCTCGTCGATTTGTGTTGCAAACTTTCATTTTTCTTTCTAGACTTGATGAGTCTGGAATATCCTGACACCAACCAGAACTGAATCTCGGGAAAATATGATGGTTTGAACGTTTCCCAAGAACTATAATATTGGTCTCTTTGTAAGCCGGTAAAATGGATGTCGTGACCAACGCACCCAGCCGGAAGACCCATTATTGTAGTATCTTGTTTGAGGAAGTTGGCCACCTCCCCATAAGGATTTCGTAGGATACTACCCCCTAGTTGTCCTTTATGGATTTTTTTGCGCTCCCGAAGTCCGACCTTTAATTGATGTTCTAGATATCAAACCATATCCATGAATGGGATGCGCTAGCACATCGAGGAGAACATTAGAAGCGGAGTTCTAAATGTCTCTCGATTGATCATCCAGATTTCGTCCCCTTGGCCTCGCCAAGGTGAAATCTGAGAAAGTGTTATCTTTCCTTTGCATCTGCATCCTCCACGGGTATTCATCATGGTAGCATGTTGTGTTGCCAGGATCCTTGACACGCATATTGGTAAAACCTTGATGAATATGGAAATGCTCAAGTTCTTGAGAGCACGCACAAGCACTAGGTGTTATCACTGGCACTAACTGGGCTTGCTCTCAGTTTCCTCGGTTATGCTATAACTTTTCAACAGTGGAATCACTCTCGTCTGGTGAGTTATTCCCCAGTTGCTAGAATCATTTCCATCATTTGCTGTTTTGTTCCCAGCTTGCACCGCCGTCGTGCCACCCTACTTTGGATTACCCTTCTCAGTAATTACTGATCAGGATCATTTTCGAAAGTGGTCCTACCATGGGTTCCATCCATCTCCGGTGTTAAGCAAAATCATCCCTTGTGTTGTCCTCAACAAGGTAATCCACATCATCCATACTATCCGAGTATGCCATTCTACCGAATTCCTCCAAACTATTGTTGATGAATTGCCTTAGGCTGGTATAAAGGGTCTCAATGATCTCTATATCAAAAGTAATTCTTTTTGCCACTTAAGGTAATAATTCTACAAGCCACCCTCCTCTAAGATGTCTCGTTATGGTATCATGGTAACTCAACTCCTCACTATGTTGACAACCTTTCACCACCTTTTTAAGTATAGAATTGTTGCCTACCTAGTGAACCTTCGTCATCTATTTCACTCCATCCCTCTGGATGTATGCTTGTGTCCCAGCTCAAGAGACGTTCCTATGTCACACTTCATGGGTTGATCCTGAGTTGCTCAAACCTCAAGAAGATCGATCATTCTAGAACTCTTCCCTTCTTCCTGTTGTCATGTTGGATGAAGTTCTCAAAGCAAGACGTCGAGATCAAGGTAATGCAATGAATCAACATCCTCTAGAAGGGCATCTGGATCGTGGAAATTGTGTTAGCTTTGTGTTCCCTCTGTCCTCTTACCTCACGTCTTGAATCTCGGGACGAGATTCTTGTTTAGTGGGGGTGAGTTGTCACATCCCTAGTTCTGGTCTGCTCTGGGCTAGCTAGTCATGTTTTGCATCATGTTTAATTTGCATTTAATCTTGAAATGGGGGTTGATCAAACCCTAGCACCAGAAAGAACTCAATAGGTTCAAATAAAATAATTTTCAATGAACCAAAAATGCCTTTGAAAATGTTCATGATTTTTGATAAAGGTGAAGACCTCGGCCAAAAATGATGAACATATTTCTAGGTCATTTCTAGATTTTTGAATTAATCCAATACATATTTGAATTGGAGCAACTTAAATGATATATATATGTTAAATGCTCCAAAAATGCTGGAAATTGTTAAGGGTCACTGGAATAATCTAGAAAGCACCCATAATTATTTCCAGGATTTTATGAAGTGCTTTAGTATTTAATTTAAACCAAACAGATGAGAAAAAAAATAGAAAACACAACAAAATAGAAAAAAAGGCAGAGAGAGAGTTACTTGGGCCGACTTGCTTGGCGCTCCCCCCAGCCCAACACTGTGCAGCCCAACCAACGCAGCGCCTTCTTCAACCTTGTGCCAGAAGGCGAGGCAGCTGCGTGGAGAGCACACAGCAGAGCTGCGCCAACTCCTGCTTGCCGCCTTGTGCTCCCCCCCTCGCGTCTAGAGACGCCACGGCTCCCTGATCCCTCTCTCTCGCACCCGTAGCCTCTCCCTCCCCCTGCACTATCTCTCACAGCCGCCCAAACCAGCCGGTGCCCGCCGTCGCAAAGCAGCACGTGCACCGTCGTCCGCTTGCCCTGTGGCTGTGACCTCTAGCTCCGCCTCGATGCCATGAAGCTCCAAGCCGAAGAACGCGCGCACGGATTCCCTTAAGCATCGTCACCGTCGCCATCTTCCTCGTCTGCTCTGACGAACGCTGTCGCTCGATTCGCCGACCTCCGAGCGTCCCCGAGCATGCTGAGCTTCTCTTCGACCTCCCCGTGAGCTCCGCTGCTTTTCCCCTCTCTTCCCCACGTCTTTTTCGCCTCGTAGCCGCCGCCATTGAGGCCGAAGCTCATCTCCGCCCGAGCTCATCGCTGGCGCAGCTCTGGTGACCTTCGGGTCCCGTGCGTGTATCCGTTGGGTTCGTGAGCACCCGTGGGTTCGGCAAGTGCAAGCCATTGCTTGATTTGACTGTTGTAGCCCCGTTTCCATCACCTCCCGAGCTCTGTTCACCGCGGTTGTCATTGTCGCCGTCATTTCCGGCCTCCCCGCACCCAACCACGTGTGCCACTGGATGCGGCACACATCCAGCTCACCGTAAACCCAAGCCGCATGCCCAGCCGACACCCGTGGCGCGATTCCGGCGCGCCTCCGCCGCGCTGGATGGTCGCTGCCGGCCAAATTCCAGTGTGCTAATGTGGCCGCGTGATTAGTGCTAATCACTGCTAGCTAGCCCCCCACAGCCACTGCCAGTGGGCCCTACCTCAGGTCAAACCCCAGTCAGCACTGGGTTTGACCGGGATTAGTCCATGTGTCACTGATGTGTGGACCCCACACGTCAGGTTTGACCTGGACTAGCCCCATTGACCTCTTGATGCAGTGTTGATCTCATGCTGATGCAGTAAATAGTTAATGTATTTAAAATAATTCAGGAAATTCCAGAAAATGCCCTAAACTTCTAAAATTCATAGAAAATTATCTGTAACTCCAAAAGAAATAAGTTATATATGAAAAATGATCAGAAAAATTCAATCTATCCATCTGCACTGGTTTCATGCATGTTAAAGCAACTTAAACCTGCTGTTTCTATCAAATCATGATAATGCACTTTATAAATTCATAGTTTGAGTTTGAACTTGAACTTTGGGTTCAAAATAACTCAAACCCTTTTGGTTTTAGTTTCATTAGCTCAATCCATAGCATCTTGTCATGTCACATTCATGCATCATATCATTGCATTGCATTGATTGTGTTCTCTCTTGTTTGCCGGTGGTTGTTCCCCCTTAGTAGACGTATGTTTTGACGATGTGATCAATGACACCGATGAAGAACTATACTATCTTCAGAAGTGCCAGGCAAGCAAAACCCCTTGTTCATTTCGATACAATCTGGCTCTCTCGCTCCTGCTCTATTTTACTGCATTAGGATAACAATGATTCAATGGTTACATGTTGCGGTAGTTGAACCCCTTTCCTCTGCATGACCTGTCATTGCAACAGTAAATAGATGAAACCCACTAGCATGAGTAGGAGTTGTTTGACCCCTGATGTGCCTACTCATTCATGCTTGTTAGTCTTGTCTGCTACTGCTTAGAGTTGAGTCAGGTCTGATTCATCGGGGATGAATTGGAACAGTGATGAACATGTCCTACTGTGTGTGAGCTATGTGTGTGAACACGATTTGGTAAAGGCAGCGGTGAGAGGCCATGTAAGAGTACATGGTGGGTTGTCTCATTGAAGCCGTCCTCAGGAACTGAGTTCTGTGTTTGTGATCCATGAAACAGTTACTACCACGCATTGGGCCCTAAACCAATGGACCCTCTCGGCTTCTTAATCACCCTTGTCCTCTGTCCAAGAGTTGCAAGTACTTTCTGGTGTTTGTAATATGCTGGAGGCCATGCACTGCGCTGACCCCAGGGGTGAGCTGTTATGCGGTAGGCACGTGGCACGGTGTACTGGGCGCCCGTTTGGTGTCTCGGGAACCTTGCACACATCATTCGGGGCCATATGTGGAAACTTCGGCCGGATTCCGTGTGGTTGGAACCTGAATAAGCGGTAAACCTGTACTAGAGACTTGAATGTTTAGGTAGGTCATGGCCGACACCCTCGTTGGGCTTCCGCCTGAAGGTTGCCGAGTACATGTTGTGTAAACGGCGGTAAGTGGTGAGAGCGTGTATGAAGAAGTACACCCCTGTAGGGTTAACATCATCTATTCGAATAGCCGCATCTGTGGTGAAGGACCTCTGGGTTGCCAGTTCATAGACAAGTGAAAGCGGATACTCTAAAATGCGCTAGATAAGCGTGAGTGCTAAGGATGGCGTTCTTGTAGGGAGATGGGAGTGGATCCATAGTGGTGTATTGATATGGTGAATATGTGGGCTCGTGTGCGCCACCTCAAAAGAGTTACTCGCAGCGTAGTTAGGATAGCCACCGAGTTGAAGCTGGCTTGCTGCAGTTAAACCCCACCATCCCCTTTGTTGATAATGATGCATATGTAGTTAGTTCTGATGTAAGTGTTGTTGGGTACATTTGTACTCACGTTATTTTATGTTTTTGCAGAGAGACTTCAGTCTCGATAGTAGTTCCGCATGGACTTCAATGTTTAGCTTGTTACCTAAACTACGATCTTGTGCCCTCGGCAAGATCTGGTAGATAGTCAGGCGTCTCAGCCTTTTTCATTTGTAGATGCACTACAAAAAAAATACACTTCCGTGATGATACGTGTTTGTCACTGTAGGTCGCGTTTTTTGTCAAGCATGTACATCCATGACGATTTTATGACAGAATCAAGATAGTCATACCCATGCTGTCGTAGAAGTGTTCCATGACATTACCAAAATTATCATCACGGAAGTGTCCACTTCCATGACGATAAATCGCGCGTCACAGAAGTGCTTTCGTCAAGGGTGACCGACACGTGGCATCCACCATAACGGAACGTCGTTAAGCTATCGTGTCGGATTTTGGATCCGATAACCCATTAACAGCCCTGACCAATGGGAAATTTCCATGTGTAAAATTCTGATTGGCCGAAGGGAACACCTGTCAGCTCATCAGTGGGCCAGATGTCGCCCGTCCATTGGAGGAGACATTCCTATGATACGTCGACATGTGTCTGGGCCCAACAGAGGCCCATATAGGTTAAAAAGGCCGGCCCAGTCAAAGGCCCGTAGTACTTAATCAGGTACTAGTGGGCCAGCCCAATAACGACCTGCTTAAGAAAGGCCCATTTATGACCCGAAGCCAGATCTGGCCCGTTAATTGTTCGCCCAATATTTGGTCCCATTTACGGCCCGAAGCCAGATCTGGCCCGTTAATTGATCGCCCAATATTTGTGCCCATTTGTGGCCCGAAGCCAGATCTGGCCCGTTCATTGTTCGCCGAATATTTGGGCCCAATTATAGCCCAGTGACTTTCCGCCTGTTAGAGGCCTGATGTAGACTTGGGCCCATTTCAGCCCGGTGTGACTTTCGGCCTGGGAATGGCCCGTGCTGCCCATGGGCCATATATGGTCCGACGGGACATTGGGCCCACTAACGGCCCGTGCTAAAGGTGGCAACAGTTAAGCCCAACATGACTTTGGGCCTGTTAAAGGCCTGTCGCGTAATTCGGCCCGTTGATGCCTGTACTAAGCTTTCGGCCTCTTAAGGGCCCATGATATCAGTGGGCCAACTAAGGCCCAAGATATGTTTCGGCTTGGTAATGGCCCGTGAGCTAACTGGGCCCAAAAAGGCATGGTCTCCATTTCGGCCTACTAAAGGCCCGTCGATGACTAGTGAAAATTGAGGGCCAACATGCATTTTTGCCTGCTAAAGGCCCGTGGTTTCATCTCGGCCGTAACAGGCGAGTACAATATTCAGCCTGTTAATGGCCCAACGCTACCTGGGCCAAACTAAGCGCTGGGTCCACAAAATGCCCAACTAAAATATAGGCCGGTGTAAGTTTGGGCCTGGCGCAATGTGTGAAGGCCCCAATCATTCGGGCCTAAGAAAGACACAGGCCGGCCCAATTGTGGCCCGCTAAAAACCAGGCCCGTTAGAGTCGAATGTTTCGACCCGGTCGACTACATCTAATTTTTTTTCAGATAGCGAATGATGGCAGTAATTAGTAGGAATTAAGAACAAACCTACTCTATACAATAAAGAAATTACACCATAGTAACTAAGAATAAACCTACACTATACAATAAAGGATTTAAGGTATATTACATCCACTAGGCATCAAAATTCGCCACCAGTGATCATAAAGCGCAACGAAGAAGCAGATTACAAAAACTGGGCACCATTGCAGCATAACAAAATAATACTGAACAGAGACCACTTCCAAGATAGTTCAAGAAAGGTTAGCCTTGCGGCGGAACTGCCGCGCAAGCTGCTGAGCAAGGCCGTGAGACCGGCCTAGCATGTCGGTCATAGCTTCCAGGTGTAGCTGTTTAGCGATGAGGTTCTCATTGGTGTTCTCTGCAATCTTTCTTAGAGATAGGACTTCAAGTCGAAGTTGAGTTGCAGAATGCCTTTCTGCTAGAACTTGGGACTGAAGAAGTCGAACTGATTCAGACAATGAATTCTGTGAGCTTGTCTGACTCTTAGTCTCTAGTAACTTGAACACTGCATCAAGACAAGACTTTGGGGCTATCTCGCTATCTTCAAGATGTTTTGCCTTCTTTGCTGCAATATATGTTGGGTTTGTCTCACAGCCTTTAGGAGACTTGTGCATGCCATCAGGCATATCACCTTGAAACAAAGCAGAGAGATGACAGGTTTTGCACGTGTATAAACAAAGATGATAGTTGTGCTGTCAATTCCATCCAATTTCAAATTAGAAAATAAAGAGTAAGTTGAGAATATCAATAGCATAATTTGGCATTTTCCATAATGCGGGGAGCTTCACCACACTACTGGATTACCATGTCAACATAACAAGCATAGATGAAAGGCAAAGAAAATCATTGTATCTATTTTGGATAATGTGCATGGCATGTTGTTCATATCATCAGCCACATCAGTAAGATAAAACAGGAGATGACATGGTGCAAATGTGGGCTGCTTCACCACACACTGGATTATAGATCCACAAAACAAGCATACATATAGGGAGTATTAAGTAATGTGCATGGTATGAATATGGAATTTGGTTTTACAAGTAAAACTTAGAACTTACGGTTCTTGCGAACGTGCACTTTGGTAGAAATAGCAAACTGAACAGCAGTAAACGATAGTGAGTATGAGCAAATTAAACAGCAGTTGAGGATAAAGGCTTTAGAAGGACTGACTTACATTAACAGTTAACACCGGCTTTATAATGCCCTTCTCCATGTCAAGGGAAGGACAACTCAAGAATTTCAGCACAGAATCTTCTTCATAAGCATTGCCTGTACTCTACATTTTGTAGAGAGTAATTATAGATATGATAATACTGAAAGGGATAGAGGATAATGAAGATATGATGCAGATTGATGCTACATAATTAACTACCAATCCCTGGAAGTACAAACATTACAAGACAAAATGTTCTGACAAGAGCAATGGGCTACACTTCTGCACTGGCATTGTCTGTGTATTCTACTTGTTGGTAAGATTAAATATAGATCTGATCTTTTTTAGTAAATGGTGGGTGAGGGAGATAAGATGCAGAATGCTACAAAATGAACCAATCCCTCTTCCCATAATACAAGAGTGTTTTGAATACTGGTGTACTGTACAAAACATTCTTATATTATGGGACGGAGGGAGTAGCTGTTAATGTAAGTACAGTGATAGACCACGTTCAGTCCTTACAAGAGGACTGCAGAGCTAAACCTCTTCAAAAGCATTGGTTTGATTCTAAATTTATGTAAGAGTCCATACGGATCTTATAATGTCCACCAAATGGACGATTACGAGGCTAACATGTGCAGTGATGCTACATAATCAAATAGCTATGAATGTAAGTATGGTCATACAGGGCAAGAGGTACTCACAAGAGCAATGCAGTGTGCAGTATAGTTGCGAGATTCTGTGGTCTCTTGAGAACGAAATTTCTTCTGCTAACAGTTTTCGTACAAGTGAGACATTACGGCAAATGCAGAAATGTAGTTCAAATTGTGATGTGATATCATAGACGGTACCTTACGCTGCAGCCGAGACTAATGTCTAACAAGATTATTCCAGTCACTGTCGGATAAATGTAGCACCGGAGACTTTACAGAAATTTCGTTCAGAGGCTTGCCGTCGAAGTGCACTTGCCTCAGGTAGGAACGATACTTCATCAATGAGTGATTGAAAAGCGCAACCAACCCTTGGTTGTCATCACAATCCAGTTTGCTCCTCGCCTATTTAAAAGAATGAAATCTTGTGTCTTTTGTCAGCAGAAACATATGCAGTAATGACCATGAATAACATTAGTACATTACTTACCGTAAGTTGCGTAGGAAGACTAGAAATTGTTCTGTGTCTGCGGTATAATCTTTCCATGAAGGAAAGATGCGCGCAAAGTTCCTGACAACAACATAAGCTTCATCTTCTGAACTGGGAAGAAATGGAACAGGGGTCCTATTTGCTGCAATTGGGGCTCTCTCTGGTTTGAAAAGGGATTTGGCAACTGGATTTGGTGTACTCTTTGCTGGAATGGGGTTTCGTGATCGCAGTTGGTGCTATGTCAATGGCATAATCATCTTGTTTCTTTGCTGCAGTTGGGGTCTGCGGAGTTGGGGCATCAGAAATGACCAGTGTAGTAGGGCTAGAGTTTGCTAGAGTTGGGGTGTTTTGTGGGTCATGTGATATTGCAACTACACCTAATGGGTTATTTGATTTATCAGGTGCCACTACCTTTTCCAAAAACTTTGCTTGCACTCCTCCATGATCAGCAATCGCCCTCTTCCTTTTGAATGTCTGATACACAAGAACAACATTTGAATGGATAAATATGGTATGATGACAGATGAAATATGTATAGAAAATGGATAGGGAGGGCGTATTCACATACACGATGTGTAAACTAAGCTAATGGTAGTTCAACAAAGTAGAAGCAATGCAAAGCATCAGTTGCAAGATATGTGCGAGCAATGTAACCTTGGAAAGTTAGAGCAAGTACCTTGATGGGTGAATAAGATAGGGCATCTTCCTATGACTCCTCCACTAGGGAGCTACATTGACTTAGGTCTCCCTCTAGCTCAGAATCACTGTTAGGATCATAGTCTGAGCATGAATCTGTTGGTGGAGAGCGTTTGCATTGCATTGCATACAGACTTGATTTCAGTCCCTTAATGCCAAGTTTGACAGCCATGGCATTATTCTGCTTTATTCTTTTCATGCGCACAAGCTCATAATCATTATGATGCTGTTCAGAATCTGAGATTCATGAAAACATAAGAAGTAGTCAGAATTGTAACTGCAGTAAGAGACCACCCTAAAAGAATATTGACACCAAATATGACAAGGCAAGCATAGATGTAGTGAATCAATCATTTACTTGTGAGCTTACTAGGACAAGTATGCAGAATTGTAACTGTAGTAAGAGACCGCCCAGAATCTGAATGAAGAAGTTTGTCTAGCACTTATTGTTTGCAACTAATCGACGTGAATAATTGGATATTATATCGAATGATTAAGAAAGACAAGTAAAGTTGTCAACAAACCTGGCTTGCACTAGTAATCTGGGTCAATGTCACTACGACCAACAATCCAAAATGACTAGTGTCTGTTCCGAGGGCCGGAATTTTGAAAACCCTGTGAACTTTAGAGGTACTAAAGATTACCGAAATACATCTGAACCATTAAGTGTAGGTAGCACTGAGCACACAACAAACCCTAATGACAGTCCTGCCTAATGCGTAATGAATCAATTAGAAAATGGGTGATGAGGAGTGGCTGCTGAGTGTTGAGGACGTATCTCAGGATAAATCGGGTCAGCTTCGTGGGTGCTGCACGCCTGAGCCCTGAACGGACTAGGAAGGTAGGCACGGCGGCGCGCCCGGGCAGTGGTGACACTGTTGGGCGAGCGGCTCCTGGCCTCCTGTTAGTCCGGCGTCTCCTCCTAGAGTCATGTCATCCAGGGACAGCAAGTCACCGGCGAGGCAGGCAGCTGGGGTCGAGTAGAGATCGTAAGCGCGCAGCAGAACAGAGGGGAATCGGGGCCTGGGACGACCCAAAATCCCATGGTGGGCCGGCCCATCGTGGGCACCCTGTAGAGATACACACCCGAGCAGCGAACATGCATTTTCGAAACTAATTTAGAAACATTTAGCTGACCTATTAAACAACTCTGTTTTAATAATATCAGATTCGTATTTGAACAACTAAGCTTGTTTAGCGTATGGGTGGAGCAGTGTTTTTTTTGACTATGATGGGTGGAGCAGTGTTATTATGACACGAAGCATGTATTCTGATCGTATAGTGATCATAAAAGGGGGAAACTCTAAGCATATTTTTTTAGCAAAAGAGAGTTCCCCCTCCGATTTTTATTAAAGAAACCACCACGGAACCAACATGATCAATTAAACCCTAAGCATGATCAATTAAACCGTATTATGGTTGTGCCATGGCAGATTTGAAGCTGCAAACCGGAGAAATGATATTTAGCATCCATTGTTTGCTTCGAACTAAGAACTAAATTCTAAGAGCTGAAAAGAAAGTAGAGTAACCAAGTTAAGATCTATTTTTTGGTTGAGATCAAACAGTTGAGGAGATATGAAGTACCACCTCTCTTGCGGCGCCGTGTAGGCATTGGGGGTGCGATGGCTGTCGGTGGCGTTGAAGCAGATCTGCGATGGTAGACGGGTGCATCAGGGGATAAGTATCGTTGCGGTGGAAGATAAGGTCGTGTGAGCGGCCCCAGCAAAGAGGACGATGGCACCGATGAAGCGAGAGGAAGCGGTGCAAGGCTATTGGTCCGTCGCCGTGGATGAGAAATGTCCATCTCTAGTAGTGGATGACGCGGTCTTGGTAGGCACTTCGGCATGGTGGAGGACGGTGGTGGTGGATGTGGTGGAGGACGGCGGCAATGGATGGGGTGGCGGACGGAGCTGGTGTGGGGATGGGGTGTTCTAGCGCGGACAGTGTATGAATGGGAAAATGGAGGGATAGGTACGGGGAACCATGTTTTTGGGACGCGTCTGTCTGAAATATGGGAAAGTTACGAACTTAGCCCCCGTTTAAAATTTGGACGTCTTGTCGTTTGGGGATAGGAGAGTAATCTCGCATCTCGCCAATATTTGCCTAGAGCGATTTCGGGCGATGGGAGGCTGGTTGGCGCCCATGGTTGGCACCCACGGTGTGTGAACTGGGCTGACAGGTAGGGCGGTTGTGTCATGTCTGAGTGAAGTTACCAACCTGCCCATATTGAAAATATTTGCCTACATCAATTTCGGCCGAGTCGAGTTTGTTTTGCCGCCCATCGTGTATGAATGGGGAATGGAGGGAGAAACAGAGGTCTTTCGGACGAGCTTGAATCAAATGTGTTTTGCCGCCCATGTTTGACGCCCACCGTGTTGGAATGAGCTCAGAGGCGGTCGTGTCATGTCTAATTGAAGTTACTAACCTACCCCTATTTAGAACAGTGTAAATCGGGCTGATGGATTGTCCGTGTAATGGGTAGACAGTAATTTCCATCTCCCAAACACTTGGCTTCGGGCAGCCAACGTGGGAGTGGACATTTTGCCGCTTCTTTCAAATTTTGGGACAATAAGCATCCACGTTTACCCTGGCAACTAAATTCGAATCCATTTTCTATTCCTATATGAATTTTAAAAATCATTCTATGTTTTTTTATATATCTTCAAAAGGACGACAAAGATGTATCCCACTGTCATATATGAATATGGTTTACAACTGCCGATACTCAAATTCAGAAGCTAGAATCCAGTTTAAGGTGAATTCGAATATTTGGAACACTTCATGTCCAACTCAAATGTCACACGCAGCATAATGTGTACTCCCATTTAGATATGTACACAAGCGATGTATCAAGATTCAAATACCAAGTCAATCAACCAAGAATATATAGAACTAACAGACATATAAACACTTATAGAGTATATGGATCAATAATATCAACTAACATACATAAGCTAGGCTGCTGTACTTTTTTTTGGCTACAGCAACATCCTTTTTTAGCCAGCATCTTGGCCCTTTCTGATGCGTGCCACATATGGTCCATCTATACTACTACTATTGCTGAATGCACATTCAGCCCGATTGGCATATTTGTAGGTCTGGCACAGCAATCCAAATGAAATGTCTCCGAGTCTTATCAATTAATACAGACTGGTGCTCAAATAAAATTACAAACCAAAAAACAAAAAAAACAATTATTACATGATCTCTAAAACAAATGGTTTGATTGATTACATGAACAGACAACACAAAGGTTATTCAACGATGGAAAGAACATTTCACCTATGATTTACCAAGTAGGAATTTAATTCCCTTTTTTCCTTCAGGACCATAACAATCTGGTCAGTCTCAGCTTGCTTCGTTTTGAAATCCACCAAATATTTAATTGTTGTCTTGAGTACTGCTTGTGATTGTGTTGTTTGCTTCCTCAACATGTCAACTTCATCTCTAAGTGCAGAATCAGAATCTCTTTCTACCACTAGTTTAGCCTCTAGAGCATCAGCTGTTGGCAATTCATAATGGACGATTGGGCCGGTGCCACTGCTGTGGGATGATGCAACGTCCATGGGGACCTCGCTCTTTGATCTTGGGCTAACCTGTTTTGCCATTAATGTTCGATTGATTCGTAAAAGTTGAAGTTAGCAAAACATCTCAATCGGGAGTTATAACACAAACCAGTTAAACAAACAAGGAATTAAAGAGTTTCAATTGGATGCTGAAAAGTAGTTATTAACATCATTGTAACCCGCTATTGCAGCAGCAAAGCAGTTAAACAAACAAGTAGATACTTAAGTTAAGGCAAACAGGTAATTCTTAACAGTAAGTATCAAACACATAGATAGGCGCAGTCTACAATATGCTTAACAGGCTATAGCATTATGTAATCAGTAGCAAACTAAATTAAGCCAAGCAACGTAATTGAACAATTTTGCAATAAGTGGCTAACTAAAATTCCGAGAAGCAGGTAACTGAACTTACGCTTGTTCTTTGTACAGGCACACTACAACTTCTTTTTCGCTTACAAGGTTGTACGAAGGAGTCCATGGCATCAATTGCTTGGATACACAATCCCAATACTTCTTTCTTCCCACACTAGTTAATCTGGTAAGATGGTGCGTCCTTGATATGTTATATGAGGACGTGTAGTCAGACTAGTTGTAGCCACACATAGCACACTGGCTTTTACTTTATATGTCATGCAATTACTTTTGGCATATCGAGATCTAAGCAATCTACAATAGGATGAAAAGACTGGCATCCTTCACATTATTGGCAAACTCAGTTCATAGAAACAAGTAATTCAACCATTCTGTGGGTAAATCAAAAGTGCCACTGGAATATTTTTCACTATCCAATCATACACGCAAAAAGGGGCGACGCCACCATAGGGGCTGGTATGGGCAGCCGCCTCAGGTGACTGGAAAGTGTGCTCCTAGTTTGAGTTGTCCATGTTGGCCCATGCTAGTTTTGTTCGTCCCGACGCACGAGTAGGCAATGTAAAAAATGAAGAAAAATGTTCCAATTTGGATGGGCCAATAACATAAGTGCAAGGCAGGCCCTATAGCAGGCTCACGGCCCAAAAGAGCGCCTCCCATATCGATCGACAGCAGGAAAAATCCCAATTCATTCGCTCCAGCCTCCAGTCTGGTTTGATCCTAACCGAGCCGCCGCTGGACAGACCGACACAACACTTCCTCGCGCCCTCGTTGGAGGGCGGTCGCCGGGCTTCAAGCGAACGGAAGGACGAGAAGATGAAGATCCAACCCTGGGCCTAGCCTGTGTGGGAGGCAGCGGCGGTAGCACGGGCATGGCATCGAGCTTGCGCAAACGGACAGTCGCAGCTTGTAAGAGTAGCATGCGCAACGAGCAGGTACATCACATCCCTGATTATATCTAATTCAACTCTTCAATTTCTAGCCAATAGTTAAACTGACGGTGTTGTAAAACTGCTTGTATGTAGGGAATCTATGAGAAAATGAAACCAATTTCCACTTATTTTATAACTCCCCAATCAATACCGAATCGATCAATCTCATGTATCTAATCAAGTTTCGGTGCAAACATACAAGCTCATGTTGTTCTTGAGCTCAAGTGTCTAATGAACAGATCGCTAATGAAGGATTTGATGCAAACATTTTACATGCTCCTGGTGATGAACATATAGTGTCTAATGATGGATCTAATGCAAGCATTTTGCAAGCTCATTGAAGGATTTAGTGTCTAATGATGATCTACTATGTTGAGAGAGACAGAGATTTGCAGGCATTGATGACAAGCAAATTATAGTGCATTTTCATAGCTTGAGGAAACGTCGAGGCCATCTACCAGAAAGTCCCCATCTCATGACAACATAGCATAAATACTTTTCTAATCTGTTGTTTGAAACTATTGGCATACTTGTGCAGGATAGATATATTGATATGCAGTTTGTGCACTGGTTATAGGTGCAATTACACTTCGATATTTTCAGCCAGAGAACGAATAATTCAAGCAGGTACAGACCATGTTTGTAGTCCTGCTTAATTTAGTGTTTATAATCTGAACTACTTTGGATCATTAGTTGGTTTTCAAAGTGCATGTAGCTTCACATTTCTCAAGTTATGTTGATTTCCGGAGTGCAAGTGCCTTTGTATTTTTTAAGTTAAATGTTCGCCCCTGGTAACTTCAATTCGTGGATCCGCCACTACACACAAATCATACACCAATGCCAGTACAAATTAAATGGAATGCAGTGACTTACGCTAGCTCGTTGTACAGGCTCAATGCAGCTCTGCTTGCGCTTGGGATGTTCCATGTACAAGTCCATGTTACCGCTTGCTTGGATGTGCAAGCCTTGTGCTCCTTGTATCCCCCTCCGCATTTTTTACACTGCGAATAGTTGATCAAATAAGTGGAATCGACCTTGATGTTGTCCCGGAGGACAAATACTTACAGGGTTATACGGGTGTGCAGGATGTGTACCAGATCCCGTAGCACTATCATGCTTCGCTAAAAAATGGATTTGCTTGTTTCAGATGATATCTCTAGAAGAAATAAGAGTTAAGGCCAGAGTTGCATAGGCGTGTAAGCTAAGAGAGCAGTGAAAGGATATCCAAACATCGTCGGAACAGTGCACAAGGGAGTGATGTGTGGATACCTAGTTTGGCCAAGCATTTGGGCATGCTCGCCTAGCTAGAGTGCGGGTCACTTCAGAGCCGTTGAGGGTGATGCGCTGGCGTTGGCTGGCCGTGCACGGATGCAGATCTTGAGTGGCAGTGGAGCGCTACGATGCGATGTACGAGACCATTGGTGAAGCCCCAACGGCCTCGTGGGGCGGAGGTGCGACGATGTGCTCGGTGAAGTAGCCCCAGTGAGCTGGGAGACGGCGTCGGTGAAACGCACCTGATGCGGTGGAACTCGGTGTCTGTGAGGCACGTCGGTTGCGGTGGCCGATGTGGTCGGTGGACTACCCGGTGCGATGGACGAGGGCGTATATGAGGTAGCTCCGGTGCGGTGGTGAAGCGCAACCATCGTCTTCGTCATCGTCGTCCGGCACAGAGGTGGGGAAAGAGACGAGATGAGGGGCGATTCCAACTTTGCTTGGGTTGGCTGCGAATTAGGGATTTGAGCAATCTGGCCGCGGAAGGGGACGGTGGAGAAGAGAGATTTTGCAGGGCTGGAATTGGGGCCGTCAGATATTTCAATCCGAAACGTGGAATCACGAACTTATTTTGTCGTTGTCCTTTTTTGGGGGGGGGGTGGGGGAGAGTTGGTGAGGGAGGGAGGGGAGTGGGTGGCTGGGTGATACGCGTCCGTTTGACACACGCGACCACCCTGATAGGACTATGCTTTGGTGCCTTAAGGCACCTGCCTTTGTGTCCAAGACATGTGGGCCCAATAGGTGGCTGGCCCACATGTCTGTGACCCAAAGGCAGGTGCTTTAAGGCACCAAAGCAGCGTCCACCCCGACACGAACTTGGTCTGCCTAGTGCGCCTACATTTGAGAATGCAAACGAATCTTCTTTCATTTGCAAACGAATCTGTATGTATTACCATGCTCGTGTTTTCCTTGCAATAATTAGTCATTCGAAAGGAGATACTCCCTTCATTCACTTTTGTAAGTCGTTTCAGACAACTTAAAATGAACTGTTTTGCACATTGTCTGAAATATCTTCAAGGTCTTATAAAAGTGAACAGAGGGAGTACTATAAATTAACTAATGAGGAGTTATTTGAAAAAAATGAAACGGTATCCACGCTAACGTGGATTAGAGTGTGTGTCACATAATTAGTTATTTGAATTAGAGTGTGTGTCACGTAGTGTTCTCCAATGCTAACGTGGATTTCGCATTTCACTGTACCCATGCTACTATTTTAATAGAAATTCATATGTATATGATGAACACCATGGTAGTGAGAAAACTTTTGGATGGATTCAAACATATGACCTACAAAAAGCACAACGAATTGAGTCAATGTCAACTTTTCGAAACTTATTATGGCACGAATTCGAAATAATTACCCGTATGCATGGTCCTCGGTTCAAATATTACAATGTATACCGAATTGAAACATCGATATTAAGTCTCGTACTATGTACATTCAAATGTTGTTTTAGCCCCCCCTCGCACAAACGCTACATACTTCCTGTATCGGTCAATCTTCTTCTCCTAACCACCTTAGGAAGCTATCGGTTTCCAACACACGTTCATTCTTTCTCTCCATGTTTCGATCTCTAAGTCTCTCAACTACACAACCCCTTTTTTCACTCTGTTACCAAATGTATTTACCTCACACACCCGCCATTGCACCCCATGCCGAGCTCTCTCTCACTCCCCTCTCCCTCTCACCCTCTCGCGCTAAATACATGCATTGCCTATCTAGCCCCCCCAACCTCTCGTGTGCATGCACGCACGTTGTATATCTAGGTCACTCCCTCAAGACTGTCTCACTCTTTCTTCTACACGGCGGGCCACACTCGCTCAATCTTGCTCTCTTTATCTGAGTCTCGTTTGACCTCGTTTTCTTTCACACACAAATGATATATCTCCCTGTTCGGGCCTTGATCGACACACTCTATACTCTCTCATGCAGATTGTCTATCTAGGTCAGTCCATCCAAGCCGCCGCCACTCTTTCGACCTCATGGTGGGCCACGCTCACTCTCTCTCTCTCTCTCTCTCTCTCTCTCTGTATGTCTCGATTGACCTCGCTCTTTCTCGGACAAAAACGATATATCACCATGTTTGAGCCCAATTCGACCTATTCACATTGTATACTCTCTCATGCACATTGTCTATCTAGGTCACTCTCTCCAACCCGTCTCACTCTCTCGATCGCACGGCGACCCTATGTGATCGGTTGACCTTGCTTCCTCCCACGCACAAAATATATCTACACGTCTGTGACTGGATCATCTCTCAAGCTCTATCTTACAGCCCTCACCCTTGCCAAAAGCTCAATCGGACAATATCTCTCCAGAGCATATATATTTGTTCAATGAATGTCGGACCACACTCACTTTGTCTCTCTATCTATGTGTCTCTCGATTGACCTCGCTTTCTCACACCGTATCTTCCACGCATTGAAGCTACTACCTCTCCATCCCTCGCAAAGCTGGAGCTATTTACATTGCGAGGGGCACTCCAACCTTGGATTAATTTGTGTAGGCATTTATTCCGGCCGGTTTAGATTATATTTTCGTACCATTCCGCCCACAATTACTCCAAACACCGTTGCAACCCACGCAACTCCCCTAGTTGATTTCCCTCTGGCTCGGTATCGCTCTCTCACACGTCCTTTCTCGCCTTCAACGTCGCACCATGGTATTATTGAAAAAACTATGTTGTTCTCTTTAATTATTATAAATAAGCTACAAAACTACACACAGATAGTCCACTTGGAATGGAACAAATTTCGACCCACAAATTAAAGTGCTACAAACTACACACCGAGGGGCCCACATGTCACGAAACAAATTTGGACCCATATACAAATTAAAAAATAAAGGACGAGGATCAAACATGCGACCGGGCCTTCAAGCCGCACGTCAATAGGCAACATACGTAGAATAACAATGTTTGTTTTACCCCCCTTTGTTCACATAATGTTTTTATATTACCACAACCTAATTAATCTATAACATGTAATATTATTTTTAGTACTCTTTGTCTTCACTTACTGGTGGGTTCCATGTGTGCTCTCTCTCTCTCCTCCCCTTCTGCGTTTAGACGCACGGGCAAACACGAAGAACTCGCGGGCGATGTTGGCGTTGACCATATCTGGACGCGGTCGCAAGTCACGGCACCAGTTTCACGTACTAGCAGCACTAGTTAGTGCACGTTAATTTGGAAGTATATTAAGTGCATGCGGATATTAAGTACTAGGATATTATTTGCGTGTTATTATGTGTTTTGCACTATTTTTGGCATGAAATTTACTCCACGCTAAACGTGTTGAGCGCTCAACATTGAAGCAGTCTACGTCGTTGGATGACAAGGAATACATGTGGCTTGATGACATTTTATATTTAATTTGATACAGCTCTAGCAGAACATTCAATCGATCAAACCATAGATTTCGTTCAGTCTGACTCTGACTTTAAATTATATGACGATCGATATAAAATAAACGGAAATGATAAACGTTCGGATTTTAAGCATGGCAATCCGAACGTTTTTCATGGCAAATTTAGATTATGTGGCGGCGTCGGGGGCATCTCGCGATGGGAAGCGGCTCCTCTGCCATGCTTTGTGTGTCATCGAGCCACTGACTGACGGCGACGGCGGCGTCTTGCACCGTTGTTGGCGTACTCCTGGACGTTGGCCTAGCTTCAAGGAAATCCAAAATGTTCTGGACTTCGGAGCGAGTCAACTGGCGGGAGGAGGCGACTGGCGTTGGTGCCAGGAAGCAGTCGACGGCTGTCAACGGCGCGGAGAGACATTCGCAAGACGAGCACCGCGCCGCAGTGCGCGCGTCGCCATGCATGCGTGGCGCATTATTTGGCAGTGAACGGGCACCGCACGGGCGCAGCGTGCTTGGCGTTAGTGCACGCGCAGGCGCATGCGCTGGCAGGTGCATGGGCGTGTGAATGTCGGCGGGGACCTCGTGGAACCCCGTGGGATCGAGCTTGGCGACAATGTGCGGCTCCCAGCCCATCAATGCCACGGGGATAGGCGCTGGCGCAGTCGGGGCGATGGGAGCCGGAACGGGAGCGGGGGCAGGCGTGGCGTCTTCCCGCAAGGCCAGTTCAAGCTTGTCCCAAATCGACTTATGTTCTTGAGACTCTGGCTAGTCTTCCTCAGGAAACTAGAACACTAAGGGCAGACCATCGTGATGCGGCATGGGGTACATTTAGGTCAGGCTGGTTGGAGGTAGACGACAGGAGAATCGGAGAGGAAGAGAGAAGATTGTAGCGATACCGAGTAGTGCGGGGTTGATTTTAAACTGCGGCGCCGACAACATTAAAAGTGGGAGCAGTTGGGACGACGATGGGCGGCGAAGCCAAGTCAAAGGGCTCGCCTCCCGGTGAGCATGCACAGCGGTCTGCTCCCACGCCTCCCTGACAGCCGGCACAGCGGTCTTCTCGCACGCCTCCCGTCGACTCACACGCTTGCTCGGACGGCACCTGCCGATGAGAAGCGGGGACTCGTGGCGGCATGTAAACGCCCACGTTTTCAATAGTGAAAGCATTCGCCTTAACTTGACAGGTGTTTGTTCCAAAATACCTTGGCTCTTCATTTGTGCAACTTGTCATAAGTAGCTTGTCTTGAATTGAGAAAAAACTTACGAAGTAATATTTGTGGCATATCACGTGACCCTGCTCAGTTTCAAGAATTTATGCTCAATTTTGGATTTTCTGAAATTTAAGATCCAGGATTCGAAACAATATCATAACCTGCATCATGCAATAAATTTTCAAGCCGTACAACTGTCCTATTGTATTTCTTAAGAAAGGATTTGATCAAACATTTTGCATAGTTAGATTTCAGACAAGTTACATATGCAGAATAAAAGGATAATCCCTCCGTACTAGTGCATTGCCTGATATATTAACTCAAGTACTAGGCACGAACAAACGGGCTCAACTCTGTGCTCATCCTGGTGTAGTAGTAGTAGTACTAGGCAATGCAGTTGACGGGTGACCTTGACGAGCGGCGACCGAGGGAATTGAACCGTGCTCGACACGGTATGTAACATTTTCTAGTTACTAAAGCATCCCCCCGTTGTTCATCGGTAGTCATTATGGACCCGGGACATGAGGGAATTTCCTAGGGCTAGAATTCTGGCCGCCACATATTTCGACTTGAAACGCTGAGGCTCGACTGGTTGTGGTTGCCTAATGTGCGTACCACGCACGCCACCGAAGGACACGAGCTCGGTTTTTTTTATTTTTTTTATTTTTTTAGGATCAACACGAGCCAACGTCTGGCTGGTACACCGTTGGGTCCTACCATTCAAGAATACGAAAGGAACCTTTTAAATTGCCGAACGAATCTATGTGTATTACAATACCCGTATTTTCCTTGCAAATACTAATCTCAACGTGGTAATTGATTAATGATGAGTTGTTGAATTAGAGTGAGTTTGTGATATAGTGATCTCAACATGGATTTCACATTTCATGGTATCCCTAGTAAGTTTTCCAATGCAAATTCAAATTTAAAAGATGAACAATATGGTGGTGAGAACACTTTGTATGTATCAAGCATATGACCACACACACACACACAGAGAGACACACATGGACGAACACAACAACAATCCAATAAGTATAGTGCATCTATTTTTCCAAACCATGCATGTATGACACGAATTCAAAAATACTCCTTCTATTCCTAAATATTAGTCTTTTAGAGAGACTACATACGGAGCAAAATGAGTGAACTAGACTCTAAAATATGTCTATATACATCCGTATGTGCCAGTCCATTTGAAACCTCTAAAAAGACTAATATTGAGGAACGAAGGGAGTAAAACGTAAGACATGCATGGTACTCAGTTCAATATTTAAAATGAACATGAAACTGAAACATGAATATTAAGTCTAGTACTACAGTACATGCAAATGTTGTGTTTAGGTGGAGCTATGACTGTCGGGGGTCAACCCCTTGACCTTAGATAAAATTGTGGAGCTCTGTTTAGGGTTGTTTAGATTATATTTGTCCCCACCCTCCCAACCACCGATTGGTTGTGCACCCCCACCCCACCTCCCTGGGAGAATATCATGTGCCCCCATACCTTAGATGCTATATGCCGATACGAGTTGCTTGGAGCTTGTAGATCTGAGATATAGTAGTTCACATGATGTGTCTTAATATTTTTGCAGGAAACCTTGATGAGTTTGAGAATTGCACACAATTTGAACAAAAACTACTCAGATGCCCTTGGATCCCATATCCAACGACCTCAAAGCTCGTATCACCGTAGTATCTAAGATGAAGGAGGACATCATATTCTCCTGTATGTAAGAATATCATGTGCTACCACACCTTAGATGCTTTGGTGATACAATCTCTTCAGAGCCGTTGGATTTGTGACCCAACACCTCCTTGGTAGTTCGAATGGTTTTTTGCAGAAAAGCCCCAAAAGAGTTCGGCCACTGCTTACAAGCACAAAGACTGCTCAGATGCCATTGGATCTCAGATCAAACGACCTCCAAGCTCGTATCACCGTAGCATCCAAGCTGCGATATCACCTTATGTTTTCTCGCACGGGAGAATATGAGGTGCTCCCGCTGTAGGACCTTGAGAAGAGGTGTCTAGAGGGGGGGTGATTAGACACTAAGTACCAAAGTTGTAGATTTTAAGTTTCTTTAAGTTTAAGTGGAGTTTAGGCACAAGTTTAACATTCACAATACATATCAAGGAAGCATGCAAAGATTATATGGGCAGCGGAAAGTAAAGCATGCAACTTGCAAGAAAGTAAAGGGAAGGGTTTGGAGGATTCAAACGCAATTGGAGACACGGATGTTTTTGGCATGGTTCCGATAGGTGGTGCTATCGTACATCCACATTGATGGAGACTTCAACCCACGAAGGGTAACGGTTGTGCACGGAGGGCTCCACCCACGAAGGGTCCACGAAGAAGCAACCTTGTCTATCCCACCAGGGCCGTCACCCACTAAGGACTTGCCTCACTAGCGGTAGATCTTCACGAAGTAGGCAATCTCCTTGCCCTTACAAACTCCTTGGTTCAACTCCACAATCTTGCCGGAGGCTGCCAAGTGACACCTAGCCAATCTAGGAGACACCACTCTCCAAGAAGTAACAAATGGTGCGTTGATGATGAACTCCTTGCTCTTGTGCTTCAAATGATAGTCTCCCCAACACTCAACTCTCTCTCATAGGTTTTGGATCTGGTGGAAAGAAGATTTGAGTGGAAAGCAACTTGGAGAAGGCTAGAGATCAAGATTCATATGGTAGGAATGGAATATCTTGGCCTCAACACATGAGTAGGTAGTTCTCTCTCGAAAATGTATCTTTGGAAGTGTAGGTTCGGTCGATGGCTCTCTCCACGAATGAAGAGGAGGTGGAGGGGTATATATAGCCTGCACACAAAATCTAACCGTTACACACAATCTACCAAACTCGGTGGGACCAAATCGTTAAACTCGGTCAGACCGATTTAGCAAATAATGTGACCGTTAGGGTTTTCGGTGGGACCAAATGCAACTCGGTGAGACCGATTCGGTTAGGGTTAGGGCATAACGTAATCTCGGTAAGACCGATTACACAAACTCGGTGAGACCGATTTTGGTAATAAGCTTTCCAGAGAGTTGGTCAGGCAAACTCGGTTTGACCGATTACACAAACTCGGTGGGACCGATTTTGGTAATGAGTCAACCAGAAAGTTTGCATTGTAATCTCGATAGTACCGATTGCTCAAATTCGGTGAGACCGAGATCCCTATTGGTAAGACCGATTTGCTAGGGTTTGTGGCAGTGGCTAAGACATGAAATCAGTGGCGCCGGATAGAAAGAATCGGTGTGACCGATTTTGGCTTTGGGTTTAGGTCATTTGTGGAAGTGGGAAAGTAGTTGAGGGTTTTGGAGCATATCACTAAGCACATGAAGCAAGAGGCTCATTAAGCAACACCTAATCCCTCCTTGATAGTATTGGCTTTTCCTATAGACTCAATGTGATCTTGGATCACTAAAACGTAAAATGAAGAGTCTTGAGCTTTAAGCTTGAGCCAATCCTTTGTCCTTAGCATCTTGAAGGAGTTCCCACATCCTTTAGTCCATGCCACTCCATTGTTGAACTCATCTGAAACATACTAGATAAAAGTGTTAGTCCAACAAGAGATATGTTGACATTAATTACCAAAACCACCTAGGGAGCACTTGTGCTTTCAATCTCCCCCTTTTTGGTAATTGATGGCAACATACTTCAAAGCTTTTCGATAAAGATATAAAGAACAGCAAGTAAAGCTTTGGAAAGACATGTAACAAACATAGGCTCCCCCTACATGTATGCAATCGTGTGAATATGGAATATAGAAGCATGTGAGAGCATAAACATGATAGAGCAGGCAATGTGTTACATGTATCTTGGCCATATGCATCAGAGCAAAGAATATTGAAGAAAATACCTTCATGCTCATGAGTTCTTGTTGCAAATAATATGTACATCAGCAAGAATTCCTCATACACATGATTGTGATGCATATGCTTACCTTGTAGTCTTGAGTTGGCTTAGGATGGAATGAACCTGCGCAAACAATGTTAGACAACACAGATACATCTACTAGCCAGAGCAAACAGAAGAAACCACAAGAATACCAAGACTGGGATGACATGTAGAGAGTGAGTACTAAGCACCACATTGGATTAGACATGTCCCCAAGAGTAAAGATATGCAATGAATTAAAATGATTTCTTTCCCTTAGATGTCTTGCTCCCCCTGAATCTAACATGGGATACTGGGAGAAGATAGGGAATAGAAAATCAGAGCTGAAAGATATGACTGATGATCAGAGCTAATGTATGCTATTGCAAATAAGCACAAAACAATCAAATGAACATGTCTTTCCCCTCAAGAAGACATGTGGGCATCTCTCCTCTTGAACACCAAGCATCTGGGATCCTTGAGAAATACTTCTACTTGAGTATTCTCTCCCCCTGGAGATCTCTCTCTCCCCTTTGAGGGTCTCTCCCCCTTGAGGATCTCTCTCCCCCTTAAGAAGGTGATAATTCTTTGATGTGATCTCTCTCTAAATGATAAGCTTTGATGTTCTCTCTCTCCCCCTTTGACATCAATTTCCAAGAAGGGTTTTTTGGAATCCGTCGAATGGGTTTGGTCCTTGAGACACAGCACAAAGCAATGATAAAAATGTGATGCTTGTAGAGGACAAGATTCCTTGAGTGGAGCTGAATCAGAAGAAACATAAAATATGTGGCAAACTGTTTTTCCTGATATGAAATCGGTGGCACCGAGTGGTATGCTTCGGTTGTACTGAAAGGATTCGGTTGGGCCGAAAATAACAAATCGGTGAAACCGAGTTCATCACAGAGAATGTCACCTCAGCTCACTAGACTAGTAAGATCTCACAAGGATATGCAATGAATTCACTGAAAGATATGCAAGGAATTGGAATGCAGAAAATGCAGAGCAAACAGAAAGAAAGCTAGATGAAGTTTTTTTGAAAGGGGAAACAAATATGCATGAGACAAATGCAAAAACACAGAGAAGAACACAAGAGAACTTTATCTAGAGATGGTCAGCGACAAAGTCACCTATGTTAGAGTATATTGACTTAGGAGTCAAGTGAGATCACTTGATCATAGGTCATACTCATTGTTTAAGCTCAAAATGGGGTTGCCATTTTTCGTTTAAGCATCTTGATGTATTCACATCTTGTCGAGTTGCTTTAGCTCATGACTTGGAGTAAAGCTTCTCTAAGATGGAATAACATACCTTGGTTGGTGGTGTTGTCCATGTAGTTGAACTTGCGTGGGTTGCTCAAGGTTGATGTAGCTCATCAAGAATTGGGATCACCACTTGTAATTTGAGTCCATGTACCTACATGGGTTAGTTCTTGCAAGGAAGATCACTTGTGTATCCAAAAATGACAATTATGAAGCTCAACGTAAAATTTGTCAAAGGATATGTTTGAATGGTTTCGTGCTTCCTTGTCTTCATCCACCATAGTGTAGAGACTTGGTGATGTAGATATTGCTCAAGATGTGAGTAGATTACAATCTCATGGAGTTTGATTCCATCAAGTACCTACATGGGTTAGATAACATGCAAGATACAAATATATCCAAGACATAGGATTTTCATCATAAGAGAAATATCAAGGATTAGTCATTATCTCATGTCTTGCATGTATCCAATGGAGTTTCTACTCCAAGTTTGAAGCATCAATGATGTTCAATTCTCCTCTTAACCTGCAAAACACTTTCTTATCAAGAGGTTTAGTGAATATATCCGCTAATTGCTTTTCGGTGCGAACATGTTTAAGATCAATGTCACCCTTAGCAACATGATCTCGAATGAAATGATGACAAACTTCAATATGCTTAGTTTGAGAATGTTGCACCGGATTTTGACCAATTTTGATAGCACTTTCATTGTCACAAAGCAATGGAACATGTCTCACAAATATCCCATAATCCTTAAGAGTTTGGGTCATCCAAAGTAATTGAGCACAACATGAACCAGCGGCAATATATTCAGCTTCGGCAGTGGACAAGGATAACGAGTTTTGTTTCTTGGAGGACCAAGACACAAGAGATCTACCAAGAAATTGACAAATACCCGAAGTGGACTTTCTATCAACCTTGTCTCCATCATAGTCCGAGTCGGAATAGCCAACAAGATCGAAAGAGGCCCTCTTAGGATACCAAATGCCAAAGTTTGGTGTATGGATTAAGTATCTCACTATCCTTTTCACGGCCTTAAGATGACATTCCTTAGGAGCAGCTTGATATCGTGCACACATGCACACACTTAGCATGATATCGGGACGTGAAGCACATAGATATAACAATGAACCAATCATAGAGCGATAAACTTTTTGATCAACCGGTTCACTATCTTTGGTCAAATCATTATGTCCACTAGCAGGCATGGGTGTAGACATACCTTTGCATTCTTGCATATTGAACTTCTTGAATAAGTCATTGGTGTACTTCGTTTGAGAAACAAAGGTACCTTCCTTAGTTTGCATGATTTGCAACCCAAGAAAGAATTTGAGTTCACTCATCATAGACATCTCAAACTTTTCCGACATTAGCTTCCCAAACTTTTCACTAAAATGAGGGTTAGTTGAACCAAATATGATATCATCAACATTGATTTGGCACACAAATAGTTCTTCATTAACCCTTTTATTAAAAAGAGCAGAATCAATTTTCCCAATTTCAAAGCCTTTTTCAATAAGGAACTTGGTCAAGCATTTATATCATGATCTAGGAGCTTGTTTAAGACCATAAAGAGCTTTGTGAAGTTTGTAAACATGATTGGGTTTCTTAGGATTGACAAAGCCAGGAGGTTGCTTAACATAAACTTCCTCCTCTATCTCACCATTTAGAAAAGCACTTTTAATGTCCATTTGGTACAAGGTGATTTCATGATGATTAGCATAGGCAAGTAAGATGCAAATGGACTCAAGTCTAGCAACGGGAGCATAAGTCTCACCATAGTCCATACCTTCGACTTGTGTGTAGCCTTGGGCGATGAGATGTGCTTTGTTGCGAACTACTTGTCCATCTTCATCTTGCTTTTTGCGAAACACCCATTTGGTACCGATGACGTCGTGGTTGTTGTCGGGCTTCTCGACCAATGTCCAAACTTGGTTCCTCTCAAAGTTGTGTAGCTCTTCATGCATAGCATTTATCCAATCTGGATCTTCCAATGCTTCTTCAACCTTCATAGGTTCAATGCTAGAGATGAAAGAATAGTTTTCACAAAAGTTAGCTAAACGAGTTTTAGAGCGAGTGATTCTCCTGGTTTGAATGTCATTGTAGATTTGCTCGACGGGATGATCTTTAGCAATTCTTGCTCGAACTCGTGAAAGCTTTTGCTTGGGTCTTCGTTGAACATCTTCTTCATCTTTTTCTTCTTCTTCTTGGCCTTCTTCATTGTTGGCGTTGTCGTTCTCTTGTCGTGGTGGAGAAGGAGGTTGTTTACGTTCGTCTTGATGCACTTCCTCGTTTTCTTCATCTTGGTGTGTCCCACTTGAGGATGCTTCCGTATCAACTCTTGGTTCACCTTGTCGTGAAGTTGAAGCTTCCACTTGGATGAACAAGGTACTCTCCTTCACCTCCGTTGGACGAACCTTGCCAATAGACAAGTCTTGGATTGCTTCCGAAGGATCTTTGTCACCTATATCAATTGGCAATTGCTCTACTTGCGAGCCGTTAGATTCATCAAACTTCACATCTACCGTCTCTTCAACCTTTCGGGTGAAATTGTTGTAGACACGGTAAGTCTGAGAGTTTGAGCCATAACCTAGTAGGAAACCTTCATGAGACTTAGGAGAAAATTTAGAGCGACGATGCTTATCAAGAATGTAGCACTTTGAGCCGAATACTCGAAAGTATCCAACTTGGGGTTTGTTACCGGTGAGGAGCTCGTATGCCGTCTTGCTGAGTAGCTTGTGAAGATACAAGCAATTTGTTGCATGACAAGCTGTCTCAACTGCTTCTGCCCAAAAGTACTTCGGCGTCTTGTACTCATCAAGCATCGTTCTTGCCATTTCGATGAGCGTCCGGTTCTTCCTCTCAACAACTCCATTTTATTGAGGTGTGTACGTAGCCGAGAACTCGTGTGAAATCCCTTCTTCGTCAAGAAAGGTGTCCACATTTGCGTTCTTGAACTCCGTTTCGTTGTCGCTGCGAACCTTCTTCATATTCACTTCAAATTGATTTTGGGCCTTCCTAGCGAAGTTTTTGAAGATCTTTTGGACCTGCGATTTATCATCGAGAAAGAACACCCACGTAAATCTTGAAAAATCATCAACTATAACTAGACCAAAAGAATTTCCACCGAGACTCTTGTAAGAGTTGGGACCAAAGAGATCCATGTGAAGTATCTCGAGTGGCCTCCTTGTGGTCATGATGTTCTTCACGGGATGCCTTCCTCCAACCTGTTTACCTGCCTGACAAGCGCTGCAAAGTCTATTCTTATCAAATATGACATCGTTAACTCCAAGGATATGATTTCCTTTAATAAGCTTGTCAAGGTTTCGCATACCAACATGACCTAGTCGTCTATGCCATAACCAACCTTTTGAGGATTTAGCAATGAAGCAAGTTTTAGGTTGATCCTTTTTAGTGAAATCAACAATGTATAGATCACCTCTCGCACACGGTAAAGACCATTTTATGATTGTCTCGATGAAACACTTGGCAATCTACTTCAGTAAATAAGACATTGAAACCGAAATCAGCAAGTCTAGATACTGAAAGTAAGTTGTATCCAAGAGATTCAACGAGCATGATATTTTGTATGGAGCTATCATGTGATATGGCCACCTTACCGAGGCCAACCACCTTACCCTTTGAGTTGTCACCGAAAGTGACATACTTTCGAGGACTATCATTATCAGCAAGCTCACGAAACATGTCTTTATCTCCGGTCATGTGATCGGTACATCCACTATCAAGAACCCATTCCTTTCCTCCTGACATATATCCCCGAAGAGTTGCCATAAGACCATAATGTCTCATTGCATCATCAAGATCGAAGTCACTATCATCATCCTCATCATAGTATCCATGTTCAACATCGTCATGTGGTGGATCAAGTCCTAGAGAGGGTAATTCATTAGAATGAGTTTGACAATGATCTTGCTTATGAATTTTTATAGCTTTGGAAATAATATCACTAATAAAACCAACATTTCCTTTGGCACGCACAAGGTTTGTAAGCTCTAATAGACGATCACCAAACATAGGATCACTAGTATTCATCTTACTCAAAGCAATAGACTTATGGAGAATTTCATCTAGATTTTTCAAGGAATAATCTGGAAATCGTTCCTCAAGAAATTTCCATATAGTGTAGGCACACTTAAAAGTAGGCAAACATCCAATAAAGTTTCTAGGCAATCCTCTAACGATAAGTTCGGCAGTTCTAAGATTCCTAATCATGTCAATTGACTGATCATGGGTAGGATGCATAGAATCAACATAAGGTGCACAAGGGCTAGCAATGTACTTGTTCAAATGATAATGATTGAAAATAACAAGCATCTCATTTTTCCACTCATGAAAATACTCTCCATCAAGAATAGGCACTCTATGTCTAAGACTCCCAATAGTAGACTCATCCATCTTGCTCCAATGGTGATTAAACCAAAGCAATGGAGACCAATGCTCTGATACCACTTGTAGGACCTTGAGAAGAGGTGTCTAGAGGGGGGTGATTAGACACTAAGTACCAAAGTTGCAGATTTTAAGTTTCTTTAAGTTTAAGTGGAGTTTAGGCAGAAGTTTAACATTCACAATACATATCAAGCAAGCATGCAAAGAGTATATGGGCAGCGGAAAGTAAAGCGTGCAACTTGCAAGAAAGTAAAGGGAAGGGTTTGGAGGATTCAAGCGCAATTGGAGACACGGATGTTTTTGGCATGGTTCCGATAGGTGGTGCTATCGTACATCCCCATTGATGGAGACTTCAACCCACGAAGGGTAACGGTTGCACGTGTCCACGGAGGGCTCCACCCACGAAGGGTCCACGAAGAAGCAACCTTGTCTATCCCACCATGGCCGTCACCCACGAAGGACTTGCCTCACTAGCGGTAGATCTTCACGAAGTAGGCGATCTCCTTGCCCTTACAAACTCGTTGGTTCAACTCCACAATCTTGTCGGAGGCTCCAAAGTGATGCCTAGCCAATCTAGGAGTCACCACTCTCCAAGAGCTAACAAATGGTGCGTTGATGATGAACTCCTTGCTCTTGTGCTTCAAATGATAGTCTCCCCAACACTCAACTCTCTCTCATAGGTTTTGGATCTGGTGGAAAGAAGATTTGAGTGGAAAGCAACTTGGGGAAGGCTAGAGATCAAGATTCATATGGTAGGAATGGAATATCTTGGCCTCAACACATGAGTAGGTAGTTCTCTCTCGAGAAAATGTATTTGGAAGTGTAGGTTCGGTCGATGGCTCTCTCCACGAATGAAGAGGAGGTGGAGGGGTATATATAGCCTCCACACAAAATCTAACCATTACACACAATCTACCAAACTCGGTGGGACCGAATCATTAAACTCGGTCACACCTATTTAGCAAATAATGTGACCGTTAGGGTTTTCGGTGGGACCGAAATGCAACTCGGTGAGACCGATTAGGTTAGGGTTAGGGCATAACGTAATCTCGGTAAGACCGATTACACAAACTCGGTGAGACCGATTTTGGTAATAAGCTTTCCAGAGAGTTGGTCAGGCAAACTCGGTATGACCGATTACACAAACTCGGTGGGACTGATTTTGGTAATGAGTCAACCAGAAAGTTTGCATTGTAATCTCGGTAGTACCGATTGCTCAAACTCGGTGAGACCGAGATCCCTATCGGTAAGACCGATTTGCCTAGGGTTTGTGGCAGTGGCTAAGACATATGAAATCGGTGGCGCCGGATAGAAAGAATCAGTGTGACCGATTTTGGCTTTGGGTTTAGGTCATTTGTGTAAGTGGGAAAGTAGTTGAGAGTTTTGGAGCATATCACTAAGCACATGAAGCAAGAGGCTCATTAAGCAACACCTCATCCCTCCTTGATAGGCTTTTCCTATAGACTCAATGTGATCTTGGATCACTAAAATGTAAAATGAAGAGTCTTGAGCTTGAAGCTTGAGCCAATCCTTTGTCATTAGCATCTTGAAGGAGTTCCCACATCCTTTAGTCCATGCCACTCTATTGTTGAACTCATCTAAAACATACTAAATAAAAGTGTTAGTCCAACAAGAGATATGTTGACATTAATTACCAAAACCACCTAGGGAGCACTTGTGCTTTCACCCGCACCGTAGATTTTATGGTGATACGAGTTCACTGAGATCTAACGACCCACAGTAGGAGGTTTGAATGTTTTTGCAATATACGGCTGATAGAGTTTAGGAAATGCGCAGAAAGTACAGGTACTATGCATGTGCCATCTGATCACTGATCATACGACCTAGATGCTCATATCACCGTAGTGGGTAATTAAGCAACGGGGAGCACCTAATATGAGCACCGGGGAGCCGTTGGATCAAAGATGCAGTGGCACACACGAGTCCTGAATGTTTTATTTGCAAAAAAACCTTTGGAGAGTTTGGAAATTGCGCATAATCACAAAGATTACTCCCAAGCCATTGGATCTCACTTCCAACTGTGTAAAAACTCGTATCACCATAGTATCTAAGCTGCGGAGTGGATGTGATATTCTATGCCGCTGTCCTTTTTGTTCGTAAACTTGCAAAATACGTGTAACTCGTGCTGTTACCTGTCTAAGCGCGCAAAGTGTTTGTTCAAAAAACCATCCTACACTGAAATATCGGAACAACACATGGGGGTCCCACTTGTCATTAATCAAAATTGGACCTAAAACTAACAAATCTGAAAGACGAGATTCGAACTGGCAACCTGGACTACAAAGTGTAAGTCGATAGCCTGAAACAACAACGGTTGTTCGCTTTGTCCCATAACTTGATTTTATACAGTACTTGCGTTGAGTAGAGTAGAGGGTGTGCCTCGTCAACACGCGCATGACCGTTGTCTCACTTACTGGTGGGTCCCAGGTCTACGATCTCAATCTCTTTTCTCTCCATCGTCTAACCTTTGCACGGGCACACACGAAGAGCGGCGCTAGCTTGCCGTGGTGTTATTACAACTAAAAAAAGCTTGGAAAATAGAAGAATCGCCTATAACAAGAGATGTTGTGGATGGTCGAGACGGAGCTAACCACATCTATCCTCCGTGCCACCTTTGCATGATGAAGCTGTGTGGCTAGTGGGGTGTTTTCGACCGACTGGCTGGGTCCCGAGGTCTAACCATAGGTACTACGTCTGATACAATAATTTTTACACGCACATTTTTCCTCCGTGCCGAGACGTCGCACACTCTACCGCGCGGTTTCGGGGTCCTCCCGAGTGGTGCACGCATATATTCTTCCTGATGTGGGACGCCCTACCGCGCGTTTTCTATGTCCTCCTCGTTCGTAGCGCCGAAGCAAGTAAATGAGTCGTAAAATCACGAAATACCACCTTTCCCGCCGAGTACATCAGTGAAGCACGGTGGCTAGCTAGTTGGGCTAGTTCGACCGATTAGCTAGGCCGCCGCCACATTTGTTTTTCCACCCCTTTTTTATCTACTTGCCGGCAGGTAAATTTAAATATCCACCATGGCATTGCTCTGGTGTTTGGGTGCGGCAGGATTTTTAATTTTTTGATTGACGGGAGCTGGCGCGGCAGGATTTTTGATTTTTTGATTGACAGGAGCAGGCGCGGCATCAATTAGTCACGATGACTCCGCCTGTAAAAACCCACTGCTCCCTGATGTGAGAAGTCGTCGACTGCCGTTTTACCGTGGTGAAAACCAAAAGATTCCCCGCTCCTCGGCTGGCTCCCTCTGCCTTCCCGTAGATTGCATTGCCTTTCAGCCGTTTCGCCCCCTTTGCATGCTCTCCCCATTGATTCTACCTGGTGCCATGGCAGCGCAGCAGATCACGGAGTCCGAGGTGAGGCGCCTGACACAGGAGCTCCATGCCAAGGATGCGGAGCTCAGGGCCAAGGATGTGGAGCTCCGTGAGCTCAAGGAGGAGAGGAGTGACATGCTCCTCCGCAATGTGCAGGAGTTCACGGAGCTTCAAAAGCGGCAGGAATCCACCACAAAGATGCTCGAGGCGTCGGCGGCGTTGCTGCAGAAAGCAGGAGATACGATAGGCCGTCAGGGGAGCCGGCTGGACCGTGAGCGGGCCAATCCTGACGAGGTCCAGGATCGCCTCAACCACTTGGTGAACCAAGTTGCCACGCATGTGTTGCGGTTGCGTGATGCCTACCGTCATGCCAGCGCGACGATGCCGGCCGTCGGGCTAAACCCGTTCGACCACCCGGTCGACTTCAACGAGCTGCGGCTTCCTCACCTGGTCTCCTTCTTCACCTATATCTCCGAGGAGCTGAGCCGTCTCCGCGCGATGGTGGGGGCTAAGCTGGACAAGGATGGGTTGCGGGCTGCCGTCGCCGTTGCCGGGCGAATCCTTTCAGGGCTCCATCACCGGAATCCATTCGTGCCATTGGAAGCCGTCTTTGATAAGCTAGCTCCCGTCGACCGGGAGCGGGCTCTGCGGGCGGTTGCACACTGCATCACCAACGTCGTGCACCTCGAGAAGCAGAGGGACTTCAGTGGTGTTTAGGCGCCCTCTGCATGGGCATGTCCATGTCTCGGCGCAACATGACCGTTGGATCAAACTCAGACGGTGCAGATCAGTCACTGTAGCACAAATCATGTGGGTGTGTTTGGTTGCATTCTCATCTCAATGTAGTTGTTCCCTCTTCGTGTATTTTTGTCAACCTACTAGTGTGGACTTATGCACCCTTCATGCACTCTGCCAAACACCCAAAAGTGGGTCAAGAAGGGAACTTTTGCTCCCATCCCGTGCACCCTTCATACACCCTGCCTAACACTATTCGTGCTTCATATGGTGCATGTTTCGTGGACTACTGTAGCACCATACTCTCCGTGCGCTGTGTACCTAGTTCTGTTAACATTGATCTCACCGTTCATTCTCGACCGGATAGTCGAAAAAGCGGTACTATGTTACATATAGGAGTAGTTGACATGCGCATAACATCATTTGTTATCGTCATATCTTACTACAGTAGCAACAAGATTGTGTAGTACTGACGTATGAACCACTGCACATGCATAGTAATAGGAGCACTTTGTATGTTCAAGTGGCTGCCGTGTTTCGCACTCCTCCGTCGTAAGAGTGGAAACGCTTGCTGTAATCATTTTTTTCTTCAGAAAAACAATGGACACGCTCTACCGTGCAGATCCTCCTCCAGCCATGCACTAAATTACTAACTTTCACCGACGTGTGGGACAGCCAGCACCTGGGTCCACCAGCCATGCACTAAATTACTCCGTAGTAGAGTGACGCTAGACTACCCCGATCAAAGCGCCGCAGTAATGCACAATGAGCCGTCAAATCACAAAACCCCCTCCTTTCCAGCAGTAAGTTGGACGGACGAAGCAACCATCAATTCACTCTTCTCTCTCAGCTTCCTCTATTGAAGAAAACCCCCACTCGCTTCTCTTCTCCCTCATCTCGTTCCTCCTTTCACTCTTCTCTCTCAGCTTCCACTCTTGGATGGACGCTGGAGCACCGGCCAACGTGATGTCTATGGCTCTGGCCAAAACCGTCGAGGCTCATGGTATGAAGAAGCGCAAGCACCCCGCCGAGACTACCACAGACAAGCTCAAAGCCATCGCCCTGTCCAAGCCCCCCTCTTCGGGATCCCTCATTAAGCAAGTCCAGGTAATGTCTCTTGTTGACGATCTTTTTCTCGATCTTCATCGTGTTTTTTCATCTAACACGCAGTACTAGTATTGGTAGTACAACTTTCTGGGTGATCTTGCATGTGATTTTAGTGTGCCAAATGACGGTTCTAAATTCCTCTTTTGACCAAAACATGCGAGAGGTTGACACTGATTTCTTATAAATTACTTTCAACTACTCCCTCTGTCCCAAATTTCATGTCTTAGATTTGTCTAGATACGGATGTATCTAATACTAAAATGTGACTTGATACCTGGTCAAAAAAAAATGTGACTTGATATATCCGTATCTAGACAAATCTAAGACAAGAATTTTGGGATGGAGGGGGTACTTTATGAACATCAATGCTACCTTTTAACAGGGTATATTTGCCTCAGTAACTTGTGTTATGGATATTGCATGTAATCCCTCTGCTCTCATGCCTTTGAAGACATGTTCTAGTGTCTTTGTTCACTCATTCCTGTGCGTATATGTAGTCATATATGGAGTATAATATCGAAAATCATCTTATATTTCTGAACGGAGGTAGTAATATAATATGTTTTCTGTTTGAGTTAGAACCAGGTCCGCGGTGGAGATGAAGTTCTCAAAGTCATGCCGTGTGAACTGGAAGACCTGATGATGAGTTCTACTGCTGAACTATCTAGCTGCTATGTCCTTGTCGCCACGTGTCCTGAACTAGTGTTTTCCTGTAGCTTTGTTGTCAGGCGTGTTCTCGAGGCTATACTTGACCACAACAATTTCCTTGATGTGCCTTCGATTATGAAGGGTGTGGTTCTTGTAAAGCTTCCCAAGAAATCTGATGCGGCCTGTCTTCATCATCATGTTTATGAGTGGAAAGACCACTCTGTTAGGTTCTCCAAGGTTGACAAGATGGTGATGGTGCGTGTAGACATCTCACACGAAGTCCATGGCCTAGTCGGTTATCGCGGGTTCATCCCGTGAGGTCGATGGCAAGAAATAGTCTGCGAGTTTAGTTAGTGCAACTTTGCTTGTCGTAGTAAGTACTATTGTTCAGTACTTGATTTGTGTTTGTGAACCCTGTATTGTTTATTAGTATTGCCGCTTTTGGTGTGTGGTCAGTCCTAAGAACGGTCATGTTAATGTCTGTCCACTCAATTCAGCCTGTATATTTTGAAGTATCCAGATCATATTTTTTGTGAGGACAATTTATCAATTATGGTTACACTCCAATATCTGTGTGCATTGCAGGGTTTATCGCACCCACCAGGATTTCCAGTCCCATGGATGTTTGGTCTATACGATTTGTCATGACCTTTGGACTGTCCTGCTTGTGGGAGTAGGCGGGGCCCCTGCATGCCACGCGTAGTTGGGTGATCAATCTTCTGTTTAGTACTTCAACATAGTGATTTCCTGGTAAGGATTCACTCGTGTCACATCAAGTAAATCTTATTGATTTACTGTCTAAATCTTAATTGATTTAATGTCATGTTTTCTTTCTTTTCCTGCAATTTTACGATGCAGGTTTTGCCATGTGACATTCATCACAGAATAAACCGTTTGGTTTGCTCTATGCTGGCTATTTTTGCAGGTTTCACTTCTTATGTCGTGTCAGTAACGAAGGCACTGTCCATCACTTATATTACTGGAAAAAATTGGATCAGTCTGCTGTTTGAGTACAAGCTGAATCCCTATGATGAACTGCAGTTTGGTTTAACAAAAATGCCACAATTAGTCCTTCTCGCGTTTAAAAGAAATGAAGAAAAAACTGGATCATGGTCATGGATCCTAGTCAAGTTAGAAAGCTTATCATAGCAGACCAGACACGATCGCCGCTGTCTCGCACATCAGTACCACCTTCAGCAACGGATCGAGCACCAGCAGTTGCTCTAGCACTGACAGTGGCAGCAGCTCAGTCTGATCCAGCTGACGATTGGGCACCGACCGCGCCAGCGGATTAGTCTGATCTACCGGAGGATCGGGCATCGACACCGGCACCTGCTCCGACACCGGCACCAGCTCTACAAGGAGCACCATCTCCGGTAGCAGCATCGGCTTCGGCACCTGCACCAACACTTGCACTTGCATCTGCTCCGGCCCGTGCAGTTGCACCTGCAATAGACTGGGCTGCAGTTCGCACTTCATATACCAAAGTCCTTTCAATAACTGACATGTCCACCTTCTTGGTAAGAATTGGCTGCCCAAGTGCTTCATTCTTTTTTCTTTCCATGTTGTTTCACATGATTCACTGTGTTGATCTAACTGTTTGGGTATGTATTCTTGTTTTCAAACAGAGAATCCTAGAGCAACGAGGGAGTCGTTCAACAATCCGGGCTACCGCGGCCAAGTTTCTCTTACCATGCGCAGCCTTGGTGTGAATGAACCTGCTCAATATACCGGAAGTACAAAGGATGGTTGCATGATGATTGATGCTAAAGGATGGTCAAGGTTCAAATCTAAATCATATCTTGTGGTAGGGGATGATGTCAAAATCGAACTTTCTCGGCAAGGAGAGCTGGTCCAAATCAACTTTGAATTTCTTCAGTAGCAGCACGCAACTGCCGAACTGATCTATCCTCCGAGATATTTTGATGTAATAATCTGGCATGGTGAAACAAGTGTCCTGTGTGTATAAGTAGTACGACAGTATTATTTATCACATGGTATATCGTTGATAGAATTGCAACTCTGCTTGCTGGTTAGGAACTGTCGTTCGATTTCGTTCCAACAGCTGTCGTGCTTTATTCAATTTTGTGTATTCGCCTTGTGACAACATCTAAAAACAGCGCCGTACCGATCGCTTGCAATATGAAAAGCGCTGAGGTAGAACACATGGGCCCCCAAACATGCAGGGTCGGCCTGCGGCCCAAAGTCCAGAACCGCGAACCTATCTGAGTATTATATTCTCAGCTGAACCCCAATAAAAAAACCTGAACCCCCATAATGCCCGTGCATTGCAGAGGGATTATATTTCTCGGCAAGGTGAGCCTGTGTGTGATATAAAAGATTTGTACATTTCTTTACAGAGGGAGTATCTCTCTGTCAAAAAATATATTTATGTGTAACTAGTTACTCCTGTCTTTCTACTTCCTTTCGCTGATATGTGATGCAACCGGCAACGGGGTCCACGTGCCATATTCACATATTAGAGTGCACAACTTCACGGTAGACACACCCCGGTCGTAGCGCCGCAGTAATGCCCAATGAGCCATCAAATCACAACCCCCCCTTTCCAGCTTTAGCAGTAAGCTGGACGGATGAAGCGGCAATATTTCACTGGGCCTGAATCCCCTTCTCCCTCGTTTGCTTGTTCAGAGAAAACCCCCTCTCGGCAATTGCATAGGGTTTTCTCATGGAGAACCAGGTACGAATTCTTCATCCATCCCCGATAAATCCAAGTCCCTTGGTCGCAGGTAATCCTAGGATGGCAGCCGCCGCCGTTGATGCATTTTTGTTCCTACTAAATCTCGTGTGTTTCATTTGTAGTGCCCAAAGTGCGAGTACCCTACAGGTTTCTACGCCCTCGGCTAGACGCCACACTTGTTCCTTCTCATCCTAAAACAACATTTTGAAACACACATAGTATGTTCCTACAATCCTCTTTTCTATCCGGGAGGGTGGGGTTTTTTGTAACGCCCCGAGACCGACGCTCCAGAAGACTTCCAGCTATTCCGAGTTTTGTCGTGTGTTTTGTTTTGTTTGCGCATTCATCATGCCATCTCTTGCATTTCATCAGGTCATCATGCCATCATATCATTAATTTTAAAAATCATCTAAATAAATGGCATGGATCTTTGATCCATTTAAATTGAGGGAATTCACATGGTGAGTTCTCTTTATAATATATCCTCCCGATATTAGTGGAGCTATTATAAAATAATCCATTCTTTGGAATCACCATAACACACTTGCAAAATCCCAATGCCCTTTATTATTTCAATTCTTGGCCTCTAACTTTGCCATATATCCTTTCGTCATTTTCCGGAGCTCCACCTAAATTCTCAACATTTTTGGACTCTTCTAAATCCTTGCCCTTGTTCAAACCTTTTGAATTAAATTCAAATGCCTTTGAATTTAGTTCTTGCATTCTTGCCCACTCCATTTTCCTTGGAACAAGCATATTTTTACGAGTCCATAAAAATTTATCCCCATGTCCAAGTTCTTTCCAAAGCCTCTCTTTCTTTTCTTCTCTCTATTTCTTTTTCTGATAAAATATGAAAGAGAGAGAGAGAGTAGGAGCCTAGCGCCTGGGCCTCCCATCCACCCGCGCCAGGCCGGCCTACTAGGCCCAGCCGGCGCCCCATCGAGCCGGCCCATCTAAGCCTCTAACCCTAGCCCCGAGGCCCCCTCCACATCTCTCCCTCTCATTCCCGTGCAGCGCCGCCAGAGCCCCTCTCCCGATCCCATCTTCCTCCCTCCAGCGCCACACACAGAGGAGCGCCCTGCGCTCGATCTCCTCCCCCGTGCGCGACCCCGAGCATCTCCGCCGGATCTAGCAGGCCGCCGCCCCGCGTCTTCGCCTCCATGCCGTCCTCGTCGCCGGAGTCCCGTTCCTCTGCCTCCCTGCTTCGTCCGCCGTGCCAGGACCTCCTCGCCCTTCTCCTCGCCCTGTGCGCCCGACGCTGCCCCGTCTCCGCTCGCCGCGCCCTGCTTCTCCTCCCGAGCCCCGCGACCACGCCCTGCCGGCCCCGCGCTCGGCCTCCGTGCTACCACCGGAGCGGCCAACTCCAGCGGCCCCATCGCCTTCGCGCCTCCTCGCCAAGACCACCTGGTTCCTCCTTCCGCCGCCATGGCCTCGCGCCTCCCCGTCGACCACCAGGGTCCTCCCCTGCTTTGCCAAGTTCTCCGCTGCCGAGCCCCTACCTCGGCCTTGCGACCCCGCGCCTCCCTCCTGCAGCACCCACAAGCGAGCTCCTCATGATGCACAGGAGCTCCTACGATCTCGCCGGTTGCCTCCCTGCCACCTTCGCGCCCGGATCCATCCGGATCGAACTGCTTCTGCTGCAAGGTCCAGCCAGCGCCCTGCCGGCCTGCCTCTGCTCAAGCTGCGGACCATCTCCTGCCGCTGACCACCACCATCGCCTCCTTGCTGCTGGCATCCCGAGGTCCTTGTGTTGTTGTGCATTGGACCGTCAAGGATGCGTCAAGATCGACTACATGGACGCCAAGACCACACCAGGACCGCCAAGCATCGTTCCGGGAGTTTTCCCCAAGTACCACTACGGTCGTCATCCGCCAAGTACCCCTTCGGATCACCAAGTTCGACTACCATCGTTGCTAACCGCTTCCGAAATGTGTACCACTACCGTCGACCCGCGAAGACCCCGTGGACTCAAGTTCCTTGTGGTGACCCCGAACATCTACGGTTCATGAACAACTACTTCATCTACAAAACGTGAACAACTACTTCCACTACGAACGTGTACAACTACCATCGCCACGTGAACAACGACTTCCACTACGCCGTGTACGACTACTTCCCACGACGACCCGTGAACGCCTACCTCCACGACGACCCGTGAACATCTACGAGATGTACCACTACCGTCGGCCCGTGTACCACTACTTCCCTCGACAACTCGAACCGCTCCGAAGATGCTCGCTTCAAAGGTATAACGAGATGACGACCGCCCGTGAACGAATGCATGTGGTATGAGATGCTCATGTTCGAATCGTGTCCGAATTGTCTTTGCACGTTCCTCTATTGCCATGCCACCGTCCCGTGGGAACCCGGTAGTCGGGATTACCCCACCATCTTGCATCACTCGCTCACGTCACGCCTCCTTTTGCACCGGTATCTCCGTGAGCTACCGGAACCGATATGTTGCCGTGGCATCATTTTCGGATATGTTGCCGTGGCACCATTTCCTTTTTGCCGCCGTGGCACCCTTTTCGTTTTGCCGCCGTGGCACCCTTTTTGTTCCGCCATGGTGAAAAATGCTTCATAACATGCTCTTGTCAACATTTTCATAAAAACTGCATAAAACTTGCATATGTCATCCGCATCATGATAACAACATTTAAATGGTTAAAATTGGGTTTGCTTTAAATTGCTAAATAACTTATGGGGATTTTCCGGACTGGTTGTTTGTGTTTCCGGCCTCATTTAAACTTGCCTAACTAGTTAGTTTTCTCATGCTTCACCACTTGCCATGTTAACCAACATTTAATATTGTTGTGTTCATAACCGAGAGAGAACTAAATAATTGATGTGGTGTTTCGTCAATATGCAACTCGTTGCATATTGAGCTCCACTTAATTTGTAGTATTGTTTGTGCACTTTGCCATGCCATGCCTCATTAAACCGGACATGCATCATACTTGGTTGTGCATCATGCCATGTTTATGTGATGGTTGTTTACTATGTTGTTTGTTTCTTTCCGGGTTGCCTCTCTCGTTAGCTCGGTTTCGTTCCGGAGTTGTGAGGATCCGTTCGACTTCGTCTGTTTGTTTTCTTCATGGACTCGTTATTCTTCCTTGCGGGAATTCAGGCAAGATGATCATACCCTCGAAATCACTACTATCTTTGCTATGCTAGTTTGCTCGCTCTTTTGCTATGCCAATGCTACGATGCCTACCATTTCCTTGTCAGCCTCCCAAATTGCCATGAACCTCTAACCTTTGACACCATTCCTAGAAAACCATTGATTGGCTAAGTTACCGCTTTGCTCAGCCCCTCTTATTGCGTTGCTAGCTGCAGGTGAAGTTGAAGATTTCTCCATGGTGGACAGGGTTATGTTGGGATATCACAATATCTCTTATATTATTAATGCATCTATATATTTGGTAAAGGGTGGAAGGCTCGGCCATATGCCCGGTGTTTTGTTCCACTCTTGCCGCCCTAGTTTCCGTCATACCGGTGTTATGTTCCCGGATTTTGCGTTCCTTACGCGGTCGGGTGATTTATGGGACCCCCCTGACAGTTCGCTTTGAATAAAACTTGTCTAGCAAGGCCCAACCTTGGTTTTACCATTTGCCTCACCTAGCCCTTTTTTTCCCTTGGGTTTCCGGAGCCCGAGGGTCATCTTTATTTTAGCCCCCGGGCGGTGCTCCTTCGAGTGTTGGTCCAAAGCAGGCAGATCAGGGGCCACCTCGGGCAACTCGAGGGCTGGTTTTACTCGTAGGTGACCCATCCGGTGTGCCCCGAGCGAGTGCGTCGCGACTCCTATCGGGATTTGTCGCACATCGGGCGGCTTTTGCTGGTCTTGTTTTACCATTGTCGAAATGTCTTGATGTACGGGATACCGAGTCGATCGGAGTGTCTTGGGTGAAGGTCTATTCCTTCGTTGATCGCGAGAGCTTGTCATGGGCTAAGTTGGGACACCCCTGCAGGGTTTAAACTTTCGAGAGCCGTGCCCGCGGTTATGTGGCAGATGGGAATTTGTTAATGTCCGGTTGTAGAAACCTGAAGTTGACCTTAATTAAAATACATCAACCGTGTGTGTTACCGTGATGGTCTCTTTCTGGCGGAGTCCGGGAAGTGAACACGGTGTTGGAGTTATGCTTGACGCAGGTTGCTATAAGATCACTTCCTGATCATACTTTTATTGACCATGCTTTGCCTTCTCTTCTCGCTCTCATCTGCGTATGTTAGCCACCATATCATGCTTAGTCGCTGCTGCAACCTCACCACTTTACCCCTTCCTTCCCATTAAGCTTAAATAGTCTTGATCTCGCGGGTGCGAGATTGCTGAGTCCTCGTGACTCACCAGATACTTCCAAAACCAGTTTGCAGGTGCCTATGTTACCGAGCAGGTGACGCAACCAAGCTCAAGGAGGAGCTCGATGAAGATCTTGCCCGTTATGTTGTTTCGTTCTAGTTGATCAGTAGTGGAGCCCAGTTGGGGTCGATCGGGGACCTTTGTCGCATTTGGGGTTCTTCTTTTATTTTGGTTCCGTAGTCGGACCTTGATTGTATCTGGATGATGTAATGCTTTATTCATGTAATTGTGTGAAGTGGCGATTGCAAGCCAACTATGTATCTTTTTCCCTTATGTATTACATGGGTTGTTTGAAGATTACCTCACTTGCGACATTGCTTTCAATGCGGTTATGCCTCTAAGTCGTGCTTCGACCGTGGGAGATATAGCCGCATCGAGGGCGGTCTGAGTTGGTAATCGAGCCTTCCCGACCTTAGGAGCCCCCTTTGCTTGATCGTTTTTAGCGGCGAGTTGTGTCTAGAAAAATGTTTTGAGTTATTTAGGATTATATATATCGGAGAGTTAGGAATTCTTTTTACTCCGGTCTCTTCATCGCTCTGGTAAGGCATCTGACGAGAGTTTTGACTCTTCTCTTCTCAAATTTCACTAAAAAAAATTTTAGGATCACGCGGGTATCTTGGAATCGTTCCGATGGTTTTATGATGACAACATTGTCTTGGTGCCTCCCGTCAGCAGGGGTTTTTTTTACTGGAGGTGTCCCGGGGAGTTGAGCTCCGAGGTGTTGTCGTCATAATTTTTATCGTTGCGATTCTGTAATACCGAGTTTAAATGCGCCGACATCGAAAATCTCTTTTATGCAGTTGTTGGTGAGATAACCCGCTAACCCGTATGGAGGTGAGTGGGAGTATTGCCATGACTCGTATAACAGATGCTTTTGAAGGTTGAGGTACCACGATTTCGAAGGTTTCTTGGTTATGTGTTGACGGATGGATACATTTGGATGTAGGGAATGTTAGTTTGGGTGAGATATATTGCTTCCTGTATCCCCAACACCAGATTGCATAACCGAAAGTTTGGGAGTTTTATAGGTGGGAATTCAAGTAGCTCCTAGTATATCTTTCCGGCAGATGCATGATATGGGATTGGGTAAATCTCTATCATATGTGTTTGTTCGGCTTATTACGCAAGCCAATCCTTTGTTTTGTTTTATTTGTGGTATTGAGTTGCTTCAATGTCAAGTGTTGATTCCATACCTTTCCGAAATGGTGTTCTCATACTCCGATGTGAATACCAATCCTTCTCGACAATCGAGATTGTCATGTCAATCCTTTTCAACCGGCGTGTTTCTCTTCAAGTGGATCCGATCACTTCAACATCAGCAAGACCAATTATCATTTCTTCTCAACGGTGTTTGTTTCATCCGTCTCCAGGTTTCCTTTGTTTTTTCCCGCCCTCCCACCCTTTTTCCTCAAGGACTAAGATTTCTTTACCAAGTATCCTTTTATTTTTGCGAAGTTTCTCCATTCTTTTCCGTCAATGTTCTTACCCGGTGGGTCTCAAGAAGATGTTCTACTAGTTCGTCATTCCTCATTCCTTTCTCTTCTCCGGTGGATTCAAGTCAAGTTTTGTTGATCATACCTTTTTCCTCATTTCAATGTCTTCTCATACCGGTGCACCTCATTATCATTCTACTTCTCGCTATTTGTTATTCCGGAGTGCTCAAGATATCTCGAAGATTCGTGTTTCCACTCTACATTCGTTCAAGCTCTTTCGAGATTGGTATCTCATTCAAGTCATTTAATTCAACCGGTGCAACATCTCTTTTAAATCTTTTCAACGGTGTTCTTTTGAGTGGGCCCTAACCCACAAGTCTTTTCCCAGGATCTTACCTGACTCTTCTATTTTCCCAGAGCTATCCTAAATTCTTCTCCAAGTTTGACGTAAGAATGAGTTATCATCAGTCAAATGCTTTTCTCCAAGATCTTTCAAATTCTTTTCATAGTTGGCTCAACCTCTTCGCTTTTGATTCTTCCGGTGTGCCTCAATAATTCTTGGTGGTGTTTCTCGTTGTCATTCTCATCATTTGAAGACCGAAGAAGAGTTTCTCTTTAATCTTGCTTTATTCTCTTCAAGATTCATGGTGCTAGCTTGTTGCCATCCTCTCATAATTGTTTTCGATTGTGAGAATATTTTTCACCCATCAGGAGATATTCAAGAGTCTTCTCAGTTTGTCATCTGTAGTCCATCAATTCAGGTTTATTCATTCTCAGCTGTCAGTTATCATTCTCCTATCTTGCCGGTGCATCAATCGAATATCCTCTAATCAGTTCTTGATCTCTTTGTTCTCATGTATCTAGTTTGTCTCAAGCATCTTCATTCATTTTGCAATTCTTCCTGGTGATTTGTGCATTTGTTACGTTCAATTTCAATTCTTACGGTGGTTCTTTCAAAATCTCTCTTCCTTGTTCATCATATCAATTCATTTGTTGTTCCAATCCTACCGGCGGATCGTTGAAGACCTTCCCAAGTTGAGCAATATCTCTCTTCAATCCTTTTTCAATGAGAATAAGTAGTATGCCAAATCCGTTGCTTGTCATCAATTTAAATCGGTGAAGGATACGCATAACATAATTCTTATTCTGGTTTCATCCAAGTGATTAATTCCTTCTTTCAGAGTTTGTTCATGATGAATAAATTCTCGGTTTCAGTTGTTTCATCTTTTCTTTTCCCGGAGTTCAAAGCTCTCATCATCACGAAGATCCATCTAAATCATTGCAAGGATTCACCTTGTGTTTTTCAACTTCTCTTTCTTTTTATCATCCTTTTTTACCGGAGTTCTTCATGGAGGCTTTACATGGTGGTTCGTCAAGGATTCTTTTCATTCTTCAATTGTTCTTCAAGATTTCTCTTGAGGTTAAGATCAGCCAAGCTATACTCAAAAATTAAACATGGTGTTCAACACATGTCTTGTTTTGAGGAGTTCAAGCATTCTTCATCTTGCGTTCCAAAGTGCAATTTTCTCTATCTTATCTTTTGAGATGGTGTTAGGTCATTCTTGATAATTTCCCTTCGCGTTTCATGATTCACAAGTTTTCAAGAGTGACGTATTTAAATCCATCTTTTTCTCTTTGTTCAAGAGATCTTTTCAACCGTCAATCTCCTTGTTGGAGTTATCTTGGTATAGATTTCACCTAAAGCCTTCCCTAAGGAATGTTGCTAATTGTGGTGCCTATCGATAATCCAAGTTTCCACCTATTCTCTCATTAAAAGGAGTTGTCATCTCCTTGCTGATCTCAATCCAACTAACTGTTTCCATCAGTGGCCGGTTGTCACCTCATCATTTTGATATGTTTGCCATAAGCCAACAACAAGCTTGTGCTTTTTGTTGTTGATTTTCCAACAACCCCGTTCAATCCTTCTTGCAAGGGTGCCTTCCAAGTTCACTTGTGGCAAAAGTTGGCATTTTCTTCTCCGTCCCTTTATCCCAGTGGTCTAGCTTCTATTCTTTCGTTCCGGAGTGTTGGGTCATCTCTTCAAGTTCTTTTCATCTTATCAAGTTTTCTTCTCTTTTCTACCAGGGTGCTGCCCGAATTCTTTCTCTCTCATCTTGTTTTAACCGGAGTGGTTTCGAATTCTATCTTGTCCATTAAACTCTTGATTCATGTCTTTGCAACCTTCAAGTCCTCGTAATGTTCCTTGTTCCTCTTCGCTAACGGATTGTTTGCAATCTCGTTCATCTCTATTATACTCTTTCTTTTAAATTGCTCAACCTCTCAAGGTTCGTGGTTTCACTCGTTTGTCAAAGAAGCAACTTAGTTTTACCTCTTCTCTTCCTCTTCCTTTTCCCTCCGGTGCCATCCTAGATCTCGGGACGAGATCCTCTCGTAGTGGTGGAGTGTTGTAACGCCCCGAGACCGACGCTCCAGAAGACTTCTAGCTATTCCGAGTTTTGTCGTGTGTTTTGTTTTGTTTGTGCATTCATCATGCCATCTCTTGCATTTCATCAGGTCATCATGCCATCATATCATTTATTTTAAAACTCATCTAAATAAATGGCATGGATCTTTGATCCATTTAAATTGAGGGAATTCACATGGTGAGTTCTCTTTATAATATATCCTCCCGATATTAGTGGAGCTATTATAAAATAATCCATTCTTTGGAATCACCATAACACACTTGCAAAATCCCAATGCCCTTTATTATTTCAATTCTTGGCCTCTAACTTTGCCATATATCCTTTCGTCATTTTCCAGAGCTCCACCTAAATTCTCAACATTTTTGGACTCTTCTAAATCCTTGCCCTTGTTCAAACCTTTTGAATTAAATTCAAATGCCTTTGAATTTAGTTCTTGCATTCTTGCCCTCCATTTTCCTTGGAACAAGCATATTTTTCTGAGTCCGTAAAATTTATCCCCATGTCCAAGTTCTTTCCAAAGCCTCTCTTTCTTTTCTTCTCTCTATTTCTTTTTACGATAAAATATGAAAAAGAGAGAGAGTAGGAGCCTAGCGCCTGGGCCTCCCATCCACCCGTGCCAGGCCGGCCTACTAGGCCAGTGGCGCCCCACCGAGCCGGCCCATCTAAGCCTCTAACCCCTAGCCCCGGCCCCCTCCACATCTCTCCTCTCGTTCCGTGCAGCGCGCCAGAGCCCTCTCCCGATCCCATCTTCCTCCCTCGGCGCCACACACAGGAGGCGCCCAGGCCGATCTCCTCCATGCGACCCGAGCATCTCCCCCGGATCTAGCAGGCCGCCGCCCGTCTTCGCCTCCATGCCGTCCTCGTCGCGGAGTCCCGTTCTCTGCCTCCCTGCCCGTCCGCCGTGCGAGACCTCCTCGCCCTTCTCCTCGCCTCAGGCGCCTGGCGCCGCCCGTCTCTGCTCGCCTTGCTGCCTCCTCCCGAGCCCAGCGACCACGCCTGCCGGCCCGCGCTCGGCCTCCGTGCTACCACCAGGCGGCAACTCCAGCGGCCCCATCGCCAAGCGCCTCGCCAAGACCACAGGTTCCTCCTTCGCCGCCATGGCCTCGCGCCTCCCCAGCCGACCACCGGGGTCCTCCCCGCTTCACCAAGTTCTCGCTGCCGAGCCCCTACCTCAGCCTCGCGACCCGCGCCTCCCTCTGCAGCACCCTGGCGAGCTCCTCGTGATGCAGGAGCTCCTACGATCTCGCGGTTGCCTCCCGCCACCTTGGCGCCCGGATCCGTCCGGATCGAAGCGCTTCGCTGCAAGGTCCAGCCAGCGCCCTGCCGGCCTGCCTCTGCTCAAGCTGCTGACCATCTCCTGCCGCTGACCACCACCATCGCCTCCTTGCTGCTGGCATCCCGAGGTCCTTGTTTTGTTGTGCGTTGGAACATCAAGGATGCGTCAAGATCGACTACATGGACGCCAAGACCACAGCAGGACCGCCAAGCATCGTTCCGGGAGTTTTCCCCAAGTACCACTACGGTCGTCATCCGCCAAGTACCCCTTCGGATCACCAAGTTCGACTACCATCGTCGCTAACCGCTTCCGAAAGCGTGTACCACTACCGTCGACCGCCAAGACCCGTGGACTCAAGTTCCTTGTGGTGACCCGAACATCTACGGTTCATGAACAACTACTTCATCTACAAAACGTGAACAACTACTTCCACTACGAACGTGTACAACTACCGTCGCCACGTGAACAACGACTTCCACTACGCCGTGTACGACTACTTCCCACGACGACCCGTGAACGCCTACCTCCACGACGACCCGTGAACGTCTACGAGATGTACCACTACCGTCGGCCCGTGTACCACTACTTCCCTCGACGACTCGAACCGCTCCGAAGATGCTCGCTTCAAAGGTATAACGAGATGACGACCGCCCGTGAACGAATGCATGTGGTATGAGATGCTCATGTTCGAATCGTGTCCGAATTGTCTTTGCACGTTCCTCTATTGCCATGCCACCGTCCCGTGGGAACCCGGTAGTCGGGATTACCCCACCATCTTGCATGACTTGCTCACGTCACGCCTCCTTTTGCACCGGTATCTCCATGAGCTACCGGAACCGATATGTTGCTGTGGCATCATTTTCGGATATGTTGCCGTGGCACCATTTCCTTTTTGCCGCCGTGGCACCCTTTTCGTTTCGCCGCCGTGGCACCCTTTTTGTTCCGCCATGGTGACAAATGCTTCATAACATGCTCTTGTCAACATTTTCATAAAAACTGCATAAAACTTGCATATGTCATCCGCATCATGATAACAACATTTAAATGGTTAAAATTGGGTTTGCTTTAAATTGCTAAATAACTTATGGGGATTTTCCGGAATGGTTGTTTGTGTTTCCGGCCTCATTTAAACTTGCCTAACTAGTTAGTTTGCTCATGCTTCACCACTTGCCATGTTAACCAACATTTAATATTGTTGTGTTCATAAACGAGAGAGAACTAAATAATTGATGTGGTGTTTCGTCAATATGCAACTCGTTGCATATTGAGCTCCACTTAATTTGTAGTATTGTTTGTGCACTTTGCCATGCCATGCCTCATTAAACCGGACATGCATCATACTTGGTTGTGCATCATGCCATGTTTATGTGATGGTTGTTTACTATGTTGTTTGTTTCTTTCCGGGTTGCCTCTCTCGTTAGCTCGGTTTCGTTCCGGAGTTGTGAGGATCCGTTCGACTTCGTCTGTTTGTCTTCTTCATGGACTCGTTCTTCTTCCTTGCGGGAATTCAAGCAAGATGATCATACCCTCGAAATCACTACTATCTTTGCTATGCTAGTTTGCTCGCTCTTTTGCTATGCCAATGCTACGATGCCTACCATTTGCTTGTCAGCCTCCCAAATTGCCATGGACCTCTAACCTTTGACACCATTCCTAGCAAACCATTGATTGGCTATGTTACCGCTTTGCTCAGCCCCTCTTATAGCGTTGCTAGCTGCAGGTGAAGTTGAAGATTTCTCCATGGTGGACAGGGTTATGTTGGGATATCACAATATCTCTTATATTATTAATGCATCTATATATTTGGTAAAGGGTGGAAGGCTCGGCCTTATGCCCGGTGTTTTGTTCCACTCTTGCCGCCCTAGTTTCCGTCATACCGGTGTTATGTTCCCGGATTTTGCGTTCCTTACGCGGTCGGGTGATTTATGGGACCCCCGACGGTTCGCTTTGAATAAAACTTGTCGGCAAGGCCCAACCTTGGTTTTACCATTTGCCTCACCTAGCCCTTTTTTCCCTTGGGTTTCGGGCCGAGGGTCATCTTTATTTAGCCCCGGGCGGTGCTCTTCGGTGTTGGTCGAAGCGGGCAGACTGCGGGGCCACCTCGGGCAACTCGAGGGCTGGTTTTACTCGTGGCTGACCCATCCGTGTGCCCCGAGAGCGAGTGCGTGCGACTCCTATCGGGATTTGTCGGCACATCGGGCGGCTTTTGCTGGTCTTGTTTTACCATTGTCGAAATGTCTTGATGTACCGGGATACCGAGTCTGATCGGAGTGTCTTGGGTGAAGGTCTATTCCTTCGTTGATCGCGAGAGCTTGTCATGGGCAAAGTTGGGACACCCTGCAGGGTTTAAACTTTTGAGAGCCGTGCCCGCGGTTATGTGGCAGATGGGAATTTGTTAATGTCCGGTTGTAGAAACCTGAAGTTGACCATAATTAAAATACATCAACCGTGTGTGTTACCGTGATGGTCTCTTTCCGTGAGTCCGGGAAGTGAACACTGATGTTGGAGTTATGCTTGGCGAGGTTGCTATAGGATCACTTCTGATCATACTTTTATCGACCGTGCTTTGCCTTCTCTTCTCGCTCTCATCTGCGTATGTTAGCCACCATATCATGCTTAGTCGCTGCTGCAACCTCACCACTTTACCCCTTCCTTCCCATTAAGCTTAAATAGTCTTGATCTTGCGGGTGCGAGATTGCTGAGTCCTCGTGACTCACCAGATACTTCCAAAACAAGTTTGCAGGTGCCTATGTTACCGAGCAGGTGACGCAACCAAGCTCAAGGAGGAGCTCGATGAAGATCTTGCCCGTTATGTTGTTTCATTCTAGTTGATCGAAGAGTGGAGCCCGGTTAGGGTCGATCGGGGACCTTTATGCATTTGGGGTTCTTCTTTTATTTTGGTTCCGTAGTCGGACCTTGATTGTATCTGGATGATGTAATGCTTTATTCATGTAATTGTGTGAAGTGGCGATTGCAAGCCAACTATGTATCTTTTTCCCTTATGTATTACATGGGTTGTTTGAAGATTACCTCACTTGCGACATTGCTTTCAATGCGGTTATGCTTCTAAGTCGTGCTTCGACACGTGGGAGATATAGCCGCATCGAGGGCGGTACATTTTTTTAGCATGTTGTGTTCTCATATTATTTTTCCTGCAGTGTATTATTTGCTCTGCCAGAACACATGTACTCAAGATGCTCGGCCTTGACATAACTGAATACACTAGTTTAATGGTCACAGTGAAGACAAGCCATGGATATAAGTTCCGAGTTGGGTTCATGAACCAAGAAGATCGCTGCTTTTTTTGTGGCCGAACTTGGATAAACTTTCTCAAGTGTTATGGACTGAAAGTTGGCGCACGAATGTTGATGGAAATAGCAGAACCTGGTCTCATCTTCACTGCGATCTTCCACCCCGATGTCGTTCCAATTGTTCATCCATGTTAGTTTTGTATCTGGTTCTTGCTTGTTGCCTCGATTACTTCTTAATCCAGCTATTCTGTCTAACTAGTCACAATTTAACTTTAGAAGTAGCAACGAATCTCTCACGAAGATGCTACTTCTAACTAATATTTTCTCATAATTGGTGGCATGTTTAGGTTTTTTCAGAGTTAAGCAGTCTGCTCATTTGTTACTCTGTAATAACTTGGCTGTTACTTATGGCACTGAAGTTGACTGGATCGACATCCACAAGTCCCTACACTTTATTGATCGTCTTGAGGTCCTTGTGGGGCGTTTCAATGGTGGAAGGCCACGTGGGATATGTGTGCCACTGCTGCACTCGTTGAACAGGTCCAACTGTGTCGAGAAACTTATGGTACGAGCTGTTTTCTGTTATATATGTTGTTCATAAACTATTGCTTCTACATAGTTTTACAGCTGTGATCTTCTTGAAATAGGAACTGCCCAGTTCTATTGTTCCTATACAGATGCCTGACAATGGTCGTGCCAGACTTGCGCTTGGTCAAAACATGATGTTTATGTCGACCTACTCAATTCCCCTTGGAGGTGAAAAGATACTTATTCATGGGTGGTCTCAAATAATGAAGGCCCGTCCATCTTGGAGAATAGGACATAAGATTATGTTCATGCTTTTCCATGGCTCTAAAGAGAATATCCTGTTTATTGACCACATTGCGAGATGAAGTCGCTTTCAGAAGGTTGTGGATGCGCGGGGTGGCGCCTAGGCCTTGTCCTGGGGCTTGGCGGCCTCGCCCTTGGTTACTTGTAGGCAAAGTAGCACTGTTCTAGGCGTGCTTTGTATGGTTGAACCTGTATAAGTACTCATACTACTTTCAGCTTTGGTTGTTAAGTGCCCATGTTGGTTGCAGTTAAGGTTGTTATGTACTCCTGCTGCTTTTACAGTCTATCATGTTTCTTCAGTCCTGTCTTCCTCCAGCCGCCAAAAAACTAAACCAAGCCCGGGGTCACTGCTTCGCCAGACGGTTGGCTGCGCCTCGGCCGACGACGCCGCCCACCGTCTCCTAAATCTTTAACTCCGACGTCCTCCGCGCGCTTTGGTGCGCTCGCCGCGGCGCCGCCCTCTCGAGTTGTCAACATGGTCAACAAACAATAGGACTCGGCAGAAGTACGTGGAGAGGATGACAGTAGGGGTCCACCACATCAGCGTATGGAAAAATAAAATGCTTCCTCCTAGTGTTTTCCTAACATCTGGGACCCACGACATTTTGAGCGTATATAGTCAATAGACAAGAGAACAACACAAGATTGGCTGACACCTGGGACGTAGCTACTCGAGCAGTATTTTTTTGTTATTGTTGAGACGGAGCAGGGTTTGAACTGGGCTATGGCCCGTCTAGCCCAGGCTTATATTTTATGTTCACCACGTGACCAGCCCAACTATTTTTTCTTTGTGAAAATGAGCCCAGTTTATTTTTTCTGAAGAAGACCCAATCCAGGCCTACTTATTTTTCTATGCCCTGATGGGCTGCAACTCTTTCAAGACGCCTGCAAATCTTGAAATTAATATGAAATGGGTTGTAAATATAAAAACAGATGACAAATTGGCAAAACTAAGTGGGAGGCCAGGTCATCCCTCTACGCGCCCACACCCCGTGTAATTCTGCAGCGATGGCAGCCTCACACTGCAGCCGAATGGGTGAACCCTCATACTCGCGTGGGCATCAACTGCCGCATTTTCCCCCACTCCGCGTTATCCCCTTCCTAGCCTCGCCATCGTCCACCGCCCTGGTGCTCTCGGCACGGCGTGGTCAACATGGTCAAGGAACGACTTCCATCGGACGTGGACTATACGTGGAGAGGCTGTCAGCTCGGTCCACGGCAGCCGCAAGGAAGTGCCTCCTTATTACGCGCAAAATAATTATTCCTCCCCCTGACAGCGGGGAGCCACCAGACGGGCCACCGTATTTCACGAAAAAATGATTCGGCCCCTGACTGCTAGGACCCACCAGCTACATCTTCGCACGCAAGGAAGTGTTTCCGAAAAAAAAAACAATTCACACCTGACTGCTGGGACCCACCAGCTACATCTTTGCATGCAAGGAAGTGCGTCTGAAAAAAAAAACGATTCTCCCCCCTGACTACTGGGACCCACCAGCTACACCTTGGCACACAAGGAAGTGCATCCGGGCAAAAAAACAAAATGGTTCCCCCCCCCCTGACTGCTGGGACCCACCAGCTACATCTTCGAATGCAAGGAAGTGCCTGACAGTCGGGAGCCACCTGGTTGAAGCATACGTAGCGTTGTCATTCTTGTCGCGAACGTGTACGTACATACTAATGGATATAGAGGCACGCACGTGTCGTAGTAGAGGCGCGCACGTGTCGTAGTAGAGGCGCGCATGTAGCATGTACACGTACGTAGAACGACGAGAGTGCAAGAAAGAAAATACGGCCACGTACGTACATATGGGCGGGGTCTCGAACGCCTACTGGCGCATACGTACAGCCAGGCCTGTGTACATGGCTGGGTCGGAACGGAAAAACAGTGTTGTCGTCGTGTTCATGGGGAGCCAACCGGCTGGGTCGGAACGGAATGCGTCGTCGTGTTCATCAGGAGGGCTTGGACAGAACATGTGATGGAAAAGAGGCCTGGCGTACCGCCGAACGGAGGAAACAACCTTGTGTTCGACCGGCCACGTTCGAAACGGGATCCTGTTCATCAGGAGGGATCTGGCGTACCGCAAAACGGAGGAAACGGACCTCCTACGGTCAAAATGGGGGTCCTGTTGATCTGGAGGGGTGTGGCGTACTGCAAAACGGACGTAACGGACCTCCTACGGTCGAAACGGGGGTCCTGTTGATCGGGAGGGGTGTGGCGTACCGCAAAACGGACGAAACGGACCTCCTACCATCGAAACGGGGGTCCTGTTGATCGGGAGGGGTGTGGCATACCGCAAAACGGACAAAACGGACTTGTGTTGGAGCGCTACGGTCGAAGCGGGGGTCCTGTTCATCGGGAGAGGTGTGGCGTACCGCAAAACGGGACTTCACGGGACACTGTTCATCTCCACCATCGACCTCCTCTAGCCTCCACGGGCTACCGTCGACCTCCTCCAGCCTCCACGGGCTCCTATTCATCCAGCCTCCACCGCGCGCTACTCCACCGGCTACTGTTCAACCACCCCTCCACGGGCACCGCTCCACCGTCTATTGTTCATCCAACCCTCCACGGGGTCGTCCTGTTCATCCAGAGGCAATGCCACGGGTCTGTGATCGACCCCACCTCCATCGTTCATCCATCCCCACAGCAGCGCCTTTGTTCATCAATCGATCGGCTTCACTTAGCAGAAGTAGCGAAGGAATCGCTCGATCGGGTTCAGTTAACAGCCATCGATCGATCGCTCGGTTTCAGTTAACAACCATCGATCGATCGCCGGGTTCGAGAACGCGTAGCTCGCAAAGGCAATCGCTCGGGTTGATTAGAGCCCAACGCCTCGCTCGGGTTCAGTTAGAGCCAACGCCTCGCACACACACACACACGCGTACGTGTATGAGTGAAACGCGCATCGCTCGGCCCCGACCTCCCACCGTAACCGGGAACTCCCCGAAATTTTCCTTGCCCTCGCTTCACCATGGTTTTTTCCATCGTGGACGGCCCAAAGAATGTCATGCAACCGCGTCTCCGGCCCGCCCAGGACGAAAAGCCCATTTTCTGTAATGATTTTTTGTCATAGAAGTAGGAGCCCACCACATCTATGATGATACCGGGTTTTGTCACAATTATCGTCATAGAAGTGTCATATGTATGACAGAATTTTTTTTCGTTTGGCCTAAAGTGTCACGGATGTGTCTTTTTTTTGTAGTGATGTCTGTACTCAGACATGTTAAGCTTCCGCTTGTGCTTTGACTTGTATGCTCTGAATGCTAGGTCATGAGACCCATGTTTGTAGTATCTCGCTCCTCGTAGCCTATTGAATAAAATACTTGAGTTGTAGAGTCATGATTGTGATGCCATGTTGTTTTTGCACATATCGAGCATATTGTGTGTATGTTATTGAAATGCTTGGTATGTGTGGGATCTGACTATCTAGTTGTTTATCCTTGGTAGCCTCTCTTAGCGGGAAATGTCTCCTAGTGCTTCCACTGAGCCCTGGTAGCTTGCCACTGCTCCGGAACACTTAGGCTGGCCGGCATGTGTCCTTCTTCGATCCTGTGTCTGTCCCTTCGGGGAAATGTCACGCGGTGTCTACCGGAGTCCCACTAGCCTGCTACAGCCCGTTTACTAGAGTCCCGTTAGCCCAGCTGCTACAGCCCGGATTCACTCGCTGATGACCGACACGTTCGTTGCTAGGTCATGTATGCCTGTCCCTATAAGTTAGCACCACTTTGGGTTCACGACTAGCCATGTCAGCCCTGGTTCTTTATCATATGGATGCTAGCGACACTATCATATACGTGTGCCAAAAGGCGCAGACGGTCCCGGGCCTGGTAAGGCGACACCCGTGGGAATACCGTGGGTGAGGCCACAAAGTGATATGAGGTGTTACATGCTAGATTGATGTGGCATTGAGTCGGGGTCCTGACATGAGACCAAGGGCCACGACCTTCAAGAGTGTTATCAGGTTGAGCAGCTTGTCAAGAAGCAAAGAGATGAGTACGAGAAGCGTGACAAGGAAAAGGGTCAGAATGTTGCTGGCGGTAAGGGTCGAGGTGGTGAAGCAAATCGCCCCGGCAAACTTTTTCGGAACAAAGGAAAATCCGCCAGAGGTCAAGAGAAGCAAGCTTGTGATGATGAGAGTGATGGAGGGGACGAAGAGGAAACCAGTGAGCAAGAGTTTCAGAAGGCGACTGATGCCCTGTGCACTGATGGGGGTGCATCCCTGCACACTTCTCACCACCAACTAAAACGGTGGGCGCGTGAGGTCAATGCTTTGGAACCAACACCAGAGGCCCAGAAACCACTCAAATGGTCATGCAAGTCCATTATCTTTGACAAAGAGGATCATCCTGACTGTACCACTGTGGTAGGTTGTTTGCCATTGTTGGTCTCTCCCTAATCTCAAGGTCACTAAGATATTGGTGGACAACGGGGCCGGGTGGAATCTGATTTTCCCCAAAGGTTATCAGAAGGCTTCAGATAGCAGAAGAGGAGTTAGAGGTCACCGGCACATTTCAAGGAGTTAATTCCGGTAGGAGTCATCCTAAGGGAAAGATCATGTTGCCAGTGACATTTGGAGGGGAGTTGAACTATGGGACAGAAAAGATTGTGTTTGATGTGGTCGACCTCCCCTTGCCATATAATGGGATCCTTGGACGACCAGCCCTGGCCAAATTCATGGCGACATCCCACTATGCCCAAAATACCTTGAAGATGCCAGAGCCACTTGGCATCATTTCCATCCCATCGGATGACAAGGATGCAATCATTTGTGTGGACAAGATGTACCGGGAAGCGGTCACGGCAGAGGCAGCGATAGCATCAGTTCCCGCCAAGGAAAGTAGAGGAAAGAAGAAGGATAGCAAGGACGCTGGCAAACAATCCGGGAAACGTACCTCTTTGGAGTGTGCTGTGCCTGTTGATGATCTTCCGGAGAATTCCAATAGCAAAAGGACCAACGTTACTGCTCCACGGGTGAAGAAAGACCTGGCAGGGTTGGCTGGCATTGATGGTACCTTCACCATCAGCGCCACCCTCGATGACAAATAGGAAAGCACGCTCGTTGCCTTCCTGCGGGCGAATATCGATGTGTTTACCTGGCAACCATCTAATATCCCCAATGTTCCCAGGGAGGTAATTGAGAACCACCTTGCTGTCTGCCCACACGCCAGACCTGTCAAGTAGAAAGTCCAAAGGCAGGCCTTGAAGAGGCAGCAGTTTATTGCAGAGGAGATCAAGAAGCTTGAAGCAGCTGATTTGCTCAGTGGAGTGTTGCATACCACTTGGCTAGCAAATCTAGTAGTAGTCCGGAATGCTAACGAGAAATGGAGGCTTTGCATAGGTTTCACAGATCTCAATAAGGCTTGCCCGAAGGACCCATTTCCCTTGCCGCGCATCGATCAGATCATGGATTCCACTTCAGGCTGCGGTTTCTTTCCTTCCTGGATGCATATTCTGGATATCATCAGATCTTCATGCCCAAGGAAGACGAAGAGAGACCTCGTTCATCAACCCCTGTGGTACGTACTGTTTTATCCGCATGCCTTTCCGATTAACGAGTGTCGGATCTACTTTTACAAGGGCAGTCCAGATCGGTTTCGAGCCACAGCTACACAGAAACATTGATGCCTATATGAATGACATTGTGGTCAAGACCAAGGACAGAGAAACTCTTATCCAAAATTCGGAGGAGACATTTGCAAATCTGCACAAGATCAACTTGAATCTCAACCCAGAGAAGTGTGTGTTTGGTGTTCCTTCTGGAAAGCTACTTGGGTTCTTTGTGTCCCATCGGGGGATCGAAGCCAATCCCGACAAGTCAAAGCCATCGAGCAGGTGCAAGCACCAAGGAAAGTTAAGGATGTGAGGTGTTTGACGGGATGCGTTGCCGGGCTAAGCAGATTTATCTCCAAGTCTGCCGAGCGCGCCCTGCCAATCTTCAAAATCTTGAAGAAGGCGGGACCCATGAAGTGGACTCCCAGAAGCAGATGCGGCTCTGCAATAGTTGAATTCCTATTTATATTCTGTCCCCACCTTGGTTGCTCCCAAACCCATTGCTGCTATACTTGGCGGCAACCAAACAAGTAGTTAGTGCAGACTTGGTGGCGTAGCGGGAAGTGGACGAGGCAGAGAGTGAGAAAGGACTGGTAGAGTCAGATAAGGATGAGGACAGAAGTAAGCACGTCAGGGATGGCAACACCAAGGACATGGCAAGGAAGAAAGTGGTGCAACGCCCAGTGTACATCGTCAGTTCCTTGTTACAAGGGGCTCGATCGAGGTATTCTGGCATGCAAAAATTGATCTTTGTTCTCATCATGGCCTCAGGGAAACATCACCACTACTTCCAAGCCCATGAGATTATGGTAGTCACTCCCTTCCCGTTGCAAAGGATACTCTGAAACCCTGAGGCTACTTGCAGAATAGTGGAGTGGGCTTTGGAGTTGTCCGGTTTTTGTCTGAAGTTTGAGATCACATCAACAATTCAAAGCAGGGCGTTGGCAGAGTTTATTGCAGAATGGAAGCCAACCCCTGATGAGGAAGTGACAGAAATAGTTATCCACGGCAAGGAAGCACCTCAAGAATGGATTATGTATTTTGATGGTACATTTTCCCTTCAATGCGCTGGGGCTGGCGTGCTTCTTGTCGCACCCTCAGGGGAGCACTTGAAGAACGTCGTCCAGATGCATTTTGCTTGGGAAGAGACAACTAATAATACAACAGAGTATGAAGGACTCCTTGCCGGGCTCAGGATTGCCGCAGAATTGGGAATTAAGAAGCTGATCATTCGAGGAGATTCACAGCTTGTGGTGAGATAAGTCAACAAGGATTACCAAAGTCCATTGATGGAGGCATACGTTGAGGAAGTGAGAAGATTGGAGGAGCACTTTGACGGATTGCAAACAGATCACGTACCCCGTGCAGAAAACATCATAGCTGATCATCTGTGAAAGTGTGTTGCGCAAAAGCTTCCTGTGGAACGAGGAACCTTTGTTCTCCATCTTACCCAGCCCTCCATATCCCCGGCAAGAATGGCCCAGAAGAGGAGAAAGATGGACTCTGGTAAGCCTCTCTCGGTAGATCCTCGTGCTCCTGGAAGGGACCCTGCCGGAAACTCACAACTTGCCAGCCCGCACCCTCCCGCCGGGACCACGGTCCCCATGGACGTGGAGTGTGTCCCCGCTGAGGGAGTCCTGGACTAGGGGGTGTCCGGATAGCCGGACTATCAATATCCGCCAGACTCCCAGACTACGAAGATAGAAGATTGAAGACTCCGGCTCGTGTCCGGAAGGTACTTTACTTGGCGTGGAAGGCAAGCTTGGCAATACGGATATGTAGGTCTCCTACCATTGTAACCGACTCTGTGTAACCCTAGCCTCTCCGGTGTCTATATAAACCGGAGGGCTTTAGTCCGTAGGACACAACATTACATCTCAACCATCATACTATAGGCTAGCTTCTAGGGTTTAGCCTCATTGATCTCGTGGTAGATCTACTCTTATACTACCCATATCATCAATATTAATCAAGCAGGACGTAGGGTATTACCTCCATCGAGAGGGCCTAAACCTGGGTAAAAACATTGTGTCCCTCGTCTCCTGTTACCATCCGCCTAGACGTACAGTTCGGGACCCCCTACCCGAGATCCGCCGGTTTTGAAAGATTCGGGACCCCAAAAGAAAAGGATGGCGAGAAAGTAGCGGAGGAAGATTCTCTAAAGAAGCAACCCAAACGCCGACGGCGCCGCTCTAAATCCCGACACAACAAAAATGGAGAATCCGGCACGGGAGATAATAACACTCCGGAGAGTGCCGAAGAAAAACCCCTCCAGCAAGACTCAGCGAAAGAGGATGTAGAAGCAAGCCCTCACGAAAGGGCGGCAGAAGAAAAGGTTGAGGATCACAACTATGTACCTCCCTCCGAGGATGAATCAAGCCTCGGCGACGCATTTAACTCAAGAGCCCGTCAAACAAGATCTTTGCAAACGCAGGTTCATCGCTACAAGAAGAAGCTGAAGGAGGAAAAGCGGAAGCTCAACACAGCGGAAGACGCGCTCCGGATAAGATGGAGCAAAGTGCTCAAAACCGCAGACAAACAAGGCAACAGCCACCAACCAAGAGCTACCGGCGCAAGTTGCTCCCAGACCACGAAGAGGCCATAAAGCCTCCACCGTCAAATGGTCCAGCCAGTCCATCTACGGACCCAAAAGGAAAGCCCCAATAAGCAAAGGAACACGCAAGTGTCCGACGATAGCGGCGCATACAAATGCAGGGCCAGACACCCACTATGCTTCACAGACGAAGTCTTTGGAACATGAATTTCAGCAGGTTTAAACCCATCAACATAGAAGCCTACGATGGAACAACCACAGAGTGCGGATAGAAGACTATATATCTGCATATACATATGGCTAGAGGAGACGATCTCCACGCCATAAAATATCTACCCTCAAGCTCAAAGGGCCACCTCGTCATTGGCTCAAAAGCCTCCCGTAAAACACTATTGGAAGTTGGGAAGAGCTCGAGAAGCGTTTAGAGCAAATTTTCAAGGGACTTATGTCCGCCTCCAGATCTGAGACGACCTAAGTCACATAACTCAACAGCACGGAGAGTCATGAAATGCTGGAATAGGTTCCTTACCAAAAGAACCAAATAGTTGACTGTCCGGACGCCGAAGCCTTAGCAGCTTTTAAGCATAATGTCCGAGACGAATGGCTCGCCAGACACCTCGGTCAAGAGAAACCGAGGACAATGACCGCATTAACAAGCCTCATGACCCGCTTTTGCGCAGGAGAGGACAGCTGGTTGGCAAGAAGCAGCACCAGCGACCCAAGTACATCCGAGATAAGAGATGGAAACGGAAAATCACGGCGCAGAAGAGATCAGCGCCAGAACAAAGAGAAAAGCCCAAAGAGCACGGCAGTCAACGCCGGATTTAAAAGATCACGGCTTAATAATAAAGCTCAACCCATCAAGGACGACAATGATTTAACCGTCCAACCTACATAAAATCTCGGTCGGATCTGTCAAATCCACGGTTCTTAAGGCTCGCAAATCACACCCATAGGGATTGTTGGGTTTTCAAACAGTCCGCCGACTAAACGCCGAACGCAAGGGGCTCGACGCATCAAGCTTAAGAAGATAAACCCCCCGGCAGGCACCGGAAAACAAAAGACTTTCCCACAAGGGGTCAAAGCATAAACTCACTTCATGTGAGGACACGAAAAACAGGCGGCACTTTCTAAAAGAGCCTCGCACGGTCCGCCCCATAAACCATAGAGATTGGATATCAAAACCAATCACTTTCGACCACCGGGATTATTCCAAAAGTGTTGAACCATGGGACGGACTTCGATATTGAATCCGATAATAGACGGACTACAATTCACAAACGTCCTAATGGACGGAGGCAGTGACTTAAACCTGCTATATTCAAACACAATCCGTCGAATGGGGATAGACCCTACCAAAATTCGACACAGCCGCACTTCCTTCAAAGGAGTTATGCCCGGCCCTTACGCCAAGTGCACAGGCTCGATATTACTCAAAGTCGTGTTCGGATCACTGAACAATTTCCGACGAGAAAAGTTAATTTTTCATATCGTCCCATTTAAAAGTGAACATCAAGCACTATTAGGACGAAAGGCTTTTGTCCGCTTCAATGCCATACCGCATTACGCGTCTCTCGCACTTAAGATGCCCGGTCCACATGGCACCATTTCAGTGCGAGGGTCACTTAAAGACCCCAGATTTCGGATAGACGAATCCGGACTCAGCAGGCTAGGGGCTCCCTAGCCACATACCCTTTTCACAAGGGGCTGCGCGCACAACTAACATCGGTTTCATATAAACCTAGCCTTAATTATTTACGCTTATTCTTTTGCATTATTTTCATGAACTGTTTTTGAAATGTTCCTCTCTTTTCTCTGAGATGAGCAACGTGCGCATCCGCCCGTGATAACGGCACAACGGAGACCTGGCGCAGACGCAAGAGGGACCCGTCGCAAGGATTCTTTTCGATTAAGACCCTCGTGAACCTTTTTATCACTTGTCTCTTGTCGCTAAATCGGCCTCGGTTTCTTCCTATAGCCGAGGCGGAGCTGACGATTTGGCATTGGCCGTCGAAGACAATGCCGTGCCGGACACAAGGGGCTTAGGGTATAATTCTGCCGGTTATCATAAAGTCCGAACACCTCGTGGAGTGGTCGGCGTCTCAAGTTGGGCACTATATGCATCAGCTCGAATCATGTCTTTGGTCAAATGTTGGGTTTGCCCGGCTCCGTGTTTTGCTGCCTACGTTACGCTCAGATCACCCGGCTAACGCGGCACCGGAGAACTCTGCGCGACAGCCCCGATTAAATTGGGCGAGCACCTCAAGAGAGAAAGCCAAAACTATTTATCATGATATAGCGAGAGTCCGTCACCACTTGATCGACCACGGAATGTATAGAATTCCCCGCTTTGACGAAGGGCCGCTTCCCGGTCAGGCACATACGCACCCCGAATCCGGAGATGTGCGGTACCATTAGGGGCTATATCGTAGCCCCACCCTCGAGCTCCATTGGCTAAGTGAAAGAGATAAAGCATTATAGTCCGGATTGCCTCGTTCGCTACGCTACCACCTCCTCATAACAGGACCGAGACGTCGGATTAAAGTGTGAAAAAGCGCTATTTTGCGAACACCCCAGCACCTTGTGCAAGGGGGCTGAAGCCGAAGACTGCATCTTTCAGGTTATACACAAGTATACTTAAACGACCGCAAGGAGAAGTATTACTACTTGGAAGCACAAGTATAAAAAGCATTCATACTATAATAATTCATAAACAAGTTAATGCGTTCAATTGAACGTTACATTTTTCGAGCATCGCGACTCTATTATACTGGCGCCGCGCATAACTTCCTCAAATAATGTTCGGCAGAAGCCGGTTCCCATCCGAACCCTGGCAGCAACAGCGGTGGCATCCATCTCCGGACATCGCGCTTTACACGGGCGAGCCATCCGCTGTCCTCGATGCGCAGCCGACCGCCTCATCTCCTTGATATGCGGCACCGCCACAAGGAACCGCTGCAAGAGGCCAAAATAGCTCGTCGCCTTGGACCTCTCTCGCCACACATGGGCCACGATGTCGATCATAGCCAGCCGGACAGTCTATTCAGTTCGCCCATTCGCCAACTCCGTCGACAATGAAGAGGGCGATCCGGACTGTGGAATTGAGTCCAATATAACTCTTCCACCTCGTGATCCCCCGCTCCGAAGTGCTTAACGGCGCCACCGCACTCGCAGCCAAGTCCATGTAAGGATCCTCCGAACTCCACTGCTTTTCAAATTGGGCATACCTGGCATCCATAAACCGGCGACGCATAAGAAACGGCCTGCCAGCCGTGATTTCTCCGGCTTGGCGCAGCTCCTCCTTCATAGCCCGCATTGCAGAGCGGGCATCCTTGGTCTCGGCGGTAGCCTTCTTCAGGTCTTCCCGCTCCGATAGGCGCTCCTTTTCAAGAGCCTCGCTACGGTCGGTAGCATCCTTTAATTTCTTGGCCAATCCAGCCACCTCCGCCCTACTTAGGCAGTGCGCAGCCTTTTCGGCCTTCAACTCCTCGACCGCCCGCGCTGCAGCCACATCACTCCTTCAGGCTTGCTCCTTGGTTTGTGCAAGATCGGCCCGAAGTCTCTCCACAGCAGCAGCACTGTCTGCATAAACAGCATATAACTTATCAGAGGAGGGCTTTAACCCACCCAATAAAGCAGCTGCGGAGAATTTATTTACCTTGCGACTCGTCAAGTCGCTGATTGACAAGTGCTATGTCAGCATCTGCCATGTCCAGTTGCCGACTTAGTTCGGCAAACTGATCAGTCCGGCTGGCCCCCGGACTATCCGCCACCTGTATCAGAACGGCGGTATTTATTACCTGAGATTTTAGATTTTCGATCCTCGGCACGCTGTCGTCTTCGACAACCCACCGAGTCTCAGGGGCTACTATCTATACAGGGCGCATTTTTTATATGCACAACTGTTAAAAAACAAAGGGGTACGCTATTTTCGCATACCTCAAATCCCGCCAAAGAAGCTCATGGCAGGCCACGCAACCCGATTTCAGTGGACGAAATCCTTCCAATCACCATACGCATTAACGCACGGTGATCTTCTGAAATGGACGCCCTCTCAAGCAAACTCTTCAGTCCTCCCGGCCGGGCTCTGGTGGGTGTCGAACTCTTTGACCCCTCCGGACTCGGGGACGCCCTCCGTGACGACACTTCAGGCTCGCCTGCCTCACCGGGCGGCGTCGGTCGGAGGCGACGCTTCCATCATCTCCGGAAGAAGATCCCCCGAGGACGAACTCATCTGAGACGGCTGCAGATCCGAACTGCGATATAAATATCTCGGTTACCTACAGAAGTATAAACGAAGGTACTTTATCATTAAACTTCCTTTTTCATACTCACGGCTCGTTGGAGGGCTGGGCCTTGGGCGATGATTGCGCGCCCGGATTCTCTCCGGACGCCGGACCTCCCGGTGGGGATTTCTTCCCACGCTTAGGGGCTGGGGCCTCCGGATCTTCGGAGGCGGTACTCTTCTCCCCCTGAAGGGAGAGATCCTTGGTTCCCTCCTCTTCAGTCGCCCCTTTGGACGAAGTGTTAGCTCCTTTATCTCCCCCGTCGCCCCCCTCTCTGTGGGCGCAACCTCCAACATTCTGACTGCACGGCTCCGGTGCGGTCTCGAGGGGGGCGGACACCTTATCAGCTTTGATCGCGCCACCCATTCCTATAAAAGAACAAAGGGTAAGGAGACGATCTCTTGAAAGGCATACAAAACAGATGTCCGGCTTTGAGCTATTTACTCGAGTATCCGGCGATCGCGGCTTAGACCCGCATCCTCGGCCGAATCCAGACACGCCACTTGCGGTCCAAGAACAGCTCAGACATCTCCAAGGGTGTTGCACCCATGAAATCTTTGGAGGATACGAGGTCCTCCGGATTGAACTCCCATAAACGGAGAGGACGACGTTTGCGGTGGTAGGAGATGCCTCGTTAGCATGACCTGCATCACCTTGACCAGATTGATCTCCCTTGCTCGGAGGTCCCGAATCCGGCCCTACAGTGCGGGCACGTCCTTGGACGGCCCCTAGTTGAGCCCTTGGTTGACCCACGACATCAGTTGCCGTGGAGGTCCCGGGCGGAAGGAGGGCGGCGGCTTCTGCTTGCTGCCCCTTGGAGTGGTGATATAGAACCACTCCTGCTGCCACAATCCCTGTTCCTCTTGGAAGGAACCTTCGAGCCACGGGGCATCGACCTTCTTGCTTATGGTCGCCCCGCCGCACTCCGCTTGACGCCCCCCGATCATTTTCGGCTCCACTTTGAATGTTTTCAGCCACAGGCCGAAGTGGGGGATGACGCGGAGGAAGGCTTCGCAGACGATGATGAATGCGGAGATATGGAGGATAGACTCCGGAGCCAAGTCATGGAAGTCCAGCCCGTAGTAGAACAGGAGCCCCCTCACGAAGGGATCCGTCGGGAAGCCTAACCCCCGACGGAGGTGAGATGCTAAAACGACGTATTCGCCGGGCTCGGGGGCTGGCAAGGCCTGCCCTGGGGAAGGCAACCTGTGCGAAACTTCATAGGCCAGGAACTTGGCCTCACGCAACTTCAATATGTCCTCCTCCGTGACGGAGGAGGGCATCCACCGGCCCTGGAGGTCGAAACCGGACATTGCTACAGATCCGAAGCGCTCGAGCCTGAAGCTCTTGGTGTTGGGACTAGGAGCAGAGGAAAGATTCGATGCGAGGTTAAAAGACAAGGACAGGCCTTGGTCCTCTGATAAAGGGGAAATAATACCAAGGGCCGTCTCCGGACTGCTCGGGATTCCCTTCGATAGAGGAGGCGGCGACGGAACGGTTGGGTTACCCACGACGTATTGATGAGGATCCCGGAATAAAGGGAACACGATCTACGCTCGACAGACGCGTTAAGGATGCCGCCGCTAAACGTGCTAAGGCGGAACCATAAAACGATTCAAACGAGGGCTTGGCAGCGGTGTGACATCACGCTTGCGAATACGCCGCCAGATTGGATTAAGTGTGTTTTATTCTCTACGTTGGAATGTGGAAATTATTTTGCGAGCTGGACACTATCCCGGTGTTCATTATCTTCTCCGGACTATTCAAGGGAGGAACCCGCTTGCAATGCCGAACATTATGCACGCCGGACTTATCATCATTGAAGACTGGTTCGGGGGCTACCGAGGAGTCCTCGACTAGGGGTGTCCGGATAGCCGACTATCAATATCCGCCGGACTCCCGGACACGAAGATAGAAGATTGAAGACTCGGCTCGTGTCCGGAAGGTACTTTACTTGGCGTGGAAGGCAAGCTTGGCAATACGGATATGTAGATCTCCTACCATTGTAACCGACTGTGTAACCCTAGCCTCTCCGGTGTCTATATAAACCGGAGGGCTTTAGTCCGTGAGGACACAACATTACATCTCAACCATCATACTATAGGCTAGCTTCTAGGGTTTAGCCTCATTGATCTCGTGGTAGATCTACTCTTGTACTACCCATATCATCAATATTAATCAAGCGGGACGAGGGTATTACCTCCATCGAGAGGGCCTAAACCTGGGTAAAAACATTGTGTCCCTCGTCTCCTGTTACCATCCGCCTAGACGTACAGTTCGGGACCCCCTACCCGAGATCCGCCGGTTTTGACACCGACACCCGCAGTTGAGGAGGTGCCACTAGTCCTCATTGCCGAGCCCAGGCTCCAACTTGGGCAAGGCTCATAGTCCACTTTCTCTAAACCGGAGAACTCCCCAATGACCAAGATGAGGCTGAAAGAGTATCCCGGAGGGCAAGTATGTACCAGTTTGTCGATGACACTCTATAAAGAAGGAGGCCCAATGGTGTGAAATTGAAGTGCATCTGCCGGGAAGAAGGATAGGAACTACTGGCTGAGATTCATGGAGGCATGTGCGGCTCTCACATTGGATCAAGGGCATTAGTTGGGAAAGTATTCCATTAAAGATTCTATTGGCCCACAGCCCTCCATGATGCGGTCGAGCTAGTCACGAAATGTGAAGCCTGCCAGTTCCATTCCAAGAACATCCACCTGCCTGCCCAAGATCTTCGGACAATCCCTTTATCATGGCCATTTTCGGTCTGGGGCTCGATACCCTCAGCCCTTTCCCCCGAGCAATCAGGGGCTTTGAATTCTTGTTTGTTACCATCGACAAGTTTACAAAGTGGCCGAAAGTGACCCCCGTGAGAAAGGTGACTGCTTAGTCAGCTATCAAGTTCTTGAAAGAACTGGTGTGTCGCTTTGGAGTTCCGGCAGGATCATTACCGACAACAGCATCAAGTTCCCGAGCCGCGCCTTCATGCAATATATTCGCACCCTCGGAAGCAAGGTCGTGTTTGCCATTGTCGCACATCCCAGAAGCAATGGGAAAGCTAAGAGGGAGAACACTGAAGTGCTGTGGGGCCTCAAAACAAGAACCTTCGATACGCTGCAGATTCACGGCAAGCGGTGGATCGATGAGCTGCCGGTAGTCCTCTGGTCCCACAGAATGACACAAATTGAGCTACTGGCAGACTCCTTTCTTCCTGGTCTATGGGGCAAAAGCAGTTATCCTCGCAGAACTCATTTACGGGTCACCTCGAGTGCTTGCCTATGATGAAGTAGTGCAAGATCAACACTGGTGTGACGATGCTGTGCTACTCGAGGAGTACCGTCTCCGGGCTGCTACGCGTGCTGGACGCTATCATCAAGCCCTGCGTCGCTATCATAGCCGCAGGGTTCATTCCAGTTGTTTTGAGGAAGGCGACCTTGTCCTTAGGCGCGTTCAGTCAGCCAAGGGTACAAACAAGTTAGCACCAAAGTGGGAAGGCCCTTACAAGGTAGTTCGAGTCACCAGACCTGGCATAGTCCGTCTGGAGACTTGAGATGGCATTCAATTGCAAAACTCATGGAATATTGAGCATCTCCGCAAGTTCTACCCGTAAGGCGCGGCTGTCGGGCCCTACCCGACAGCCACCCATTTGTACAGGCCTTGCCTCAGCTGCATGTAACCCCTTGTACGAAGCTAGGGCGATAACCATATGCACCAAAGAAATAAACGAAGCGCTGGGGGGGGGGGCGACCAAGTTGCATGCATGCATGAGCATTGCAGGAGCATTTGCATAAGCATTTCATGATCATTTGTATATGCATATAGATAGGATTGCATCCTGCATCATTCTCATCTGCATAAAGTTGTAGGTTACTACCGTGAACTTGGCTTCTACAAGGAGTTGAGAAAATGGACCACCACTGTGATCCCCGGCAAGCCAAACAGATAAGTTCTATCTCCTGTCCATAAGTGTTCTATAAGCTAAAACTTGTGCATTAGAAAGCTTCGCCGCTCTTTGAAGCATAAGTGATCCCACTCTTCGCTTGAACATTGCTTCAGGCTAGGTGGTCGCGGATGCCTTTGCTGAGAAAGGGTTGGTGAAGGGGTTCGTCCCTTTATGTTTTCCCCGATAGACCTCGGCCCCCGGCAACAAAATAGAAAAAGGGTACCGGCAGGATAGCCTGTCGAGGAAGGCTCATTAATTAACTAAAGAGGCATCCCACCTCTACATGGACATACTGTCGGCATTCTGGGAACGGGGATCCCCAGACTTGCCTGCCTGCGGCCTGCGGCGTGGCTCAAGTGGGGGCCCAATGGAGCCTAGCTTCATCAGCTTAAGCACAACACCCTCGCAAGGGGCCAAGCCTCGCGGGGCGGATGACAGGAGGCGTCCTTAGGAGCAGCATCCTCAGGCAGGCTCGCGAGGAGGCGGAGAGATCAAGGCAGGGCACCTCCTGAGGGGCCCATGACGCAAGCCATGACGATCGAGGACCAGGCGGGCGCCAGCCTGTGCAGTGTCCTTGTTTCCTTTTCGGTGCTAAGGATGCAAGCACAGGCCAAGGCATCAGGCAAAGGTTACTGTTTTGGTGCAACAAGACAAAGACAACCAGAACGGCAGGATGAAGGTCATCGTGGAGCCCAGGGCGGTGTCATTGTCAGAACCTTTGGCAGCCCAAGACCAACTTTAGTCAGGATAAGTGTACTAGATGTTCCCCTTCAAAATGGCCAATTGTTGGCGCCCTTCCCGCTCATTATTTGGGAAGAGGCCCAGGGCCTTGCTCTATATATAGGACTAGCCATCCACATGGTAGGGCATTGAGAGGTATCTGGAGATCAACCAGAGAGAGAGAGAGAGAAGCGAGTGAACTCACCCAAGCAGTTCACCGCTCTAGCTCAAGAACAGCCCCTCGCGAGGCTGTTCTCCGTTTGTACTGTTCACTATCAGCCCTTGAGGCAATCCACCACACCACACACTGGAGTAGGGTATTACACCACAATGGTGGCCTGAACCAGTATAAATCTCGTGTCCCTTGTGTGTTCATTTTTCTTGCTCAGATCTTTGCGAGACTTCGAGACGTGAGCTGGTAGGGGAGAGATCTTCGTGCGCACCCCAGTGTTCGAACCTCAAGGGTCTGCCGGAACCCGAAATCCAACATTTGGCGTGCCAGGTAGGGGTGCGCCGGAATCTTTCTTCCGCTGGTCATGTCTGATCCTCCGCCGTGACCATGGCTGACATTTGCCGAGCCCGCGCCGAGCGTCGGGCTGCTCTCGCTACCAGCCGCCCGACGACGGCGCCGTCGGGACGCGCTTCGTTGTTCTCCATGGCTGCCGCTAACGCCGCCACCGGCCCGGTGGGAAACGGCAGCGAGCCTCATCCTCAGATCCTTCGGCGGCGCGATGGCTGCACCGCCACCCGTCGGCCGACTCTAGCCAGTTAAATGCGTCCCACGCCTGTCGCGCCCCCACGGACGTGCATGCCGCGCTGCTCCTGGCGCGTGAGCTCCTGCACTACCGCCCCGTCGACGACCTCTACGAAAACTGGCTCGCCCGCATCACCGAGCTCGTCAGTGCTGCTGGGGGCTCTCCCATGCCATTCCTCTCGCTGCCTCACCCACCATCCTACGCATGAGGCGAGGAGCAGGAGGTGCCTCCACCACCTCCTCCCCAAGAAGGCGCCCTGGCTCCAAGGCGCGCCCTGTGTCGAGACCCGCCCGATTCGCGCGACTGACTGGCAAGAAAGGAGCTGCCAAGAGATCCCTCGCCCCCAAGAAGGTGCTCGCGTGCTCTCAGCACCGATGCGCCATGACCGAATCCCTGCACCACCACGTCAAGACCACGCATTGCTCCAGGCAGTGGCGCGCGGGAATCCCCAAGAGCAAGCCCCACCTCTGCAGAGAGCTCTGGTGGCCACTGCTGGCTGTGGCGCTTTCACCTCCGAGCTGCGTAGCGTCGCGTGGCCCGGCAAGTTCAAGCCAGACCTGCCTCCGCGCTACGACGGCACCGCGGACCCCGCGGAGCTCGTCCAGCTCTATGAGCTGGGCATCGAGGCCGCCAACGGGGACGAGAAGGTCATGCCGAATTGGTTTCCCATGGCGCTCAAGGACGGCGCCCGCACCTGGCTCCTGAACCTGGCCCCGGGCACGATCTCCTCCTGGGACGAGATGCGCACCCGCTTCATCGCCAACTTTCAAGGTACTCGCGACCGGCCCCCGGCCGTGAGCGACCTGCGCCGCATCAAGCAACAACCGGGAGAGACACTGCAGAAGTACATCTAGCGCTTCAACAACGCTCGCCTCAAGATTCCCAAGGTGAATGAGGAGGCCATCATCTCAGCCTTCTCTGATGGCGTGCGCGACATCAAGATGAAAGAGGAGCTAGCAATCCATTTAGACCTATGCACATCGCTGGAGCTGTTCAACCTGGCGACCAAGTGCGCCAGGGCTGAGGAAGGGCGCCTCTCCCTCCTCGAGCTCCCGGCTGCCGACCTAGAAGAGAAGAAGCCCAAGGTCAAGGACGTGAAGCGCAAGGGGGGCGCTGTGCTCGCAGCAGAGCCAGACACCAAGCGAGGCAGGGATCATCCTGAGTCATCTAAGGGCAGCCGGTACTGCATGTACCACAACCTCCACACACACAACACCAATGAATGTCAAGAGCTCAGAGCCGTGCGAGATGGACGTATCGGCCGGCGCCCCGACCGCAACAACCGGGGTTATGGCCGAGGAGGAGCAAGAGGTGGAGGACGATGGGAATACCGTGGCCCTCGCCAAGGGTGGCGTGACCGGCCTCGTGAGGACCGCTGGTAGGACCAACCTCATGAGGGAGGTTGGAGGGATCAGCCTCGTGAGGACTGCCCTCAAGGCAGCGCAGGCCTCCCTCCTCTGCCACCACCGCCAAGGAGGAACGAAGACCATCACTTGGACGAGGGGGCTGGGGGCTTCCAGGAGACGCGCGCGATCGCTTGCATCCTGGGCGGCGCTCAGGCCCCAGCCTCTTGGCGCATCTTCAAGTAGTTTGCTTGCAAGGTGAATGCAGTCCTCCCCAAGCTTGAGAACACGTGCCGTCTCAGATGGTCTGCGTGCGCTATCACGTTCAGCTCAGCGGATCAGCTCAAGTATGCAGCAACGGCCGGAGTCCTCCCGATGCTTTGCTCCCCAGTCATCAGCAATGTGCAAGTCACCAGGACCCTCATTGACGGCGGGGCTGGGCTCAACGTCCTGTCCGTCGAGATGTTCAACAATCTCCAAGTGCCATACGATCAGCTTCAGCCAACCAAGCCTTTCTCAGGAGTCACGGATGGTTCAACTGTTCCGATAGGGCAAGTTCGTCTGCCCGTCACCTTTGGGCAGCGCAACAATTACCGCACCGAGCTCATTGACTTAGACATCGCCCACATTCGCCTGCCGTACAATGCCATTCTCGGGTACCCAGCTCTGGCCAAATTCATGGCAGTGACTCACCATGGCTACAATGTCCTCAAGATGCCAGGAAGCGGTGGAATCATCACAGTGCCTTGCGAGGAGAGGGATGCAGTGTGTTCTCTCGAGCGTGCTTTCCAGGACGCGGCAGTGGAAGACCCAGATCACAGGAGCGGGAGGCTCCCCGAGGCAGTTCCTAAGAAGAAGAAGGCTTCACCTGGCCCAAGCGCTCGCTAGGCAGGCCCCTCCGGAGGCATCGCGTCAGAATCCGCGCCCGTCCAAGGGGCACCACCCTCTGTCACAGAGGAAGGCGCGCCCGGCACCCTCCTTGGGCAGGGCTCGGGGGGCTCTCTCCTCGAGGGCCACCGACCTCGCCAAGGTCACGAGGGAGGCGCTCGGGCACCACTTGGAGGCGTGCTTCAAGGAACGTTTCCCTCAGGAAGGTATAAGGCAAGGAACGCAAAACCCACAGGAGTTCATCGCGAGGAACATTCAGGAGCTACAGGAGTGAAGAGTCATGCGTGGCAGTTGCTGCCTACCCGCCGTAGCCCCACATCCCGGCGAGGATGGCGGGCTGTGTGTTTGCGTCGACATACCAGGGCTCAACCGGGCCGCGTCTCAGGGGCGCCTCTGGCCTTCGCGCGTGGGGCGTTGTGAGGGTCCACCTCACAGCTATGTTCGCATGCCCTTCGGCCTGCCGAACGCGGCTGCTGCCCACCAGCGTCTCATGAGGAGCATCTTGGAAGGTCAGGTGGCTAGGTACCACACGTTCCTGGAGGAGATGGAGATGGACCTTGAGGAGCCGCCCGGACCCTCAGAGCCTCCCGAGGCTCAGGGCTCCGAGGGCTCGTGAGGGTTGGCTGCTTCACCACGCGTCGACAGCTACTATGGCACTCCCTCTGCAATGGTATCAGGTGCCATCTTTTCAAGTTTTATCTTCAGCTGGGAGCGCCCGCAGGGCTGCATCATTCCCAGGTCGGATGGGTCTGTCCCTGCGGCATGTATCCGTTTTGCTTAATGTTTTTCATCTGCTTTGTTGGGGGCGCCCCTCGGGCTGGATTATCCCAAGGCTGCTAGGGACAGACCCAGTGGTGTTTACTTCTCCGCATCTATCTATATGAATTCGCTCCTCCGAGCTTAACCTGGTCCACATGATTATCATCTGCTGCTTATCGTGGACCTCTCCGCCCGCATGCAAAGCTCTTGCACGTTAAAAGGGGGGCCCCTGAGCATCGCGACTCAGGGGCTCTTACTGGCTCTCCAGCCCTCACCCCTGGCCTTGACCCACTGCATTGCGACCTGTCATACCAGTAGCGGCTGAGCTCGCTCGAGGGCCGGGACCTGAGGACGTAGAGCATTTGCATTCTAACCATTCTGCAGGAACACACCATTGATAAAGGCCTAGAGCCAGGTGCAACCCACCTCGAGGTAGGGCCTCGTGAGTCGCGCGCTGGCTCACGGGTGCTCGGATACACCTCTCCTAGCCCTACCGTGTTGGCCACGTGTCGTATGGGTCAGACACACCAGGGGCTCCTCCCGGAGGGGAGCCCCTCCCACGCTGCTGGAAGCACCATGCTCACTGGCCGACGACATCTTGCCGAGGAGCGGCTATGCCCGCACACATACGGAAGCGCTTATGCTCCACGCTAGTGATAAATAATCGAGGCGGCCCACGGTCAGATCAACCTCAGGGAGCCTAGAGCTCAGTGTCTGGTACCATCGCAACGCCTCCCCTCGGGAGTGCCGTGCGAGGGGGATGGACATGGGGGCTGCGCCCGGGACACGCCCAAATGCACGCCACCCAGCTAGGTCCCTCGGACCTGGTCGTCGCGCGCCTCTCCCGAGCGGAGCCAAGGTACTAAGACTCGCTTATACACAAGGGGACTCCGAGCATCGCGACTCAGAGCCTAATCTGGTCACGAGCCCTTCACTCCTTAGTCCCGCCCTGGTTTCCGGCCGGGCTAACGGCGGCCGAGGTATGCGCGGGCCGGGCCCGCCGACGAGAACGACAAATCCACCTTACGCCTCCTTCCCTACTTGTTGTTTCAGGTTAAGGGGACTCTGAGCATCGCGATCAGAGCCTAACTTGCCACGTAGCCTCACTCCCTTAGTCCCGCCCCTGTTTCCGGCCGGGCTAACGTGGCCGAGGTATGCGGGGTCGGGCCCCTGCCGACGTAGAACACAAGCAAGTAGGAAGGAAAGATGCAAATCCTAGGGAATTCAAAAGCAAATATTACAAGCCATAGAGTGTTTTCACAACACCAAACACAAGTTTAAACGCCTCCACGAGGCATGGTGCATGTTGCAGGAATTAAAACAAGACAAAAGACACAAGAGGATCACTTTCCAGTGGCATTGCCGCCCGCGGTGGAGTCGCGCCGGGTGGACCCGCCTCCTGAAGCCGCGGAACCAGCGGCGTCGCGCTTAGGCAAGGTGCTGAAGTTGCAAAACTTCCCCAGCAAAGACTCGGCTCGGCCCTTCACGGCCTCGGTTGCAGCGGCGGCAAGGTCGCCGCTCACAGGTTCCATCAGGCTGCCGAGGTCGACGTTCGAGTAGCGAAGGTAGACGTGGCTGAAGACGCGTGTCAGTGCTGCAGACAACAGGGCACATGCCTCGGCCTCGGCCGTGGGACCAAGGCCGTTCGCGGCATCTTCAAGCACACGGACCAGGAAGGGAAGCAGCTAGGCAGGGCCGTCCTCTTCGCCAGCCAACGGGTCCTCTAAGCCGCTCACATAGAGTGTCTTCAGCGCAGCGCGAGCCTTCTCCTCCATCTCGGCGAAGGCCACCCGGTCCTCGGCCAGGAGCTTCGCCTTGCGGTCTAGCTCGGCCCTCGCTGCCTTCAGCGCCTGCTCCAGCATCTGGAACCAGCCACGACGGTCAACAAGCTCGGCATCCCGGTCTTTGACGGCAGCCTCCCGAGCCTTCATCCCCTCCTCCTTCTCCTGGCGGATGCGGACCTCCTTCGCGAGCTCCTCGCGTAGGTCTTGCAGCTCGACCTCCAGCGCCTTGCAGTGGCCCTGGGCATCCGCAGCTTCGCCTTGGGTAGCATCGCGAGCAGCCTTAGCCTGGCGGGCGGCTTACTTCTCCTCGTCGAAGGTTGATGCAGCCGCCTCAAGATCGGCCGACAGAGGCAGCAGAGCGGGCTCACCGAGGCTAAGTCCAGCGCCCACCACCAAAGCGGGGTCCGCTCTGGAGATCCTCCCTGCCGGCCGGCCCATTGGCGGCCTGGTCCAAGACAGCGGAGGGATCAGGAGAGACGGGAGCTGGTGGAGCAGGTGGAGAGGACGGTAGCGTGAGCACGGCTTGGGAGGAAGGAGCCTCCCGTGCCTTGGGCATCTCAGTAGCAGCACCAAGCCTAGGCCCTCCAGGTCACGGGCCACGGGCCGACTCGCCAGGTGCTCTGCTGGGCTCGCGAGGATGACCGGGGGAAGCGCCTGGCCTTGGTGCCTCCTTTCCCTGATGAAGGCGCGCCGACAAAGCGAATCCCGCTCAAGCAGGCCGCAGGCCCCCTCAACCTCTTCGCCTCGTGCCACTGGTCAAGGAGTGCAGACGTCAAGTCTCGGCGGCAGAAACAAAGCAGAGCACGGATCGAGTACATACTGGTCATCGCTCGCGGTCTCAAGCAGCCTCCGGCCAAACTTGAAGCCTGAGAGCCTGCAGCTGGGGTCAGCCTTGGGAGGCACGGAAGCAGAGGACGCGTCGGGAAGGACAGAGCTGGCCTCAGACCGCCCCGGAGCTAGAGCGGATCCTGGAGGCACCAGCCCCAACCTGTCTTTCCTCGGGACCGGGGGAGAATCCACTCCTCCTCGCCCGCCGCTGGCCTCGTCGTCGTCCAACATGGAGCAGAGGGTGCGAGACCTGTGCCGGGGGGAGGACTCCTCCGACTCCTCGCCAGTCGCCTCGGAGTCGAACTCTTCCTTCTCCTCCTCCTCTTCTTCCTCCTCACCCCCACTAGAGTCGCTGGAGGACACATTCACCGTCGGCAAGGCCGCCAGATCCCCAGGAGCCACTGCGGGCACTAGCCCCTCACCGTTGAAGGTGGGCATGGCGTCCACCGCCTTCTCCCAGTCGTCACGAAGAAACAGGGGGACAGGAGCACCGTTCGGCCTCTCCACGTCTCCCCCAACCAAGGAGTGGAGGGCTGCGACCAGATTTTCATCGGCCAGGGCTGCAGAGCTCAAGCGAATGGCAAGATTCCGCTTCCCTCGAAGCCTCCACAACGGAGCGAGTGCTCCCGGAGTGGAGCCACCCGGCTCCGTAAACTCCCTCAGAGTGTGGCCCGGCCGCCTCGGCCGCCCCCTGTGTTGCTCGGCCTCAGTCCACGTCCATCCTCTCAAGCACCGCCCTCACGCGGGGGTCGATGAGCTCCCCGCGAGACCATGCATCAACGTCCTTGGGCGGCCCCGTGGGCAGCACAAGTCAGGGATGGATGCGCCCGGCGTCCACCATGACCCACCTGCTCCAAAAGCCTTCAATCCTCTTCCCGGGCTTTGAGATGGCGTTGGAGCCAGATTATGCGAAAAGCTCGCGCATGCGGAGATGGAGCCACGAGAAACCCGAAGATAGAAGTAACAGCGCAGCAAGGCCACCGAGGGCTTTACCCGAAGATAGGAGTAGGCGAAGATCGCCAGAAGAAGAACAGAGTTGGGGTGGAGGTGCAGAGCCTGCAAGTTGTACAGGCGAAGAACAGCAAGGAATAACTCGGAAAAAGGAGGCACCAGACCGGCGACGATGGCGCTCACGAAGAGCAGGTAAAAGGTGCTCCCCTTGCCTTCAGGTTGGCTAGAGCCGACCTTGAACACCGCCGCCCCCGCGTTGCCATGCGCCACCGTCCTCAGGCGCACGAGGGCAAGATTCCTCTATGACACATTCGGGGAATCCAGAGCCGGGGAGTACCTGGCCTCAGTCGGAGTCTTGCGGGCCGCCATAGCTCACCGGACAGGAAGGGTCGAGGCAGATCTGGAGGATTTCGGAAGCAGGTAGGAGAAGGGCAAGAAAGGGGATCTGGAGCAAGGCAAGCGAGAACAAAGCAGGTCAGTCTGGCCCGGACACCCCCCCTTTTGTCAAGTCGTGCGGTTGCCGAGGCGTCGTGCGGAAGCGGAGACGCCCACGTCCAATAGACCACCACACGGTGCCCAAGGCCGCAGGCTATTGGGGCCCGCTACGCTTCGCACTTGCCCCTTCGCTTCTCTGCTAAGCCAAGTCCGGGTGCGCCTTGGGCCCGGGGGCTACTGTCGGCGTTCTGGGAATGGGGGTCCCCAGACTTGCCTTCTTGTGGCCTGCGGAGTGGCTCAAGTGGAGGCCCAATTTAGCCTAGCTTCATCAGCTCAAGCTCAAGACCCTCGCGAGGGGCCAAGCCTCGCGGGGCGGACAACAGGAGGCGTCCTCAGGAGCAGCCTCCTCAGGCAGGCTCGCGAGGAGGCGGAGAGATCAAGGCAGGGCACCTCCCAAGGGGCCCGTGATGCAAGCCATGACGATCGAGGACTAGGCAGGCGCCAGCCGGGCACCGGCCCGCGCAGTGTCCTTGTTTCCCTTTTGGTGCTAAGGGGGCAAGCACAGGCCAAGGCATCAGGAAAAGGTTACCGTTTTGGTGCAACAAGACCAAGACCAGTAGAACGGTAGGATGGAGGTCATCGTGGAGCCCAGGGCAGCGTCACCGTCACAACCTTTGGCAGTCGAAGACCAACTTTAGTCAGGATAAGTGTACTAGATGTTCCCCTTCAAAATGGCCAATTGTTGGCACCCTTCCCGCTCATTATTTGGGAAGAGGCCCAGGGCCTCGCTCTATAAATAGGACTAGCCACCCATAGGGTAGGGCATTGAGAGGTATCTGGAGATCAACCAGAGAGAGAGAGAGAAGCGAGTGAACTCACCCAAGCAGTTCACCGCTCCAGCTCAAGAACAGCCCCTCGCGAGGTGGTTCTCCCTTTGTACTGTTCACTATCAGCCCCTGAGGCAATCCACCACACCACACACTGGAGTAGGGTATTACACCACAATGGTGGCCTGGACCAGTATAAATCTTGTGTCCCTTGTGTGTTCATCTTTCTTGCTCAGATCTTTGTGAGACTTAGAGACGTTAGCTGGTAGGGGAGAGATCTTCGTGCGCACCCCAGTGTTCGAACCTCAAGGGTCTGTCGGAACCCGAAATCCGACACATACACATGCACGAGTTCCCGGCAAGGCTCATATTTTTTATTAATATGCTAATTATACAAGTAAAAGCCTTACACAACACACACATGGACTCGAGATATTACATTATTTGAATTAAAATTTGGCAAGTGCCTACATTTTAAGATTGAAAAAAGATAAGTGCCCTGTGATGCCTTTGCCCTTGTCCATCCACTTCAGGAAAAGGTCGAGAAGGCCGATGGCGGACCCGGTTGGGATACGGCGCCTCCCTAAGATCAGGAGGGCGCCGCCTCTCAGCAGGGAGGAAGAAACCAGAGTGCAGGCACGGGCAGTGACACTGCCGAAGGACCAGGTGGAGAACACGACTCCTAGTAACGGTCACCCCCATTCTTGACGCGTCTTGCGTTGCCGCTGTCGTCCACATCACTACCACCCAAAGACCTCAGCTCGGCAGCTACACCGGACACCATGCTCTCTGGTTTATCCCACGAAGAGCATGGTCGTCCCCAATGCCCCTGACGTCAGAAACCACCACACGTTCTGGAGATGTGTACGGGAATAAGAAGCCCTCCTGCGGAAGTAGAGGATGACGCCGAGGGGAAGTCAGATTTTCCTTCGTCGACGGCGAACCTCCCCCAGTGCTCTTCGTCAGCATTGCATAGGAATGAAGAATGAGGAGCAACCGACTACCACGCCCCGCACCCGCTACAGTCCTCGGCATGGTGTCCTTCACATACCCTCCCACCAGAATCGAGGCTACAGGTGACCCGGTGATGAGTGCACCGGAGTCACCACCTTTGGTGCTATCACCGAGCCACTTGAGTACCCTCCTCGGATCCATGGGAGGTTCTGAGTTAAAGCCCGGGGCTAGTCCCGGGCTCTCCCTTCGAGCATACTCAAGACAAAGCAAGACAGAGGAAGAGAAGGATATGGATGAGCGCCTCCACTCCTCCCCCACTCCTCCTTTTATAGGCAAGCAGGGGACTGGGGGCTGATTCCACGGCTTGTAACCACAGTCCTCCTCCACCAATTCAAGAAGACCGGGCCCTCGCCATAATGCTCTCCCGCGCCACGCGCCTCTGTTACCTACCCCGCGCGATGCATGCAACATACATGGCTGAGGATAAGGCCGTGGCGGGAATAGTGAATTGGCAGTTTCTACCCCGTGCACTAAAGTCATTCATGGACCATTACAAGGGCAACCCCACCACTATTGGCTTCACACGATGCACTGGAAAACTGGAAACTGGCCCGGACTCAAGATTAATGAAGAAGCAAAGAAGACCCCAGGAGGCCAGCCTCTTCGGCGCCCCTGCCTATGCACTTGTTATGGCCTACCCCAACGACGCCCTCCAGGGCGATCGGGGCAGGCCCGGAGGCTTCTTTCGGTGCAACAGACCCCGGGTATGTTGTCGTGACTATGCATAGGCACGGGAACAATATTATGGCATCAGATCACGCCAGAGTATAAGAGAGCAAGATCTTGAAAGGACCAACATGAAGAACAAGAGGACCAAGATCAAACCAGAGAAGCAAGATACCACCAGGAGAAAAGAATCCATTGCTGGGCAAATGGGCTTGGCAAGGGCAGAGCCACCCCCGGAAGAGAGCATCCAAGATGTCCCGGAAGGGCCTGCCTTGTCACAACCTTAGCTAGTTCATGCATTAGGATGATTGCATCATGTTTACCTTGATCAGAAACTTGGAAATGGGGAGGACAGAACCCCCAGCACCCCCTTAATCCAACTAGGGTTTACTAAAATCATTCTCAATGAACCTGAAACGCCCTTCTAAAATGATCATCACTTTGCCTTGTTCTAAAACCTTTGACAAAAATGGTGCACAATTTTAGGACATCCTAAGGTCACTTGATTAAATCATATGGTATTTGCATTTGGACATTTAAATGCTATAAAATATTTTAGATGTCCAAATAATCACAAACTAAAATGTTTCCTGTTGGATATATTCTATACAGTGGGTGTCGGCGTCCTTGACTTGGGGGTACCCAGTCGTGCCTGCCTGCGGCTCACCATGTGGCTCCATTGACAGCCTGGTACGGCCCAACTTCAATAAATACCGCAAGACCCTCGCGAGGGGCCAAGCCTCACGAGGCGGACGACGCGAGACCCCCGAAGGAAGTGGCCTCCTCAGGAGGGCTCCTGAGGGGCAGAGAGTTCTATGTAGCTACCTCATGAGGCTCAGCTGACGTGAGCCATGACGACCAAGGCCAGGCTGGCGCAAAGGGGAAGTTTCCTCTTTGGTGCAAGGGAGGCAAGCCATAGGCGTAGGGTCCCGAGGAATCAGCCAAAGATTTCCATTCTGGTGCAACAAGATCAAGAACACCAGGACGGCAGGACTGAGGTCATCACCGAGCCCACCACAGCGTCACGACCAGAGGCTTCTCGCAGGCGAAGACTACTTTTGTCAGGATAGACTGTAGTATTTGTCCCCTTTCAAATCCCGCCGTTGTGGAATCCCTTCCCGCTCATATTTGGGAAGAGGACCAAGGCCACTATATATAGGACAAGCCACCACCATAGGAGGGGGTACGAAAGGAGAGCACCACACCAGCCCAAGAACACCTCACCTCCTGAGGCTTGTTCATCCCATGTACTAGTTCATCCATAGCCCCTCGAGGCAATCCACCACACCACACTGGATTAGGGTATTGCACCACAACAGTGGCCCGAATGTCAGGACCGGCTTTTCGGGATATCAATTTCCGAGAAAATGGCCCTTGTGCTCACCAGCCCTAGGATTACTGCTTGCTGGTGAGACACCAACTTGATACAGAAACTCCAAGCAAAGTACAAATATGTAGTACAAGACCATTCTGGCCTGTGAGTACAATAAATGGTTTCTAGTGGTTGATGGCGGAAGCGGTTTGTGGTCTTCAGCGTCTATGGGACTCCATTTCCCACAGGAACAGCTGACCTGGATAACTCCTATCTTCGCGAGGCTGCTATCACCATTGTTTAGGTTCCGGGGCTGTCATCCCAACGCTCCTCTCCATGCAAGAAATCTGGCCAAGACAATAGGCAGGGACAAGCCAATGAGTACTTTGAATGTACTCGCAAACATTATGAACACGGGTATAATATAACAAATGATAATCATGCTTTGAGATATCCTATGATCACAACGTCAGTCCTAAGATGAAGTCTATGATGCACGTAAGCAAGTTATTCATATAAAACATGACTATGTAATCAGAGAGTAGAAATGGAATGCACCGATCAGGTGTCTGAAGCGACGCCTCGAAAGGACAATAAGGTAAAGCATGCCTCAGTCGGGCGTCTGAGCGACACCACGTAAAGGGCTTATAAAGTAAGTAAATAACAGCATGCCATAGTCGGGCATCTGAGCGACACCACACAAAGGGCTTATAAGGTAAATAAATAACAAGCATGCCATAGTCGGGCGTCTCAGCGACACCACGTAAAGGGCTTATAGGAAAATAATCATAGTGAATATCCAGGAGGTAGAACCGTCCCAGGGATACTCAATAATTCAAATAATGTAATGGGTTAGTCCATAATGATAATAATCATAATCATCACAAGTCACAAGTCATGATCCATGTTCTGGTTTAACAGTTTCACCTCCAAAGACCGACACTAAGACCGACACTTGACCCATCCCAGACTGTAGTCCTTACACATGGACACGGCTATTCGAATAGATATAATCTCTGCAGATGGTGTACTCTTTACCCATGAGTAACAGATTCCTTTAGTCCATCGGGACTAATCCCATTTACAGTCTTTTGGTTGAAAACACACCTGTCCCGCACACACCAGCTTAACTTAGTGGTGTCTGGAATCACCCATGACACCTATCAAGAAAAACTCTAAGTGGGGAGGCTACAACCTCGATTAGCATGGGATCAAATTTATACCGCGCTTTACTAAGGGGTGCCCCCCTCTCGGTCCCAACCAAAAACACCCATGCCCCTGACTGTGTGGCCCGCCACCGGATGCAGCCAGATCTTCAACCATGGCCTCTCAGACAAGTAAAAAGCCAAGAAAGGGGTTGACATTTATCGAATTGTACCCCACGTGGTAAGGTGGACAATTGGTAGTACGAAACAAGTATGGGGGTTACTAGAACAAGACCGGATCTACGGTCGACTCAGGAGGTTTAAATATTCCCTGCATGATTGACATAACAAATGTATTTCATCCAATAGACGGAATCACCTCTCATCATACCGTATCATGCCATACTGGACACACTCGTCTCGATGAGGAACTAGGGACAAGCTCATGTCTACCCAAGATAGAGACTTTCCCGGCTTCCTTCCGGTAGGCATGAAAGGCATATGAGGATGATCACTATCACAAGCATGTCCATTCCCAACAGCAAAGAATCTTCATTATGCACTCATGCATATGACTGTATCATCACATAAAATATCGAATGCTCCATGTCAAAGTGGCATGGTAACCGTATCAACCAACACACGATAATATTATGCTGGGGTTCAGAATGCTTGCCTTCAAGTTGTGGAGAGGCAGGGTGCATTCCAAAACTTTTGAAAGTTTTTCTTCTCTCTCCAACGAATCCAATTTTTGAAAATATTCAAATTAAAACATAGTTTCAAAACAATACAAAAAAGTTGTTTGAAATTTTTTCAAATAAATCTAGAAATAAACTAGACAATATTTGAGAGAGGTAGGAAAAAGAATCAACTCATTTGGAGTTATATTTAAAGAGTTATAGCCAGTCAAAGTTTTAGTCAAAATCTGTTTTTAAAATAAATAAATAAAAGAAACTGAAAAAGAAAAAGGGTTCGGGGGGGAAAGCGTACTCTACGTTTTATGTTTCCAGTTAGCAAGTGTGGACCGGCTCTGGGTCACTCACAGTGGGTCCCGGGGGCCCACTGGTCAGGTTTGACCGGTCGCCCCCGCCTTCCTCCTCTGGCCGAACAGAGGCGAGGCTCCAGCGATCGTTGCTGGTGATTGGCGGCTCCTCGCGGGGTTCTGAGGGCGGGGATGGATCTGCCAGTCTAGGGCGGTCCTCCCGGTGGTCGTTAGGTTGGTGGGGGTGGAGGGAGTCGCTGGCGGCGAACTTCGCGGTGGACAGTGGCTTCGGGAGATTTGGGGCTTCGCGCTACGGTAGCTATCGAACGAGTTTGAGGTGTTGGGTGGCTCCGCGAGATCGAGGGGAGTCGTGTGGTGGTGCGGGATGGACGGGGCCGGCTCTGGTTGCGACGAGCGGGACCGGAACGTGGTAGCTGCCGGACTGGCCGGAGACGAGGAAGAAGACCTTCCCTGGTCGATTGCCGGCTATGGGAGTGCTAGGTGGGTGGCTTGAGGACGCTTGAGGGACTGGACGGACTCGGGGGCTCCTTATATAGGCGGCCGGGGTCGGTTCCGACGGCGGCCGTGGATAAGAACGACGAACCGCCGTTCTTTAGCCAGGGGGCGCGTGGCGATGGTTGGCGGGGTTTGGCAGGATGAGCGGATGAGCTTGAGCTGCTTCAAGGGCGAGCTGGTGCGCTGGAGTGGCTCGGGCGGCGCCGTCCATGGCAGAGACTGCTGCGGCCGTCCGCTCGCTGCCATGGCCGACCTGGCGGCGGCGCTTCAGGGCGCCAGGGGGGCGGCTTGGATGGTTCTGGCGAGCGGATGAGGACGGGCGTGGGCCTACGGGCGAGCAAAGGCCCGAGGCGCGGGGCGAGTGAACGCGGAGGCTCAGTTGCACGCACGCGTGCAAAACATGCGCTCTGGGCACGCCCAGAGCATGCACGTGAGGTGTTCAGCCAAATGCCAGCGCATGTTGGAGAGCTAGAATGCCGCTGGTAGTAAACAGGCCTAGGTTAGTGGTAGATATGAGTTTAGTGGACATGGTGGTTAGGCAAAGCAAGTAGGTCCAGTGTGCAAACTAAAAGCTATGTAGAGAGAGTGGCAAGGGCATCTAGGCAACTCTTGAGGTGGCCAAAAGCTCCAGACCAGTGTCTCTTAAGGGGATAGAGAGAGTGGCAATGTTAGTTTGGTAAAAACAGAAACTTGTTAGTGCAAGTTTTTGAGAAAACCAATTCTGGACAGAAATTAAAGCTATCATTCCATGGACCAAAAACACTCCAATAGGTCTATTCTTCTAGACTTAAGGGTTTTGTAGGGAGGACTATAAGAAGGAAAAAGAATCAAGGGAAAAGGGCAAGTTAAAATATGGTTGCAGTAGAAAATGCCAAACAGGACCAGATAGCAAAAGGAGATGATTTGCTCAAAATTTTCAAAGAACATTAGTGGGTTTTTGCACAAAGATGAGTAATATAGTCCTACTAACATCCCCTAATTTTGGTGGAAGTTTTAGAGGAATATTTAAATAGGTTGTAGTGCAAAAGTGCAATTTGGACCAGATTGGAAAACTTGGTGTAGAGCTCAAAATCTCCAAATACTAATAGATCTTTTTGCATAAAAGTGATTTGCGGACAGCATATGTCATCCCCAATTTTTGGTGAAAAATTTAAATGCATTTATCAAATGGTTGTAGTGCAAATGGGGCCCTAAATCTTATGAAAAATAATTTTTAGAGAATTAGAGCTCAGGGAAAATAATTATATAAATAATTCCACTTGATACAAGAAATGTTTCAAGAGAGGGTATACAAGTCCAATAATAATTGAAAAGTTTTTACTTGGGGTGAAAACTCCACAACTTAGAAGAAAAGAGAGGTTCTGAGATCAAAGTTAAATCCAGAAAATAAAAATTTAATTCCCTGGCAAAATTTTAATAAACAAAACATGGTTAAATTTTTGGGGTGTTACAACACTACCCCCCTTAAGAAAAATCTCGTCCTCGAGATTTGTTAAGAGTTTTTTTTTGAAAATATCATCTCAAGAAGTTGAAACCAAAAGTTTACTCATAGCACAAACTTTATGCCGCCGAGGTGGGTGTCGGTGTCGAACCATGGATCTCGGTAGGGGGTCCCGAATCGTATGCCTAGGCGGATGGTAACAGGAGACAAGGGACACGATGTTTTTACCTGTGTTCAGCCTCTCTCGATGGAGGTAAAACCCTACCCCGCTTGATTGATATTGATGATATGGGTAGTACAAGAGTGGATCTACCACGAGATCAAGGAGGCTAAACGCTAGAAGCTAGCCTATGGTATGATTGTTGTAATGGTTGTTCGCCCCATTTAACTAAAACCCCCGTTTATATAGACACCAGAGAGGGCTAGGGTTACACAGAGTCGGTTACAATGGTAGGAGATCTACATATCCAGACGCCAAGCTTGCCTTCCACGCCAAGGAAAGTCCCATCCTATTACGTGATCTAAGTCTTCAATCTTGTATCTTCATAGTCTTGGAGTCCGCCGATGATGATAGTCCGCTATCCGGACACCCCTAGTCCAGACTCCTCAAGAGCTCCCTAACCAAAGCTTCAATGACGCACTCACCCAAATAAGATATAGTCTTCGGCGCTGTAAGGCGGTTCTCCTCCAAATTCCATGTGCTTGCCTAATAGTATCCGCCCCTTACAAATGTTGGGCCTTGGCTTCCACGCCCAATAATGGCCCTCTTCCACGCTGGCCGCACTAATGCGAAAAAGCCGTGGTATCTTTTATGTTTTACCCCTAGTCGCGCAAATAATCGCCTATAAGAGAGACAAGAATCCAGATCCAACTCACACCATCCTCCTTCCGAAAGTACTCATCTGAGCGCTTCTGACCTAAAACCCATTCCATCATGGACCGTCAACGCAGCTCCTCCTCTCAAGGCCCTAGCCTCCGCCAGAGATTGGAGGAGATGTTCAGCCTGATAACGAGCGGTGAAGCTTCAAGCAGAGGGATATCTTCCTCCGCCTTTATGGTCCTGCTCGAGCGGGCTGGCCACCTACAAAGGTGGGAAGAAGCGGAGGCCACCCCTATCCCCTAAAGGAGAGCGGTGTGTTTCGGCCCCTATCTAATAAGGGGCTTGGATTTCCCGACATCCGCTCCTCCGCTGGCTCTCGAGTTCTATGGACTCAAGCTCCACAAGCTTACGCCGCCTCTATTCTCGCACATCGCGGGTTTCGTGAGTCTTTTGCGAAGCTATTCCTGGGCATCAAGCCCCATTTTGCGCTGTGGAAGAGGCTATTCGCCGCTGCACTTCGCTCTCACGAGGGGTCAATATATCAAGTGGGCGGTGCCAAATATGGCGATCGCCGGACCGGATATCCATCCGAACCCGAAGAAGGCGCCCAAGACCGGCCTTCGGAATGGTTCTATGTAGAAGACGCCCAGGTCGGACCCAGCTCGGATCGGGCCTCCCAGAGTTCGATAGGGCTCCTCCAAGAAACGCCTTGTTGGCGCATGCGGAGCCCTCAACTAGAGGAAGACAAGGGCGTCCATTATTTGATGGGCCGAATAAGGTTGCTCGCCCATTCCGGATTGACCATGATTGGAGTCATGGCCACGCAGTATACGCGGGGTGCAGCCATCGCAAAGATGTGGGGCCACCCCTTGTGGGATTTGAACGGGGAAAATGATGCCACCCGTCATGGCCGCAAAGGGCCATTATCGGCCGAATATCTGGTGAAGATTCTGTCCGGCCTGTACAAGGGGGAGAAGGAGGACTTCCTCCAGACGAGCCCATTGAATGGGTTCTCCATGAATAACCCCCGGCGCTGGGTAAGCGGACATTTTATTTATCCTTCCCATGCCTTCAATGTTTAAGTACCTTACTTTACGATTTCGACGCAGGAGCTGCGTCGGGATGTGGAGGGCATACATAGTCCGGCTCCACAACCCGAGGATCCAGGAAGATCCCTTGATCCGACCTCCGAAGAGGATCCGGACATAAAGGTGGAGCTAATCGACGGGGTGTTCCACCAACTCAGCATGGAAAATGCTCTAGTCGCCATTACGGCTGACTACCCCGACTTGTTACCGGCTTCCCAGGTACTTACGACCGAAGTCCCGACACCATTATTTCATCCTTGCGCATTCCTCGATAACCAGATACAACGGTGTCTTGCAGGAGGTGCCTTCATGGAAGTCGATCTCACGGCGGCCGACCAACAAGGGTCATCCGACTTCAAAAGTGAAGAGGAGGCGGTAAGGATCGAACGCCGCCGAACGGTATAGCTTATGCACCGCTATTTAGGAAAAGATTCCTAGGGGTGTATTAATGCTCAAGACTTTTTCAGAGAAGAGCACTCGCCGGATCGTGTCTGGCGAGATTGCCGCCTAAGCTTCGACCGCCGTGCTCCACCACCTGGTCCGGCGGGGGAGCCGAGCGCAAGGCGCGAGCCGATACTCCTCCAACGGAGGATGCCGACAGTCGTCCGCCACTGTGTCTGAGGTGGAGAGCGCCATGAACCATAGGCGCCACGGACAGCAGGACGCGTATCTCTCCCTAAGGCGTTGAATGCCTTAACGCTGGAGATGCGCACTGCGTGCTGCTCAAGATGGTTTGACCAGAGCTACTGAAAGCAAGATGTAAAAGACATACTGTGAGGGATTATAATAACAAGATATGCCAAGAGTCTCCGAGACTTAAAGTAGTTAAAATAACTGATTTAAGGATCTTTTAATGTTCAGATCTTACGATAAGAATACCCAATTGTCCAAGGAGCTACAAGAGTGCAAGGCCCAACTTGAGGCCGCACTTCGCTGCCAGAGGAGGAGACACGGAGACCCCTCCCGGTAACACATTATTTCAAAAAGATAAGCTGCAGCGGCGTATGCGGTAAGTTCTAACAATGATATTGCAGATGTTGCCGGATCGATCCTGACAAGCAACTCATCAAGGCCAATGAAGGTCGGGCGAGAGTGTGCTTATGAAGGTGCAAGCAGAGAGGAACAACCTCAGATGCCCACACCCAGCTTGGGGAAGAGCTGAAAGGTGTTCGCCGAGCTGTCTGGCTCCGTGAAGGAGAATTAATGGCTTCATCACGGCATCTATGGTAAGTGCTTGAGCGAATTCTTTTTGAAAAGAAGAGTTCGGCGAGGAAGCCTATTGACAAAAATATGTCTTGTAGGTGCGCCACTGTGTCGCCTCATGGAGGAAATGCCCGCTTCGACGGGTGATCAACTTCCCGAAGCTGGTGCAACTCGCCGAACATGTTCGGCAGCGATGAGTGGCGCTGCCCAGGCCCTATGGCCATCCGCCTCCCTACCCGAGGGCCTTGGAGAGCTTAGCGGAGAAGCTTGTGGAGCACGGCAGCTTCCGCTTATGGAAGATATCGACCGCCGTCAGGTGCTGTGGAGGCCTAGGCCATGGTGAAGACGCTGACAGAAGGCGGATCCAAACCACATGGTCGAGGTCGACACTGTGGGGCACGGCGGGAAGGAGATCCTGTGAGTTTAGTGTACGTGCCAAGTAGAGTTGGCCGCTAATATTCCCAATGAGACCGTAGAATTAGACAGCCTGCTGACGGATTGAGGAGGAGTACGGTCACCAATTTGACGATGTATTTAAAATGACATGTAAAATGCCTTCTAGCCGGATTGTAGATCGCTTGTCTTTGCCGACCTTTCCAAGATCGACCTCGGGACCCTAGAGTCCGGAGGTGTCCGAATACCTTCTCTGCTATGGCAAAACCGGGCATGCATGGAGACCTGCATAGGGTCATTAGTGCTTTATCGCATAAGTGCCCAACTAGTTATGTTATATTACATGGTTAGTAAGAAACACCTTCCAGGAGAATAGTTCTAAGGGTTCCTTTCTCGAGGCATGCACTAAAGTGCATGTCCTGGACTGCGTAAAAAGCAGAAAACATCGGGGCAGATAGATAAGTTTTTTAAAAAACCATCTTTCAAGTCACCGAATCAATATTCTCTTAAGAACGCTTAGCTTTCGCTTCACCCACTCGAGGTACACATCCGTCAATTCGGTAGTAATAATCGCAGAGGTGCTCCTTTACCTCCTAGCCAAAAATTGAGAACGTAGGGGTAAGCACAGAGCCGCAACCCAGCTTGGCCAAAACTTAAGTCATTTCGATGCATATAATGGTGAATAAAAGGTACATGTGGAAGTTTGACATGTGTCGGGCATGAAGCCCTTATAAGTAAGCTTCGTTAGAGAAGCCCCCATGTATAATGAGTGCGGGTAGCACATCAGGTGTGTGCGAACAATGCGCAAATAGGCCCTCAAGGGCTTTTATGAAAAAGGTAGGAGAAGGGAGAGAAACAAAAGACAGCTGAATTGTGAAAATGTGGAGGAAGGAGACGAACTTAGTCCCGCTAGGAGTAGAATCTTCTGAGGCGGCTGCGCTCCATGGGTTCGCTCTAGTCGGTTATCCGATGCATTCCGCAGACGGTATGCTCCGGCCAACAGACTTGGTCGATGATGAAGGGACCTTCCCATTTGGGCTTGAGTTTGTCCTTTTCTTGTCCGCAGCATAGAACTAGTTTGCCAACATTGTAAGTTTTAGCCTGCATTTCTCGCTTTGATATCTTCGAGCTCTGGCCGATAGAATGTGGAACGGACCTTTGCCACATCGCTCCTCCTCCAATGCGCCCAGCTGTCCCGCCGATCCAGCTCGGCTTCTTTCTTCGTATATGCGCACTCAAGGTGAGTCATGAATTATGTCGCAGGCAAAACTACCTCTGCTACCAGATACCATAAAGAATGGTGTGAATCCGTAGTACGGTTTGGCGGGTCCACAGCCCCTGTGAGTACATAGTCGAAGCTCTCTACCTAGTGCGTATTGGAGTCCGTAAGGGACCGCACTAGCTCGGGTTTGATGCCGCCATTATTAGACCGCTTGCTCGCTCCACCGACCGCTGGTTTGAGGGTGGTAAACGATGCGTAGTCGAGCTTAATGCCCATATTTTGCACCAGAGTTTGACCTCATCGGCCGTGAAGTTCGTGGTCGTTATTGGTAATGATGCTATGGGGACGCCAGAACGTGTACTACCCCTGATATGAAGTCTATCACCGTCCGGACTCGCTGCTTTAACTGCCTTAGCCTCTATCCACTTGGTGAATTTATCCACCATGACTAGTAGGTATTTTGCTTGTGGGTTCCCCTTTAAGGGGTCCAACCATGTCAAGCCCCTGCATCGCGAACGCCAAGTAATGGGTATAGTTTTGTGGGTGGGTGGAATATGGCTCGATTAGCAAAGAGTCGACAGCCAACGATCTTTGGACTAAGTCCAGAGATTCGGCGGGCCGCGGGCCAATAAAATCCTATACGGAATGCCTTGCCTACAAGGGCCCGGCCAGAAGGCAGGTCCGCCTAGTCCCAAGATGAATTTCAGCTGTAAGGTTTCGCTTCTTCCTCTTCGGAGATGCACCTTTGAAGGACTCCTGGCTGTGCTTTTCTTATAAAGTTCTCCTCGTGGACCTTGTAGGCTTTAGATCGCGAACTATGCAATGGGCCTCATTTTGTTCTTCGGAAGTTCCTCGCTGATTAAGTAGTCTAGAATGGCTCGCCCACGGGCGATTACTGCCATTATTTCGTGGGCTAAAGGTGTTATTTCGCTATGAGCCACCGATTATGTCGATTGTTCTGTGTAAAAGCGGCCGCTTCCGTGTTGTTATTCCGGACTTCTCTTCCCATAGTACGGATGGCTTAAAGAGCCGCTCCTGTGAAGATGTTTGAGGGACAGCGTTGCATTTCGCTACCGATGCGCGCAATACGCCGGCTGCTTGGTTATTATCCCGCTACATGATGGAATTCGAGTCCTTCAACCGAGCGGACATTTTCAGGACAGCTACGATAGGCTGCCATTTTCGGATCCTGGCGCCAAAGTCTCTATTTACTTGGGATATTGCAAGGTTTGAATCCTCGCACCTCTAGGCGTTGAATGCCCATGGAGATTGCCATCCGGAGGCCATGTAGGAGGGCCTCAGATTCGGATGCTTTGTTGGAGTCCGTACATTATCTCAAGCACGATTGACTGTGTCTCCGGTTGGGGACGCTAATACGACGCCAGCCCCCAAGCCGCCAACATTTTGGAGCCGCAAATGCATAATCATTTTGGAGTATGCGCCGATTTTTAGGGAGTTCGCTTCATCCATTCAGCGACAAAGTCAGCCAAGACTTGCAACTTTATAGCTCACGAGGTTTGTAAGTTATATCGAATGGTAAGAGCTCAATGGCCCATTTTGCAATCCCGCCCATCGCGTCGCGGGTTGTTTATAATGTCGCTGAGGGCACTTCTGAGGCCATCGTTATCAAACACTCTTGAAAGTAGTGTCGAGCTTCCGGATGCTATGAACACCGCCAGACGCTATCTTTTGATAGTGCGGTAATGGACTTGTGGGGTTAGGACAAGGATACGCAGCATAATCGGTTTTGAAGAGGGAATTTATGCCCTTCGCTTCTCGCTCGACGACGAAAGCACCGCCATAACTTGATGTGTTGCCGCGATATATAACAACATTGGTTCGCCCAGTTACGCGCAGCCAGACCGGATTTGTTGCCAATATGGCTTTTATTTCTTCGAGTCAGCAAGGCGATCCGCCCACTGGTGTTCTGTATACCGAGGAGGCGATAGAGGGAAATGCCTTTTCTCCCAGACGGGAGATGAAGCGGCTTAGAGCCGCCACGCATCCAGTCAATTTTTGTATTTGTTTGAGGTCTTTTGGAATATCCAGCTGCGACAGAGCTCGGATCTTGGCTGGGTTTGCTTCAATTCCTCTATTGGATACGATGAAGCCCAGGAGCTTTCTTGCTGGTACGCCGAAAATGCATTTTTCCGGATTCAGCTTGATGTCATATGCTCGGAGGTTGTCGAATGTGAGCCGCAAATCGTCTACTAGAGTTTCGACGTATTTGGTTTTGACGACCACGCCGCTCACGTATGCCTCTACCGCTTTGCCGATCCGGTAGCCGACATGTCCGAGTCATGCTACCGATATGTTGAGCCGGTGTTTTTGAGTCCGGAAGGGCATCGTGTTGAAGCGTAATGGTCCATATGGAGTAATGAATGCCGCCGCTGCTTGGTCGGGCCTCCGCCATCTTAATTTGATGGTAGCCGAGTATGCGCCAAGGAAGCACAATGAATCGTGTTCGCAGAGCATCGATTATTTGGTCGATGCGGGGAGGGGAAGGGATCCTTTGGGCAGGCCTTGTCGAGGTCTTTAAAATCGGACACATAGGCGCCAGATTTATCCTTCTTTGGTACCATTACTGTGTTTGCTAGCCATCCGGATGTTTGATGTCTCCGATGAATCCGCCCAAAGAGTTTGGCTAGCTCTTCTCCCATTGCCTGCCTTTTGGGTTTGGAAAATCGATTAAGAGCCTGCTTTGATCGCTTGAACTTTTAGGATGTTTAGGCTGTGTTCGCTAATCATGGGATTCCGGCATATCTAAAGGGTGCCGTGCAAAGATGTCCCAATTTTCCTGCAGAGGAATTCTCGTAGTGCAGCGTCTACATCAGGGTTCAACTGTGCCCCGATGGAGGCTGGCTTTGTTGGGTCCGTTGGATGGACCTGGAATTTGACTATTTCGTCAGCTGGTTTAAAGGAGGTGGACTTGGATCTCTTATCGAGAATCACATCATCCCTATTCACCGTAGAGCGCAGCGCAGTGAGTTCCTCTGTAGCTAGGGCTTCAGATAGTGCCTCTAGGGCTAATGCGGCTGTCTTGTTTTCGGCGCGGAGTGCTGTGTCCGGATCACTAACGAGAGTGACTATTCCGCCAGGCCCGGGAATCTTAAGCTTCATGTACCCGTAATGGGGTATGGCTTGAAAAATTGTGAATGCCTCCCATCCTAATATAGCGTGATATCCACTGCTGAACGGGGCCACTTGGAACGTGACCTCTTCGACTCAGAATTGTCCGGCGAGCCTTAACACCACATCAAGTGTGATTTTTCCCGTGCAGCGGCTTCCGGCTAGGGATTATTCCTCTAAAGGTTGTGCTGCTTCGCCGATGCGGCTCCAGCCTATTTCCATTTTTTGAAGAGTTTCATATATGAGGTTTAACTACGCCGCCATCCATGAGTACCTTGGTAAGGCGTAAAGTCGCCCACTATTGGACCGAGGACCAATGCGGTGGTGCTCGAGCTGTTCGGAATTTAGGTTCATCGTTGGCGTTGAAGGTGATGGCCGTGTCGCCCATGGATTTGTTGTTGCTACTTGGTAGACTTCAAGAGGCTGCGGATTGTTTGTTTCCAGATATTATTTGATGCGAAAGTCTCAAGACTGCTGACACCGTGATCGGTACTGTTGGAGTGGCTCTCCCGGCTAGAAGCTTTTCGCCACTTTTGGCCACCTGCCGCAAGATCCAACATGCTCAAGGCTATGTGTTAGAGTGGTGCCTTCAGATCGTGGAATTTTACAGGTCCGCCGAGCCATCCCTCCAAGACGGTTCCGCGCCCTTTATGGGGCTTTTGCTTTTGGTTTTTGTACTTGGTGCCCGAGTGTGATGCACCCTTTGTTACGGACTAGGGTTGTATTCGGGCCGGATTGTCCCAACACTTAGTTTCGCTTTTCCGGAACTTCCATCGACAAGATTTCAGATTATGGACGCGATCGGGCGGTTGTAATTTTACGGGCGATCGACGGCGCTCAAGATTCCTCGTCCTGCAATTATTGCAGAAAATTGAAATTATGCTTTCCTCTCGGCAGTCCTTTATCCCGTCCATAACCTGGAGGAATCGCCCAAGAACGATGTAATCGCTTCAGGGCTCTTGCCGGATTTGAGATAGATCGCATATGTCCGGGTGGGTGGGTGGAATTGAGTCCGGACCCTACCCATCTCAAGGCTCAAGGGCCAAAAAGTTTCGAATTTGAAGCTTGGATTGCTGGACATTGTCCAACGAGTCCGGTCCGATGCCTGACTTTAGGTTCAGTGCTTGATCGAAGTCCTTCCCTCCGCAGGAATCCGGCATGGAGGGTTCGGGAATCCGGACATGACTAGTTTTCAATATAGGGGAAGAGTCGCCGCGTTGTTCCTCTACCACCGCAACATGGTGGGTAACCTGGGAAGTCCAATCTGATTGTAGTCTGTAGCGACTCCCAGGGCGGCGATGCGATCCAAGAGCTCGTTTACGGATGAGAGCTCTATTGGATCCAGCTGCTCGGCAAATTGTGAGTTGACGTGAAGATTGCTTTTGATGACTCGAGAAGTCATCGTCGAAGCGGTGGCCGAACAGGCGGTCACGAGAAAACCACCGAGCCGGATAGTTTGGCCGGCGTCCAAGGCTCCTTTGGCGAAGATACCGTCTTTGAAGACGGGAAGAGGCATCCTTCCTATCGGTGACGGCACAGAGGAACTCTCAATGAAAGCACCAATGTCGGTGTCAAACCGCGGATCTCGGTAGGGGGTCCCGAACTGTGCATCTAGGCGGATGGTAACAGGAGACAAGGGACACGTATGTTTTTACCTGTGTTCGGGCCTCTCGATGGGGTAAACCCTACTCCTGCTTGATTGATATTGATGATATGGGTAGTACAAGAGTGGATCTACCACGAGATCAAGGAGGCTAAACCCTAGAAGCTAGCCTATGGTATGATTGTTGTAATGGTTGTTCGTCCCCACGGACTAAAACCCGCCGGTTTATATAGACACCGGAGAGGGCTAGGGTTACACGAGTCGGTTATAATGGTAGGAGATCTACATATCCAGATCGCCATGCTTGCCTTCCACGCCAAGGAAAGTCCCATCCGGACACGGGACGAAGTCTTCAATCTTCTATCTTCATAGTCTTGGAGTCCGGCCGATGATGATAGTCCGGCTATCCGGACACCCCCTAGTCCACCTCAGTGGGTTTTTGGTAGCTATGCCCGGATAAAAAAAGGCAATCGTACACCAACATACTTATGCATGGCTACTATTAATATAGGGGCGCACAAGCAAATAGCATTTAATTATGGCGTACAAAGGTCACACAATTATTGTGTATGGGCATACCAAGACTCCAGATTACTCGAAAGTGACTTTAGTCTACCTCGTTAATATCTAGGTGGGCATGCCTTGCGGACATCGAGGCTTCTCCACGAGTTTCACCGTCGGGGTTAGCTAGAGGGGGTTGAGGGGCTGCAAGGTCAGGGAGGCGATGATGACCATCCCGGGGATTGTCGGCCACAATCCCGTTGGAGCGCGCTCCCAAAAGGCGACGAAGCACTTCTGGGGACATCAAAGTATTTTGGTCGATGACTGGGGCAGACCTCAAAGACTCGATCGGTTGTCCGAACAACACGACTGGGTTGTCGGCATCGGGCTCATCTTCTCTTCTTACCGGGCTCGGCGAATCCGTTCTCCACGAGCTGCGTCAGATCAAGGGTGATTTGATCGAACAGTTCCTCTAGTGCACTTACATAGCGCACCAGATGCAACAATGTAGGATCCGTCTCGTGATCTCCGTTGGCAACCTAGGGTGGCCTACCATACCCGTCACGGTTTGGGTAGTAGTAGAACGAGCGACAGTTAATTCTGGGCGACAAGTGCCGGAGTTGAACTACAGCCTCTCAAGCAGCTAGTTGGATAGCTTGTGGCTCAAAGGAAGTTGTCCTTCCGGTGAACTCAGAGGGCGTTTCGGCACAGACCCTACCATAGACGTGCATAGTGGCCCAGAATTGACGGCTCTCACCGCTCATGGGCCCTTGATACACAACATACTCCGGGGGCTCTTCTAATGCAAAGGCACGGCGGGTGAGGTTTGCTAGCACGGTCACAAAACCTCCAAGGTTGGTTGTTGTGGTCTCATTGTGAAAAATGGGGCCATGCATTGTAGCTTGGTTTTGGGGTAGAGGTTATGCTATGCTAGGTTGAGGCTAGCATGCCATTTTCATAGAAAAAGGGGACGGAGTCTTCCTTCGCACGCTTGCGAATGAGACAATTTAGGTGTCACATTTCATGCAGTGATCGACATGTGTTAGGCTGATAGGTTGGGCACCGACTGCCAAAAGGTGTCGGGGTCACTGTGTGGCTATCTTATGCGAGAAGCTTGCCCAGGGTTAGGTTAAAGTCGGGTGGGTTGGTTAACCTAAGTTTTTCGACCTGGCTAAGATAGGATTAGCCAATGGTCAGCCTGGCTCTGATACCAAGTTTGTCAGGACCAGATTTTTGGGATATCAACTTCCCAGAAAATGGCCCTTGTGCTCACCAGCCCCAGGATTACTGTTAGCTGGCAAGACACCAACTTGATACAGAAACTCCAAGCAAAGTACAAATATGTAGTACAAGACCATTCTGGCCTGTGAGTACAACAAATGGTTTCTAGTGGTTGATGGCGGAAGCGGTTTGTGGTCTTCAACGTCTATGGGACTCCATTTCCCACAGGAACAGCTAACCTGGATAACTCCTATCTTCGCGAGGCTGCTATCACCATTGCTTAGGTTCCGGGGCTGTCATCGCAACGCTCCTCTCCATGCAAGAAATCTGGCCAAGACAATAGCCAGGGAAAAGCTAGTGAGTACTTTGAATGTACTCGCAAACATTATGAACACGGGTATAATATAACAAATGATAATCATACTTTGAGATATCCTATGATCACAGCGTCAGTCCTAAGATAAAGTCTATGGTGCACGTAAGCAAGTTATTCATATAAAACAAGACTATGAAATCAGAGAGTAGAAATAGAATGCACCGATCGAGTGTCTGAAGCGACGCCTCAAAAGGACAATAACGTAAAGCATGCCTCAGTCGGGCGTCTGAGTGACACCACATAAAGGGCTTATAAAGTAAATGAATAACAACATGCCACAGTCGGGCGTCTGAGCGACACCACGTAAAGGGCTTATAAAGTAACTAAATAACAGCATGCCACAGTCGGGCGTCTGAGCGACACCACATAAAGGGCTTATAAGGTAAATAACTAACAAGCATGCCACAGTCGGGCGTCTTAGCGACACCACGTAAAGGGCTTATATGAAAATAATCACAGTGAATATCCAGGAGGTAGAACCGTCGCAGGGATACTCAATAATTCAAATAATGTAATGGGTTAGTCCATAATGATAATAATCATAATGATAATCATCACAAGTCACAAGTCATGATCCATGTTCTGGTTTAACAGTTTCACCTCCGAAGACCGACACTAAGACCGACACTTGACCCATCCCAGACTGTAGTCCTTACCCATGGACACGGCTATTCGAATAGATATAATCTCTGCAGTGGGTGTACTCTTTACCCTCGAGTAACGAATTCCTTTAGTTCATCGGGACTTATCCCATTTACAGTCTTTTAATTGAAAACACCCCAGTCCCGCACACACCATCTTAACTTACCGGTGTCTTGAATCACCCACGACACCTGTCAAGCAAAACTCTTAGTGGGGAGGCTACAACCTCGATTAGCATGGGATCAAATTTGTACCGCGTGCTACTAAGGGGTGCCCCCCACTCGGTCCCAACCGAAAACACCCATGCCCCCGGATCAGGTGGCCTGCCTACCGGATGCAGCCGGTATCTTCCACCATGGCCTCACTGTACGGTGGGCCAAGAAAGGGGTTGACAATTTACTGAACTGTACCCTACCTGCGGTAGGGACAAGTGGTAGTACGAAACTAGTATGGGGGTTACTGGAACAAGACCCGATCTACGGTCGACTCAGGAGGTTTAAATATTCCCTGCATGATTAACATAACAAAAATAATTCATCAAACAGACAGAATCACCACTCATCATACCCCATCATGCCATACCGGACACACTCATCTCGACGAGGAACTAGGGACAAGCTCATGTCTACCCAAGACAGAGACTTTCCCGGCTTCCTTCTGGTAGGCATGAAAGGCATACGAGGATGATCACTATCACAAGCATGTCCATTCCCAACAGCAAAGAATCTTCATTATGCACTCATGCGTATGACTGGATCATCACATAAAATATCAAATGCTCCATGTCAAAGTGGCGTGGTAACCGTATCAACTAACACACGATAATATTATGCCGGGTTTCAGAATGCTTGCCTTCAAGTTGTGGAGAGGCAGGGTGCATTCCAAAACTTTTGAAAGTTTTTCTTCTCTCTCCAACCAATCTTATTTTTGAAAATATTCAAATTAATACATAGTTTCAAGACAGTACAAATTTTTTTTTTTGAAATTTTTTCATATAAATCTAAAAATAAACTAGACAATATTTGAGAGAGGTATGAAAAAGAATCAACACATTTGGAGTTATATTTAAAAAGTTATAGCCAATCAAAGTTTTAGTCAAAATCTGTTTCTAGAAAAAATAAATAAAAGAAACTGAAAAAGAAAAACGGTTCGGGGGGGGGGAGCGTACTCTGCGTTTTACATTTCCAATTAGCCAGTGTGGACCGGCTCTGGGTCGCTGATAGTTGGTCCCGTGGGCCCACTGGTCAGGTTTGACCATTCGCCCCCACCTTCTTCCTCTGGCCGAACAGAGGCGGGGCTCCGGCGATTGTCGTCGGCGATTGACGGCTCCTCGCGGGGTTTTGAGGGCGGGGATGGATCCACCAGTCTAGGGCGGTCCTCCTGGTGGTCGTTAGGTTAGTGGCGGTGGAGGGACTCGCCGGCGGCGAACTTCGCGGCGGACGGTGGCTTCGGGAGATTTGGGACTTCGCGCTATGGTGGCTCCCGAGCGAGTTTGAGGTGTTGGGTGGCTCCGCGAGATCGAGGGGAGTCGTGTGGTGGTGCGGGATGGACGGGGGAGGCTCTGGTTGTGACGAGCGGGACCGGAATGTGGCGGCGGCCGGACTGGCCGGAGACGAGGAAGAAGACCTTCCCTGGTCGATTGCCGGCTATGGGAGTGCTAGGTGGGTGGCTTGAGGTCGCTTGAGGGACTGGACGGACTCAGGGGCTCCTAATATAGGCGGCCGGGGTCGGTTCCGATGGCGGCCGTGGATAAGAATGGCGAACCGCCGTTCTGTAGCTAGGGGGGCGTGTGGCGATGGTTGGAGGGGTCTGGCAGGGTGAGCGGATGAGCTTGAGCTGCTCCAGGCGAGCCGAGCGCCGAGTGGTTTTGGCGGCGCTGGCCCATGGCAGAGATCGTCTGGCCACCCGCCGCTGCCATGGCTGACCAAGGGCGGCGTAGGGCGCCGGGGGGGGCGGCTTGGATGGTTCTGGCGAGCGGATGAGGACGGGCGTGGCTGCAAGCAGCAAAGGCCCGGGCTGGGCGCAGTGAACGCAGCGGCGGCTTCAGCTTGCATCGCTACATGTAAACGCGGCGCCTGGCACCAGAGCACGACGTGAGGTGTTCGGCCAAATGCCGCCGCATGTTGGAGAGCTAGAATGCCAGGTAGTAAATGTGCCTAGGTTAGTGGTAGATAGGAGTTTAGTGGACATGGTGGTTAGGCAAAGCAAGTAGGTCCAGTGTGCAAACTAAAAGCTATGTCAAATCTGACCATGCACAGAAGGTGCTTGACAAAATGCCAAGGGCATCTAGGCAACTCTTGGGGTGGCCAAAAGCTCCATACCAGTGTCTCTTTAGGGGATAGAGAGGGTGGCAATGTTAGTTTGGTAAAAAGAGAAACTTGTTAGTGCAAGTTTTTGAGAAAACCAGTTCTGGATAGAAACTAAAAGCAATCATTCCATGGACCAAAAACACTCCAATAGGTCCATTCTCCTGGACTTAAGGGTTTTGTAGGGAGGACTATAAGAAGGAAAAAGAATCAATTGAAAAATGGCAAGTTAAAATATGGTTGCAGTAGAAAATGCCAAACTGGACCAGAGAGCAAAAGAGGATGATTTGCTCAAAATTTTCAAAGAACATTAGTGGGTTTTTGCACATAGATGAATAATATAATCCTACCAACATCCCCTAATTTTGGTGGAAGTTTTAGAGGAATGTTTAAATAGGTTGTAGTGCAAAAGTGCAATTTGGACCAGATTGGAAAACTTGGTGTAGAGCTCAAAATCTCCAAATACTAAAAGATCTTTTTGCATAAAAGTGATTTGGGGACATCATATGTCATCCCCAATTTTTGGTGAAAATTTTAAATGCATTTATGAAATGGTTGTAGTGCAAATGGGGCCCTAAATCTTATGAAAAATCATTTTTATAGAATTAGAGCTCAGGGAAAATAATTATATAAATAATTCCACTTGATACAAGAAATGTTTCAAGAGAGGGTATACAAGTCCAATAATAATTGAAAAGTTTTTACTGGGGGTGAAAACTCCACAACCTAGAAGAAAAGAGAGGTCCTGAGATCAAAGATAAGTCCAGAAAATAAAAATTTAATTCCCTGGCAAAATTTTAATAAACAAAACATGGTTAAATTTTTGGGGTGTTACACCGAACCAGTATAAATCTCAGTGTCTTTGTGTCTCTCAAGCTCGACGCACTAGGCTAGGGAGGATCACGAGTAGGCAGGCTGGCCAGGTTGAGATCTCCGCACGCACCCTAGAGTTTGAACCACTCAAGGGTTGCCGGATCCCTAAATCTGACATTTGGCGTGCTGTAGGGTGCGCCCAACCTCTCTTCCGTCAGACGATCCGCCATCGCCCGACACCTCCATGGTCGACGCGCGAGGGTTACATGGAGGCCGGGTTGCTGAGCAACCCGCTTTGCTAACACGGTTCGCTGGTGACGCTCGTGTTCGCCAAGGCTCCTCTCTCGGTGGCCAACGCCGCCACGGGCCCTGCCGCCACAAGCAGCAAGTTTATCGCTGCACCCGTCTGCATCGCGACGCACTGCACCGCCACCACACCGACTCAAAGCAGCTTCGGTTATCCCACACGCGCCATGCCGTGGACGCAGCAGCCACTCGCCACCAGACGGAGCTTTGCTACCGCTCGTGGGTGACTCTCACGAGGAGTGGCTCGAGTTGATCGACCAGCTCATCAGCGTCGTGCACGGGGGCTCCAACGGGCTGGCTCGCTCGCTGCCTCAGCAACCACTCGCAGCGGGCGACGTCGCGCACGGGGCTCCTCCTCCTCCTCCGGCCCGGGGCACCATCATCGATCCAAGGCGTATGGCCCCGCGGCGCGACCCACAGCGCCCGGCACTGACTCGACATGACGTGAGCTGCCAGGTGGTGCAACGTCCACAAGGAAAAGCGCACGTGCTTCCGGCACCCCAGCACCAGGCTCGCGAGCCACCACAGGAGGTGGCGGTGCGCGTGCACCAGGACTATGTTCCACCCCCTTGACGACCTCCGGTGGCCACGACAGGATGCCGTGCGTTCACTACAGAGCTTTGCAACGTTATCTGGCCAAGCAAGTTAAAGCCTGACCTGCCTCCATGCTACGAGCTGAGCATTGAGGCGGCCAACGGTGACGAGAAGATCATGGCAAACTGGTTCCCGATGGCCCTCAAGTACGGCACGCGTTCTTGGATCCTGAACCTGATCGAGGGGTTGGTTTCTTCCTGGGAGGAGATGCACAGCTGCTTCATCGCCAATTTTCAGGGCACTCGCGACCGTCCGCCGGTCGCGAGCGACCTACGCCGCATCAAGTAGCAGCCTGGAGAGACCCTGCATAAGTATATCCAGCGCTTCAATAACGTTCGCCTCAAGATTCCCAAGGTGTCTGACGAGGCCATCATCTCTGCGTTCACCGATGGCATCCGCGATGTCAAGATGAAGGAGGAGCTAGCCATCCAGGAGGACCTCTCCACCGCTATGGAGATGTTCAACATGGCGAACAAGTGTGCAAGGGCTAAGGAAGGACGCCTCTCCCTCCTCGAGCTCCCTGATGCTGACCCAAAATACAAGAAGACCAAGGCCAAGGACACAAAGCGCAAGGGGCCAGCCGTGCTTGCGGCCGAGCCAGATACAAAGCATGGCTGCGACCACCCCGAGTCATCAAAGGGCAAGTGGCCTTTCTGCACCTTCCACAACGTCTACAACCACAACACCAGCTGTTGCCAGGAGCTCAGGTCTCTCTATGACGGGTGCCTCGGACGATGCCCCGAGCACAACGATTGGGGCTACGGTCGCGGAGGTGGCCGAGGTGGAGGGTGCTGGGACGGACCCTTCCGCCTTCAAGAGTGGCGCGACCAGCCTCGTGAGGACCGCTGGCAGGACCAGCCTCATGGGGGTAACTGGTGGCAACAGCCTCATGAGGACCGCCCTCAGGGAAACACAACTTTACCTCCTCTGCCTCCACCGCCAAGAAGATACGACGATCACCACCAGGACAAGGGGGCTGGGGGCTTCCAGGAGCCTCGGGCCATTGCCTGCATCATGGGCGGCTCGCAGGCCCCAGCTCCCACCGTGTCTTCAAGCAATCTGTGTGCGAGGTGAATGCAGCGCTCCTGAAGCCCAAAGCGATTCGCCCTCTCAAGTAGTCCAAGTGCACCATCACCTTCGACTCCTCGGACCTGCTCAAGTGCGCAGCCACCACAGGCGCACTTCCCATGCTCTGCTCCCCCGTCATCAGCAACATGACCGTCACCAAGACTCTCATTGATGGCGAAGCAGGGCTCAATGTCCTTTCTATCCAGACGTTCGACTGGCTTCAAGTGCCTTACTACCAGCTGCACCCCACCAAGCCATTCTCAGGTGTGACCGACGGATCGACACACCCGATCGGGCAAGTTCGCCTCCCTGTCACCTTTGGCGAGCACAACACGCACCTAGCTCATCGACTTTGACGTTGCCGACATTCGCCTGCCCTACAACTCCATCCTAGGATACCTAGCAATGGCCAAGTTTATGGCGGCCACACACCATGGCTACAATATCCTCAAGATGCCAGGGAGCGGCGGCATCTTCACCGTCGCTTGGCAAGATAAGGATGCAGTGTGCTCCCTCGAGCGCGCCTTCCATGCTATGGTAGTTGAGAACCCAGAAGACAAAGACGGCGCCCTCCCTCTTGAGGTCGCCTCCAAGACGAAGAAGCTGCAGCTGGGCCAGGGGTCTCATGAGGGAGCATCACTCGAGGACGAAGCGTTGAGCCTCGCGTCTCCGGACGTGGCACCTTCACCCATCACATAGGAAGGCGCGCCCGATGCTCCTCTCTGGCTGGGCTCGGGGGCTCTCCTTTGGAGGGCCTCAGATCTAGCTAGTGTTGCGAGAGTGGCGCTCGGGCACCATGTGGAGGTGCTCTTTAGATCATGCTTCCCAAGAGAAGGCAACAGGCGTGAGGCACCAGGCATTCAAGAGTTCATCAGCAAGGCAATCCAGGAGATTCAGGAAGGAAGGGTTCTGCAAGGCGATCGCCGCCTGCCGCGTGGCGCAGCTCACTGCCCTGGCGAGGGTAAGGAGTTCTGTGTCTGCATCGACATCCTCAGGCTCAACAGGGCCGCGTTCGAGTAGCTCATATGGCCGTCTCGTGTCGACCGATGCAAGGGTCCGCCCTACAGCTATGTCTGCATGCCTTTTGGCCTGGCGGGCGCGGCCGAGGCATTCCAGCCCTGCATGAGGGACGCTTGGGCGGCCTGCGAGGCCAGGCACCAGGCGACCCTGGCGGAGATGGAGGAGCACCCTCAGGAGCCTTCCGGCCCCTTCGGGCCTCCCGAGGCTTGGCACCAGAGTGGCACATGAGGGATGGCTTCAGTAGCGCGCGTTTTTGGCTACTTCAACAAATCTTCAGCAACGGTACCAAGTGACATCTCCCTAGTTCATTCAGATTGGGGGCGTCCCTCGGCCTGCATCATCCCCATGCCGTGTGGGTCCTTCCCTACGGCATGTATCCCCTTTTGCATTTTATAAGAGCAAGAAACAATGGTTTGCAAACTACTTTCAAATTATTGACTGCCTGACTGGCGCTTCGTCGCTAAGAACGTCTCGCGCACCTGCAAGCCCTCCCACGACCGCCTCATGATTAGGGACTGGCATGGCGTCTATGCTCGGGTCCGTACCTGCAGCGTTGCTAAACCCAAGTAGCTGAGCTCTGGCTCACGGGCCAGCCCCGTGTACGTCACCTCCCGTCGCTCTTGGTGCCTTGTTCTCGCATGACCTAATCGTAGGTGGATGAGCGAGGGCGTGCGACCTGGTGCCCCTGGCTACGGAACCGCCAAGCGTTATTTTTCTTCAGATCTTTGCATGAGAAGACTGGCGCAGCGCTTGTGCTCGGGTCCGCCCCGCAGCTGGCCGATAAATCCAAAGGCTATTCACTTCACCTCCAGGGTCATGGTATCTGCATTCTCATGCATAACCTGTGAAACTCATTTGGCACATGCTGCTTAACCATCTTGCAGGACCAACCCAAGCATCTCCAATCAAGACCATGCCCAACCCGCCTTGAGGTAGGGCCTCGTGAGTCCCGCGCTGGCTCACGGGTGCCCATATACACCTCCTCCAGCCTTGCCATGCAAGCCATGTGTCAGGGCAGGGCTGTACACGCCCCGGGAGCTCTCCTCAGAGGGAGCCCCCTCCCACACACCAGTGGAAGCACCATGCTCCGCGCTGGCCATTGACACTACCGAGGAGCGGCTATGCCCATGCAAGAGCGGAAGCGCTATGCTCCGCGCTGGTGATAAACAACTGGGGGTGGCCTCACGGCTACATTAACCTCAGGGAGCCTCCGGGCTCAGTGACTAGCCTCACCACGCTGCTCTCCCTCGGGAAGGTAGCGAGGGCTGGGCACGGGCTACGCCAGTCACGTGAAGGCACTCACCTCCTCCAGCCTCACGGGTCCGGCTTGCGCACCCTCCCAAGCGGGAGCTCTGCGAGGAAAAGGTAGGATGGTCTGTTCGTACGTCAAGGGGGGCTCCTGAGCATCGCGTCTCAAGAGCCTAACTAGTCACGTAGCCCCTCACCTCTTGGGCTTGTCTTGGTGATCCATACGACTCAACGACGGCTGAGGCATGCACGGGGCCAGGCCCTGCCGACACAGAACGCCAAGACCTGGTTGTCACCCTTCTTTTTCAAGCCGTTTTCGCACGTCAAGGGGGACTCCTGAGCATCGTGTCTCAGGAGCCTAACTGGTCACGTAGCCCCTCACCTCTTGGGCTTGTCCTGGTGATCCGGACGACTCAACGATGACTGAAGCATGTGCAGGGCCGGGCCCTGCCAATGTAGAACAACAAGGCTAGCCCCTGCATCTTTTCCTAAGCTATTCGCACGTCAAGGAGGACTACTGAGCATCGCGACTCAGGATCCTAACTGGTCACGTAGCTCCTCACCTCTTGGACTCGTCCTGGTGATCCGGACGACCCAACGACAGCCGAGGTATGCGCGAGGCTGGGCTCTGCCGATGCAGAACAACAAAGCAAACCGAAAAGCTGAAGGAGCATAATCTAGTTATTACAAGACATATTTTTCCAAACAAATAGTTTTAAAACGCCTCCCTGAGGCATGTCGCATGATGCAGGATAAATGAGCAAAAGTAGAGCCTCATCTTGGGCGTCACCACTTCAGAGGCCTGGCCACCTCTTCAGACTTGGGCGTCACCACTGCCCGCCAGCAGAGCCTCATCACCAGGCGCGTCACTCAGCCCACCGGCTTCAGTCGGAGGACCAACGACCATGTACTTGCTAAGCATGGTGTCCACAAAGCTCTTCACAGCGGCAGCAGCGGCACCCTGGGAGTCGGTGTCCATTGGAGTAAGGAAGGAGGAGAGGTTGAAGCTAGCATCCTGGAGATAAAGATGGCTCAAGACGCACGTCCGATCCGAGGAAGAAAGCAAGCGTGCCTCGCTTTCCACCAAGGATGCAAATCCGTCAACGGCGTCTTTGAGCACCGCCACAACTTCGGGAAACAGTGCAGCCGGGCTCTCCCTCGGGGTCGTCACCACTGCCTTCCTTGAGGGATCATCTCCAAAAAGCGCCTTCTGGGCCTTGTGGAAGCGAGCCTCGAGGGAGGAAAGGGTGTTGCCCACCATGGTGGCCACCTTCTTGGCCTCGGCCAGGGCCGTTTGGGCTTCTTCCGCCTCCTGCTTCAGCTTTGTTAGGCGGTCGCGCTCTCCAGCCTGCTCTAGTGCTGTCCTCTTCACCTCGGCGCCCTGGTTGGCGACGGCAGCTTCCTGGGCCTTCAGCTTCTCCTCATGCTCCTCGAGCTGGCTAGTCTGGGTGGCTTGCTGGTCCTGGAGAACCTTTAGGTCAGCCTCCGCTACGTGGCACCGGTTCTCGGCTTCTGTGGCCTCCTGCCGCGCCAGGTCACGCGCCATGGCGGCCACCCATGTGCCTTCTGGGCCTCCTCTGCAGAGCCCCAGGCTGCACGGACAGACGCATCAGCCTTGAGCCAACCAGAGATCAGCCCCAGGCGTCCTTGCGCCAAACGACTATCCAGGCACTGAAGTTCACCCTGGAGGAGCTCGAGCGCCGCCCTGCCTCTTCCAGGGTCCAGGAGGGAGCAGGAGCACCATGACTCGGCCACACGTTGGGCAAGGGAGGAGACGCCCTCGGCGCCAAGGCGGAGGAAACCTCGGCCTCAGGAAGGATCAGGGGCTCAGGAGGCTGGTTGTCCTCGGTAGCCGTGGCAAGGATAGGTGCCGGAGGATTCAGGCTTGCCGAGGGCACTGGCACGCCTTGAGGACGGGCATCCACGTCCTCCGGAGCTGGCATCATCCCTGGGGCTGCCGGGTCAGTGGCATTCTTCTTCACCAGGGCCACTGAGGCCACTCCATCGCTTGCGGCCGCGGCGACCCCCGTACCCTCCTTCTGCTTCTTCGATGGCTACTGCCTAATGACAGAAGAAGACGCTCAGTACCACCGCAAGAACCAACAAGCAAGGTCAAGGAAAAAACTTACTGGTCAACAAAGGCGTAGCTCCTCTTCATGCTCAACAGCGAGCGCTTGGGTGGAGCAGCTGGTGCTGAGCTCTTCGGAGCAGGAGAGCTTGTGGTTAGCACCGCCCGGGACGGTGTCGGCGAAGCTGGGCTGCTGCCCAAAGGGATCAGCGCGGACCTGCTTTTCTTCACGACCGCTTGCTTGGGCTTCTTCAAGGAGGCCACCCCGGACCTCGTGGTGACTCCTGGAGGGCGCGACACCTCCACCACCGGGGACTCGTCCTCATCATCATCATCAGGAAGGTCATGCAGGAGCTCCCTCCACTCCGGGGTAGAGGATTCTTCCACAACCTCATCCTCGGTGGCCTCAGAGGATTGGCCGACGAAGGACAGGTGCACCAAGGTAGTAGGCGGCAAGGAAGACCCCAGCCGCACGAACTCGAGCTCGTCGTAGAGAGGCATGGCCGCGACAACATCCTCGGCATCATCACGGCAGTACAGTGGAAGCCAGTCCTCTGGAGGGTTACTCGGGTCCTTCCCCGTCAGGTAGAGCAGCACCTTGTTCAGCTCCTCCTCGAGAAGGGGATCTCAACGCAGGTGGATCTTGTTGTGATCACCACCGAGCTTCCACAAGGGGCGGGGGCAGGCTTGGAGTGGCGCGATGCGCTGCTTGAGGAACTCCCTGATGAGCATGGCCCCCGTCAGCTTCGCGCTCTTCAGCTCCTTATCCATCTTCCTCACGAACGATGTCAGGGAAGGGTCGGTGATCTTCTAAGAACGCCACCACTTCTCGGAGATGGGGAATGCGGTCGGTAGCGCCAGCGAGTTCTGGGAGCTCTTGGCATCCATCGGGACCCACTTCTTCACAGCATCCTTGTTGGATGTTGGGTTCCGGCAGACCCTTAAGGTTCAAACACTGGGGTGCGCACGAAGATCTCTCCCCTACCGATCTACGTCTGATCGCCTCGTGAGATCTAAGCTGTAAACGATGAACAACACAAGGGGCACGAGATTTATACTGGTTCGGGCCACCGTTGTGGTGTAATACCCTACTCCAGTGTGTGGTGTGGTGAATTGCCTCAGGGGCCGATGATGAACAGTACAAAGGAAGAACAGCCTCGTGAGAGGTGTTCTTGAGCTGGTGCGATGAACTGCTTGGGTGAGTTCGATCGCCTCTCGCTCGCTCTAGTCTTCCCAAAATCTGGATCCCCCCTTTACTGTCGTGGCTAGTCCAATTTATAGAGGCCCTGGGCCTCTTCCCAAATATTGAGCGGGAAGGGCGCCAACAACGGCCATTTTGAAGGGGAACATCCAGTAAAAGTTATCCTGACTAAAGTTGGTCTTCGGCTGCCAAAAGCACTGGCGGTGACGCCGTCTTGGGCTCCACAGTGACCTCCATCCTGCCGCTCCGCTGGTCTCGGTCTTGTTGCACTAAAACGGCAACCTTTGACTGATGCCTGGGTACTCCACGTCTGTGCCTGCCCGCCTGGCGCCCTCCTGGTCTCGATCGTCATGGCTTGCATCACGAGCACCTCGCGAGGTACCCTGCCTTGATCTCTCCACCTCCTCGTGAGCCTGCCTGGCAGGCCGTCCCTGAGGAAGCCTTGCGTCATCCGCCCCGCGAGGCTTGGCCCCTCGCGAGGGTCTTGAGTCTTGTGCTGATGAAGACGGGCCGCACTAGGCCACTACTTGAGCCCTGCCGCGAGCTGCAGCGCAGCTGCACAGTCTAGGGCCCCTGCTCCCGTAACGCGTGAAGAGCCCCGGACCCAAAGCGGCCAACTTGGCTTAGCGGACAAGCGAAGGGGCAAGTGCAGCGCACCATGGGCCCCATCAGCATGCGACCTTGGGCGCCGCGTGGCGGTTGATTGGACGTGGGCGTCTTCACTTCCCCATGCTGCATCGGCAACTACTCGACTTGACAAGTCCCTGCATGCAAAAATGGGTCATGATTACCTGCGACCATGGTGGCCGACGGTTGGCCTCCTCCGGACTATAAGTACGGATGGGCGAGAGCGCTCGTAGTCCATCCCTTCCTGCTACTCTCTTTCTTCTTCTCCCTCTCCCTTGCTCCACCTTGCGCCAATGGCGCCGATCCGCCTGTTTTCTGTGGAAGAGAAGGGGAAGGCTCCCCGAGAGGGTCCCGGTCCTCTCCTGCCGAAGAAGAGACCTATCGCCGGCCGCCGCGACGTGGTCGCTTGGCAGGGGTCGTCGTGGCCCTGGTACGAGCCGCCGCCGCCTGGGTTTCCGCTGCCCTTGTATGCCCGAATCGAGGGCCCTGGAGAAGAAGTCGTCGGGCGACATCATCGGTGCCGCAGGCGATGCTGGTGAGTCATGTCAGTTCGCATCGTCACCCTTGGCGTCCATGCTGAGAGCTCTTCTGGTGAGCTCGTGCTTCACGCTGCCATGCCTCCGCGATCTTGGATTCGTCTTCCTCCCTCCTTTGCCTTCGAGATGCCGCCTAGTGGGTCTCTGGAGCTCTGGCAGCAGCACGCTGACTACAGCACCCTTGGAACCAGAGCGGAGGTTGCGGTCGTTGCTGGGCAAGATCTTCATGACCCAGGGCTGGGGCGAGATTGCCCGGGTCTGCCAGACAAGGGGTGCCCTTGTAATTCATCTTCGACGCGAAAGGCCGCCGGCTGGAGTGCTGCCCCAGAGAAGGCGGCCGGGGTACCGGCGTGGCGAGGGCCAGGCCGGCCAATCGCCTCCCCAGCAGTTCCTCAGGAAGCAGCAGAGGAGCCAGAGGATCCAGTGACTCCGCCGAGCTTTACGTGACCCCAGAGAAGAGGGACGACAGCTATGAGCCCCCGAGCTCGCGTCGCGCTCTGAGCAAGGCAGCTGCGTCAGGCCGTCGACACAGCTGATTTGGATGGGGTTGGCGCCGACGCCTAGCGGCCCACTGTTGATGATGGCATCTCCTCCGGAGGCGCGTGTAGTTAGCGCTCATTAGGGTTAGCACCTTTTGTTTCCTGCGAGGAATCTAAATGACACCCCACGGGGGTATGTAAGGCTCCTACCATGTCTTTTGTGAATTGTACATCCTTATCATGAATCGATGCGAGATGCATGCTCCGTCCCGGCTCAGCTCCCCCTTTCTTTCCTCACGAGGGCTTGGTGCTCTACGCTGACAGGTCCTGGTCCCCAGGCAGGCTTCAGCCGTCGCTGGTATGCCAGGTCGCGATGCCGTGGTAAAGGCCAGGAGGTGAGTGGCCCGAGGTCTAGTAAGATACCCTGAGTCGCGATGCTCAGGGGGTCCCCCTTAGCACTCAAGAAGCCTCCGCTGGTAGAGAAAGGAAGGCAGCGCCGTGACAGAGCTGCACTTGTAGTGGGATTAGCGTCGAGTTGATTTAGCTTTCGCGTGACTTATCTCATAGGTTTGGAGTAGTTCTTCGGCGAGGTGCCTGGCCTGCGTGCGGCAGGCCTGGGTGTTCTTGTCAGACTCATAAGCTTCTCCCTCTTCCCAGACTTTCCTTCATGCTCTATGTCCTCGAGGTCCGGCCCTCGAGCGAGCTCAGCCACCGCTGGTATGACAGGTCGTGATGCTGTGGGTCAAGGCCAGGGGGTGAGGGCTGGAGAGCCAATAAGAGCCCATGAGTCGCGATACTCAGGCGCCCCCCTTTTAACGTGCGAGCAGATTGTACGGGAGAGAGGGAGAGGGAGATCACAACGCCCCCCATGTTACTCCTTCAGCGGATCCTGCACACCAATCATGAGGGAAAACAAGGCGTGCCGTTATGGTTGCCAGCCAGCCATTGGTTGCTCCGAGGGAGTGATTGGGGCACTGAGGGCCTGGTGAGGTGGTACTATGCGGGGCTGCCACGGCCAGAGCTCGACCACTCAGATTTGTCGGTGTTGCAGGGACGGACCCATGCACAAGCGCCGTGCCAGAGCGAGCGGCTCCAAAGGTAGGTCTCAATCGAGCAGGAGATTATCTCAAGGTGGTTAATCATGAAGGAGCAAATCCACTTAGATATCTGCGGAAAAGCAAATGCCAGGCCCGAGTAGCTTGGGGATGATGCAGCCCGAGGGGCGCCCCCAACAAGGTAAGCAGAGAACATAAGCAAAACGGATACATGCCGCAGGGACGGACCCACGCGACCTGGGAATGATCCAGCCTTGAGGGCGCTCCCAGCTGAAACGAAAACAGAAAAGAAGTCACCTGATACTGTTGCAGAACGAGTGTTGGAGTAGCTAAAGATGCGGGGCGAAGGAGCCGATCCTCACGAGCCCTCGGGAATCCAAGCCTCGAGAGGATCAGGAGGTCCGGGCGGCTCGCTGAGGTCCATCTCCATCTCCTCCAAGAACGCGCCATGCTTGGCCACCTGAGGTTCCAGAATACTCCTCATCAGGCGCTGGTGGGCCGCAGCCGCGTTCGGCAAGCCAAAGGGCATGTGAACATAGCTGTGCGGCGGGCCCGCACAACGCCCCATGTGCGAAGGCCAGAAGCACTCCAGAGAAGCGACTCAATTGAGCCTTGGGTAGTCGATGCAGGCGCGTAGCCCGACATCCTCGCCTGGATGGGGAGGTATGCTGGGTAGGCGGCGGTTACCGCACATGACTCTCGATTCCTCCAACTCCTTAGCGGCCTTGGTGATGAACTCCTGAGGGTTGGGTCCTTCTTTCCTTACGCCTTCCTGAGGGAAACGTGCTGTGAAGCACGCCTCCATGTGGTGCCCAAGCGCCTCCCTCGTGATCATGGCAAGGTTGGTGGCTCCCCGGGAGAGAGCCCCCGAGCTTTGCCCGAGGAGGGCGCCTGGCGTGCCTTCCTATGCGATGGAGGGTGGCGCCCCTTTGACGGGCGCATGTCCAGATGTGGTGCCTTCGGAGGTGCGTGCCTCCTGAGGCTTTGAACCAGGTGATATCTTCTTCTTCTTGGAAGCTGCTCCAGGGAGGTTTCCACTCTTGCTACCTAGGTCCTCGATCGATGCGGCCTGGAAGGCGTGCTCGAGGGAGCACACCGCATCCTTCTCTTCACAGGGGACCGTGCTAACCCCGCTGCTTCTTGGCATCTTGAGGATGTTGTAGCCATGGTGAGTCACTGCCATGAACTTTTCCATGGCCGGATACCCGAGGATGGCATTGTATGGCAGGTCAATGTGAGCGACGTCGAAGTCAATGAGCTAGGTGCGGTAGTTGTTGCGCTGTCCAAAGGTGACAGGAAGTCGGACCTGCCCTATCGGGGCAGTGGAACCATCAATGACTCCTGAGAGAAGCTTGGTTGACTGAAGCTGATCATATGGCACTTGGAGATTGTTTCACATCTCGACGGACAGAATGTTGAGTCCTGCTCCGCCATCGATGAGGGTCCTGGTGACCTGCACGTTGCTGATGACTGGGGAACAAAGCATTGGGAGGGCACCGGACGTCGCCGCGCACTTGAGTTGATCCGCTGAGCTGAACGTGATGGCACACACAGACCACCTGAGGGGGCACGTGGCCTCAAGCTTGGGAAGGACTGCATTCACCTCGCGAGCAAACTGCTTGAAGATGCGCTGTGAGGCTGGGGCCTGAGCACCGCCCATGATACAAGCGATTGCACGTGGATCTTGGAAGCCCCCAACCCCCTCGTCCTGATGATGGTCTTCATTCCTTCTTGTTGGTGGTGGCAGAGGAGGAAGGCCTGCATTGCCTTGTGGGCGGTCCTGCCAGCTCCCTCGCGAGGCTGGTCCTGCCAGCGGTCCTCGCGAGGTTGGTCATGCCACCTTTGGCGAGGGACACGGTCGTCCCATCATCCTCCACCTCTTGCTCCACCTCGGCCGTAACCCCGATTGTTGCGCTCGGGGCGTCGAACGACACGGCCTTCTCGCACAGCCCTGAGCTCTTGGCATTCGTTGGTGTTGTGGGTGTGGAGATCGTGGTACACACAGTACCGCTACCCCTGGACGACTCCGGCTGGTCCCTGGCGCGCTTGGTGTCCGGCTCTGCTGCGAGCACAGCTGCTCCCTTGCGCTTCACATCCTTGGCCTTGACTTTCTTCTCTTCTGGGTCTGCTGCCGGGAGAGGGAGAGGCGTCCCTCCTCAGCCCTTGCGCACTTGATCGCTAGGTTGAACAGCTCCAGAGATGTGCACAGATCTTCATGGATTGCCACCTCCTCCTTCATCTTGACGTCGCGAACACCATCAGAGAACGCAGAGATAATGGCCTCCTCAGTCACCCTGGGAATCTTGAGGCGAGCATTGTTGAAGCGCTGGATGTACTTCTGCAAGGTCTCTCCAGGTTGTTGCTTGATGTAGTGCAGGTCACCCACGGCCGGGGGGACAGTCGCGAGTGCCCCGGAAGTTGGCGATGAAGCGGGTGCGCATCTTCTCCCAGGAGGAGATCGTGCCAGGAGCCAGGTTTAGGAGCCACGTGCGGGCATCGTTCTTGATTGCCATGGGAAACCAGTTCGCCATGACCTTTTCGTCCCCGTTGGCGGCTTCGATGCCCAGCTTGTAGAGCTATAGGAACTCCGCGGGGTCTGCAGTGCTGTCGTAGCGAGGAGGCAGGTCAGGCTTGAACTTGCCTGGCCAGGCGACACTGCATAGCTCGGGGGTGAAGGCGCAGCAACCTGCAGTGGCCACCAGAGCCCTCTGCTGATTCCCACGCACCGCTGCCTGGAGCAGGGCAGGGTCTTGACGTGGTGGTGCAGGGATGCGATCATGGCGCGCCGGTGCCGGGAGCACGCGGGTCCCTTCTTGGGGATGAGGGATTTCTTGGCAGCTCCTCTCTGGTCGCTCGGGTGCTGGACACGGTGGATCTCGTCCTAGGACCGCGCGCCTTGGAGCCAGGGCGCCTTCTTGGGTAGGGGGCGGCGGAGGGACCTCCTGATCTGCTCCTCTTGCGCAGGATGGAGGGCGAGGCAGCAAGAGGGACGGCATAGGGGAGCCCCCTGCAGCGCTGATGAGCTTGGTGATGCGTGCAAGCCAGTCCTCATAAAGGTCGTCGACGAGACGGTAGTGCAGGAGCTCACGCGCCATGAGCAACGCGGCATGCTCGTCCGTGGGGGCGGGACGGGCGTGGACGAAGCGAACCGAGTCGGCAGGCGGGGTGGCGGTGCGGCCTTCCTCCGCACCGGCGATGCGAGACGAGGCTCGCTGCTCGTTCCCTCGCTGCGATGGCGGCGTTGGCGGTTGGCCGCGGGGAACAACGGGGACACCCGCCGACGGGCGCCGTATGGGCGACCCGGGCGGCGAGAGTAGCCCGGCGCTCAGCGCAAGCTCGGCGAGCATCAGCCATGGACACGACGGAAGATCGAACGTGAACCGCGGAAGAAAGATTCCGGCGCACCCCTACCTGGCACGCCAAATGTCGGATGTTGGGTTCCGGCAGACCCTTAAGGTTCAAACACTAGGGTGTGCACGAAGATCTCTCCCCTACGATCTACGTCCAATCGTCTCGTGGGTTCTAAGCTATAAACGATGAACAACACAAGGGACACGAGATTTATACTGGTTCGGGCCACCGTTGTGGTGTAATACCCTACTCCAGTGTGTGGTGTGGTGGATTGCCTTAGGGGCCGATGATGAATAGTACAAAGGGAGAATAGCCTCGCGAGAGTTTTTCTTGAGCTGGTGCAATGAACTGCTTGGGTGAGTTCGATCGCCTCTCTCTCTCTAGTCTTCCCAAAATCTGGATCCCCCTTTACTGTGGTGGCTAGTCCTATTTATAGAGGCACTGGGCCTCTTCCCAAATATTGAGCGGGAAGGGCGCCAACAACGGCCATTTTGAAGGGGAACATCCAGTACAAGTTATCCTGACTAAAGTTAGTCTTCGGCTGCCAAAAGCACTGGCAATGACGCCGTCTTGGGCTCCACAGTGACCTCCATCCTGCTGCTCCGCTGGTCTCGGTCTCGTTGCACTGAAATGTCAACCTTTGCCTGATGCCTCAGTACTCCACGTATGTGCTTGCCCCCTTTGCACCAAAGAGGGAACAAGGACACTACGTAGGCCGACGACCGCCTGGCGCCCGCCTGGCGCCCGCCTGGTCTCGATCGTCATGGCTTGCATCACGAGCACCTCGCGAGGTACCCTGCCTTGATCTCTCCGCCTCCTGGTGAGCCTGCCTAGTGAGTGTCAGGACCCCGACTTAATGTCACATCGATCTAGCCTGTAACACCTCATATCACCTTGCGGCCTCACGCACGGTATTCCCACGGGTGTCGCCTTACCTTTGCCCGGGACCGTTTGCGCCTTTTGGCACACGTATATGATAGTGTCGCTAGCATCCATATGATAAGGAGCCCGGCTGACATGGCTAGTCGTGAAACCCAAAGTGGCACAAACTTACGAGGGACAGCATCCATGACCCGCATCGAACGTGTCGGTCATCGGCGAATAAGTTCCGGCTGTAACCTTTGGGCTAGCAGACTCGTAGAACCGGGCAGAAGGGCTAACAGGACTCGGTATTTAACGCGTGACATTTCCAAGGGACGTATACGAGATCGAAGAAGGACACATGCCGGCCAGCCTAAGTGTTCGGAGCGCAGTAGCAAGCTACCATGGCTCGGTGGAAACACTAGGAGACATTTCCTGTAAGAGAGGCTACTAAAGATAAACAACTAGATAGTCGATCCCACACATACCAAGCATTTCAATAACATACACACAATATGCTCGATATGTGCAAATACAACATGGCATCACAACATGACTCTACGACTCAAGTATTTATTCATTAGGCTCCGAGGAGCGAGATATAACAAACAGGGGTCTCACGACCCAACATGCAGAGCATACAAATCAATGCACAAGCGGAGGCTATCATGTCTGAGTACAGGCATCTACAAATGAAAAAGGCTTGAAAGCCTGACTATCTACCAGATCCTGCCGAGGGCACAAGATCGTAGCTGAGGTATCAAGCTAAACGTCGAAGTCCACGTGGAACTACTAGCGAGACTGAAGTCTCTCTGCAAAAACATAAAATGGGCAAACGTGAGTACAAATGTACCCAACAAGACTTACATCGTAACTAACTACATATGCATCATTATCAATAAAGGGATGGTGGAGTTTAACAGAAAGACAAGCCAGCTTTGACTCGGTGGCTATTCGAACTACGATTCGCAAGTAACTCTTTTGAGGTGGCGCACACGAGTCCACATATTCACCATAGCAATACACCACTATGGATCCGCACTCCGTCTCCCTACGAAAGCACGCCATCCATAGCACTCACACTTATCTTGCGTATTTTAGAGTATCCACTTTCACTTGTCTATGAACTGTTATAGGCAACCTGAAGTCCTTTTCCGCGGACACGGCTATTCAATAGATGATGTTAACCCCGCAGGGTGTACTTCTTCACACACGCTCACCACTTACCGCCGTTTACACGACATGTACTCGGCAACCTTCAGCGAAGCCCAACGTGGGTGTCGGCCACGACCTACCTAAACACTCAAGTCCCTAGTCCGGGTTTATCGCCTATTTGGGTTCCATCTATGAGGAGTTCCGCCAAGTTTCGCTCACAGCCCCAAACGATGTGAACAGGGTTCCCGAGACACTAAACGGGCGCCCAGACACGTACACGCGTGCCTACCGATCACAGCCCACCCTCACGGTCACGCCAAGACGGCCTCCAAAGATACTACAAACACGTAAACTACTTGCAACTCCCGGACAGAGGACAAGGGTGATTAAGAAGCCGAGAGGGTCCATTGGTTTCGGGCCCAATGCGTGGTAGTAGCTGAATCATGGATCACAAACACGTAACTCAGGCCCTAAGGACGGCTTCAATGAGACAACCCACCATGTACTCCTACATGGCCTCTCACCGATACCTTTACCAAATCGTGTTCACACACTTAGCTCACACACAATAGGACATGTTCACACACCTCTGATTCATCCTCGATGGATCAGACCCGACTCAATTCTAAGCAAGAGTGTGCATGACAAACAAGCATGTATGAGTAGGCACAACAGGGCTCAAACAACTCCTACTCATGCTAGTGGGTTTCATCTATTTACTGTGGAATGACAGGTCATGCAAAGGATAAAGGGGTTCAGCTACCGCAGCAAGTAACAGTTGGATCGTTGTTGTCCTAATGCAGTAAAAGAGAGCAGGAGCGAGAGAGTGGGATTGTATCGGAATGAACAAGGGGTTTTGTTTGCCCAGCACTTAGAAGATAATATAGCTCTTCATCAGTGTCATCGGTCTCATCGTCGAAACCACGTCTATCGAGAGGGGACAGTTACCGGCAAATAAAGAGGAACACAATCAATGCAATGCACAAAATGATGCATGATCATGACATGGCAATATGAATGTGTTTTGGGCTAATGCAGCTACAACCAGATGGATTTGGGTCATATTGAGCCAAAGGTTCAACCCCAAATTCAAATTATGAATTCAAATAGTGCCTTATCATGTTTTGCACTAAACAGCAAGGTTAGGTTGTTTAAACATGCATGGAACCAGTGCAGATGGATAGATTAGATTTTTCTGATCATTTTTCATATATAACTTGTTTGATTTGGAGCTACGGTTGAATTTATATGAATTTTAGAAGTTTAGGCCATTTTCTGAATATATTAAATCATTTAGGATTTGTTAAAATTCCAGAAAGGAATTATTGCGTCAGCATGACCTCATAGTGACGTCATCAGGTCAACTGAGACGGTCCAGGTCAACCCTGACCTGTAGGTCCCATCTGTCAGTGTCAGTTAACTAACTAAGTTTAGTTAGCGTTAAACTAATACTAACCTAGATAGTTAATTAGTGCTAACTAGAGTAATTAGTCGGGCGGGGCCCGCAAGTCAGTGAGAGTGAGGGGGAAGTCAAACCGGGCGGTGGGGTCAAACCACGCCGTCAACGGTCAGCGGTCGCCCGGCGTTTAGCCGCCGGCGGCGAAGCGACGCGGGCGTGTTGCGGGTTTTTGCCTATTGTGGCTCGGTTTGGCCTTGAGCACGCTGTTGGGATGCGGACCGCCGTCGCATTCAACTGCAGGTGGCGCGGCCGTGGAGTGGCGGAGATAGCGCCGGGCGACGAGGTTTGCGGCGGCCAAGCACGGGAGCGGTCGGGTTCGGCGCTACTGCGTCTGAGGAGGATCTGGGGTTGTGCTCGGCGTGCTGGGGTGTCTTGCGGCGCCTTGATGGGCTCGGACGCGAAGCGGGGCTGTGGCATGGGCGGCGCCATGGCGGCGGGCGGTGAGGTCTCGGGCTTAAGAAGGACACCGAGGGGGTAAACGAGCATGGGGAGAGGGGTTCGGCGAGTGGCTCACCGCGGTTGTAGGGGCGCGCTGGTGGGCTCGGGAAGCACGGACGGCGACGCAACGGCGATGGCGATCCGGCGCAGGCGCTGGAGAAGACGGTCGATGGCGTCGCTATCTGATTCGTCTGAGCTTCGTGTAAGCCGACTTGGAGGAGCATCGGTCGTCTCTCGAGCTCGTGGGCATGGAGGAGGGGAGAGGAAGGCCCGGTGGCCACGGTGAACACGATGGTGGCGGCGGCGCTGCTCGGTCTCCGCTTTCTGGAGAGGGGCTAGAGGGCGAGGGAGAGAGCGGAGACCGAGGGGAAAGCGAGAGGGGGGCCTCGGGTGTCTCGACGCGGATCGAGGCGAAGGAGCAGCCGCTTGCAAGCAGGAGGTGGTGGCGCCGACGCTGCAAGCGCCCAAAGACGCACTGCCGGGCGAGGAGGAAGACGATCGGCAGCATTGGCTGCTGACAAGAACGGGCGGCTGGAGCGGTCGGATGGCTGCTGGTGACTCTGAAGAGCAGCCACAGGTGGGTGCAGTGTAAGAGGCCCAGTGCTGTCTCTCTCTCTCTCTCTGTTTTTCCTATTTTTTAGTTTCTGCTTATTATTCTCAGAAATTTAGGGCTTTATCAAAATGCCAAAGTATTACTAAAAATCATGAAACTGCTCCATGTCACTATTTGGAATATTTCCAACAGTAAACATTTCAGTTTGTGATTATTTGAGCGTTTAAAATATTATCAGCAATTAAATGCCCAAATGCAAATACTATATAATTTAATTCAAAAATCCAGGAATAGCCTATAAATATGTTCATCATTTTTGGAAGAGGTTTTCACCTTTAACAGAAATCATGAACATTTCCAAAGGGTATTCTGGGTTATTGAAAGTATTTTATTGAACCTAGTTAAATTTCATTTGGTGCTAGGGTTTCAACAATCCCTATTTCAAATTTCTTTGGAATTTAAACATGATGGCATGATGAACAAGAAAAGTCATGCAAGGGCTGAACTGGGGCTGTGACAGTGAGGCCGTCCCTGAGGAAGCCTTGCATCGTCCACCCCGCGAGGCTTGGCCCATCGCGAGGGTCTTGAGTCTTGTGCTGATGAAGACGGGCCGCACTGGGCCACTACTTGAGCCACGCCGCAGGCCGCAGGCAGGCAAGTCTGGGGACCCCCGTTCCCAGGACACCGACAATCCTCCACCTTTTTCCCGGCGTGGGAGATGGCGTTGCCACCGCGCGCCGCGACAAAGCCGATGCACCCAACCGGGTTGTCGCCGATCTTGTGAAGATAGAAGAAATGGCGGAACAGGGCAACGGAGGGCATGACCCCCATGAACACCTCACAATAGAAGGCGAAAAGGGACAAAAGGAGGATGGAGTTGGCATGGATGTGGAGCGAGTGGAGACCATAGTGGTGAAGGATGGAGAAGAAGAAGGGGGTGAATGGAGGTACCAGCCCCGAGAAGACGATGTGCATGAAGAAGAGGAAGAAGTTGCTGCCCGCGGGCTCTGGTGCAGCGGTGGCGACCCGGAGCGTGGTCTTCTTCCACTCGTTGTTGTAGCTCGCCATCAGGAGGAGCGTGGTCTGGAGCTTCTCCCTGGTCACGTGGGGCGCCAGCAATCCTGGCTCGTACCAGGCGGAGCTGGCAGCCAAGGAAGAAGCCGTGGTCTTCTCGGGGGCCGTCGAGCAGAAGATTTGGTGGAAAACCGGCAGATCTTGTGAGCTTTTCCACTGTGGGGAGAAGGGGATCTGGAGCAAGATGAAGAAGGAGCAATGAAAGCCTGGCGGCAGGCGGCAACCTTTTTTGTCAGACATGAGCAGTTGGTGAGGCAGTGTGGGGAAACGGAGTCGCCCACGTCCAATCAATCGCCACACATCATCAAGGCCGCATGCGGTTGGGGCCTTGGCGCTCAAGACTTGCCCTTTGGCCGCTACCGAAGCGGTCGAAGCGCTTTGGGCCCGGGGCTACTGGCAGCGTGTTGGACTTGGGGGTATCCAGTCCTGCCTAACTGCGGCCCACCACGTGGCTCCATCAATGGCGTGGTACGGCCTAGCTTCAACACCAACACTGCAAGACCCTCGCGACAGGCCAAGCCTTGCGAGGCCGACGACGCCAAGATCCCCGAAGGAAGTGGCCTCCTCAAGAGGGCTCCTGAGGGGCGGAGAGTTCTATGCAGCTACCTCATGAGGTTGAGCTGACGTGAGCCATGACGACCAAGGCCAGGCGGGTGCCAGGCGGGCACAGAGCACAGGTTTCCTCTTTGATGCAAGAGAGGCAAGCCACAGGCGCAGGGTCCCGAGGAATCAGCCAAAGGTTTCCATTCTGGTGCAACAAGACCAAGACCACCAGGACGGCAGGACGGAGGTCATCACCGAGCCCATTGCAGCATCACTACCAGAGGCTTTTCGTAGGCGAAGACTACTTTTGTCAGGATAGACTGTACTACTTGTCCCCTTTCAAATCCCGTCGTTGTGGAATCCCTTCCCGCTCATATTTGGGAAGAGGACCAAGGCCACTATATATAGGACTAGCCACCACCATAGGAGGGGGTACGAAAGGACAGAAATCAGAACAAGTAGAGCACCACACCAGCCCAAGAACACCTCACCTCCTGAGGCTTGTTCATCCTTTGTACTAGTTCATCCATAGCCCCTCGAGGCAATCCACCACACCACACTGGATTAGGGTATTACACCACAATGGTGGCCCGAACCAGTATAAATCTCTGTGTCTTTGTGTCTCTTGAGCTCGACACGCTAGGCTAGGGAGGATCACGAGTAGGCAGGCCGGGCAGGTTGAGATCTCCGCACGCACCTGTCACACCCTGATTTTCATGGCACAACAATTAAGATGATAAATCATGATAAAATGTGGTTTAACAAAAACTTTTGCATTATTTGACTTTTTATTTTGAGTTGGTTTTCTCTTTGTGTTTTTCAAGTGCTCTTTAAAGTCAACACAACTCCACCTTCTATACTTCATCTCCTTGCCCCAAACTTCTGCCCAATGATCATGCCATGTGTATAGAGCAATATAGTATTCTCTTACAAAAATAATTTGGCCAAAAAGTATTTTCTAAAATTAGTTTTCCAAAGACCCCTAAATTGAGGTTTGCACTGCAAGTACTTGATTTGGGTGTGAAAAATATTTCAAAGAGTATATTTGAGACCTATTAGATATAGGACTCCCATAAACCACAAAAATATAATTCTAAAAGTTATTTTCCTATTTTATTTAAAAGCTTTTTCTTAAGGCCGAAAATGGTCTTTAATAGGGAAAAATTATTTTATTGTTTCAAAAATATTTGACAAAAACCTAGGGAAACTCAATGGACATATATTGTTCATATATAAGAGTTTCAACACATGGTCATGTTCAAAATATTGGTCAAATCCCTCAAAAACCCTTTCTGGATATTTCAAGATTTTGAAATATTTACAAAGGAAATATTCTCCAAAAATTCCAAGAAAATTCTAGCATGTCACATATGACATTTTGGATGATCTTGATAAGTATCATGTCATGGAGAATAGTATAACCCCATGAAATCCCCTCAAAACCATTCTGTCCATTTTGAAGTTTGAGCAACTTTACACTGCCAAACATGTCCAAATGCTCTCAAATCTTGTGAACATGCTCAAATGGTCTAATCATTCATCTAGACCAAATGGCACAAGTTGGAGAAAATGTTATATTGATCAAAGTGCCCCAAAACCCTCTTTGACCAGAATCTAATTTGAACAACTTTGTACTACCAACTTTATCTCCTTGATCCCAACTTTTGTTAGCATGTTAACATAGTCAAATGAGGCCACTACACCAAGTGGTGCATCAAGGAGAAGTGATTTCCTCAACTAGATCTACACAAGTTCATTTCTGCTAATTTCTAGGGTTTACAAAAGTTGCATTGGCAACTTTTCCCAAATGGACTCAACCTTGGTGTAACCAATTATTATCTCATTCCATTGGACCCTGTCAAGCCTCATGACAAGAGGAGTTCATCTTCTTGCCCAAACCAGCAACAAACACCTCCTGCCATTTTACTAAAACCCCTGTTTTGACCACTTCCACTCTTCTCCATGGCCTCAACTTTTTACCACAGCCCCACCCAGACCTCTTCTACCTCCAGTAGCAATGGATGCATCTCAGATCAACAATTGAGGGGTGAAACCTCCTCTTTTACCTCTCTAGGCAGCCCTTGCACCCCTCTTTCTCACCTCCCTCCTCACTCCAGTGGCCACCCAGGGCATCCAATGCCCCCCCCCCATTCTTTACTCCTCCCTAGAGCTACCAGACATGCTTGTCCGCGCCCACTTTGCCAAAACAATGGCATGCCGGCCATTTGCACGCTCTGGAGCATGCTACAGTGCGCTCCCGCACTGTAGCCGCCCCCTGCCAAGCACCTCCGGCCACCTCGGCTCTCCCCCTCACGCCAGCCGATGCACCTCCGCGTCCGCAACACGGCACTCTGCCGGCCCCCTCCTTCCTCTCTCTCCCCTGCCCGTCCCACGCATGGACAGAGCACCGCCCAGCTCCGCCACTCTCTGCTCAAGAACGGGTCCCGCCCCGAGCTCGCTCCGCTCCTCCTCTACCTCCCCAGCACCATGCACCATCCCCACGAGCGCCGCAGAGCCCTCCTCGCTCGCTCCCTTGGCCACCAGAGCCACCGCCGCAGCCGCCCGTGTGCCCCGTCCACGGTGCACCATCGCCCCGCCATAAAAGGCTACCCCCTCTCCATCTCTGGCCTCCGTTCGATCCCTCTCCCTCCTGTGCATCATCCCGACCAACTCACTCCTCTCCCCGCGCCCTCCTTGCACCTCTATGGCCAGAGCCGAGCCGCCGACCGCCACCAAAAATCCGGCGCCTTAACCCCTCTCCCCTTCCTCTAGCCATTCCAGAACCCTCTCCTCACCACCGCTGATCCACCCCAGGGCTCCATTTCGTCCATCCTCGCCGCATCGCCATGCTCATCTTCACCGTCGCCCGGGCTCCGCCACGGCCGACGCGCGCCAGAGCCACCGCCCCCAAGGTCGTGGCGCACCTCTCCGGATGCGTCGTGATCCCCTGAACCCTCCGGTGTGCTGGGCGTCGCCGGAGGTGACCGGAGCCACCGGAATGGGTGCCGGCAAGCGCTCGGCCCCGCCTCATCTGCCTCCTTCGTCGTGCGCGGGAGGAGGGAGATGACCCTGGGGGTGGACCCCGCAGGTCAGTGACCCCGTCAGCGGGCCCCTCCGTTTAAGTGGAGACGCACTGGGCAAATACGCCTCCGGCGTGGACCCTGCGCACGTGCGGCTGAACCGATGGGCCGGCCCAGTTGCGCCTCGGCGCTAAACCCCGCTCGATGCGCGCGCCGCCGCCGGATTTGGCCCATTTAGGTAAATCCCTTTGCTTTTTCTTTTTCTGTGGACTTATAAAGTCCATAAACAATTCAAATGGACTCCAAATTTGATGATTCAAATTTCCAGTAACTCCATAAATCATGATCTACCAGTTGGTCCAACATGCACATTTTTCCAGAGACTTTTTCTTCACAAACATTTATCAAATCTTGTTTTTCCATTTCTGTACTGAACTTTAGAAAATCACAGAGAGCCCATTTTTGATCCAAATTCCATGGTTCAAACTCCTAGATGTCTATAATTTCAAAACTTAGTTTTTGAACATTTTTACTAATACTTTCTGTATCACCTCAAATAACGGTCTATTTCTTCATGTATAGCCAACTTTGCAACATCATAGGATATTCATTTGAACTCCAAATCCAGGGAAACCAACTCCTAGGTGCTTCTAAAATCATGCTTTGTCAAATGGGTGCCTCTGCTCATTTTTGAGAATAATGTTTCTGTACACTTCGTGCAAATCCATTAATCTCTTGACTCCATCATATTGAAATGTTCAGAAGTATCCACTGACCCAATTCCAATGAAACCACTCTGGTTATTTTTCATATAACCAGAGATGTTCTAGAAAAGTCAAATTAATATTTTTAGAGCACTTTTATTTTCTGCCTTGTTGTGTTGCTTATTATGATTGTTTCAACGTTAGTTGACGAAGTAGACGCAGTACTTGGAGAAGGACCATAAGACCTCGAAGACCTTGTTAAAACAGGCAAGCAGCCCTTTGACCATGTCTATGAAACCCTTTTTATGCATGTCATATAGCACCATATTGTTGTTGCAACGGAATCATGATGAGGTGGTATCCACTTTGATGGTTTGCCACCGTACTTCCTCGTTGATACTTGCATTGTGCATGACCCTACCTTCTTATGAGGGTTATGACGGTGGGAGTAGATAGGGTGCTAAAGTAGTGCTACGCAAAAAGGAACGGGAATATGCATGGTGATGGAGACAAAGTGTTTTCAAAAGACTTTTTCGAAAACCCCGTCGGGTGCCACTTATGCCCGAGGGAGATGATGAGATGGGTAACCACTTGATGACAAAGTGGTGTACCGAGGCAAGTGTGTGTGTTGTTTTTGAAAACGGATTAGATTTAAGATTTGTTGACTGTCTCAACCTTACATGCGCAACCACTCTACCCTTATATGGGAAAGGGCATTATTGATTACCTAGGCCGATACTAGCTTGGAGCCTGCATTACTAGTGACGGGGAGAGTTGGTGCTCTCTCTCGACGCCGGGTCGTGCTGTAGGGCTGCCAAGAACATTTTTATGGGGCACCGGACACACCGTTGGTACCCCGTGCTTGTGATGTGAGATGATTATGGAGCATGGCTCCACGAAAGTGTTATGTGATAATGTTGGGCATGGGGGTTACTACCAATAGAGTGGACTCCATGTTAGTGTCGTCTAGGGAAAGGTAGTGATCGGGTGCTTACGCCGGGTACTTGAGGTATCGCGGGTCGTGGATGACACGGAAGTTCCCCGGATCTTGTGGGTAAAGTGTGCAATCTCTGCAGAGTGTAAAACTATTCGAATAGCCTGTCCACGGTCAAGGACAGTTGGGTGGTGCTGCTTAAACTATGTCCAGAGTTTTACAACCGTGTGTGTGAGTTGATAAAACTACTTGGGTCAAATCAAAGGACTTGACATGATTGGGTTGGGTTGGTGCCCACTCTATTTATGTTGATACCTGTAACCTGTCCTCATGGTTACTTGAATTCTCTTGATGCATGTCTTACAAGTTGTTGAACATGTCAATGCACTCAAAACTATATCATGGGTTGTTGTATCTTGAACCAAAACATGGGTTGCTTGCGAGTACATTCAAAGTACTCATTGGCTTGCCACTTGTTATTTTATTGGCCAGGCATGAAAGAACAGGATGTGATGAAGAACACTTCGGTGACGAACATGCGAGCTAGGACGCCTCCCGGTCGAGTAATGCCTATAGGGTAGGATGGCATGGGTCCAAGTTATCGGCTTAAGATTTCGCATTGCGATGATATACTCAAGACTTGACCATAATGGTCCTACTTGTGTAAAACGGTATGTATGGATGTAAGACTCTTGTTATTCAGCTTCTGTGTGTTCAGTGAGCATTGATCTCTGGGATCACTATACACGTGCATTCCGTAATCATGACTTATGAGTCGGGGTCCCCACGGCACCCCAGAGTTCGAACCTCTCAAGGGTTGCCGGATCCCTAAATCCGACAATGGGCATGAGCAGTTTCATGATTTTTTGGAAGTGCCTAGGTATGTTTAGAAAAGCTACAAACTTACAGAAAGAAAAGAAAACAAAAATAAAAGAGAAAGAAGCTTACATGGCAAAACCCACCAGTCGGCCCACCTAGCGGCCCAACACTGTGCTGGCCCGTGCTAGCTAGCTGCTTCTTCCCTGCTAGGCAGGCAGGGAGGTGACGCCGGCGCGCGTGAGCTCGCCACGGCGCCAGCTGCTTGCCGCACGCGCTTCTAGACGCCAGGACGTCTTCCACGTCATCGCCCCGACCCACTGGACACCTCACTCTCCCCCAGCTCCTCTCCCTCGCTCTCTCCCACCATGGCCGACACAGCCGCAGCTGCACCGCTGTCTCACCATGTCCAGAAGCTTCACCGCCCTCCTCTCCAACAAGAGGACTGAGCCCCGAGTGCTTGCTCACCCCGAAGCCACCGCAACAGCCTCGCCCAACCTCGCTGTCGCCGGAGATCCCCTTCGCCGTCATGTCTGCTCCAGCTCGTCCCCGACCTCGCCGCCAAGCTCGCCGAAACCACCGTGAGCTCCTGCCCCTCCCCATCCTCTCTGTTCTCGCTGCCGTCCTCTGTAGCGACTGCAACAAGCTTCACCGCACGCGCCGCCGCCTGAGCTCGTCGCCGACGTAGCTCCGGCCAACTAACGACCACGCCACCATGTCCACTGACTTCACTGCACCGCGTAGGCCATGTAGGAGCTGGCCTCGTGCCTCCAGGACCACAACAACGTTGAGTTCGGCCTCGCCCGAACTTCGGCAGCCGCAAAGCTTGTCGCCGGCATCATTTCCGACGACCTTGAGCTCAACCACCACCATCCCACGACGCGGCTTGCTCCCAGCTACACGTAGGTGGCCTCCGCCGTCCATTTGGTCGTCGGACGGCAAAACCCGCACCCTCCGCCACATCTGGATGTCACCGGCGGCTAAACGTCGGCGAGTCAGCCCAGTTTGACCAGGAATTTGACCCTCCTGGGTCACTAACATCTGGCCCCGGCCCGTTAGTCAAACCTAGCTTAGGGTTAAACTAATCCTAATTAAGTTAGTTAACTAACAGTGACACTGACCAGTGGGCCCCACTGGTCAGGTTTGACCTGGACCGCCCCCCGTTGACCTGCTGACGCAATGCTGATGCAGTAATACATTTTCTGGATTTATTCTTATTCAGGAAATTTCACATAATAGTGCTAACTTCAAAAATTCATAGAAATTAATCTGTAACTCCAAATGCAAAGTATTATATATGAAAAATGATCAAAAAAATCAAATCTATCCATTTGTACTAGTTTCATGCATGTTTAAACAAGTTAACTTGCTGTTTAGTGCAAAACATGATAAGGCACTATTTAAGATCACAAATGGGTTTAGACTTTGAATCTTTGGTTCAAAATGGCTCAAACTCATCTGGTTATAGTTGCATTAGCCCAACACACTCATTTTGCCATGTCACATGCATGCATCATATTGTTTGGTATTACCGTGAGTACCCGAACGAAGAACAATATCAGACTACAGACCTGCCAGGCAAGCAACCACCCATTTGATCATATTGATAAAATCCCATGTTCTCGCTCCTGCTCTCATTTACTGCATTTAAGACAACCGTGTTTCAAACTGTTGTGTGCTACGGTAGTTGAACCCATTTCCTCTACATGACCTGTCATTGCCATAGTAACTAGATGAAACCCACTAGCATGTGTAGGAGTTGATTGAGCCATATATGTGTTTCCTACCTTGCTATGCATAATATGCTTAGAGTCGTGTCTGGTCTGGTTCATCTGGGTGATGGGCTAGAGTGAAATGATCATGTCGGTAATGAGAGTGATGTGTTGAACACGATTTGGTAAAGATATCGATGAGAGGCCATGTAGGAGTACATGGTGGGTTGTTTCATTGGAACCATCCTTAAGCATTGATATCTATATGTGTGATTTAAGATTCAGCAACTACCATGCATTGGGCCCAAAACCAATGGACCCTCTCGGCTTCTTAACCACCCTAGTCCTCTGTCCATGAGTTGCAAGTAGTTTCTCGTGTTTGTAGCATACTGGAGGCCATGGGCAGGGCTGACCCTCGGGGTGGGCTGTGATGCGGCAGGTACGTGCCACGGTGTACCGGAGGCCCGTTTGGTGTCTCGGGAACCCTGCACACATCGTTCGGGGCCGTATGTGGAAACCTCGGCCGGACTCCCTGCGGATGGAACCCGGATAGGCGATAAACCTGGACTAGAGACTTGACTGTTTAGGCAGGCCGTGGCCGACACCCTCTTTGGGCTTCCGCTTGAAGGTTGCTGAGTACATGTCGTGTAAACGGTGATATGTCGTGGAAGCGTGTGTGAAGAAGTACACCCCTGTAGGGTTAACATCATCTATTCGAATAGCCTCGTCCGCGGTAAAGGACTACTTGGTTACCTATACAGTTCATAGAGAAGTAAATGGAAAATACCTAAATCCCCAAGACAAGTGTGAGTGCCGTGGATGGCCCTTCCGTAGGATGACGGAGGTGGATCCTCGGTAGTGTATTGATGTGTTGTGTAGTGGACTTGAGTGCACAAAACAATTACAATTTGGAGTCTCGTAAGATAGTTTAGCCAATAGTCAAAGCTGGCTTGCTGCAATAACCCCACCACCCCTTTATTGATAATGTGCATGTATGTAGGATCTGATGTAAGTCATGTTGAGTACCTTGGTACTCATGTTTGGTTAATTACGTTTGCAGAAGATGTTGCAACCCCTTCTGATGGGTTCTATGTAGACCTTGATGTCGACAAGTAGCCTGAGACCCAGGTGGTGATCCTGAGCACATGGTAGACCCTTGTAGGATAGATAGGCTTCCTCAAGCCTTTTTACTTTCTAGATGTCTGTACCCAGACATGTTGCTTCCTCTTATGGCTTATATGTTTGTATGACTTGAATGCTGGGTCATGTGACCCCTATCTGTATGAATGATATGTATGGCTCTCTAGAGCCTTTTAAATAAAGTACTTGAGTTGTAGAGTTTTGTTGTGATGCCATATTTTATTTACACATATCGAGAATATTGTGTGTATGTTTGAAATGCTTGGTATGTGTGGGATCTGACTATCTAGTTGTTTATTCTTGGTAGCCTCTCTTATCGGGAAATGTCTCCTAGTGCTTCCACTGAGCCATGGTAGCTTGCTACTGCTCCGGAACACTTAGGTTGGCCGGCATGTGTCCTTATTTGTTCCTGTGTCTGTCCCTTCGAGGAAATGTCATGCGGTGATCCTTTAAGTCCTTGTAGCTTGCTACGACTTGGGATTCACTCTCTATTGATTGACACGTTCGTTGATGGGTCATGTGTGCCTGTCCCTGTAAGTTAGCGCCGGATCTTTGTCATATGGATGATAGCGACACTATCATATCCGTGTGCAAAAAGGCACAAACCGTCCTGGGCCTGGTAAGGCGACACCTGTGGGAATACCCTGCGTGAGGCCGCAAAGTGATATGAGGTGTTACATGCTAGATCAGTGTGGCATAGAATCGGGGTCCTGACTGCATTGCCAGACTGCCTGTAGGTTCTTCAAGCCAAACAGGCCGATGTCGAGTCTAGAAATGCTTTAGTTATATGTAGGGTAATTGATTGTGGGATGGAATGTAAGGCTCTTTTTACTCCTTTACCTCATGACATTCTGATCTGAGTTAGTACATTCTTTCCATGGGGGTTAAGGACTAGGATCTCTTCTTTCTATCAGGTTCACGTGTTACTATGCTGTAGTAACTTATAGGATTGTTGGTTACAAGCCCTAGTTCAGTTCTACTACTTCGGTATGCTGTTAGTTGGACCCAGAACCTTGATATGATGTTATTGAGTGTCTATGCAATCCTTTGCAAAGTGTCTCAAAATCCTTTTTGAGCATTTACAGCCGTTATGCTGTCCAATTTCTGCTAGAAATTCTAATGTCTTTGCATTATTTGGTGTTTCAGATGTCTTCTCGCACTACTCACCAGGTGGTACGACTGACCCGGTGCATTAACGTGCCTGGGCACATGGCCATGTTAGTCCGAGTGATGACTGAGACAGGCTATAGATGGTACCTGAATATACCTTCAAAGAGCAGTTTCGCAACTTTAATTAGAGTCGGTATATCTGCACCGTGAGGATCTTCCCTTCTTATCCCGGAGCTACCGAGCCTCTGCACTGGTCCTATGGGCTTGGTATTACCGTGGAGATGTCCATGTAGGATGCTGACTACTCTATAATCTCCATCACTCGGGCTGGGTATGCATCACTTCAGGATACCGAGTTCCGCTATCTGCCGGCTGCACACACTGGCCAGGAGGGCTATTACACTGGGCTTTAGGCCGATGCTTCTCATGAGGAGCCACGACTCCGCACCAACACTGAGATGTTGGAGGAGAGAGACCGAGAGAACCGTGCCTTATGCATGGAGCTGTACAACACCCGCGCGGACCACTGTGCTACCTTGACACGGCTCGCACCTGCCGTGCAGACCGGTTACCTGGATATGCGGGACTTGTACTCCGTCCGCAAACGTCTGCCAGCTCGCATGGATTATCCAAATGTTGGAGGTATCACGCCTCCACGTGGGCACCGTCTTCCACCCATCGTGGGGTCGAGGCCTCATCCGAGTCCATATGGTCCATAGGCCCGATGTGACCGTGAGTTTCTGGATCCACATGTCGTGCTTCCAGGTTATGAGGGGAATCTCTATGAGGACTACTACGGAGACAGAGACGATCGAGCTAGATCATGACACTAGTAGTATGCAGTAGTTGTATCTCCACAATCCTGCGCGTCTTGTGGAATATGACTTAGTGTGTACTAATTCTGGAGGTGTAGAAAAATAATTTATAGGAGTTTGGAATGCCTATGATGAGATGTAATCTTTCTTTCACCGCAGTTGTACTTCAGTTTGGTCTTGTACTAAACCATGTATGGTGTGTATGACTGATGGTATAAATATGGTAGTTTCCGAATTACCATGTTGTATGGATGATCATCCTTGCATTCCGAGTCATCCAGTACATTCTGCACTTCTATGTCAGTATTTTGTCATCCTTGTCTAGACGGTTGTCTTGTTTTTCCTTGGATGGTCAACACACGAAACAACCCTGCTACCCCGGAGCAGGCTAAAGACAGTGGGGCCAGGAATGTGAATCTGCCTCAACCTCCTTCCTTGGCTGAGGTCATGCTGGAGGCCGAAAGGAACAAATGTGAGACCAACCGTTTGCTGGAACACATTGAGAACAATACAGCACAACATCAGAGGAATGACTTGGTGTCTCTCAGTGACTTCATCAAGTTGCACCCACCCACCTTCCGTCATTCCATAAAGCCCCTCGACGCGGATGATTGGCTCCACAGCATCACCCACAAGCTACGCTCTGCACACGTAGCCGAAGCTAACAAGGTCAGTTACTCTGCTTATCATCTTGGAGGCCCCGCCAGCCTTTGGTGGGAGAACTATGAGGCCATGCACCAAGTTGGCCAGGTTACCATTTGGGCAGAGTTCAGCGAGGCTTTCCGTGAGCATCACATCCCAGAAGGTCTTATGGATTGCAAGCGGGAGGAGTTTTGCAGTTTCACCTAGGGTATACTCACTGTGGATGCATATAGCAGAGAGTTTGGAAACCTAGCATGTTATGCAACTGAGGAAGTATCCACCGATGCCAAGAAGCAGGCGAGGTTCCGCAAGGGACTCAGCCCCGAGCTTCACTGTGATCTCCGACTGCACGAGTGCACTTCCTTCCAGAAGCTAGTGAACAAGGCTATCAGTGCCGAGACAGGTTAGACTGACTTCAAAGCTACACGCAAGCACGCCCGTGACACTAGTTCTTCATCCGGTTCTGGCTCTCAGAAGCGTCGGGTGTGGGTTCCTAACACAACTCTGCCACGCAAGTTCACACCGAGGCCATCCTATCTGGTTGTGACGCCCCCGATTCAATCATACACTAATCATGCACGCAAACGTGTATGATCAAGATTAGGGACTCACGGGAAGATATCACAACACAACTCTAAAACATAAATTAGTCATACAAGCATCATGATACAAGCCAGGGCCCCCGAGGGCTCAAATACAAGTGCTCGACCATAGACGAGTCAGCGGAAGCAACAATATCTCAGTACAAACATAAGTTAAACAAGTTTGCCTTAAGAAGGCTAGCACAAACTGGGATACAGATCAAAAGAGGCGCAGGCCTCCTGCCTGGGATCCTCCTAACTACTCCTGGTCGTCGTCAGCGGGCAGCCCATAGTAATAGGCACCTCCGATGTAGTAGGAGTCATCGTCGACGGTGGCGTCTGCCTCCTGGGATCCGACATCTGGTTGCGACAACCAGGTAGAAGGGAAGGGGGAAAGGGGGAGAAAAGCAACCGTGAGTACTCATCCAAAGTACTCGCAAGCAAGGAGCTACACTACATATGCATGGGTATATGTGTAAAGAGGCAATATCAGTGGACTGAATTGCAGAATGCTCGAATAAGAGGGGGATAGCTAGTCCTGTCGAAGACTATGCTTCTGGTAGCCTCCATCTTGCAACATGTAGAAGAGAGTAGATTGAAGGCCTCCAAGTAGCATCGCATAGCATAATCCTACCCATCGATCCTCCCCTCGTCGCCCTATGGAAAAGCGATCACCGGGTTGTCTGTGGAACTTGTATGGGTGTGTTTTATTAAGTATCCGGTTCTAGTTGTCATAAGGTCAAGGTACAACTACAGGTCGTCCTTTTACCGAGGGACACGGCTATTCGAATAGATAAACTTCCCTGCAGGGGCGCACCACATAACCCAACACGCTCGATCCCATTTGGCCGGACACACTTTCCTGGGTCATGCCCGCCCGAAGGTCAACACGCCGCAGCCCCACCTAGGCACAATAGAGAGGTCAGCACGCCGGTCTAAATCCTACGTGCGCAGGGGTCTGGGCCCATCGCCCATTGCACACCTACACGTTGCGTATGCGGCCGGAAGCAGAACTAGCCCCCTTAATACAAGAGCAGGCTTACGGTCCAATCCGCGCTAGCGCCGCTTCGCCGCCGACGCCATGAAGGCTTCGGCTGATACCACGACGTCGAGTGCCCACATCTTTCCCGCGTAGTTGGTTAGTGCATATAGGCCAGTGGCCAGACTCAGATCAAATACCAAGATCTCGTTAAGCGTGTTATTATGAAGCAATCGTGAACGCCGTCCAGGGCCAGGCCCACCTCTCGCCTAGGTGGTCTCAACCGGCCCTGTCGTTCCGCCACAAATATCCACACAAAGGGCCGTCGGGACAAAGGTCCTTTCAGCCCCCAATCCGTGAATCACTCGCAGGTACTCTTCGAGCCGACCCGACTTTAGTCACCATCTGTAGTATGTATATATGTATAGTATATACCCGTGATCACCTCCCAAGTGATCACGGCCTGGTAGTATATCAAGGCAAACCGACAAGAATGTAGGGCCACAGATGATAAACTAGCATCCTATACTAAGTATTTAGGATTGCAGGTAAGGTATCAATAGATGTAGCAACAATGTCAGGCTATGCATCCGAATAGGATTAACGGAAAGCAGTAACATGCTACACTACTCTAATGCAAGCAGTATAGAGGAGAATAGGCGATATCTGGTGATCAAGGGGGGGGGGCTTGCCTGGTTGCTCTGGCAAGAAGGAGGGGTCGTCAACTCCGTAGTCGAACTGGGCAGCAGCAGCGTCGGTCTCGTAGTCTATCAGAGAGAAGAGGGGGAAGAAACAATGAATACCATGCAAACAGATGCATATCGATGCATGTCATGACAAGTAACGATGCTAGGTGTGCCCAATCGCGGTAGTAGGTGATACCGACGAAGGGGGAAAACATCCGGGAAAGTATTCCCGGTGTTTCACGTTTTCGGACATATGAACCGAAGGGGGGAAGTTGCGTGTTTGCTATGCTAGCGATGTGTGGCGGACGAACGGGCTGCATATCCGGATTCGTCTCGTCGTTCTGAGCAACTTTCATGTACAAAGTATTTTCATCCGAGCTATGGATTATTTTATATTAATGTTTAAAGATTTAATTCATTTTTTGAATTAACTGAATTAATTTAACTAGAAAATGTAATTATGACGTCAGCATGATGTCAGTGTGATGTCGGCAGTCAACCGGCCGTTGACTTAGTCAAGCTGATGTGTGGGGCCCGTTAGTCATTGATTGTTAACTAATTAACCTAGTTAGGTTAATTAACAGATTAATTAGGTTAACTAACATGATTAATTAAGTTAATTAACTTAGTTAATTAATTAATTAATTAGTATTTTTATTTTTATAATTTTCTTTTTTCCTTTTTTTTGTTCTCGGGGGCGAGGCCCCACTAGTCATTGGCCTAGGGCCTTAGCGGGCGCTGGGCGCTAGCGGTTACGGGATGTGGGCGCTAGCGATGCCTGACCAGGGGGCCGAGCGGTTGCCGACGCGCGCCGGCCGGGCGGCATTTACCGTGGCCGGGCGTAGGTTGGTTGGAACGGCATCGGCGAGGCCGGCCGAGTGCAGAATCAAGCAGCAGAGACGGCGGGTCGCGCGAGGGGGCGGTGGAGGCGGCTGCAGGGAAGGGCGGCAGGGGAGCCGCTGGACGGTTCTGCTGCGGCCGCGGGGTGCAGCAGTAGGGGAGGTCGGCCGGTGGCATGGCCGCGGGGGCCAGGCAGGGCTTGGCCGATGCGGGCGCGCAGCCTGTTCACAGCGAGCGCGAAGACAAGGCGCGGTGAGAGCGACCGCGGGGCAGTGGGCATTAGCGAGGCCACGACGGGCGCTTGAGTAGAGGCGGGAGGCGACGGGGTTCTCACCCGCGTTGGTAAGTAGGGGGCGGCGAGGCTCGTTGGGGCCTTTGGGGAGGAGGACGGGGACGCGTCGCCGGTGAGGAGGAGACGAGGAAGACGGGGACGACCAGGCGACGGTGGAGAAGCAGGCTGGCGGGGGAGCGCTCCGGCGACGGCGTCCAACGGCGACGGCAATGGGGCGGTCGTCAAGCTTGAGCGGCGAGCGGCGGCCTCCTCCTCGATCCCGATCCAAACGGGGGGAGAGGGGGAGGAGATATTTTCGTGGGGGAAGTCAGGGTGTCGATGGAGTGGGACGAGTGCGGTGAGTGGATAAGGAGTGGGGGTGGGTGGCCGGCTGGGCCTGGTGGGTTGGCCCAGTTGGGCCATGGCCCAGGGGGGTTTTCTTCCTCGCTTTTCCTTTTAGTTTTGTTTTCTGTTTTTGTGTTTTCCTTTTTCTTTTACATATTACACTTTTCTGTTTTAATTCATTTTAAAATATGTAGGCACTTTCTAAAAATATGTTTTCTTTACTATAATTACCCTTGTAATATTTGGCACTCACCGAACATTTCTGTTTCAACTCTCGAAATTTTTGTTGTTTGACATATTTTAAATTTAAAATTTGAAGGGGTTTCGAATCAATGTGAGGTTAGCAACAGTAACCATGGTGACGTGGCATCGTTATCATGGGATTACTATAGCATGATTATCCGGGCGTTGCACCGGTGCCTCGTCCAACCCAGCAGTATGCACCGCCCAAGTCTTATGGTGGATCAACCACCAATGATCCCCCACGCACCAGCACCGTGACATGCTTCAAGTGTGGAGAACTGGGTCACTACATGCGACAGTGTCCCCAGATCAACCCCAACCCAAACCAGTACGGAAAGGCTGTTGGTCGTGGCAAGCCAACAGGGAAGGTGTACTACGCCAAGCCGGCCACCGCTGCACGTGGCCATGTGAACTGTGTATTAGCCAAAGAGCCTCAGGATGATCACAACGTCGTTCCTTGTATGCTCCTTGTTAACTGCCATCCGGCATCTGTTCTTTTCGATACTGGAGCATCTTATTCATTTATTTCTGAGAGCTATGCTCATTTTCATAACACCACATTTTGTGATATGCCCACTTCCATTGTAATTCAAACCCCGGGATCCAATTGGCAAACTTCTAGAGTGAGCCATGGGAATGAAATTCATGTCAATAGACTTGTTTTCCATGCATCTTTGGTAGCTCTCAAATCCTCAGACCTCAATATCATCATGGGTATGGACTGGATGTCAGCCCATCATGCTAAGATTGATTGTTTCTCTAGGACTTCTAAACATACACATCCATCGGGCAAGGTAGTTAATGTCTTGACCCGAGTAGCTAAGCGACACTCTACTCTCTTAAAGCCAGTCCTTTGCCAGACTTCGAATACGTTCCGGTAGTCCGTGACTCCCCAGATGTCTTTCTAGAAGAACTGCCAGGTGTTCCACCTGTCGGGATGTCGAGTTCGTGATAGATCTTTTCCCAAGAACTGTCGAAATCTCTAGAAGACCCTATAAGATGGCACTGTTGGGGATATACATAACAGGTAGGCCCACGAAGGGTCGAAATATCATGAAGCATGGGGTCCACACAACATGTGGGTCCAGGTCAATTTCATATGCACACACTATCCACTCGGACAAGCAGCATACTATCCACTGACCAAGCAACATACCATCCACTCGGATGACGGTTCACCACTGACCGCACGACTCACTCGGATATACGAAGACCAGCAGCAGCAAGGCAATCGGCATCTTTCTAATAGCGAGGGCTTAATAGCGTGCTGGCATTATGGCATTCATACCCCACTTTGTAATATAGGAGGTGAGGGATGGCGACTCTATATAAGCCACCCCCACCACTAGACTAAGGGGGCTTTTTTCTTCCACCTCTCTCTTTTCCCCATTAGTCTCGTGGATTTAGCCTGCATGGGGATCCGCTCCTCTCGCCACACACATTGTAATCTCCGGATATATACTCAGATAAAACAAAGCCTCTCCGGAGCACGAGACGTAGGGTTGTTATCTCCACCGTGAGAGGCCCGAACTCGCTAAAACCACCGTGTCACCCATATGCATCTCGATAGATCATGCTCCGTTATCCTACCCCTATTCTCATCGCCGACTTAGAACCACGACAGTTGGCGCCCACCGTGGGGCCTGGCGTCTATCGAGCCATGATGCATATGGTTTTTCATTCATCTATTTTCGTGTTCATGCAGTTCATACAAACAATTGAAGCACCGCAAAAGCTGAGGAGAAGATACATCTTCACCCGACAATGCGAGCGTGCATGACCATTCACAAACGTGTCTGATCAGGCGATTTACTTCTACTCTTCAAGGGCCGGTACCGCTGGAGACGTGCCGCCGCCTGGCGGTGTGCGGCTCCTCTTCGCCGAGCACTCCGAGGGTGAGGCGATCGCCCGCCGACCGACCAGCCGGGCGGCCACCAAGACACCTCCGCTTCCACTTCTCCGCCGAGCTCAGCCCAACCGCTCTGCTGCTGCAAGGCCCGCAAGCGCTCAGCAGTCCCTCCGTGACGTGGTGCTCGGCTGCTCCTCGACCTCAGTGCCTCGGCGCGACCGTCTGCGCCGGATTTACGCGCCGGATCGGCACCTCTGGCGGTGTTTCCGAGCCCCCCCTCGCTGCAGCAGCGTTACGTCAAAGTGGAACCAACCTCGTCAATCCGCTCACCAGAGTGGGCGCTTAGCCGCATGCGAGTGCAGCCCACCGGCGCCGGGCCGCCTCCCCGTCATACAAAAAAGGAAACGGAGGAACGTGGGTTGAACGTTTCGCTAAGGTAATTGCCTAATTAAAGGGCTCATCAAAGCGATTTCCAAAGATCAATTACTTACTTATCGCGCCAAAACTAATGCGCCATTTGGCTACTCCGCTTATCACAGCAGTTATTAGTGCACGCATGCATGCACTATAACCACCGGACTTTAAGTCCCTCCAAAAGGCCTCAACTCAGGGGCGTTTTTGATCATCAATAGATATTCGTAGCTATACTTGCTATATTAACTTGCAGGTCGCTCGTCCGGACAGCACAACAATTCACTCGACCGGACAGCACATCAATTCACTCGGATGAACATATATCTCACGCGGGCGAGTAACACGATGACATGTTAACTCGTATGAAGTTTGCATCTGCACGACTAACATGCAGGCACTTGGTCAGTCATGTGATCCACTCCACGGGACGGGTCTACTTCACTCGGCCACCCCGCGCATCGCTACTCCGCGGGACGGGTCTACTTCACTTGACCACCCCGCGCATTGCTACTCCGCGGGACGGGTCTACTTCACACGGCCGCCCGGCGCGCCGTTACTCCGCGGGACGGGTCTACTTCACTTGGCCACCCCGCGCACCGCTACTCAGCGGGATGAGTCTACTTCACTCGGCCACCGCGCGTCACCACTCCGCGGGATGGGTCTACTTCACTCAGACGCCCCGCGCCTCTACTGCACTCGACCACCCCGCGCATTGCAACTCCGCGGGACGGGTCTACTTCACACGGCCGCCCGGCGCGCCATTACTCCGCGGGACGGGTCTACTTCACTCGGCCACCCCGCGCACCACTACTCCGTGGGACGAGTCTACTTCACTCAGCCACCGCACGTCACCACTCCGCGGGACGGGTCTACTTCACTCGGCCACCGCGCGTCACCACTCCGCGGGACGGGTCTACTTCACTCAGACGCCTACGCTTATCGTGACTCGACCACCCGCGCATTGCAACTCCACGGACGGGTCTACTTCACACCGCCGGCGCCGCTGCCATTCGCTGGACGGGTCTACTTTACTTGGCCACCGCAAGACACCGCCATTCGCGGGACGAGTCTACTTCACTGCCACCGCGACGTCACCACTCCGCTGGACGGGTCTATTTACCGATGCCCCGCGCTTACTTCATCAGACGCCCCGATCATCATTCCGCCACGCGTCTACATCATCCGGACGCCCGCTGCGTCGCCACTCTGCGCGACGCGTTTACGCCACTTGGACGCCTCGCTGTCGCCACTGCGCGCACGCGCTCTACTTCACCAGACGCCACGCGCATTGTCACTCCGGCCACGCGTCTACATCATCCGGACGCTCCGCTGCCGCCACTCTGCGAGGCGCGTTTACGCTACTCGGACGCCTCGGTTGTCGCGCCATGCGCTGCACGCGCTCTACTTGATCGGGACGCCCACGCATCGCTATTCCGCCACGCGTTTACATCATCCGGACGCCTCAGCTGCCGCCACTCTGCGGACGCGTTTACGCCACTCGGACGCCTCGCTCGTCGTCATCACCGCGGCACGCGCTTACTTCACCAGACGCCACGCGCCTCGCCACTCCGCTGCACGCATCCACATCATCCGGATGCTTCACGCGCCGCCACTCTACGGACGCGTCTATGTCACTCGGATGCCCCGTGATCGGTTGGTCACTCATCACCACTCGACCGCTCCGGGCCTCGTCTAATCGGTTGGTCACCTCATCACCACTGCAAACCCGCGACACAGTTTTTACAATCTCATAAATAATTGTTATTCTTTTATATACTCAATCCCCGATTGGGTGACTTAGTTGCGAATCCGCCTCGCCTAAGTTTAAAAATCCTGCCGAGTGGAGAGCAACCTCCCACTGGGGCTTAGCTGCAGTCCAAGACTACTAAGTTTCAAAAAAATCCTACCGAGTGGAGAGCAACCTCCCACTGGGGCTTAGCTGCATCTAGTACTCGCCTAAGTTTCAAAAAATCCTGCCGAGTGGAGAGCAACCTCCCACTGGGGCTTAGCTGCAGATCCAAGACTCGCCTAAGTTTCAAAAAATCCCACCGAGTGGAGAGCAACCTCCCACTGGGGCTTAGCTGCAGTCCATTACTCGCCTAAGTTTCAAAAAAATCCCACCGAGTGGAGAGCAACCTCCCACTGGGGCTTAGCTGCAGTCCAAGACTACTAAGTTTCAAAAATCCCACCGAGTGGAGAGCAACCTCCCACTGGGTCTTAACTGCAGTCCAAGACTACTTAAGTTTCAAAAAATCCTACCGAGTGGAGAGCAACCTCACACTCGGGGCTTAGCTGCAGTCCAAGATCGCCTAAGTTTCAAAATCCTACCGAGTGGAGAGCAACCTCACACTCGGGGCTTAGCCGCAGTCCAAGACTACGCCTAAGTTTCAAAAAATCCTGCCGAGTGGAGAGCAACCTCCCACTCGGGGCTTAGATGCAGTCCAGTACTCGCCTAAGTTCAAAAGCACAATACAGGTTGGTCACCTCATAACCACTCGGCCGCCCCGCGCGTCGCCACGCAGGTTGGTCACCTCATAACCACTCGGCCGCCGTGCGCCGCCACTCGGTTGGTCACCTCATCACCACTCGGCCGCCCGCGCCGCCGCTCAGTTGGTCACTCATAACCACTCGGCCGCCTCGCGTGCGCCGCCACCGTTGGTCACCTCATCACCACTCGGCCGCCCGTGCGCCGCCACAGTTGGTCATCTCATAACCACTCGGCCGCCTGCGGCGCCGCCACGGTTGGTCACCTCATCACCACTCGGCCGCCCGCGCCGCCACTCAGTGTTGGTCACCCCATAACCACTCGGCCGCCCGTGCGCCGCCACCGGTTGGTCACCTCATCACCACTCGGCCGCCCGCGCCGCCACTCAGGTTGGTCACCTCATAACCACTCGCCGCCCGTGCGCCGCCACGGTTGGTCACCTCATCACCACTCGGCCGCCCCGCGCCGCCACTCAGGTTGGTCACCTCATAACCACTCGCCGCCTCGTGCGCCACCACCGGTTGGTCACCTCATCACCACTGCCGCCCCCCGCGCCGCCACTCAGGTTGGTCACCTCATAACCAATCGGCCGCCCTGCGCCGCCACTAAGGTTGGTCACCCATAACCGGTCGGCCGCCCGCGGTCGCCACAGTTGGTCACCTCATCACCACTGCCGCCCGCTGCTGTCGCCACTCAGGTTGGTCACCTCATAACCACTCGGCCGCCTGCGCGCCGCCACAAAGTTGGTCACCTCATAACCACTCGGCCGCGCGTCGCCGCCATCGGTTGGTCATCTCATAACCACTCGGCCGCCCGTGCGTCGCCAATCGGTTGGTCGCCTCATCACCACTCGCCGCCTCGCTGCCGCCACTCGGTTGGTCACCTCATCACCACTGCCACTCGCCGCCTTCGCATAGCTAAGTCATTTTACATTATGTTATTTTCGAGTATCCCGTAATTCACACATCACCTTCACTCGAAGGTCGCACCAATGAGTGTACCTCTACGCTTGGCTGCTTATTTTCACATACTTGCTTAGTACTGGTTATGTGACTCCCGAGTCCAGCTTCCATTTTTTCGCATACATCATTCATGAACACCACGGTCGTCTTAATTTCGAGTTTGCATCGGTCCTCCGGGCTGCAACTTAGTCAAAACACTACACTTCCATTTTATTTGAGCCAATATTCCAATGAGTTCGCGGATCCATCGCTCGACAAGTTCGAACCGATCCTTCGCTTTTCGACTCTTGCTGGTTAACCAGCAAGCCCTTGCACTCCCAAATGGTGTCTATGGGTGTCATTCACACAAATCATTTGAGCACACATCAAATTTCCTCAAGAAATTATTGTGTTGACTTGTGCCATTTTTACACAAATTACGCGATCACTGACGGCCCTACGCTACCAACTTCATCGCTGCTTGGACTCGGTCACCATACTGGTCCTAGCGCACCACAACACTGACCTTGTCGCTCTGTTGACTTCAAACACGTCCGGCCAACCCCTCTATGGAATTCTCTTCATCGTATCAATGATATACCCTTTTATAATCAAATTTCACACTTCACTCTTTTGCGAGTTTGCCTCTTTCGAGCATCACTCGAAAGATTCTCCTCATCTTTACCCGAGTCTAACTCGATGAATTGCAAATTATCCATTCAAAACTATATTTTCGTGTTCCGACATGTCCGCTGTCAAAGCCTCGTAGTACGCCGGGGCTACGCCACACTCGGGGCTGCATCTCATTTGGAATTACACTCTCTCGAGTGGTCGACTACTTCATCACCGGCAGATCCTTCACTTCAACAAATGCATCCGATCCGCCACTTCGACAAGTTTAGTAATCACCAGATGCTCAGACGCCATATTCTTTCCTACTCGACTCGGTTGTCACGCCGGTCTTGTTGCGTCGCAACCACACTACACCAAACTCATCACTACATAACCTTCAAAGCATTTGACTAAGTCCTCCGAGGACCATTTTTCACCGTCGGTGACACACGATTCGCTTTAGCTTCGCCGCCGCCACTCTGTTGTGCACGCTTCACCACTCGGCTGCCCCTGCATCTTCACTTGGCTAGATATGTAGTCCTACATTCACCACTTCACACGCCATCACATTCGCCGCCCCCACGCCGCCACTCGATTGAGCACGTCTTCACCACTCGACCGCTCTGCGCCACGCATCCATCCGATTGATTCAATTCTGCATAAAGATATTTGCCGTACAACTGCATGGAGGTTTACCGAGATTTAAACCCTCCGCCAGACTCATCTAGTCCGACAGAGGCTCGGGGATTACACCCGGTGCACTGCACTCGGCGCCCCCACCGGAAGAGAACTCGAAAGAAACATTTTGCTCGATGCAAACCCATCTCCAGTAATACTCGACCTCCGAGTCAGAGAAGAACAAGTTCGATCAGTACCAGCTAAGAAGAGTTTTAGTTCTCTCATACCCCAGCCGACTTCCCGCAGTCGACGGCGGTCTCGGACTACACCCAGTGGGTGCACTCAGCGTGCCCCCATCGAGTAATCTCTCTGCACGGCCCGACCAGTCCGAGTGATGAACAACAACAAAAAGACAGGCTCTATGACTCGCCGATTGTTGGTATCCACTGAACGGTCAGCCCGGTCCGAGTGACGCCAAACAACAACAAAAGACAGTTTAAGACTCCGCCGATCGCCCGCAATGACGGCAGCCTCGAGATTACACCGGTGGGTGCACTTGCGCCCCCATCGAATGGTATCCACTTGGAACGGTCCGCCCAACCCGAGTGACGGCCAAACAACAAAACGCGACATCGCCCAAGCGTGAAGAAATTCCGAGTAATCAGTTACTCGATGGAGGCCCAGCCCAAATCACTCCAAAAAATATTCTATAAGGCGAGTTTAACGCTCCTCCGTGGACCTGTTTTGAGCCTTCTTCTAGGACTCAAAGTGTGAAACTCACAAGTGTGGATTTGAAACCGACTCGTATTGACGCTCCTCCGGATAAGAATGGCATCTCTCTAAAAGATCAGTCCATGTGTCAATCTGGTTGCACGGATTTAATGACACGCCCATACCCAAATCACGAAGTTAAACCTCTCCCGAGAGATGAACGAATGTCACCAAGTTGTTCTCACGCACACTTACCTCGATCACGGGAAGCATGGTGCGGAATCCATTGAGATTTTGTTCAAACCTTGGTTGTCCGAAAAGCGCGGCGACATGTACCGAGTATTTCAGAATCACTCGGACCAAACTGTGTCTTACACCAACTCGCTCGCAAAATCGCAATCGATTGGGGCTAATGTTGGGGATATACATACAGGTAGGCCCACAAGGGTCGAAATATCATGAAGCATGGGGTCCACACAACATGTGGGTCCAGTCAATTTCATATGCACACACCATCCACTCGGACAAGCAGCATACTATCCACTCGACCAAGCAACATACCATCCACTGGATGATGGTTCACCACTGACCGCATTTACTCACTCGGATATACGAAGACCAGCAGGCAGCAAGGCAGTCGGCATCTTTCTAATAGCGAGGGCTTAATAGCGTGCTGGCATTATGGCATTCATACCCCACTTTGTAACATAGGAGGTGAGGGGGTGGTGCACTCTATATAAGCCACCCCCCACCACTAGACTAAGGGGGCTTTTTCTTCCACCTCTCTCTCTTTTCCCCATTAGTCTCAGGATTTAGCTCAGGCATGGGGATCCGTTCCTCTAGCTCACACACATTGTAATCTCCGGATATATACTCAGATAAAACAAAGCCTCTCCGGAGCACGAGACGTAGGGTTGTTATCTCCACCGTGAGAGGCCCGAACTCGCTAAAACCACCGTGTCACCCATATGCATCTCGATAGATCATGCTCCGTTATCCTACCCCTATTCTACTGTCAGACTTAGAACCACGACAGGCACCACTAGAACTAGCTGAGCTCAAGAAACAACTCGATGAGTCCTTGAAAAAGGGTTTCATTCGTCCTAGTTCTTCTCCATGGGCTTGTCCCATCCTCTTTGTCAAGAAAAGGATGGTACATATCGGATGGTTGTAGATTATCGACCCGTCAACCTGGTGACAATAAAAAACAGGTATCCGCTCCCCAGGATCAGTGACTTGTATGATCATCTCACTGGATCCTCAATCTTTTCTAAGATGGATATGAGGTTGGGTTACCATCAAATAAAAATCAAGAACGGGGACATTCCCAAAACGGCCTTTGTTGCTCGTTATGGCCAATACGAGTACACCGTCATGTCCTGCGGTTTAACCAATGCCCTAGCCACTTTCTCTCGGTTAATGAACTTGATCTTCATGGATGTCAGGACCCCGACTCAATGCCACATCAATCTAGCATGTAACACCTCATATCACTTTGCGGCCTCACGCACGGTATTCCCACGGGTGTCGCCTTACCTTTGCCCGGGACAGTTTGCGCCTTTTGGCTCATGTATATGATAGTGTCGCTAGCATCCATATGATAAGGACCCCGGGCTGACATGGCTAGCTGTGAACCCAAAGTGGAACTAACTAGCAGGTACAGGCATACATGACCCAGCAATGAACTTGTCATTCATCAGCGAGTGAATCCGGGCTATAGCAACTGGGCTAGCAGGACTCCGGTAAACCGGACTGTAGTAGGCTAACAGGACTCCAGTAGACACCATGTGACATTTCAAGGGATGTATACAGAACGAAGAAGGACACATGCCGGCCAGCCTAAGTGTTCGGAGCAAGTAGCAAGCTACTGTGGCTCAAATGGAAGCACTAGGAGACATTTCCCGATAAGAGAAGCTACCAAGGATAAACAACTAGATAGTCAGATCCCACCCATACCAAGCATTTCAATAACATACACACAATATGCTCGATATGTGCAAATACAGCATGGCATCACAACATGACTCTACAACTCAAGTTTTTTATTCAATAGGCTCCGAGGAGCGAGATATTGCAAACATGGGTCCCTCGACCTAGCATTCAAAGCATACAAGTCAAAGCACATGCGGAAGCTTAACATGTTTGAGTACAGACAACTACAAATGAAAAAGGCTGAGAAGTCTGAATAACTACCAGATCCTGCCGAGGGCACAAGATCGTAGCTGAGGTATCAAGCTAAACGTCGAAGTTCACGCGGAACTACTAGTGAGACTGAAGTCTCTCTGCAAAAACATAAAATAGGCAAACGTGAGTACAAATGTACCCAGAAGACTTACATCGTAACTAACTACATATGCATCATTATCAACAAAGGATGGTGGGGTTTAACCGCAGCAATCCAGCTTTGACTCGGTGGCTATCCTGAACTATGACCGAAGTAACTCTTTTGAGGTGGCGCTACGAGTCCACATATTCACCATATCAATACACCACTATGGATCCGCTCCGCCTCCCCACGAGAACGCCATCCATAGCACTCACGCTATCTTGCGATTTTAGAGTATCCACTTTCACTTGTCTATGAACTGCACAGCAACCCAAGTCCTTTTCACAGAACACGGCTATTCGAATAGATGATGTTAACCCTGCAGGGGTGTACTTCTTCACACAAGCTCTCACCACTTACCGACGTTTACACGACATGTACTCGGCAACCTTCAAGCGGAAGCCCAATGAGGTTGTCGGCCACGGCCTACCTAAACACTCAAGTCTCTATCCAGGTTTATCGCCTATTCAGGTTCCATCCACAGGGAGTCCGGCCGAGGTTTCCACATACAGCCCCGAACGATGTGTGCAGGGTTCCCGAGACACCAAACGGGCGCCCAGTACACCGTGCCATGTGCCTACCGCATCACAGCCCACCCTCCGGTCAGCGCTGCCCACGACCTCCAGCATACTACAAACACTAGAAACTAATTGCAACTCCTGGACAGAGGACAAGGGTGATTAAGAAGCCGAGAGGGTCCATTGGTTTCGGGCCCAATGCATGGTAGTAACTGTTTCATGGATCACAAACACAGAACTCAGTTCCTGAGGACGGCTTCAATGAGACAACCCACCATGTACTCCTACATGGCCCCTCACCGCTACCTTTAGCAAATCGTGTTTACACACTTAGCTCACACATAGTAGGACATGTTCACACACCCCTGATTCATCCCCGATGAATCAGACCTGACTCAACTCTAAGCAGTAGCAGGCATGACAAACAACCATGAATGAGTAGGCACAACAGGGCTCAGACAACTCCTACTCATGCTAGTGGGTTTCATCTATTTACTGTGGCAATGACTCTGGTCATGCACAGGATAAAGTGGTTTAGCTACCGCAACAAGTAACAGGTGAATCGTTGTTGTCCTAATGCAGTGAAAGAGAGTAGGAGCAAGAGAGTGGGATTATATCGGAATGAACAAGGGGGTTTTGCTTGCCTGGCTGTCGGTGTACTAAAGTAGGGGTACCTTAGTACCCCGAACTTGGGCACGGGCAGTTGCAGCGTCCCGCGGCAAGGCTTGCCGGATGTCCACCAAGACCCTCCGTCATTCTTATGTTACTGCCATTCAAGAACAAAGTGTTAGCTGAGAAGACAAAGCCCCGGCAAGAGAAGCTTGCTGGGAAGGACAAGACCCCGGCAAGAGGAGCTTGCCGGGAAGGCCAACCGAGGCACTTCAGAAGACTTGCCGCGGCGCACCACACGTCCCGGCAAGACCCGACGAGCGGCAAGCTTGCGGGTGCAACATGACAGAGACCGCGGCAAGGCACTTTCGCGCGGTTACCACTCGGCGCTTCCACCTCACCGACGACGTGTCGCCGCAGGATCGCCTCCTGGTGCACGGGCGGGTGGTCAGGCAGCCATGCGGTGCTAGGTGGCGTTAAGTCGACAAGGAGGCCATCGTGGCGATCGGTGGCGCCTCTAACGGTCGCTTGCATCGTTGAGCGACCGGACGGTCATTAAATGCCCTTGATCCCCGCCGCCGAGTTAGGTAGGGGCATCTGCAGTAGCAGTTGTACCAACCTGCGTTTTACTTTTTTTACCCCTCTTCCACGCTGCCACCTGTCGGTGACCCCTTTAGACTATAAAAGGAGGCCCATGCGCACGAGAGGAGGTTCGGCCCATTCGACTCATTCAACACCACATCATACCCACGCCTCAAGCGAGAACAAATACAAACACAAAGCAGCAGAGAGGAGTTTTATCTCCAAGAGCCCGGCTGGGTAAAATCTCGTGCACTCGCCGATCCGCTCTCGCCCGCCCCTCCCTTGCCGACTGCAGGCCCTCGCCCCATAGGTGCTCGTTCTCCCCAATTGCCACGACATCTTTGGCGCGCCAGGTAGGGGGGCGTCGAAGTCATGCGTATCTGATCCGGCGTCTGCGCGTGCTACATCAACATCTTCATCGACATGCCACCGAAGAAGAAGACTTCGGAGGTGGCCGCTCCATCTGCGACTATCCTACCGCCACCGGAGCAAACGGGCGGTGGCGTGGACGCCGGCGTAGGAGCGGGCGCCGGCGCGGGGACTCACATCGTCACCTGTTCCAAGGACAAGGCCCCGCAAGGTTCAGCATCTGCACATCCACCGCACCCCTCCCAGGAGGTGCAGGATCGACAACGCCACGGTGCTCCTAGCACCATACTCGCGTTGGAACAAGGCCATGTTGGTGGGTCGCGGGACGCCAAGGCCAACATGTACGCCAACACGCTGGCACAAGCGCCAGGCGGTCACCGGGCGAGATGCCGCTCCTTCTAACACCGTTAGAGTTTGAGCATGTCCGCACTCGCCGCCGCCACCGCCGCCTAAGACTCCAGAGAAGCGCCGCCCGAGCCCAATCGCTTAGATTACCCTCCAAATACGGACAAGATCGACGATCGAGGGCTGCCATTTATAGCCTCATTGGCTTCGCTTAACGCCGACAAGCCCCGCAAACGAAAGCACGCCAAAGCCGCGCAAGACGCCAGCGGAAGCCGGTGGCGATAAGACCGCTGGGTGCCACCACTGTGCACTCCCGCCCAAGGCTAAGGTCGCCGACTCGCCGGGCCAACCTCGACGCCGACTCCACGGCGCTGTTGCCGGACCATGAGCTCGCGCGATCAATGCCACGTTCTCCAAGAACGACGACGCAAGGAAGCTCAGACCGACGAGCGCAGAAGAGAAGCGGGCGTCAATCGGCCAGCGCCGGGCCCATGTCGATATGCATGCGCCCGGAGGCAGCGACTTGTCAGACGCTGCAGTTGCCTGCGTTCACCTGTGAGCTGCGGCAAGTCCGGTGGCCCAAAGGCTAAGAACTTCGCCGACGCATGCCGAGAAGTACGATGGCAGGATACATCCGCCGGAGTTCCTCGCCGTCTACACCATCGCGTGCAGGCTGCGGGCGCGACGAGAAGATCCTCGCCAACTACTTCCGCGGTGTTCAAGCCCAACGCCGATCTTGGCTCATGCACTTGTCGGACAACTCCATCTCTTCATGGGCGGACCTGTGCCATCAGTTTGTCGGCGCCTTCACAGGCGGCCACAAACCCCATGGTCAGGAGAGCGACCTTCATCTGCTCGCCTAGAGGGAGGGAAAGCCCCTGCGCAAGTACATACAGAGATTCAGCCAGGTGCAGCGCAACATCCCAGACGTCCACCCTGCCGCGGTTATCAGCGCGTTCCATCAGAACGTGCATAACCGCAGGATGAGGGAGGAGATGGTGATGTGCAAGATCAGAGATGTCAGCGAGCTCTATGCTCTGGCCGACAAGTGTGCACGTGCTGAGGAGGGGAGGAGAATCCCCGGAGAGAACACAGGAGCCGAAGGATCTGACAGTGAGGATACCGCCCCGGCAAAGAAGAACCGGAGGCGGAATAACAGAAAGAGAAAGGCTAAGGATGTGCTAGTTGTCGAGCAGTCCGGCAACGGAGGCGGCTCCGACAAGGCCAAAGCTGGTGACTCCAGCGAGGCTGTGGCGGCCGCCGACAAGCAGGATGGCTCCGGCAAGCAATATTGCAAGATCCACCGCACCAAGGGCCATGACCTCCAAGCCTGCAAGAAAGTTGAGCAGATGGCGGAGCTTCAGAAAGCTGAATACGAGCGCCGCGACAAGGAGAAGGCCCGGGGAGGTGGCGGAGGATCCGGCAAGCAGCTTCCCGCCCGGGGAGGGCTCCGCGGCAAGGCCAAGTAGCGGCAAGGAGATAGACCTCCCCGTGGCCGCGACAAGGACGAAGAAGAAGATGAGGATGATGAGATGGATGAGGATGAGACCGACGAGCAAGAGTTTCAGAAGGCGACAGAGGTGTTGTGCGTCGACGGCGGTGCTTCTCTGCACACCTCGCACCGCCAACTCAAATAGTGGGTGCGAGAAGTGAGCGCAGCAGAACCGTCCGTCGAGTCGTGCAAACCCCTGAAGTGGTCTAGCACGCCCATCATCTTTGATGTTGAGGATCACCCTGATCGCATCACTGCGGTCGGGTGTTTGCCGATGTTGGTTTCGCCAACAATCCGCAACCTCAAGGTCGCAAAGATGTTGGTTGAGGGCGGGGCCGGCCTGAATCTGATCTCTTCGGCAGTGCTCAAGAAGCTCCAGATCCCCGACAGCGAGCTTGAAGAGACTGGTACCTTTCAAGGAATCAACCCGGGAAGGAGCAAGCCGAAGGGGACGATCACATTACCAGTAACTTTTGGCAGTGAGCTGATTTTCTGGACAGAGAGAGTCACATTTGACGTTGCTGACTTCCCATTGCCCTACAATGGGATACTTGGCCGTCCAGCGCTCGCCAAGTTCATGGCAGCCTCTCATTATGCTTACAACGTGCTCAAGATGCCCGGTCCGATAAGTGTCATTTCTGTCCATGGCGACAAGAAAGATGCCCTTATCTGTACCGACAAGATCTACCGGGAAGCAAAGCAGCCGCAGCAGAACGCGAAACCACTTGCCGCTGAAGCTCCGGGGAAGAAGAAGACCAAGTCCGCAAGAGTAGCTCGATGCCCACTCCAAAGAAGCGCACCTCTTCGAGTGCCGCGCCACCGCCGAGGACGCACCATCGAGCTCCACCGGCAAGTGCAAGAAGGCAAAGAAAGCTTCACCAGAGACCAGGAAAGTGGCCGCCAAGGAGGACGGCACTGGTGGTACCTTCACCATCAGTGCCACGCTTGACCCTAAATAGGAAAGCGCGCTCGTTGCTTTCCTGCGAGCGAATGTCGATGTGTTTGCATGGCAACCATCTGACATCCCCGGTCTTCCCAAGAAAGTAATTGAGCACCACCTTGCCGTCTGCCCTCACGCACGGCCCGTAAAGCAGAGAGTCAGGAAGCAAGCGGTGGAACATCAAGATTTCATTGCAGAAGAAATCAAGAAGTTGGAAGCATCAGGCCTGGTCCGAGGAGTACTCCATCCAACGTGGTTAGCCAATCCAGTAGTCGTGCGCAAAGCAAACGGGAAGTGGAGGCTTTGTATTGACTTCACTGATGTTAATAAAGCTTGTCCCAAGGATCCATTTCCCTTGCCGCGCATTGACCAGATTGTCGACTCCACGGCAGGATGTGATCTGCTTTCATTCCTTGATGCATACTCAGGATATCACCAGATCTTCATGGCAGAAGAGGATGAAGAGAAAACCGCATTCATTACTCCATGTGGCACGTATTGCTTTGTATGGATGCCTTTCGGACTAAAGAATGCTGGTTCAACATTTGCAAGAGTAGTCAGCCATGCTTTTGAGCCACAGTTGCACAGAAATGTAGAAGCTTACATGGATGACATAGTAGTCAAGAGCAGAGACAGAGCAACTTTGATCCAAGATTTGGACGAGACCTTCACAAATCTGCGCAAGATCAATCTCAAGTTGAATCCCGAGAAGTGTGTGTTTGGAGTTCCTTCCGGCAAGCTTCTCGGATTCTTTATATCCCAGCGGGGGATCGAAGCCAATCCCGACAAGATCAAATCCATCGAACAGATCGAAGCACCGAAGCGCGTCAAGGATGTGCGAAGACTTGCCGGCTGTGTTGCTGCTCTCAGTAGGTTCATCTCTAAGTCTGCTGAGCGCGCCCTGCCATTTTTCAAAATTTTGAAAAAGGAAGGTCCAATAAAATGGACTCCGGAGGCAGAGGCTGCGCTGCAGGACCTGAAGAGATACATATCCTCCACTCCAACACTTGTCGCACCTAAGCCACAAGAAAAGTTGCTTCGATATCTGGCGGCAACCAATCAAGTGGTTAGTGTTGCGTTAGTAGTGGAAAGGGAGGCGGATGATGAGCCAGCAACCGCGGCAAGCGAGTCCGACGACAAGCAGGGGGCTTCCCCGACAAATTCTGGCTCCAGCAAGGATGGATCTGTATAGTTGCCGGAAGAGAAACAGAAGAAGATGGTGCAGCGCCCAGTTTACTTTGTCAGTTCCCTTCTGTAGGGGGCTAGATCAAGGTACTCTGGTGTGCAGAAGTTGCTTTTCGGCCTTCTCATGGCCTCGAGGGAGCTGCACCACTACTTTCAAGCACATGAGATCACAGTGGTCACTAACTTTCCGTTGAAGAGGATATTGCAAAATCCAGAAGCAACAGGTAGAATTGTCGAGTGGGCACTGGAATTGTCAAGCTTTGGCCTCAAATTTGAAAGTACTTCAACTATCCAGAGCCGAGCATTGGCAGAATTCATAGCAGAATGGACGCCAACACCCGATGAAGAAACTCCGGAGAGGAGCATCCCCGTCAAGGAAGCGAGCGAAGAATGGATCATGTACTTTGACGGTGCCTTCTCGCTGCAAGGCGCCGGTGCGGGCGTACTACTTGTCGCACCCACCGGAGAGCACCTCAAGTACGTGGTCCAAATGCACTTTCCCAAGGAGCAAGGAACAAACAATACTGCAGAGTATGAAGGCTTGCTTGCCGGACTCAGAATAGCAGCAGAGCTTGGGATCAAGAAGCTTATTGTCAGGGGTGACTCACAGCTTGTCGTCTGTCAAGTAAACAAAGATTATCAGAGTCCGTTGATGGAAGCATACATTGATGAAGTGAGGAAGCTAGAAGAACATTTTGACGACCTGCAGATGGAACACGTTCCAAGAGCTCAGAATGACATTGCAGATGGCCTGTCAAAGTGTGCCGCACTCAAGTTACCTGTGGAACCAGGAATTTTTGTGCTCAAGCTGACTCATCCATCTGTCACACCATCAACTGGGTAGAGCAAGAAGAGAAAGTTGGGTACTGGCGACTACTTTCCAGCAGAGCTCCCCGAAGCCGCCGCCAAGAAGGTCCCAAGGATCAACACAAAAATTGCTGAGGAGCAATCTGCTCTGACAAGCCCTAGGGTTTGTTTCATTGAAGCAGACGCTCCCGACAAGCTGTGTCTCGACACGCTTGCCGGGGAGCATCACGCTCCGGCAGAATCCCAGATTCTTGCCGTAGAAGCGGATGTTCCCGCAGCAGCATTTGCGCCTTTAGTCCTTGTTGTCGAGCCGCAAGCTCCAGCATGGGCACAGCAGATCGTCCATTTCCTTCAGACAGGAGAACTTCCCGAGGAGCAAGAAGCAGCGGAGAAAGTAGCCCGGCAATCAAGTATGTACCAGTTTGTCGATGACATCTGCATGTAAGAAGATTCAACAGAGTGAAATTGAAGTGCATCTCCCGAGAAGAAGGACAGGAGCTGTTGGTGGAGATACACGGAGGCATATGTGGTCACCACATTGGTGCAAGAGCACTTGCCGGCAAAGCTTTCCGGCAAGGGTCCTTCTGGCCGACAGCCCTCCAGGATGCAACTGCACAAGTAACCAAGTGTGAAGCGTGCCAGTTCCACTCCAAATAGATACATCAACCAGCTCAAGCTCTCCAAACAATCCCTTTATCACGGCCATTTTCGTCCGGGGCTCGACATCTCGGCCCCTTTCCCGAGCTGTCGGGGCTTTGAGTACTTGTACGCTATGATCGACAAGTTCACAAATGGCCTCAAGTGGAACCAGTGAGGAAGGTGACAAAGACATCAGCGATCAAGTTCTTCAGTCAATTGTTTGCCGCTTCGAATCCCTAACAGGATTATCACCGACAATGGCACACAATTCACGAGCCGCACCTTCACGCAGTACGTCCAAGATCTTGGCACCAAGATCTGCTTCGCTTCTGTTGCTCACCCGAGAAGCAACGGTCAAGCGGAGAGGGCGAACGATGAAGTGCTGCGCGGGCTCAAGACCAGAACTTTTGACAGGCTGCGCAAGTGCGGAGGAAATTGGATCAAGGAGCTGCCGGTGGTTCTTTGGTCGATCAGGACGACGCCAAATCGAGCCACTGGCCAGACACCTTTTGCTCTTTTCTATGGAGCATAAGCAGTTCTCCCCACGGAACTCTTATACGGATCGCCTCGAGTGCTCGCTTATGATGAGCTTGAGCAAGAGCAGCTGCGGCAAGATGACGCGCTGCTCCTCGAGGAAGATTGTCTTCAGGCTGCTGTACGAGCTGCTCGTTACCAGCAAGCTTTGCGTCGCTACCATAGCCGCAAAGTTAATGCCAGAAGCTTCGAGGAAGGCGACCTTGTTCTTCGGTGCGTTCAATCCGCCAAGAATTCCAACAAGTTGAGCCGAAGTGGGAAGGCCCTTATCGGGTGAAACGAGTCACTAGGCCCGGCGCTGTCCGCCTTGAGACCGAAGATGGCTTTCCGGTGAGCAATTCCTAGAACATAGAGCATCTTCGCAAGTTTTACCCGTAAGGCGCTGTTGCCGGAACCCGTTCCGGCAACCACCTTTTGTACAAGCCTTGCCGCTGTTGCATGTAACCCTTTGTACAAAGCCGGGCGTAGCTCCCGTGCATAAATAAAGTTTATGTGCCTCGCACATCTTGTCAAATTTCATGCATCTTTCTTTTTTGCATGTATATCTGACGCTTTGTGCAGCACTCACCCCCGGTAAGCAATAACGAGCCTTAAGGTTCCATATCATTATTTTCCCTTCTTTCTTCTCAAAAACAAGGTACCTCCGCGCACAAGTTCACCGGGGGGGAGGAGAAGATAAGGATGTGGGCCAGGCGTCGTTCAAAGGAATCTAGCCTTGCCGGGACACAGACGACAGAAAAGCTAAGTTGCCAAAGTTTGAGCACAATAAGTTTTAAAATTTTTATATTCCTTGAACGGCCATGCCTTGTATGGAAAACCTGTGCGCGGAGGAACCGGCTCATGGCTAAGTTGCGCCCTTGATTTGTTTCGAGTCCGCTCAACAATACAAGTGCGCTGCAACTAGCCTCGACAAGGTTTCTTGCCGGAGGCAACACCGCCAGCAGGCTGCTGATGTTCCGCACTCAGCAAGTGTGTTTGCGCTGGCAAGTTCCCTCAAAGCGTAGGGTAAAAACATACAAGGGATGAAATCAAGTAAAGGAAGTAACATAGCAGCAGTACCCAGAATAAAGTTATATTACAACAAATAACTTGCCGCGCTCTAATAGATTGTTTCCATGACATATCTAGCAGCGGCAAGAAGAAGAAAAGGGTAAGAAGGGTGGCCTAATCCACGCGCTCGCCGTCGATCCTCCTGACCTCATTCACCTTGTCCACAATGGGTGCGACAATGGCTTTGAGTTCTTCAAGGTCAGCACCCGCCGGCAGCTTCTTGAGGATGCGGGTGAGGTCGACGCCAGGGTTGCGAAAGAGTATCTTCACCAACACCTTCTCCAAGACCTTGGCGCAGATCGCGCGCGACTCGTCGGCCAACTTCTTCGGGATCCTTTCCCGGAGTTGCTGGAGAGCCGTCACCACGCCCTTGAAGAAAAGCGTGACCTTGGCGCTGGGCTGGAGGTTCTCCTCAGTAGAGTACCCGAAGCTCGCCAGCTCCGCCAGCTCCTCGTCGATGGATGCAGTGATGTTGACGAGGCCCTCCGTCCAGAGCTCCACCGTGGCCTTGAAGGTGTTCTGGGTCTCAGCGGCCCTCGTCAGCAGCTCCTCGTTGCCCTTGAGCTCCTTCTTCAACTCATCCTCTCGCCTCTTGGCGGCATCCAACGTCTCCGTCAAGGTGGCCAGCTTCAGCTCCAGATCAGCGCTCGAGTCCTTGGCGGCGTTCAGTTCCTTGATCTTGTCGGCAAGTTGAGCTTGCAGATTGCCATGGGCAAGAGCATCCTTCTCACGCTCGCACTGGAGTGCGGCAAGCTCTTCGTTCTTCTTTCCCACATCCGCCTCCAGCTGCACCACCTTCACCTCTAACTCCTTCTTGGCGGCCTTAGCAGCCGCGGCGGCGTCCTTTGCCTCCTTGAGCGCCCCGCCAAGTGATTGCTCCCGGGCCTCGAGCTCGTCCTCATGGCTGTCCAGAGTAGCCTTCTTCTGTGTCAGCTCACCTTCCCGCCTAGACATCTCCTCGGCGGCGAGCCTCTGCTGCTCCTCGGCTTCAGCCTTCTCTAGGATGAACGCCTCCTTCGCCTCGCCAAGTTGCGCCCTCTCCTCCGCAATGGATCGGAGGGCCTCCTGGTTGCGGTTCCGGAGCCCTGCGCGTGTTTCTATGTCAACTCCGCTGCAGGATAAGCGCTTCCCGGGACTCAAGCTTCGCTTGCCGGGCGCGGTAGAGTGACACCAACTTCCGGAGCAGCTGCTCCTCCTCGGAATCACCACTGCTGCTACTGGGCGCTTCGATCACTTCCAGCCCAGCAGAGGCGAGAACTTCCCCGTCAAACTCCTCTCCTTCAACCGGCGCCCTGGAGCTTGACGCCCAGGGAAGCTTGATGTATACGCCCTCGCCGGCCTTCAAGTAGGCGCCTGGCTGGGGCTCCTCGGAGCCCGGCGCCGCATCAGCGGCGGAGGGGTCGGCGGTCGGCACAGCGCCTTGCGCTCCTGTGCCCTCCGGTCGTCAAGATCGATCGCCAGATCCTCGCGGGCCTCGCGCCAAAGAGCCTTGGCGGCTTCTTCGTCGGCGGGTTCGTCAGCGCCGGCCTCTTTCTCGTCAGCAGCAGCATCCCCAGTGTCGTCGTGTGTGGCTTCCTCGCCAGTGGCCTCAGTCTCCATCGGATCTATGAGAGGGGGATCTGGGGACAGAAAGAGGAAGGAAAAGTCAAGCAAATATCCAAAAAAGAAGAAAGAAGATCAAAAGGAGAGTCCAAGGGAAGGTTTCTGTCAAGGAGGGTTACCTGTGCTGGGCTCCGTGACCACGGGCTCCACCACTGGGGGCTCGCTGGTTCCACCCCTTGCCGGGGATCCCTCCCTTGCCTGGGAGCGCTCCCTTGTCGGGGAATCTGATAGAGGCAGAGGTGTCCCGTCTTTCGATGAGATGGTGGATTTCGCTTTGGTGGAAGTCGACTTTGACGATCCGACTACGAGCGTGCGAGGACGTCGCGCCTTAGCAATCGCTAAACCAACTCCGAGAGGTTATTGACCACGCCGAGCACGATCAACTCGACCACGAGGGTCTATTTCCGCGAGCAAACGAAGAACAAGCAAGAAACCGAGATTGCAATCTGGATATTGCGAATATAAGATGAAAGCTTTATTGATCAAGGTGGGGTTCTGTGGCGCTTTGTGCAGTCGTTGAACACAAACGGCTGCGGGTTGCAGCTATGGCGAACTTTTGATCTAAACAAAACCCAAAGTCTAAACGGTGCCCTAAGGGCTGTATATATGGAGGAAGAGGGGAGAATTTCGTGGCCCTTGGTGGAGGGGTCCAAACTAACCCTATCTCTTGTTTCCCCACACATACGGACTCTAAAAATAGCCTATACTAATGTATTTCGAAATTACATGGGCCTGGCCCAATAATAAGGTGACGCAGCACCTAGAATAGCCTCTGGACGAAATTTATGAAGTGGCATCTTGTATATTTCGTCCAAGGCTTCATGCACTCATTATGGTGGCTTCAAAGTCCTGAAATCATCACTTGCAACTCCATTCTTGTCCCCTTAGCATGCCATCATCTCCATGCTTGTTCTTGCTCCAATGTTCATCCTTCTCCAAGCTAGGCCCTTCATTTGTAAGCAAAACAAATGTATCCAATTTAGGCAACATCATATTCTCATGAACATTAGAATCATTACCAAGAAACGAAAGTACCAGTAATTTAGTTGGCGTCTTGTGAGCTCTAGTAATTGGTCCAAGATGTATAGCAGCAGGGCTGTGGGTGTAACAATGGTATTGATGTCCTCATCATCCTCCCTTCTTGAAATGAAGTCGTCCTCGACGGAAGTTCATCTTCCTCACCCAAATATGGCTTCAAATCTGCAATGTTAAAAGTGGGACTAACCCCAAAATCTGCAGGCAGCTCAAGTTTATATGCATTATCATTTACTTTCTCCAACACCTTAAAGGGACCAGCAGCACGTGGCATTAGCTTTGATTTGCGCAAATCAGAAATCTATCCTTACGCAAATGTAACCAAACAAGATCTCTAGGTGCAAACACAACATGTTTTCTACCCTTATCTCCAGCAAGTTTATATTTAGCATTCATACGCTCAATGTTTTCCTTAGTTAACTCATGCATTTTTAAAATCAATTCAGCACGTTCTTTAGCATCAAAATTAACCTTCTCCGAAGATGGAAGAGGCAACAAATCAATAGGTGCACGAGGTAGGAAACCATACACAACTTCAAAAGGGCACATCTTAGTAGTAGAATGCAATGAGCGATTATAAGCAAATTCAATATGAGGCAAGCATTCCTCCCACATTTTCTTATTTTTCTTTAGAACAGCCCTAAGCATAGTAGACAATGTTCTATTGACTACTTCAGTTTGTCCATCGGTTTGGGGGTGACAAGTAGTACTAAAAGCAGTTTAGTCCCCAACTTAGCCCATAAACATCTCCAAAAGTGGCTAAGAAATTTAGTATCACGATCTGAAACAATAGTATTTGGCACACCATGCAAGCGAATAATTTCACGAAAGAACAAATCAGCAACATTGACAAAGATCATCGCTTTTATGACATGGTATAAAGTGTGCCATTTTCGAGAATCTATCCACGACAACAAATATGCTATCCTCCCTTCTTTGTTCTAGGTAAACCTAAAACAAAGTCCATCGATATATCCTCCCAAGGAACACTAGGTACAGGCAAAGGCATATATAAACCATGAGGATTGAGTCGTGACTTAGCTTTTTGACATGTAGTGCAATGAGCAATAAAACGCTCAACATCCCATCTCATCTTTGGCCAAAAGAAATGTGTAGCAAATACGTCCTCCGTCTTCTTCACGCCAAAGTGTCCCATTAGTCCTCCTCCATGCGCCTCCTGCAACAACAAAAGACGAACGGAGCTAGCTGGAATGCATAGCTTGTTAGCACGAACACAAATCCATCATTAACGACAAACTTGTTCCATGTTCTTCCTTCTTTACAATTCTGCAATACATCTTTAAAATCAGCATCATGCACATATTGATCTTTGATGGTCTCCAAACCAAATATTTTGAAGTCAAGTTGTGAAAGCATAGTATAGCGACGAGACAATGCATCAGCGATAACATTTTCTTTACCCTTCTTGTGTTTAATGACATAAGGGAAAGTCTCAATGAATTCAACCCATTTAGCATGTCTACGATTCAGTTTAGCTTGACTTTTAATATGTTTCAAAGATTCATGATCGAATGTATAACAAATTCTTTGGGCCATAAATAATGTTGCCATGTTTCTAAAGTCCGAACAAGAGCATATAATTCTTTATCATAAGTAGAGTAATTCAGACTAGGCCCACTCAATTTTTCGTAAAAGTATGCAACAGGTTTGCCATCTTGTAATAACACACCTCCTAATCCAATTCCACTAGCATCACATTCAAGCTCAAAAGTCTTATTAAAATCAGGAAGTTGGAGTAAAGGAGCATGTGTCAACTTATCTTTCAATACCGTGAAGGCTTCTTCCTGTGCGATACCCCAAACAAAAGGCACATCCTTCTTTGTAAGCTCATTGAGAGGTGCAGCAATGGTGCTGAAATCTCTCACAAAACGCCTATAGAAACCAGCGAGGCCAAGGAAACTCCTCACTTGTGTGACCGTTTTGGGCTGCGGCCAACTCTCAATAGCTTCAATCTTGGCTTTATCAACTTCAATTCCCTGAGGAGTAACAACATAGCCAAGAAAAGATACTCGGTCGGTGCAAAAGGTGCACTTCCCAAGGTTACCAAACAAACGTGCATCACGTAGAGCATTAAAAACAGCACATAAATGTTCCAAATGTTCTTCCAAAGATTTGCTATAAATTAGTATATCATCAAAATAGACTACCACAAATCGTCCAATGAAAGCACGTAAAACTTCGTTCATTAATCTCATGAAAGTACTAGGTGCATTAGTTAACCCAAAAGGCATGACTAACCACTCATATAATCCAAACTTAGTTTTAAATGCTGTTTTCCATTCATCTCCCAATTTCATACGAATTTGATGGTATCCACTACGCAAATCAACTTTGGAGAATATTGTAGAGCCACTCAATTCATCAAGCATATCATCTAACCTAGGAATAGGGTGACGATAACGAATAGTAATATTATTGATGCCTCTACAATCAACACACATACGTGACGTACCATCCTTTTTCGGCACTAGAATAATAGGAACAGCACAAGGACTAAGGGATTCGCGATATAACCTTTGTCGAGCAGCTCCTGTACTTGACGATAATCTCCTTCGTCTCCTCTGGATTGGTGCGGTATGGTGCACGGTTGGGTAATGATGCACCGAATTAAGTCAATTTGATGCTCAATCCTCAAATAGGTGGTAATCCGTGGCACGCCTTGTGGAAAGACGTCGCGAACTCTGCAAAATGTTAGTGACAGCGAGGGGCAAAGAGGAAGGCACGTCCTCGAATGAAAATAATGCCTCTTTGCACACAAAAGCATAGCAAATAGATTTGCTAAAATCTAGCTCATCAATATCAGATTTGGTGGCAAGTAAACATGCACTTTTCAATTTAATTTCGAAGCAACAGAGATGGTTTATTATTAGGCTTCATGTGTTGCTCAAATTCTTTTGCCACAATCTGATTTTCACTCTTATTTTTCTCCTGTTTTGCTTTATTAGCTCTATTAATATCATCTTTCAAAATGGACTCAGAGTCATAGGAAGCAAAGTAATATTTTTATCCTTATGAACAAGAGTATCTTGATTGTTTCTACCATGGTGTACAGAAATTTTATCAAATTGCCATGGTCTACCAAGTAACAAGGAACATGCTTGCATAGGTACCACATCACAATCAACATAATCAGCATATGTAGAGATACTAAAATGCACACTAACAAGACGTGTTACCTTCACCTTGCCGCTGTTGTTGAACCATTGGATGTAGTAAGGATGTGGATGTGGTCTTGTGGTGAGAGATAGCTTCTCCACCATCTCCATGCTAGCCAAGTTGTTGCAGCTCCCTCCATCTATGATGACGCTGAATAGAACGTTCCTTCACAACTCCCTTTGTATGGAACAAATTATGCCTCTGATTTTGCTCACTTGTGTAACCTGCACACTCAAAACACGTTGAGCAACTAAACATTCATACTGTCGGCATCTTGACAGCCATGTATTGTGTCTCATGATCGAATCATCTCCACCGTGTTCCTCATGTGTAATAAGAGCCAAAGTCTCCTCATCATAGTCACTAGCGGACTCATACCCACCATCCTCAAGAGCAATCATCACACGCTGAGATTTGCATTCTCTCAAAAATGTCCTCTTCCCTTACAACGACGACAAATAATATCACTTGTGTGCCTGCTGACGCCATGGAAGAAGAAGAGCTCTGTGCAGGCCCGGCAGGTGTGCTCTTGGCGAGATAGTGGTGGTTGTGCCTTTCTTGTATCACGGTTGGAGGTGGCACCTGAAGGAGGTGATGGTGCAAAGGAAGTAGATGATGCACGTGGTGTCCATGATGAAGGTCGACCTGCGAGAAAAGTTAGTGCGGCGCCAATGCCCATCGATCCTGCACTTCACGTTCAGCTTTACAAGCAAGATGGAATAAACGAGTGATATTATTATAATCCTTATAGTCTAGAATGGTCTGAATCTCTCTATTTAATCCACCCGTAAAGCGTGCAAGCATAGCTTCATTCTCCTCAACAATACCACATCTAATCAAGCCAGTTTGTAATTCCCGATAATATTCTTCTCTGAGTTTTTCCTTGTCTTAAGCGCTGCAATTTTGAAGTAATTCACGTTGATAATATGGTGGAACCCAACGAGCACGCATAGCAGTTTTCAAAGCAGCCCAAGTAGCTGGAACAGGATATAATCTACAATGTTCAGACCACCAAACACATGCAAAGCTAGTGAAAGCACAAACAGCAGCAGGAACACGTCTCTCCTCGGGATATTGTAAACATGTAAATCGTTGTTCAGTTTCTAACTCCCAAGTAAGATATATATCGGGAACATATCTACCCTCAAATGGTGGAATATTCAATTTCAGTTTAGGGAGATGGTCATGATCTCGCACTGAGGGGAGCCCTAATATTGCCATTATTTGCATGTGGACGACCGGTGGTTGTGGTGCTGGTGGTTGCACGTAGTTCGATGTTGATCAACCTCATCCTCATAATCGTCCACATACTCATCATCCTCCTCGGTACCACCAGCAGCAGATAGCGAGGAGCCAAAGAAGCACCAACAGCGAGAGCAGCGGCACCAGAATTTTGTCCTCGCTCAATAGGAACACGTTGAGCTCGTCCATCTTGATTCGGAAGGGGCGAGTTGTTGTCGTTGAGAGGTGCGATAGGTGCAGCCAGCGGTGGTTGTGGAAAACGCAGCGAGCAATTCATCAAACTTGCTATCAAGCTTTGTTTCAAACGTCTTCTCAATGCCATCTATCTTCTCCATGGCCTCGTCAAATCTGTTTACCACGTCTTGCACTGTCCAATCATCATTTGCTGAAACTTATCATGTAGCTGTTTGTTCGTCAGTTCTCCCAATCAGTCTCATCGGCTTGTGATCCTACCATGGTTAGCAGCAAATAGAAACACACAAGAATATGATCCTACAGACTACTAAGAAGTGGTGGTGGTGTATCACAAACCCGTCAAGCAAATCTCAAATTCTTACCAGTTCTTACCCAAAGCACGGTGGTGATCGGCAACCGTTGTAGTCAAAACTCTCAAAGCTTGGATATAGCGATTACGGGGAGAATCAAATGCACGACGTAGATGTATGTAGAGCTGGGAAGGCTTATGATATGGTAGCAAAAATGTCAAGCAATAATCAATTCAGAGATGCAAAGTTGAATAAGCGCTCAACGACGGTCTTGTGCTGGTCCTAGGCTAGACCGTGCTAGAGACGCGAGCCTAGAACACTAACAAAATCACGGCGCTGCACGTAAACAAGGGAGGAGCACACTCTGAATTTTTTTTTCTTTTTTTCGTTTTTTGCACTTTTTTTCCTCTTTTTTTTTTGCTCGCAACAAATTTTTTCGGAAAAAGTCTACAAATGGTCTAAAACTGCCTAGCCAGAATTTTCCGGACTTAGTTTTTTTTTTGAAAGCTGGAACTATTTTTCTTCTGCGGATGGCTTGAAGTTGGGGAGTCCTCTTTGTCACGACTCGGAGTATCACGTGATCTGGAAATCGAGACAATGCAACAATTATTGGACTCGGACTAGGACTGGTGGCGGAGATGAATCTGGTGGAACTCGGACTGGTGGCGGAGATGAATCTGGTGGAACTCGGATTGGTGGCGGAGATGAATCTGGTGGAACTCGGATTGGTGGCGGATATATGTTGCAGGTGGACTCGGATGGGCGTGATGGCGGCGGATATGTGGTGGCGTATATGGATTCGGATTGGCGGTGAATATGTGGTGGTGGTATATGGCAGCGGCGACGTGACAACCTGTGAACAGAACTCGAAACTCTAAAAGACTAGACGCTAAGACCAGCAACTTGACACGACGATGCAACCGCAAATTCAACAAAGCAAATCTGTAAAAGATTATGCAAAGGCTCAGATTGGTTGGACGGGATGAACTAACCCTAATTTTTTTTGGCTTTTTCGTGGACTATAGGTATGAAGAACAGACTCGATCTAAACTACGAAAAGCTGTAAAATCTCACCGAGCAACACGGAAATCTGATACCACTTGATAGAGGCAGAGGTGTCCCGTCTTTCGATGAGATGGTGGATTTCGCTTTGGTGGAAGTCGACTTTGACGATCCGACCACGAAGTGCGAGGACGTCGCGCCTTAGCAATCGCTAAACCAACTCCGAGAGGTTATTGACCACGCCGAGCACGATCAACGACCACGAGGGTCTATTTCCTGCGAGCAAACGAAGAACAAGCAAGAAACTGAGATTGCAATCTGGATATTGCGAATATAAGATGAAAGCTTTATTGATCAAGGTGGGGTTCTGTGGACGCTTTGTGCAGTCGTTGAACACAAACGGCACGCGAAGTTGCAGCTATGGCGAACTTTTGATCTAAACAAAACCCAAAGTCTAAGCGGTGCCCTAAGGGCTGTATATATGGAGGAAGAGGGGAGAATTTCGTGGCCCTTGGTGGAGGGTCCAAACTAACCCTATCTCTTGTTTCCCCACACATACGGACTCTAAAAATAGCCTATACTAATGTATTTCGAAATTACATGGGCTGGCCCAATAATAAGGTGACGACACCTAGAATAGCCTCTGGACGAAATTTATGAAGTGGCATCTTGTATATTTTGTCCAAGGCTTCATGCACTCATTATGGTGGCTTCAAAGTCCTGAAATCATCACTTGCAACTCCATTCTTGTCCCCTTGCATGCCATCATCTCCATGCTTGTTCTTGCTCCAATGTTCATCCTTCTCCAAGCTAGGCCCTTCATTTGTAAGCAACACAAATGTATCCAATTTAGGCACATCATATTCTCATGAACATTAGAATCATTACCAAGAAACGAAAGTACAGTAATTTAGTTGGCGTCTTGTGAGCTCTAGTAATTGGTCCAGTATGTATAGCAGCAGGGGCTGTGGGTGTAACAATGGTATTGATGTCCTCATCATCGCCCCTTGGCGGCGTAGTCGAAGCCGACAGCACCTCCGGGGCGGCCTCTGGTTGTTCCTGGTGGGCTTGTTCTGCTCCTACACAGATTAATCAACAATCAAGATATTAGCAAAAGGAGAAGCACCCATGCGCGCCCCACAACAGGAAGTGAACCAAACACTTACGCTGGGGGCTGTGCTGGGGGCTGCTGCGAGGAGAAGGAACCGGATCCGTCAAGGTGGTCTCGGACGTGTCCTCTGCTGTCACGGCAGGATCGTCCTCGATGACAACCACGGGGACCTTGGCCCTCTTCGCCGCTCTCTCGGCCAGAGTCCTGAAAAGGAACAAGATTCAGGGAGAAGCAGATCAGACGCCAGATAGGGAACAACAAAGATCAAAGAAAATCAAGAACAGCGAGAAGAAAGTCTTACTCCTCCTCCTCCTCCTCTTCATCATCATCGGAGGAGCTCAGCGCGGAGAGGTCGAAGTCCGCTACCCTCTCTGCGCGGTGTGGCGGAGGAGTAGGCTCCCTTCGACGTTTGCCGGGAGCTGCGGCAGGATCGGGCGTGGCGGCCCGGGAAGACCCCGCCTCAGTTGCCGGCACATCCTGGGACCCTCCCGCGGCAACGGTACTTGCCGCGGTGGAGCGTGTCCCACGGTGCCGCGGCTGCTGGTCGGCCTGCTCCCTTGCCGTATCTCCAACTCGACGGAGGCGCCTTCTCGGTTGGAATTGGGGCTGCGCTGGGGGCTCCGCCTGTGGCAAGCTGCTCGAAGACGGCTGGCCGCTCGTGCCCTCGGCGGGTTCGCTCGCTTTGGCCTCGGGCTCCCCCTCGCCAGCGACCTCTCCGGCGAGGTCCTCCCGGTCGGCAAGACTTGCCGCCTCGGCCGCCTCCGCCTCCTCCAACCTGAAGCCAAACTCGCCCGCGGCAGCGGCCGCCGCCGCCTCTTCGGCCCTGGAGGCGATGTACAGCATCTCGTTGTCGGTGGTGGCGCGGGTGAGGAGCCTCTGCTCGTCGGAGTTGACTGCCACCTCCGTCAAGTTATCAAAGAATTGCTGCACGACCTCGACGGCGGGCTCTATCCAAGTTGCACTTATCCCGTGCGAGTCGCACTCTGGCATCATTGCGCAGATGCGATCGCGTTGGGAGTTGTTGCACAAGGGGACGACACCCTGCAGCAACCTGAACCACTCTGGATGGTTGGTGTCATGCTTGAACAGCTCCCTCAGCATCCCGTCAAGCTCCAGAATGGTGAAGTTGAAATTGAGGCCCGGACGCAGCCTCATGATATCCCCGGGCCGCCAAACAGCCAGGCGGGCATCCCCCTCTTCTGCAGAGGGGCGATGCGACGACGAAGGAAATCCGCGCCAACCGCCCCTGCCGTGAGCCCGGCGTGCCTTAGCCGGAGGATTCGGGTGGTGGCAATCTTCAGCTTGGCGTCGTCCGGCGACAGAGCGCCCCAGTCGCCGCCACGCACCACCCGGGTCTGGCGCAGATTGGTGAATGGCTGCGGATTGGCATCACAGATCCAGCACCACTCCGCCCTCCACTCGTCCCACTTGCTGCGGAGATCGCCCGTCAAGTACACCTCCTTCATGCCAATCCGGGAGGTCCAGGCGACTCCGCCAGCCAGTGGCTCCCCTTTCTCGGCCCGGGGGGTGAAATAATGACGAAAAAGAGCGACATTCGGGAGGATGCCAACGAAGTTCTCGTAGAGGTGTGCGAAAACCGCCATTGTTAGAACGGCGTTGGGGGTGAAATCAAGAAGATGAAACCCGTAGGTATTCATGATGTCGCAAAAGAAATCAGAAAAAGGTGGGCAGAGCCCGCAATGGAAGAACACAGGAAAGAAATGGTACCCTTTAGGGCACCTTTTCGATTTGGAAGCCTCAGCGGAAAGCGCCTTCGTCTTGTGGATCATCGCGTCTCCGTCGACGGAAGAGGTAGAACTCCTCCCGCAGCGCCTTCGGGGTGAGCTCGGCGGGGAAGAGCACCCGCTTCTTGCACAACGCCTCAAGCCGCAACGCCTCGGCCAACTTCTCGGCCTTGCTGGTCTTCGGAGCCATGGCGGAAGCGGCGGGGGAGCGCGGAAGCGTTGGGGACAACGGCGGCGACGGACGGCGGAGCGCTGCTCTCTTTCGGCTTGGGAAGCGGAGGGGAGCGGCGGAGCTTTCGGAGGAAGGAACTGCAAGTGGAGAAGGTGGGGGAACGGCCCTGTTTCCTCTGCTTATATACAGGGGAGGCGAACGTTACGCATTTCATGGACTTAAAAATTGCCCACGACCTCTCCCATGACACCGCGATTGACGTGTGCTTTTACGGGAGGCCGCGGTGGATTTGGAGTGGATCTGTTTTGGACCCAGGCCGCGCGTGCCCGTGCCCTGTTTTGGGCCTGGCCCAACAGCGCTCGGCACCGTGTATGGCCCAGGCCCGGGGGCTCCTGTCGGTGTACTAAAGTAGGGGTACCTTAGTACCCCGAACTTGGGCACGGGCAGTTGCAGCATCCCGCGGCAAGGCTTGCCGGACGTCCGCCAAGTCCCTCTGTCATTCTTATTTTACTGCCATTCAAGAACAAAGTGTTAGCTAAGAAGACAAAGCCCCGGCAAGAGAAGCTTGCCGGGAAGGACAAGACCCCGACAAGAGGAGCTTGCCAGGAAGGCCAACCGAGGCACTTCAGAAGACTTGCCGTGGCGCACCACACGTCCCGGCAAGACCCGACGAGCGGCAAGCTTGCGGGTGCAATAGGACAGAGACCGCGGCAAGGCACTTGCCGCGGCGAAGCCACCACTCTGCGCTCCATCTCACCCGACGACGTGTCGCCGCAGGATCGCTCCTGGTGCACGTGGCGGGTGGCTGTGCAGCCATGCGGTGCTAGGTGGCAAGCGAAGCTGACAAGGAGGCCATTGTGGCAATCGGTGGCGCCCCAAACGGTCGCTTCTTGCACTGTTGGAGCGACCGGACGGGCATTAAATGCCCTTGTCCCCTGCCATCAGAGTTAGGTAGGGGGCACTGTTGGTAGCAGTTGTACCAACCCGCGTTTTTACCTTTTTACCCCTCTTCCTACGCTGCCACCAGTCGGTGACCCCCTTTAGACTATAAAAGGGAGGCCCATGCGCACGTAGAGGAGGTTCGGTTCATTCGACTCATTCAACACCACAGCATACCCACGCTCTCAAGCGAGAACAAATACAAACACAAAGCAGCAGTAGGAGTTTTATCTCTCCGGAGAGCTCCGAAGCTGGGTAAAAATCCCCCGCGTGCACTCGCCTCGATCTGCTCTGCGCGTGCCCTCTGCTCCCTTGCCGGATCAGAAGGGCCCCCCTGCCCCATAGGTGCCCGTGCTCCCCAATCGCCACGACACTGGCACTTCTGAAGATAGTATAGTTCTTCATCGGTGTCATCAAACTCATCGTCGAACGTCGTCTACTGAGAGGGGACAATCACCGGCAAATGAGAGGGAACACAATCAATGCAATGCACAATATGAAGCCTGATCATGACATGGAAAAATGAGTGTGTTTGAGCTAATGCAACTACAAACAGATGGGTTTGGGTCATTTTGAACCAAAGGTTCAATCCCAAACTCATTTTATAAATTTAAAAAGTGTGTTATCATGTTTTCCACAAAACATCAAGGTTAAGTTGCTTTATCATGCATGAAACTAGTACAGATCGAAAGATTGGATTTTTCTGATCATTTTTCATATATAATTTATATCATCTGGAGTTACGGTTGAATTTACATGAATTTTAGAAATTTTGGGCATTTTCTGGAATTTCCTGTATAAAAATAAATCCAGAAAATACTTATTGCGTCACCATTGCGTCACTATGACGTCAGCAATTAACGAGGCCGCTCCAGGTCAAACCTGGCCAGTGGGTCCCGCGTGTCAGTGTCATTAGTGGGTTAACTAAAAGTTAATTAGCGCTAAGCTAAAATTAGCAGGGCTCTGGGCCCACTTTTGTTGACCCAGGAGAGTCAAACCCTAGCCAACTCGGGTCAAACCTGCCGGCGACTTGATGCCGGCGAGGTCCGAGATGGCGGCGATGCTCGGAATCGCTGCACAGGCCACGGTTCGAGGAGTGAATGGAACCGTTGGAACCCTGAGCCTCGTCCGCGTCGGCTGGTGCTAGTGGGGTCGCCGGAGACAACCTATATCGACGGCGGTGTCCGCTTCCGCGGCGGCCGGAGTTCGGGTGCAGACGGTGGTGATGCTACGGTGCACTAGAGGAGAAGCCGAAGAGTGCTACGTCCTCCTAGGGGTGCGCTGAGCACGCTGACGAGCTCGGATGCGGTGGCAGCAGCCGTGGCCGCGGTGGCGCCATGGACGGCGGCAGCAAGCTCTCGGGCACGGTAGCGCTAGCGCTAGAGGGCGAGTTAGACTGCTGGGAGAGAGGGGGAAGACACAGGAGCTCACAAGGGGGTCGGGAGAGAAGCTCAGCGGGATCGGGGAAGCTTCTGCGACGGCGAGTTGACGGCGGCGATCTCCGGGCAGAGGCGGCGAAGATGGCGGGGCAGAGGGTGATGCAGGGCTTCCGGCGTCGGGCGGCTCGGTGAGGAGGAGGAGAGGGACTAGGCGGAGCTCGTGGGCAGCTCCAGGGGGCGAGGGAGAGGCGGTGTCGTGGACTACGGCGGCGGCGGCTTACAGGCGCGTCGGCCATAGCGGGAGAAGACGAGGGAGAGGGCAGAGGAGGGAAGAGTGGTGTCCAGGGGGTCGACGCGACGCCGAGGAGAAGACGCGAGGCGTCGTGGTGGCCAGGCGACGCAGGCAGGCAGCCTGGTGGCGTGGCGCCCGCTCGCGCAGTGCGTTGTCCCTCCTCTGCCTACTGGCAGAGGTTGGGGATGACTGGCACCAGGCCAGGTGGGCTGGGCCAGCACAGGTGAGGCCCAGGTGGGCTTGGTGGGCGCCCGGTAAGTGCCCAGGTGAGTCTCTCTCTCTCTTTTATTTTAGTTTTTCTATTTCTGTTATTTTGTTTTGGTTTAGTTTGGAAACTAACCCATTTTAAAACTTTCTGTAAATTTTTATGTGAGCTCAGAGGGCTAGTCCAAGGTCACATGCAAACTTACAAAATATTTGAACAGTATTTCTTATATAGCAGAAATAATTCCAACCCAAATATATTATTGATTTAAATCAAAGACCCAAAATAAATTATTCCTGTGACTCTGAAAATATTGGTTTGAATTTTACCTCATGCCAATATTTTCACAGAATAACAGGAACATTTTCTTGGACTCATTTGATGAGATTTAAATGTTGGTTATTTTTAGAGGCTTTCTGAGTCTTTTGAAAATTCCTCAATTCAAGTTTCATTTGAATTTAAACATGATGCTCACATGGAAGCTAGCATAGGTCAGACCAGAATTAGGGATGTGACAACTCACCCCCACTAAACAAGAATCTCGTCCCGAGATTCAAGCGTAGGGTAAGATGAACGCAAATTAACACAATCTTCACAATCCAGGGTGCACTTCAAGTGAACATTGATTCGATCACCATCCTTGTCTCGATGTCTTGCTCTAAGAACGTCAACCAACATGGCAACGAAAAGGAAAGGAAAACTCTAGAAGAATCGATCTTCTCGAAGATCGAGCAACTAACAATCGATTCACGGGATGAGACATTGAAATATCTCTCGATCTCAGACATTAAACATACGTCCAAAGGAATAGAGTGAAACGAATGACAAAGGTTCACTAGGTAGGCAACAATTCCACACCTAAGAGGGTGGTGAACGGTTGTCAACGTAGCGAGACTTTGAGTTGCCATGATACCATAGCAAGACATCTCAGAGAGGGTGACTCATAGAAATATCCCCTTAAGTGGCAAGAAGAATTACCTTTGATTCAAAGAGCATTGAAACCCTTTATACTAACTTAAGGCAAATCGTAATCGATCATTTGAAGGAGTCCAGATGAATGACATACCCGGACTAATATGGATGATGTGGATTACCTTGTTGAAGAGAACACAAGGGATGATTTGCTTATCACCAGAAATGGATGGAACCCATGGTGGAATGGCACATTGGGGGTGCAAGCTGGAAACGAATACAAATGCTGGGAATGATTCTGGTAGCTTGGGAGGAACCTTATATATAGCATAACCGAGGAAACTGAGAGCACTATGCAATCAATGCCTACGATAGAACCTAGCACTTGCGCATGCTCTCAAGAACTTGAGCATTTCCATATTCATCAAGGTTTTACCAATATCCGTATCAAGGATCATGGCAACACAACATACTACCATGATGAATGGTGATGGACGATGCAGATGCAAAGGAAGATAACACCTTCTTGGATTTTCACCTTAGCGAGGCCAAGGGGACGAAATCTGGATGGTCGACCGAGAGACATTTAGCACTCCGCTTCTAATGTTCTGCTCGATGTGCTAGTGTAACCCATTCATAGATATGGTTTGACATCTAGAACATCAGGTAAAAGGTCGGACTTCGGGAACACCAAAAATCCATAAGGGACATCTAGGTATAAATCCTACGAAATCCTTATGGGGAGGTGGCCAACTTCCTCAAACAGGATACTACAATAATAGTTCTTCCAGCTGGGTGTGTTGGCCATGACATCCACTTTACCGGTTATCGAGGGACCATTATTATAGTTCTTGGGCAATGTTCCAACCATCATATCCGCCTGAGATTCAGATTTGGTTGGTGTCAGAATATTCCAGACTCATCAAGTCTAGAAAGAAAAATGAAAGTTTGCAACACAAATCAACGAGACGACGTTGCGAGATTCTCGGGAAATGGACTGCGGTAGTAAGCTCCAAAACACGAGCTAGTTGTACTACGAACATGTGAACACGTTGTCCCAGAGAAGCATGGCCACGTAGTAGTCTTATAATAAAACACTACCGAGTTCAGGTGGGTGAACCATCAACACGGATAGCGAAGTCCTAACATAAGTCATGATTCTTAAGAAGGAACTTCTTCTCCTTGAACAAATCTATCAGTGGCTTGGTGTGCTAGGGATACATATAGAATGGGGGTTGCAAGTCTCCAAACCACAGAATACTTCGCATGTATGCATGACCGACTTGGGATGATTCCAAAGGAAGCAACATTGACTTTCTCGAATTCACGGAGGCAACTTGCATCAACTGCACATGAATTAGAGGAAGTCACTTCTTTGATCCGAACATATGCTTCATGAACTAGCATGAAGAAATTCTTTCAAAAGTTTCCAATACTAGCTTAATGTTCAACAAGATTATGGAGAAGATAAGGATGTTGTCGATGGGCTCAACAACAATTCATCCTGGTTTCCATGTAAATGGAATTCCACAATTATGTGAACATGGTGATAGTATTGGTCAAACCAAAGGATATAATGGTGTATGCTCGAGGGATCAACCACGAGTAAGACAACATTAAGAACATCGTTGGTTCTGATTTGATTTGAGGATAGCCAACACTCAAATCAAAGTTTTGGCAAGACAATAGGTCCAACAACTGGTCACGAGGATCAGTCGATGAAGATATCGTCTTTCTTCAACACACATACAAGTTATCCCTTAAGATGAACTAAATTGGACAAGCTTCCATCTTCCAACTCTCCAAGTTGTTGTTCAGCTTAGCCAACTAGCTCAGGGGTACCCAACACAGACTCTTGAAGAAGGGGTGGTTTACAAGAAACCAACTTGATCACGAACTCAACATAGCAGTCAGGTGACAACCTGGTAACACTTCCGAGAAGATATTCGGAAAATCACGAACCACCGATATGTTACTAAGCTCAAGAACAATCTTGCTTTTCAGGGCAAGACGATATGATCAAATAAGAAAGGATTGGCACTACCCTAACTCTTTGATCGGAGAGTGTATCGGAAATAAGGACTATGTAGCACAATCATACTTAGGGTGATCATTCAATAATCAACATGCTAATAGTGAGGTTATTGTCCTTTAAACTACCAAGCAATGGAGTTGCTAGGAGTATAGATTTCACACATCACGATTCACTTGTCGGTATTTCGGTTGCAACAACACGGAACCGAGGAATGAATAATGATGCTGAGAAGTATCACTGCATCAAGGATTCATGAGAGATGCTGCAATTCTCATGACAATCCTGACGTAAAGTGGGTAATACTTCAGGGTAGAACAGAACAAGAGCTGGGTTAGCATTTTGATCTGCGAGATACAACCACTTTGACCCAATCCTGGATATGGACAAGGTACTGGAGTTTGTTTCTCCTAGTCATTCCAGAATAGAATGGTTGACCACAAGAATAATAGGCACCGATGAATGAAGTCACACATACTCTTGACTATCAATTGATAGACGAGGTCAGAAAACAACTAAAGAGGGACAACCCAAAAGAACATATGATTTTCTGAGTTGTGGATGCATGGACTAGCATGTCCAACGAGTTCAACATATTTCTTCCGGATAACCCATGCAGAATGGTTGAGCTGGCAGAGTCACAATATAAAATGGAGAACTCATCAAGAGTACTCCTGTTGTAATCTTTTGATCCAACAAACTTCTGCCATAAGCGGTTCATAGTATTTGGAAGAAGGAAGTACCACGGACCACGAGGAATAATGCAAGGGTTACTAATATCCTAAAGAAACTAGCAAACACTATCAACATGAGGTAAGTGGGGTCAATCTCGGGTTCAAAACCCATAAGTAGAATACCTACTAATTAAATGGCATCACGGGATACTTTCGAGAATAATGGCCAGAATCATCACACTGGGAACGCAAAACATGGTTCGATTAATAGGTGGGACTCTAAGACACCTAGGGTCATAATAATAGCTCCAACATATATGTCGAGGCAACAGAGTACCTCAACTCACCGATTAATGTGGTTAATCTGGCCCAAAGGGACATCGGAACAGGAGGAAGGGATTTTGCAAATGCTTCAGACTATTTAGAAACATGGGATGACTCGGACAGCATAACGACTGTAAATGCTCAAAAAGATTGGAGACATGCTACAAAAATGGTGGCATATCCACTCAAAAGCACAATATCAAGGTTTCGAGATCAACAGTTAACATACGGAAGTAGTAGGAACTGAATCGAGGCTTAAGTCCAACAATCTTACAAGTCTACAGAATAGTAACATGTGATCCTGATAGAAAGAAGAGAAAGCCTAGTTCCTTAAACCTGCAGGAAAAGATAAGATGACTCGGATCAGAAGGCATAAGGGATAAGGAGTAAAAAGAGCCTTACGGTGCATCCCACAATCAATTCCCCTACATATAACTAAAGCATTTCAAGACTCAACTTCGACCAGTTTGGCTTGGTAATCCTCTGAGCATCGGGCTCGATACCAAAGCTGTCGGGACCCGACTCAATGCCACATCGATCTAGCATGTAACACCTCATATCACTTTGCGGCCTCACGCACGGTATTCCCACGGTGTCGCCTTACCTTTACCGGGACCGTTTAGCCTTTTGGCACGTATATGATAGTGTCGCTAGCATCCATATCATAAGGAGCCGGGCTGACATGGCTAGTCGTGAACCCAAAGTGGCACTAACTTACAGGGACAGGCATACATGACCCAGCAACGAACGTCTCGGTCATCAGCGAGTGAATCCGGGCTATAGCAACTGGGCTATTAGGACTCCGGTAAACCGGGCTGTAGCAGGCTAACAGGACTCCGGTAGACACCGCGTGACATTTCCCCGAAGGGACAGACACAGGAACGAAGAAGGACACATGCCGGCCAGCCTAAGTGTTCCGGAGCAGTAGCAAGCTACAAGGGCTCAGTGGAAGCACCAGGAGACATTTCCCGATAAGAGAGGCTACCAAGGATAAACAACTAGATAGTCAGATCCCACACATACCAAGCATTTCAATAACATACACACAATATGCTCGACATGTGCAAATACAACATGGAATCACAACATGACTCTACAACTCAAGTATTTTATTCAATAGGCTCCGAGGAGCGAGATATTACAAACATGGGTCCCTCGACCCAACATTCAGAGCATACAAGTCAAAGCACATGCAAAAGCTTAACATGTCTGAGTACAGACAACTACAAATGAAAAAGGCTGAGAAGTCTGACTAACTACCAGATCCTGCCGAGGGCACATGATCGTAGTTGAGGTAACAAGCTAAACGTCGAAGTTCACACAAAACTACTAGTTATACTGAACTCTCTCTACAAAAACATAAAATAGGCAAACGTGAGTACAAATGTACCCAGCAAGACTTACATCAGAACTAACTACATATGCATCATTATCAACAAAGGGGATGGTGGGTTTAACTGCAGCAAGCCAGCTTTTACTCGGTGGCTATCCTGAACTATGACCAGAAGTAACACTTTTGAGGTGGCACACACGAGTCCACATATTCACCATATCAATACACCTCTATGGATCCGTTCCCGTCTCCCTACGAGAACGCCATCCATAGCACTCACGCTTATGTTGCGTATTTTAGAGTATCCACTTTCACTTGTCTATAAACTGTACAGGCAACCCAGAAGTCCTTTTCCGCGGACACGGCTATTCGAATAGATGATGTTAACCCTGCAGGGGTGTACTTCTTCACACGCTCTCACCACTTACCGCCGTTCACACGACATATACTCGGCAACCTTCAAGCGGAAGCCCAACAAGGGTGTCGGCCACGGCCTACCTAAACACTCAAGTCTCTATCCAGGTTTATCACCTATTCGAGGTTCCATCCGCAGGAGTCGGCGAGGTTTCCATCTGCCCCGAGCGATGTGTCTGAGGTTCCCGAGACACCAAACGGGCGCCCGGTACACCGTGCCACGTGCCTACCGCAGCAGAGCCCACCCCTCCGGTCAGCGCTGCCCATGGCCTCCAGCATACAAACACCAGAAACTACTTGCAACTCCTGGACAGAGGACAAGGGTGATTAAGAAGCCGAGAGGGTCCATTGGTTTTGGGCCCAATGCATGGTAGTAACTGTTTCATGGATCAAAAACACAGAACTCAGTTCCTGAGGATGGCTTCAATGAGACAACCCACCATGTACTCCTACATGGCCTCTCACCGCTACCTTTATCAAATCGTGTTTACACACTTAGCTCACACATAGTAGGACATGTTCACACACCCCTGATTCATCCCTGATGAATCAGACCTGACTCAACTCTAAGCAGTAGCAGGCATGACAAACAAGCATGAATGAGTAGGCACAACAGGGCTCAGACAACTCCTACTCATGATAGTGGGTTTCATCTATTTACTTTGGCAATGACAGGTCATGCAGAGGATAAAGGGGTTCAGCTACCGCAGCAAGTAACAGGTGAATTGTTATTGTCCTAATGCAGTAAAAGAGAGCAGGAGCGAGAGAGTGGGATTATATCGGAATGAACAAAGGTGTTTTGCTTGCCTAGCACTTCTAAAGATAGTATAGGTCTTCATCGGTCTCATCGAACTCATCGTCGAACATCGTCTACTGAGAGGGGACAATCACCGGCAAACGAGAGGGAACACAATCAATGCAATGCACAATATGATGCATTGTCATGACATGGAAAAATGAGTGTGTTTGAGCTAATGCAACTACAAACAGATGGGTTTGGGTCATTTTGAACCAAAGGTTCAACCCAAACTCATTTTATGAATTTAAAAAGTGCCTTATCATGTTTTGCACAAAACATCAAGGTTAAATTGCTTTATCATGCATGAAACTAGTACAGATGGAAAGATTGGATTTTTCTCATCATTTTTCATATATAATTTATCTCATTTGGAGTTACGGTTGAATTTATATGTATTTTAGAAGTTTTGGGTATTTTCTGGAATTTCCTATATAAAAATAAATCCAGAAAATACTTATTGCGTCAGCATTGCGTCACTATGACGTCAGGAGTCAACGAGGCCGGTCCAGGTCAAACCTGGCTAGTGGGTCCCGCATGTCAGTGTCATTAGTGGGTTAACTAAAAGTTAATTAGCGCTAAGCTAAAATTAGCAGGGCTCTGGGCCCACTTTTGTTGACCCAGGGGAGTCAAACCCTGGCCAACTCGGGTCAAACCTGCCGGCGACTCGACGCCAGCGAGCTCTGAGATGGCGGCGATGCGCGGAATCGCAGCACAGGCCACGGTTCGAGGCGTGAATGGCACCATTGGAACCCTGAGCCTCGTCTGCGTCAGCTGGTGCTAGTGGGGTCGTCGGAGACGACCTATATCGACGGTGGTGTCCGCTTCCGCGGGGGTCGGAGTTCGGGTGCAGACGGTGGCGATGCTGCGGTGCACTAGGGGAGAAGCCGAAGAGTGCTACATGCTCCTGGGGGTGCGCTGAGCACGCTGACGAGCTCGGATGCGGTGGCAGCAGTTGTGGCCACGGTGGCACCATGGACGGCGGCAACAAGCTCTCGGGCACGGCAGCGCTAACGCGAGAGGGCAAGTTAGACTGCGGGGAGAGAGGTGGAAGATGCAGGAGTTGACGGCGGGAGAGAAGCTCAGCGGGCTCGGGGAAGCTTCTACGACGGCGAGTTGACGGCGGTGATCTCCGGGCAGAGGCGGCGAAGATGGCGGGGCAGAGGGTGATGCAGGGTGTCCGGCGTCGGGCGGCTCTGTGAGGAGGAGGCGAGGGACTAGGCGGAGCTCATGGGCAGCTCCAGGGGCGAGGGAGAGGCGGTGTCGTCGACTACGGCGGCGGCGGCTTACAGGCGCGTCGGCCGTAGCGGGAGAAGACGAGGGAGAGGGAAGAGGAGGGAAGAGTGGTGTCCAGGGGGTCGAGGCGGCACCGAGGAGAAGAAGCGAGGAGTCGCGGTGGCCAGGTGACGCAGGTAGGCAGCCTGGTGGCGTGGCGCCCGCGCGCGCCGTGCGTTGTCCCTCCTCTGCCTACAGGCAGAGGTTGGGGATGACTGGCACCAGGCCAGGTGGGCTAGGCCAGCACAGGTGAGGCCCAGGTAGGCTTGGTGGGCGCTAGGTAAGTGCCCAGGTGAGTCTCTCTCTCTCTCTCTCTCTCTCTCTCTCTCTCTTATTTTAGTTTTTCTATTTCTGTTATTTTGTTTTGATTTAGTTTGGAAACTAAGCCATTTTAAAACTTTCTGTAAATTTTTATGTGAGCTCAGAGAGCTAGTCCAAGGTCACATGCAAACTTACAAAATATTTGAACATTATTTCTTATATAGAAGAAATAATTCCAACCCAAATATATTATTGATTTAAATCAAAGACCCAAAATAAATTATTCCTGTGACTCTGAAAATATTGGTTTGAATTTTACCTCATGCCAATATTTTCACAGAATAACAGGAACATTTTCTTGGACTCATTTGATGAGATTTAAATGTTGGTTATTTTTAGAGGCTTTCTGAGGCTTTTGAAAATTCCTCAATTCAAGTTTCATTTGAATTTGAACATGATGCTCACATGGAAGCTAGCATAGGTCAGACCAGAATTAGGGATGTGACAATGGAGTATTAGGATAAATTCGTCGTGGTATACCTCGATGATATACTCACCTAGTCCAAGAATGAGGAGGAACATGCCGAGCATCTAAGGCTAGTATTGACGAAACTTCGAGAGCATCGCCTTCATGCCAAATTCTCTAAATGTGAATTTTGGTTGCCAGAAGTGACCTATATAGGCCATGTAATCTCTAGTAAGGGTATTGCTGTCAAACACGAGCGAGTTCAAGCCATTCCTAATTGGACTCCACCTGAATCGGTCAAACAAGTTTGGAGTGTCCTTGGCTTAGTGAGCTACTGTCGCCGCTTTGTCGAGAACTTCTCCAAAGTTGCTAAACCTCTAACTGAACTCCTCAAGAAAGATAAAAAGTTTGAGTGGACCCCATAGTGCGAGTACAGTTTTCAGGAACTGGAAAGACGCCTGACATCTGCTCCTGTACTGGTACCACCAGATTTCTCCAAGGACTTTGTTATGTATTGCGACGCCTCACGACAAGGATTAGGTTGCATTGCAAGATCGTCATGTAATTTCCTATGCTTCACGACAGTTACATCCACATGAGGAAAATTATCCTACACATGATCTAGAGCTTGTAGCTGTAGTCCATGCACTCAAAACCTGGCGACGTTACCTTCTCGGTAATCGTTGCGAAATCTTCACCGATCACCAAAGTCTTAAATATAAATTCACCCAACAGGATTTCAATCTTAGGGAAAGACGTTGGGTCGAGTTGTCATGGCTAATGAAGTAAGTTGTAAATCTTATTGTAACAATCTGATGTTATAACAAAGCCAACCACTTCTCCATGAGGAATTTCAGAAGCTTAACCTTCACATTGTTCCTCAAGGATTCCTTTGCACCTTCATGGCGAAACCTACCCTTATGGATAAGATCATCAAAGCTCAGAAGGTAGATCCGAGAATCTCCCGTATCAAGAGAAACATTAAGAAAGGAGTCGTATACTTCGGAAACCGCTTAGTGGCTCCCAAAGTGCGAAACCTGAGGCGATTGTTCCTTAAGGAAGCTCATGATCTCCTCTCACCATTCATCCCGGTAGTTCCAAGATGTATCAGGACCTACGCCAGAGGTTCTGGTGGACTAGGATCAAAAGAGAAATTGCTTAGTATATTTCTAATTGTGACATTGTCGTCGTGTTAAAGCAGAGCATCAAGGGCTTGCTGGCACACTTCAACCTTTAGCTATTCCTGAGTGAAAATGGGATAAAATTGTTATGGATTTCATCACCGGTTTTCCCAGGACCAAGAGAGGGAATAACGCTATCTTCATCGTTATCGATCGTCTTTCCAAAGTAGCCCATTTCCTGCCTGTTCGTGAGAGTATAACCGCTAGTCAGCTAGCATACTTGTGTATCTCCCGAATTGTGTCTCTCCATGGTGTTCCATTGGATATTAACTCGAATCGTGGAAGTCTCTTTACCTCTTGATTTTGGGAAAGTTTCCAAACTGCTATGGGAACTCGTTGCTCCTTTAGCACCACCTTCCACCCTCAATCAAGTGGTCAAGTAGAACACGTCAATCAAATTCTGGAAGATATGCTCCGAGCTTCTGTTATCTCATTCGAAATGGATTGGGAGAAATGCCTTCCATTTGCCGAATTTGCTTATAACAAAAGATATCAATCTAGCTTGGGCAAAGCTCCTTTTGAAGTTCTCTATGGACGAATGTATCTAATGCCTCTTAACTGGTCAGAAACCGGGGAAAGACAATTCTTTGGCCTAGATATGATCCAGGAAGCAGAAGAGCAAGTTCGCATTGTTCGCAAAAAGCTGAAAACAGCCCAATCCCGTCAAAAGAGCCAATATGACCGTAAACATAAGGATATGACTTGTGAAGTTGACGAGAAGGCTTACCTTCGGGTTACTCCTCTGAAGGGAACCCATCGCTTCGGTATCAAAGGCAAATTGGCTCCTCGCTACATTGGACCCTTTCACATTCTTGCCAAACAAGGAGAAGTTGCCTACCAATTGGAATTACCTCGACACCTCTCCAGAGTCCACGATGTCTTCCACGTTTATCAACTCAGGCGTTGCTTCTCGGATCCTAACCATGGAGTGGACCACGAAACGCTTGATCTCCAAGATAATCTCACATATCGAGAATATCCCGTTCGTATCCTTGATCAAGCCGAGCGTACCACTCGACGCCATAACATCAAGTTTCTCAAGGTTCAATGCTCACACCATTCCGAGAAAGAAGACTTGGGAAAGGGAGGATCGTCTTCGACTTGAGTACCCCACCTTCTTCCCGAAAGATCCTAAATCTCGGGACGATATTTTTCTGAGTGGGGGTGAGTTGTCACAACCCTAGCTAGTTCATGCATTAGAGTGATTGCATCATGTTTACCTTGATCAGAAACTTGGAAATAAGGATGACAGAACCCCCAGCACCCCCTTAAGCCAACTAGGGTTTACTAAAATCATTTTCAATGAACCTGAAATGCCCTTCTAAAATGTTCATCATCTTTTCCTTGGTCTAAAACCTCTGACAAAAATGGTGCACAATCTTCTAGGACATCCTAAGGTCACTGGATTAAATCATATGTTATATGCATTTGCACATTTAAATGCTATAAAATATTTTAAATGTCCAAATAATCATAAACTAAAATGTTTCGTGTTGGATATATTCTATACAATGGGAATGAGCAGTTTCATGATTTTTTGAAAGTGCCTAGGTATTTTAAAAAAGCTACAAACTTACAGAAATAAAAGAAAACAAAAATAAAAGAGAAAGAAGCTTACCTGGCCAAACCGACCAGCCGTCCCACCTGGCGGCCCAACATTGTGCTTGCCCGCGCCAGGTAGCTGCTTCTTCCCCGCCAGTAGGGAGGTGGGCGTGTGTGGCTCGCCTGCGGCGCGCCACTGCTAGCCGCCAGCTTCAGATGCGGATATCCTCCACGTCGTCGCCCCGACCCCCTGGACACCTCACTCTGCCCCCAGCGCCTCTCCATCTCTCTCTCCCACCATGGCCGACACAGTCGCAGCCGCACCGCCGTTGTAGCCGCAGTCACAATCGTCTCCACGCTGTATCACCATGTCCAGAAGCTTTGCCGCCCTCCTCTCCATCGAGAAGACCGAGCTCCGAGAGCTCGCTTTCCCCTAAGCCACCGAACAGCTTCGCCGCCCTCCTCTCCATCGAGCACACCGAGCTCCGAGCGCTCGCTTTCCCCTAAGCCACCGAAACAGCCTCGCCCGACCTCACCATCGCGAGATATCCCCTTCGCCGACAGGCCAGCTCCAGCTCGTCCCCGACCTCTCCACTTAGCTCGCTGAGGCCACCGTGAGCTCCTGCCCCTCCCAATCTTCTCCGTTCTCGCTGCTGTCCTCTGCAGCGACCGCAACAAGCTTCACCGCACACGCCGCTGCCTGAGCTCGTTGCCGATGTAGCTCCGGCCGCCTAACGACCAATCCACCGTGTCCACTGACTTCACTGCACCGCGTAGTCCATGTAGGAGCTGGACGTGTGCCTCCAGGACCACAGCAATGACGAGTTCGGCCTCTCCCGAACTCCGGCACCCACAAAGCTCGTCGCTGGCATTATTGTCGGCGACCTTGAGCTCAACCACCACCACCCCTCGATGCGGATTGCTCCCAGCTACACGTAGGTGCCTCCGCCGTCCATTTGGTTGCCGGAGGGCAAAACCCGCACCCTCTGCTGCGTCTGGACGTCGCCGGTGGCTAAACGCCGGCGAGCCAGCCCAGTTTGACCAGGGATTTGCCCCCCTGGTTCACTGACATGTGGGCCCTGCCCATTAGTCAAACCTAGCTTAGGGTTAAACTAATCCTAATTAAGTTAGTCAACTAACACTGACACTGACCAGTGGGCCCCACTGGTCAAGTTTGACCTGGACCGCCCCAGTTGACCTGCTGACGCAGTAATACATTTTTTGGAATTATTCTTATTCAGGAAATTTCAGAAAATAGTGCTAACTTCAGGAATTCGTAGAAATTAATCTGTAAACCCAAGTGCAAAGTATTATATATGAAAAATGATCAGAAAAATCCAGTCTATCCGTCTGTACTGGTTTCATGTATGTTTAAACAAGTTAACTTGCTGTTTAGTGCAAAACATGATAAGGCACTATTTAAGATCACAAATGGGTTTGGATTTTCAATCTTTGGTTCAAAATGGCTCAAATTCATCTGGTTATAGTTGCATTAGCCCAACACACTCATTTTGCCATGTCACATGCATGCATCATATTGTTGTATATTGTTTGGTATTGATTGTGTATCGATGCTCTATTTGGTAGGTTCTGCCTCGGAGGAATACCGTGAGTACCTGAATGGAGAACATCAGACTACAGACCTACCAGGCAAGCAACCACCCATCTGATCATATCGATAAAATCCCATGTTCTCGCTCCTGCTCTCATTTACTACATTTAAGACAACCGTGTCTCAAACTACTGTGTGCTACGGTAGTTGAACCCATTTCCTCTACATGACCTTTTATTGCCACATTAACTAGAAGAAACCCACTAGCATGTGTGGGAGTTGATTGAGCCATGTATGTGTTTCCTACCTTGCTATGCCTGCTATGCTTAGAGTCGTGTCAAGTCTGGTTCATCTAGGTGATGGGCTAGAGTGGAATGATCATGTCGGTAATGAGAATGTGTTGAACATGATTTGGTAAAGGTATCGATGAGAGGCCATGTAGGAGTACATGGTGGGTTGTTTGATTGGAACCGTCCTTAAGCACTGAGATCTGTATGTGTGATTTAAGATTCACTACGATGCATTTGTCCTGAAAGCAATGGACCCTCTCGGCTTCTTAACCACCCTAGTCCTCTATCCAGGAGTTGCAAGTAGTTTCTGGTGTTTGTAGCATACTGGAGGCCGTGGGCAGCGCTGACCCTCGGGGTGGGCTGTGATGCGGCAGGTATGTGGAATTGTGTACCGGACGCCTGTATGGTGTCTCGGGAACCCTGCACACATAGTTCGGGGCCTTATGTGGAAACCACGGCCAGACTCCCTGCAGATGGAACCTGGATAGGCGATAAACCTGGACTAGAGACTTGAGTGTTTAGGCAGGCCCTGGCCGACACCCTCGTTTGGCTTCTGCTTGAAGGTTGCCGAGTACATGTCGTGTAAACGACGATAAGTGGTGGAAGCGTGTGTGAAGAAGTACACCCCCGCAAGGTTAACATTGTCTATTCGAATAGCCGCGTCCGTGGTAAAGGACTACTTGGTTGCCAATGTAGTTCATAAACAAGTAAATGGAAACTACTAAAATCCTCAAGACAAGTGAGGGAGTCCTGGATTAGGGGGTCCTCGGACAGCCGGACTATGTACTTGTGCCGGACTGTTGGACTATGGAGATACAAGATTGAACACTTCATCCCGTGTCTTGCATGGAAGGCAAGCTTGGCTATTCGGATATGTAGATTTCCTTCTTTGTAACCAACTCTGTGTAACCCTAGCCCCCTCCAGTGTCTATATAAACCGGAGGGCTTAGTCCGTAGGAGAACAACAATCATAATCATAGGCTAGCTTCTAGGGTTTAGCCTCTACGATCTCGTGGTAGATCAACTCTTGTAATACTCATATCATCAAGATGAATCAAGCAGGAAGTAGGGTATTACCTCCATAGAGAGGGCCCAAACCTGGGTAAACATTGTGTCCCCCGCCTCCTGTTACCATTAGCGTTAGACGCACAGTTCGGGACCCCCTACCCGAGATCCGCCGGTTTTGACACCGACATTGGTACTTTCATTGAGAGTTCCACTATGTCGTCATGGTAAGGTTTGATGGCTTGCCTTCTTATCAAGGACAACATCACCTCTGGGGGAGCCCTGGCTTTAGGCCAAACTCTCCGACTAGGCGGCTTCGTCATGACCGCCCGTTCGGCCGCCGTCCCTACTCCTCGGGTCATCAAAAATAGCCTCCATGTCAGCTCGGAATACACCGAGCAGATGGATCCAATAGAGCTCTCATCCTTAAACGAGCTCTTGGATCGCATCACCGCCTTGGGAGTCGCTACGGACTATGATCGGATCGGTCTTAAACCCGACCAAAGAGAGATTAACTCTCCGTCGGTCACCCATCAGATAGCGGTGGTGGAGGAGCAATGCAGTGATTCTTCCTCTATTTTGAGGACGAACTATGTCCGGATTCCCAAGCTCTCCGAGCCAGATTCCCATCAGCGGGAGGACTTGACCCAGGCTGCGAACTTAGAATCGGACATCAGGCCAGAAAAATTGGGCAACATCCCGGAGCACGAACTACCATGTTCAAAAGCTCCTCTGCCCCTGGATCTCAGATCGGGTCAGGGTTTGGACTTAAACCTAACCACCCACCCAGATACAAGCGATCTTTCACACATTAGACACGAGTCCCAAGAGACAGTACATCACTTTTGGGCCAGATTCCTCCTTGTAATGAGCAAGGTCAAGGACTGTCACGAGGAAGACGCAATCTCATTCTTTTGCAAAAATTGCACGGACAAGGGAATCCTCAACGCCATATGTTGCCGTGAAATAGCACACTTCGCTGACTTGGCGGCCATTGTACAGAAGTATTGTGTGATGGAAAGCGCCTGGAAAACCAAAGCAAAATTCTAGGATCCTCCGGCCCTCACTAAACCCCTCGTCCGAACTGAAAGGATGCACTCTCGTAAGTCACCCGATCTAGTTAGAAAGAAACCAAAGCCCACTACAAGGCGTGGAACTGTACTGGAGGGATGGCTCAATGGGCCATGCAAAATTCACACCACACCGGATACCATACCAACCCACAGCCTTAGAGCATGTTGGGTACTTCGGCAGGTGGCTAAGAGCGGCGAGGATCTCCTCATTAACGACACCGCAAAGCATCATCCCATAGAAAACAACGATACAGTATTGACAGTCTTTGAGACTTTCGCCTCAAATAACAGGCGCAAGAGAGCACTCCGTAGCCTCGCTGAAGTCTGCCACATTGCAGCAATAAAACCATGGAACGACATGGCAATAACCTTCAATGCCAGTGATGAACCTCAATTCCGAACAGTTCGAGCACCAACCGCTTTGGTCCTTAGTCCAATTGTGGACGGCTTCCGGCTTACTAAAGTGCTCATGGACGGTGGCAGCGGATTAAACCTCATCTAGGAGGAAACTCTCAACAAAATGGAAATAGACAACACCCGCATTGAGCAAAGCAGCACGACCTTCAGAGGAATTATCCCTAGTCGGGAGGCACGATGTGCGGGCAAAATCACACTAGATGTGGTATTCGGCACACCAGAGAATTATAGGTCCGAAGAAATCACATTCCATGTGGCCCCGTTTAGTAGAGGATACCACACACTTTTAGGATGGGATGCGTTCACGACCTTCCAAGCTATACCCCATTACGAGTACATGAAGCTCAAGATGCCCGGGCCCAATGGAATCATCACTCTAGCTAGTGATCCGGACGTGGCACTGCACGCCAAAAGCAAAACCGCCGCCCTGGTCCTTGAGGCATTATCCGAAGCCCTCGCGGCCGAAGAACTAACTGCGCTGCACTCCACAGTGGACAGGGATGATGTGATACTCGACAAACGATCCAAGTCCACCTCTTTCAAACCAGCAGACGAAATAGTCAAATTCCAAGTCCACCCAACGGACTCTACAAAAACAGCATCCGTCGGGGCACAGCTGAACCCCACAATAGACGCCGCACTGCGGACGTTCTTGCGCGAGAATTGGGAATCTTCGCCTGGCACCCTTCAGACATGCCAGGTATCCCACGCAGGCTGGCCAAGCATAGCCTAACCAAACTTAAGGGATACAAGCCGGTCAAGCAGACTCTTCGGCGTTTTTCAGAACCTAAACGACAAGCCATGGGAGAGGAGCTAGCCAAGTTACTCGAAGCCGTATTCATCAGAGAAATAAAACACCCAGACTAGCTAGCAAAGCTGGTGATGGTACCGAAGAAGGACAAATCCTGACGCCTATGTGTCGATTTCAAGGACCTCAATAAAGCCTGCCCCAAGGATCCCTTCCCTTTCCCCCGCATCGATCAAATCATCGACGCTACCGTAGGACACGACTCATTGTGCTTCCTTGACGCATATTCTGGATACCATCAAATCAAGATGGCGGAGTCCGGTCAAGCCGCAAACGCATTCATCAATCCATACGACCTCTTCTGTTTTAACACCATGCCTTTCGGGCTCAAAAATGCTGGTGCAACGTATCAACGCATGATTCAGACATGCATGTAAAAACAAATCAGCAAAACAGTTGAGGCATACGTAGATGACGTGGTCATCAAAACCAGACACGTCGAATATTTAATAGACGACCTGAGGCTTATGTTTGACAATCTCCGAACATATGACATCAAGCTCAATCCGAAAAAATGCGTTTTTGGCGTTCCTGCCGGAAAGCTCCTGGGTTTCATCGTCTCCAACAGAGGAATTGAAGTAAATCCGGCTAAAATCTGAGCTTTGTCACAGTTGGCTACCCCAACAGACCTCAAGCAAATTGAGAAATTAACTGGATGCGTGGCTACCTTAAGCCGCTTTCTCTCCCGATTGGGAGAAAAGGCACTACCTCTCTACCGCCTTCTTCGATGCACCGAACACTTCGAGTGGGCGGATGCGGCTACGGCCGGACTGGAAGAAATAAAGGCCCTCTTGGCTAGCAATCCTATCCTGGCCGCACCAAACATCAGCGAACCCATGCTGGTATATATAGCTGCAAAGCACCAAGTTGTAAGCGCATTGCTCATCGTCGAACGAGAGGAGGATGGGCATAAGTTCCCGCTTCAAAAGCCGGTATACTATGTATCCACTGTCCTCACACCATGCAAGTCACGGTACCCACATTATCAAAAGATAGCATACGCGGTCTTCATGGCATCCCGGAAACTACGACACTACTTTCAAGAGTGTTCAATCACGGTGGCCTCCGAAGTACCACTCAATGATATAATAAATAACCGCAATGCCACGGGCTGGATTGCTAAGTGGGCTATCGAGCTCCTCCCATTCGACATCATATACAAACGACGAGCAATTAAGTCACAAGTACAGGCTGACTTCGTCGCCGAATGGACAGAAGCCGAACTCCCTAAAGAGTCTGGCGTGTACTCCAATTGGATCATGCACTTTGACGACTCTAAGATGATGGCTAGTCTCGGAGCGGGCGTTGTCCTGACATCACCCACCGGAGATATAGTCCAATACATACTCCAAATATTATACACAGACTCCAACAATGCAGCCGAATACGAGGCTCTGTTACATCGTCTTCGGATGGCGGTCTCCATGGGAATTCAACGCCTAGAAGTGCGTGGGGATTCGAACCTTGCAATATCTCAAGTAAATGGAGACTTTGATGCCAAGGACTTGAAAATGGCGGCTTACTGCAACGCTGTTCTCAAGATGTCAGCTCGGTTCAAGGGGCTCGAATTCCATCATGTGGTCCAAGAAAACAATCAAGCGGCGGTCATCCTCGCCCGCATCGGCGCTAAGCGCGACCCTGTCCCACCCAATATCTTCTTGGAAAGGCTGTTCAAGCCATCCGTGGTTTGGCAAGGGGAGACCGGCAATACTAGTCCGGATCCTACCCACAACCCCAGATCCCGAACACACAGACAAAATCGGAGGCTCCGCCCCGGAATAACACCTTCAGCCCACGTGATCATGGTTGTCATCGCCCCGTGGACAGAACCCTTCTTAGCCTACATAAATAGGCAAGAACTCCCCGAGGACCAAAACGAGGCACGTTGCATTGTGCGGCGCTCTAAAGCCTACAAGGTCCACAAGGGAGAGCTTTATAATAAAAGCGCTACCGGAGTACTCCAAAGGTGCATCTCCGAAGAGGAAGGGCGGCAGCTCTTGGCCGAAATTCATGCTAGACTCGGCGGCCACCACACCGCACCTTGGGCCCTTGTAAGCAAGGCCTTCTGCACATGTTTCTACTGGCCGACAGCCCAAGCAGACGCACAGGACCTCGGCCAACATTGCGTCGGTTGCTAGCTTTTTGCAAATCAAAGCCATATACCACCTACCGCTCTCCAAACAATCCCCATAACTTGGCCCTTTGCGGTCTGGGGGCTCGATATGGTCGGACCCCTTAAAGGAGGAAGCCATAAGAAAAAATACCTATTGGTCATGGTAGGTAAATTCACCAAATGGATAGAGGCCAAACCAGTTAAAACGGCCGAATCCAGACCAGTGATAGACTTCATATCAGGGGTTGTACACCATTACGGTGTCCCCCACAGCATCATCACCGATAATGGCTCCAACTTCACAGCCGACAAGGTGAAAATTTGGTGCGACAACATGGTCATTAAGCTCGATTACGCCTCCGTCTATCACCCCCAAACAAACGGTCAAGTCGAATGCAGAAATGGTCTTATTATGAGATGCATCAAACCCAGACTAGTGCGATCCTTGAAGGAATCAGATATGCACTGGGTCGATGAGCTCGACTCCATACTATGGGGACTGCGGACCACGCTGAATCGCACTACCGGATACACACCGTTCTTCATGGTGTACGGCGCAGAGGCGGTATTGCCCTGCGATATCATTCATGACTCACCACGAGTGCGCATGTATGAAGAGAGAGAAGCCGAGCTTGATCGGCAGAACAGTCTAGATGCCCTGTAGGAGGAGCGCTACGTCGCAAAAGCTCTTTCTGCATTCTATGAGCAACGGGCTCAAAGGTATCAAAGCAGAGAAGTACGGGCCAAAACTTATAACGTTGGCGAACTTGTTCTACACCTACCGGAGAAGAAAAAGGACAAGCTGAAGCCCAAGTGGGAGGGTCCCTTCATCATTGATAAAGTCCTCACCGGAGGAGCGTACCGCCTGCGTGATGCATCAGATAATCGACTCGAGCCGAACCCATGGAACGCGGGCAGACTCCGAAGATTCTATGCCTAGCACCGAAATCTGTGTTCATCTCCTTACCTCCGCCCTTTTTAAATTATATCCTCTTTCTTTCTTTCTTTTTTCATAGCCCTAAAAAGCTTCAAGTGTGACTCGACTACACAATCTTGACGCGCTATGCACGCTCACTATACCTGGGGGCTTCTTATACAGAAGCTTAATACAATTATCTTCCGGGCTTCATGCCCACTACATATGTGTCACTTCTCCATATGTACCTTCTCTTCGCCATTATATGCATCGATGTGACTTAAGTTTTGGCCAAGCTGGGTTGCTTAGCTCCTGTGTTTATGCCCTACGTTCCCGTTAGTTCGGCTAGGGCATAAGGGGAGCACCTCTGCGATTGTTACTGCCGTGTCCACCGGATGTGTACCTCAGACTGGGTGAAGCCGAAAGCTAGCGTTCTTAAGGGAATATTTAGTCTGTGAACAAAAGATGTTTCCTACTTATTACAATATAAACCCCCAGATGTTTCATATCCCGCGTCTCCGTTCGCAGTTCTGACATGCACATTAATGCATGCGTACCCAGGGAAAGGAACCCTTAATGGAACTATTCTCTCTGGAAGATGTTTCTTACTATCCATGTAATATAACATAGCTAGTTAGGTACTTGTCTGTTCAAGCACTTATGACCCCTACGCCTGGTTTCCATGCATACCCCGATTTACATAACTGAGCGGGTATTCGGATACACTCCGAACTGTCGGGTCCGGAGGTTGAAGCGAAAAGGTCCACCATGACAAATGATTTACATTCCGGCTAGGGACAAAATATGTCCATTGAAGTACAGTCACTTAGACTGGCTAAATTCTTCTTCTATACCATCCAACAGGCTGTCTAGCCTACAATCCTATTGAGAATACTTTGCAGGTAATCCTACCTGGTCATATACCAGACTAACGGGAATCTCTTTCCCATCTGACCCTACAGGTCTGAACTGGGCCATGTGATTCGGATCAACCTTGGTGTACCGCGTTTTCACCATGGCCCAGGCTTCCCCCGCACCTTGTTGGCAGGCTGATATCTTCCATAATCGGAAGCGCCGCCGTGCTCCCTTGAGCATCTCTACAAGCTCCCCATGCCTCCTGACAGGGAGGTGGATGGCCACAATGCCTGGGAAATACCCTACATCACCTACCAAACTTGTTCGTGCAGTTGTGAAAGCTCTTGTAGAAGATTGCTTGCGGATCCGGGCATCTCCTCTTCGGGATGACCTGTCAGCATACCTACAGACATAACTCTGTTAGCCCGTTTCTTCGCCGAACTGTATAAATGTTCGTTTGAGCACATACTAAAAATGCCACGTCGAAGCCTCTTGTTCTCCTTCACGGAGTCAGCAAGCTGGGCCCGAACATCTTCCAATTCAACGCCCAGCCGAGTATTGGCATCCTGGAGATTGTATTTCTCTCGCCTAACCCGTGTAAGCACGCGCTCGCCAGCCTCTAGCTGTCGTTGAGCATGTTTCTCATCCTCTTGTACGATCTCCGGATCCACTCCGGGATTGTCTGCAGAATCTATTGTTAGATTCGCGAGCATGCTGAATACTAACTGGCACACGTAATTACATTCTTTTTGATCGAGACAAGTATTACCAGACGAGGCCTTCTTGGATTCCTCCATTCCGGCAACTGCGGCCCGTAGCTGGGCTTTGCACTCCTCCACCTCTTGAGACAAATGGGTATTCTTCTCTGTAAGAACCTATGCATACAATGATGCTTAAATAAGTTGTGCCAACTGTTTCAAGTCTCAAGGGCTACTGATATACATAATATCAGATTTTTCTTACTCGTATATCCTTTAAATACTCTTCTGTGGCTCTAGCAAGCCCACCTTGAGCAGCTCGGATGTACGCATCTCTCGAGTTGAAGGCATTGAATGCCTCTTCGGAGAAATTAGGGTCGCGGAGTACGGCCCGTCGACGCCTGTGATTCATAGTGCTCTCCACTTCATAATTTGTAGTGGATATCCTATCCGCATCCTATATAGGAGGACCGTCTGGCATTGTCCCCACGTTAGCCTCCGCCCTTGAGTCCGGTTCTGGAGTCCGGTTGGTGGAGGCGTGGCCGGCAAGATCTCCGAACACAGTCCGGCGGGTGCTTTTTCTGCCAGGGGACAATGGACATTGTTATATATTAAAGACGATATTCACGGAGGAGGTATTAAATCATAGCTCTGTGATGGCGTCTCGGTCCTGACCGCCTTCCTTTTAAGCCTACCCAGCTTGGGCGCCCCTTATTGGTGAGTTGCCGCGGGTTCGGCACGGCGCCCCGATGACCTTTCCTATAAAGCGCAATACTTGTGCGGCGGGTAAGGCGTGTTATTTTATTGTGTTCCGAATCCCATACAAGTGTTGTACTACAGATGGAGTCCTACGGGACTACGGCATGTCAACCGTGCTAGACGTAGCATGACTACAACTCTGTTTCGTGTCCATCAAGAAAGAGAGTTGTTTGCCCCTTTATATAGTACCAGCTAGTCATAGAATAGATGAGAGAGAGATCTCCACCAGATTAGCACGTAGAGGGTTTGTCCTCTCGTGTAATGTAATCTCCTCCCAATTATAGTGATACGCCTTCGTATGCGTTCCGTGGTTTTCTCCCGCAAGGGTTTCACGTAAAATCCGTGTCTTTTGTCTCGTTTATTTCTCGTTATTATCTAACAAGTGGTATCTGAGCCAAGTTGATGCGAGATCGCATACGAGATTTGAGATCAAGGGATTAGGGTTAGTTATGCGCCACCGCACACGCCCGCTATCCGTGGCGGATCGATTTACCCCGCAGCCGAGACCCACAGGAATTTCGCCACGATCAATTTCCTATCCGAGAACTTCATCGAGACGGACACAAGCTTCCGCCGCGAGCCGCCCGACGCCGCGTCATATTAATCCGCAAGTTGTCGCTGCTGCGTATATACGCTTGAAGCCCCGAGTACGCAGCGTTCACATCAGCCGCCGCTCCACCGAAGTTCCATTTGCTCCGTCTGAAAGATCGCCGAGTAGCTGCTGCTGTTTCATTCAAGTCCCGAGGCTGCTGCTGTTACTTAGCATCACGTCAAGAATAAGTCAGATCGGTTTTAATTACTAGTACATCAACCAAAGTTGCTTTTGCTCTCAAAGGTTGCTGTTGCTACTCCACGTGGGATCACCAGGCTCAAGTCTCGAGGTGCAAACCTGATTTGATCTAATCTGCTACTAGTACTACTCTACGTGAGGCTAGTACTGCTAGTTTTGTTCTTCGTTCATCTACTACGTCCACTATCTAATACTATCAGGTGCTATTTACTCTGTTCTTTGCTCCACAAGTTAAATTCTGTCAGGAATTTTTCTTGGGCTTGTACTACTTGTGTTCATCGATTTATTACTTTTTCATTGTTGGATCGTGACACAAAGTTTACCTTATGGCAAGTCAAGATGTGAGCGTTGTTGGCACAAGCCGATTATCAGGATGCACTCAGTATTTTTCTTCAAGATGGAGTTATGGGGATGATGGTCCGTCGGGATAATGGATGCAATATTGCTGCAGTTATTTGAAGAACACAATTCAGTTATCAAGAAAAAAAGGGTATGGAGGAGGTAATTATTAAGCTTTGTTGGCCAAAGCATATACACTATTCTCTCCATAGTGTTTTGCTGTTATGCATGTGAAGGTTTTGTTTTGATATTCATGTTCGCGATGAGAATCAGTTGAGGTGCAAGAAGGAGATTGATTTGTTTCTGCTAGATACTACAACATTTAGCGTTGTTATGTTGTCTTTGCTCTTTCAAGAGGGGTCTATTGCAGAGTTGAAACTCCGTTGCATGTTAAGATGGTTCCTTCATCCGACAGTTGTTCTACAAGGACAGTTTATGACCATGTCATGGATTTTTCATTAACCATTACAAGTCGGCAGTTTTTGGGTGCACGCGATGCCGTCCGTACCATATGCTCTTGCATGAGTATTGTTTGCCGAGGTTTGTGCTTTTTGTTTTGAAGCACGTTCAGATTCCATGAGATGAGTTCTTCACAATGCGATGTGCACCAAGATGTTGCACTATGAGCTATGCGCTCGTTCAGACACCACAGGAGATATGATGACTTATGTCATTTGATGATTGAGCATTTTCAGTTTTTGAGGTCAGTGGCACAGACTCAGACTTTTATTGGGAGAACAAGTTTTGTTAGTCTGCTTTGTTGATAGCTGTGCTGTTTTCTGGACGACCTACTGATTGATTTGCTCAATATGACTTCATGAGAAGTTTATTAGTCCTAAATGGACGTTTCCAGGCACCAGGTTTACTTGTGATTACTTTAATTGAGGAGTTGATGCTATCTATGATTATTGTAAGGGATTTTGTCTCAAGGTGGAGTGTTATTTTATTGTGTTCCGAATCCCATACAAGTGTTGTACTACAGATGGAGTCCTACGGGACTACGGCATGTCAACCGTGCTAGACGTAGCATGACTACAACTCTGTTTCGTGTCCATCAAGAAAGAGAGTTGTTTGCCCCTTTATATAGTACCAGCTAGTCATAGAATAGATGAGAGAGAGATCTCCACCAGATTAGCACGTAGAGGGTTTGTCCTCTCGTGTAATGTAATACTCCTCCCAATTATAGTGATACGCCTTCGTGCGTTCCGTGGTTTTCTCCCGCAAGGGTTTCCACGTAAAAATCCGTGTCTCTTTGTCTCGTTTATTTCTCGTTATTATCTAACAAGTGGTATATAGAGCCAAGTTGATCTGAGATCGCATACGAGATTTGAGATCAAGGGATTAGGGTTCGTTAGCGCCGCCAGACGCGTCGCTATCCGTGGCGGATCGATTTACCCCGCAGCCGAGACCCACAGAATTTCGCCACGATCAATTTCCTATCCGAGCAGTTCATCGAGACGGACACAAGCTTCCGCCGCCCGAGCCGCCGACGCCGCATCATATTAATCCGCAAGTTGCCACTGCTGCGTATATACGCTTGAAGCCCCGAGTACATAACGCTCACATCAGTGGCCGTTCCACCGAAGTTCCATCGCTCCACGTCTGAAGACGCCGAGTAGTCGCGCATCGCTTCGTTCAAGTCCCGAGGCTGCTGCTGCATTTAGCATCACGTCAAGAATAAGTCAGATCAGTTTTAATTACTAGTACATCAACCAAAGTTGCTTTTGCTCACAAAGGTTGTTGTTGCTACTCCACGTGGGATCACCAGGCTCAAGTCTCGAGGTGCAAACCTGATTTGATCTAATCTGCTACTAGTACTACTCTACGTGAGGCTAGTACTGCTAGTTTTGTTCTTCGTTCATCTACTACGTCCACTATCTAATACTATCAGGTGCTATTTACTCTGTTCTTTGCTCCACAAGTTAAATTCTGTCAGGAATTTTTCTTGGGCTTGTACTACTTGTGTTCATCGATTTATTACTTTTTCATTGTTGGATCATGACACAAAGTTTACCTTATGGCAAGTCAAGATGTGAGCGTTGTTGGCACAAGCCGATTATCAGGATGCACTCAGTATTTTTCTTCAAGATGGAGTTTTGGGGATTATGGTCCGTCGGGATAATGGATGCAATATTGCTGCAGTTATTTGAAGAACACAATTCAGTTATCAAGAAAAAAAGGGTATGGAGGAGGTAATTATTAAGCCTGTTGGTAGCCAGCATATACACTATTCTCTCCATAGTGTTTTGCTGTTATGCATGTGAAGGTTTTGTTTTGATATTCATGTTCGCGATGAGAATCAGTTGAGGTGCAAGAAGGAGATTGATTTGTTTCTGCTAGATACTACAACATTTAGCGCTGTTAAGTTGTCTTTGCTCTTTCAAGAGGGGTCTATTGCAGAGTTGAAACTCCGTTGCATGTTAAGATGGTTCCTTCATCCGACAGTTGTTCTACAAGGACAGTTTATGACCATGTCATGAATTTTTCATTAACCATTACAATTTGGCAGTTTTTGGGTGCACGCGATGCCGTCCGTACCATATGCTCTTGCATGAGTATTGTTTGCCGAGGTTTGTGCTTTCTGTTTTGAAGCACGTTCAGATTCCATGAGATGAGTTCTTCACAATGCGATGTGCACCAAGATGTTGCACTATGAGCTATCGCTCTGCTCGTAGACACCACGGGAGATATGATGACTTATGTCATTTGATGATTGAGCATTTTCAGTTTTTGAGGTCAGTGGCATAGACTCAGACTTTTATTGGGAGAACAAGTTTTGTTAGTCTGCTTTGTTGATAGCTGTGCTGTTTTCTGGACGACCTACTGATTGATTTGCTCAATATGACTTCATGAGAAGTTTATTAGTCCTAAATGGACATTTCCAGGCACCAGGTTTACTTGTGATTACTTTAATTGAGGAGTTGATGCTATCTATGATTATTGTAAGGGATTTCGTCTCAAGGTGGACTGTTATTTTATTGTGTTCCGAATCCCATACAAGTGTTGTACTACAGATGGAGTCCTACGGGACTACGGCATGTCAACCGTGCTAGACGTAGCATGACTACAACTCTGTTTCGTGTCCATCAAGAAAGAGAGTTGTTTGCCCCTTTATATAGTACCAGCTAGTCATAGAATAGATGAGAGAGAGATCTCCACCAGATTAGCACGTAGAGGGTTTGTCCTCTCGTGTAATGTAATACTCCTCCCAATTATAGTGATATGCCTTCGTGCGTTCCGTGGTTTTCTCCCACAAGGGTTTCCACGTAAAATCCGTGTCTCTTTGTCTCGTTTATTTCTCGTTATTATCTAACAAGGTGTAAAGAAGGGATCCTTCTCGGAAGTTAGGACTTCGGTTTAACTTACATATGATGTAGGGAGTAGGCCAGGATAGCCGGCTATGATGGCCACCAAGGCACCGTCACAGCTTGCCTGGTAAAACATCCTGTCGACGAGCTCCACAAATATGTCCGGATCTTCTCCAAGTCCAGGGTCGAGGGCCCGGTTGGGGTCCTCTGGCTGTGGAGGCGGGCTATGGACCTCCCTCACAGCTTTTCGTAGTTCCTGCTATGAATTAGCAAGGTAAATATTTGTGATGTAAGAATGTGGGAATGAATGGAGTTGAGTAAAAGATAGCAGCTCACCCAGCTTGGGCGGTTGTACATGGAAAATCCATCCCGTGGCTTAATGCAGATAAACTCCTCTTCTTCTCCTTTATACAAATCAGACAATATTTTTGCCAAGGCGGTGGCGGAGTCCGGACCTTTCCGACCGCAGCAGGTGGCATCGTCCTCTCCATTAAAGTGCCACATGGGACGCCCCCGATACTGCAATGGCTGCACCCCCGCATTATGCATATTGACATAACCTCGATTATTGTCAATCCTGATTTGGCCAACGTTTTTAGCCTGCCCATCAGATAAAGGACCTCTCTGTTATCTTCCTCCTGGGGGCTCCAGGGTTGCCAGCTGCGGCGTTTCTTTAGTGGGGCATTGATAAACTCAGGAAGGCCCATCCGGATAGGGTCCGGAAGGGGGACGTCCTCTATATAAAACCACTCCGAAGGCCAGTCTTCGGATGTCTTCTTCGGAGTGTGGGACAGGTATCCGGTCCCGGTGATGCGCCATATTTCGGCTCCACCCACTTGATATATTGATCCCTCCTGATTGTGGGGGACGAGGGAGAATAGCCTCTTCCATAGCTCGAAATGAGCTTCACAGCCCAGAAATAGCTCACAAAGGGCGACATAACCTGTGATGTGTAGTATGGAGGCAAGAGTGAAGTTATGCAGCTGGAGGCTGTAATACTCCAGGAGCCCGCGAAGGAACGGATGGATTGGAAATCTGAGGGCCCTGAGCAAGTAAGGGACAAGGCATACTCGCTCCCCCCTGGATGGTTGGGAAAACTCTTTGCTTGCTCCCTGCCATCGTAAGTGGCTAATCTGGCTTGGATGGGGACAAGATATGCAGGCGGGAGGAACCCCTGGGTCTGTAACTCCACCAACTGGTCATGGGATACGATGCACTTCACCCAATCACCTGGCTTAGCGCTATGGGAGCGAGAGAAGGAGCTGCGACGGTCGACCATGATGGGATGGTTCTTTCGGGCGTGCTCTGATGAATCCTCGCTTGGGGAAGATGGTGTGATTTGGATCTGAGGATCCCCGTCTCTTTAATAGACGATTTACTTACATGGTCAGGGTGGCAAATGTAAAAATGCCCCGACTTCTTGTATTCGCTCGACACGTGGAGACTGCCATTATTACGGTACAGAAGCCGAGGAGTGCAACGTTAATGGGAAGCCGGACACTCCTTGTTACAATAGGTACTCAGGGATTTGGAGAAGAACCCGCCTTGCAATGCTGAAGACAATCTGCGCGTCGAACTCATCGTCATTGAAGCCTGCTTCAGGGGCTACTGAGGGAGTCCTGGATTAGGGGGTCCTCGGACAGCCGGACTATGTACTTGTGCCAGACTATTGGACTATGAAGATACAAGATTGAAGACTTCATCCCGTGTCTGGGTGGGACTCTTCTTTGTGTGTAAGGCAAGCTTGGCTATTCGGATATGTAGATTTCTTTCTCTGTAACCGACTCTGTGTAACCCTAGCCCCCTCCGGTGTCTATATAAACCGAAGGGTTTGGTCCATAGGACAACAACAATCATAATCATAGGCTAGCTTCTAGGGTTTAGCCTCTATGATCTCATGGTAGATCAACTCTTGTAATACTCATATCATCAATATCAATCAAGCAGGAAGTAGAGTATTACCTCCATAGAGAGGGCCCGAACCTGGGTAAACATTGTGTCCCCCGCCTCCTGTTACCATTAGCCTTAGACGCACAGTTCGGGACCCACTACCCGAGATCCGCCGGTTTTGACACTGACAACAAGTGTGAGTGCCATGGATGGCCCTTTCGTAGGATGACGGAGGTGGATCCTTGGTAGTATATTGATGTGGTGTGTAGTGGACTCGAGTGCGCAAAACAATTATAAGTTGGAGTCTCGTAAGATAGTTTAGCCAAAAGCCAAAGTTGGCTTGCTGCAATAACCCCACCATCCCATTATTGATAATGTGCATGTATGTAGGATCTGATGCAAGTATTGGTGAGTACCTTTGTATTCATGTTTGCTTAATTACGTTTGCAGAAGATGCTGCAACCCCTTCTGATGGGTTCTACGTAGACCCTGATGTCGATGAGTAGCCTGAGACCCATGTGGTGATCCTGAGCACATGGTGGACCCTTGTAGGATAGATTGGCTTCCTCAAGCCTTTTTACTTTCTAGATGTCTGTACCCAGACATGTTGCTTCCGCTTATGGCTTGTATGTTTGTATGACTTGAATGCTGGTCGTGTGACCCCTATCTATATGAATGATATGTATGGCTCTCTGGAGCCTTCTAAATAAAGTACTTGAGTTGTAGAGTTTTGTTGTGATGCCATGTTGTATTTACACATATCGAGCATATTGTTTGTATGTTTGAAATGCTTGGTATGTGTGGGATCTGACTATCTAGTTGTTTATCCTTGGTAGCCTCTCTTACCGAGAAATGTCTCCTAGTGCTTCCACTGAGCCATGGTAGCTTGCTACTGCTCCAGAACACTTAGGTTGTTCGGCATGTGTCCTTCTTCGTTCCTGTGTCTGTCCCTTCAGGGAAATGTCACGCGGTGATCATTTAAGTCGTTGTATCTTGCTATGACTTGGGATTCACTCGCTGTTGATCGACACTATCGTTGCTGGGTCATGTATGCATGTCCCTATAAGTTAGCGCCACTTTGGGTTCACTACTAGCCATGTCAGCCTGGGTTCTTTGTCATATGGATGCTAGCGACACTATCATATACTTCCTCCGTCCCAAAATATAAGAACATTTTTGACACTATGATAGTGTCAAAAACGTTCTTATATTTTGGGACAGATTGAGTACGTGTGCCAAAAGGCGCAAATGGTACCGGGACTGGTAAGGCAACACCCGTGGGAATACCGTGCGTGAGGCTGCAAAGTGATGTGAGGTGTTACATGCTAGATCGGTGTGGCATAGAATCGGGGTCCTGACATGCCAGGACTCATGGAGGCAAGAAACACCTCATCAACCACTCCCACAAGACCCACATCGTCAATCAATACGGTGTCAAGCCGCAAAGTGGTTAAGTGGCAGCCGTGCGCCACATGGCAGCCTCTTCCTACAGGAAAGCCAAAGATGACACCTGTCCTGCGACGTGTCAAACAAGTAGGCATGGATCTGGCAAAGTAAGCCCATCAAGGCTTGTCGGGTGAACAATGATGTGACGTTGAGCGGCACATATAATGCGCTCTGTCAGCCTATAGAGTTAGGTGTGGTGGCACTGTTTGCTCTCTGATCAGTGCATAATGATTGATTTGCCATTGTGGTGACCCCTTAACCTATAAAAGGAGGCCCATGGCAACCGTAGAAAGGGCTCGTGAGGCTAAAGGGTTGGACACTCATGCATTCTTACGCGCATAGCCACATGGCAGCATCTTTCTACAGGAAAGCCTACATATGACACCCGTCAAGCGACCTGTCAAACAAGCAGGCATGGAGCTTGCAAAATAAGCCTGTCAAGGCTTGCCGGGCGAACAACTATGTGATGTTGAACGACACATTTAATGCCCTCTGTGAACCTGCAGAGTTAGGTATGATAGCACTGTTTTCTATCTTATCAGTGCATAATGACTGATTTGCCATTCTGGTGACCCCTTAACCTATAAAAGGAGGCCCATGGAAAGCGTAGAAAGGGTTTGCATGGCTAGAGGGCTGGACACTCATGCATCCATACCCGCGTAGCCACTGCCGCCCCTGTCGGTCAAGTGTACTACGCTCCACCTCCATTCTTCCACCATCAATCCACCAAAGCAGGAGTAGGTTTTACGCCTCGCGGTGGCCCAAACCTGGGTATAATTGCTCGTGTGATCCCTATCATGCTGCTCCATGCTCCTCTGTTCTTTGTGCAACATGACATCCCCCCTACCGAACCAGCAAGGGGCCCTTGGTCTCATAGGTGTCCTGGTTTCCCACGCTATCTTATAATCCTTCTCCTTGATCCAAAACTTTCCCCAATGATCATGCCATGTGTATAGGACAAAATAGTATTTTCTTAGAAAGTAATTTGGCCAAAAAGAATTTTCTAAATTAGGTTTTCCAGAACCCCGTGAATTGAGACTTGAACAACAAGTAGTTATATAAGGGTGTGAAAAATCTTTCAAAAATTATATTTGACTCATATTAGATACAGGACTCCCATAAATCACAAAAATATTATTTTAAATGTTGTTTTGCTATATTATTTAAAGGCTTTTTCTTAAGGACGGAAATGGTCTTTAATGGGTTAGAATTATTTTAATGTTTCAAAATATTTGAGAAACTTTAGGGAATCTCAGTGGACATATATTGTCCATATATATGAGTTTCAACACATGGTCATGTTCAAAATATTGGACAAAACCCTCCAAAACCATTTCTGCATAATTCAAGTATTTGTAATATTTTTGTAAGAAATATTGTCAAATAAATCAAAGAAAATTCTAGCAAGTCGCATATGCCTAATGTGATTATCTTGCAAAGTTTTATTCCAATCAAAACAGTTTTGGTTTACAAAAGTGCCCCAAAACCATCCTTGTCCAGATCCAAGTTTAAACAACTTTGCATTTCCAACTGTCTCCTTTTGATCCCAATTTTTGTGGACATGTTCAAATCCTCAAATGATGACACTACACCAAGTGGTGGTGCATCAAGGAGAATAGATTTGCATGACTAAATCTTGGAAAACCCATTTCTGTTGATTTCTAGAGTTTGCCAAAGCTGCATTGTCAACTTTCTTCAAATGAGCTCAAACTTGGCGGTACACCTTATTTCTATCTACCATTTGATCCTGTTAAACCTCATGGCAAGGGGGATCCATTTACTTGCCCAAATCACCATCAAACACCTTCTGCCATTTTACCAAGACCACTGTTTTGACACCTTCCACTATTCTTCATGAGCTCCAATTTTTACCACAGCTGACCCTGGTCACCTTCTACCTCTCGTAAAATTTGCAAGGCTATGGACCAATAATTGAGGGGTGAAATCCTCAGTTGCTCTCTCTGGGTAGCACTGTCTCTCTCTCTCTCTCTCTCTCTCTCTCACCACCCTTCTCTCACCAGAGCCCCTCTAGAGCATCTAAAGCTCCACCCCATTTGTTTACTACCTCCTAGAGCCACTAGACACTAGAGGCTACGCCCTGGACGCCAAAAATATGCCAATGCTAGCCATATGTGTGCTCTAGAGTGCGCTACAGTGCACCCTTGCATTGTAACCGCGTCCTTCCTGAGGCTCTCGACCACCTCGAGCTCTTCCTGTATGCCAACAGGACCACCTCGACGTCCGCAACACGTAAACCGGTCGGCCCCCTACTTCCTCTCTCCCTCCTTCCCCTCCTGCACGTGAACCGAGTGCCACCCAACTCCTCAACTCCCTGTCCTCGCCAAGGACCCGCCTCTGCCCCGCTCCGCTCTCCTCTCACTTCCCAACACCATGAACCACCCCTACAAGCACTGCAGATCCCTCCTTGCTTGCTCCCTGATACGTCTCCAACGTATCCATAATTTTTGATTGTTCCAAGCTATTATATTACCTATTTTAGATGTTTATGGGCTTTACTTCACACTTTTATATCATTTTTTGGGGCTAACCTATTAACCAGAGGCCCAACCCATATTGTTGTTTTCTTGCGTATTTTAGTGTTTCGAAGAAAAGAAATATCAAACGGAGTCCAAATGGAATGAAACCTTTGGGAGAGTTATTTTTGTAATGGAAGCAATCTAGGGGACTTGGAGTGCACGTAAGGGAAGCAACAAGGAAGCCACGAGGTAGCGAGGCGCGCCCTAACCTCTGGGCACACCCCCACCCTCGTGGGTCCCTCGTGGCCCCCCTGACCGACTTCTTTCGCCTATATATGTCCATATACCCTAAAAACATTGGGGAGTACAATAGATCGGGAGTTCTGCCACCGCAAGCCTCTGTAGCAACCCAAAACCAATTAGGACCCTGTTGCGGCACCCTGCCGGAGAGGGGATCCCTAACCGGCGGCCATCTTCATCATCCCGGCGCTATGACGAGGATGGAGTAGTTCACCCTCATGGCTGAGGGTATGTACCAGTAGCTATGTGTTTGATCTCTCTCTCTCTCTCTCTCTCATGTTCTTGAGGTGATACGATCTTGATGTATCGCGAGCTTTGCTATTATAGTTGGATCTTATGATGTTTCTCCCCCTCTACTCTCTTGTAATGGATTGAGTTTTCCCTTTGAAGTTATCTTATCGGATTGAGTCTTTAAGGATTTTGGAACACTTGATGTATGTCTTGCATGTGCTTATCTGTGGTGACAATGGGATATCATGTGATCTACTTGATGTATGTTTTGGTGATCAACTTGTGGGTTCAGTGACCTTGTGAACTTATGCATAGGGGTTGGCACACGTTTTCGTCTTGACTCTCCGGTAGAAACTTTGGGGCACTCTTTGAAGTACTTTGTGTTGGTTGAATAGATGAATCTGAGATTGTGTGATGCATATCGTATAATCATGCCACGGATACTTGAGGTGACATTGGAGTATCTAGGTGAATTAGGGTTTTGGTTGATTTGTGTCTTAAGGTGTTATTCTAGTACGAACTCTATGATAGATCGAACGGAAAGAATAGCTTCATGTTATTTTACTATGGACTCTTGAATAGATCGATCAAAAAGAATAACTTTGAGGTGGTTTCGTAGCCTACCATAGTCTCTTCGTTTGTTCTCCGCTATTAGTGACTTTGAAGTGACTCATTGTTGCATGTTGAGGGATAGTTATATGATCCAATTATGTTATTATTGTTGAGAGAACTTGCACTAGTGAATATACGAACCTTAGGCCTTGTTCTCTAGCATTGCAATACCGTTTGTGCTCACTTTTATCATTAGTTACCTTGCTGTTTTTATATTTTCAGATTACAAAAACCTATATCTACCATCCATATTGCACTTGTATCACCATATCTTCACCGAACTAGTGCACCTATACAATTTGGCATTTTATTGGTGTGTTGGGGACACAAGAGACTCTTTGTTATTTGGTTGCAGGGTTGCTTGAGAGAGACCATCTTCATCTTATGCCTCATACGGATTGATAAACCTTAGGTCATCCACTTGAGGGAATTTGCTACTGTCCTATAAACCTCTGCACTTGGAGGCCCAACAACGTCTACAAGAAGAAGGTGAGTGCTTGAAGGTACATCTTCAGATCTTGCAATCGAATCTTTTTGGTTCTTCTTTTATCACTAGTTTAGTCTGTAAAAGAAAACTACAAAAAAATGGAATTGAGTTTGCCTCATACGCTTCATCTTTTTAATATCTTTCATAAGTATGATGAAAATGAAAATTGTGCTCAAGTGCTAGAAGAAGAAGTCTATAAAATGTTTGGTACTAAATCTTTGAATGATGAGCATGATTGCAATGTTGTTAGTATGAACTCCTTGAATATCCATAGTACTAATGATGATTGCACTAGTCATGATGAAAATGTCTTTTATAAGCATGTCAATTTTTGTGGAGTGCATAGAGTTTGCAAGTACATGCCAAATAAAGAAGATAGATTTTGCGAGAGTCCTAAGTATTTAGAAACTAAATGGTTGCAAGAAAGGCTAGATGTGAGTGCTGAAAATTTAAAATTCCTTTGCCGTACTTGTGAACTTTGCAATGAACGTGTTCATTTACATCTCCGATGCAAATTGTTTCATGATCGAATCGTGTCCAAAAATTGTGATTATTTGATTTCTCTTGCCCATCATAATGAACTTAGTTTGCTTTTGGGTTATGAAGAATGAAACGTTTAGCTAAGAATCTTCCAGAATTTGCCCTTGAAAATTTTCTTGATATTGATCTAGAGGAAATTTATATGTACTGTGTGGTTAATTGCATTGAAAATCCTTATATTGCCAATTACATAAAGAAAAGAAAGCAAATATAACACTACTAGGGAAAAGCCTATACATAGAATCTTATCAGCAGCGCGCTTCAAAATAACTCGCTACTGCTAACTAGCAGTAGCGCGGACCACTGAAACTCGCTGCTGAGAAAAATATAGCAGTAGCGCGTCCACCCAAAGACGCGCTGCTGCTATAATTCCTACGAGGCCGCCGCGAGGCTAGTTATAGCAGCAACGCGTTAAAATGACGCGCGCTACTGCCATGTAGCATAGTAGCAGCGCATGTCCCCGACAAGCGCTACTGCTAAGTTTCCTACAAAAATTTAGTCCCACCTCGCTCCGTGAAGAGAGTTTCTACCACCTTAAATATGTTACTTCTCACGCTTTGACAAGCACTTGATCTTCATTGAACTCTATGTGTAGAATTTGTGGCTGCAATATGAGTCTTCACCTGTTCCTAAACCGGTGAGGACTCATATTGTCAAATCAGATTGTACACAAAAAGATCGTTGATGATCAATGTGTATTTTTGCATGTTGACATATAGCAGAGCGCTTTCGTGAAAAGCGCTGCTGCTAGATATCTTAGCGAGAGCGTGTTTTGGTCAAGAGCGCCTTGCTAAGCCATCCATCTCCCCGATCTCCTCCTTCAATCCACTCACACACAGCCACTCAAAATATGCGCCGCGCCCTGCCGCCCTCTCTCCTCGCGTCTGCTGCGCCCGTCGCCGCCCTCCTCCATCTGCGCAAGGCCGTCACCTCCTCCTCCTTGCTGGACTCGGCACGGCCTCCTCCTCCGTCCTCCTCTCCACTCGCCGCTGGCCGGCCCCTCCTCGCTCCGCCTTCCTCCTCCGTCCTCCCTCAACTGGCCGGCGCTGCCAGCCCTCCTCGCTCCGCCTTCCTCCTCCATCCTACTCTCTTCTCCTCCTCGAGTCGCCTCCTTCTCCCTCCTGCTCATATGCAACATTTTGATTTAGTTGATATAATTTAGTTGACTTAGTAGGCTAGTTGATTTAGTTGACTTAGAACATTTTGATTTAGTTGATTTAGTAGGCTAGTTGATTTAGTTGACTTAGAACATTTTGATTTAGTTGATTTAGTAGGCTAATTCATTTAGTTAATTTAGTTGACTTAGAACATTTTGATTTAGTTGATTTAGTTGATTTAGTAGGCTAGTTGATTTAGTTGCCTTAGAATATTTTGATTTAGTTGACTTAGTAGGTTAGTTGATTTAGTTGACTTAGAACATTTTGATTTAGTTGATTTAGTAGGCTAATTCATTTAGTTAATTTAGTTGACTTAGAACATTTTGATTTAGTTGATTTAGTAGGCTAGTTGATTTAGTTGCCTTAGAATATTTTGATTTAGTTGACTTAGTAGGTTAGTTGATTTAGTTGACTTAGAACATTTTGATTTAGTTGATTTAGTAGGCTAGTCGATTTAGTTGACTTAGGAACATTTTGATTTAGTTGATTTAGTAATCCTTTTCTCATATTGCTTTAGGAAGAATGGCGCCACCACCACCACCACTATGTCAATTGTGTAAGTCAAGATCTTGAAGAGCCTTGCAACCGGCAAGCTGTTAAGCATCTACTTCCAAATGAAGTTTTCGTCATGACGCTGTAAGAAATTAGATGAAATGTAATAACTATTTTATTTTTAGTGTTGGCATTACTGCATTGTGTCATTTTGCTTAGTTTACACAGATCGTCCCATGCAATGTGAGGTTGAAATTCAACAAGCTGACAGGAGACACTGTGACATTTGAGGCTCCTGGGGGGCCGTACACTATGGAGGTCGAGAAAGGACGCAATATGTCGCAGATTGGAGGAGATGGATGGGCCCGTTTCGTCGCTCGCATGCATCTTACTGGTGGTGAGTTGATCAGCTTCAACTTCCGAGCAGAAAGACCCAAGCTAGCTGTCATTTATCTCAACCTGGTGGAAGATGATGAAGATGATGAAGATAATGAGGACCCACTCGATGAATATGATGAGGACCCACTTCATGAAGCCATCGTAGCTCAAAGAACAAGGCTGAGTGAGGAGGAGGTGTCCAACCTGTGGGACATAATTCCGCCACGTGCTGACTTTGTCGGGGTACCATTCGTGACCCGCTTGACAAATACCATGGTTGATCGACATGATATGGTATGTTATACTTACAAATGCAAATTAATAGTGTGAATTACTTAGTGTACAGTCCAATGATATGGTATGTTGTGTGGAATCTAGTCAATGATATATATGTTTTAGTGTAGAGTTCGATCACATGCTTATTAATTGATATGTTTTTCTTATTCAGAAATTGGCAAAGAGCATATCATGAGTTATGGTATCGAGCCCGATGAAGAAGGCTCACCTGGACTACGCCATCGCAAGGGGCTCGTCACAACCTGTACTTACAAGCGTGGACACGGACGGTCGCACACACTTAAGCTCGGTTGGGTGGAAGAAATTCCTCGATGGCAAGAATCTTCATGTTGGACAGGCCATCCTAATTACTATCAGAACAGCAACCGCCCGAGCTTGAGGATGATGATTGTCTTGATATCATCTAGAACTACATATGTGTGTGTGGCTACATCATCTAGAACTACATATGTGTGTGTGGCTATATCATCTAGCTAGAACTACATATGTGTGTGTGGCTATATCATCTAGAACTACATATGATGATCGTCATCGATATCATCTAGAACTACATATGATGATGGCCGTTGATATGACCATGTATCGCTTGAGGATGCATGTTGGCTATGCATGAAATTGTTATCTTAGTACTTTTCGTTTCCAAATTACTCGTCGTGGTTTGAACTAAAACCACGACGAGTAATTTGGAACGAAGGGAGTACTACTGTACCTAGTAATGGTTTATGAATTTGATATCTACTAGTAGTACCTAGTATCTAGCATCTAAAAGAAGAACTAAAAGTGAAAGGAGAACTGAAAGGGAATGGGGCAGTGGGAAAATGATGAAAGATATAGCAGTAGCGTGGGATGAATAAATCGCTACAGCTAGTTAATAGTAGCGCGTTCCCAAAAAGCGCTGTTGTTATCGTTCAACAGTAGTAGCGCGGGTTGGGGCCGTGCTACTACTATGAGTTAGCTGTAGCGCCTTATTAGTAGCGCGGCCACCCGCGCTGCTGCTAGCCTGAAAACTCGCGCTGCTGCTAGCCTTTTCCCTAGTAGTGTAATATGAAGAGAATACTAATGAAATGGAAGAAACTTCCCAATATCCTGCTATTATTTCTTATGACGAATCAGGTAACGAGGAGGAGCTTTCTATACAACCAATCTCATTAATAAGGAGATCAAAGAAGAGGGTTAGACCCACACATGATGTGAAGAAGAAAAATAAAATACGGAGAAGCAAAGGTAGAAAGGTATCCCTCCCAAATGATGTTGCTCCTACTACTCATTGTGATGATGATAATTGCTATACTATTGGTGATATCCATACTATTAATGATGAGAGTGATTATGCTTATGATATGAAAAGGCCCAAGCTTGGGGAAGCTATGTTTGATGAGAATGACATATTTGAGAATATATTTGCTACAATTAATGTTTGGCCCAAGATTGGGGATGCTATGTTTAATGAAGATGATATTTTTAGCCTCCCAAGTTTTGATATGCAAATTTGTTATGATGATCCTCCTACTTATGATGATTATATTGATGAAAGTGAGTTTGGAAGAGTGTCAACTTTAGGAAGTAATGATCCCACTATTTTGGAGGATGTTGAATCTTATTGTGATGAATATGAAAGTGGATTTGAAGAGGTCATGACTTTATTTAGTGATGAATCCACTATTTTGGAAGTGGTTTCAATTGATTATGATGAGAACAAAGTTGCTACTTATGATGATTATTGTGATGAAACTTATGCTATAAAAAGTAGTGATGATTATATTTATAAAACTTTTCATGATTATGATTACCCTTTTTCTGAACATTACTCTTTTAATGTGGAAACAACTTATAGCATTCGAGTCTCTTATGATACTCCTACTATTCCGAGTGAGAAGAATTTTGCTTATGTGGATATCACTAAAAATTCTATGCTTGTAGATCATGAAAAGAATGCTTTAGGTGCTGGCTATATTGTTGAATTCATTCATGATGCTACTGAAAATTATTATGAGGGAGGAACATATGATTGTAGGAATTGCAATAATATCAAGTCTCCTCTCTATGTGCTTAAAATCTTGAAGTTATGATTATTTTGCCTTCCTATGCTAGTTGATTATTGTTCCCATAAGTTGTTTGCTCACAAAATCCCTATGCATAGGAAGTGGGTTAGGCTTAAATGTACTAGTCATATGCTTCATGATGCTCCCGTTTTGTTGTAATTCTTATCTTTTATGTGAGCATCATTGTCATCATCATGCCTAGCTAGAAAGGCATTAAAGAAAAGTGCTTGTTGGGAGACAACCTGATGAGGACATGACTACCTTGGATATGACCAAAAATATTGCATACATGCATATTTGCAGGTGATTTCTAGTGCAAACTATTCAATAATCTATTTATGATATCCAGAACAAAAATACGTCACACACTTTTGTGTTTTGTCTAATTGCAGGTGTATGGGACATTTGTACAATCCACATATGAAGATAAGGAAGAAAGAGATGTTTATTTTCTGTTCAAAAAGTTTTCTAACGTCACTTTTGGCCCAAGAGTAGATAGAGTCCAAGTCTCTCACGTTCTGGACTCAGATTCGGACTACACAGACATACCTGACTCAAAACGTCAACAACTTTTTCATACGAACTCCGAATAGGGTGATTCTTTTTTTGTTGGAAATTATATTTCGTGCTCTTTCCACACCAATTGGATTCACCTTAAAATTCGTCCGGAGCGTTGAGTTACGGATGAAACAATCTGACGCTGGAGCAGAATCCGAGTCAAACTAAAGTCCAAAGGTGTTACGTCACCTCCACTTGGGCCCATTGGCCTTGTACGACCTAGGGTTAGTTTTAGGCTACCTTGGGACGTCCTCCCACCTCTTTGGCCGCCACCCCTTTCTCTTATATAAGTAGATCCATCTAGTAGCTTTTTCTTTGGGATTTGTTTAGTTAAAAGTTAGCCAACGCAACTTCGTGTACTTCGTTTGTGTCCAACGACCAGACCAAGACCACTTTCGGATCCCCACCATTATTAATACTTCATCCATATTCGCAATATTTAGATTTCTTTATCATATTCTTGCCTGTTCTTCGATTGCTTGCAGGAATAGACCTTCGTGGTCAGGCTGATCGTGCTTCCGGCATCGTCAGTAACCTTAGGAGATTGGTTTAGCGATTGCTAAGGCGCAACGTCGTGCACGTTTGTAGTCGATCGTCAAAGTCGACTCCACGAAATCGATAGTTATCATCTCATCGAAAGATCGGGACACGCTGCCTCTATCACAACCCAATATTTACCTTTACTGTTTTTGTGTGTTCAAATGATTATTCTACTATAGTAATCGTGTTTTATAGCTTTTGTTTCAATAAAGTGCCAATTAAGACCTTTAGGATAGCTTACGGTGATAGTTGTGTTGATCCTGCTGAAAATCAGAAACTTTTGAACCCAGTAAATTAGTTTTGATAATGCGCACGAACATGCTTTTGATCTGATTCTTTTCGCTCTGGATTGATTCACAAATTTCTCAGGTTTTCCTAATTTGGTAGGATTTTTGTAGTTCCAGAAGTATACATTTGATACAGATTACTACAGACTGTTCTATTTTTGACAGATTCTATTTTCCATGTGTTGTTTGCTTATTTTGATGAATCTATGAGTAGTATCAGAGGGTATGAACCATAGAAGAGTTGGAATACAGTAGATATTACACCAATATGAATTAAGAAGGAGTTTACAACAGTACCTTAGTGGTGATTTATTTTCTTATACCAACGGAGCTTACGAGTTTTCTGTTGAGTTTTGTGTTGTGAAGTTTTCAAGTTTTGGGTAAAGATTCAATGGACTACGGAATAAGGAGTGGCAAGAGCCTGAGCTTGGGGATGCCCAAGGCACCCCAAGGTAATATTCAAGGACAACCAAGAGCCTAATCTTGGGGATGTCCCGGAAGGCATCCCCTCTTTCGTCTTCGTCCATCGGTAACTTTACTTGGAACTATATTTTTATTCACCACATGATATGTGTTTTGCATGGAGCGTCATGTCATTTTATTTTGTTTTGCTTGCTGTTTGAATAAAGTACCAAGACCTGAAATTCTTAAATGTTAGAAAGTCTTCACATAGTTGCACAATTATTTGACTACTCATTGATCTTCACTTATGTCTTTCAGAGTAGTTTGTCGTTTGCTCTAGTGCTTCACTTATATCTTTTAGAGCACGGCGGTGGCTTTATTTTGTAGAAATTGTTAATCTCTCATGCTTCACTTATATTATTTTGAGAGTCTTTTAGAACAGCATGGTATTTTCTATGGTCATAAAATTGGTCCTAGAATGATGGGCATCCAAGTTGGGTATGATAAAACTATCATACAAAGTGAATTGGATGCTATGATCAATTTGATGCTTTATAATTGTTTTGAGATACAGAGGTGGTGATATTAGAGTCATGCTAGTTGGGTAATTGTGAATTTAAAGAATACTTGTGTTGAAGTTGGCAAGTCCCGTAGCATGCACGTATGGCAACCGTTGTGTAACAAATTTGAAACATGAGGTGTTCTTAGATTGTCATCCTTATGAGTGGCTGTCGAGGACGAGCGATGGTCTTTGCCTACCAATCGATCCCCCTAGGATCAGGCACATAGTGCTTGATTTTTGATGAATTGGAGATTTTTGCAATAAGTATATGAGTTCTTTATGACTAATGTGAGTCCATGGATTATACGCACTCTTACCCTTCCATCATTGCTAGCCTCTTCGGTACCATGCATTGCCCTTTCTCACCTTGAGAGTTGGTGCAAACTTCGCCGGTGCATCCAAACCCCGTGATACAATATGCTCTATCACACATAAACCTCCTTATATCTTCTTCGAAATAGCCACGATACCTACCTATTATGGCATTTCCATAGCAATTCCGAGATATATTGCTATGCAACTTTCCACCGTTCCGTTCATCATGACACGCATCATCATTGTCATATTGCCTTGCATGATCATGTAGTTGACATCGTATTTGTGGCAAAACCACCTTCATAATTTTCATAGATATCACTCTTGATTCATTGCCCATCCCGGTACACCGTCGCAGGCATTCATATAGAGTCATATCTTGTTCTAGTTTTGAGTTGTAACTCATGAGTTGTAAATAAATAGAAGTGTGATGATCATCATTATTAGATCATTGCCCCTTAAAAAAGGAGAAGGCCAAATAAAAAAAAGGGAAAGGCCAAACAAAAAGAAAGGCCAAATAAAAAGAGGCCCAAAAAAGGGGGGGGCAATGCTACTATCTTTTTCCACACTTGTGCTTCAAAGTAGCACCATGTTCTTCATATAGAGAGTCTCATTTGTTGTCACTTTGATATACTAGTGGGAATTTTTGATTATAGAACTTGGCTTGTATATTTCGACGATGGGCTTCCTCAAAATGCCCTAGGTCTTCGTGAGCTAGCAAGTTGGATGCACACCCACTAGTTTCTTTTGTTGAGCTTTCATACATTTATAGCTCTAGTGCATCCATTGCATGGCAATCCCTACTCCTCATGTTGACATCAATTGATGGGCATCTTCATAGCCCGTTTATTAGCCTCGTTAACATTAGACTTTCTTCTTTTTTGTCTTCTCCACACAACCCCCATCATCATATTCCACCCATAGTGCTATATCCATGGCTCACGCTCATGTATTGCGTGAAAGTTAAAAAAAGTATGAGATTGCTAAAGTATGAAACAATTGCTTGGCTAGTCATCGGAGGTGTGCAAGATGAGAGCATTCTTGTGTGATAAAAATGGAGCATGACCAAACTATATGATTTTGTAGGGATGAACTTTCTTTAGCCATGCTATTTTGAGAAGACATGATTACCTTGTTAGTATGCTTGAAGTATTACTATTTCTTATGTCAATATGAACTTTTATTTTGAATCATTTGGATCCGAACATTCATGCCACAATAAAGGAAATTACATTGAGAAATATGCTAGGTAGCATTCCACATCAAAAATCTGTTTTTATCATTTACCTACTCGAGGACGAGCAGGAATTAAGCTTGGGGATTCTTGATACGTCTCCAACATATCTATAATTTTTGATTGTTCCATGCTATTATATTACCTATTTTGGATGTCTATGGGCTTTACTTTACACTTTTATTTCATTTTTGGGACTAACCTATGAACCGTAGGCCCAGCCCATATTGTTGTTTTCCTGCCTATTTCAGTGTTTCGAAGAAAAGGAATATCAAATGGAGTCCAAATGGAACGAAACCTTCAAGAGAGTTATTTTTGGAACGGAAGCAATCCAGGGGACTTGGAGTGCACGTAAGGGAAGCAACGAGGAAGCCACAAGGCAGGGAGGCGCGGCCTACCCCCTTGGGCGCGCCCCCTACCCTCGTGGGTCCCTCATGGCCCCCCTGACCATCTTCTTTCGCCTATATATGTCCATATACCCTAAAAACATCGGGGAGCACAATAGATCGGGAGTTCCGCTGCCGCAAGCCTCTGTATCCACCAAAAACCAATCGGGACCCTGTTCCAGCACCCTGCCGGAGGGAGGATCCCTCACCAGTGGCCATCTTCATCATTCCGGCGCTCTCCATGATGAGGAGGGAGTAGTTCACCCTCAGGGCTGAGGGTATGTACCAGTAGCTATGTTTTTGATCTCTCTCTCTCTCTCTCTCGTATTCTTGAGGTGATACGATCTTGATCTATCACGAGCTTTGCTATTATAGTTGGATCTTATGATGTTTCTCCCCCTCTACTCTCTTGTAATGGATTGAGTTTTCCCTTTGAAGTTATCTTATCGGATTGAGTCTTTAAGGATTTTGGAACACTTGATGTATGTCTTGCATGTGCTTATCTGTGGTGACAATGGGATATCACGTGATCTACTTTGAGTTATGTTTTGGTGATCAACTTGTGGGTTCAGTGACCTTGTGAACTTATGCATAGGGGTTGGCACACGTTTTCGTCTTGACACTCCGGTAGAAACTTTGGGGCACTCTTTGAAGTACTTTGTGTTGGTTGAATAGATGAATCTGAGATTGTGTGATGCATATCGTATAATCATGCCACGGATACTTGAGGTGACATTGGAGTATCTAGGTGACATTAGGGTTTTGGTTGATTTGTGTCTTAAGGTGTTATTCTAGTACGCACTCTATGATAGATCGAATGGAAAGAATAGCTTCGTGTTATTTTACTATGGACTCTTGAATAGATCGATCAAAAAGTATAACTTTGAGGTGGTTTCGTAGCCTACCATAGTCTCTTCGTTTGTTCTCCGCTATTAGTGACTTTGGAGTGACTCTTTGTTGCATGTTGAGGGATAGTTATATGATCCAATTATGTTATTATTGTTGAGAGAACTTGCACTAGTGAAAGTACGAACCTTAGGCCTTGTGTCTCTAGCATTGCAATACCGTTTGTGCTCACTTTCATCATTAGTTACCTTGCTGTTTTTATATTTTCAGATTACAAAAACCTATATCTACCATCCATGTTGCACTTGTATCACCATATCTTCACCGAACTAGTGCACCTATACAATTTGGCATTGTATTGGTGTGTTGGGGACACAAGAGACTCTTTGTTATTTGGTTGCAGGGTTGCTTGAGAGAGACCATCTTCATCCTACGCCTCCCACGGATTGATAAACCTTAGGTCATACACTTGAGGGAATTTGCTACTGTCCTACAAACCTCTGCACTTGAAGGCCCAACAATGTCTAAAAGAAGAAGGTTGCGTAGTAGACATCACTCCCCTGGCCACTAGAGTCATTCTCGTGGACGGCCGTCAGCTCCGTCCATGGTGCACCTCAGGCTCGGCTAGTTAAAGCCTCCCCGAGCCACTCCCCCGCCACCACTCGCTCCTCTCCCTCCCAATCAACCACTAGAAGAGCCCCCAACTCCTCTGCCCCTCTCTATGCTCGGGATCAAGCCCAGTGCCGCCACCTCGGGTCGCTGGAGTATGCACGATACAGGCCTCCTCCGCTCCGTTCTCTGCCGATCTGGAGCCGCCTCACCTCACTAACCCTTCCCCATCCTTTCCCCCTCATTTGCAGATGGAGGTGACCAGAGTGACCTCTCCCGAAGTGCCTCCACCCTGCCACCTCGTTGCCGGCAAACCGCGGCTCCCCTGGCTCCCCACGAATGGCGACTCCCTCCTGATTCCAACGGTGCCCCCACACCTCCTATCGTGTCCTGCATCGTTTCCAGTGAGCATGCCAGCCCCTCTGCCGTGTGGTCAGAAATGACATGTGGGGCCCACCTGAAATCCTCACCTCTTCATTGCCCCTTGCTTTCTCCCACTGGCAACTGGGCCCCCGTCAGGTTTAAAGACCTGGCGCGCGCGCCGGCTTGCCTAGGCCTCTTTTTCCTCTGGGCCTGCTACACTATGGCCGTTTCTGGCCCAGTGGCACTGTGTCATTTCTCCTTTTCTTTAAATACAGAACTTTCAAAAATTCCATAGATTGAAATATTTGTCCAAGTGAAATAATTCCAACTCCTAAATTCTTCTAAAAATCCCACCTATTTAATGGTGTAACTTTTATACACGCCCATCACACTTTTATGTACTGTTCAAATTTGAATTCGAGTTTGAGCATTTAAATCCTTCTTTGAAAATCAATTTACCTGTTTATACAGCTCCAATTTCAAAACTTGGAATTTTTGCATTCTTAGTTTTCATCCTAATATTTAACAAAAATGAGTGAACATTTTAAGAGCACTTTTATTTTTCTGTTTGGTGTTATTTCCTTATTGTGTACCGTTATTTTGCGACGTTAGATTACGACGTTAACGAAGGAGTTGGACCAGAAACATTTGAAGACCCCGAGGACTCTGTTGAGTCAGGAAAGCAACCCTTTGACCATGTTGAAGCCCCTTTGCATCATAAACACATTTTCGTTGTTTCATCGAGTGCATGATATATCTTGAATGGCAACCTTGCTAGGCTTGCCTCCGTTGCATACCCCGTTGATACTTGCATTGATCATGACTCTATCCTTGTTTAGAGTTGTGTTGGTGGGTTGTAGAAATATGCTATAGTAGTTGGCTACACAAAATGGGTTTGGGTTAGGCATGGAAAGAAACAAGTGTGGTTTGACATACTTGCAAATAACCCCAGTGGGTTCCACTAATGCCCCTAGAGATGATGATGAACTAGGTCACTACTTGGTGGAGAGGTAGTGTACCGAGGGTTGATGAAAGTGTTGTTTACAGAGACAGATTAGATTTAAGATTTGTCGACCGCCCCAACCAAACATCCGTAACTACCCTTATGTGGGAAAGGGCATTATTGATTACCTAGTTTGTGCTAGCATGGATGATAACATTACTAGTGACGGGAGTGGCGTGGTCACTCTCGGGATGGGGTCGTGCTCGGATAGGCGGCCAGGACTGTTTTCACAGGGCATCGTACACATCGTTGGTACCCCGTGCTTGGGTTATGTGATGAATATGGGAGCGTGGCACAACAAAATTATTATGTGACAATGTTTGGCACAGGGGCTGCTACCAATTGAGTGGACTCTATGTTAGTCACGACTAGGCAAAGGTAGTGATCGGGTGCTTACCCTGGGTACTTGAGGTACCGTGGGTCGTGGATGACACGAATGTTCCCTGGATCTTGTGAGTAAAGTGGGCAACCTCTATAGAGTGTAAAACTATTCGAATAGCCATGTCGACGGTCATGGACAGTTGGGTGGTGCTGCTTAGACTATGTCCACATGTTTCTGAAAAACAACACGAGTTGAGTATATTGTTGATATGATTCGTGAGGAAGTCATGATGAGCTTGAGCATGAGATGTTTATAACTCTTTCTCGATATTGATGTTTGTGACCTTCTGATACTTGTTGCAGACGCCTTCATGTTTCTAATAAGTGTTGATCATACTTGCATGAGAAAACTAGCTTTCTGCAAAAGTACCAATTTAGTAGTAGAGCCTTGCATAATTATTCTATTATCACTCTTGGGTTGCTTGCGAGTACATTCAAAGTACTCATTGGCTTGCCACTGGTTATTTTATTGGCAATGCATGAAAGAACAAGATACAATGAAGAGTACCTTGGTGATGAACATGCGAGCTAGGACACATCCCACTCTGAATGCCTGTAGGGTTAAGGACGATGGCATGGGTTCACGCTATTGTTGAAGGTTTTTGCTGCATGTTTATGAAGAATTGATCATAATGGACTTAATTTGTGTAAAATGATATGTACTAGATGTAAGACTCTTGTTATTCATTTTCTGTGTGTTCAGTGAGCATTGATCTCTTGGATTAGTGTACACGGTGATCATGACTTATGAGTCAGGGTCCCCACATTTTCACTAGAGGCTTCTCTCTTGAAAGAATGCATCAGGTGGGTAAACAAATTACTATCGAGAAATTAATAGAAAAACACATAGTTAGGATGATATCTAAGGCCATGATCAAGAATATACGCATCACATCCGTGACAAGTAGACCGACTCCCGCCTGCATATACTACTATTACTCCACACATCGACCGCTATCCAACATGCATCTAGTGTATTAAGTTAACAAGAACAGAGTAATGCCTTAAGCAAGATGACATGATGTAGAGGGATATATCCAATCAATAAGAAATAAACCCTATCTTTTTATCCTTAATGGTAAAAATACAAATACATGCCTCGCTACCCCTTCTGTCACAGGGTGAGGACACCGCAAAATTCGACCCAAAACAAAGCAACTCTCCCATTGCAAGAAAAATCAATCTAGTTGGACAAACCAAATCAATAGATCGGAGAGAAATACAAAGCTATCTTAATCATGCATAAAAGAGTTTAGAGAAGACTCAAATAATATTCATAGATAATCTGATCATAAATCCACAATTCATCGGATCTCAACAAACGCACTGCAAAAGAAGATTACATCGAATAGATCTCCAAGAACATTGAGGAGAACATTGTATTAAAGATCAAAGAGAGAGAAGGAGCCATCTAGCTACTAGCTATGGACTCATACACTACTGCAGGATGCTGCTAACGCGACACTACAATCATAGACCTTTCGAGTTAACTGTGTGTGATACATATCGCAAACGGTGATGTAAAAAACTGTCAAAAAAGATGCAAAACATTTGCGATGGCGGATACATCAAACAAACTTTTGATTTTACTTAAGTTTGTGATGAGGGGCATACGGTTCACTCCAATGAACAATTTGCGATGAGGCAGAGCAACAGAAACATGAAGCCAGATGAAAGTGTGTGCGATATACGGCATACAGTTCACTCGGATTAACTGTTTGTGATTAGGCGACACAACAGAAATGCCACATCAAGGTGTGTGCGATTAACGGCATATAGTTCACTCGGATGAACTATTTGTGATTAGGCGGAACAAAAGAAATGGTCAGCCAAATCAAGTTGTGTGCGATAGAGGCCAAATAGTCCACTCGGATGAACTGTTTGCGTTGAGCCAAGAGAACAGAAATCATTCAATTTAACAAGATGCGTGTAATACATGGCAAATAGGTCTGTAGTTAGTAATGTGTGCAAAGACCGATAATAACACAGACTATTGCTGCTAATAAGACGTGTGTGTTGTTCGATGGGATTGCATATAGAACAACAATATATATATATATATTATATACACACACACACACACACACACTTATAAGGACAATGTGTATAGCCAAATTAAACATCAAATTACATAGGTGGATACTGCACACATAACATTTAATTGCACACACCAAAGTAAACTATTACATGCATATTACATAGGTGGCTACTACACACATCAAATTTCCACACACCAAAGTAAACTATATATTACAACATAATTACCTAGGATAAACGATCATCTGATCAATCTACTTCTTGTGATGCTTACCGCTACTGCTCTGCTTGTATCTCAATCTGGCCTTGTCGATTTTGGGAACGACGCACTTCCTCATGTCAACGATCTGCCTGTGCATATCGTAGCATACGTACACGCTCTTGATCGTGAACCTGAGGTGAGGTTGATCCAGTTGCCGCATCCAAGTCCCGTGCCAGGATACGGGACTTGTTCAGTTGGCATCCAGCTTCATCTTTTAATAGTAGGGGTCGATGATGGCCGAGGTGAGTTCAACCAGGGAGTCCTTCTTCATGCTGCCCCAGACCCTATAGTGGTTATGGTTTTCGACAATGTTCTTGCAGGTCAAGCCCGTAACCATGAGCGCTTTTACATCATTGGCAGTTTCCACCGTAGCAAACTTGTAGTCGGTGCTGTTGACTAACCCGGCGAAAAGGTCGCAAGGCTCTGGGGACATGCAGAAGTGCTAGATGAGGACATGATGGCACACACACAACTGGGCGACGACAACCTTCTCATCTTTGCCGGGATGACCGCCAGTGTACTGGAGGTCGATGCCGACTACCTTGTACTTGTCTCGAGCAAGCAAGCTCTCCACGGTATTGATGTAGTCCTCCACCACAGCCGGGTCGATGGTGTACACCACCGAGAGATCCGTCTCCCTCACGTTGGTCTCCACTTTATGCTCGCCGAACTCCATTGGAGGGCCACAAGATATCCTCTCTGTATGTGTCGTCGTAGGTGTGTTTGTTGTGTTGTGGGGCTAGATTGAAAGGTTGAAGAGACTAAGGTTATAATGGCCGCGGGAATTAACGGGGAAGCCGGACGGCCTAGGATATTCGCACGCCCGGATGGCAGTTCTAATTTGCAGCGCGTAACTCCATCTTGTCGCATGTAACTGCATCATGGCGACGCATGCGGCGCAACTGTCAGTGTCATAGCCGGCGAATCTCGAGTAGGGGGTCCTGAACTGTGCGTCTAAGGCTAATGGTAACAGGAGGTGGGGGACACAATGTTTACCCAGGTTCGGGCCCTCTCTATGGAGGTAATACCCTACTTCCTGCTTGATTGATCTTGATGGTATGAGTATTACAAGAGTTAATCTACCATGAGATCATAGAGGCTAAACCCTAGAAGCTAGCCTATGATTATGATTGTTGTTATCCTATGAACTAAACCCTCCGGTTTATATAGACACCGAAGCGGGCTAGGGTTACACAGAGTCGGTTACCGAGAAGGAGATCTACATATCCGAATTGCCAAGCTTGCCTTCCACGCAAAGGAGAGTCCCACCTGGACACGGGACAAAGTCTTCAATCTTGTATCTTCATAGTCCAACTGTCCGGCTAAAGTATATAGTCCGGCTGTCCGAGGACCCCCTAATCCAGGACTCCCTCAGTAGCCCCTAAACCAGACTTCAATGACGACGAGTCCGGCATGCAGATTGTCTTCGGCATTGCAAGGCGGGTTCCTTCTCCGAATACTCCATAGAAGATCTTGAATATGAGGATCGTGTCCGGCTCTACAAAATAATTTCCACATACCACCGTAGAGATCCTAATATTACACAAATCTAATCTGCTGACAACTTTTCATAACATGACATCACGCCACGACCCGGTCATTATTCGAACCATTTTTCTCAACAAGCTGCTGCACATATTGCGAGGCGGTTTCCTTGGCATGTCTTGTCGAAGCAGAGATCGTGTCCCCTTATCATGGGATTCTCATCAATACGGGTGTGGGTAACCCAACTGTGCTATCAATCGTGGTGCTTGGGAAATAATCGATTTTACCGGGCAAGAGGGGAGGCGCACAGTTTCTACCGCCTTTATAAAGAGATAGGGATTCCCCCTTTTCACCCATGCCTTCTTCTTCCCTCACTCATCCATTCTCGCACGCTCGAGCTCCAGCGCCCAAGTTCTCACCTTCTCCGTAAAGCCAGTCTGTAACGCCCCGGATCCGATGCGCCAGGTGTCTGCCAGTTATTCGTCGTTATTGCCATGTCATGTGCTTGCGTGTTGCACTTTGCCATGTCATCATATGCATTTCATATCATGTCATCATGTGCATTTCATTTTGCATACGTGTTCGTCTCATGCATCCGAGCCTTTTCCCCGTTGTCCGTTTTGCAATCGGGCACTCCTATGTTCCCCGGCGCCCTCTTTTACCTGTTTTCGTGTGCGGGTATTAAACTTTCTTGGAATGGCCCGAGGTTGGCCAAGCGGCCTTGGTATAGCACCGGTAGACCGCCTGTCAAGTTTCGTGCCATTTGGAGGTCGTTTGATACTCCAACGGTTAACCGGGTAACCGTAAAGGCCTCTTTTGTGTGCAGCCCAACACCCCTTCCAAAGTGGCCCAAAACCCACCAAACTCCTCTCCATGCTCTCGGTCGTTCGATCACGATCGCGTGGCCGAGAACCGCTCCTCATTTGGACTCTCCTAGCTCCCTCTACCTATAAAACTAGCCCCTCCCCCGAATTCACGGATGATTTCGCACTCGAAACCCTAAATCTTCCCTCCGCGCCGCCGGACGTGTCCGCCCGCCGCCGGACACGACCACCGCCACCTCACCTCGGCCAATAGCGCCGCCACCTCAGCATCCCGCCTGACGCGGCTAATCCGAGGGCGCCACGTCGCGCCGCGGACCGCGCGCCCGCCGCCCGCCCGCCGAGCCGCTCCGGCCCCCGGCCAGCCGCCGCCCAGGGGCCTCCTCGCGCCGCCGCCTCGCCACCTCGCCGTCGGCCGCCGTCGGCCAGCGCCTGCCCACGCCGCCCGCCTCCTTGCCCTCGGTCTGCCGCTGCCGGCGGCGCCCCCGGCGGGCCATCGCGCGCCGGCGCCCTCACGCCCGACGCGCGCCCGCCGCCTCGCTCGCCGCTTCTGCGCGCATACTGCTTCTGCCGCCCGCCGGCGCCGCCCCTCGCCGCTTCGTCGCCCCGACCGGAGCTCCCTCGACCCGCCGCCACCGGATCCAGAGGCCTCGCGCCCGGATCTCTCCATCCCCGCCGTCCCCGGTCGCCAGACCTCTGGAGCGCCGTCCCTCGCCATCGCCGGCGCGCCGCCGCCCCGCCATGCGTCAGGACCGAGCTGGGAGCTCGTCCTGCTCGGCAGGGCCCTCCTGGGCCGGCCTCTCTGTCAACCTAGGCCGGTCCAGCTCCAGCGGCCCAGCCGGCCTCCCCTCCAAGGCCATCCCACACCGACAGGCCTTAGGGCCCTAGGTGAGCTCCAGTTTGCCTAACCCTCGCCCCGTGCATGTTATAGTATCTTACGCTCATCTGTTTTTTTCGGAAAAACTGCTAAGTCCCAGATTTCTGTCATTAACATGCCATATTCATCGCATCACATCTTTGCATCCGTAGCTCAGTTTTGCGCGTGTAATATGTCAAATTGTTCGTCTCGACGAGTACTTCATTTCATTACATTGCATAATTTTCATTTGAGCTCATCTTGATGCCCGAAATGCTGTTGGAAGAGTGCTTGTTGATGTTAATCTGCTGAAACTGTTATAACTTGCTCTTTTATCATTTTTGCCATGATTTATGTGTGCCTCCTATGAGTATGAGCTCTACATAAATGTTGAACTATGCCATGCCATCTTTCCAGGGGTGTTAACCATGTATTTTTTTGAGTTGTGTGCTGAGTGTATCAAGCTTGTAAAGTAGGGTAGTTGCTGTTGTTGTTTTCCTGACAGATTCTGTTATATTTTGTTGCTATGTTAACATGCTTCCACTAATCATTCTATGCATAATCTGGAGATGTCCTATAAACATGTTTTGAACTACATGTCATGATCTATCCATTCATGCCCTTGGTTGCAATTATGGCCTGCTGGAACATGTTGTAATCTTGCTCTAAAATTGCTTGAAAATGTTGCTGTCAGCCTGTTAACATTAAGTTCACTTGTTCCCATGTGTTTTCCTAGTGATCCATGCATCCTATGAACTTGCTCTTGCCATGATTAGCTTCATAAACATGCCTTCTTACTGTTGGTTGCCTTGCCATGCCATGTATTGCTCTGTGGTGAGTGGTTCGAGCTCACGAACATGCCTACTTATTGTTGTTCCTGCCATGTTTAAATCTGTAATATAACTTGCCATGTTTATATGGGTGCCATCATATTTTCCGTGCCTTTTTGGCTCATGGTCAGTAAGGGTCTTTTGATATATGCTATTATTAGATCCATGCCGTGCCTTTGTTTGCCATGATAAGTTCCTGTAACTTGTTGTTTGATAGCTCTAAACATTGAACCTGATGTTATTTCTGCTAAAGTCTGAAACTGTTATTATTTGCAATATCTCCATGTGTTTTTGGAGCATGTTCTAGTTGTTTCTGGAGATAGCTCAGTGTTCATGTTTTGTTATGCTTTACGTGTACTTCATGCCCATGCCTTTTGTTATTATGTTGGGGTGCTGTAGCTTGTTGTTTTGATGCTTGTAAGATGCCTAGTTGCTGTTATGGACAGATTGTTGTTATGACTTGTATAGTGTGCATGTGTTGAACCGTTGCTCCGTTTTGAGTGTGCTCTATATGAAACTTGTGTGATTTTGCATGTAGCTTCATATTATCATGTTGCATCCTTGTTTTTAGGTGTTTGCTTGATGTTTGGGTGCATTTTGCATCAATGCCATGCTTAACTTGTTTTGCTCATATCTTTTAGGCCGTAGCTCCGAATCTAATGAACTTTATATGTAACTTGACTAGAATTTTGTGTAGATCATCTTGGTGCATCTTAACTTGCTGTTTAACAACTTGAACATAATGTTTATTCAGTTCTGGACCAATTTCGAAATTTGCATATGAGGACTTACCGGAATTGTTATATGTTGTTCCCGGCCTCATTTAAACTTGCCTTGATGTGTTGTTCTTGTTTGCATCATCTCTTGCCATGAGTAGCTTCATGTAGCTTGGTCATGCATCATGCTTGTTGTGCATCATGCCTTGTTCATCTGTGGTGTGTTTACCTATGTTGTGTGCTTCTTCTCGATAGTTCCCGTTTCGTTGCGATCATGAGGATTCGTTCGTCTACGTGTGGTTCGTCTTCGTGGCTTCATCTTCTTCATGGACTCGTTCTTCTTCCTAGCGGGATTTCAGGCAAGATGACCGCTACCCTGGATCTCACTACTATCATTGCTATGCTAGTTGCTCCGTTCTATCGCTATGCTGCGCTACCTATTACCTGTTTATCAAGCCATCCCATATTGCCATGAACCTCTAATCCTCTGACACCTTTCCTATGCAAACCGTTGTTTGGCTATGTTACCGCTTTGCTCAGCCCTTCTTATAGCGTTGCTAGTTGCAGGTGAAGTTGAAGATTTCTCCATGGTGGACAGGGTTTATGTTGGGATATCACAATATCTCTTATATTATTAATGCATCTATATACTTGGTAAAGGGTGGAAGGCTCGGCCTTATGCCTGGTGTTTTGTTCCACTCTTGCCGCCCTAGTTTCCGTCATACCGGTGTTATGTTCCCGGATTTTGCGTTCCTAACGCGGTCGGGTGATTTATGGGACCCCCCTGACAGTTCGCTTTGAATAAAACTTGTCCAGCAAGGCCCAACATTGACTTTTACCATTTGCCTCACCACCACCTACCTTTTCCTTGGGAGTCGCTCTCTCGAGGGTCATCTTTATTTTAGCCCCGGGCGGTGCTTGTCTAAGTGCTGGTCCAAACCGGCGATGTCCGGCGCCCACAGGCAACCAGGTCTATGCCAACCCGATGTCCGCTCATCCGGTGTGCCACGAGAACGAGATATGTGCAGCTCCTATCGGGATTTGTCGGCTGTGGGAGGCTTTGCTGGTCTTGTTTTACCATTGTCGAAATGTCTTGATGTACCGGGATACCGAGTCTGATCGGAGTGTCTCGGGTGAAGGTCTATTCCTTCGATGATCGCGAGAGCTTGTCATGGGCTAAGTTGGGACACCCTTGTAGGGTTTAAACTTTCGAGAGCCGTGCCCGCGGTTATGTGGCAGATGGGAATTTGTTAATGTCCGGTTGTAGATAACTTGACACCAGATCCGAATTAAAACGCATCAACCGCGTGTGTAGCCGTGATGGTCTCTTCTCGGCGGAGTCCGAGAAGTGAACACGGTTTCTGTGTTATGATTGACGTAAGTAGGTGTTCAGGATCACCTCTTGATCATTGCTAGTTGACGACCGTTCCTTTGTTTCTCTTCTCGCTCTCATTTGCGTATGGTAGCCACCATATTATGCTTAGCCGCTGCTGCAACCTCACCACTTTACCCCTTCCTTTCCCTTTAAGCTTTGCTAGTCTTGATACCCATGGTAATGGGATTCTTTGAGTCCTCGTGGCTCACGGATACTTCAAAACCAGTTTGCGGTGCCTATGTTATGAAAGCAGGTGGCGCAACCAAGCTCAAGGAGGAGCTCGATGAAGATCTTGCCCTTCGTGTTGTTTCGTTCTAGTTGTTCAGTAGTGGAGCCCAGTTGGGGTCGATCGGGGACCTTTGTCGCATTTGGGGTTCTTCTTTTATTTTGGTTCCGTAGTCGGACCTTGATTGTATCTGTATGATGTAATGCTCTATTCATGTAATTGTGTGAAGTGGCGATTGTAAGCCAACTATGTATCTCTTTCCCTTATGTATTACATGGGTTGTGTGAAGATTACCTCACTTGCGACATTGCTTTCAATGCGGTTATGCCTCTAAGTCGTGCTTCGACACGTGGGAGATATAGCCGCATCGAGGGCGTTATAAGTTGGTAATCAGAGCCTTCCCCGACCTTAGGAGCCCCACTGCTTGATCGTTTTTAGTGGCCGAGTTGTGTCTAGAAAAATGTTTTGAGTCATTTAGGATTATATATATCGGAGAGTTAGGAATTCTTTTTACTCCTCAGTCCCTTCGTCGCTCTTGTGAGGCATCCTGACGTAGAGTTTTGACTCTTCTCTTCTCAAATTTCACTAGATTTTTTTAGGATCACGCGGGTATCTTAGAATCGTTCCGATGGTTTTATGATGACAACATTGTCTTGGTGCCTCCCGTCAGCAGGGTTTTTTTAGTGGAGGTGTCGGGGAGTTGAGCTCGAGGTGTTGTCGTCATAATTTTATCGTTGCAGATTCGGAATACTGAGTTTAGTATGCCGACATCGAAAATCTCTTTTATGCAGTTGTTGGTGAGATAACCCGCTAACCCAAAGATCTTGAGGTGAGTACGGAGTATTGCCATGACTCGTATAACGGATGCTTTTGAAGGTTGAGCTGGACGATTTCCGAAGGTTTCTTGGTTATGTGTTGAAGGATGGATACAGCTGGATGTAGGATTTGCTAGTTTTGGGTGAGATATTATGCTTCCCCTATATCCCCAACACCAGATTGCATAACCAGAAAGTTTCGGGAGTTTTATAGGTGGGAATTCAAGTAGCTCCTAGAATATCTTTCCGAGCGGATGCATGATATGGGATTGGGTAAATCTCTATCATATGTATTTGTTCCGCTTATTCATAAGCCAAATCCTTTGTTTTGTTTTATTTGTGGTATTCGAGTTGCTTCAAAGTCAAATGTTGAATCCATACCTTTCCAAAACGGTGTTCTCATATTGCTATGTGAATACTAATCCTTTTTGATCATTGAGGTTGTCATGTTAATTCTTTTCCTACCGGCGTGCCTCTCTTCAAGTGGATCCGATCATTCTCCCCATCCGCAAGATCATTTCTATGTTTTCTCAACGGTGTTTGTTTCATCCGTCCCAAGTTGCCTTTGTTTTCCCGGCCTCCCACCCTTTTTCTTCAAGGACTCAGATTTGTTAATCATGTATCCTTTTATTTGTGGGAAGTCTCTTCATTCTTTTCTTTCAATGTTCTTATCCGGTGATTTCCCATGAAGATGCTCAACAGTTTCAAGTTCATCATCCTCCATTGTTGTTTCTTCTCCGGTGGATCCAACTCAAGCTTTCGGTGTTGTTCATATCCATTTCCTCGTTTCAAATGCTATCCCATGCCGGTGCATCCCATAATCGTTCACCCCTCTCTATTCGTATCCGCAGTACTAAAGATATCTCACAAGACTTGTGTTTCAATTCTCAATCCGTTCAAGATATTTCGAGGTTGTTATCTCATTCAAGCCATTTAATTCAACTGGTGCAATCTCTCTTTAATTTATTTCGAGGTCTTTTCCCAGGATCTTACCTGACTCTTCTATTTTCCCAGAGCTATCCTAAATTCTTCTCCAAGTTTGACGTAAGAATGAGTTATCATCAGTCAAATGCTTTTCTACAAGATCTTTCAAATTCTTTTCATAGTTGGCTCAACCTCTTCGCTTTTGATTCTTCCGGTGTGTCTCAGTAATTTTGGTGGTGTTTCTCGTCGTCAGTTGAAGATTGAAGAAGTGTTTCCGCTAAATCTTGGTCCATTCTCTTGAATATTGATGGTTCTAGTTTGATGCCATCCTCTCATAAGTGTTTTGATTGTGACAATTCTTTTCTTACCATCCGGAGTATTTCTTTAGTTGTTTCCATTTCTTTCTTCCGAAGGCCATCATGCCATAATTCTTCATTCTCAGTGTGTAGCTATCGTTCTCCAATTCTTACCAGTGCATCGTTCAAATATCCTCTAATCAGTTCATGATCTCTTCGTTCTCAGGTATCTAAATCCCCTGAAGTATCTTCATTCATTTTCAATTCTTCCCGGTGAATCATGCCTTTGCTACATTCATTCTCAGTTCTTACCGTGGTTCGTTCAGGATTCCTCTTCCTCCGTTATCATATCAAATATTCGTCGTTTCCAAATCCCACCGGTGGTTCCATCAAGACCTTCCCAAGTTGAGCAATATCTCTCTTCAATCCTTTTTCAACGAGAATAAGTAGTATGCCAAATCCATTGCTTGCCATCAATTTAATTTGATGAAGGATAAGCATACAATAAATCTTATTCTTATTTCCTCGAGGTGATTCAATTCTTTTCTTTTCTGGAGTTCCAACTTTTCCGCATTATCTAGTCGCGAAGTTCCATCTAAATCATCGCAAGGCTTCACCTTGTGTTTTCAACTTTCCTTTCTTTTTATCATCCTTTTATTACCGGAGTTCTTCATGGAGGCTCTACATGGTGGTTCGTCAAGGATTCTCTTCATTCTTCAATTGTTCTTCAAGATTTGTCTTGAAGTTATGACCCGTCAAGCTATACTCTAAATTAAACATGGTTCTTAACACATGTTTTGTTTTGTGGAGTTCAAGTATTCTTCATCTTGCACTTCGAAGTGCAATTCTTTCTACCATATCTTTTGAGGTGGTGTTATGTCGCTCTTGACAATTTCCTTCATGTTTCACGATTCACATGTTGTCTAGAACGAGGTATATTAAATCCATCAATCTCTTCGTTAGAGTTATCTTGGTAAAGATTTCACCTAAAGCCTTCCCTAAGGAATGTTGCTATTATGGTGTTTATCAATGATCCAAGTTTTCTCCTATCCTCTCGGCGAAAGCAGTTTTTCATCTCTTTGGTGCTCTCAATCAAATCAATGGTTTCTGTTAGTGGCCGGTTGTCACCTCATAGTTTTGAGATGTTTTCCATAAGCCCACTACAAGCTTATTCTTTTTGTTGTTGGTTTTTTCCCAACAACCCCGTTGTAACCTTCTTGGAAGGGTGCTTTCCAAGCTCATTCGTGGCAGAAGTTGGCATTTCCTTCTCCGTTCTCTTATTCTGATGATTTGTCTTCTATTCTTTCTTCCGAAGACATTGTGATGTTGCTCTCTTCACTCATCATCTCGAATTGTTAGGATCGTGTTCTTTTCGTGCTTATCCATTTAACCCGAGTGTTGTATCATCTTTTCAACACCTTTTCATTTCATCAAGTTTTCTTCTCTTTTCTACCGGAGTGCTGTCCAGATTCCGTCATTCTTGTTCCTTGGCTATCTCATTATACCAATGTGGTCATATTCTTTTCGTTTGTGAAGCTCTTATTTCCATGTCTTTCAACCTTCAAGTTCTCGTAATACTCCTTGTTCCTCTTTTCTACCGGATTGTTTGCAATCTCGTTCATCTCTGTGGTACTCTTTCTTTTAAATTGCTCAACCTCTCAAGGTTCTTTGGTTTCACTCATTGGTCAAAGAAGCAACTTAGTTTTACCTCTTCTCTTCCCCTTCCTTTTCCCTCCGGTGCCATCCTAGATCTCGGGACGAGATCCTCTCGTAGTGGTGGAGTGTTGTAACGCCCCGGATCCGATGCGCCAGGTGTCTGCCAGTTATTCGTCGTTATTGCCATGTCATGTGCTTGCGTGTTGCACTTTGCCATGTCATCATATGCATTTCATATCATGTCATCATGTGCATTTCATTTTGCATACGTGTTCGTCTCATGCATCCGAGCCTTTTCCCCGTTGTCCGTTTTGCAATCGGGCACTCCTATGTTCCCCGGCGCCCTCTTTTACCTCTTTTCGTGTGCGGGTATTAAACTTTCTCGGAATGGCCTGAAGTTTGCCAAGCGGCCTTGGTATAGCACCGGTAGACCGCCTGTCAAGTTTCGTGCCATTTGGAGGTCGTTTGATACTCCAACGGTTAACCGGGTAACCGTAAAGGCCTCTTTTGTGTGCAGCCCAACACCCCTTCCAAAGTGGCCCAAAACCCACCAAACTCCTCTCCATGCTCCCGGTCGTTCGATCACGATCGCGTGGCCGAAAACCGCTCCTCATTTGGACTCTCCTAGCTCCCTCTACCTATAAAACTAGCCCCTCCCCCGAATTCGCGGATGATTTTGCAGTCCAAACCCTAAATCTTCCCTCCGCGCCGCCGGACGTGTCCGCCCGCCGCCGGACACGACCACCGCCACCTCACCTCGACCAATAGCGCGCCGCCACCTCAGCATCCCGCCTCCCGCGGCCAATCCGAGGGCGCCACGTCGCGCCATGAACGCGCCCGCCGCCTGCCCGCTGAGCCGCTCCGGCCCATGGTCCAGCCGCCGCCGCCGCCGCCCATGGCGCCTCCTCTGCGCCGCCGCCTCGCCACCTACGCCACGGCCGCCGTCCAGCCCAGCGCTTTGCCGCACGCCGCCCGCCTTCACGCCCTCCGGTCCTGCCGCGGCGCCCCGCCGCGCCATCGCCGCGCCCGCGCCCTCCGCCCAGCAGCGCGCCACTGCGCCTCGCTCGCTCGCTCTGCCGCGCGCCCGCCGCCCGGCGCCGCCGCGCTGCTTTCTGCCGTCCGCCGGCGCCGCCCCTCGCCGCTTCGTCGCCCGACCCGAGCTCCCTCGACCCGCCGCCACCGGATCCAGAGGCCCCTCGCCGGATCTCTCCATCCCGCCGTCCCCCGGTCGCCAGACCTCTGGAGCGCCGTCCCTCGCCATCGCCAGTGCGCCGCCGCCCCACCATGCGTCGGGACCGAGCTGGGAGCTCGTCCCGCTCGGCAGCGCCCTCCTGGGCCGGCCTCTCTGTCGACCTAGGCCGGTCCAGCTCCAGCGGCCCAGCCGGCCTCCCCTCCAAGGCCCAGCCCACACCGACAGGCCCAAGGGCCCTAGGTGAGCTCCAGTTTGCCTAACCCTCGCCCCGTGCACGTTATAGTATCTTACGCTCATCTGTTTTTTCGGAAAAACTGCTAAGTCCCAGATTTCTGTCATTAACATGCCATATTCATTGCATCACATCTTTGCATCCGTAGCTCCGTCTTGCGCATGTATGTCAAATTGTTCGTCTCGACGAGTACTTCATTTCATTCCATTGCATCATTTTCATTTGAGCTCATCTTGATGCCCGAAATCTGTTGGAAGAGTGCATGTTGATGTTAATCTTTAAAGCTGTTATAACTTGCTCTTTTATCATTTTGCCATGATTTATGTGTGCCGCCTATGAGTATGAGCTCTACATGAATGTTGAACTATGCCATGCCATCTTTCGAGGGTGTTAACCATGTATTTTTTGAGTTGTGTGCTGAGTGTATCAAGCTTGTAAAGTAGGGTAGTTCTTTGTTCTTTGTTTTCTGACAGATTCTGTTATATTTTGTTGCTATGTTAACATACTTCCACTAATCATTCTATGCATAATCTGGAGATGTCCTATAAACATGTTTTGAACTACATGTCATGCTCTATCCATTCATGCCCTTGGTTGCAATTATAGCCTACTGGAACATGTTGTAATCTTGCTCTAAAATTGCTTGAAAATGTTGTTGTCAGCCTGTTAACATTAAGTTCACTTGTTCCCATGTGTTTTCCTAGTGATCCATGCATCCTATGAACTTGCTCTTGCCATGATTAGCTTCATAAACATGCCTTCTTACTGTTGGTTGCCTTGCCATGCCATGTATTGCTCTGTGGTGAGTGGTTCGAGCTCACGAACATGCCTACTTATTGTTGTTCCTGCCATGTTTAAATCTGTAATATAACTTGCCATGTTTACATGGGTGCCATCATATTTTCCGTGCCTTTTTGGCTCATGGTCAGTAAGGGTCTTTTGATATATGCTATTAGTAGATTCATGCCATGCCTTTGTTTGCCATGATAAGTTCCTGTAACTTGTTGTTTGATAGCTCTAAACATTGCAACCTGATGTTATTTCTGCTGAAGTCTGAAACTGTTATTATTTGCAATATCTCCATGTGTTTTTGGAGCATGTTCTAGTGGTTTCTGGAGATAGCTCAGTGTTCATGTTTTGTTATGCTTTACGTGTACTTCATGCCCATGCCTTTTGTTATTATGTTGGGGTGCTGTAGCTCGTTGTTTTGATGCTTGTAAGATGCCTAGTTGCTGTTATGGACAGATTGTTCTTATGACTTGTATAGTGTGCATGTGTTGAACCGTTGCTCCGTTTTGAGTGTGCTCTATATGAAACTTGCGTGATTTTGCATGTAGCTTCATATTATCATGTTGCATCCTTGTTTTGAGGTGTTTGCTTGATGTTTGGGTGCATTTTGCATCAATGCCATGCTTAACTTGTTTTGCTCATATCTTTTAGGCCGTAGCTCCGAATCTAATGAACTTTATATGTAACTTGACTAGAATTTCGTGTAGATCATCTTGGTGCGTCTTAACTTGCTGTTTAACAACTTGAACATAATGTTTATTCAGTTCTGGACCAATTTCAAAATTTGCATATGAGGACTTACCGGAATTGTTATATGTTGTTCCCGGCCTCATTTAAATTTGCCTTGATGTGTTGTTCTTGTTTGCATCATCTCTTGCCATGAGTAGCTTCATGTAGCTTGGTCATGCATCATGCTTGTTGTGCATCATGCCTTGTTCATGTGTGGTGTGTTTACCTATGTTGTGTGCTTCTTCTCGATAGTTCCCGTTTCGTTGCGATCGTGAGGATTCGTTCGTCTACGTGTGGTTCGTCTTCATGGCTTCATCTTCTTCATGGACTCGTTCTTCTTCCTAGCGGGATTTCAGGCAAGATGACCGCTACCCTGGATCTCACTACTATCATTGCTATGCTAGTTGCTCCGTTCTATCGCTATGCTGCGCTACCTATTACCTGTTTATCAAGCCATCCCATATTGCCATGAACCTCTAATCCTTTGACACCATTCCTATGCAAACCGTTGTTTGGCTATGTTACCGCTTTGCTCAGCCCTTCTTATAGCGTTGCTAGTTGCAGGTGAAGTTGAAGATTTCTCCATGCTGGACAGGGTTTATTTTGGGATATCACAATATCTCTTATATTATTAATGCATCTATATACTTGGTAAAGGGTGGAAGGCTCGGCCTTATGCCTGGTGTTTTGTTCCACTCTTGCCGCCCTAGTTTCCGTCATACCGGTGTTATGTTCCCGGATTTTGTGTTCCTAACGCGGTCGGGTGATTTATGGGACCCCCCTGATAGTTCGCTTTGAATAAAACTTGTCCAGCAAGGCCCAACATTGACTTTTACCATTTGCCTCACCACCACCTACCTTTTCCCTTGGGAGTCGCTCTCTCGAGGGTCATCTTTATTTTAGCCCCCGGGCGGTGCTTGTCTAAGTGCTGGTCCAAACCGAAGCGATGTCCGGCGCCCACAGGCAACCAGGGTCTATGCCAACCCGACGTCTGGCTCATCCGGTGTGCCACGAGAACGAGATATGTGCAGCTCCTATCGGGATTTGTCGACTGGCGGAGGCTTTGCTGGTCTTGTTTTACCATTGTCGAAATGTCTTGATGTACCGGGATACCGAGTCGATCGGAGTGTCTCGGGTGAAGGTCTATTCGCCGATGATCGCGAGAGCTTGTCATGGGCTAAGTTGGGACACCCTGCAGGGTTTAAACTTTCGAGAGCCGTGCCCGCGGTTATGTGGCAGATGGGAATTTGTTAATGTCCGGTTGTAGATAACTTGACACCAGATCCGAATTAAAACGCATCAACGCGTGTGTAGCCGTGATGGTCTCTTCGGCGGAGTCCGGAAGTGAACACGGTTTACGTGTTATGATTGGCGTAAGTAGGTGTTCGGGATCACCTCTTGATCATTGCTAGTTGACGACCATTCCTTTGTTTCTCTTCTCGCTCTCATTTGCGTATGGTAGCCACCATATTATGCTTAGCCGCTCATCGCAACCTCACCACTTTACCCTTACTTTCCCTTTAAGCTTTGCTAGTCTTGATACCCATGGTAATGGGATTGCTGAGTCCTCGTGGCTCACCAAATAATTCCAAAACTAGTTTGCAGGTGCCTATGTTACCGAGCAGGTGACGCAACCAAGCTCAAGGAGGAGCTCGATGAAAATCTTGCCCTTCGTGTTGTTTCGTTCTAGTTGTTCAGTAGTGGAGCTTAGTTGGGGTCGGTCGGGGACCTTTGTCGCATTTGGGGTTCTTCTTTTATTTTGGTTCCGTAGTCAGACCTTGATTGTATCTGTATGATGTAATGCTCTATTCATGTAATTGTGTGAGGTGGCGATTGTAAGCCAACTATGTATCTCTTTCCCTTATGTATTACATGGGTTGTGTGAAGATTACCTCACTTGCGACATTGCTTTCAATGCGGTTATGCCTCTAAGTCGTGCTTCGACACGTGGGAGATATAGCCGCATCGAGGGCGTTATACAGTCAAAACATGTCCGGAGCGGGAGGCAAGTGGATGGTCTCCTCCGTTACGGAGGAGGACATCACGAAGCTCCGGGAGGCTGGATACCTGGCCGCAGACATCGAGCACCGGCTCCCGGATGCAGGGCAGATCGTCCCTACTCCGGAACCCCACGAGAGGGTTGTATTCCTTGCCCACTTCGTCCATGGACTGGTATTCCCCCTCCACCCATTTGTCCGTGGGCTCATGTTCTACTACGGGCTGGATTTCCATGATCTGGTCCCCAATTTCATCCTCAACATCTCGGCGTTTATCGTCGTGTGCGAGGCCTTCCTCCGCATCAAGCCCCACTTCGGCCTGTGGTTGAAGACCTTCAACGTGAAGCCGAAGGTGGTGGTCGGCCAGCAAGCGGAGTGCGGAGGCGCCATGGTGGGCAAGATGCCCAACGTCACTTGGCTCGAAGGCTCCTATGTGGAGACCGTGAAGGGTGGCTATCGGGGTGGTTCTATATCACCGTGCCACGCGACTCCAACTGGGCGCGGCCCCCGAATTTCGATCTGGCATCCCCATGCGGCTCACCTCTTGGAAATAGAAGGGCTTAGCCTAGGGTGAGCCCGCGGAGCTGACTGGACTCCAGAACTGTGTCAAAAATATGATAAGCAAGAAAATCAAGCTTGTCAACGTGGTCCAGGTCATGCTCTTCTGCTGGATCCTTCCGTGTCAAAGACGGGCATTCAATATGTGGGAGTTCGACCCGGCCGAACACTAGACACTGTGAGAGCTCTTCGACACTGCGAGAGCTCTTCAACACGACGCACAAAGACATTTGGAAGGTGCTGTTCAAGGCCGCCGAGGTACCTCCTCCCATTACCGAGGATCGCGGACTCAACGCAAAGCTCCACGCCAATCCGTAAGCTATCTGTATTTTACAAGATGCTCCTTTCCCAAGTATATTCGTGGGAGGGATCTAAGCCCTCACACCAATTCAACAGGACTGGGTAGCGACAGCGGAGCGAGTCGACTGTCCAGCTCCACTGCCTGAAGATCCAGCAACGGCCCTCTTAGCGGAGATGTTCTTTCCGGCGCCCTATGAGGTGCTGGAGAAGAAGGCCAAGAGGAAGGCAGCGGGGACCAGAAAAGGTCTCTGGCGCAAGGTTGTGTCGGACTCATCGTCCGAAGACACCAAGGCGCATTCCTCCAATGATAACGAGGAGGAGGAACAGGAAAGTCCTCCCCTCCAACAAGGGGGGGAAGAAAAGGAAGGCCGCCCCATCTGGGGAGGCCGAAGGGTCCAAGAAGGGAAGGACCCTCCCTCTGGAGTGGTTGCCCAGGGACAAGCCCCTCGCGAAGTCGTAAGTATCTGAACACCATAATACTTCCGGTATGTTTCCCTTTATTGCTTCTTATCATGTCAAATATGATTGTGCAGTCCATCCAAAGCACACATTGGCGCATCCTCCTCGGATGGGTCTTTGAGCCAGTTGGCAATGAACAGTGATTCACTCCCAACGGCCACCACACCCCGGCCCGCGGACGACACCGATGTGTTGTCTCAAAGGATACCGGACCAGGGGGGACTGTTCTCGAGACGCCCAAGGTGAAATCCCGATCTTTGGGCACACGGGGAGAGACCCCATGGATTCGATGGCGGAGGCGCGATAAGTTTGGCCCCACCGGATATTGCTTGGAACCTCCAGCGGTTCCGATTCAGGTAGGCAGACCCTTACTAAGGGGGTGAGCTGCTTGTGCCGATGACCTCTATCCATCCAGAGGTATCAGATAACTTTTTGGAAGCGCTTCGCGGTGCTTCCATTGACGAAGAGCACCGCACCATCATGAGTGTGGTGATCAAGAAGGTTTGGTTCACCAAAAGCGGACAGACCGAAGCCTGCGCCAGCCTCCTAATAGGCTTTGAAGTGAGTAATCAAATTTTGAGAAAGTATCACAGCATAGACAGTAGCCCCTAATGCTCTGTTTGGTGTTCAGAAAGAAAGGCCGAACAGAGGATCAAATAACATCCACAGGAGTCTAATCAGAATATGACTATGTGAATAAGCAATCTTCGCTTCTGGCCGCTGCCGCTCATACTGCGGAGGTCTCCGGACTGGACCATGAGCAAAAAGAGGAAGAGCTCGGCCTCGTGAATATGCAGCTCGAGGAGAACAAAGGTAATTGATACCCCGTCTGTATATTAACAAAGAAAAATGGTTTTAGCTCATAGAATCGTCATGAACTTTAATAGGGGCCACGACCGAAGTGGCGGCCCTGAAAAAGGCACTGTCCGAGGCCGAAGAAAAAACGGCCAAGGAGCGCATCGAGCGCGAAAAGCAAGAGGCCCGAGTAGACGAGGTCCAGCAAGAGCTCCAGGATTTCGTCAAGAAATACGAGTCGTTGGAGCTTGACAATAAGACGCAGGAGTCCAAGCTTGCGAAGGCCCTCCAGAGCGCACAAGATGCCAAGGCGAAAGCCTAGAAGGTCCTTCAGGAGATTCAGGCGGCCCAGAAGAGAGCGGCGGGTAAGGCATTCATTATGCAAAGCAAGCATGTGAAGGAGACTTTCCTTTTACTTACCTGAATTCGGAGCTCTCAAGGAGCATTCGTAGATCTGCCTTGCAGCGTCTCTGATGCCGCAGAGTTCTACCGAGCTGAGGAAGGGAGATCAATAGAGAAGTTGTTCTGGTCCCAATATATTGGGGCCGAACACCCGATGCCCTTGAGCGACCAGCTAAAGCAACTGGTCAAACTTCACAAGGCGGCGGAACTGGCCATGAAGGATCTCTCCGAATGTGCCATGGCGATCTCCTGCCCAGCAGCTACTTCAGCCTGGGAAAGCGAATTGTGAATGCTTGTCCGCGGCTTGAAGCCATTAAGCGGTCAGTCTGCATTGAAGGTGCGCGCAGGGCCTTCGCCCGTGCTAAAGTGCACAGGGCGAAGATGGATGCTGAGAAGCTGGTGACAGAGGGGCCACCGGAGGGCAAGGAGCACCGCCACCCCGAAAAGTATTATGACGGTGTCATGAAGGGCGCCCGCCTTGTGGCGGAGGAATGTGCTAAGGATGTAATATTTGAATGAATGTACTCATGTGATCCTGTAATATGAAAACGAGTTCATGCACGCTATATAACGCTTGTTGATTTAAAATATTACCTTCTGTGCGGCCGTTTATAAAATCTAAGAGTCGGCCAGTCGTCGGCTTCTGCCCCCATGTAACTAGTACTAGGGTGTTCGGGATAAACCTAAACACTCTTCATCCAAACTTTTGGTCCTTTAAGGAGGTGTTTAGCGCAGCGAACAAGGCAATCGGACTATACAACTTTGTCACCCTCACTTAGCCATAGAAGTCTACAATTTTAAATTTAGGTGAAGCCCCTAGTATTCAGAAGGCCGAAAACTTGGGGTGCTATACACGCCTAAAATCGGACAAGGCCGAATCCTCGCCCGAAGCGGAAGAAATCTTTAAGGATTTGAGACCTCTTGAACAGCGACCAGCTCTCGCCGCATCATGACAGTCAGTTTTCGGCTTTCTCTACTGAGGTGCTCGTCCGGAAGAACCGGGACACAATCGCAGTAGTTCCCCATGTGCTACCTTAGCCGATATAGCGGAACGTAAGGTACCAAAACATGGGAGCTGGGCAAACCCAACTATTGACCCAATACATGATTTGGAGTTGATGGATATAATGCTATAAGTTCGGGGTGCCTTACTGTCGAAAGTGTTCGGACTTTTCTTGTCGTGTTATGGGGTACACTGAAGCCCCTGGCGAGCTGAACGTACCAAAGTGTACAGGTGCAATATGTAATAAATAAGCAGTCCAGGGAAAAAGGTAAAGGAATGTAATAATAAGCTGACGCTGTACATTATTTTTCATTGTTTATTTAAACAATACGTCAAAGCGTATGTATACAAGTAGTGCGATAAGAAAAATAGGACTATTTGACATGTCCTAGCCAAGGGCAAGCTTCGTGTGGGTATGTAAAACAGGTATAACGATCGATATCAGAGACTACCTGGGGATTCCCTTGTATGCCGAAGCTTCTTGTTTCCTTGGTGTTTCCATCCCGTTATGGGTCCGATAGTCGGACTATCGGAAGAGCCTCCCGAAAATAGGGACCTAAAAAGAAAAGGTGTGAGGATATACGGAACCTGCGGCGGTTGAGCCGCATTGTGGAACGTGTCGTAGCCGTGCCTCCGCCTACACCCATGGTATTTTGAGTGCGTAATTATGTACGTGCAGCACAAATTTCGCTGCTTGACTGAGACTAGGATGGAGGCCAAATTGGTAGTCGAGCTCTGGACGTGCCGGACGATCCTATTGCAGGGTACACCAGACTTGCTTGACGGTGTTCGGGGGCTTTATCGCCGAATTGGCAATCTGCCTAAGAAGGCTGCTTTGTACTTCTGCTGCGAGGGCCGCAGTGTGCTCCTCCGTACGGAGCGAGCGCTCTGTGTTTCCATTAACTATTATAACCCCGCGAGGTCCTGGCATTTTGAGCTTGAGGTATGCATAATGCAGTACCGCATTGAATCTAGCAAATGCGGTTCTTCCAAGCAGTGCATGATAGCCACTTCGGAAGTGGACGATATCGAAGATTAACTCCTTGCTTTTGAAGTTGTCTGGAGATCCGAAAACTACTTCCAGTGTGATTGAGCCCGTACAACAGGACTCTACACCTGGTATGCCACCTTTAAAGGTGGTTTTGGTGGGTTTGATCCTTGAGGGATTGATGCCCATTTTGCACACTGTATCCTGATAAAGCAGGTTCAGGCTGCTGCCACCGTCCATAAGGACTCGTGTGAGGTGGAATCCATCAGTGATGGGGTCGAGGACCAATGCGGCTGAACCGCCATGACGGATACTGGTAGGATGGTCCCTCTGATCGAAAGTGATCGGACAAGAAGACCATGGGTAGAATTTTGGGGCGACTGGCTCCATCGCATAGACGTCCCTGAGTACACGCTTCCGTTGCTGCTTGGGAATATGGATTGCATATATCATGTTCACCGTTTTCACCTGGGGAGGAAATTTCTTCTGTCCTCCTGTGTTCGGTTGGCGGGGCTCCTCGTCATCATCGCTATGTAGCCCCTTTTCCTTATTTTAGGCATTCAACTTGCCGGCCTGTTTGAACACCCAGCATTCTCTGTTGGTGTGGTTGGATGGCTTATCGGGGGTGTCGTGAATTTGACACGAGCGATCGAGTATGCGGTCTAGACTAGACGGGCCCGGATTGTTTCTTTTGAATGGCTTTTTCCGCTGACCAGACTTAGAGCCACTGAATCCGGCATTGACTGTCGTGTCTTCGACGTTGTCGCCATTGTTGTGACGCTTGTGTCTGTTGCATCATGGCTTGCCGTTGCTATCTCTGGCTTCTGAAGTGCCAAGATTTCTTGATGTGCTATTGCTACGAGCCAGCCAGCTGTCATCGCCCGCACAAAAGCGAGTCATGAGTGTCGTGAGTGTTGCCATGGATTTCGGCTTCTCTTGGCCGAGGTGTCGGGCGAGCCACTCATTGCAGATGTTATGCTTAAAGGCCGCTAGGGCTTCGGCATCCGTACAGTCGACAATTTGGTTCTTTTTAGTGAGGAACCGAGTCCAAAATTTCCTAGCTGACTCTCCGGTATGTTGGGTTATGTGAATTAAGTCATCGGCATCCGGTGGTCGCACATAAGTGCCTTGGAAGTTGTCAAGGAATGCGTCTTCCAGGTTCTCCCAACTGCCAATGGAATTTGTCGGCAGGCTATTCAGCCAATGTCGAGCTGCTCCTTTGAGCTTTAGTGGGAGGTACTTGATGGCATGTAGATCATCGCCGCGGGCCATGTGAATGTGGAGAAGGAAATCTTCAGTCCATACCGCGGCGTTTGTTGTACCATCATATGATTCAATGTTCACGGGTTTAAAACCCTTCTCGGAATTCATGAAGCATAGGGGGTGTACGGCGCCTCTATGCAGGGCTACATCATGACACATTTCAAATGAGTATGGTATGTTGTATTCGGCCCCGCCGGACTTGTTTTTAGTATATCCGGTGTGACGATCCTCGTGACGCGTTGGGGCGCGCCCCCGAGATCGGTTGATCGATCTTGACTATCCTGCTTTGTTTTCTAATACATCTCGCAGGTCCTACGTGTAGCCCCGAGCCTTAGTGTTATTGTTTGATTGGTGATGGGGTGTTGGCTGGTGTTTGGTCTGATACACAGCTTTGTCTCGGCCACGAGGTAGCCGGTCAACCGCATCGTGTGCTGGTAGTGTGGGCCTTAATGCCTCCTCCTCGAGTTGAGGTAGCAACCTGCACTTTCGGTAACTTTTGGTTGGGCGCTCGAGTCCGTATTCCTCGGCTGCCAGGACCTCTGTCCATCTATCAGTTAGCAGATCTTGATAAGCTTGAAGCTGCTGCTGCTTCTTCCTCAGGCTTTTTGCAGTGGCTATAAGCCGGCGCTTGAAGTGCTCCTGCTCGACGGGATCCTCGGGAACGATGAATTCTTCATTGCCAAGGCTGACTTCATCTTCGGAGAGGGGCATGTATTTGTCATCCTCTGATTCTCCACTTGTTGCCCGTTCCTTAGGGCTAGCTTGTCCATCATCCCGCTCGGCCTGCTCAAAGCCTGGCTGGGTAGAGTTGTTTTCGTCTTTGGCACCATCCGGATTACTATCGTCTCTTGTGCCGGTATCGCTATTTTTTGCTATGGGGAGCTTACAGCGGCGCCGATGACGCCGGTGCTTAGATTGCTTCTCAAGGGGATTATCCTCCGTTGCCTCATCGCGATTGCTTTCTTTGGGGGTGTCCACCATGTATATATCATATGATGAGGTGGCTGTCTAGTGCCCTGTGGGCGGTGGTTCCTGTTCTTCTCCTGCATCGTCGTCCATACCGTCGATGTCTTCGGAGTCGAAGTCAAGCATGTCGGTTAAGTCATCAATAATGGCTATTAAGTGGGTGGTGGGTGGGGAATGAATTTATTTGTCATCCGCTTCCCACTCAAGCCGGACATAGTTCGGCCAAGAGTCCCCTGACAGAGAGAGAGACCTTAATGAATTTAGCACATCGCCCAAGGGCGAGTGCTGAAAGATATCCGTGGAGGTAAACTCCATGATCGGTGCCTAATTAGATTCAATAGGCACAGACGCACGCGGTTCGGAACTTATGGCCGGAGACGAGTCCGAGGGTCCGATGACACAAATCTCTTTGGAGGTGAAGACTGTGTTCGGCTCTAGCGCCGATGAGTGTGCGGCCTCTGTGGCGGGGTCTATCCGCCCGTCCTCGGATGGCACGATCTGCTCCGTCTTAAGAGCCCGGACAGCCGTCGCTGTGATCTTCCGAACACCATTCGATGGCAGATCTAAGTCATGCTCGTTGTGATTGTTCAGCGCACCAGACATGGGCTCGAATCTGTCGAAGATCAGGTCTTCGTGGATATCGGCAGTATAGTTCAAGCTTCCAAACCTGACCTGATGGCCAGGGGTGTAGCTATCGATCTGCTCCAGATGGCCAAGTGAGTTGGCCCGTAGTACGAAGCCGCCGAATACGAAGATTTGTCCGAGAAGGAAAACCTCACCCTAGATCACATCATTGTAGATGATTGAAGGAGCCATCAAGCCTTATCGTGACGACACAGTGGAACTCTCAATGAAAGCACCAATGTCGGTGTCAAAACCGACGGATCTCGGGTAGGGGTCCCGAACTGTGCGTCTAAGGCTAATGGTAACAGGAGGCCGGGGACACAATGTTTACCCAGGTTCGGGCCCTCTCGATGGAGGTAATACCCTACTTCCTGCTTGTTTGATCTTGATGATATGAGTATTACAAGAGTTGATCTACCACGAGATCGTGGAGGCTAAACCCTAGAAGCTAGCCTATGATTATGATTGTTGTTGTCCTACGGACTAAACCCTCCGGTTTATATAGACACCGGAGGGGGCTAGGGTTACACAGAGTCGGTTACAGAGAAGGAGATCTACATATCCGAATTGCCAAGCTTGCCTTCCATGCAAAGGAGAGTCCCACCTGGACACGGGACGAAGTCTTCAATCTTGTATCTTCATAGACCAACAGTCCGGCTAAAGTATATAGTCCGGCTGTCCGAGGACCCCCTAATCTAGGACTCCCTCAGCAACCGCATGCATATGGGCCCCCAACATGATCATGCGCAGGCCCCAACCACTGGTAGAGCGCGTGCGCAGGGACACGAGCAGAGCGGTCTGTGGCCGCCTCAACGGCGAGCAACCATATTTTTGCATCTAGCAGTTGAACATGCAAGGGAAAGTTGTCCTCAAGCCGAGCGCATGGAGGTACGCGAGCAGAGCGCGCCGCGGTGCCTATTGGCAAGCAGAGGCCGGCAAAGTGATACGTGGCAAATAAGACGAACTATGCGAGCAATGGCGGAGACATCAAGCACGAATTAGATTAGAGTTGCATGTGCGATACGTGGAATACAAGTGAGCCATCCGAGCTGTTTGTGATGGAATAAGCCGTGTGCGTTGTGGGCAAACGCTTGCTGGTATACAACCATTTGCGATTGATGAATTCATCATCGATGGGTTCCCTAGTGTGGTCCATGTGTGATGTGATATGCTCTGTCTGCACAACATCTATGTTCTGTGTATAGAAGAACAACATATATATACTTATAAGGACATGATTGCAAAACCAAATTAAACATCCAATTATGTTATATAACAAATACCATAAATATTGCAAGGTTCAAATTCCAGCATTACAAGGCCCAAATTCAAAGATTACAAGGTTCAAACTATTGAGACACATAAAATTCATCTTCTTCAGAATCTTTTTTATGCATTATTTCTGCGAAAGGAAAAGTCATATAGCGGCGCGATACAGTGACTTCCGAATAATCTTTCATATGAAATTACAAACTAAAATTCACCTTCTGTAGAGCCTTTTCCATTCAGCTATAGACGCATGTGCTCTTTAGCAATCCATTCACTTCTACGCAGTAAATGCAGGGCAAACCTCATTACCTTGAGCAACATTGCTTTCTCAACAAAGAACCTGGTGAATTTAATTTTTGGTGTGGTGCCTCGGTACTCGTTAAATATAATTTCTATGAGATGAAGATCACCACATTGAATGGGATTGTTATATTCCCAACATTTTCTACTTTCGGGCCTGCTAGTATCTGCAGACAAAGACAACATATTAGTGCCTAGCTGTAGATTTGAACACTTCAGGCCTCTTTGATTTGCAGGTTTTCCAAAATACACGAAAAGAGTGAAGTGACACCTTCAATCCTTCATGATAAACTTTTATCACGAAAGCATGTCAGGCGAAGGAATAAAACGCGTACAACACGAGCATCTCAAAAAATGTATTGAAATCCTCCAAATTTCCTTTGGAAATCATTCTACATTTGTCATTCTAATCATGGGTAAAAGTAACAAAAAATTGAGCTTTGTTGTGGTTAAAAATTAACAGGAAAGGATCATCACCTCGATGTATAGCTTCTCCATGCAAGGAAAGCATCTAAGGAATCTAACAACTCCATCCAGATCGGGGCCGACAGATTGTATTGCCAAGATCTTCACTGTGTGCAGAGGCCGGGTCAAGCTTGTGTGAAACATTTTCTGGAAGACAGGCAAACATATAGATCAACAACAATTAGATAAAATGTGGTGTACAATAATATATAAGGAGTAGAAGAAGACTGTTGTACCTGAACGAGTAATGATCGAGTAACAAGTACGTTCAATTCAGCACACGAATAGCCCAACACTGTCAATTTTGGTGTGTGAAGATTCTTGCTGGACCTAATTTATCAAGTACATACAATCTCTCGAGGAAAGGCACATTCTCAATGACCATATCATGAAACAGCTCAACTGACAGCCTTGGGCGGTGCCACCAATGCACATAAATCGCACAGACATTTGCCGAGGTGATGTGGAGGCTACTGAACCCATCCATCACATGAACACGAAGGTAATCGAGTGTTGTACAACAGAAGAGCAGGTGCTCCAAATCCTCCTTCAAGATGCGGATGGCAGTGAGCTCGAGGAGCTTAAGTTTAGGGAGATGAAGAGCGCATGCGGCCTCAATCCGGGGGAAAATGTACTGCCTGAATGTAGCGTGTCGCAGCGTGGGCGCGAGGTGGAGCGCGGACGGTGGCAGCGAGTGCGGACGCCCAGCTATAAAGTTGCGCTCCTCTAGCCGATCTAGGGCTGGGGATAGGAACCAGTAGTGAAACCTCGGTTTGGCCTTGCAGTGGGGACTGAACCTGCCTATAGCAAGGCATCTGACCAGCCTAGGGTGCGTGGTGAGGACGTGGGACAATGCGTACATGCATTGCTGCTCCCCACTGCAGACCTCGTGGTCGATGATGAGGTCCAGGGGGTGGAGTGCCAGAGGGGGCGTCACCGCCGTAGAGGATAGTGGTCCGCACGCCATATTTGATGGGGAGGTGGGATATGATGGTTACCAACATCTTTTCAGGGAGGATGCTGATGAAGTACGTGTTCACCAGAGGCTCTTGTGGTTCTGGCTCGACCCGCCTCTGCTTGTTTGCTAGCTCGTCCTCCATCTCGCAGCTGGCAGCGATCCTCGAAGGCGGTGCTTGAACATGAGAACGCAGGACTATTCTACGTACCTTCCCGAGGTGTCCGAAATAGATCTCCAAGATCAACAATAAATTGTAGCGCTCGCGGCGTGCACGGCAGCTTGCTCACAGTCATCCCATCTAATCAAACAACTGCCTGCAGTAGTAAATGGTTAGTTGAAAACCCACGGTTGGACTAATACGACTGTTTGCGATAATAACACGGTGGCTATTTGTTAAAAATCCCTAGGAAAATCAATGTATAAAAAGGCAAAATGAACCGTGAATAATTTCATATGTTTAGCACAGTTGCATGTTGCCTCTGTAAAATAAATCAAGGCGGGAAGATACAACATATGTCGTTTCGCACATAGATCATGTGACCAAGTGCCCTCTCTGAACCCTGAGGCTTCTTGATAGACGCTCTGGTTTGTATGAAAGAAAATATGCGTCAAAGCCGAGTTGAAAAGGGCAGCAAGATCTAAGATCTAACCCCAGCTTACAGAAGGTACAAAGGCATGATGATTAATTGTTCATCAGGTTTACACAAAATCCAGATTGGACATGACAATAACAACTAACTCAACCAAAGTTTTTGATAGTCACAATCAAATGGATCGGTCTGATCCATAAAATCAAGATGCTGGACCCGAAAATCTACTGGTACATGAAGACAAGTTGTTGTAAATAGAAGCTGAGCATGTTGAGAAGCCCTTTTGTCCACCTGAAACTTCTTTTTATGCTATGCAACTTGTCAAGCTGTGAGAAAGTTTTTGTTAGAAAACTTCATCCTCATGGACAATAGTACTCTCGCATTCGACAGGAAGAATGTGACAAAGCTAGTGTTTGCATGGTTGGATGCATATCCTTCCAGCGTTATTGTCCTCAAACGAATGTCATGAGAACTGAGAAAATCCTGGTGCTTCTTATGCCACCGATTGGTTATACCTTTTTGTTCATGTCCTTTAGCCTAAATAGACATGAAGACTGAAAATAGTTAATGTCTAAAAAAAGTATTATAGTTGAACAGTTAGTTGTAGTAAAGTATATCAATGTGCTTGATATCATCTCCTCTATATACAAATTCTCCATACATGGAAAGCATCGCAGCAAGCCGATAATTATGTTCATATCGAGACACCGCATACTGAAATGTAAGGTCTTGACAGAATCCAGCACCATTGATAGGGTACCCATGGACAAACTCTTCATTGAGCATAGAACATAATATTAGTATCAAAAGCGTACTAAAGATTATATAATACTTATGAACACAATGAAAAATGCATTTTATGATTACAAAAGTGTTGATGATATAAAACTTACGCACACAAATGAAAAATGCAGCTTATTATTACAAAAGTGTTGATGATAATATACAATACCTGAATAAGTGTGGAGCCAACCACCATATTGTAACCTTCCAATGGATCAGGAATTATACCCAAGGTCTCCAATTTAGGCGTAGAGACCATAGTTATTTGCAAAGGTGCATAACGATAATCAAGGAGCAGCCTTTGGAGTGAAGGGGCGTATTTGATGATGAGCTCCTCGTCTTTAAAGCAAATTCCAACGCTTACAAGGTCAGGCAATTTATTTAATGGATATGGATTTCTTTTCCAAAAACAAGCAGCAAGCGCTCCAGGGCAGGGCAGTAGGAGTGGATGATGATGTGAAGTGAGGCCTCCGACAGATCAACCACCACAAGCGTGAGTTTTTTTAGTAGTGGGAGTTGAACCATTTATACCAGAGTGTCTGGTAGATGACATCGGGCCAGGGTGGCGGGGTGGAGAGAGGTGGAAAACCATGACATGGACATTGGTGGTGAGGGCACAACTACAACACTTGATGGAAATCTATTTGCATAGTAATGGTACAGCTCAAGATGCTAGAGTTTTTTGAATTGACGGGATGTCAAACAGGCGTCCACCATCCGGGGTATGTGCGGCAAGCAGCATGCCGGGATGCATAGGCGTTGAACAGAGCCTTGGTGGGAGGAGATGATGGCTCCGTGTAGTTCAAAATCATGAACGACAGATAGCCGGTGATCATCGAGATTTAGAGGCACGGGGCGCCACAGAGTGCGCCATCGAGATGCGAGGACCTATGTGTGGCACCCTATAACACCCACGATGCGGCTATATCTCCCACGTGTCGAGGCGCGATTTAGAGGCATAACCGCATGGTGGTTTTGTCGCAAGAAGGGTCATCTTCACACAATCCCATGTAATGAACAAGAATGGGATAAAGAGTTGGCTTACAATCGCCACTTCACACAATGAACATATAATTTTTACATCATTCAGATTACACACATAGTCCAACTGCGGATGAAGCCAAAAGAAAAGAAGATAACCCAACTGCTAGATCCCCAATTGTCCCAACTGGGCTCTACTACTGATCAACATGAAACGAAACATAGCAACGACCAAGAGCTTCATTGAACTCCCATCTGAACTCGGTTGCATCACCTGCACTGGTATCATCAGCACCTGCAACTGTTGTGATAGTATCTGGTGAGTCACGAGGACTCAGCAATCTCAAAACCCACAAGATCAAGACTATTTAATCTTATGGGTAGGAAGTGGTAATGAGGTGGAGTTGCAGCAAGCACTAAGCAAACATGGTGGCTAACATACACAAATTAGAGCGAGAACAGAAGCAACAAAATGGTTGAGAAGCTAGAAGTGATCAAGAAATGATCCTGAAACTGCTTATGTTCATACATAACCCAAACCGTGTTCACTTCCCAGACTCCGCCGAAAATAGACCATCACGGCTACACACGCGGTTGATGCATTTTAATTAAGTCAAGTGTCAAGTTCTCTACAACCGGATATTAACAAATTCCCATCTGCCACATAACCGCGGGCACGGCTCTCGAAAGTTTATACCCTGCTGGGGTGTCCCAACTTAGCCCATTATAAGATCACACGACCAACGAAGGATATTCCTTCTGCCGGGAAGACCCAATCAGTCTCCGAATCCCGGTTACAAGACATTTCGGCAATGGTAAAACAAGACCAGCAAGACCGCCCGAATGTGCCGACAAATCCTGATAGGACCTGCGCATATCTCGTTCTCAGGGCACAACGGATGAGACAAGCTACGAGTAAAACCAACCCTCAAGTTTCCCCGAGGTGGCCCTGCAGGCTGCTCGATTCGGACCAACACTTAGTGAAGCACTGGCCTGGGGGGGTTAAAATAAAGATGACCCTTGGGTTGGCCTGCCCAAGGGAGGGTTATAGGTTGTTAGGCAAATGTAAAACCAAAGTTGGGCCTTGCTGGAGGAGTTTTATTCAAAGCGAACTGTCAAGGGGTTCCCATATACCCAGCCGCGTAAGGAATGCAAAATCAAGGAACATAACATCGGTATGACAGAAACTAAGGTGGCAAGAGTGGAACAAACACCAGGCATACGGCCGAGCCTTCCACCCTTTACCATGTATATAGATGCATTAATTAAATAAGCGATACTGTGGTATCCCAACATAATCATGGTCCAACATGGAGCAATCTTCAACTTCACCTCCAACTAACAACGCTATAAGAGGGGCTGAGCAAAAGCGATAACATAGCCAAACAACGGTTTGCTAGGAAAGGTGGGTTAGAGGCTTGACTTGGCAATATGGGAGGCATGGTAAAAAAAGTGATAGGTAGCGCAACATAGCGATAGAACGAAGCAACTAGCAAGCAAAGATAGAAGTGATATTGAGAGTAATGGTCATCTTGCCTGATATCCCACAAGGAAGAAGAACGAGTCCAAGAAGAAGATGATGGACGTAGTCGAACGAATCGTCACAACTCCCGAACGAAACCGAAGCTAACGGGACAATCAAACCGGAAAGAAGCAAACAACATGGTAAACAACCATCACATAAACATGGCATGATGCAAAATCAAGTATGATGCATGTCCGGTTTAATGAGGCATGTCATGGCAAGGTGCACAAACAATACTACAAATTAAGTGGAGCTCAATATGCAACGAGTTGCATATTGACGAAACACCACATTCGAGTTATTTAGTTCGCTCTCATTACACATCAATATCAAATGTTGGTTAACATGGCAAGAGGTGAAGCATAATAAAACTACCTATCTAGGCAAGTTTAAATGAGGCCGGAACAACAAACAACAATTCGAGAAAATCCTAATGTCCATATTTCAAAATTGGTATTGTTCTGCCCTAAACCATATTTTAATGTTGTTAAACAATAAAACAAAGTGCACCATGTAATCTATGCATTTTTCCACCCCATTTACATATAAAGTTTAATAAATTCAGAGCTACTGTTAATTAGTTATGAAATAAATCTTTTTAGCATGGCATTTAAGCAAATTTAAACAAACAACATTTTAAACATTTTAAACATAGATGAAAGTAGCAGATCATGAAACTAGATGAAAAACTAAGCATTTTACATATATAAATTATTTATATATGATGCACAGTTTGTGAGTTATTAAATGTATGAAGCATGAGGGTTTTCTGTAAAATAGTAAATCACTGAATAAATGATAAAATCGCACGCAGGAAAAAACACATGGTTGGCTGAATTAGTGCACTGCTGGGCCAACAAGGAGGAGGCCCTCGAGCTCACCTAGCTGGGCCAGGCCCAGTTCGGTAGGAGGAGGCCGGGCAGGCCGGCTAGGCAGAGGCGCGGTGGGCCTTGCCGATCTGCCACGAGAGGCCACACACACGATGCAGGGGACGAGCGAAGCAGGGGAGCTAGCGCTGGTCGTCGTCGTCCCCGCACGCAGAAGCAGGGGAGGCCAACGATGAGGGCTCTGGGAGGTCGATCCGGGCCGGATCCGGTCCCTGGGCGTCAGATCTGGCCGGAGATGGGCGATGCCTTCGGGGAAGACCATGGCGGCGGTGGCTCCCTATGAAGAGAAGTGAGAGATATGAGAGACTCTAAGAGAGAGCATTGCCGGTGATCAAGAAGAAAACAGAGGGGAGGATGGAGAGGAAGGGCACGGTCCTGCTGGTCCGGTGGAGAAGGTGGTGCGCCAGGCATCCACGAGCTCGGGTGCGCGAGGGGAGGGGGTGGCTTGGTGGCATCCAAGCGGCGAACAGAGGAGGCTTGAGCGAGTCCCGGTGGCCATGGCTCGGCTGGTTCACAAGTATACAAGAGAGAGAAGGTCATAGGAGAAAGAGAGTTAGGGAAAAAGAAGGGAAGAAGGGCGTGCGAGACAGGGACCTGCTAGGTTCGGCCGTCGACGGAGGGGAGGCTCACCAGAGCAGATGAGGGTGGCGGGGTCTAGCGGGTCTGGTCCTGCTGGTGGTGCTCGATGGTGGAGGGAGCTCCGGTGGTGCTGCTGCTTGCGGCGGTGCACGGGAAGCGAGGAGGTTGTGGGCTCAGACGTGGAATGGATCAAGGGGAAAGGTCGATACTGGTTGGGTGGAACTGGCAGGGGAGATCCCGAGGGGGATTCGGTGGAGTGGCGGCGGAGACGATGTTGGAAATATGCCCTAGAGGCAATAATAAATTAGTTATTATTATATTTCCTTGTTCATGATAGTCGTTTATTATCCATGCTATAATTGTATTGATAGGAAACACAGATACATGTGTGGGTACATAGACAACACCATGTCCCTAGTAAGCCTCTAGTTGACTAGCTCGTTGATCAATAGATGGTTACGGTTTCCTGACCATGGACATTGGATGTCGTTGATAACGGGATCACATCATTAGAAGAATGATGTGATGGACAAGACCCAATCCTAAGCCTAGCACAAAGATCGTAGTTCGTATGCTAAAGCTTTTCTAATGTCAAGTATCATTTCCTTAGACCATGAGATTGTGGAACTCCCGGATACCGTAGGAATGCTTTGGGTGTACCAAGCGTCACAACGAATCTTGGGTGGCTATAAAGGTGCACTACAGGTATCTCCGAAAGTGTCTGTTGGGTTGGCACGAATCGAGACTGGGATTTGTCACTCCGTGTGACGGAGAGGTATCTCTGGGCCCACTCGGTAGGACATCATCATAATGTGCACAATGTGATCAAAGAGTTGATCGCGGGATGATTTGTTAGGGAACGAGTAAAGAGACTTGCCGGTAGCGAGATTGAACAAGGTATCGGTATACCGACGATCGAATCTCGGGCAAGTACAATACCACTAGACAAAGGGAACTGTATACGGGATTGATTGAGTCCTTGACATCGTGGTTCATCCGATGAGATCATCGTGGAACATGTGGGAGCCAACATGGGTATCCAGATCCCGCTGTTGGTTATTCACCAGAGAACGTCTCGGTCATGTCTACATGTCTCCCGAACCCGTAGGGTCTACACACTTAAGGTTCGATGACGCTAGGGTTATAAACGAAGTTTGTATGTGGTTACCGAATGTTGTTCGGAGTCCCGGATGAGATCCTGGACGTCACGAAGAGTTCCGGAATGGTTCGGAGGTAAATATTTATATATGGAAAGTTGTTGTTCGGGTTCCGGGAAAAGTTCGGGTTTTTCCGGCATTGTACCGGGAAGCTTCCAGAAGGTTCCGGAGGATTTCGGAGGGGTCTGGAGGTCCGGAAATCGTTCCACCACGTCCAATACAGTAGCATGGGCTGTAGGAGGGCTCCCTAGACTTAATGGGCCAGGGGCACCAGCCCCCCAAGGCCCATGCGCATGGGAAGGGGGAAACCCTAAGGGGGAGGGCCTCCACTTGACTTGGGAGGCACTCCTCCCCCCTTGGCCGCCGCCCCAACCCTAGATGGAATCTAAGGGGGCGGACCCCTCTTCCCCCCACCTATAAATAGTGGAGGGGTGGGAGGGCAGCCACACCCCAAGTTTTGGCGCAGCCCTCCCCTCTCCCAAGTACTCCTCCTCTCTCGTGGTGCTTCGCGAAGCCCTGCAGGATTGCCACGCTCCTCCACCACCACCACGTCGTTGTGCTGCTGCTGGATGGAGTCTTCCTCAACCTCTCCCTCTCTCCTTGCTGGATCAAGGCATGGGAGACGTCACCGGGCTGTACGTGTGTTGAACGCGGAGGTGCCGTCCGTTCGGCACTAGGATCTCCGGTGATTTGGATCACGACAAGTACGACTCCTTCAACCCCGTTCTCTTGAACGCTTCCGCTTAGCGATCTACAAGGGTATGTAGATGCACTCTCCTTCCCCTCGTTGCTGGTTTCTCCATAGATAGATCTTGGTGACACGTAGGAAAATTTTGAATTTCTGCTACGTTCCCCAACAGACGAGTGGATGGGACAAGGTCCCTAGGTTTTAGGGTTGGTCTAGTTTATATAGCAGGTGGGTTTTGGTTTAGGGGTATTAGGTCCCTCCGATCGTAATCGAACGGTCACAAATAAATAGTCTAGAGTCCAAATAAGAAAACAGAGATGTTTTATAGATGTTTGGGGATGATCCGAACTCATCGGTCATGACAGCCAGGTTCGAGTTCGGGGGAGTTTCGGACAAGCATGTGAGGGGGTTGCTGTTGGGGAACGTAGTAATTTCAAAAAAAATCCGACGCACACGCAAGATCATGGTGATGACATAGCAACGAGGGGAGAGTGTTGTCTACGTACCCTCGTAGACCGAAGCGGAAGCGTTGACGCAGCGTAGAGGAAGTAGTCGTACGTCCTCCCGGTCCGACCGATCCAAGCACCGTTACTCCGGCACCTCCGAGTTCTTGACACACGTACAGCTCGATGACGCACCCTCGATCTCCAATCCGGTAGAGGTCCGAGGGGAGTTCCGTCAAGACGACGGCGTGGTGACTATCTTGATGTTCTCTGTCGCAGGCTTCGCCTAAGCACCGCTACAATATGACCGAGGTGTAATATCGTGGAGGGGGCACCGCACACGGCTAAGGAACGATCAATGATCAACTTGTGTGTTCTAGGGTGCCCCTACCCCGTATATAAAGGAGGGAGGGAAGAGGTGGCGGCCTCAAGGGGCGCCATAGGGAGGAAACCTACTCCAAGTAGGTTTCCTCTCTTCCTTATCTTATTTGGAGGGAAAGGAAGGAGTACTAGTATTAGGAAGTAGTACTAGTAGTAGGAAGGAAGAGGGAAGGAGAAAGGAAGGGGGCGGCCCCCTCCCCATTCGGATTGGGCTTGGGGCGCCCCCTCCCTTGCTCCTTCTCTCTTCCTCCTACATGGGCCCAATAAGGCCCATATACCTCCCGGGGTTCAGTAACCTCCGGAGCTCCAAACTTCTCCGGAACCTTTCGGTGTCCAAATATATCCGTCAATATATCAATCTTTATGTCTCGACCATTTGAGACTCCTCGTCATGTCCGTGATCATATCCGGGACTCCGAACAAACTTCGGTACATCAAAATACATAAACTCATAATATAATTGTCATCGAAACCTTAAGCGTGCGGACCCTACGGTTCGAGAACGATGTAGACATGACCGAGACACATCTCCGGTCCAAAACCAATAGTGGGACCTGGATGCCCATATTGGTTCCTACATATTCTACGAAGATCTTTATCGGTCAAACCGCACAACAACATACGTTGTTCCCTTTGTCATCGGTATGTTACTTGTCCGAGATTCGATCGTCGGTATCCAATACCTAGTTCAATCTCGTTACCGACAAGCCTCTTTACTCGTTCTGTAATACTTCATCTCATAACTAACTCATTTGTTACATGCTTGCAAGGCTTAGGTGATGAGCATTACCGAGAGGGCCCAGAGATACCTCTCCGACAATCGGAGTGACAAAACCTAATCTCGAATTATGCTAACTCAACATGTACCTTCGGAGACACCTGTAGTACTCCTTTATAATCACCCGATTCGTTGTGACGTTTGGTAGTACCAAAGTGTTCCTCCGTAAACGGAGTTACACAATTCTCATAGTTACTGAGGAACATGTATAAGTCATGAAGGAAGCAATAGCAGAATACTAAGCGATCAAGTGCTAAGCTAACGGATGGGTCATGTCAATCACATCATTCTCCTAATGATGTGATCCCATTAATCAAATGACAACACATGTCTATGGTTAGGAAACATAACCATCTTTGATAAATGAGCTAGTCAAGTAGAGGCATACTAGTGACTATATGTTTGTCTATGTATTCACACATGTATCATGTTTCCGGTTAATACAACTCTAGCATGAATAATAAACATTTATCATGATATGAGGAAATAAATAATAACTTTATTATTGCCTCTAGGGCATATTTCCTTCAGTCTCCCACTTGCACTAGAGTCAATAATCTAGATTACACAATAATGATTCTAACACCCATGGAGTCTTGGTGCTGATCATGTTTTGCTCGTGAGAGAGGCTTAGTGAACGGGTCTGCAATATTCAGATCCGTATGTATCTTGCAAATCTCTATGTCTCCCACTTGGACTTGGTCCCGAATGGAATTGAAGCGTCTCTTGATGTGCTTGGTCCTCTTGTGAAATCTGGATTCCTTTGCCAAGGCAATTGCATCAGTATTGTCACAGGAGATCTTCATTGGTCCTGATGCACTAGGTATGACACCTAGATCGGAAATGAACTCTTTCATCCAGACTCCTTCATTCGCTGCTTCCGAAGCAGCTATGTACTCCGCTTCACATGTAGATCCCGCCACGACGCTTTGTTTTGAACGCACCAACTTACAGCTCCACCGTTTAATATAAACACGTATCCGGTTTGCGATTTAGAATCGTCCGGATCGGTGTCAAAGCTTGCATCGACGTAACCATTTACGACAAGCTCTTTGTCACCTCCATATCGAAACATATCCTTAGTCCTTTTAGGTATTTCGGGATGTTCTTGACCGCTGTCGATGATCCACTCTGGATTACTTTGGTACCTACCTGCCAAGCTTATTGCTAAGCATACGTCGGTCAGTACACGACATTGCATACATGATAGAGCCTATGGATGAAGCATAGGGAACATCTTTCATTTTTTCTCTATCTTCTGTTGTGGTCGAGCATTGAGTTCGACTCAACTTCACACCTTGTAGTACAGGCAAGAATCCTTTCTTTGCCTGATCCATTTTGAACTTTTTCAAAATTTTGTCAAGGTATGTGCTTTGTGAAAGTCCTATTAAGCGTCTTGATCTATCTCTATAGATCTTGATGCCCAATATGTAAGCAGCCTCACCGAGGTCTTTCATTGAAAAACTTTTATTCAAGTATCCCTTTATGCTATCCAGAAATTCTATATCATTTCCAATTAATAATATGTCATCAACATATAAAACTAGAAATGCTACTGAGCTCCCACTCACTTTCTTGTAAATCTGAGGCTTCTCCAAAAGTCATGATAAAACCATATCTTTGATCACATTGTCAAAGCGTTTATTCCAACTCCGAGATGCTTGCACCAGTCCATAAATGGAACGCTGGAGTTTGCACACTTTGTCAGCACCTTTTGGATCAACAAAACCTTCAGGCTGCATCATATACAACTCTTCTTCTAGAAATCCATTCAAGAATGCAGTCTTGACATCCATTTGCCAAATTTCATAATCATGAAATGCAGCAATAGCCAACATGATTCGGACAGACTTAAGCATCGCTACGGGTGAGAAAGTCTCATCGTAGTCAACCCCTTGAACTTGTCGAAAACCTTTTGCAACAAGTCGAGCTTTGTAGACAGTAACATTTCCATCAGCGTCAGTCTTCTTCTTAAAGATCCATTTATTCTCAATGGCTTGTCGATCATCGGGCAAGTCAACCAAAGTCCATACTTTGTTTTCATACATGGATCCTATCTCAGATTTCATGGCCTCCAGCCATTTTGCGGAATCTGGGCTCATCATTGCTTCCTCATAGTTCGTAGGTTCATCATGGTCAAGTAACATGACTTCCAGAATAGGATTTCCGTACCACTCTAGTGCGGATCTTACTCTAGTAGACCCACGAGGTTCGAGAGAAACTTGATCTCAAGTTTCATGATCAATATCATTAGCTTCCTCACTAATTGGTGTAGTCGTCACAGAACCGGTTCTTGTGATGAACTACTTTCTAATAAGGGAGTAGATCGATAATCTCATCAAGTTCTACTTTCCTCCCACTCCTTCTTTCGAGAGAAACTCCTTCTCTAGAAAGGATCCGAATTTAGCAACGAAAATCTTGCCCTCGGATCTGTGATAGAAGGTGTACCCAATAGTCTCCTTTGGGTATCCTATGAAGACACATTTCTCGATTTGGGTTCGAGCTTATCGGTTGAAGTTTCTTCACATAAGCATCGCAGCCCCAAACTTTGAGAAGCGACAACTTTGGTTTCTTGCCAAACCATAGTTCATAAGGCGTCGTCTCAGCGGATTTTGATGGTGCCCTATTTAACGTGAATGCGGCCGTCTCTAAAGCATAACCCCAAGCGATAGCGGTAAATCGGTAAGAGACATCATAGATCGCACCATATCAAGTAAAGTACGATTCGACATTCGGACACACCATTTCGTTGTGGTGTTCGGTGGCGTGAGTTGCGAAACTATTCCACATTGTTTCAAATGTAAACCAAACTCGTAACTCAAATATTCTCCTCCACGATCAGATCGTAGAAACTTTATTTTCTTGTTACGATGATTTTCTACTTCACTCTGAAATTCTTTGAACTTTTCAAATGTTTCGGACTTGTGTTTCATCAAGTAGATATACCCATATCTGCTCAAATCATCTGTGAAGGTGAGAAAATAACGATATCCGCCACGAGCCTCAACATTCATCGGGCCACATACATCTGTATGTATGATTTCCAACAAATCTGTTGCTCTCTCCATAGATCCGGAGAACGGTGTTTTAGTCATCTTGCCCATGAGGCACGGTTCGCAAGTACCAAGTGATTCATAATCAAGTGATTCCAGAAGTCCATCAGTATGGAGTTTCTTCATGCGTTTTACATCGATATGACCTAAGCGGCGATTGCCACAAATATGTTGCACTATCATTATCAACTCTGCATCTTTTGGCTTCAACATTATGAATGTGTGTATCACTACTATCGAGATTCAATAAAAATAGACCACTCTTCAAGGGTGCATGACCATAAAAGATATTACTCATATAAATAGAACAACCATTATTCTCTGATTTAAATGAATAACCGTCTCGCATCAAACAAGATCCAGATATAATGTTCATGCTCAACGCAGGCACCAAATAACAATTATTCAGGTCTAAAACTAATCCCGATGGTAGATGTAGAGGTAGCGTGCCGACCGCGATCACATCGACTTTGGAACCATTTCCCACGCGCATCTTCACCTCGTCCTTAGCTAATCTTCGCCTAATCCGTAGTCCCTGTTTCGAGTTGCAAATTTTAGCAACAGAACCAGTATCAAATACCCAGGTGCTACTGCGAGCATTAGTAAGGTACACATCAATAACATGTATATCACATATACCTTTGTTCACTTTGCCATCCTTCTTATCCGCCAAATACTAGGGGCAGTTCCGCTTCAAAGGTGTCGATCGCTTGCGGTAGAAGCACTCGATTTCAGGCTTAGGTCCAGACTTGGGTTTCTTCTCTTGAGCAGCAACTTGTTTGCCGTTCTTTTGAAGTTCCTTCTTCTTCCCTTTGGCCCTTTTCTTGAAACTAGTGGTCTTGTTGACCATCAACACTTGATGCTCCTTTTGATTTCTACCTCCATGCTTTCAAAGATCGCGAAGAGCTCGGGAATAGTTTTGTTCATCCCTTGCATATTATAGTTCATCACAAAGCTCTTGTAGCTTGGTGGCAGTGATTGGAGAATTCTATCAATGACGCTATCATCCGGAAGATTAACTCCCAGTTGAATCAAGTGATTATTATACCCAGACATTTTGAGTATATGCTCACTGACAGAACTGTTCTCCTCCATCTTGCAGCTATAGAACTTATTGGAGACTTCATATCTCTCAATCCGGGCATTTGCTTGAAATATTAACTTCAACTCCTGGAACATCTCATATGCTCCATGACGTTCAAAATGTCGTTGAAGACCCGGTTCTAAGCCGTAAAGCATGGCACACTGAACTATAGAGTAGTCATCAGCTTTTCTCTGCCAGACGTTCTTAACGTTATCAGTTGCATCAAGAAGAGCTGGCACCCAGCGGTGCTTCTAGGGCGTAACTCTTACGTGCAGCAATGAGGATAATCCTCGAGTTACGGACCCGATCCGTGTAATTGCTACCATCATCTTTCAACTTTGCTTTCTCAAGGAACACATTAAAATTCAACGGAACAACAAAGACGAGCCATCTATCTACAAACAAACATAGACAAGCAAAATACTATCGGTACTAAGTTCATGATAAATTTAAGTTCAATTAATCATATTACTAAAGAACTCCCACTTAGGCAGACATCTCTCTAGTCATCTAAGTGATTACGTGATCCAAATCAACTAAACCATGTCCGATCATCACATGAGATGGAGTAGTTTCAATGGTGAACATCTCTATGTTGATCATATCTACTATATGATTCACGCTCGACCTTTCGGTCTCTCGTGTTCGAGGCCATATCTGTATATGCTAGGCTTGTCAAGTATAACTGAGTATTCGCGTGTGCAACTGTTTTGCACCGTTGTATTTGAGCGTAGAGCCTATCACACCCGATCATCACGTGGTGTCTCAAAGACGAAGAACTTTCATAGCGGTGCATACTCGGGAGAACACTTCTTGATAATTAGTGAGAGATCATCTTAAAATGCTACCGTCAATCAAAGCAAGATAAGATGCATAAAGGATAAACATCACATGCAATCAATATAAGTGATATGATATGGCCATCATCATCTTGTGCTTGTGATCTCCATCTTCAAGCACCGTCGTGATCACCATCGTCACCGTAGCGACACTTTGATCTCCATCGTAGCATCGTTGTCGTTCGCCATCTATTGCTTGTCGACTATCGCTACCGCTTAGTGATAAAGTAAAGCAATTACAGATGCGTTGCATTTCATACAATAAGCGACAACCATATGGCTCCTGCCGATTGCCGATAACCGGTTACAAAACATGATCATCTCATACAATAAAATATAGCATCACATCTTGGCCATATCACATCACAACATGCCCTGCAAAAACAAGTTAGGCGTCCTCTACTTTGTTGTTGCAAATTTTACGTGGCTGCTACGGGCTTAAGCAAGAACCAATCTCACCTATGCATCAAAACCACAGCGATAGTTTGTCAAATAGACTCCGTTTAACCTTCACAAGGACCGGGCGTACACACTCGGTTCAACTAAAGTTGGAGAAAGCAGACACCCGCTAGTCACCGTGTGTGCAAAGCACGGCGGTAAAACCAGTCTCGCGTAAGCGTCTGGCGTAATGTCGGTCCGGCCGCTTCATCCAACAATACCGCTGAACCAAAGTATGACATCTGGTAGGCAAGATGACTTATATCGTCCACAACTCATTTGTGTTCTACTCGTGCATATAACATCAAACCATAAAACCTAGGCTCGATACCCTTTGTTGGGGAGCGTAGTAATTTCAAAAATTTCCTACGCACACGCAAGATCATGGTGATGACATAGCAACGAGGGAGAGTGTTGTCTACGCCCTCGTGAGACCAAGCGAAGCGTTGACGCAGCATAGAGGAAGTAGTCGACGTACTCGGTCCGACCGATCCAAGCACCGTTACTCCGGCACCTCCGAGTTCTTGACACACGTACAGCTCGATGGCGCACCTCGATCTCCAATCCAAGAGAGGCTCGAGGGGAGTTCCGTCAAGACGACGGCGTGGTGACTATCTTGATGTTCTCTGTCGCAGGCTTCGCCTAAGCACCGCTACAATATGACCGAGGTGTAATATCGTGGAGGGGGCACCGACACGGCTAAGGAACGATCAATGATCAACTTGTGTGTTCTAGGGTGCCCCTACCCCGTATATAAAGGAGGGAGGGAGGAGGTGGCCGGCCTCAAGGGGGGCGCCATAGGGGGGGAAACCTACTCCAAGTAGGTTTCCCTTTTTCCTTATCTTATTTGGAGGGAAAGGAAGGAGTACTAGTATTAGGAAGTAGTACTAGTAGTAGGAAGGAAGAGGGGAAGGAGAAAGGAAAGGGGGGCGGCCCCCTCCCCAGTCGGATTGGGCTTGGGGGCGCCTCCCTTGCTCCTTCTCTCTTCCTCCTACATGGGCCCAATAAGGCCCATATACCTCCCGGGGTTCGGTAACCTCCCGAGCTCCAAACTTCTCCGGAACCTTTCGGTGTCCAAATATATCCGTCCAATATATCAATCTTTATGTCTCGACCATTTGAGACTCCTCGTCATGTCCGTGATCATATCCGGACTCGAACAAACTTCGGTACATCAAAATACATAAACTCGTAATATAATTGTCATCGAAACCTTAAGCGTGCGGACCCTACGGTTCGAGAACGATGTAGACATGACCGAGACACGTCTCCGGTCAATAACCAATAGCGGGACCTGGATGCCCATATTGGTTCCTACATATTCTACGAAGATCTTTATAGGTCAAACCGCACAACAACATACGTTGTTCCCTTTGTCATCGGTATGTTACTTGTCCGAGATTCGATCGTCGGTATCCAATACCTAGTTCAATCTCATCACCGACAAGTCTCTTTCTTGTTCTATAATACTTCATCTCATAACTAACTCATTAGTTACATGCTTGCAAGGCTTAGGTGATGAGCATTACCGAGAGGGCCCAGAGATACCTCTCCGACAATCGGAGTGACAAAACCTAATCTCGAATTATGCTAACTCAACATGTACCTTCGGAGACACCTGTAGTACTCCTTTATAATCACCCAGTTACGTTGTGACGTTTGGTTGTACCCAAAGTGTTCCTCCGGTAAATGGGAGTTACACAATTCTCATAGTTACAGGAACATGTATAAGTCATGAAGGAAGCAATAGCAGAATACTAAACGATCAAGTGCTAAGCTAACGGGATGGGTCATGTCAATCACATCATTCTCCTAATGATGTGATCCCATTAATCAAATGACAACACATGTCTATGGTTAGGAAACATAACCATCTTTGATAAATGAGCTACTCAAGTAGAGGCATACTAGTGACTATATGTTTGTCTATGTATTCACACATGTATCATGTTTCCGGTTAATACAATTCTAGCATGAATAATAAACATTTATCATGATATGAGGAAATAAATAATAACTTTATTATTGCCTCTAGGGCATATTTCCTTCAGTTGCGAGCTGGCAAGAGAGGTTAGGTGGTCATGGTCAAGAGGGAAGCGAAAACCCGATTAGGCTCAGAACGGTCAACGAACGCAATGGAGAGAAGCGAGGAACGACAACTACGAGCGGATGCAAGTTTTAAGAAAATAATGCCGATGTAATGCGAATGATGACATGAGATGAAATGCAAGACATGAACTCAATGCAAATTGAAAGACAAAAACCCAACCATGGAGGAAATATCACAACACATAGCCGGAAATGGCAAGAGTTAGAGTTACAATTATGGAAAATTACATCCGGGGTGTTACACACCCATCCTTGTTGGGGAGAAGGAAGATGATCTCCCCAAGGATGGCATCCAGGAGATCGCTGATGCAGTCTGCCCGATATTCTACGGGCTCCTCAGATCCAGGGGCATGGTCACTTCTGCCCGCGCGGCCGGGTGCAGAATCTACAACCGGTGGCGCCGCTGGCCGGAGCCTTATTTGTGTACATGGCAATCTAGGAAAAATGTAGAAACATACATGTAATACATTCAAAATCAACTCTCAAGATCTATACGAAAAATGGGCACAAACATATATGTAGGGCATTCAAAAGGAATTCTCATGATCTCGCTACGAATTATTAGCGCGTACGCTAACCCTAGTCCCATTATTAGCAAAAAAATCATTTGTATAGAAGAAACAATTAATCACTAACCATAGATACCATTCAAACAATCAATACACTACACGGATCTAACAAATCTTACTATGATTTCCTAGACTGGATGAACATAACCAAGGATTTCTATTCCCAACAACAGGGGTGGGGGCGGGGGCGGGAGTAACCAGTTTTCCATCGGAGTCGGACTCGGAGCTGGAGTAGCTGTTGACCTCCGGATCCGGTTGGGGAGGCACAACGACGGCGACAATGTCAAGGTCGCGCTGCTGTCTACGTGAGACTTCGTCTGCGACGAGAGCAACCTCTGTGCCCAGCTTCATGCGTTGGTGCAGGTGCTTCACCAGCCCCGGTGTCACCACTCCCATCGATGGTGCGCTTCGGAAAAATCCTAATAATGCGGCGATGACAACTATGGACGGGGTGTGCGGCCGCCTATTATGACCAGTGGATCGGGAGTGCCATTAATATGGAGCAGTGGGAGCGAGGTGGGCGGTGGTCAAAGGGCTGGCTCTCCTCCTGGTGAGCCTATGCAGTGAACTGCTGGTATGCCTACCGTCATTTCACACAGCTATTAGCATGCCCCACGGTGAGTGCATAGCGAACACGCGCAAGCCTCGGCCTCCTGGTCTGCCTGCACGGCGGACTGCTAGCATGCGTCTCGTTAACTCACGCATGCTCGTACGGCACAAGGGACATGTGTGTGGCACGTATTATATTGATTTTTCCCTTTTGATGATTAATTCAACCGCTTTATTACGTAACTGAAGCACGACACTTACATTGTTGGTCTAACGCGCACCGTTTGAATAAAGAGTCTGTTTGCGATATTGGTTGATAATTATTGATAAATTCCTGTCTGTAAGAAGATTATATCAACACTTGTCTCAAATTTGAAAAATAATAATATCACAGTCTATTGGTGTCCATATGACATCACGATAAGTTTTACGAATTTCAACTTAGTTTTGGATTTACTGGATGTTAAAACCAAGATTCTCAATGTTAGAAATTTCTTGCATGGGGACTAAACAAGCACCCACGGACACATACACATATGATTTTGCAATCCATTTTCGTGCACTACCATGGGTCTCATGTAGATCAAATTTGATTTTTGCACATTAAATTCCTAGTCAATGTATATAAACGGACAAATGTTATCTATTATTTTTTCAATATTTAACACTAAACTCCTTTGTTCACATGTTCACTGTAGAAAAAGTTTAACAATGCATCTTTGGCCACATGCACGCGGTGGTCCTAGGACACTCACTCACGTGTGACACTCTCTGTGGACCCGCGAGGTCGCCATCCAGCACTATGACATGAACTGATAGAGCATAATTTGACCAACAAGGATGGTTATTATTTGGTTTTTGTTACATACAGTAGGAGTATATATATATATATTACGCGTTGAAGGGGGTGGCCAGGAGAAACATATACTACGCGTCATATAGGACAGTCAATCACGTGTGATGCTTCTACCCGTGGGCCCACGAGGTTTTCCTCCATCACTTTGACCCATAAAGGAGGTTTCTTTTTTGGTTGTGTTGCGGTAGGAGTATATAGTACGCGTCGAAGAGGGGAGGAGGGGGCTTTGTGAAAGCACAAGTGCTCCCTGGGTGATTTTGGTAACTGATGTCGACATATCTCTTGTTGGACTAATATTTTCATCATATTTCAGATAAGTTCAACATTAGAGTGGCATGGACAAGAGGATGTGGAACCCCTTCAAGATGCTAAGGACAAATATTGGCAAAAGCTCAAGCCTCTACATTTTTCATTTTAATGGTCCAAGATCACATTGAGTCCATAGGAAAGCCAATAGTATTAAAAGGGGATGAGGTGTTGCTTAATGGCTTGCTTGCTCAAAGTGCTTAGTTATATGCTCCAAAGCCCTCAACCACTTTCTTGACAGTCCGATGGCGAAATTTTTTATGGCGGACTGCTCACATTGCTTTTAATATTACTCCTCCGAATAATATCAACATGTTATTTGGGACGTGGCTTAATGGGATAGATTCCGAAACATTAAGGCATATTCGTGTAGGAGTATGTGCTCTATTGTGGGCAGTTTGGAACTGCAGGAATGATTTGGTTTTTAATAGAACAACAAATACTCATTTTTTGCAGGTTATCTTCCGGGCCACCGATTTGATCTATCTGGCGCCACTGAGTTCATTTGACATAGCCACTGCCACAAACCCTAATCAGTTCGGTCTCACCGATGGGATCTCGGTCTCACCGAGATGGCCTTGCAAACTCTTTGTTACCTATTGCAATAATTTTGGTCCCACCGAGATTTGCAATCGGTCCCACCGAGTTTGCTTGACCAACTCTCTGTTTACTTATTACCAAAATCAGTCTCACCGAGTTTGTGTAATCGATCAAACCTAGTTGAGGTTTTACCCTAACCCTAGCACATCGGTTCCACCGGGTTGACTTTGTTGGTCCCACCAAAAACACTAACGTTCACATTTTGAACCAGATCGGTCTGATCGATTTTCACTATTCGGTCTCACTGAGTTTGGGAATTTGTGTGTAACGGCTTGATTTTGTGTGGAGGCTATATATACCCCTCCACCCATTCTTCATTCGTGAGGATAGCCATCAGAACGTCCCTACACTTCCAGCATTCATTTTCTGAGAGAGAACCAACTACTCATGTGTTGAGACCAAGACATTCCAATCCAACCACAAGAATCTTGATCCCCTGCCTTCCCCAAGTTGCTTTCCACTCAAATCATCTTTCCACCATAGCCAAATCTGTGAGAGAGAGTTGAGTGTCGGGGATACTATCATTTGAAGCACAAGAGGAAGGAGTTCATCATCAACACACCATCTATTATCTTTTGGAGAGTGGTGTCTCCTAGATTGGTTAAGTGTCACTTAGGAGCCTCCGTCAAGATTGTGGAGTTGAACCAAGGAGTTTGTCAGGGCAAGGAGATCGCCTACTTCATGAAGATCTACCCAAGTGAGGCAAGTCCTTTGTGAGCGATGGCCATGGTGGGATAGACAAGGTTGCTTCTTCGTGGACCCTTCGTGGGTGGAGCCCTCCGTGGACTCGCGCAACCATTACCGTTCGCGGGCTGAAGTCTCCACCAACGTGGATGTATGATTGTCGGTGTCAAAACCGGCGGATCTCGGGTAGGGGGTCCCGAACTGTGCATATAAGGCTAATGGTAACAGGAGGCAGGGGACACGATCTTTTACCTAGGTTTGGGCCCTCTCAATGGAGGTAATACCCTACTTTCTGCTTGATTGATCTTGATGATATGAGTATTACAAGAGTTGATCTACCACGAGATCGTAGAAGCTAAACCCTAGAAGCTAGCCTATGATTGGGATTGTTCTCCTTTCTACGGACTACACCCTCCGGTTTATATAGACACCAGAGGGGGCTAGGGTTATACAAAGTCGGTTACAAAGAAGGAGATCTAACATCTGGATCGCCAAGCTTGTCTTCCACGCAAAGGAGAGTCCCCTCCGGACACGGGACAAAGTCTTGAGTCTTGTATCTTCACGGTCCAACAGTCTAGCCAAAGTATATAGTCCAGCTATCCGGATACCCCCTTATCTAGGACTCCCTCAGTAGCCCCTGAACCAGGATTCAATGACGATGAGTCCGGCGCGCAGATTGTCTTAGGCATTGCAAGGCAGGTTCCATCTCCGCATACTCCAAAGCAAACCTCGAACACTTAAATCGTGTCCAGCTCTGCAAGACGATTTTCACATACCACCGTAGGGAGAACAATATCCCACTAATATAATCTGTTGACAACTTTAGATAACGTGACATCACACCATGGCTGAGTCATTATTCAAGCCGTTTTCCAAACCAGCTACTGTGCATATAGCGAGGCGGTTTCCTGGGCACGTCTTGTCGAAGCAGAGATCGTGTCCCCCTTATCACAGGACTTTCATCAACACGGGCGCGGGTAGCCCAACTGTACCGCCAATCGCGGCGAGTGGGGAACGAGAGGGTTCCATCAGGCAATTAGGGAGGCGCAAAAGTTTTTATGGCCTCTATAAAGAGATAAGGCCTCTTCTTCTTTACCCACACCTTTTCCTTCCGCTCGTCCATTCCCCTTTGCTCGAGCCCTAGGGCCCAAGTGCTCATCTTCTCCACCAAAAAGAGGTTGAAGATGTCCGGATCCGGAGCAGGAGGCAAATGGATGGCCTCTACCGTCCAGGAGAAGGATATCAAAAAGCTTCGAGAGGTCGGGTACTTGGCCAAGAAAATCGGCCACTGTCTTCCAATGGCGGGACAGATCGTCCCTAATCCGTAGCCTCACCAGAGGGTCGTGTTTCTTCCTCATTTCGTCCCGGCATCGGGTTTCCCCTTCACCCATTTTTTCGTGGCATCATGTATTATTACAGGATTGATTTTCATGATCTGTCCCCTAATTCTTTCCTTAGCATCTCAACATTTATCGTCGTGTGTGAGGCCTTTCTCCGTGTTTCGCCACACTTCAGCTTATGGCTGAAGATCTTCAATGTGCATCCAAAGGTGGTGAACGGCGAGCACGCTGAGTGCGGAGGCGCCATGGTGAGCAAGATGCCCAAGGTCACATGGCCGATAAGCACCTTCAATGATTCCGTCGAGGAATGGCAGCAGCAGTGGTTCTACATCACTGAGCCGCGCGGCAAAAAGTGGGCCGCTTCTCCCGAATTCAGACCCGGACCCCCCTGCGGCTCACGTCGTGGCCCAAGAACAGCCTGAACTGGTCCTCATCCGACGAGCTATCGGTGCTCCAAACACGCGTCAAGGGCGTGGTAGACAAGGATGTCAAACTTGTCAATGTAGTCCAGGTGATGTTAGTTCGCCTGGTTCTTCCTGCCAGCACCAGGCCTGTAATTTGTGGGAATACGACCTGGCCGAGCACCGGACCCTGCGGGAGCTCTACGGCTCCTCACACAAGGATATCTGGAAGGTGCTCTTCAAGTCCGGCAAACCGTGGCCGGACTCCGCCAAGGACCGTGGGTATCAACTGTCCCGCTCCGCAAGTCCTGTAAGTTATCGCTATGTTCTGTCAATCCATGTTTAGCTGGCATATCCCGAGGGAGACGCTTTATCGTGCTTTCCGCAATTATCCCAGGAATGGACGAAGAAGGCGGGGTGGATACATTGTCCGGCCCAGCTGCCGGAGGAACCGGCCAGACCTCTTCTGACGAAGATGCTGGTCCCAGCGCCTTACAAGGCGCCAAAGAAAGAGGCCTTCAAGGAGGCCAAGGAGTCCCGGAGCGGCCTCCGTCGCTGCGGTGCTTCGGACACAAAATCTGGAGACTCCAACGCCCATCCTTCCTCCGAAGATGAAGAGGAGGAGGAAGAAGACGAGTCCTCCACAGGGGGAGGAAAGAAAAGAACGGCCTCCTCATCCTTGGAGGCCGAACCGTCGAAGAGGGGAAAAATCCCCTTCCAGAGGCGTCCACCACGGCTACCAATAGCAGCCCGGAGTGGGATCCCAGGGCCTAGCCCCTAGCAAAATCATGAGTACACGAAATTCGAACACTCCTACGTGCCCAGGATTACTAAGGTGTAATATTTTAACTTGCACCATACTTTGTGCAGCCCGGCAAGGTCTCGCGCCGAACAGTCCTCATCGGAGGATTCGCTGAGCTCAGATGCCCTGGAGAGCGAGACGCTTCTAGAGGCCCCATCCCCGAAGCCTGGGCGTGATACCAAGGTGTCGTCTCAGCAGGACCCAGACCAGGGAGGGCAGACCTCTGGGGCCAGATACACGGGAGCAATGGTTCCCATGAACATTGACGGTGGGGGCGATCTTAGATTCGGCCCGTAGCCGGACACGGTCCTGGAGACCTTTGAAGCTCCAGGATCAGGCAGGCAGCCCCCCTTGACGAAAGGAGGCGAGCCTGCTCCGCCAGCAACCTCTGTCCAAGCAGAGCTGCAGGGCGGCCTATCGACAGTGCTGAAGAGTGCGTCCATCGTCGATGAACATCTCCCCCTTATGGGTGCGGTAATTGAAAAGATTCAATCCACTGAGTGCGGACTGAATGAATCCTGCATTAGCCTTATAAAAGGCTTTGAGGTATGTTTTAGGAACCTTTGAAGATTGTCATAGTATGAACAGTAGCCCCTGATGCACTGCCCGGTGAAAGAGAGAACCGGGCAGGGGATCAAATTTCCGCTTCGCAGGAGACTCAGTTAAACATATATCTCTTTGTTTGAAAACAAGCGTCTGTAGCGACGACCACCTCTCATACTGCGGAAGTGTCCAGACTAAAGCAGAGTCTAGAGCGGGCCAAAGAAGAACTTGGCCGAGTGAAGAAGTAGTTGGAGGATAAGCAAGGTATGTCGAAACCTTTGATAAGTTAAGCACAAATGAGTAGTTGTGCCTGATGAAATTATTTGTATTGTGTGCTTTAGGAGCAAATGCCGAAATTGAGGCGCTAAAGAAGGCTATTGCTGAAGCCAACAAGAAGGCTGCCGTGGAGCAGGCTCTTCGCGAGAAGCACGAGGCCAGGGTCATTGAAGCTGAACGAGAGCTCCAGGAGGCCGTGAAGAAAAGCGAGGCCTTGGAGCAGAGTCTAGCAGGGAAAGAATCCAAACTTGCCCAAGCTCTCCAAGCCACAAATGATGTTCGAGAGGAAGCCCGAGGTGCTCTGAAGGACATTCAAGAGGCGAGGCGGATTGCGGCTGGTAAGGCTTTGTTACTCAAAGCACTTTTTATGTAGTAACATGAGAAATTCAGAGTGACAAATTGAATTCTTGTTTTTCCAGGGGCGTTTGCGGACCTGCCATGCAGCATATCTGATGCTGCTCAATTCTACCGGGCTAAGGAGAAGAAGTCTGTGGAAAAGCATTTCTGGTCGCAGTATTTGGCGCCGAATTATCCGGTGCCCTTTGTCGATCAGCTGAAGCAGCTGATCGAACTACACCAGGCGGCCGAACTAGCCATGAAGGACTTAGTTGTTCGGCTGTGGCCCGCTGAGCCAATTCTAAGCAGTTACTTCGGGCTTGTGAAGCGGATTGTTGGTGCTTGCCCTCGGCTCGAAGTCATTAAGCGGTCGGTCTATATAGAAGGTGCATGCATGGCATTTGCCCGTGCGAAAGTGCACTGGGGGAAGCTTGATGCTGAAAAGCTGATGACTCAGGGACCACTGGAGGGTAAGGAGCACCGCAAGCCCGAATTATACTATGATGGTGTCTTGAATGGAGCCCGCCTTGTGGCGGAGCAATGTACCAAAGACATTACATTTCCTTGAAGACAGTCATGCTGTCCTTTGTAATGCAGAACACTGGCACTGTTATTATTTATTGCGTATAATATAAAAGTTTTTTCTTCCTGTGCGGCCGTTTGATATATATGAATCCTGAGAGTTGGCCAGTCGTCCGCTTCTGCCCCCACGTAGAAAGTACGGGGGTGTTCGGGGCATACCTGAACACTCTTTATCCCATTTTTGGGTCCTTGAAGGAGGTGTTCATCACAGCGAACCAGGCAATCAGACTATAGGGCTTTATCACTCTCACTTAGCCATAGGAATTCGAGTATGGTAGGCGCAGCCCCTGGTGTTCGGATGACCGCATTTAGGGCTCTAAAAGCGCCGATCGAAGACCGATCCGTCGACTCTGCATTTGTTATGGCATTATGTAGAATAAATCCTTAAAGATTTTACAACCTCTCGAACAGTGACCAGCTCTCGCCAGATCATGACCTCGGTTTTCGGCTTTCATCGAGGTGCTCGTCCGGAAGAACCTGGATACAATCGCAGTAGTTCTCCCAGTGCTACCTTAGCTGATGGAGCGGAACGTAAGGTACCAAAACATGGGAGCCGGGCAAACCCAACTAATGACCCAAGACATGATTCGGAGCTGATGCATATAGTGCTATAGGTTTGGGGTGCCAAGCGACCGAGAAGGTGGCCGGACTTTGTTGCCATATTATGAGTACAATGAAGCTCCTGGCATAATGGGGCATGACACTATGTGCGGGTGTCGTTATGATGAAAAGGCGTCAATGAGGAATGACGGTCAGTAAGTGTCGTTCAGTTCTACGTGTTATGCGCATGAGTATAGTTTATGCTATGAAAGGAGGTATGCTCGCGGAACCTGTCGCGACCGGACGGGGGGAAGTTGTGTGCGGATTCGAAGTGTATCCGGACTGTCTTCTTGGGGAATACTTTTGTATTCCCTCTTTGTGCATCCGAGCTGATTCCATGTCGCCAGTCCTGTTCTGCGCAAAAGTGAGCCTGTAAAGAAAAATGCTTATAGGCATTTGCGTGTCGTAGGGTGGTTGAACCGCGGGGACCTTCCCTAGCTTATGCCAGAGTGCTTGATTGGAGCCTGGTCGAGCCGGGCTATCATGCCGGAAAGTAGCTCAGACTCCTTTTTTGGTGTCCGGTGGGTTGGCTGTTGAATCGAGGTTCGATAGAAAGGCACAACTCGCTACCTCAGCGACGGTATACTTTCCCATGTCGGGGTGGGGTTCGGCCTTGCCCATAATTGTGACTATGTCACGTGGGTTTGGCATGGTGTGGTACCGCGTTGAATCGAGCCAACGCGGTTCCTCCCTGTAGTATATAATAGTTACTGTATAAGGGGACAATGCCGAAGACTTATTCTTCTGTATGGTGTTTGTTTGGTGATCCGAAGACAACCTCCAGGGTGGTGGGCCTGTGAAACTTGGCCTTTACACCTGGAATGACATCTTGAGAAGATGTTTTCAGTGGGTTTGATCCTCGAGCGATCAATACCTATCTGGTGCACTGTGCCCAGGAGCAGCAAGTTTAGGCTGCTGTTTATGCCAACAGGGGCTCGTGCGAGGTGGAACCCACCAACTATTGGGTCGATGGTAAGTGCAATTGAATTGCCATGGTTGAAATTGGCTGGACGGTCTGTGTGATTGGAGATGATCGGCCGTATTTTGCACCGTGGGGTGACTTGTATTGTTGAGTCGGCGTCACGAGGAGTACACGTTCGTTCCCTTGTTGGTTTGCGGAGAATTTTTCTTTTGCCTCATAATGTTTGGTGGTCTGGGCTCCTTGTTGTCTTCATAGCTTTGAGACCCCTTATTTAATGTTTCCGGCGCGCGACCGGCCAGTTTGTTTTGAAGATCCAGCATTCTCTATTGGTATGATTGGCTGCCATTCCAGGGGTACCATGAATTTGACATGGTTGGTCGAGTATGCTGCCCGGGCCGGATGGGCCTGTATTGTTCTCTTTCCGCTGACCGGACTGGGAGCCACAGAATCCGGCATCGACTGTCGTGTCTTGGGAGCCATCATGATTTTTGTGACGCTTATGTCTGTTGCATCGAGGATTATGGATGCTGCCTCGCATTTCCTGTGTATTGCCCCGGACCATGATGTATTGGTGTCGGGGCGTGGGCTATGGGACCTCCTCCTCGAGTTGAGGTAGCAACTTGTGTTTTGGGTAACCTTTGGTGGGGCGCTCGAGTCCGTATTCCTCGGCTGCCAGGACCTCAGTCCATCTGTCTGTGAGCAGATCTTGATCAGCTTGGAGCTGCTGCTACTTCTTTTTCAGGCTTGTTGCAGTGGCCATAAGCCGGCGCCTGAAGCGCTCCTGCTCGACGGGATCCTCAGGCACGCCGAATTCATCATCGCCGAGTCACACCTTGTCTTCGGAGGAGGGCATGTAGTTGTCCTCCTCCAAGTATCCATCCATCGCCTGTTCATCTGGGTTGACCTGATTGTATTCCTGTTCGGCCTGCTCGAAGGCAGGCTGATCGGGATTGTATTCATCTTCGGCACTATCCGGATTGTTTTCGTCTCCTATGCCGGTATTGTTGTGGCGGGGCTTGGAGCGGTGCCGATGACACCCATGCTTTAATTGTTTCCTTGAGGGGTTATCCTCTATTGCCTCATCGCCATTGGTTTCTTTGGGAGTGTCCACCATATATATATCATACAAGGAGGTGGTTGTCCAGTGCCCCGTGGGCGGTGGTTCCTGTTCTTCTCCTGCATCGTCATCAACACCATCGATGTCTCCAGAGTCGAAGTCAAGCACGTCGGTCAAATCATCGACAGTGGCAATGAAGTGGGTGGTGGGTGGGTAACGAATTTCCTCGTCGCTTGCTTCCCACTTGAGCCGGACATAGTTCGGCCAAGAGTCTCCTGACAAAGAGAGAGACCTTAATGAATTCAGCATGTCGTCGAAGGGCGAGTGCTGAAAGGAATCCACAGCGGTGAACTCCATTATCGGAGTCCAATCGGATTCGATGGGCTCGGGTGCGTACGGTCTGGAACCTACAGCCGGACATAAGTCCGGGGGTCCGGTGACACAGATTTCCTTAAAGGTGGAGTCTATGTTTGGATCTACCGCCGATGAGTATGCGGCCTCTAGGGCGGGGTCCATCCACCCGTCCTCGGGCGACCTGATCTGCCCCGGATTTAGGTCCGGGGCTACTTCAGGTGCGATATCCCGAATATTGTCTGACAGCAGGTCTAAGCCATGCTCGCCGTGACTGTTCGACGCTACTGACGTAGGCCCGAATCCGTTGAAGATCAAGTCTCCGCGGATATCGGCCGTGTAGTTCAAGTTTCCGAACCTGACCTGATGGCCAGGGGCGTAGCTGTCGATCTGCTCCAGATGGCCAAGCGGATTGGCCCGCAGTGCGAAGCCGCCGAACACGAAGACCTGTCCAGGGAGAAAAGTCTCACCCTGGACCATGTTGTTGTTGATGATTGAAGGAGCCATCGAGCCTTGCTGCGACGACACAGAGGAACTCTTAATGAAAGCACCAATGTCGGTGTCAAAACTGGCGGATCTCGGGTAGGGGGTCCCGAACTGTGCATCTAAGGCTAATGGTAAGGCTGGGGACACGATGTTTTACCCAGGTTCGGGCCCTCTCGATGGAGGTAATACCCTACTTCCTGCTTGATTGATTTGATGATATGAGTATTATAAGATGAAAGCACATTTGCTCCCTGGGTGGTTTTGGTAATTAATGACAACATACTTTGTGGTTGGACTAATGCTTTTATCAAGTATGTTTTAGGAAATTCAATCACATTGGCATGGCAAAAGGACTGAAGAGGTGGACCCCTCAAAATGCTAAGGCAAGCATTGGCAAAAGCTCAAGACTCCATTTTTGGTTTAGTGATCCAAGATCACATTGAGTCCATAGGAAAAGCCAATACTATTAAAAGGGATGAGGTTATGATGATGATCCGTTGCTCAAGTGCTTAGTGATACATCTCCTAAACTATCAAGCAACTTTCACCGCCATAGACACTCATAAGTAGTCTCGGTCCCACCGATATTCCAAACTCACCACACCGAGATGAACCACCTCAGCTATAAGCCAAACCCTAGAAAACTCGGATTTTCCGATTCGAACTCGGTCTCACGAAACATGAGTTGCCAAGCTTCAGAATCTTCATCATCAAATCGGTGTCACCGAGATGATGAAGTCGGTCTCACCGAAACTGGCATGCTCTTGCCATTGCACGAATCGGACTAACCGAGATTGTATTTTCGGTCCCACCGAAAATCCTAAAGTTCACATTATTTGAACTATCGGTCTCACCGAGTTGTCCACTTCGGTCCCACCGAGATTGCTCAAATGTGTGTAACGGTTGGATTTTGTGTGGAGGCTATAAATACCCCTCCACCCCCTCTTATTTCGTGGAGAGAGCCATCAGAAAGAACTACCACTCCTACCTTACATTTCTGAGAAGAGAACTACCTACCCTTGTGTTGAGATCAAGTTGCTCCACTCCCACCATATGAAGCTTGATCTCTAGCCTTCCCAAGTTGCTTTCCACTCAATCCTTTCTTCCACCACAGCCAAATCAGTGAGGAGAGTTGAGTGTTGGGGAGATTATCATTTGAAGCACAAGAGCAAGGAGTTCATCATCATCTACAACATCTATTACCTTTTGAGGGTGGTGCCTCCTAGATTGGTTAGGTGTCGCTTGGGAGCCTCCACGAGATGTGGAGTTGAACCAAGAAGTTTGTAAGGGCAAGGAGATCGCCTACTTCGTGAAGATCTACCCGAGTAAGGCTAGCCCTCCGTGGGCGTGAGGCCATGATGGAATAGACAAGGTTGCTTCTTCGTGGACCCTTCGTGGGTGGAGCCTCCGTGGACTCTCGCAGCCGTTACCCTCCGTGGGTTGAAGTCTCCATCAACGTGGAAGTACGATAGCACCACCTATCGGAACCACGAGAAAAATCATTGCGTCTCCAAATTGCGTTTGATCTTCTCCACTTCTCTTTACTACTTGTGCAATTTACTTTCCGCTGCCCATACTCTAGAATTGCATGTGTAGTGTGCTACTTGACTTGTGTGTCATGCAAAATCTGCCAAAATCTGTCCTTGATAAAAGACAGAATTTTTATCTTGTCGAGTAGTCTAATCACCCCCCCTCTAGACACTCTCACCTTCTTTGATCCCTCAATTGGTATCAGAGCTTTGGTCTCCATTGCTTTGGTTTACACACCATTGGAGGAAGATGGACGTGTCTACGTTTGGGAGTGTTAGCCATAGAGTGCCTATTCTTAATGGAGTGTCCTATAACTCGTGGAGGATTGAAATGCTTATTATCTTTAAGACATACAATTTGCGCAAATATGTTGAGACCCCCTATGTACCTCCATTTGACCCCTTGCACCCTACCATGGATGAAGAGCTTGATTTGCTTCGTAACCTTAGGACTGTAAATCTTATCATTAGAGGGTTACCCGATAACTTGCTTAAGCTCGTTACAAACTTTGAGTGCGCCTATGCTATGTGGAAGTTCTTGGAAGAACTTTATCCGGACTACTCTTTGAGAGGTCTTGATGAAATTCTATACAAGACTATTGAATTTGATATGATGCGCCTAATGATCCCAACTTTGATAAATGCTTCTTTGAGCTTTGTGATCTTATGAAAAAGAAGGGTGATCCCGGTCTTATCAATGTTCTAATTAGAAATGCTCTTGTATTGCATTCCGATGATTATTGTCACATTGACAAAACTAATGCAAGTAGTTATCAAATTGACCTAGGTGTTGATGATGAACAATCTATGGGTCAATATGATGATGAGCATGAGCATGATGATGATTACTCCGATTCGGACACCGAGCTAGACAAGATCATGAAGAGTCTCAATCTTATGGCAAATCTGAGAGACTACATATCCGGCGGAAAAGAGTTGATTCTTGATAGTGGATGCACCGACCACATGACCGGAGACAAAGACATGTTTCGAGAGCTTGCAAAGAACGATGGTCCACGCAAGTATGTGACTTTTGGAGACAACTCCAAGGGTAAGGTACTTGGCCTTGGTAAGGTGGCCATATCTCATGATAGCTCTATTCAAAATGTCATGCTTGTAGAATCACTTGGATACAATTTACTTTCTGTGTCTAGATTAGCTGACTTTGGATTCAATGTGCTATTCACCGAAGTAGATTGCCAAGTCTTTTGTCGTGACAATCATAACATGGCATTTACCGGTATCCGTAGAGGTGATCTATATATTGTTGATTTCACTAAGAAAGCCCAACCTAGAGCTTGCTTTATTGCTAAATCCGCTAAAGGTTGGTTATGGCATAGAAGGCTTGGACATGTTGGTATGTGTAATCTAGACAAGCTGATCAAAGGTGATCATATTCTTGGCGTTAAAGATGTTTTCTTTGACAAAGATAGACTTTGTAGTGCTTGTCAAGCAGGAAAACAAGTAGGTGGAAGTCATCCCGTGAAGAACATCATGACCACAAGGAGACCGCTGAGCTTCTTCATATGGATCTCTTGGTCCCAATGCTTACAAAAGCCTTGGTGGTAACTCCTTTGTTCTAGTTATAGTTGATGATTATTCCAGATTTACGTGGGTATTTTTCCTTGATGACAAATCGCAGGTTCAGAGAATCTTCAAAACCTTTGCCAGAAAGGCCCAAAATCAATTTGAGGTGAAGATCAAGAAAGTTCGGAGTGACAATGGAACGGAGTTCAAGAACGCCAATGTAGACTCTTTTCTCGATGAGGAAGGGATTCTACATGAGTTCTCGGCTACGTACACTCCTCAACAAAATGGAGTTGTTGAGAGGAAGAACCGAACGCTCATAGAGATGGTGAGAACGATGCTTGATGAATACAAGACACCGAAGCATTTTTGGGGGGAAGCGGTCGAGACAGCTTGTCATGCTATCAACAGGCTTTATCTTCATAAGCTCCTCGGCAAGACATCATATGAGCTCCTCACCGGTAACAAACCCCAAGTGGGATACTTTCGTGTCTTTGGTTCGAAATGCTATATTCTTGATAAGCATCGTCGGTCTAAATTTGCTCCTAAAACTCATGAAGGCTTTTTCTTGGTTATGGATCAAACTCCCACACCTACCGTGTCTACAATAATTTCACCCGAAAGGTTGAAGAGACGGTAGACGTGAAGTTTGATGAATCTAATGGCTCGCAAGTAGAGCAAATGCCTATTGATGTAGGAGACAAGGACCCATCGGAAGCCATCCAAGATTTATCTATTGGAAAGATCCGTCCCATGGAAGTGAAGGAGAGTACCTCATCTACATATGTGGAGCCCCCTACCTCACGGCAAGATGAACCTCAAGGCAACATGGAGGCCTCCACAAGTGGAACTCACCAAGATGAAGAAGTGCAACAAGAAGATCCACCACAACCTCCTTCTCCACCGCCTCAAGACAACACCAACAACAATGAAGAAGAAGAAGAGGAAGATGAAGATGATGAGGAAGCTCAGCCACAACCTCAACAAAAGCTATCCCGAGTCCGAGCAAGAGTCAAGAAATATCATCCCGTGGAACAAATGATCAATGACATCAACTCCGGGAGAATTACTCGCTCTAAAACTCGCTTAGCTAACTTTTGTGAGCATTACTCATTTATCTCTAGTATTGAACCTATGAAGGTAGAAGAAGCACTTGAAGACCCGGATTGGGTGAACGCTATGCACGAAGAGCTACACAACTTCGAGAGGAACAAGGTATGGACTTTGGTAGAGAAGCCCAAGGATGATCAGAACGTCATTGGAACCAAATGGGTGTTTCGGAACAAGCAAGAGGAAGATGGACAAGTCATCCGCAACAAGGCTCGTCTTGTAGCTCAAGGTTACACACAATTCGAAGGTATGGACTATGGTGAGACCTATGCCCCCGTTGCTAGACTTGAGTCCATTCGCATTCTTCTTGCTTATGCCAATCACCATGATATTACTCTCTATCAAATGGATATCAAAAGTGCTTTCCTAAATGGTGAAATTGAGGAGGAAGTATTTGTGAAACAACCTCCGGATTTGTGAATCCCAAAAGCCTAATCATGTTTACAAGTTGCACAAAGCTCTTTATGGTCTTAAACAAGCTCCTAGAGCTTGGTACAAATGCTTGACTAGCTTTCTTCTTGAAAAAGGCTTTGAGATTGGAAAGATAGACTCAACGCTTTTCACGAAAAGGGTTGATGGTGAACTATTTGTGTGCCAAATATATGTTGATGATATTATCTTTGGTTCAACTAACCCTCATTTTAGCGAGAAGTTTGGAAAGCTCATGTCGGAGAAGTATGAGATGTCCATGATGAGTGAACTCAAATTCTTCCTTGGGTTGCAAATCAAGCAATCTAAGGAGGGTACCTTTGTCTCACAAACAAAGTACACCAAGGATCTCTTCAAGAAGTTCAACATGCAAGAAAGAAGGTATGAGAACCCCCATGCCTACAAGTGGACATAATGACTTGACAAAAGATGGAGAACCCGTTGATCAAAAGGTTTACCGATCTATGATTGGTTCTCTACTATATCTTTGTGCTTCTCGTCCGACATAATGTTGAGTGTATGCATGTGTGCTCGATATCAAGCAGCCCCTAAAGAATGTCATCTTAAAGCTGTTAAAAGGATTGTGAGATATTTGATACACACACCAAACTTTGGCATTTGGTATCCTAAGAGGGCCTCTTTCGACCTTGTTGGCTATTCCGACTCGGACTATGCCGGTGACAGGTTGATAGAAAGTCAACTTCGGCACGTGTCAATTCCTTGGTCGATCCCTTGTATCTTGGTCCTCCAAGAAACAAAATTCGGTATCATTATCCACTGCCGAAGCGGAATATATTGCTGCTGGTTCGTGTTGTGCTCAATTGCTATGGATGACACAAACGCTTAAGGATTATGGGATACATGTGAGACAAGTTCCCTTGCTTTGTGACAATGATAGTGCGATTAAAATTGGACACAATCCCGTGCAACACTCTCGAACGAAACATATTGAAGTTCGTCACCATTTCATTCGTGATCACATTGCCAAGGGTGACATCAATCTTAAGCATGTTCGTACTGACAAACAACTCGCTGATATCTTTACAAAACCTCTTGATGAGAAGGTGTTTTGTCGCTTAAGGAGTGAGTTGAACATCATTGATGCTTCAAACTTGGAGTGAGAACTCCATTGATGCATGCAAGGCATGAGCCCACTTGACTAATCCTTGATATTTCTCTTATGATGATGATCATATGTCTTGGACACATTTGCCTCCTTGTATTGCATATAACTCCTTGCGTGTACTTGGATGATCTACATTCCACAAGATTACCACACACTCAAATCATGAGTAATCTTGTCATTGACCAAGTATCTAGCCCTTTGGGATGTTGAGTTCAAGGAACAAAATTCCACATATCCTTTTGACATCTTATACATCTAGTATTTCACTCTTGTCATCTTGGATATCCTTGAGTATTTCCTTGCTTGCCTAACCCATGTAGGAAGATGAACTACACAAGTGGAAATGGCGCCCAACTTCACATTCAATGAGCACCTACATCAAGTTTACCTACATGAACAAAGCAACAACAAGCCCAAGGTATGTTCTTCACATCTTTAAGGAGCTTTGCTCAAAGTCATGAGTACAAGCAGCTTCATAAGATGTGATCACATCAAATGCTTAATCGAAAAATGGCAACCCCATTTTGAGCTTAAATGATGAGTATGACCTATGATCAAATGTCCTCATTTGACTCCTAAGTCAATATACTCAAACATAGGTGACCTTGTCGCCGACCCTTATCTAGATGAAGTACATATGTTTTGGAGTCTTTCTATTTTCTCTTATGTTCTCTCATTGAGTTTTCTTTAAAAAAACTTCATCTAGGAATCTTTTCATTTCTATTCTTCTGTCTTTGTGAATATCCTTCCGCTCGATCAATTCCTCGAAAATCATTCACAAATTCATTGCAAATCCTTTTGAAACATTCCTCATAAAGTGAGCTGAGTTATTTCAGTATTTCCTTGAATTAAACTCGGCATCACCGATTTAAATATTTCGGTCTAACCGAAAAGGATCTGCCCTAAGTCCCGACTTTCGGACCCACCGATCCATCTTAATTCGTGTCACCGATTTATTTCTTCCAGATATCATCTTCGCAGCTCCACTCAATGATTCTCTATGCATGTTCCTTTTTGCCCTATTGTGATTCTTAAGGATCCCACTTCTTTCTTTCCATCTTCCCTAACCTTCCTAGTTTGTCTGTCCTTTTCGCACTTGATGTCAAAGGGAAGAAGACTTAGGGGAGAAGAGAAGATTTAGGGGAGAATAAGAGCAATCTTACCTTAAGGGGGAGAGAATCACATCAAAGCTTTGCCGTGTTTTTCCTTATAAGAGAATTTCTTGCCGTGTTTCACATTGGACATTACAATTGGCGTCATTCTCATTTGGCATCATTCTTTTGATTTTGCTCTTTCCATCAAACCCCTTGATCTGAGAAAACTCAAAGGGAGAGGAATCTTCACAATTGAAATCTCATGGAAAGAAAAATCTCTCAGAGTTCATTGAAAATCTTTTAGTTTCGGAGACATGTTTGCTGATTCAAGCTTGTGCTCAATATGAGACACTCTTTATGCATGTCATCCCTGGCTTGGTACTCTTGATGTTCTTGCAGTTGGTTGAAGAAATACTCTTGTGTTATCTAACCTTGTTTTCCCAAGTTTATCTCTTCAGGTACAATGCCAAGGAACCTCAAGGTAAGTATATGCACCTTGCAGAATGTGCATGATGGTGACTTGCTTGTGAATACTTGTTTGCAAGAAATCACCATGCACATATGCATTATCACTCACTTCTTTTCATCTGCTCTGATGCATATAGCCAAGCTGCATGTAGCACATCTTGCTTCTCTCTTGTGTGCTTGTGGTAGTCCAAAACCATAATTTATGAAAATCTTGCACACTTGTAGGGGGAGCCTGTGTACTACATGTTTGTCAAAGCTTTCGTGATAATTCTGTCCTTCTTTCAATAAGCTTTGATGTCTTGTTTAGTGTGTTGCCATCAATTACCAAAAAGGGGGAGATTGAAAGCACATTTGCTCCCTGGGTGGTTTTGGTAATTAATGACAACATACTTTGTGGTTGGACTAATGCTTTTATCAAGTATGTTTCAGAAATTCAATCACATTGGCATGGCAAAAGGACCAAGAGGTGGACCCTCAAAATGCTAAGGCAAGCATTGGCAAAAGCTCAAGACTCCATTTTTGGTTTAGTGATCCAAGATCACATTGAGTCCATAGGAAAAGCCAATACTATTAAAAGGGGATGAGGTTATGATGATGATCTGGTTGCTCAAGTGCTTAGTGATACATCTCCTAAACTATCAGCAACTTTCACTGCCATAGACACTCATAAGTAGTCTCGGTCCTACCAATATTCCAAACTCAGTCACACCGAGATGAACCACCTCAGCTATAAGCCAAACCCTAGAAAACTCGGATTTTCCGATTCTGAACTCGGTCTCACCGAAACATGAGTTGCCAAGCTTCTGTAACCTTCTGTCATCAAATCGGTGTCACCGAGATGATGAAGTCGGTCTCACCCAAACTGGCATGCTCTTGTCATTGCACGAATCGGACTAACCGAGATTGTATTTTCGGTCCCACCGAAAATCCCAACGTTCACATTATTTGAACTATCGGTCTCACCGAGTTGTCCACTTCGGTCCCACCGAGATTGCTCAAATGTGTGTAACGGTTGGATTTTGTGTGGAGGCTATAAATACCCCTCCACCCCCTCTTCATTCGTGGAGAGAGCCATCAGAAAGAACTACCACTCCTACCTTACATTTCTGAGAAGAGAACTACCTACCCTTGTGTTGAGATCAAGTTGCTCCACTCCCACCATATGAATCTTGATCTCTAGCCTTCCCAAGTTGCTTTCCACTCAATCCTTTCTTCCGCCCAGCCAAATCAGTGAGGAGAGTTGAGTGTTGGGGAGATTATCATTTGAAGCACAAGAGCAAGGAGTTCATCATCATCTACAACATCTATTACCTTTTGGAGGGTGGTGCCTCCTAGATTGGTTAGGTGTCGCTTGGGAGCCTCCGTCGACACGTGGAGTTGAACCAAGAAGTTTGTAAGGGCAAGGAGATCGCCTACTTCGTGAAGATCTACCCCGAGTAAGGCTAGCCCTCCGTGGGCGTAGGCCATGATGGAATAGACAAGGTTGCTTCTTCGTGGACCCTTCGTGGGTGGAGCCCTCCGTGGACTCTCGCAGCCGTTACCCTCCGTGGGTTGAAGTCTCCATCAACGTGGAAGTACGATAGCACCACCTATCGGAACCACGAGAAAAATCATTGCGTCTCCAAATTGCATTTGATCTTCTCCACTTCTCTTTACTACTTGTGCAATTTACTTTCCGCTGCCCATACTCTAGAATTGCATGTGTAGTGTGCTACTTGACTTGTGTGTCATGCAAAATCTGCCAAAATCTGTCCTTGATAAAAGACAGAATTTTTATCTTGTCGAGTAGTCTAATCACCCCCCCCTCTAGACACTCTCACCTTCTTCGATCCCTCACAAGAGTTGATCTACCACGAGATCGTAGAGGCTAAACCCTAGAAGCTAGCTAGCCTATTATTGGGATTGTTCTCCTTTCTATGGACTAAACCCTTCGGTTTATATAGACACCGAAGGGGGCTAGGGTTATACAAAGTCAGTTACAAAGAAGGAGATCTAACATCCGGATCGCCAAGCTTGTCTTCCACGCAAAGGAGAGTCCCATCCGGACACGGGATGAAGTCTTGAGTCTTGAATCTTCACGGTCCAATAGTCCGGCCAAAGTATATAGTCCGGCTGTCCGGATACCCCCTTATCCAGTACTCCCTCAATGATAGCACCACCTATCGGAACCATGCCAAAAATCTCCGTGTGTCCAATTGTGTTTGCACACTCCAATCCCATCCCTTTACTTTCTTGCAAGTTGCATGCTTTACTTTCCGCTGCTCATATACTCTTTGCATGCTTGCTTTAATTGTATTGTGAATGTTTCAAATTGTGCTAATTTCCAACCTCAACATGAAAAACTTAAAAACTGCTATCTTTACTTGTTGAGGGTCTAACCCCCCCTCTAGACACCTCTTCTCGATCCTTTCAATTAGTATCAGAGCATGGGTCTCCATTGCTTTGGTTTAATCACCATTGGAGGAAGATGGATGAGTCTACGATTGGAGTATTAGATGTAGAGTGCCTATGCTTGATGGAGAGTTTTATAGTGAGTGGAAAAATGAGATGCTTGGAGTTTTTCATGAATATCACTTGAACAAGTACATTACTACTCCTTGTGAACCCCTTGTTAACCCCTTGCATTCTACCCCTAATGAGTCCCCTGACATGATTCGCAATCTTAGAACTATCAATCTTATCACTAGAGGTTTGCCTAGAAATTTGATTGGTCTCTTACCAACTCCTGATTGTGCTTATACTTTATGGAGATTTCTTGAGGAATGATTTGCATACTATTCCTTGAAAAACTTGGATGAGATTCCTCACAACTCTATTGCCTTGAAAAGATGAACCCCAATGATCCTAAGTTTGGATACTGTTTATTTGAGCTTCGTGACCTTATGCGTGCCAAAGGAGATGTTGGAATCATTAACAATATCATTAACGAAGCCATTAGAATTCATAGAGATGAACATTCTCAAAATCATATATCTAATGAATCACTCTCTCTAGGAAATGATCATTTGCAAGACGATGTTGAACATGGATACTATGATGAGGATGATGATATTAACTATGAACTCAATGAGTCTATGAGATACTTTGGTCTTATGGCTAACCTTTGCGGCTACATGGCTAGAGGAAAGGAATGGGTTCTTGATAGTGGATGTACGATCACATGAATGGAGACAAGGATATGTTTCGTGAGCTTGCTGAAAAAAACAACCCTAGAAAGTATGTCACCTTTGGTGATAACTCAAAGGGTAAGGTGGTTGGCCTTCGTAAGGTGGCCATCTCACATGACAACTCCATACAAAATGTTATGTTCGTTGAATCTCTTGGCTACAATTTACTTTATGTATCTAGACTAGCCGATTTTGGTTTCAATGTCCTATTTACTGAAGTAGATTGCCAAATGTTTCGAAGAGATAATCATAAAATGGTCTTTACCAGTATACGTAGAGGTGATCTATACATTGTTGATTTCACTAAAAAGGCTCATCCTAGAACTTGCTTAATTGCTAAATCCTCTAAAGGCTGGTTGTGGCATAGACGGCTAGGTCATGTGGGCATGTGAAATCTCATAAGCTTATTCAAGGTGATCATGTCCTTATTGTTAAAGATGTTATATTTGACAAGGATAGACTTTACAATGCTTGCCAAGCAGGAAAACGGGTTGGAGGAAGCCACCCCGTGAAGAAAATCATGACAACGAGAAGACCACTTGAGCTACGTCACATGGATCTTTTCGGTCCCAATGCCTACAAGAGTCTCGGTGGTAACTCATTTGGATTGGTCATTGTTGATGATTTTTCAAGATTTACATGGGTGTTCTTTCTTGTTGATAAATCGCAGGTCCAAAAGGTCTTCAAAAACTTCACTAGGAAGGCCCAAAATCAATTTGAAGTGAAGATCAAGAAGGTTTGCAGCGACAACGGAACGGAGTTTAAGAACGCCAATGTGGACACCTTTCTTGATGAAGAAGAGATTTCACATGAGTTCTCGGCTACATACACACCTCAACAAAATGGAGTTGTTGAGAGGAAGAACCGGATGCTCATCAAAAAGGCGAGAACAATGCTTGATGAGTACAAGACGCCAAAACACTTTTGGGCGAAAGTGGTTGAGACAGCTTGCCATGCAATGAATCGTCTATATCTTCACAAGCTACTCGGCAAGACGGCATACGAGCTTCTCACCGGTAACAAACCCCAAGTTGGATACTTTCGGGTATTCGGTTCAAAGTGCTACATTCTTGACAAGCATCGTCGTTCTAAATTTGCTCCTAAATCTCATGAAGGTTTCGTAGTAGGTTATGGCTCAAACTCTCACACATACCGTGTCTACAACAATTTCACCCAAAAGGTTGAAGAGACGGTAGATGTGAAGTTTGATGAATCTAACGGCTCACAAGTAGAGCAATAATTGCCAATTGATGTAGGTGACAAAGATCCTTCGGAAGCTATACAAGACATGTCTATTGGCCAGATTCACCCAACGGAGGTGAAGGAGAGTACCTCGTCCGTCCAAGTGGAAGCCTCAACTTCACGCCAAGGTGAACCACAAGTTGACTTGGAGGCATCCACGAGTGGGACACATCAAGACGATGAAAACAAGGATGTACAACAAGATGAACCTCGATGACCTCCTTCTACACCTCCACGGGAGAACAAAAACGCCAACGACAACGAAGAAAGACAAGAGGAAGAACAAGACAATGAACAGGATGTTCCACCCCAACCCAAACAAAATCTCTCACGAGTTCGACCAAGAGTCTCAGGAGATCATCCCGTCGAAGAAATCTTTGATGATATCCAAACCGGGAGAATTACTCGCTCTAAAACTCCTTTGGCTAATTTTTGTGAACATTACTCATTCATTTCTAGCATCGAACCTATGAATATTGAAGAAGCACTGGAAGATCCGGCTTGGATAAATGCCATGCACGAAGAGCTACACAACTTATAGAGGAACCAAGTGTGGACGTTACTTGAAATGCCCGATGAGAAGCACAATGTCATTGGAACCAAATGGGTGTTCCGGAACAAGCAAGATGAAGATGGATAAGTTGTACGCAACAAGGCTCATCTCGTCGCTCATGGCTACACTCAAGTCGAACGTATGGACTACGGTAAGACATATGCCCCCGTTTCTAGACTTGAGTCCATTCTCATCTTACTTGCTTATGCCAATCATCATGACATCACCTTTTATCAAATGGACATAAAAAGTTCTATTCTTAATGGTGAAATTGAGGAGGAAGTATATGTTAAACAACCTCCCGGCTTTGTTAATCCTAAGAAACCCGACCATGTTTACAAACTTCACAAAGCTCTTTATGGTCTTAAGCAAGCTCCTAGAGCATGATATAAATGCTTGACTAATTTCTTATTGAAAAAGGCTTTGAAATTGGTAAATATGATTCTACACTCTTTACTAAAAGGGTTAATGGAGAATTATTTGTGTGCCAAATTTATGTTGATGATATAATATTTGGTTCAACTAACCCTCATTTTAGTGAAAAGTTTGTAAAGCTAATGTCGGAGAAGTTTGAGATGTCTATGATGAGTGAACTCAAGTTCTTTCTTGGTTTGCAAATCAAGCAAACTAAGGAGGAAACCTTTGTCTCTCAAACAAAGTACACCAAGGACTTATTCAAGAAGTTCAACATTCAAGAATGCAAAGGTATGAGTACCCCCATGCCTACTAGTCGACATCTTGACTTGACAAAGGATGGCAAACCGGTTGACTGCTCTATGATTGCTTCTTTGTTATATCTATGTGCCTCCCGTCTCGATATTATGCTAAGTGTGTGCATGTGTGCACGATATCAAGCGGCCCCCAAAGAATGTCATCTTAAGTCTGTGAAAAGGATAGTGAGATACTTAATTCATACACCAAACTTTGGCATTTGGTATCCTAAGAGGTCTTCTTTTGATCTTGTTGGCTACTCTGACTCGGACTATGGCGGTGACAAGGTTGATAGAAAGTCCACTCCGGGTACTTGTCAATTTCTTGGTAGATCTCTTGTGTCTTGGTCCTCCAAGAAACAAAACTCGATATCCTTATCCACCACCGAAGCGGAACACATTGCCGCGAGTTCATGTTGTGCTCAGTTACTTTGGATGACCCAAACTCTTAAAGATTATGGGATATATGTGAAACATGTTCCAATGCTTTGAGGCAATGAAAGTGCTACTAATATTGCTCATAATCCCGTGCAACATTCTTGAACTAAGCATGTTGAAGTTCTTCATCATTTCATTCAAGATCATGTTGCTAAGGGAGATATCAAACTTAAGCATGTTAATACCGATAAACAATTGGCGGATAGATTCACTAAACTGCTTGATGAGAAAGTGTTTTGCCGTTTGAGTGGTGAATTGAACATCATTGATGCCTCAAACTTGGAGTAGAAACTCCATTTGGATGCATGAAAGGCATGAGCCTTTCATGACAAATCCTTGATATTTCTCTTATGATGATGATCATATGTCTTGGATAATTTTGTACTCTTGCATGCCATCTAACCCTTGTAGGTACTTGGATAAGCCCAACTCTTTGAGATTGCAACTCAATCACATCTAAGCAATCTCTACATATCCAAATCTCTACAAAATGATGGTTGAAGACAAGGAAGCACGAATTCTTTCAATATATCCTTTGACAATTTCTTTACATCATTTCATGATTGTCGATACGTCTCCAACGTATCTATAATTTATGATTGTTCCATGCTATTATATTACTCGTTCTGTATGTTTATGGGCATTACTAAGCACTTTTATATTATTTTTCGGACTAACCTATTAACCGGAGGCCCAGCCCATATTGTTGTTTTCTTGCCTATTTTAGTGTTTCGAAGAAAAGGAATATCAAACGGAGTCCAAATGGAATGAAACCTTTGGGGGCGTTATTTTTGGAATGGAAGCAATCCAGGGGACTTGGAGTGCAAGTCAGGGAAGCTTCGAGGAGGCCACAAGGCAGGGGGTGCGCCCACCCCCTGGGCGCGCCCTCCACCCTCGTGGGCCCTCAAGGCTCCCCTGACCGACTTCTTTCGCCTATATAAGTCCATATACCATAAAACCTTCGAAGAACAGAATAGATCGGGAGTTCCGCCGCTGCAAGCCTCTATAGACACCCAAAACCTCTCGGGAGCCCGTTCCGGCACCCTGCCGGAGGAGGGGATCCCTCACTGGTGGCCATCTTCATCATCCCGACGCTCTCCATGACGAGGAGCAAGTAGTTCACCCTCGGGGCTGAGGGTATGTACCATTAGCTATGTGTTTGATCTCTCTCTCTCTCTCTCTCTCTCTCTCTTGTGTTCTCTCTATGGTATGATCTTGATGTATCGCGAGCTTTGCTATTATAGTTGGATCTTATTTCTCCCCCTCTACTCTCTTGTGATGAATTGAGTTTTCACTTTGAAGTTATCTTATCGGATTGAGCCTTTAAGGATTTGAGAACACTTGATGTATGTCTTGTCGTGGTTATCTGTGGTGGCAATGGGATATCACGTGATCCACTTGATGTATGTTTTGGTGATCAACTTGCGGGTTCCGCCCATGAACCTATGCATAAGGGTTGGCACATGTTTTCGTCTTGACTCTCCGGTAGAAACTTTGGGGCACTCTTTGAAGTACTTTGTGTTGGTTGAATAGATGAATCTAAGATTGTGTGATGCATATTGTATAATCATGCCCACGGATACTTGAGGTGACAATGGAGTATCTAGGTGACATTAGAGTCTGGTTGATTTGTGTCTGAAGGTGTTATTCTAGGACGAACTCTATAGATCGAACGGAAATAATAGCTTCGTGTTATTTTACTATGGACTCTTGAATAGATCGAGCAGAAAGAACAACTTTGAGGTGGTTTCGTACCCTATGATAATCTCTTCGTTTGTCCTCCGCTATTAGTGGCTTTGGAGTGACTCATTGTTGCATGTTGAGGGATAGTTATATGATCCAATTATGTTATTATTGTCGAGAGAACTTGCACTAGTGAAAGTATGAACCCTAGGCTTTGTTTCCTGCCATTGCAATACCGTTTGTGCTCACTGTTATCATTAGTTACCTTCCTGTTTTTATATTTTCAGATTACAAAAATCTATATCTACCATCCATATTGCACTTGTATCACCATCTCTTCGCCGAACTAGTGCACCTATACAATTTACCATTGTATTGGGTGTGTTGGGGACACAAGAGACTCTTTGTTATTTGGTTGCAGGGTTGTTTGAGAGAGACCATCTTCATCCTTCGCCTCCCACGGATTGATAAACCTTAGGTCATCCACTTGAGGGAAACTTGCTACTGTCCTACAAACCTTTGCACTTGGAGGCCCAATAATGTCTACAAGAAGAAGGTTGTGTAGGAGACATCAAGCTCTTTTCTGGCGCCGTTGCCGGGGAGGTGCGTGCTTGAAGGTATATCTTTAGATCTTGCAATAAAATCTTTTTGTTTCTTGTTTTATCACTAGTTTAGTCTATAAAAGAAAACTACCAAAAAAATGGACTTGAGTTTGTCTCATACGCTTCATATTTTTAATATCTTTCATAAGTATGTTGAAAAGGAAAATTGTGCTCAAGTGCTAGAAGAAGAAGTTTATAAAATGTTTGATACTAAATCTTTGAATGATGAGCATGGTTGCAATGTTGTTAGTATGAACGCTTTGAATATCCACAGTACTAATGATGATTGCACTAGTTATGATGAAAATGTCTCCTATAAGCATGTCAATTTTTGTGGAGAGCATTGGGTTTGCATGAACACACCTAATAGGGAAGATAGATATTGCAAGATGCATAAGCATGTAGAAACTAAATTGTTGCAAGAAAGGCCAAATGTGAGTGCTGAAAATTTATATTTCCTTTGCCGTACTTGTGAAATTTGCAATGAAAGTGGTCATTTACATCTGCGATGCAAATTGTTACATGATCAAATCATGTCCAAAAATTGTGATGATTTGATTTCCCTTGCACATTATAATGAACTTAGTTTGCTTATGGGTTAAGAAGAAATGAAACATATAACTAAGTTCTTCCAGAATTTGCCCGTTATAAACTTCTTGAGTTTGATCTAGAGGAAATTTATTTGTATTGTGCGGTGAATTGCATTGAAAATCCTTATATTGCCAATTACATAAAGAAAAGAAAGCAAATAGAAGATGAAAGAGAATACTAATGAAAGGGAAGAGACTTCCCAATATCCTCCTATTATTTCTTATGATGAATCAGGTAACGAGGAGGAGCTTTCTATTCAACCAATCTCATCAATAAGGAGCTCAAAGAAGAAGGTTGAACCCACACATAATGTGAAGAAGAAAAATAAAAGAAGGAGCAACAAAGGTACAAAGGTATATCTCCCAAATGATGTTGATCCTACTACTCATTGTGATGATGATAATTGCTATACTATTGGTGCTATCCATACTATTCATGATGAGAGTGATTATGCTTATGATATGAAATGGCCCAAGCTTGGGGAAGCTATGTTTGATAAGGATGAAATATTTGAGAATATATTTTCTGAAATTAATGTTTGTCCCAAGCTTGGGGATGCTAAGTTTAATAAAGATGATATTTTTAGCCTCCCATGTTTTTATATGCAAAGTTGTTATGATGATAGCATGCCTCTTACCTATGATGATTATATTGATGAAAGTGGGTTTGGAAGAGTGTCAAATTTAGGAAGTAATGATCCCACTATTTTGGAGGGTGTTGAATCTTATTATGATGAATATGAAAATGGATTTGGAGAGGTCATGACTTTATTTAGTGATGATTCCACTATCTTGGAAGAGGTTTCAATCGATTATGATGAGAACAAAGTTGCTACTTATGATGAACTTATGATGATTATTGCGATGAAACTTATGCTATAAAAAGTAGTGATGATTATATTTATAAAACTTGTCATGATTATGATTACCCTTTTTCTGAACATTACTCTTTTAATGTGGAAACAATTTGTAGTATTCGAGTCTCTTATGATACTCCCATTATTCTGAATAAGAAGAATTTTGGTTATGTGGAGAGTAGTAAATTTTCTATGCTTATAGATCATGAAAATGATGCTTCAGGTGCTGGTTATATTGTTGAATTCATTCATGATGCTACTGAAAATTATTATGAGGGAGGAACATATGCTTGTAGGAATTGCAATAATATCAAGTTTCCTCTCTATGTGTTGAAAATTTTGAAGTTATCCTTGTTTTGCCTTCCTATGCTAGTAGATTATTGTGTCCATAAGTTGTTTGCTCACAAAGTCCCTATGCATAAGAAGTGGGTTAGACTTAAATGTGCTAGTCATCTGCTTCATGATGCTCCCGTTATGTTTCAATTTTTATCTTTTATGTGAGCATCATTGTCATCATCATGCCTAGCTAGAAAGGCATTAAAGAAAGGCGCTTGTTGCGAGACAACCCAATATTTACCTTTACTGTTTTTGTGTGTTCACATGATTACGCTACTGTAGTAATCATGTTCTATAGCTTTTGTTTCAATAAAGTGCCAAGTAAGACCTTTAGGATAGCTTACGATGATAGTTGTGTTGATCCTGCTGAAAATCAGAAACCTTTGCACCCAGTAAACTAGGTTTGATAATTCACAGAAACGTGATTTTGATATTATTCTTTTTGCTCTGGATGAGTACACAAATTTCTATGGTATTCCTAAATTGGTAGGATTTTTGGAGTTCTAGAAGTACACGTTTGATACAGATTACTACAGACTGTTCTGTTTTTGACAGATTCTGTTTTCTATGTGTTGTTTGCTTATTTTGATGAATCTATGAGTAGTATTGGAGGCTATGAACAATATACAAGTTGGAATACAGTAGATATTACACCATTATGAATTTATAATGAGTTCATTACAGTACCTAAGTGGTTGTTTTATTTTCTTATACTAACGGAGCTTACGAGTTTTCTGTTGAGTTTTGTGTTGTGAAGTTTTCATGTTTTGGGTAAAGATTTGATGGACTATGGAATAAGGAGTGGCAAGAGCCTAAGCTTGGGGATGCCCAAGGCACCCCAAGGCAATATTCAAGTTAAACCAAGAGCCTAAGCTTGGGAATGCCCCAGATGGCATCCCCTGTTTCGTCTTCGTTCATCAGTAACTTTACTTGATCTCTCATGATTCACTTATATTATTTTGAGAGTCTTTTAGAACAGCATGGTATTTTCTATGGTTATAAAATTGGTCCTAGAATGATGGGCATCCAAGTTGGGTATAATAAAAACTATCATTGAAAGTGAATTGGATGCTATGATCAACTTGATACTTGATAATTGTTTTGAGATATAAAGGTGGTAATATTAGAGTCATGCTAGTTGGGTGATTATGAATTAAAGAATACTTGTGTTGAAGTTTGTGATTCCCGTAGCATGCATGTATGGTGAACCGCTTTGTGATGAAGTTGGAGCACAATTTTATTTATTGATTGTCTTCTGTATGAGTGGCGGTCGGGGACGAGCGATGGTTATTTCCTACCAATCTATCCCCCTAAGAGCATGCGTGTAGTACTTTGTTTTCAATGGCTTGTAGATTTTTGCAATAAGTATATGAGTTCTTTATGACTAATGTTGAGTCCATGGATTATACGCACTCTCACCTTCCACCATTGCTAGCCTTTCTTGTGTCGCGCAACTTTCGCCGGTACCATACACCCACCATATACCTTCCTCAAAACAGCCACCATACCTACCTATTTTGGAATTTCCATAGCCATTCCGAGAAATATTGCCATGCAACTTTCCACCGTTCCGTTTATATGACACGCATCATCATTGTCATATTGCTCTTTGCATGATCATGTAGTTGACATCGTATTTGTGGCAAGGCCACCTTCATAATTTTCATACATGTCACTCTTGATTCATTGCATATCCCGGTACACCGTCGGAGGCATTCATATAGAGTCATATCTTGTTTTAAGTATTGAGTTGTAATCTTGAGTTGTAAGTAAATAAAAGTGTGATGATCTTCATTATTAGGCGTTTTTTGCGTGCGGATGGAAATTCATCGTCATGGAGTGCAGCTACAGTTCGGGCGAGGGTGCGTGTGATCATGGTGTGCAAAGGCGCGGCAAGTAGTTCACCGGGAGCGACGACGCAATTCACTTCCTTTTCTCTCTTTTTCAAAAACAAAGTGTTGAGGCTCGTCTTGTGTGCAGGTCACTGTGTTCAACTGTTCATCTTGGCACGTGTGTGACAATCATCCCTCCGTGTATCTGCAGTTCACTATGTTCTCCAGCTAGCTCAACTACTACTCGTCGGCGTTGGCTGCCTTTTGTTGGCCAAATAAAGGAGGAGCGGTTTTTAGTCCACGCGTCGCCGGCATGCAGTTCGTGTGTGCGTGGTCTAGCCCAACCACGACATGATCCTCTCCATTCTCCCAGGTAATTTCTTTCCCCCAATTTCACCTCACTTCCTGTAGAGAGGCTACATATAGCATCTAAACCTCTTAGTTAGCCAATTTGTTGTGCTATCGCTCTGGAATTCGAATTAGATGCTTGGTGCTTCACATTGGTTCATTTTTTAGTTCATTTTTTAATCCTCTAAAATCCTCAATGTATATGCAAGTACGAGTAGTATACAACGAGTCAATATATATAGTGTTTTTGGTGTTTGGTGCAATAGTAACAGGTGTTTCTTCTCTTCTATATGCAGGCATCGACTTGGCCAATGACAGCGTGCAGTGCGGCCAACGACAACTTGTAGTACGGCCAATGATGGCATGCAGTGTCGCCACCAGCACACCTCAAGCATGGGGGCCATTCCGGGACTCGCCGCACCATGCTCCTCCCGTCTGCCGGAGACGCGAAAGGAGCAGCTTCTCCGCCAACGGTCGCGGCCCCCAACCTCCTATACCTTTGAACTGGCCGACCCCCTTCTCCACCTGCTTTGTCTGCTTGCCGGTCAGCTGGTCTCCAACTTGTAGAGATGCACACGACAGCACTCTCTTTCCCTTTCTTTCCCTTTTGCAGTGCACACGGGTGCCCTTTTGCAGTGCATATGGGCGATGGTGCAGTAGGCCTCCAAAAACCGACATGTGTTCGTTGTGCAAAAATTTGTAGAATTTGCCTGTGTAAAACACTTCAGTTCTTTTGTATTCATCCATGTGTCAAAACTGCAAAAACAATATCGAGAAAGTTGTGGTTCTCTGGGGTTCACTTTTTTGTCGGAAAACAACAAAATTAATGAGGTTCACTTTGAAGAGTGTTGAGGTTTGCTTGTGCTCTATGTGAAATGCAAAAATGTTAGGGAAGCACAAACAGAGTAATGAGGTCCACTTTGAAGAGTGTTGAGGTTCGCTTGTGCTCTATGTGAAGTGCTAAAATGTTAGGGAAGCAAAAACAAAGTAGTGAGGTTCACTTTGAAGAGTGTTGAGGTTCGCTTGTGCTCTATGTGAAGTGAAAAAATGATAGGGAAGCAAAAACAAAGTAGTGAGGTTCACTTTGAAGAGTGTTGAGATTCGCTTGTGCTCTATGTGAAGTGCAAAAATGTTAGGGAAGCAAAAACAGAGTAATGAGGTTCCCTTTTGATAGTGTTGAGGTTCACTTTCGCTCAATGTGAAGTGCAAAAAAATATGCTAAAAGAAATGAAAAAAATAATGCGTCCCACTTAAACTTATGTGGTTCACTTAAACTTATGTCGAGGTTCACTTTTTCTTCAATGGGAAGTGCGCTCGCCTCATATCACAAAAACAGTAACAAAAAAGCATGCAGTACTCTCTGTCCAACATTGCAGTGCGGTTTTTCATTTGAAGCACTACACGTGATATGTTGTTTTCGATTTGGTCAACGTTGCAGTGTGATTCACTTCAAAATGTGAAAGGACAGCAAAATTAATGCGGAAGCAAATTGCAACACAAATAGAAGATAACGCATGACTCATTTTCATTTTCTTAAAATAAATAAATGCGTCTGTGTTGCAGAGACGGGTAGAGTGTACTGCACATTTTCTCCAACAAAGGTGTGCAGTGCATTTTCTTTCACTATTTCGTCTTCTGCTACAAACAAAAATAAACTAAACCGCAAGGACAGCAAATAGTGGACTTAAACAATACAGGACACAGCCTGCTGAATTGCCGTGTGAACCCAAGACATGATTGCCGAAGTGCGAGGCAAGTATGCCGAGTTGCATGATGTAGTGGTTGTGCTGCCGTCGACGTGGAGTGTTCCTTTGAAGCCCACGGCACGCCTATGTGATGTTCGAACTCCATAGATGCTCGCAAGCTGCATCCAAACCACCAGAGATGCATGCATTACCGATTAATCTGACGCCAACAAAGATGCAAGATCGCCGACAAAGATGCGAGGCCATGGTGAACTGCATCCGAAGGCAAAAAGAAGCGGAAAACAAGCATTTTTGAACTGCACCAGCCGCTGACCTTCAGCTCCACTGGGAGGATGATTTCGACAAGGAAAATTACCATCGAATGATGCCGATAGACACAAAATCATCAACAGCACCCAACCGAACAACAATGGAGGGCCACCGAGCTACAATTGAGCTCGATGCACGCGACGCCCGATAGTGGCCGCAACGACCCATCCAGCAGAGGGTCGAGGTGGCGACTAGAACTCGCCCGGATTGTGGAACCCAAGCGGAGGGGAGGAAGATCGGGGCTACCAGCCATCCAACCGCACGGAAGCACCGCCAATCGCGCGGAAAGACAACTACATGGAGCAGCGACCTCAACTTCAAGGCTGCGGTTGCGGACTGCAGGAAGGCTGCCAGAGATGCCTTGCCTCGCCCACGGACAACGCCGTCATCCTGTCCCTGGTGCGCCGCACCAGCCGCACCGGAATTTGTTACTCCCCGTAGGAGATAGGGCGCCCGCATGCTCACGCCGTGGCGAGCAAGGAAGGGGTACGGAGCGATCGCGGTGGTGGTAGATCGGCCGTGGAGGGTGCTGGATGGCGCGATTGGCAGCCTAGCTGACGGATCCGGTGTTGATGGTCGCATCCCGGGTCGGTGGCGGCTGGATCAGGTGGGATCCGTCGGGGGGCCGCCAGATCACTGCGGGAAGGTGGCCAACGTTGCACAGGGCAAGGGGCGCAGCATGCGTTGGCGAGGTGCCTTTGGAGGGGAAGAGTGTATCCGCGGGGAGGCAGGGCCATGGTGCTGCCGGGGAAGAACCAGGAGAAGGAGGCAGGGGAGTTTTGTTGCTGCCGCTGCAGGGGAAGAGCCAGGAGGAGGAGCCATGGCCCTTGTCTCCGATTGGGTGCCCGTGGTGACCGGGGCTGTGGGAGAGGGGTGCGCCAGAAGTGGCACTGTAAGTCGCTGGTCGTGGGAGCGCGCCACCGGGGAAGAAAGGCGGTGGTCCGTGAGGAGGTGGGTGCCGTGGTTGGACATGGGGGGGGGAGCATGGTGGAGTTGAGATAGGCTACAGAAGGAAGAAGGTGGGCGGGAGTTGAGTGTGGTGGGGATGCGGTGCGATGCGGAAGTTCGAAGTGATAAGTGCTCACTGTACAGAGATGCAGTGCACTCCCGTCGACCGTGCAGTTCGAAAGTGTTAGCAGAATAACTATTCTACTAATACTAGCAAACATGCCCCTGCGTTGCAACGGGAGAAAAAATGTTGACATGCTCGCTGCAAAGCAAACGTCAAATTATCACTAAATTGATTGGACAGATGAAGGATAAGTTTAATGATAACAAAAATGATGTATCAATTGACAATAAGTTTTTCTTGGAGCGCAGTTGAAACTTGAGACATGAATCCTAGGCGACTAATCTCAGATGAACAACTTTATCTTTAAACTATTATAATGATAGTAAAAATATCATACACGCAATGTTTCTTTTGAGTTACCGATATCAAACAATAAAAATATGTTATAGTTTGTTTGACGTTCGCACATGCATACTTCTATCATTTGTGGTAATAGTGATTTTCTTGTGGTAAAGATGTTCTAACTTCAGGTTTTGCTTAGTCAATTCACGGCTTGACGTAATTTCCTCAATTCTAGCTTTATTGAATGTGCAAATATATATGTTTTGGCCATGCGTGTCCTAACAAGTGTATATATGTTAGCCCAATATTATTTCCTTTTTATTTTTCGCATCCTCGTAACCAGTATGAGTCTGTGAGGGACAAAAGCACAGTTAAAAAAATGTAGCACGCCCCTAAATTCAACCTTAAACTAAAAAAGATGTAGATCAAAATCGGTAAGAGAATAAAAACATGTCTCGAAGATATTGCCAGACTGCACATGGCCTGGGAAACTGACACTTCCGGAAGGCTCCCCTAGCTGATTTCCAGGACTTTCCTTTCCCAAGAATGTGCTGCTGCCTGCGCTCTCCGCCGCCATCTGGGATCTCCCCGCACCCGCGCGCCACTGAACCCCGAACACCCCACCGGTATCCCCCCACTCTCCGTCCATGTACTTCCATGAATCCAACGGCGGCCATGGCTCCTTCCACCGGGAACCCTCAGCTCCATCACCGGCGGCGGCCATGGCGATCTCCTACCACATCCGTGCGCCGCCCTGCATCCGTCACTCTAGCGCCAACAGCGGCCATGGATCCTCCGCCCGGATCCCCCAAGCTCCATCACCGCCAAAAACCATGGCGATCTCCTGCCATATTCGTGTGCCGCCGGGAATCCATCGCTCCAGCACTGATCGCTCTCTGCTTTTTTTTCAATCCCTCTCCTCTTTGATCCTCTCGTGTTCTCGTGGGCTACTTTTTTTTATTTCAATCCCTCTCCTCTTTGATCCTCCAAGGCTACCGAATGTGATGCATATCATCTTACTTCACATCTCTGGGATGAACATGACCCCACATCTCACCCATCTCTTTGTTGGCTTAATTTCTGAAGTATCTCCTTGATGCTTGACAACCTAAGAACATATATAAACTGTTAAAAATTTATGTAAAATAGCAAGGTGGGACTATTTATGAAAAACAGCCTCCAGCCTGCTCCCCTTGTCCATCCAATGGGCCGCAGCAGTCGGCCCGGCCCAGCGCGCCCGTGCTCCTTACCTCAGCCCGTCTACGCCTCATCTTAATTCTTAAACGGCCAGACGACTACACTAGCGCACTCATGAGCCTAGCCGGATTGGTCTGCTATGTTGTCATACACCCGGTATACTAGGGAACAAATCCTAGTGCACACCACTTTTTTTCTCTATTTTAATTTTTAATTTAATTCAAACACAAATTCGAACTGAAAGCATAAAATCACGGAAAGAAGCGTATTGCAACGGTGAACCCAGGGACTCAATCCGTGCTTTCTTATTAGGGAAAGATACATACATACATACATACATACATATATATATATATATATATATATATATATATATACATACATATATATATATATAGAGAGAGAGAGAGAGTATATGCGCCGTGAACCCTCGCTCAATGTGGGGACTTTCCGGTTCAAAAAGCACGGTGCCACGTCAATGTTGTGCATTGGGTATATTCAAACACCACATGACACTTCATACAATGTTTGGTCCACATGAACGCAGTGGGTGTCTCCAGGCACTCCCTCGCATGGTTACCGTCGACAAGCTAGCCTATTTTCTGGGGTCGCATGTGGACATCCATGCATGACTTTGACCCAACAAGAAGAGAGGTTATACGACCAAGGTGGTGATTCTTCTTGGTCAATCTTACAATACGCCTTGGTGAGATGCCCCCTCCCACCGACTCAAAGTGTGTGTGGGGGGGACACAATACTACTTTTAATTTGTGATGCACATGTGCCACATCAAATTTGTGATTTGGTTATTTAAATATCACACCGCATCATTCACAAAACACACATATATCAGGCCACCCGCGGGATTTGTTCGTATGTGGTCTCACCCATCTAATGCCAGAAGAACACATCTGTGGGCCCAAACAAGGTCGAAATTTGATCAGAAACAAGGGGGGTTGACCATGATGTACTCCTTTCGGTTTTGTGTTATGGTAGGCTGAGATGTTAGACCGAGCTATGGGGGCATGCGTTCATAGCTAGGAATCCCCTACCGCCAACACGAAGTGTGTGTATGTGTGTGTGTGTGTGTTTGTGTGTGTGTGTGGGGTGGGGGGGCTAGCAATAAAAACGCGTGCTTTGTGCGACAGGTGCCACATCAAAGTTGTGCGTTGGGTATTTGAACATCAAAGCACCCTTTTCATACATATATTTGGTCCACATGCAAGTGTGTTCATGTTCAAACCCTTTCCTGTGTTTTTTCGCCAAATTTATAAACAACAAATGAGTTGGACGCAACAACCATCTGTGATCGGGTACAAAACAGATACACTTCCCTAGGACTACCCGTGTGCCGCGCCCCTGCCCCTGCTACCCACATGATTATAATAGATTGGGCTCGAAGAGGATTCCTTCCCCCTCTCAAAAATATCTACTTCCTCGCAATCTCGAAAATATCTACCAGCCTAGATGGTTTTTATATTTGATAGCACATGATTAGTATGTGGGACCATGTGCAACTTCTGTTACTCCCGCTCTGCTTCAATCGACAGATTCATATATTCAGTAGCCCCTCACATTCTCAAAAAATATGCTCGGCCGGAGTGTTTTTCTATTTGCTGGCACATGATTATTAGGTTTTATCCGTGTGCGATGTTCGTTACTCCAGCCCCGCTCTACTTCAATTCCTTGATCAAATTTCCATTAGCTCCGCCACTTTACTCCCGCCTAGTAAAATTTCCAGCACCCGCAACATTTCCTCAAACACCACCTTGGACCTCCTCCACACACGCACCCCAAATCCCCCGCTCACACGCATACACACCACCCCTCTCTTGCTCGGAACCTAGGTAGGTTGCTGTCGCCGCGGCTGCACCTCCTCCATCGTCAACCACCGCCGATCTGCCCGTGCAGTTTACCCTCCGATACACTTACCCTCGCCGCCCTGAGTTTCTTAGACGACGCCTGTGAAATGCCCCATTTCCCACGGATCCCCATCCCCACCCCCTCCCCCACTCCAGAGCATCGCAGCCTAAGTCTGGCTATGCTTCTCGAGGAGCTCGAGGAGCGAATTGGCCAAAAGAGAACCCCGACACCTGCGAAATGCCCCCTTTACCACGACCTCTTCGCCCGACGTCGACAAGGTGGCTGTCAAGGAAGCTGACGATGATGAATGGACCAGGACGGAGCCTCTCAATCAGTGGGCTAGAGTATTTTGGCATGTCGCAGATGCCGGTATTGACATCGAGGCCGTCGACAACAACGGCTTGACGCGGGTTACATCACAGGTTAAGTTGCCCACCCCCAACCCGTTGGGTTCGACAACTGTTAATCTCATCGATGGCCCTGCCGCTGATCTTTTGCGGCTCGTTATGAACAATTTGGCATCCTTCATCGCCATAGAGTCCCTTTTCTCATTTCTGAAGGACAAGTTCTGTGACGCTGGCTTGGGATCCTCAGCTGGCAAGTCAGACCTCATCGACAATGACCATGAGGAGGAGCCATCTGTGATAAGTGAGGAAACCCATGATTTGTTTTGCCATGCCTCTTCACCCGGGGAATCCCATGATTTGTTTTCTCAAACCCCTTTTGTAGTGAGAACCTGTTCAATATTTATTGCTATATTTGGCTGCTTGCATTACGCCTTGTTTATTTCTACAGTTTTTGGTTGTTCGGTTGTTTGTAGTTAGCATATGTACAGTTTCAGTTGCCATCTTTGGTTGTTCATAGTATTTAGCTATCCACAGTGTGATGTTCTATATGTTCTGGTATGAACTGCGCAGTTCAACTTCATCAATACCAGTTTTAACAATAGCTCTATGAATGACTATATTTGGTTGCTGTTAAGCATGTTGTACTCCTTCCGAATCTTTTTAGTTCGCATATAAGATTTTTCTGAAGTCAAGCCTCGTAAAGTTTGACCAACTTTATAGAAAAGAATACGAACATTCACAATATGAAATCAGTATTAGTAGATGTGTCATGACTTAAATTTTCATATTGTATAACTTTAGCATGGTAGATGTTGATATTTTTTCATATAAAAAAGGTCAAATTTTATGATGATTGACTTCAGACAATTCTTATATGCATAGTAAAAGGACCAGAGGGAGTATTTAACATGCCTTTGCAATTGATTTAACAATGGCACTGTTTGGATACTCTCACTTAGCTAGAGGTTAGAGTTAGTTTCGAGCTCATGATAGTTAAAAGGGAGAGAGAGAGATTGGTGGAATAGTTGATTGTCATGCTTGAGCCTCGTGGGCATATATATAGGAGTACATGGTCATCTTGGAGTACAAGTCAAGGTAGAATAAATCCTATGCTATCCTATGTTTCCGAAATAACAATGATACTCAACAATGACTAACCCTAAACTAACTCTAGCCAAAGAGGTGTTTGGACGACAAGGTTAGATTGACAATAATTCACTAGGAGAACTAGCCCCAATTAGCACCTCTTGGGTGGGATAGTTGTCTTGGGTGGGTTAGATGCAACTTGCTCAAACTAGCCCTCATGTTTGGATACTTTAGGCTATTTGAGCCCAAACTAGCTCAAACTAACTCCAACCCATGGATCAAACAGGACCAACTAGTGTACTTAGCCTTGCACAATACAAGTTTGAATGACTATTTTTGCTTCTTTTTAAATATTAGGCATGTTGCAGTTAATAACACAATTTTCCACTTCTTGGTTTTTAATATTAGGTTTTTAACAATTTGGTCTTGCACATCTAGGTCCTGCTGTTAGTGGTTTTGGCCCACTGTTCGACCCTTTTTGCATATGGGGAAATGAGTTGTCCATGAATATCATCAAGTCAAGAAACTCATAAAGATTGTTAGGATAAATAAATTGGCAACAAAAAACAACAAGATCTTTGTCTACACAATGAAGAAGAAATCATTTCACTACAACATGGAACTAACTTTTATACCTTGTCTTTTTAATTCCTTTTGCCATTTCAAATCTAGAGAAGATATTTATGCATATCCTTTTATTCAGGCCGTTTGTCGGTGTACTAGAGAAGGGGTACCCTAGTATCCCGAACTTGTGCACGGGCGGTCGCAACACCCCGCGGCAAGGCTTGCCGGGTGACCGTCAAGGTCCTCCGTGGTTCCTATTGGAGCCATTCAAGAAGAAAGTGTTCAAGCCAAGGAGACAAGACCCCGGCAAGAGGAGCTTGCCGGGAAGGCCAACCGAGGCATCCCAAGGAACTTGCCGCGACGCGCCACGTGTCCCGGCAAGGCCCGGTGAGCGACAAGCTTCCATACGCGACAAGCCAACAACCGCGGCAAGCTACCACTCTGTACCCACGCTCCAGCACATCCACCAGCGTGCCATACAGGACCTTTCGGTAGCGTGGCGAGCTGTGCAGCCGGCGGTCTTGTGGTGTGGCGGCCGACAAGATTGCCATCGTGGCGGCGGTGGCGTCCTGGCGTCCTTTCGCGCACTATTTGGGTGTATGACGGGCATTTAATGCCTTTGTCCCTGCCGTCGGGGTTAGGTATGATACACATGCATGTAGTTGTACCAACCGCAACACATTTCCATTTTTACCCTTGTCTATGTTGCCACCTGTCGGTGACCCCTTAAGCATATAAAAGGAGGCCCATGCGCAACGTAGAGAAGGGTTCGAAAGGTTCGAAGGTAGAAAACACTCACGCTCGGTCTCGTTAGCAGGTAGTGTGTACTGTAGCACTCAGCGCTCCCGAGCAAGAACTCAATACAACCGGACATGCAGCGGTAGGAGTGTTATCTGCGGAGAGCTCGAAGCTGGGTAAACGCTTCGTGTGCCGCCTCGATCTGCCTCTAGGTGTCCGTGGATCTCCGCCCATCCACGACACCTATGGGCCCGGGCGGACCGGCCCCATAGGTTCGTGGCGAGGGGGGAGATCGCACGAAGAGCGATCGAGGCGGCACACGAAGCGTTTACCCAGCTTCGAGCTCTCCGAGAGATAATACTCCTACCGCTGCATGTCGAAGTATTGAGTTCTTGCTCGAGCGCTGAGTGCTACAAAGACACACTAGCTGCTAACGAGACCGAGCGTGAGTGTTTTTCTTCAACCCTTCCCCACGCTGCGCATGGGCCTCCTTTTATATGCTCAATTGGTCACCGGCTGTGGCAACGAGACAAGGGTAAAATGGAAAAGGTGTTGCGGTTGGTACAACTACCGCATGTGTATCATACCTAACCCCGACGGCAGGGACAAAGGCAGTAAATGCCCGCTCAGACGCCAAAATAGTGCAAAAGGGACCATCAGGACGCCACCGCTGCCATGATGGCAATCTTGTCGCCGCGCTGCCACAAGACCACCGCTGCACAGCCTTTGCCACGCGCTACCGAAAGGTCCTGTGGCACACGTTGGTGGATGTGCTGGAGCGCAGGTACAGAGTGGTAGCTTGCTGCGGCAAGCGCCTTGCCACGGTCGTTTTCTTGTCACGTCCGGAAGCTTTTCGCTCACCGGGTGTTGCCGGGACGCGTAGTGCGTCGCGGCAAGTTCCTTGAGATGCCTCGGTTGGCCTTCCCGGCAAGCTCCTCTTGCCGGGGCCTTGTCTCCTTGGCTTGAACACTTTGTTCTTGAATGGCTCCAAAGGAACCACGGAGGACCTTGGCGGTCACACGGCAAGCCTTGCCGCTGGTTCGCGATCGCCTGCGGCACAAGTTCGGGATACTAGGGTACCCCTACTCTAGTACACCGACAGGAGCCCCCGGCCCTGGGCCACACACGGTGCCGAGCGCTGTTGGGCCAGGCCCAAAACAGGGCACGAGCACGCGTGGCCTGGGTTACGCCGTATCTTACTCCGTATCCACCGCGCCCTCCCCTAACAGCACGCGTTGAATGCGGCATCGTGGGAGAGATCGTGGTTGGTTTCTTTATTCGAAAAGACGGAACCTCCGCCCTCTTCCTCCTCATCTTCAGACAGCCCGCCGCAAGCAGAGCCCCCAGCTCCACCAAGAAGGCGTCTCCGCAAGGCCGGGGACGTAGCGGGGCGGCAAAGGAGTCAACAGCCGCCGCCAAGGCGACGCGCCCACTGCGTGGCAAGCACTTGTTGCCGCTGAGCGCCTCACGCCGCTGCGGTAATCGGAGCGGGTCCTCCGGACCGCCGCTTCGCCTGCCGCTGCGCCCCGCCAAGCGGTTAAGGAACCCACTCCTCCGCCTCGTCGCGCCGAAGGTGGGCCGGACTTCGACCTCTCCGCGCTCAGCTCCGACGAGGAAGAAGAAGAGTAAGATTCTTTGTTGTACTCGCAGTTCTTCAATTCTTGTTGTTTTGTCTTGTATCTGATTTGCTTTACTCCGAACTCATTCCTTTTCAGGACTCCGGCCCAGAGAGCGGCGAAGAGAGCCAAGGTCCCGGTGATTATCATTGAGGACGAACCCACCCGAGGCCACCTTGCCGGACCCGGCAACTACTCCCCAAAGCAGCCCCCAGCACAGCCCCCAGCGTAAGTATATGGTTTACTTCCTGCTGTTAGGAGCGCATGGGTGCTCTTTCTTTGCTGACATCTGACTATTGGTTTATGTAGGAGCAGAACAGCCTCACCAGGAGTGCCCGGAAGCCGCCCCCGACGTGCCATCTGCTTCGACTACACCGCCAAGGGAGGATTCCCCGGCAAGGGAGCGTTCTCCGGCAAGGGAGAAGTCTCCGGCAAGGGACAAGTCTCCGGCAAGGGAGAGTTCTCCGGCAAGGGACAGCACCATTGACCCCCCGGTGGTGGAGACCGCGACTGTAGAGCCCAGTACAGGTAATCCTCTTGCTTGAAAACTTCCCTTGGGTTCTTCTTCTCCAGATTTTCTTTTTGGATATTTGGTTGACTTTTCTCCCTTTTCCGGCCGTCAGATCCTTCTACCACGGAGCCGATGGAGACCGAGATTGCCGGCGAGGAGAACACGCGCGGCAATACCGACGACGCCGCTGCCACCGAAGAAGCAGCTGACGCTGACGATCCCGCCGGCGAAGAGGCCGCCAAAGCTGCCGCTGCAAAAGCTGGCGAGGGGTCTGGCAATCGCACTGACGGCCCCGAGTCCGCAGGAGCGTCAGGCGCTACACCGATCGCCGATCCCCCCGCCGCTGCCGCAGCGTCAGGCTCCGAAGAGCCCCAGCCCCGCGCTTATTTGAAGGCCGGCGATGGCGTCTTCATCAAACTCCCCTGGGCGTCAAGCTCCAGGGCGCCGGTCGAAGGAGAATCTTCGATGGAGGGGTGCTCGCCTCCGCTGGGCTGACGCTGGTTGATGCGCCGAGCAGCAGCAGCGGCGAGCCTGAGGAGGAGCAACTGCTACGGAAGTTGGTGTCGCTCTACCGCGCTCGGAAGGCCAAGGTGGAATCCCGAGAAGCGCTTGTCGCGAAGGCGGGAGTGGACATCGAGAAGCGCGCGGAGGAGCTCCGGGATCGCAACCAGGAAGCTCTCCGGTCCCTGGCAGAGGAGCGAGCGCAACTCATCGAGGAGCGGAAAGCCTTATGTAACGCCCTCGATGCGGCTATATCTCCCACGTGTCGAAGCACGACTTAGAGGCATAACCGCATTGAAAGCAATGTCGCAAGTGAGGTAATCTTCACACAACCCATGTAATACATAAGGGAAAGAGATACATAGTTGGCTTACAATCGCCACTTCACACAATTACATGAATAAAGCATTACATCATCCAGATACAATCAAGGTCCGACTACGGAACCAAAATAAAAGAAGAACCCCAAATGCGACAAAGGTCCCCGATCGACCCCAACTGGGCTCCACTACTGATCAACTAGAACGAAACAACACAAAGGGCAAGATCTTCATCGAGCTCCTCCTTGAGCTTGGTTGCATCACCTGCTCGGTAACATAGGCACCTGCAAACTGGTTTTGGAAGTATCTGGTGAGCCACGGGGACTCAGCAATCTCGCACCCGCGAGATCAAGACTATTTAAGCTTATGGGTAAGGTAAAGGCATGAGGTGGAGCTGCAGCAAGCGACTAGCATATATGGTGGCTAACATACGCAAATGAGAGCGAGAAGAGAAGGCAAAGCACGGTCGATAAAAGTATGATCAAGAAGTGATCCTATAGCAACCTGCGTCAAGCATAACTCCAACACCGTGTTCACTTCCGGACTCCACCGAGAAGAGACCATCACGGTTACACACACGGTTGATGTATTTTAATTAAGGTCAACTTCGGGTTTTCTACAACCGGACATTAACAAATTCCCATCTGCCACATAACCGCGGGCACGGCTCTCGAAAGTTTATACCCTACAGGGGTGTCCCAACTTAGCCCATGACAAGCTCTCGCGATCAACGAAGGAATAGACCTTCACCCGAGACACTCCGATCAGACTCGGTATCCCGGTACATCAAGACATTTCGACAATGGTAAAACAAGACCAGCAAAGCCGCCCGATGCGCCGACAAATCCCGATAGGAGCTGCACATATCTCGTTCTCAGGGCACACCGAATAGGTCAGTCTACGAGTAAAACCAGACCTCGAGTTGCCCCGAGGTGGCCCCGCAGTCTGCCCGTTTCGGACCAACACTCAAAGGAGCACTGGCCCGGGGGGGCTAAAATAAAGATGACCCTCGGGCTCCGGAAACCCAAGGGAAAAAGGGCTAGGTGAGGCAAATAGTAAAACCAAGGTTGGGCCTTGCTGGACAAGTTTTATTCAAAGCGAACTGTCAGGGGGGTCCCATAAATCACCCGACCGCGTAAGGAACGCAAAATCCAGGAACATAACACCGGTATGACGGAAACTAGGGCGGCAAGAGTGGAACAAAACACCAGGCATAAGGCCGAGCCTTCCACCCTTTACCAAATATATAGATGCATTAAAAATATAAGAGATATTGTGATATCCCAACATAACCCTGTCCACCATGGAGAAATCTTCAACTTCACCTGCAGCTAGCAACGCTATAAGAGGGGCTGAGCAAAGCGGTAACATAGCCAAACAACGATTTGCTAGGACATGGTAGGTTAGAGGTTTGACATGGCAATTTGGGAGGCTGACAAGCAAATGATAGGCATCGTAGCATTGGCATAGCAAAAGAGCGAGCAAACTAGCATAGCAAAGATAGTCGTGATTTCAAGGGTATGGTCATCTTGCCTGAGATTCCACTAGGAAGAAGAACAAGTCCATGAAGAAGACAAACGGGCGTAGTCGAACAATCCTCACAACTCCGGAACGAAACCGAAGCTAACGGGATAAGCAAACCGGAAAGAAGCAAACAACATGGTAAACACACAAGCATAAACATGTCATGATGCACAAACAGGTATGATGCATGTCCGGTTTAAATAGCATGGCATGGCAATATGCACAAACAAAACTACAAGTTAAATGGAGCCCAATATGCAACGAGTTGCATATTGACGAAACACCACATCAATTATTTAGTTCTCTCTCGGTTATGGCTAACCAACAATATTAAATGTTGTTAAGCATGGCAAGAGGTGAAGCATAAATAAACTAACTATTTAGGCAAGTTTAAATGAGGCCGGAACAACAAACAACAATTCCGGAAAATTCCCATATTATTTAGCAATTTAACGCAAGCAACAGTTTTTAAACATTTTAAATGTTATTATCATGATGCGGATGACATATGCAAGTTTTATGCAATTTTATGAAAATGTTGACATGAGCATGAAGAAGCATTTGTCATCGTGGCGGGAATGAAAGGGGTGCCACGGCAACGATAACGAAAATGGTGCCACGGCAACGATAAGGAAAATGGTGCCACGGCAACGATAACGAAAATGGTGCCACGGCAACATTCCGATGATCCGATAACTCATTGAGATACCGGTGCAAAAGAGAAAGTGTGCGGATGTGCGAAACATGCAGAAGATGGTGGGGTGATCCCGTTTACTGGGTTCCCACGGGACGGCGGCATGGAAACGAGTGACAAATCGGACACGGTGAAAATGGTGCATCTCATACATGCAAGGGCATCTCATCGCGGTCGTCTCGGGTTATACCTTCGAAGCGTGCGTTCTCGGGCAGAACGAGTTCGGTACGATGTAGAGGAAGTAGACGTTCTCGTAGCGGTCGTAGAGGAAGTAGTTGTTCACGTGGCGACGGTAGTTGTACATGTTTTCGTAGATGTTCAGGTCGACGGTAGTGGTACACGCGACGGTAGTTGAAGTAGTGGTACACGGCAACGGTAGTTGAAGTAGTGGTACACGGCGACGGTAGTTGTACACGCGGCGGTCTTTGGCAATGGTCGTCGTACACGGTTCACAGACGTTCGGGTCTTTCGTAGAGGTACTTGACGCATCTCGGATGTGTAGTCGTACACGCACGTAGATGTACTTGACGGAGTAGTCGCACACAGTCAGCTTGATGGAACTTGGCGGGGGTCTCCTCGGGTTAACAGTGATGTGCAAGGGCTAGAACGCCCGGCGGCTTGGTCTGCTCAAGGCCATGGAGATGACAGGCAGCAGGAGGCTGCTAGTGGAGGCAGAGCCACGACGAGGAGGTCCTGCTCCGGCAGCTGCAAGTGGTGGGACGCAGGCAGCGGTAAGGCTTCGGGCGTGAGGGAGAAGGAGCCGGCGTGAGGTGGATGATGGAGGAGAGCATCTCACGTGCAGGGAAGGAGGTTGAGGCTGGTGCGCTGGAGAGGAAGCAGGAGCAGAGGGCAACCGTGAACCGCAGAGGTGCGACAACAGAGGCCGAAGGGGAGGTCGATGCCGCGAGAACGGCAGCAGCGCAGGAACGACGGCTCCAAAGACGGGCGGACGGAGCAGCACCTGCGGTAGCGGGGTACAAGGCCAGGACGAAGAAGCAGAAAGCAGGGAGGTTGCGGGCTCCTCTGGGCGCAGACGAAGACGGCGGCGGGCGCGGCAGAGGAGGGGCACGGACGCAGGCAACGGAGGGCCGCTGGAGTTGTGGTTAGAGGTGGGCGGCGCGGTTGTGAGGTAGCAGAGGGAGGCGCGCAGGAGGCTGAGAGGCGGAGCGGCCATGGCAGGGAGGCGATGGCGCAGGGGGAAAGATGGCGCGGGGAGAGGAGGGGGATCGAGGGGTGCGCGTGGAGGGAGATGGGGTCGGGCGCGAGGAGAGGGAGAGATGGGGATCGGGCTGCGGCGGCGGACAGAGGGAAAGAGGAAGACGAGCGAGAGGAGAGGGTCGGGCTAGGTTAGGAGGGTTAGGTGGGCTGGCTGGGCCGGCTAGGTTGGCCGGGCCTAAGAGGCCGGCTGGGCTGCAAAGCTCCTTCTCTCTCTCTATCTCTAATTCTCTTTTAGCAGGAAACAAAATAGAGAGAAAAAAAGGGAGAGAGGGTTAGGGAAAGAAGTCGGGCATGGGGATAATTTTCACGGACTCGTAAAAATGTGAGGAGTTTAAATAAAATGGCAAGAGGATTTTTGGAGAACAATAGATTTGCACATGTTGAATTTAATGCAACATGTTTGTATTTTGAAACCCATTCGAAAGGACTCTAAATGGGCTGAGATTTTTAGAGGAGCCTTGATAAAATAGAGAGAAATATTGACAAGGTTTGGAGGTCAAACTCGAAGAGGAAAAGACATGGAAAAAGTTTTGCACGTGTGTTATGGGTGATTCCTAAATGGAATATTTAATATAGCTCCCTAATATTGGGAGGATATGTTATAAAGAGAATCACCACGTGAATTCCCTCGATTTAAATGGATCAAAGATCCATGCCATTTATTTAGTTGAGTTTTAAATATTAATGATATGATGGCATGATGACATGATGCAATGCACATGATGACATGATGAAATGCAACACGCAAGAAAATGACAATGCAACAACAACGAATAACTGGACGACACCTGGCACATCGGTCTCGGGGCGTTACACCTTCCTCCCCGAGAAGGCTGAAGCTGAAGAGCAATAGCGGCTTGCCACCGAGGAGCTGTTTGCGCGGGAGGGCGAGTTGTCGCAGCGGAAAGTCAACCTTGACAGCCACGAGGAGGAGCTTGCCGCGCGCGAGCAAACATTTGGCGGGGCCCTCAAGGAAGCAGAGGATGCTGCTGCAGCTGCTGAGGCCGCCAAGAAGGAGCTGGAGGCGAAGGTGGCGCAGCTGGAGGCCGATCTCAAGGCGAGGGGTGAAGAGCTTGCCGCGCTCAAGCACGAGCGCGAGAAGGACGCATACACCCTTGGCGAGCTGCAAGGTAGTATCGCCGAGAAGGGCAAGGAACTTAGTGCCGCCAAGGACTCCAACGCAGATCTTGAGTTGAAGCTGACTACTTTGACCAAGACGCTGGACGGCGCCAGGGAGCAGGAGGTGGCCTTGAAGAAACAGATCAAGGCCGACGAGGCGCTGCTGGCGAGTGCTGCTGCCACCCAGAACACTTTCAGGGAGAATGTGGAGCACTGGACGGAGGGTCTCTTAGATGTTGCCGCAGCCATCGACAGGGGGCTGGCGCAGCTGGGGATGGAGGATTTCGGGTATTCCTCCGATGAGAACCTCCAACCCAGCGCCAAGCTCACCTTGTTCTTCAAAGGCGTGGTGACGGCCCTTCAGCGACTCCGGGAGAAGATCTCAAAGCAGCTGGCCGACGAGTCGCGCAAGATCTGCGCGGGAGCTCTTCAAAAGGTGTTGGTGAAGGTGGCCTTCCGCAACCCAGGCCTCAACCTCACCAACGTCCTCAAGACCCTGCCGCCGGATGCTGATCTGGAAGCGCTCAAGGCCCTTGTCGCACCCATTATGGACAAGGTGGGCGAGATCAAGAGGGTTGATGGCGATCGTGTAGATTAGGCCGTCCGTTTTCTCCTTTTCTTGCCGCTGCTGGTCATGTTATGAAAACAATCTATTAGAGCTGCGACAAGCTATCTTGTAATATAACTCTATTTTGATATCGATTGCTATGTTATTTCCTTTACTCGACTCCTTCCTTTGACTCCGGAAGCGGAGGCTGCGCTGCAGGACTTGAAGACATACCTGTCCTCCACTCCAACACTTGTCGCACCTAAGCCACAAGAGAAGTTGCTGCTGTATCTAGCGGCAACCAATCAAGTGGTTAGTGCTGCGTTAGTAGCGGAGAGGGAGGTGGATGATGAGCCAGCAACCACGGCAGATGCATCCAATGACAAGGTGAGACTTCACCGACAAGCTCGTCCCGATAAAGATAGATCTGCAGAAAGCGAGTGAGGAGATCTGAAGAGAATGGTGCAGCGCCAGTTTATTTTGTCGCCTCCTTCGCAGGGGCTAGGTCAAGATATTCGGTGTGCGAAATTGCTTTTCGCCTTCTCATGGCCTCGAGAAAGCTGCGCCATTACTTCCAAGCACATGAGATCACAGCTTGTCACTGTTTTCGGCGAAGAGGATACCGCAGAATCCGTAGCAACCGGCAAGATTGTCGAGTGGGCACTGGAACTGTCAAGCTTTGGCCTCAAGTTTGAAAGCACTTCAACTATCCAGAGCAGAGCATTGGCAGAATTCATAGCAGAGTGGACGCCAACGCCAGATGAAGAAATTCCAGAAACGAGCATCCCCGTCAAGGAAGCAAGCAAAGAGTGGCTGATGTACTTTGATGGTGCCTTCTCGCTGCAAGGCGCCGGTCTTGGCGCATATTTGTTGCGCCCACCGGAGAGCACCTCAAGTACGTAGTCCAGATGCACTTTCCCAAGGAGCAAGCCACAAACAATACCGCAGAGTATGAAGGTTTGCTTGCCGGTCTTAGGATTGCAGCAGACCTTGGGATCAAGAAGCTCATTGTCAGGGGTGACTCACAGCTTGTCGTCTGCCAAGTGAACAAGAATTATCAGAGTCCGTTGATGGAAGCTTACGTGGATGAAGTGAGAAAGTTAGAAGAGCACTTTGACGGCCTACAGATGGAACATGTTCCGAGAGCTCAGAACGACATTGCCGATGGCCTGTCAAAGTGCGCCGCACTTAAGTTACCTGTGGAACCAGGGATCTTTGTGCTCAAACTGACTCAACCATCATAACGCCATCAATCGGACAGAGCAAGAAGAGGAAGTTGATTTCGGTGACTATTTTCCAGCAGAGCTCCCCGGCCACCGCCAAGAAGGTCCCCAAGATCAACACCAAGGGTGCCGAGGAGCGATCCGCTCCGCAAGCCCTAGGGTTTGTTCCATTGAAGCGGACGCCCCGACAAGTTTTGCTCCGCAAGCTTGCCGGGAACGCCAAGCTCCGCTGAGCCGCAGAGTTCTTGCCGAGAAGCGGATGTTCCCAGCAGCAGCAGATGTGCCTTTAGTCCTTGTTGTCAAGCCGCAAGCTCCAACATGGGCACAAAGAGATTGTCCGCTTCCTTCAGACAGAGAACTTCCCAAGAGCAAGAAGAAGCGGAAAGAGTAGCCCGGCAGTCAAGTATGTACCAGTTTGTCGACAACACACTGCATGTAAGAAGACTCAACGGTGTGAAATTGAAGTGTATTCACGGGAAGATGGACAAAAGCTATTGGCGAGATACATGGAGGCATATGTGGTCACCACATTGGCGAAGAGCACTTGCCGCAAAGCATTCCGCAAGGTTTTTTTGTCCGACAGCCTCCAGATGCAATCGCACAAGTAACCAAGTGTGAAGCGTGCAGGCCCATTCCAAGCAGATACACCAGCCAGCTCAAGCTCTCCAAACGATCCCTTTATCCTGGCCATTTTCGGTCTGGGGGCTCGACATCCTCGGCCCCTTTCCCCGAGCTGTCGGGGGCTTTGAGTACTTGTATGTTGCAATCGACAAGTTCACAAAGTGGCCGGAAGTGGAAGCGGTGAGGAAGTACGTCCAAGATCTTGGCGTCAAGGTCTGCTTCGCTTCTGTTGCTCATCCGGGAAGCAACGGTCAAGCGGAGAGGGCAAATGCTGAAGTGCTTTCGACAGGATGCGCAAGTGCGGAAAGAACTGGATTGAGGAGCTGCCGGTGGTTCTTTGGTCGATCAGGACGACGCCAAATCGAGCCACTGGCCAGACACCTTTCGCTCTAGTCTATGGAGCAGAGGCAGTTCTCCCCACGGAACTCGTAATACGGTCACCTCGAGTGCTCGCTATGATGAGCTTGAGCAAGAGCAGCTGCGGCAAGATGACGCGCTGGTCCTGAGGAAGACCGTCTTCAGCTGTCAGACGAGCTGCTCACTACAAAGAAGCTTTTGCGCCGCTACCATAGCCGCAGTTAGTGCCGAAGTCTCGAGGAAGGCGAATTTTTTCTTCGCACGCTTAGTCCGCCAAAATTCCAACAAGTTGAAGCCGAAGTGGGAAGGCCCTTACGGGTGAAACGAGTCACTAGGCCCGGCGCCGTTCGCTTTGAGACCCAAGATGGCACCGTGAGCAACTCCGAACATTGAGCATCTTCGTAAGTTTTACCCGTAAGGCACGGTTGCCGGAACCTGTTCCGGCAACCACCTTTTGTACAAGTCTTGTCGATGTTGCATGTAATCCTTTGTACAAAGCCGGGCGCAGACCCCATGCATAAGTAAAGCTCATGTGCTCCGCACATCTTGTCAATTTCGTGCTTTCTATTTTTTGCATGTGTTATCTGACATTTTGTGCAGCACCTACCCCTGGTAAGCAATAACGAGCCGTAAGGCTCCATATCTTTATTTTCTCTTCTTTCTCTTTCTTAAACAGAAAGGAAGGTTCCCTCGCCCACAAGTTTGCCGGGGGGAAAGGAGAAGATAATGGTGTGGACTAGGCGTCGTTCAAGAAAGTTTCGCCTTACCGGGAAACAAACAACAGAAAAGCCAAGTTGCCAAAGTTTGAGCAATCAGTTTTAAAATTTTTAAGTTATCTTCCTCAAACGACCGTGCTTTGTATGGAAAACCTGTGCATGGAGGAACCAACTCGTAGCTAGTTGTGCCCTTATTTTGTTTCGAGTCTGCTCAACAACTTAAGTGAGCTGCAACTAGTTGCGACAAGGTTTCTTGTCGGTTATGCACCGCCAAAGAAGTTGCCGACGTTCCGCACTCAGCGCTCGCGGCTAAGGTGCCTGCACCGGCAAGTTCCCTTGAAGCGTAGGGTAAAAACATACAAAGGAAGGAGTCGAGTAAAGGAAATAACATAGCAATCGATACCCAAAATAGAGTTATATTACAAGATAGGTTGTCGCAGCTCTAATAGATTGTTTTCATAACATGACCAGCAGCGGCAAGAAAAGGAGAAAACGGACGGCCTAATCTACGCGATCGCCATCAACCCTCTTGATCTCGCTCACCTTGTCCACAATGGGTGCGACAAGGGCCTTGAGCGCTTCCAGATCAGCATCCGGCGGCAGGGTCTTGAGGACGTTGGTGAGGTTGAGGCCTGGGTTGCGGAAGGCCACCTTCACCAACACCTTTTGAAGAGCTCCCGCGCAGATCTTGCGCAACTCGTCGGCCAGCTGCTTTGGGATCTTCTCCTGGAGTCGCTGAAGGGCCGTCGCCATGCCTTTGAAGAACAAGGTGAGCTTGGCGCTGGGTTGGAGGTTCTCATCGGAGGAATACCCGAAATCCTCCATCCCCAGCTGCGCCAGCTCCCTGTCGATGGCTGCGGCAACATCTACGAGACCCTCCGTCCAATGCTCCACATTCTCCCGAAAGTGTTCAGGTGGTAGCAGATCGCCAAAGCCAGCCTGTCGGCCTTGGTCTATTTCTTCAAGGCCACCTCCTGCTCCCTGGCGCCGTCCAGCGTCTTGGTCAAAGTAGTCAGCTTCAACTCAAGATCTGCGTTGGAGTCCTTGGCGGCGCCAAGTTCCTTGCCCTTCTCGGCGAGACTACCCTGTAGCTCACCAAGGGTGTAGGCGTCCTTCTCGCGCTCATGCTTGAGTGCGGCAAGCTCTTCACCCCTCGCCTTGAGATCGCCCTCCAGCTGCGCCACCTTTGCCTCCAGCTCCTTCTTGGCGGCCTCAGCAGCTGCGGTAGCATCCTCTGCTTCCTTGAGAGCCCCACTAAATGTTTGCTCGCGCGCGGCAAGCTCCTCCTCGCGGCTGTCAAGGTTGACTTTCCGCTGCGCCAATTCGCCCTCCCGCGCAAACAGCTCCTCGGCGGCAAGCCGCTGTTGCTCTTCAGCTTCAGCCTTCTCGAGGAGGAAGGCTTTCCGCCTCGATGAGTTGCGCGCCGCCCTCCGCCAGGACCGGAGAGCTTCTGGTTGCGATCCCGAGCTCCTCCGCTTCTCGATGTCCACTCCGCCGCCGCGATAAGCGCCTCGATTCCACCTTGGCCTGCCGAGCGCGGTAGAGCGACACCAGCTCAGTAGCAGTTGCTCCTCCTCAGATCGCGCGCCGCTGCTCGGCGATCAACCAGCGTCAGCCAGCGGAGGCGAGCACCTCTCCATCGAAGATTTCTCCTTCGACCGGCGCCCTGGAGCTTGACGCCCAGGGGAGTTTGATGAAGACGCCATCGCCGGCCTTCAAATAAGCGCCGGGTTGGGGCTCTTCGGAGCCTGACGCTGCGGCAGCGGCGGCGGTCAGTGTAGCGCCTGACGCTCTTGCGGCCTCGGGGCCGTCAGTGCGATCGCCAGACCCCTCGCCAGCTTTTGCAGCGGCAGCTTTGGCGGCCTCTTCGCCGGCGGGATCGTCAGCGTCAGCTGCTTCTTCGGTGGCAGCGGCGTCATCGGTATTGCCGCGCGCGTTCTCCTCGCTGGCAACCTCGGTCTCCATCGGCTTCGTGGCAGAAGGATCTGACAGCCGGAAAAGCGAGAAAAGTCAAGCAAATATCCAAAAAGAAAACCAGGAGAAGAAGAACCCAAGGGAAGTTTTCAAGCAAGAGGATTACCTGTACTGGGCTCTACAGTCGCGGTCTCCACCACTGGGGGGTCAATGGTGTTGTCCCTTGCCGGAGAACTCTCCCTTGCCGGAGACTTCTCCCTTGCCGGAGACTTCTCCCTTGCCGAAGAACGCTCCCTTGACGGGGAATCCTCCCTTGGCGGTGTAGTCGAAGCAGATGGCACGTCGGGGGCGGCTTCCGGGCACTCCTGGTGAGGCTGTTCTGCTCCTACACAAACCAATAGTCAGATGTCAGCAAAGAAAGAGCACACATGTGCACCTAACAGCAGGAAGTAAACCATATACTTACGATGGGGGCTGTGCTGGGGGCTGCTTTAGGGAGTAGTTGCCGGGTCTGGCAAGGTGGTCTCGGGCGCACCTCTCGTTGTCGCGGTGGGTTCGTCCTCAGTGACAATCACCGGGACCTTGGCTCTCTTTGCCACTCTCTGGGCTAGAGTCCTAAAAAGGAATGAGTTCGGAGTAAAGCAAATCAGATACAAGACAAAACAGCAAGAATTGAAGAACTATGAGTACAACAAAGAATCTTCCTCTTCTTCTTCCTCGTCGGAGCTGAGCGCGGAGAGGTCGAAGTCCGGCCCACCTTCGGCGCGACGAGGCGGAGGAGTGGGTTCCCTTAACCGCTTGGCGGGGGCAGCGGCAGGAGCAGAAGCGGCGGTCCAGGAGGACCCCGCTCCAGTTGCCGCAGCGGCGTGAGGCGCTCCCGCGGCAACAATGCTTGCCACGGTGGAGCGCGTCGCGCGGCGCGGCGGCTATTGACTCCTCCGCCGCCCCGCTACGTCCCCGGCCTTGCGGAGACGCCTTCTTGGTGGAGCTGGGGGCTCTGCTTGCGGGGGGCTGTCTGAAGATGAGGAGGAAGAGGGCGGACGTTCCGTCTTTCCGAATAAAGAAACCACCCACGATCTCTCCCACGACGCCGCATTCAACGCATGCCGTTCGGGGAGGGCGCGGTGGATGCGGAGTAAGATACGGCGAACCCAGACGCGCGCGTTCGCGTTCTGTTTTGGGCTCGCCCAATAGCGCTTCGGCACCGTGTGTGGCCTGCACTGGGGCTCGCCGGTGTACTAGAGTAGGGGTACCCTAGTATCCCGAACTTGTGCACGGGCAGTCGCAGCACCCCGCGGCAAGGCTTGCCGGGTGACCGCCAAGGTCCTCCGTGGTTCCTATTGGAGCCGTTCAAGAACAAAGTGTTCAAGCCAAGGAGACAAGACCCCGGCAAGAGGAGCTTGCCGGGAAGGCCAACCGAGGCATCCCAAGGAACTTGCCGCGACGCGCCACGCGTCCCGGCAAGTCCCGGTGAGCGACAAGCTTCCATACGCGACAAGCCAACAACCGCGGCAAGGCGCTTGCCGCGGCAAGCTACCACTCTGTACCCACGCTCCAGCACATCCACCAACGTGTCGCCCTGGGACCTTTCCAGGCGCGCGTGGCGAGAGGCTGTGCAGCCAGCGGTGCGCGGTGGCAAGCGATGCTGACAAGATTGCCATCGTGGTAGGCGGTGGCGTCCCTGGCGGTCCCTTTCTGCACTATTTGGGCGACGCAGACGGGCATTTAATGCCTTTGTCCCCTGCCATCAGGGTTAGGTATGATACACTGTAAAGGTAGTTGTACCAACCACAACACATTTCCATTTTTACCCTTGTTTACGTTGCCACCTGTCGGTGACACCTTAAGCATATAAAAGGAGGCCCATGCGCAACGTAGAGAAGGGTTCGAAAGGTTCGAAGGCAGAAAACACTCACGCTCGGTCTCGTTAGCAGCTAGTGTGTACTGTAGCACTCAGCGCTCCCGAGCAAGAACTCAATACAACCAGACATGCAGCAAGAGGAGTGTTATCTCCGAGAGCTCCGGCTGGGTAAACCGCTGTAAGCCAGATCGATCCGCTCTTCGTGCGGTCTCCGCCCCCCGCCGAACTGAAAGGGGCCCGGTCCGCCGGTCCCATAGGTCTTCTCCCACAACACCGTTCGAAAGCAGTTCACCAATGATTACCTATCAAACCACATGTATGGTCAGGAGGCGAGGAAGGTATTCATACAACACCCACGTTAGTCTTCCTAAAGAGACGAAGGATGGACGGTCAATCATCCACAGACACTGGCCTAAAGTTGCAAAGACCTTCAAAATCAATGAAGGCTCAGTATTCGCCTTCCGCTTCAATAGTTTTCTAGATGAGATTCATTTGTCTATGTACCATCTATGATGCTAATTTCCAAAGGTTATAGATGCTGCATGTGAAACTTGGTGCTGGTGCAGTTGTGTAATGGGGTAGCTGAGTGCTGAAGCTATATGATGTACTCTGATGTATTTCAATTATGAAATCTTGCTTCCTTAATATGAAGATGAAATATATTACTTGCTTAATATGAGATGTCAATTAGATTACTAAATGGATTATTAATAATAGGGCAATTAGCCTGCTAATTGGGGTTTTCTCTTTCAAATGGTTATTGAGAAAACACCGTGGGCGCTGACTCCAGACAACGTACATAGTTTCTAGGAATAAAACGTGTTGGATTAATGAACAATCGCACACGACTTCCTTTTGAAAACTGTTTGTGTTATGCCACCATTTTCAACAGGTTACCACATAAAAAGTGTGTGTGATGGATAGCCTATACCACATAGTTTCTTCTATGCACCGTGTGTGATGCATTCAATAACGCAAATGGTAAAATTGTTAATATCGTCTGCAATGGTAATGCTATCACAAACGATTTAATGGGGAAAATTGTGTGTGATGTACATACGAACGGAAATGTTTTCCCTGGATTGACTGTGTGGGATGTACATAGGAACGGAAACATACTTCTTGGATTGACTGTGTGGGATTGTACATACGAACGGAAACGTATTTCTTGGATTGACTGTGTGGAATGTTCATACGTACGGAAACATTTGTCTGGGACTAACTGTGTGGGGTGTACTTATGAGTGGAAATGATTGGGCATGTATAATTGTATTTTTTAACACAACTGTACATATAACCGTATTTGATCGCTCGCCCGTCACACATGTCATTTTGCCGAGCATGTGTGCTTGAGGTCCTATCCCCGACAGTTTCTTGGTCGTGTGGGAAGACCCCCCTATCACCCACACTCACTTGGCGACGGTTCCAAATGTTCTCGCGGAAAGGGGTTAACATCCATTTGTATAGCACCTCATTGTACCAGTGGTAGGTCTATGGTAAACTACCCACACATCATCGGAAGGGCAGCAAGGTTGATGTAGGAGCCCTTCGTGATCAAATCCCCCTCCGGAAGAGTACTGGCAAAGACCCCCAAGATGGGATCACGCGAGGACAGAAACTTGCGGCAGCGGAAAAGTAGTTTTGGTGTGCCCTGTAGTATAAGTGGAATATTTGGGTATTTATGGAGCTGAGATTAGGGTTGAAGGAGCAACAGGGGGCCCACAAGCCCGAGGGGGCCCCTCCCACTAGGGCGCGCCTCTCGAGCTTGTCGTGGCCTCGTGGATCTTCTGGCCTCCTTCCAAAGCTTCCTAGGTGTCTTCTGGTCCAAGATAATCGTCAAAAAGTTTCATTCTGTTTGGACTCCTCTTGGTATTGATTTTCTGTAAAAGACAAAAACATGGAAAAAATACCAACTGGCACTGGGCACTAGGTTAATAGGTTAGTCCCAAAAAATTATATAAAATAGCATAATAATGCATATAAAACATGCAAGATGTATAATATAATAGCATGGAACAATAAAAAAATTATAGATACATTGGAGACATATCAAGCATCCCCACGCTTAATTCCTTCTCGTCCTCGAGTAGGTAAATGATAAAAAACAGAATTTTTGATGTGGAATGCTACCTCACATGTTTAGCATTTAATTTTTCTTTGTGTGGCATGAATATTAGGATCCATAAGATTCAAAACAAAAGTTTAATATTGACATAGAAACAATAATACTTCAAGCATACTAATAAAGCAATCATGTCTTCTCAAAATATTATGGCTAAAGAAAGTTATCCCTAAAAAATCATGTAATCTTGTCATGCTCTATCTTCGTAACACAAAGTATTTATCATGCACAACCCCGATGATAAGCCAAGCAATTGATTCATACTTTTAACGCTCTTAAGCTTTTCCAGCTCTCACGCAATACATGAGCATGAGCCATGGATATAGTACTATAGGTGGAATAGAATATGATGGTGGAGGTTGTGTGGAGAAGACAAAAAAGGAGAAAGTCTCATTTGATGAGGCTAATAAATGGGATATGGAGATGCCCATCAACTGATGTCAATGCAAGCAGTAGGGATTTCCAGCAACAGATGCACTAGAGATATAAGTGTATGAAATTTGAAAAGAAAACTAAGTGAGTGTGCATGCTACTCGCTTGCTCAAGAAGACCTAGGGCAATTTGAGGAAGCCCATCATTGGAGTATACAAGCCAAGTTCTATAATAAAAAATTCCCACTAGTAATATATAAAAGTGACAAAATAGGAGACTCTCTATCATGAAGAACATGGTGCTACTTTCAAGCACAAGTGTGGAAAAGGATAGTAACATTGTCCCTTCTGTCTTTTTCTCATGTTTTTTTTTCATTTTTTCCATTTTTTGTTGCGGGCTCTTTGGCCTCTTCTTTTTAGACACTCTTGCCTCTTTTTTATTTAAGTCCAGAGTCTCATGCTACTTGTGGGGGAACCATAGATCAATCATCCTTTCCTCACATGGGACAATGCTCTAATAATGATGATCATCACACTTTTATTTACTTAAAACTCAAGAATTACAACTTGATACTAGAACAAAAATATGACTATATGAATGCCTTCGACGGTGTATCGGGATGTGCAATGATCTAGTGTGACATGTATAAAAAATATGAATGGTAGCCAAGCCACAAATACTATGTCAACTATATGATCATGCAAAGCAATATGACAATGATGGTATGTGTCATAATAAAAACGGAACGGTGGAAGTTGCATGGCAATATATCTTGGAATGGCTATGGAAATGCCATAATAGGTAGGCATGGTGGCTTTTTTGAAGAAGATATAAGGTGGCTTACGTGTGAAAGAGTGTATCATAGCACGGAATTTGGGTGCACCGGCGAAGTTTGCACGAACTCTCAAGGTGAGAAAGGGCAATGCATGGTACCGAAGAGGCTAGCAATGGTGGAAGGGTGAGAGTGCGTATAATCCATGGACTCAACATTAGTCATAAAGAACTCACATACTTATTGCAAAATTTTATTAGCTCTCGAAGCAAAGTACTACTACGCATGCTCCTAGGGGGATAGGCTGGTAGGAAAAGACCATCGCTCGTCCCGACCGCCACTCATAAGAAAGACAATAAAAAATAAATCATGCTCCAACTTTATCACATAACGAGAGACCATGCATGCATGCTTCGGTAATCACAAACTTTAACACAAATATTCTTAGTAATCCACTATTAGTCACTAGCCTGACTCTAATATCACCATCTTTATATCTCAAAAGAATTGCAAGGAATCAAATTTCTCATATATTCAATGATCTTCATGAAAGTTTTTGTTATATCCCTCTTGAATACCCATCATATTAGGAATAAATTCATAACCTAAGCAAATTTCCATACTATTTCTATGACTCTCAAAATAATATAAGTGAAGCATGAGAGTTCATCAATTTCTTCAAAATAAAACCACCACCGTGCTCTAAAAAGATATAAGTGAAGCACTAGACCAACTACCTTGCTCAAAAGATATAAGTGAAAAACCTAGAGAATTCTAATAAATTCACGATTAATGTGTGTCCCTCTCAAAAGGTGTATACAACAAAGATGATTGTGGCAAACTAATAAGCAAAGACTCATATAATACAAGACGCTCCAAGCAAAACACATATCATGTGGGGAATAAAAATATTGCCTCAAGTAATTTACCGATGGATTGGAGACAAATGAGGGGATGCCATCCAGGGCATCCCCAAGCATAGATGCTTATTTTTCCTTGAAGATTACCTTGGGCTGGCTTGGGCATCACCAATCTTAGGCTCTTGCCACTCTTTATTCCGTAGTCCATAGAACTTCATACAAAACTTGAAAACTTCACAACACAAAACTCAACGGAAAACTCATGAGATCCGTTAGTGAAACAAAGCAAATAACCACTTTTAGCTACTGTTGTAAAGTCATTACAATTTTATATTTGCATTATATCTACTTTATTCTAACTTCTCCATGGTTCATGCCCCCCGATACTTTTTTTAGAGAATAGGCTATTGCTCAATTTTATCGATAAAGCCATACGAACGAGTACAGGATCAACAAAGATCCTCAACAGACCAAGTCTCACAGCCAAACCGGAGAGAACACGCACATGAGTTATAGATGGCATGCAGGACCAAATGATATAAAAGGGCATGCAGGCCACCACCTACGCGACAAAAGAGTCCACAACTACGATGAGACATTATCGGCTGGGGAGGATAGCAAATTGGCAGACGCCCGCACTTTGTTGATCAGCCTCTCCAGCCCGTCACGGTCCTCCTCCTTAGTCAATAATTTCCACTGCTGCAAAAATATATACATTTTGAACAAAACATCAGCATGCTTGTTAGCGAAGATGCCCTCAATAGTAAACCTGTTCCGAGTAGTCCAAAGAGCCCGGCAAAGAGTACCCATCCCAGTCCAAAACAGCCTCCTAGCCCGGCCATTCAGACCATTCGAAATAGCTTGAACATCAGCAAAGTAACCAGGAGACCAAGATATCGAAAACCAAGACCGGACACAACCGCAGACCAGCAGTGCCAGATCGCACTTGAAGAAAATATGGTTGGAGTCTTTGAGGGACGAGAAGAGAGAACAAAAAGCAGAGTCAGGCCCGTTTCATTTCTGAATCTGGTCAGCCGAGGGGAGCCGACCCCGAAAGGCCTGTCAGAGGAAAATTTTAATCTTAGGAGGAATCTTGGCCGACCAGATACACTTGAACCTCGATGTGGCAGAGCCAGCATTAACACGACTGTACAGAGACTTGACAGAGAACTTCCCAGAAGACAAATGGGGAGAAACAGAGTTCGCCTCCTCCGAGAGCACAGGAAACACGGCAGCAAGACGGTGCCAGTGGCCTAACTCTTTGGGAGAAAGGGTTCTCCAAAAACCCAGGTCCCAACCATCAAGTGAAAGCTCAGAAATAGAAATCTCGGGGTTAGAACAATAAGAAAAGAGAATTGGGAAAGAAGACGCCAAGGGGGCGTCCCCAGTCCACCAGTCCAGCCAGAAACGAGTTGAGGCTCCATTATGGACCACGAACTTGATGTGGGCACGAAACACATCCCGGACCTTGACAAGGTCCACCCAGAACTGGGAGGCCTCACTAGGCGTCGCAAACATAGGACTACCATTTGGGAAGTATTTAGCTCTTAAGACCCGAGCGCATCCGGGCTAGTCGTCATGATACTCCACCACCATTTAACAATAAGACAAGTGTTCATCCCCTGAGTGTTAAGAATCCTGAGACCCCCTAGGCTTTTAGGTTTTCAAATGATGTCCCATTTAACCAGTCTGTATTTCCGCTTGTTCTCGGCCGAATTCCAGAAGAAAGCACTTCTATGTTTATCAAATCCCGCATGAGTTCCTTTGGAAAGTCTAAAGAAGCCCATGGTAAACATAGGAAGGGAGCACAACCAAGAGTTGGTGAGGGCCACTTTGCCCGCAACCAAATTGTATCTGCCTCACCAAGGGAGGACTCTGTTTCCCACCTTGGCCACCAGAGGCTTAAATTCTCTAGAAAACAGCCGCCAAGGGGAAATAGGGAGCCCTAAGTACTTGAAAGGAAAAGTGCCCAGGGAGCAGTTAAGCAGTCCGGAAATTCCCAAAGCTTCATCCTCATCAACACGCGTAACAATGGCCTTACTCTTAGAAACGTTGATTTTGAGACCCGAAAAGGCTTCAAAACATAGGAGAATAAACTTGAGATTGGCAATGCATGAGTCATCAGCCTGCACCAGAATGATCGTGTCGTCTGCGTATTGGAGATGAGTAAGACCCTGAGGAATTAGCTGAGAAATCATAGGAGAGATATGACTTGCCGAAGCCACCTGATTCAGCATGCAAGAGAGTGCATCAGCCACAAAATTGAACAAGATGGGGGATGCCGGATCCCCTTGTCAAAGGTCGCTACCGTTGGCAAAATAATTGCTAACAGAGCCGTTAACAGACATGGCAGTGTGGCCCCCAGAAACTAGTTGCATTAACCAATGCACAACTCCAGGATCAAAACCCTTAGTGCGAAGGACTTGTCTAAGGAAGTCCCAACTAACAAAATCATAGGCTTTTTCAAAATCAACCTTGAGGATTAAAGCTTTGGAGCCCTTCTTCCTGTGATCATGAACAACCTCGTGTAAATAAAGAATGCCATCTAGGATAAACCTACCCTTTATGAAAGCAGGTTGGGAAGAGTTAATAGTACGATGGGCCATCAGGGTTAACCTAGTTACCATGCACTTGGCAGGGAACTTAGCAAAGTTCTTAATCAAAGCAATTGGACAGAATTGAGAGATCACATCGGCACCTTTGATTTTTGAGAGGAGAGTAAGGACCGCGTAGTTCAAACGAGAGATTTTTGGTCGAACGAATTTATTTCCTGTCATGCTTATGACACTTCTATGATGATAATTGCGACAAAACCCGGTATCACCATAGATGTGGTGGGATCCTACTTCTATGACAAACAATCATGACAGAAAATGGGCTTTTCATCCTGGGCGGGCCGGAGAAGCAGTTGCATGACATTCTTTGGGCCGTCCATGACGGAAAAAACCATGGTGGAAGCGAGGGCGAGGAAAATATCGGGGAGTTCCCGGTTACGGTGGGTGGTCGGGGGCCGAGCGATGCACGTTTCTCTCATACACGTACACACATGGGTGCAAGGCGTTGGGCTCTAACTGAACCCGAGCGAGGTGTTCGCCTAACGGAACCCAAGAGATTGCAGTGTAGGCTACGCGTTACTGAAACCGAGCGATCGATCGATGGCTGTTAACTGAACCTCATCAAGCGATTCCTTCGTTCGCTACTGCTGCTAACTGAAGCCGGTCGAACCTGCTGCCTCATTCCCTTGATGAATAGTGAGCATTGTTGGGGGGGGGGGGTTTGGATGAATAGTTCCTGGTGGGGGGTTGGATGAACAGGACCCTGTAGTGTTGCCGCTAGATGAACATGACCCCGATCGATCGAGCCAGTTGGGCATGGATGAATAGGACCCCGTGGAGGGCTGGATGAATAGGACCCCGTGGAGGGAAGGTTGAACAGTAGCCGGTGGAGGGCTGGCTGAACAGTAGCCGGTGGAGGGCTGTATGAACAGTAGCCCGTGGAGGGGTGGTTGAATAGGACACCGTGGAGAGGGCTGGTTGAACAGTAGCTGGTGGAGCAGCGGTGGAGGCTGGATGAACAGAAGCCCGTGGATGAACAGTCGTAGGTGGAGGCTGGAGGAGGTCGACTATGGATGAAGAGTAGCCTGTGGAGGCAGTCGACGGTGGAGATGAACAGTATCCCGTGGAGTCCCGTTTTGCGGTACGCCACACCCCTTCCGATGAACAAGACCCCTGTTTCGACCGTAGCTCTCCAACACAAGTCAGTTTCCTCTGTTTTGCGGTACGCCACACCCCTCCCGATCAACAGGACTGCATGTCGACCGTAGGAGGTCCAACATATGTCCGTTTCTTCCGTTTTGTGTTACGCGAGACCCCTCCCGATGAACAGGATCGTGTTTCGACCATGGCCGGTCGAACACAAGGCCGTTTCCTCCGTTCTGCGGTACGCCAGGCCCCTTTTCCATCGGCTGTTCCGTCCAAGCCGGTTGGCTCCCGATGAACACGATGATGCATTCTGTTCGGACCTAGCCGGTTGGCTCCCAATGAACATGACGACGACATAGTTTTTCCGTTCCGACCCAGCCATGTACACGAGCCCTGGCCATATGTATTCGCGAGTAGGTGTTCGAGACCCCGCCCGTATGTACGTATGTGGCCGTATTTGCTTTCTCGCACCCTGGCCGTTGTACGTACGTGTACATGCTACGTGCGCGCCTCTAATACGACACGTGCGCGCCTCTACTACGACACATGCGTGCCTCTACATCGACCAGTATATACGTAGACGTTCGCGACCAGAATGACAACGCTATGTACGCTCTGACCAGGTGGGTCCCGACTGTCAGGCACTTCCTTGTGTGCGAAGATGTAGCTGGTGGGTCCCAGCAGTCAGGGGACGAATCATTTTTTTGCCCGTAATATGGACGCACTTCCTTGCGTGCAAAGATGTAGCAGGTGGGTCCCAGCAGTCAGGGGGGAAATGTTTTTTCGTGAAATATGGTGGCCCATCCGGTGGGTCCCTGCTGTCAGGTGGAGCAATCATTATTTTTCACGCAATAAGGAGGAACTTCCTTGTTGTGGCCATGGACCCAGCTGTCAGCCTCTCCTCGTACAGTACTATTCCGATGGAAGTCGTTCCTTGACCACGTTGACCACACCATGCCGAGAGCACCAGGGCAGTGGACGATGGCGAGGCCTAGGAAGGGGACGACACGGAGCCAGGGAAGACACAGCAGTGGAATACAAGGAGAGGAGTACGAGGGTTCACTTGTTCGGCTTTGGTGTGAGGATGCCGTCGCCGTAGGATAACAGGGGGTGTGGGTGAGTGGAGCGATGGCCTGGCCAGCGGTGGGAGTGGTAGGGGGCGGTGAGGCCTCCGCGGTAGCACAGCTGGCCATGGGAGTCAGGAGCAAGCGGCATGACCGGCGCTGCTTTGGGCGGCTGGAGCCAAAAAACCAAAGGTTGAAGAAGCACTACGACCGTTCGATGGACATCGTACAGTCACTGGGGCTAGAATCGCTCATATTGACTAAGTTGACAAATCCCTCCATCCCCATCAACTTAGTAGGCCCACAAGTCAGCCTCCCACTATGCTGGGTCCCAGCTAGCAGGGGGAGTATCCAGTTTTTGTGCGTAATAAGTAGGCACTTCCTTGCGTGCGAAGATATAGCTAGTGGGTCTGACCTGTCAGCAGGGGGAACGTTTTTTTGCAAAATACAGAGGCCCTTCCGGTGGGTCCCAGATGTCAGGTGGAGGAATCATTATTTTGCGCGTAATAAGGAGGCATTTCCTTGTGTGCGGCCATGGACCCAGCTGTACGACTCCACACGTAGAGTCCACGTCCGATGGAAGTCATTCCTTGACCATGTTGACCACGCCGCGCCGAGAGCACCAGGGCGGTGGACAACGGCAAGGCCTAGGAAGGGGACAACGCGGAGCCGGGGAAGACGTGGTAGTGGATGCCCACGCGGAGAGGAGTACGAGGGTTCACTAGTTCGGCTTCAGTGTGAGGCTACTGTCGCCGCAAAATAACAGGGGGTGTGGGTGAGTGGAGGGATGGCCTGGCCAATGGTGGGAGTAGTAGGGGCAGTGAGGCCTCTGTGGCAGCACCGTCGTCCACGGGAGGAAGGAGCAGGCGGCACAACTGGCGCTGCTTTGGGCGGCTGGAGCAAGAAGACCAGAGGTTGAAGAAGCACGACGGCCATTGGATGGACATCATACGGTCACTGCAGCTAGAATCGTTTATATTGACTAAGTTGACAAAGCCCTTGGTACGGGTCAACTTAGTAGGCCCACAAGTCAGTCTCCGAAACGGCGCCCCACAGATGTTAGGGGAGGAATCATTTTTTTGGTGGCTAAAGCTAGAATATCCAAGATTGAAGAAGAAGCTCGACATCCGTTGGCTGGACATCCAACGGCCACTGCTGCTAGAACCGTGTGTTGACTATAAGTTGACAAAGCCTTGCATATGCGGCAACTTACTTTTTTAGGGACGCGTCAACTTAGTAGGCCCACAAGTGTGTGGCAGAGAACTTATAGCCCATTTGCGATTTGTAAGAATGTAAAGCCCATTTTTGAATTCTAATGGAATTAACTACATCCCATTTACAGTTTGTTAAAAGTGCATCCCATTTTCTAGCTAGGACAACGATTAATAATTTCAACCAACCATTCAAAACAGAATTCAATAAAATTTCCCCCATTTTGATGGGATCCGAAATATTTTTATCCTGAAATTTCTAGTCAGATTAAATACAGTTTCAATATAAATTTGTATTACGTAAAAATCCAACGAAACATTTCACGCACAACAATTAATGAAATTAAAATTTTCAAAATCCAAAAATAATATTTTATAAACTAATTACGTGTGTGGTGCATTATTTATATTTACTGCACATTTTATAATTACATCCCATTTATTATTTCTTAAAGCCTATTTTACTGTTAAGCCTAATGCGTCCCTCCTAGGAAAGATTTGCAGCCCAACGGGGCGGAGAATAGTAAGTTGACCTTGCCTGGGTATTCCTCAAAAAAAAGTATAGCTGGGCTAGCCATTTTCAGCTTGAAAAAAAATTAATATCTGGGCTGGATATCTGGCGTGGGCTAGACGGGCCACAGCCTGCCTAGTTAATACCCTACTCTCCTCTGAACAACAACGAAAACACCGCTCAAGAAAAAATCTACAGTGTTCACACCTCAAAAACACAAATACTGCTCGAGCTGCTTGGTCCCAGCTATCGGCCGCTCCTTGTGCAATTCTCTCATTTATTGACTAGATCGGTTGACAATGGTGTGCGACCGTGATGTCAAGAAACCAGGAGGAAGCAAAAAAATATAGTTGTACATAATAAGGAGGCACTTGCGTACGTACAGCTATGGCCCTAGTGGGTCCCTACTGTCATCCAGTAAAAATGAAGTCATCTCCTGAATCCTCATGTTTGTTGACCATGTTGACAATGTCGGCGCCACGGCGAGCGCAACAACTCGAAGGACAATGGAGAGGGCCTCGCGGGCCCTATGAATGGTCTGATACAGTGCCCGCTGCTCATTCAGGAAGCTAGGATCAGCTGACACCTATGAGCACCTTCGAGAGACTAAGATGGCATGAAACGGTAAGGCCGCTCTTGGGAGCTCGGGTTTATTTCACACCTGTATTAAGATACAAGTGTTATTTACTTGTCATCGGGAACAACGCATAAAATACATGCATAATGAAACCGAGGGCCCGAGGTCTTTAAGTAAAATCAGCGGGTTACGCGTGTAATTTGAGAGACCAGTGTATATTTTACTAGTCAAAATCGACAAACCAAGCACTTCGCCCGAGACCATATGCTTTTATTTACAAGCGTCAGTTTTACAAGCAGTCTTGGTTGGAAAACGACGATCCAATCACGGCCTAAGATGGTGAGTTGGTCGGAAGATCATATGGTTAAACCTCTAACCTACCCGGGTTGTCGTATAGGCTATGAGTGAAACATAAGACAATGAACTTCTTAAGCATAGAAACAACAGAAGAGGATGATCTTCATTACATGAAAATCACAGGCATTAGCTCAACATGCAAAACAATATGAAGCATTATTCTCAGGAGGCACGGTGAACAACTCATGATGTTGCATGCCACAGCATTCCGAGCTCAACTTTGCAATCAAACTCACAAGGCCTGACATTACATAGACTACATTCAGAACAAACTCTTAAAATACCTTACATTAGTCAACATTCATGTGACTATGCATCTCAGCAGAGTAAATATTTATGAACTGAAGACAGGAATAGGAAAAAATGATCGATGTTGCTCACAGCAAAGGGCGTCCCACTCAAAAATATCAAATGCATGTCTTATGGCTCACATCAATGAGCAAAATTTGACAAGGTTTTCCAATTCCAATATATTAAACTAATGTCTTCTTGCGAACATCAATTATTAAACTTTGACAAGCTTTTCCCATTCAAAATATGTAATGCCTATGATTGTGGAACAAGCAAGGTTTGTCATCAGTTTGTCAACTGATAGTCCGATGGCTCAAGGTGACAATGAAGGATTAGAGAACCATTCGATGTATTGTGCATGATGAAGTATTATGGAGGACACAAACCATCTTAACATTTTGTGCAGTTCCACTAAAATTAAGTTGAGCATCCCTGTGGATTTCGTATTTATATGCTGCAAGAAAACAAAGACACATCAGCACACACATGAATATTGGCCCCGGTGCCAACCCACCAATAAGTGGACTAACAAACTGAAAGTACGGTAAATAGATTACCATACCCAGATGCCCCATCATTCTTGCTTAGAATGACGTTGACACACTTGGAGTCCGGTCATGGCTTCTTGTACTTGTTTGGGCACTTTTTGCCCAGTGCACTCCACGTGTTGTAGAGTTGCCTATGCTCTCTGCGGACTAGTCATGTCACCAGCATCTACTAATACTCTGTAAAGCTTCTAGCGCCAGACAGTGACTGCTTCTTTCTGCAAAGTGGTAGGACCGACCGGACCCACTAATGCAGCAGTTTGCCTTAGACACATTGGCTCCTTTTGTGCAGTTCAACTAAAATCAAAGTCGGAATAAAACCGAGCTTTAATTTTGATATCCCTGTAAGCAACAATAGGTATAAGGGAATCAATTACTGAGAAATAACGGTTGATGACTTGTACTCCCAGAAGAAAAACATCTACTGATCTACCTTATCTTAATGGGAAACAAAGTAGGAGAGTAGCAATTCTCCATCAGTGTGATTCATTCATATTAACTCAGACATTATCTTAAAATGCCTTGTTTCAACATGTATAAAGAACGACAAATAGAGAAGTACCATTCCTAAAACAATGCAACTGATTCATTTTAACAGAGACATTATCTGAAAAATACCTTGGATAAACATGTAGAAAGAACTACAAAGCAGGATAGTACCATTTGTTAAACACTGTAACTGATATATAATAACAGAGACATTATCTGAATAATACATTTCTTAAACATGTACTCCGGCCGATCCCTAACAGAAATGGTACTCCCACCAATCCCTAACAAGTGTTGCAGTTTTGAACCAAGATTCAGTAAATAATTCTGAGGAAAGTCGGTACTGACCTTTCAAGACCAAAATTTGAAACAACTCGTGAGGAAGACCTAAAAGAGATCTAAACACATATATGGAAATCTGGTCTCCTTTTGTGCAGTTCCACCAAAATTAAGTGAAGCAAAATGTTGCAATAGCAACAAGTTGAATAGATATCCCTGTTTTAACATAGGAAAAAATGAAGCAATTACTGGCCAATAAAAGAGGATGAAACATGCGGCCACAAAAATGGTAATCCCGCCAATCCCTAACAAGTGTTGCAGTTTTGAACTAAGATTCAGTAGTTAATTAATTCTGAGAGTGGCATTGCTTAATTTTACCAGCAACATTAGATTAACAAAAAGCATAAAGAGTTCTACGGGAGAGTGGGCGCAACAACAACATGTGCTTCCATCTACTTATAAAGGGGGTGATGCAGAGTTTTGTTGTAACAAAGAAACAAGCATCATGTCTGGGATAAAACAATTTTTGCTCACTTGATGGTAAAAGACATCAATTGAATAGCTTCAATTCAACATTTATCCAAAACAGTACCAATACAAGTAGCACAACATCTCAAAGCACACGCAGCATCATGTGGATGAAAGTCAGTACTGTCCTTTCTTGACCAAGATTTAAAACAGCTCGCGAGTAGGACTTGAAAGAAGTCCCAACACAAATATGAAAATCTGATCTCCTTTTGTGCAGTTCCACCAAAATTAAGCAATGTTGCCGGTGTGACATTCAAGATGAATTGCACAAAACACTCTTAAAACATAAGTGTTTCACGTAGCAAAGCAAAATGTCGCAATAGCAAAAAGTTGAATAGATATCCCTGTTTTAGCAGAGGCAAAAAAGGAATCAATTAGTGTCAAATAAAGGAGTTGAGACATGCGGCCGCAAAAATGGTAATCCCGCCAATCCCTAACAAGTGTTGCAGTTTTGAACTAAGATTCAATAGTTAATTCTGAGAGTGGCATTGCTTAATTTTACCAACAGCATTAGATTAACAAAAAGCATAAACAGTTCCAGGGGAGACTGGGTGCAACAACACCATGTGCTTCCATCTACTTATAAAGGGGGTGATGCAGAGTTTTTTGTAACAAAGAAACAAGCATCATGTTTGGGTTGATACCATTTTTGTTCACTACTTAATGGGAAAAGAGAGCAATACAACAGCTTCAATTCAACATTTATTGAAAACAATACCAATACAAGTAGCACAACATCTCAAAACACACTGCACGATCAAGTGGATGAAGGCAAGTACCAACCTGTCATGACACACACAAGATCACGTATGAATATGCCAAGACAAATAGGAAATCCAATCTCGTTTTGTGCAGTTGCACTGAAATCAAGCAAAGTCACTGGTGTAACATTTAAGTTTGCTATAGCAATAGGCTGAATAGATATCCCTGTTTAACAGAGGCAAGAAAGGAAACAATTACTGGCCAATAAAGGAGGACGAAACAAACGACGACAAAAAGAAGCATCTAACTTATCTTGATGGAAAACAAAGTAGGAGAGTAGCATTTCTAAAACAGTTGCATTGATTCATATTAACAGAGACATTCTCTTAAAACAACATCTGTTAAAAATGTAATTTACTTTTTACAGTGGCATTGGTTCAATTTTCCAGCAGCATTCTTAGATTAACAACAGGAAAATAGTTGTATGGGACACGAGACATGGGACATGCCAGCACCATGTGTGTCCACACGTATAAATGGGTGATGCAGAGTTTGTAGCCAAGCAGCATATCTGCGTTGTTCCCATATTTGTTCTTTTTTAACCTTTTTCCTATGTGAGGGCAGCAAATCTACTCCTGCACAAACTACCCGACACCCCAGTTTCTTTCCCTTTGCAACAAAGAGATCGGTTCCTTACAGATGTTTGTGTACTGGGTTACCCCCTTTTTCCCTTTTCGACTAACAAAGTGGCTAGATAGACAGTTTATACTACTTTCCCTCCCTCCTTTCTTCATTGAACCACGTTCTAGATTCATGATCCACTCCAACGCACCCTTCTTTCCTCTTTGAACCAAGACCTAGATTCGACTACAGAATCAAAAAAGATCCGCATGCAGCTAGAGCAATGACGGCTTCAAAGAAACTTATACCTTAGGGTCGTCAGGATATGGCAAGGCGTGCAGAGGGAGGCCGGATCTACCCACACTACGTACAACAGTGAGGAAGAAGTGGTCGGTGGCCCTCCCGCACAGGCGCTGGGTGATAGAGAACAATGCAACCAGCAGTGGATCGGCTCCCTCACCGAAGGCGATATAGTGAATGTTGCACCTCCTCCCCTTCCCGGTGCAACGAGACCCGGACGCCTCCTTCACCAGTTATGAGGGGGGGCGGGAGAGACAAGAGGCCAACGCAGTCTTGTTTAGATCTAGTGAAGAGGGTGAGAGACTATGAATATAGCAAACCCTAGAAAAGGAACGTTGATGCTCCATCATGTATATATATAGTGCGGCGAAAGTGTGGAGAGTGCAAACCCTAGCGAACAAGCGCTGAGGCTCCAGCTTATATAGTACTGCGTATATACTATAGTACGGACTAAGCTCTGGTGCCTTAACTGCACCTACTTTTGGCTATATGACAGGTGGGCTAGCCACATTTTGGGCCTACCTGTCATAAACCAAAAGGAAGGTGCGCTAAGTCAATGAATCTGCATCCATATAGTACTCGTGTATGCTACTAATATATAGTGGAGTGATTTTCTTATTCTCTCCATAACAATCATTTTAGATTGTAAAAGTACAAAATGAAACTCTTTATTTAACATACTAGTGAAGAAAACTACTACTTCCGATGAACTAACGATCCACGCGTCCTGGTCGCACTTCCTCTCCTTCACGTGCGGTACACTACCCTCCCTTAAGTGAACAACCACACATGCGCCAAATTATCAGAAACGTGTGAGAGTGTGTACAAATAAAGAATTGTAATTTCAATTATCCGAAAGGATTGAGAGTATGTACAGTTTGCCCTCTCTCAATAATTATGGTTTGTTGTGTTCGGCCTAAACTTGGTCAAACCTTACAAAGTTTGACTTTAATAAAATCTATTATGCAGAGTAAATAAAAATGGAGGGCTACTACGTCCATCCGGGTTTTTAGTCCACACCATTTTTTAATCAAAGTTAATAGCTGGACAAATAAAATTACAAGTGAGCTGAAGACAAAGTTGTGAGAAGGCTTAGAAATCAATACAAAACTTATGCTCTTAGTACCAACATCGATCCTTCTTCGAGGAAACATTTAGTTCATAGCCAATTGTGTGATAAAATTGCACCAACGTGAAAGACGGCCGCGTCTCCAATGCAACCAATGTGAACTGATAAAGGATATCATCTTTGTGGGTAACAAGCAAAGAGCACTGATGGAAGACAGCTTGTTTTTCGTGGAAAATCGATCAGCTTCACCAGTCGACGCAACCATGAGCATCGATAGGTCATCATGGTGATCATCATCAATTTGGTATCAAGTTTGGGTGAGGCACCTATGAAGTTTGACAAATCCTAACTTTGGTCTGTTTCTTCTCATTAATCAAGCTCGAGAAAGGAAGAACCGCGTGGCAGAGGACAGTGAGGTGGAAAAACAATGGCCATCCAATTTTGTGCAGTTCCACTTAAATTGAGGAAGACATACTCGGGCATGGAGATACGCATCGCTGTTTGCAAAATATAAAAAGGGATATAGTGTTGTTACTTTGTTTTGGCAGTGGTACAAGATTAACAACTACATCTCAATTGTCAATAAGAATTAATGAAAAGTACACCAACAAACAGAAGCATCATGATTATCTTGATGGGAACTAAACGAGGATACCCGAGAAAAAAAGCATTTCTTCATTTGACCAGTGATAGTATTAGATTAGCAGCAGCAATAGGAGCATATGGACAATGACCACACAACCACCATGTACTTTTTGAAGAAACAACATGTATACCTCCACCGAGGCATAAATCAGGACAACTTTTCGAGTGGTATTTCCTCTATAATAGTAGGTGATGTTGGACCAGCGGACGAATCCTAGCTACTATACATGGGGAGCTGGGGAGTAGTCGCATAGAAGAAAACCCGCATGCAGCGACCTGGGGAGTTGGACCAGTACAAGAAGTTATACCTCAGGTGGGCGAGATGTCGCTTAGGCGGGCGGGCGGGATCTGCCCACACGACCGCAACGAACAAGGGCTCGGAGGACCTTCGTCCGCGCTAGTGCCGGCTCCGAGAGGACGGTGCGCATCGGCTTACTCCATCACTGACGGCGACAACGTCAACACTGCACCTCCTCACCTCCTGCAGCGGACGGGATTCAGCCGGATCTATGACCACTGGTGAGGAGAGAGATAGAGTGGACACTGTCATCTTGTTTTGATATGGAGAGGGTGAGAGAGCGAGATGCGAGAAACCCTATCAAACAAGAGGCTATATACAATGGAGTACAAAAATCTCTCCATAGCAGTGGTTTTAAATAGAATACGCACGTTCCCGGAAAAAAGAAACAAAAACTGGCGGACAATTTTTTAACGTACCAAGAAAGAAAACTCTATCAAAAATAGGCCCCCGCTTCCAGGTCGCGAGAGTCGTCGCGCACACACATATAGACATAGACATGCATATCCGTGTTTACGTAAAACTCCATCTCCATCTCCATCTCCAATCATATTTGTCCAACTTGAACATTATTTATGTTGTTAATTATATACACAACAATATTAATTTACATCATCTCTTGTTTGCGGGCGTCCGGACCGCTGCCACGCCTGCTCCTGACCAACCCGAACCCTCTTCATCACCCGCGCGTGCTTCCCGCTCGAAACGGTCAGTGCAGCATTCATGCCCGACCAGAGCGGACGCGACCTCTCACTAGCGTCGGCATTGAAGCGGCACGCCGGCCGGGAGAGCGTCGCCCGCGCCGCTTCCCAGTGCACGCGACTGCTCCGCCTTCAAAGGTCGCAATAGGTGACCACAACATGCATGTAAAAAGTTCTTGGGAGTCCGTGCTACAGCTAGCTGTCCTCCCCCAACTCGTCGATCTCTCCCAGTAGTGCTAGTACTCCATGGCGCGATCCATTGACAAGCAGGCCGGAAAGTTCTCGTATACTCGGTTTGCGGTGAGTGGTATGCCGAGCGACCGTGTGGGGTCGAGCCGTGGAGGACGGTGAGACACGTACGCGAGAGACGTGATTTAAACATTGGTTTTGCTCGATGGCGCAATCCAACGAAATGAAACGTTGGTTTCTCTCTGTTTCCGTTTTTTCTCCGGAAAAACAGAAACTTTCCACTCCATTTTCATTCCTACTCCAAGGTTGCCCCGTTACAACATTCCATCAAGTACAAAGGAAAACTAACACGCATGCTGATGCATCTCAATGATTGACAGATCATAGCCAATATTTACTTCACAACTAAAGACAAAAGTTGTGAGAGCGTGGACAAAAGAAAAACTACTCATGGGGTCACTACGACTTAAACCCTAAACCCTAAACAGGATTTAATTTCTTGGCTAGCTAGAACCTATCGAAAGAAAGACGGCTGGCACCCTCGGATCATACGATGCTTTTGTGCAGTTCCACTAAAATCGAGCTGAGCATTCCTGATGGCAAAGATATTGAAGAAGTGTGATTAGAATAATAGTACTGGCACTAGTTCATGCGACATAAACTTATCACAAATAGAAGCCGATAGCAGTAGAGAAAGATCAACATGGAGATGGAGCTATGTGGGGAGCTGCGTGTAATGCCCCGGATTCGATGCGCTAGGTGTCTTCCAGCTATTTGTCGTTGTTGCCATGTAACTTGCTTGTTGCATTTTGCCATGTCATCATCTGCATTTCATCTGCATGTTTTTCAAAACTTGCATCCATTCGGGTTCTCTCGGGTTCTCTCCATTGTCCGCTCGGAGTCCAGACCTCTCGCGCGCGCCCGTCGCCTCTCTCGGACATTGTCTCGTGAGCGGGTTAAAAACATTCTTGGAATGGACCGAGGTTTGCTGAGTGGCCTTGGTATAGCACCGGTAGACCGCCCGTCAAATTTGGTTCCATTTGGAGGCCGTTTGATGCCCCAACGGCTAACCGCATAGCCCGAAAACCCTCTCTCTTTGTAGCCCAGCCCCTCATCACCACAACACACTAGCCCATCCTAACCCCCTCCATGCTCTCGGTCGTTCGATCATGATCGTGTGGGCGAAAACCGCACCTCATTTGGACTCTCCTAGCTTCCCTCTACCTATAAAAACGTCTTCCCCTCTCCATTTGCGGATCAAACCACCCCAAACCCTAGCTCCGCTCCCCTCTACGCCGCCGGACATGTCCGGATTGCACTAGACACATCTCCGCTGCCACCCGCAGCCAATGACGCGCCGCCACGTGGCAGCCGCCGCCGCCGCCGCGCATGCCGCGCCTTCCGCATGATTGGCCCCAAGGCCCATCTCCACCGCCACCGCCGGATCCAGCGCCCGCCGCTTCGTCCCCCGGCCGGCCTCCTCCTCCGCGCGGCGTCGTGCTCCGCCGCCCGCCAGCGCGCGCCTGCGCCCGTGCTCCGCCCGCCGCCTCGCGCCCGTCTCCGCCGGCCCCTGCCGGGCGCCGCGACCCGTGCCTCGCCTCCTCGCCTAACGCCGCCTCGACTCCCGCGGACTCGCCCCCGCTTTGCTCGCCGGCCTCTGGCGACCTCGCCTGCCGCCGCTTTCGCCGCCCGCCAGATCCGCCGGATCCGGCGGCCCCAATCCTTAGCGCCACCCTGCGGCTGTCGCCCGGCGACGCCCGCCTCCCGCCGTCGCCGATCTCGCCGGCGCGCAGCTCCGGCCATGGCCTCCTCCAGCCCGGACCCCTCCGACCCTGGATCCGTCCATCCACTGAACCAAACTGCCTCCCCGTGCCGGATCTCTTCGTCCCCGCACGTCCCCGTCCACGTTTCCCCGAGGTTATTTTTGACTAAGTCCCTGAGTTTTTCATATTGTGTGTGCATCTTCATCATGTGATAACTTCATGCATATAGCTCCGTTTTGCGTAAATAATATAACAAAATGTTCATTGTGAGATTCTCTTCATTTTGTACCATTGTGACATGCTTGTTTGAGCCCATATTAATGCCCTAATCATCATTGCCAGAGTGCTATATAATGTTAACTGCTGTGTGTTAACAGAATTCAGTGAATTGTCTTTTTCATTGCATTTTGTGTGTGCATCCTATCAGCTTGATGTCTACATGAGTTTTGAGCTACATCATGCCATCTTTACATTGGAGCAATACATGTATTTTTGTGAGTCTTGTAGTTAGTGCGTCGAGCTCGTGAAGTAGGGTACTTGTTGTTACTGTTTTGCTTGGCTGAATCTGTTATATCATGATGCTATGTAAACCTGCTGCTAAAAGTCATTCTATGCGTAATCTGGAGATATTCACTAAGGATGTTTTGTTATACATTTCATGATCTATCCATCCATGCCCCTGGTTGCATTTATAGCTTGTGGTAGATTGTTCAAATCTTGCTCCAAACTTGCTAATTAATGTTGCTGTCAGCCTGTTAACATTAAGTTCAGTTTTGCCATGTGTTTTTGCTAGTGATCAATGCACCCTATGAACTTGCTCTTGCCACGCTTAGCTTCAAAAACATGTCTTATTACTGTTGGTTACCTTGTCTTGCCATGTGCTACTCTGTGGTGAGTTGTACAAGCTCACCAACATGCCTATTTATTGTTGTTCCTGCCATGTCTGAATCTGTCATATCATTTGCCATTTTTGCATGGATGCTACCATGTTTCCTGTTGATCTTTGGAATTATTTCACTAAGGGAGTTTTGTTTTTGTCTTTAGTATTAGCATGCCATGCCTTTTTTTTGCCATGATAAGTTCCTGTAGCATGTTGTTTAATAGCTCTAAACATTGCAACCTAATGTTATTTCTGCTAAGTTTGAAACTGTTATAATTTGCAATAGTGCCATGTCCTTTTGAGCATGTTCTAATGATTTCTGGAGATAGCTCAGTGTTCATGTTTTGTCATGCTTTACCTGTACTTCATGCCCATACCATTTGTTCTTAGGTTGAGGTGCTTTAGCGTATTGTTTTGATGTTTGTTAGATGCCTAGTTGCTGTTTTGGGGCAGCTTGTCCTTTAAACTTGTATAGAGTGTATGTGTTGAACCGTTGCTCCGTTTTGAGTGTGCTCTATATGAAACTTGCTGTATTTTGCATGAAGTTTCATATTATCATGTTGCATCCATGTTTTGAGTGTGTTTGCTTTATGTTTGTATGCATTTTGCATCAATGCCATGTTTAACTTGTTTTCCTCATATCTTCTAGGCCGTAGCTCCGAATTAAATGAACTTTATATGTAACTTGACTAGAATCTCGTGTAGATCATCCTGGTGCATCTTAAATTGCTGTTTAACATCTTGAACATAAGGTTTATTCAGTTCTGGACCAATTTCTAAATTTGCATATGAGGACTTACCGGAATAGTTATATGTTGTTTCCGGGCTCATTTAACCTTGCTTTCATGTCTTATTCTTGTGTGCATCATCTCTTGCCATGAGTAGCTTCATGTAGTCCTATCTTGCATCATACTTTCTTGAGCATCATGTCATGTATATGTGTGGTGTGTTTACCATGTTGTGTGCTTCTTCTCGATAGTTCCCGTTTCGTTGCGATCGTGAGGATTCGTTTGTCTACTCTTGGTTTGTCTTCATCCGTTCATCTTCTTCATGGACTCATTCTTCTTCCTTGCGGGATTTTAGGCAAGATGACCGCTACCCTGGATCTCACTACTATCATTGCTATGCTAGTTGCTTCGTTCTATCGGTATGCTGCGCTACCTATCACTTGCTCTTCAAGCCTCCCAAATTGCCATGTCAGCCTCTAACCTTTTTCACCCTTCCTAGCAAACCATTGTTTGGCTATGTTACCGCTTTGCTGAGCCCCTCTTATAGCGTTGTTAGTTGCAGGTGAAGTTGAAGTTTGCTCCATGGTGGACAGGATTGTGTTGGGATATCACAATATCTCTTATTTAATTAATGCATCTATATACTTGGTAAAGGGTGGAAGACTCGGCCTTATGACTGGTGTTTTGTTCCACTCTTTCCGCCCTAGTTTCCGTCATACCGGTGTTATGTTCCTTGATTTTGCGTTCCTTACGCGGTTGGGTGATTTATGGGACCCCCTTGACTGTTCGCTTTGAATAAAACTCCTCCAGCAAGGCCCAACCTTGGTTTTACCATTTGCCTCACCTAGCCCTTTTTCCCTTGGGTTTCCGGAGCCCGAGGGTCATCTTTGTTTACCCCCCCCCCCAGGTCAGTGCTCATCGTGAGTGTTGGTCCAACCTGTCAGCCGCCGGTGGTCACCAGGGGCAACTCTGGGCTGGCCTACCGGAAGTTTGGACAATCCGGTGTGCCCTGAGAACGAGATATGTGCAGCTCCTATCAGGATTTGTCGGCATATTCGGGCAGCTTTGCTGGTCTTGTTTTACCATTGTCGAAATGTCTTCTAAACCGTTATTCCGAGACTGATCGGGTCTTCCTGGGAGAAGGAATATCCTTCATTGACCGTGAGACCAAGTGATGGGCTAAGTTGGGACACCCCTGCAGGGTATAAACTTTCGAGAGCCGTGCCCGCGGTTATGTGGCAGATGGGAATTTGTTAATGTCCGGTTGTAGATAACTTGACACCAGATTCAAATTAAAACGCATCAACCGCGTGTGTAGCCGTGATGGTCTCTTCTCGGCGGAGTCCGGGTAGTGAACAGGGTTTTGGGTTATGTTTGACATAAGTAGGAGTTCAGGATCAGCTCTTGATCATTGCTAGCTTCACGACCGTTCCGTTTGCTCTCTTCTCGCTCCTTTTTGCGTATGTTAGCCACCATATGCTTAGTCGCTGCTGCAACCTCACCACTTATCCTTTCCTTACCCATTAAGCTTTGCTAGTCTTGATACCCATGGTAATGGGATTGCTGAGTCCTCGTGGCTCACAGATTACTACAACAACAGTTGCACGTGCAGGTTATGCAATGATCATGACGGGAGAGCGATGTTTGCTTGTTTTGGAGTTCTTCTTCTGCTTCTTCTTCGATCAGGGGATAGGTTCCAGGTCGGCAGCCCGGGCTAGCAGGGTGGATGTCGTTTGAGTTTCTGTTTGTGTTTCATCCGTAGTCGGATGTTGCTCTTATGTATTGTGATGTTGTATTCATGTGGCATTGTATGCCTTTTGTATGTATCCCCATCTATTATGTAATGTTGATGTAATGATATCCACCTTGCAAAAGTGTCTTCAAGATGCGCTCCTATCCTTGGTGGGACCTTCGAGTTCCTTTAGGATAGGGTCGCATCTTGGGTGTGACAAGTTGGTATCAGAGCCTCGACCAACCATAGGAGCCCCCTTGATTGATCATATAGTTTGGCCGTTGTTGAGTCTAGAAGAAAACAATTTTCGGTGTTGAGTTATATCGGAGAGTAGGAATTCTTTTTACTCCTCAGTCCCTTCGTCGCTCTGGTGAGGAATCTTGACGTAGGTGTTTTGAATTACTCCTCTTCCCATTCAAAATTTTCTTTAGATTCACGCAGTTGGTTTTCCGATCGTTGGTTCTCAGCTCTTTTCATCTGGTACATTTCTCGTCAAGTTGACTCGAGCCTCTTCATCTTTGCCAAGTTCAATCCTCAGTTGTCTTCTTTTGCCACCCGCCCACCTCTTTTCATCTCGGAGTCGGAGTCTGTAATCAAGTATCCATCCTACTCGTGCGAAGTCGTTGCTTTCTTTCAACCGGTGTTTTCTCTTCAAGATATTCGTCGGTTCTCCCTTCCAGGTGCCACTGTTTTCCCGCCCTCCCACCCTTTTTCTTCCTGGAGTCTGAGTCTCTTTTGGCCATCAATTTCATTCATGTGGAGCCTCTTCAGTCTTTCGACAATAGTTTCAACTGGTGAATTCTCATTTTGTTCGACATTCTTCATCTCCTTTTCTTCTCCGGTGGACCCAATTCAAGTTTTTCGGGTTGATCATATTCTTTTCCTTGGATCAAGTGTTTTCCCTACTCGTTCGCCTCTCGCCAGTTTATCCTTCCGGAGTGTTCAAGACATCTCAGGAGATTCGTCTGTGTTCCAATTAATTCGAGGTTGTCACCTCATTCAAATATTTCAATTGTTCCGGTGCATCATCTATCTCTTCAATAATCCTTTCCAACAGTGTTTTTCTCTTTAGTGGGCCCTAACCCATAGGTCTTTTCCTAGGATCTTACCTGATTCTTCTAATTATTCCGGAGCCATTCCCAATTCTTTTCAGAGTCTGACGTAAGAATGAATTTCATCAGTCAGATGCCATCTCCAAGATCGCTTTCAAATTATTTTCATCTTTGGTTCTACCTTTCCTCCTTTTCATTATTCCGGAGTTTCTCAACAATTTCGGTGGTGTTTCTCGTCGTCATTCTCAGCTTTGAAGATCGAAGAAGAGTTTCTCTAAATCTTGCTCGTTCTCTCGAACTTTCGTGGTTCTAGCTTCATGTTATCCTCTTGAATTATTCCGTTTGTCAGATATTCTTTCTTACCCATGCAGAGTATGTCAGGAGTTGTTTTCAGTTTCTTTTCACCGGAGGCCATCATTCCAGAAGAATTCTTCGTCCTCACATTTCAGCTATCATTATCCAATTATCCCTGTGCTTCGTGCAAGTGTTCTTTAATCAGCTCATCATCTCTTTGTTCCTTTGCATCTAAATCCCCTCAATCACATGGTTCTTCTAATTCTTCCTGGTGATGCATTCTCTTTCATCAGTCATTTTCGAATTCTTACGGTGGTTCGTTCAAGATTTTTTTCCTTGATTATCATATTAATTCATTCGTTCTTTTCAATCCTACCGGTGGTTCGTGAAGACCTTCTCAGGTTTGCGCTATGTCACTTCTCAATCCTTTTCAAGAAGAATAAGTAGTATGCAAAATCCATTGCTTGTCATCAATTTAATTTGATGAAGCATAAGCATACAATAAATCTTATTCTTATTTCCTCAAAGTGAGTAATCCCTTCCTTCGGAGTTTGTTCTTGTTGAATAAATTCTAGTTCCAAGTGTTTTCATCTTTTCTTTTCCGGAGTTCAATTTCCCTCGGCCATTTCGTCGGAACCTCCATCAAAATCATCGCAAGGCTCATATTATTCTTTCTTCCTTCATTCTATCTCATCATCCTTTTGTCACCAGAGTTCTTCATGGTGGTTCTTCATGATTCAATTCATTCTTCAAGAGTTCACCAAGATTTTGTTGGAGGAGTTCAAGTACCTTTTCCTCTTGTGTCTCGAAATGCAATTAATTCTCCATATTCTTTTGAAGTGGAGTTTTGCATTTCTTCGTTCTTCTCAGCTATCCAATCATTTCCGTTTGTGGCCGGTTATCACCTTATGATCTTGAGATGTTACCTATAAGACCACAACAAACTTATTCTTTTCGTTGTTGATTTTCTCAACAACTCTGTTCAATCCTTCCTTCTAAGTTCTTTTCATTCCATTCCTTCAATTCTTCCGGAGGCATTGTAGTGTTCATTTCGTCAAGAGTCATCACATCTTGTGAAGTTCAGGTCTCTTTTCCTTCCATTTTCAGCCGGAGTGCTGCCTAAATTATTTCATTCTTATTCCTTTTCTATCTCGTTCTAACCAGAGTGATTTCATAGTCTATCTGATTCCGTGAGCTTTTGATTCTCATCATATTCGCCTTTTCTCTTTCTACCCGAGTGCTCTCGTCTTTGTTCATCTTCTCTCTTGTGTTTCTCGTTTCACCTCATCCTTTTCCCTTCCGTCTCGGTCCTAAGATCTCGGGACGAGATCTCTTATTAGTTGAGGAGAGTTGTAACGCCCCGAATTCGATGCGCCAGGTGTCTTCCAGCTATTTGTTGTTGTTGCCATGCCACTTGCTCGCGTGTTGCATTTTGCCATGTCATAATCTGCATTTCATCTGCATGTTTTTCAAAACTTGCATCCGTTCGGGTTCCCCCGAGTTCTCTCCATTGTCCGTTCGGAGTCCAGACCTCTCGCGCGCGCCCGTCTCCTCTCTCAGACCTTGTTTCGTGAGCGGGTTAAAAACATTCTCGGAATGGACCGAGGTTTGCCGAGAGTGGCCTTGGTATAGCACCGGTAGACCGCCCATCAAAATTCGTTCCATTTGGAGGTTGTTTGATGCCCCAACGGTTAACCGCGTAGCCCTAAACCCCTCTCTCTTTGCAGCCCAGCCCCTCTTCACCACAGCCCACTATCCCATCCTAACCCCCTCCATGCTCTCGGCCATTCGATCACGATCGTGTGGGCGAAAACCGCACGTCATTTGGACTCTCCTAGCTCCCTCTACCTATAAAAATGTCTTCCCCTCTCTATTTGCGGATCAAACCACCCTCCGCTCCCCTCTACGCCGCCGGACATGTCCGGATTGCACTGGAGCATCTCCGCCGCCGCCCGTAGCCAATGGCGCGCCGCCACGTGGCAGCCGCCGCCGCCGCCGCCCGTAGCCCGCTCAGCCCGCGATCGGCCCCATGAGCCCATCTCCGCCGCCGCCGCCGGATCAGCGCCGCCGCAGCCAGCGGACTCGTCCTCGCCGCCGGCCTCCGCCACACCGGCGTCATGCTCTGCCGCCGGCCCCGCGCGCGCCTCGCCTCATGATCCATCCGCCTCGCGCCACGTCTCCGCCGGCCCTGCCGGAGCGCCGCGACCCGGCCTCGCCTCCCTGCCGCGCCGCCTCGGCTCCCGCCGGACTTCGCCGCCCGCCGCTTTGCTCGCCAGACCTCCGGCGACCTCGCCCGCCGCTGCTTCTCGCTGCCCGACCAGATCTGCTCGATCCGCCGGCCCGAACCCCTTAGCGCCGCCCTCGCGCCGTCCACGCCCGCCTCCCGCCGTCGCCGAGCTCGCCGGCGCGCAGCTCCGGTCATGGCCTCCTCCAGCCCGCGCCCGGACCCCTCCGACCCTGGATCCGTCCATCCACCAAACCAAACTGCCTCCCCGTCCCGGATCTCGTCGTCCCCGTCCACGTTTCCTCGAGGTTATTTTTGACCAAGTCCCTGAGTTTTTCATATTATGTATGCACCTTCATCATGTGATAACTTCATGCATATAGCTCCGTTTTGCGTGAATAATATATCAAAATGTTCACTGTGAGATGCTCTTCATTTTAATACATTGTGCCATGCTTGTCTGAGCGCATCTTAATGCCCTAACCATCGTTGGAAGAGTGCTATATGATGTTAACTATTGTCTATTAACAAAACATGGTGATTTGTCTTTTTCATTGCATTTTGTGTGTGCATCCTATGAGCTTGATGTCTATACGAGTTTTGAGCTACATCATGCCATCTTTACATTGGAGCAATTCATGTATTTTTGTGAGTCTTGTAGCGAGTGCATCAAGCTCGTGAAGTAGGGTACTTGCTGTTACTGTTTTGCTAGGCTGAATCTGTTATATCATGATGCTATGTAAACTTGGTGCTATAAGTCATTCTATGCATAATCTGGAGATATTCACTAATGATGTTTTGTTATACATGTCCCTGGTTGCATTTATAGCTATTTGTAGATTGTTCATATCTTGCTCCAAACTTGCTAATTAATGTTGCTGTCAGCCTGTTAACATTAAGTTCAGTTTTGCCATGTGTTTTGCTAGTGATCCATGCACCCTATGAACTTGTTCTTGCCATGCCTATCTTAACAAACATGTCTTCTACTGTTGGTTACCTTTTAATGCCATGTATTGCTCTGAGGTGATTTTTACAAGCTCACCAACATGCCTACTTATTGTTGTTCCTGCCATGTCTGAATCTGTCAAATCATTTGCCATGTTTGCATGGACGCTACCATGTTTTCTGTTGATCTTTGGAATTAGTTCAGTAAGGGATTTTTGTTCTTTGTCTTTAGTATTAGCACGACATGCCTTTGTTTGCGATGATAAGTTCATGTAGCATGTTGTTTAATAGCTCTAAACATTGCAACCTGATGTTATTTCTGCCAAGTCTGAAACTGTTATAATTTGCAATCTTGCCATGTCCGTTTGAGCATGTTCTAGTGATTTATGGAGATAGCTCAGTGTTCATGTTTTGTCATGCTTTACCTGTTATTCATGCCCATGCCTTCTGTTCTTAGGTTGAGGTGATTTATCATATTTTTTTGATGTTTGCTTGATGCCTAGTTGCTGTTTTGGGACAGCTTGTACTTTAAACTTGTATAGAGTATATGTGTTGAACCGTTGCTCGGTTTTGAGTGTGCACTATATGAAACTTGCTTGATTTTGCATGAAGTTTCATATTATCATGTTGAATCCATGTTTTGAGAGTGTTTGCTTGATGTTTGTATGCATTTTGCATCAATGCCATGTTTAACTTGTTTTGCTCATATCTTCTAGGTTGTAGCTCCGAATTAAATGAACTTTATATGTAACTTGACTAGAATCTCATGTCGATCATCTTGGTGCATCTTAACTTGCTGTTTAACAACTTGAACATAATGTTTATTCAGTTCTGGACCAATTTCTAAATTTGCATATGAGGACTTACTGGAATTGTTATATGTTGTTTCCGGCCTCATTTACCCTTCCTTTGATGTGTTGCTCTTGTATGCATCATCTCTTGCCATGAGTAGCTTCATGTTGTCTTGTCTTGCATCATACTTGGTTGAGCATCATGTCATGTATATGTGTGGTGTGTTTACCATGTTGTGTGCTTCTTCTCGATAGTTCCCGTTTCGTTGCGATCGTGAGGATTCATTCGTCTACGCTTGGTTTGTCTTCATCCGTTCGTCTTCTTCATGGACTCGTACTTCTTCCTTGCAGGATTTTAGGCAAGATGACTACTACCCTGGATCTCACTACTATCATTGCTATGCTAGTTGCTTCGTTCTATCGCTATGCTGCGCTACCTATCACTTGCTCTTCAAGCCTCCCAAATAGCCATGCCAGCCTCTAACCTTTTTCACCCTTCCTAGCAAACCGTTGTTTGGCTATGTTACCGCTTTGCTCAGCCCCTCTTATAGCGTTGTTAGTTAGAGGTGAAGTTGAAGTTTGCTCCATGGTGGATAGGATTATGCTGAGATATCACAATATCTCTTATTTAATTAATGCATCTATATACTTGGTAAAGGGTGGAAGACTCGGCCTTATGCATTGTGTTTTGTTCCACTCTTACCGCCCTAGTTTCCATCATACGGGTGGTATGTTCCTTGATTTTGCGTTCCTTACACGGTTGGGTGATTTATGGGACCCCTTGACAGTTCGTGATGTAGGGTGGAACCCTAATTCGTCGATCTTTCACGTTTGGAGGGGATCCTACGGAGGAAACACGAAGAACACGCGGAAGCACGAGGGGAAACACGGGTAAAACGAGAGAGAAACACTCAACCAACAAGGAATCGATCACACAAGTGCTAGATCAACATACACACATGAGATCCACAAGATACATAGTCAAGTAGGGTAAGGATACAAAGGAACCGTTCATCTCCCGGAGGAGGCCTTGAATCCACGAGGGGATCTTCCCAAGAAGGGGTCTTGTATCCGATGAGGGATCTTCTCCTAGACGGAGGTCCTGATCTCCGAGGAGAAGTAACCGAGTGGATGAGCAAAGGATCTCACACAAATATGAGCTAATCCAATGCTAAGTCCCAAAGTGAGGAGAGGGGGTCCTATATATAGAGTTTGGGGCGAAGGGGTACATGGGTTCAGCCCAACACACACACACAGGCGCTGGCCGGATGATCCGGACGGGTGTCCGGATGATCCGGGCTGGTCCGGATGATCCGGCGGGGACCGGATGAGCGGAGGGTCGGCTGGTGGCAGCAAGAGGCCGGATGTCGGCTGGTGTTCCGGACGTCCGGGCGGGGTCCGGATGATCCGGGACGAGACCCGGATGGTCCGGCTTCGTGGGAGAGCTTCTGTTGCCTTCGGTCGTTGTAGCCGGATCGTCCGGACCGGGGTCCAGATCATCCGGGCTATGTCCGGATCGTCCGGGCCTCCGTCCGGAACGTCCGGCCTCTCTGGTCCTTGTTGCTTTCTTCTCTCCGTCTCCATGCATGTCTTCCGCTTCTGGTTCTCCTTGCTTCCTAGCATCTTCATGGTCGTCTCCTTGGTGCCTGAGTTTGCATAGAGTTTCCGTTTGAGGTAGTAACCATGTCTCATGTGAATCGAAGGAGAGTTGTGAGAGGAGTGATGTCACCTCGGTTTCAAGAGCTATTGCACGTGCTCGAGTCATCAGTCCTTGTGGTGTTGTAGGTGTTGATGTAGAGTCCATGGGGATGATGGAAGGATGCTCCGCATCATATCCCCTCCCTTCGAAAGGATCCGACCTCGGATCTAGATCTTCATCACCATGGAAAGGCGAGAGGTCTTTGACGTTGAAGGTGTCGCTCACGTTGTACTTGTCGCTTGGTAGGTCGAGCTTGTAGGCGTTGTTGTTGTAGCGCGCTAACACCTTGAAGGGTCCATCGGCTCGAGGTAGAAGTTTGGACTTGCGTTCGTTGGGGAAGCGTTCCTTGCAAAGGTGTAGCCACACGAGATCACCTATGTTGAAGATCATGGGTTGCTTGTTGATGTTAAGCTTGGACGTTAGTCGTTGTACTTGGCACTCAATGGTGTTTCTTGTATCTTCATGCATCTTCTTGATGTAGCTTGCACGGGCACTTGCGTCGAGGTTGGTGCGCTCTTGTAGAGGTATAGGTAGAATGTCCAATGGGGACAATGGGTTGAAGCCGTAGACGACCTCGAAGGGGGACTTGCCGGTCGTCGAATGTCTTGCGCGGTTGTAGGCGTACTCGGTGATGGGTAGACACGTCTCCCACTCCTTGATGTTCTTCTTGATCAACACGCGAAGTAGAGTGGAGAGCGTCCGGTTCATCACCTCCGTTTGGCCGTCGGATTGAGGGTGGTATGCGGAGGAGAACAAGAGCTTGATTCCGAGCTTGGCGCAAAGAGTTTTCCAAAAGTAACTCAAGAACTTGACGTTGCGGTCGGAGACGATTGACTTTGGTACTCCATGCAGGCGCAAGATTTCCCTACAAAAGAGATTTGCAATATGTGAAGCATCGTCTACCTTGTTGCAAGGGATGAAATGTGCCATTTTAGAAAATCGGTCCACAACAACAAATACGGAGTCCTTTCCATTTTGAGTTCTAGGCAAACCAAGTACAAAGTCCATGCTAATGTCTTCCCAAGGTTGATAAGGAATAGGAAGAGGCAAATAAAGACCATGAGATTGAGCTTTTGACTTAGCTTTGTGGCATGTTGAGCATCTTGTGGTGAAGCGTGATACGTCTCGAAACATCTTTGGCCAAAAGTAGTTCTTGGAGAGCGTGGCGAATGTCTTGTCGCGTCCGAAGTGTCCCATGAGTCCACCTCCATGAGCCTCTTGCAAAAGTAGCAAACGAAGAGAAGACTCGGGTATGCATAGTTTGTTAGCTCTCATAAGATAACCATCCTTGAGGTAATATTGTTCCCAAGATGTATGCGTCAAACATTTAGCATAATGAGGTGCAAAAGATGGATCACTAGCATACAAATTCTTTATGTGCTCAAAGCCTATGACATTCAACTCAAGTTGGGTGATGAGTGTGCATATGCGTGAAAGTGCATCGGCAGCTACATTTTCCTTGCCCTTAATGTACTTGATCACTACGGAAAAGATTCAATAAATTCACTCCATTTGGCATGACGCTTGTTCAATTTAGTTTGACCTTTTAAGTACTTAAGCATTTCATGATCGGTATGGATGACAGACTCATGAGGTCTAAGATAATGTTCCCATACATGTAGGACATGCACTTAAGCATACAATTCCTTGTCATATATGGGATAGTTAAGTTGAGCACCAGAAAGTTTTTCACTAAAATAAGCAATGACTCGTTTTTCTTGCATTAAAACTCCGCTAATTCCGGTACCACTTGCATCACAATGAACCTCAAAAGTTTTGTCAAAATTGGGCAAAGCAAGAATCGGAGCATGAGTAAGCAAGGACTTAAGCTCATCAAAAGCGTTGGATTGCAAAGGTCCCCAAACAAAAGGAGTATTCTTCTTACTCAAAGCATGCAAAGGAGCTGCAATAGTGCTAAAGTTTTTCACAAAGCGACGATAAAAACCCGCAAGACCAAGGAAACTTCGCACTTGTTGCAAATTGGTGGGTTGGGGCCAAGTTTTAATTGCTTTGATCTTAGTTTCATCAACATGGACACCCTTGGAAGAGACAACGAAACCCAAAAAAACCACTTTGTCAACGCCAAAAGTGCATTTTTTCAAGTTGGCATAAAGACTTTCCTTTCGAAGCGTTTGCAAAACTAGCTTAACATGATCAAGATGCTCTTTCATGGTTTTGCTAAACACAAGAATATCATCGAAGTAAATCACAACAAAGATTCCAATGTATGGACGAAGTACATGATGCATGAGAAGCACAAAAGTTCCGGGAGCTTCCGACAAACCCATAAGCATAACCAACCATTCATATAAGCCAAATTTTTGTTTTGAAAGCAGTTTTCCATTCATCACCCTCATGAATGCGGATTTGATAATAGCCACTTTTAAGATCAATTTTTGAGAAAATTTTGGCTCCACTAAGTTCATCAAGCATATCATCCAAGCGAGGAATGGGATGCCTATAGCGCATGGTGATAGCATTTATAGGTCTACAATCGGAGCACAAGCGAAAACTTCCATCGGGTTTAGGCACAAGTATAACGGGAACGGCACAAGGGCTTAAGCTTTCACGTACATGACCATTGTCGATTAGTTGTTGTACTTGCCGTTGTATCTCCTTGGTTTCTTCGGGATTGACATGGTAGGGAGCTTTGTTTGGAAGTGGCGCTCGGGGATGAGGTCGATTCGATGCTCAATGCCTCAAGAGGAGGTAGACCGGAGGTAGCTCATCGGGAAAACATCTTGAAATTCCTGCAAAGAGATTGAAACACCAAAGGTAGCTCATGAGTGGTGTTAGTTTTTGGTTCTCCATCCTTGCACACAAGGACAAAGTGCATCACACTCGATGGGTTCTCACACACTTCTCTCATCCCATGTTTGGTGGCGAATAGTATGAGGTTTTTCTCTCTAGGCGAAGAGGCGCTCAAATTTGGCTTGTGGCTCTCACTCACTTTTTGGTGGCTCACTTTCTCACTCTTCTCTCTTTGGTTGGTGGCTTGTTTGTCGGCTATCACTTGACTAGGAGACATGGGTCGTAGGACATATTCTTTGCCTTTCATCTTGAAGCTATAGTGGTTTGTACGCCCATTGTGGTAGACACCACGGTCGAATTGCCACATCACACTCCAAAGTGTCCTCATATGCACCTATTTTGAATGATACTTGGACCGTATGCTCAACTCGTATAGTGCCGGAGTCACTTAGCCATTGAACCTTGTAGGGTTGCGGATGCTTCTTCTTGACCAATTGGAGCTTGGAGCATAGATCTTCGCTTGCCAAGTTGTGGCAACTACCTCCATCGATGATGACCTTGACGGATCTCCCATTGATGCCGGCCTTTGTGTGGAAGATGTGGCATCTTTGGTCTTCTTCTTGTTGATGTTGAAGTGTCAAGACCTTGGAGACAACAAGAGCGGGACTTGTATCTTCATCACAAAAGACTTGATCATCTTCATCCTCGTTGATGTGCCGGTGCATGGCCACTTGCTCAATAGCGTCCATTTCATCTCCATTCATTGAGTCGTAGGTGCCATTGTCGTTGAGTATCATGGTCCGCTTGTTGGTGCATTCATATGACTTGTGGCCTCGGCCGCCGCAAGTAAAACACTTGAAGGAGCTTGTCTTGACGGTCTCATCGTTTGGAGTAGATGATGAAGCACGCGGCTTGGGGTTGCTTGTAGTAGGAGGAGGACGACTTGAACTTGTAGAAGCTTTCTTGTAACTTGACTTGTCGTCGTTGGTTGGAGAAGGCTTGGTTGATGTCGAAGTTGGAGTAGTTGTTGATGCTTGGTTGTTGGAGAAGCCGTATGTCTTGGATGAGTACTTGACGTATTTGAAGTCATCTTGCACTTGTCGTTCCGCCTTTGTAGCTTGATGCACGAGCTCAATGAGGTTGGAGTAGGGTTGGAAGTCGGCGATCTTCTTGATGGGATGGTTAAGTCCATTCAAGAATCGTGCCATTGTTTGCTCATCATCCTCCGTGACATTCGCTCGAATCATGGCAATCTCCATTTCCTTGTAGTATTCTTCAACACTCTTTGTTCCTTGCTTGAGGAGTTGTAGCTTCTTGAAGAGATCACGATTGTAGTAGGTGGGCACAAAGCGTGCTCGCATGACATCCTTCATTTGAGCCCAAGTGGTGATTGGAGGTTCACCTCTTGCTTGTCGGCGCTCAAGTACTTGTTCCCACCAGATGAGCACATAGTCTTGGAACTCAAGTGATGCCATAGCGATCTTCTTATCTTCCTCATAGTTGTGCAAACGAAAGATTTTGTCGACCTTCAATGCCCATGAGAGGTACTCTTCGGGATCATTGGTTCCATTGAACTTGGGCATTGTGAACTTGAGCTTGCCATAGCGTTGTTCATCATTGTGTTGAGGTCGATGTTGATGATGACGTTCTTAACGTGGAGGGTAATCATCCTCATGTTGTTCTTGGCGAGGAGGAAGTCCATGATCAACGTGCTCTTGTTGACCTTGAGGTTGAGGTTGAGCTTGAGGAGCTTGTTGGGCTTGACGTTGCGTACGCGGATGGTAGTTCCTCTCTTGTATTTCTTCTCAAAGGGCTTCCTCTTGATTGCGTCTTTCGCGATTGCGGTTGGCGAGAGCTCGACTTGATTCTTGAAGGGCACGTTCCACCTCAAGAGCTTGTGCTTCTCGTTGTTGTTGTTGAAGACGTTTAGCCTCGGCGTCTTGTTGCTCTTGGTGTAGGCGTGCTCGTTCTTGTTCTTGTTGGTGACGAAGACGTTGTCGTTCTTGAGCTTGAGCAAACGCCACTTGGTTCGATTGAGGACGAGGAACTTGTTCATCAACTTGCTCTTGGGTATGCTTGTCGTGTAGCGGGTTGCGAGATGCATGACGGTCTTGACGCGCGGCTCGTCGAAGAGTGTTCGATGACGGTGTACTTGTGTCGGATAAGGAGTTGTCGGAATGGCGACTTGAGTGGCTCCGTCTTGAGTGTGAGGAAGTAGAAGGACGCCGGTTCACCAACAAGGCGCGGATCTCGTCCATTCTTGCATCGTTCTCTTTCTTGTGCGCGTCGAGTTTGTTGTCGAAGTAGTCTCTTGTACGTTGCTCGGAGAGTCGCAAGTCGGTGGAGAGGTTGTCGATTCGTTCGCTCATTGCTTGTTGCTCTTGATGGAGAGCTCGTTGTGCGCCAAAGAGGTGGCTCTTGGTGACGTATGATGACATGTCGTCGTCTTGCTCGATGAAGAGTGGATTTGTAGAAGAACTTGGCCTATCCATCATTTCAAGCAAAGTTGTGAGTTGTGGAAGGAGAATTACCAATACCAAATGTACCTTTGACCGAAGTTGAAGATGAATCAAGTTCACTCAAATGCGGACAATGAAATAGCACTATTGGTACCGATCCTTGTCGATTCTCACACCTACACAAGTAAAAGCTTTTGGTGGAGCTTGGTTAGGATGGTGGCACAAAATTGATTGCAATTGTTAGTTTGACTCAAAAATGTTGAAGAAGATTCGCAAATTCGCATATGCAGCAAGTAGACCAAGCAAGTAGTGGTACACGGAAACACACATGCAAATAGATAAATGGGATTGTGCAAGCCAAAGTGAGCCAAAATGTGGAATCCACGAAAATGCTCTTGTTGCACAATACTAGAGAGACGCTAGCACGATTGCACAATAGGCGGATACGGAGCTTGTGCACAACCTACTAGGCAAAAATGCAACGATCTCTATCCCAAGTATGCTATATGTATGGTATTTCGGTGCAATGATCCAAGATGATCTTATATGACAATCTTAATGTTGTATGATGCTATGCTTGTTGCTTATAAGCTCTTTGCTTATCTTTCCTCTTTGCTTAAAAGCTTGAGCGGCTCTTTCTCTCTTGAGCTCTTTTCTTATGCAAACTTCATGAACCAAGATAGCAATTGTGTATGCGATGACAACGTTGTGACACACAAGTTGATTCCGAGATATGCACCACGATTGTTTGTATGATATGGTGTATGCAACTAATGTGCACAAGTCACGTTGCCGGCAATACTCAAAGGCTAGTCTCGATGGGTAAGTAACGCCAAAGGTGGTATATGATGGTTATCAATGCAATTGCAAGGTATGACAAAGATGTCGTCGAAGTTACCGTCCGTAGCGAAGATGAGTAGCCGACCAAAATGAGCGTTTGTTGTTGAAGTCACACCGCGCCTAAATAGCCGAAACACAAGAGGACACAGAAATCTCACTCAAATTGTCGAACTCAAATTCGAATGGTAGTACGGAGGTTGAGTCTTGGGGTTTGGCAAGTGGAAATTGTGGTGGATGGGGTGGATGGAGGACTGCAGAACTGCAGTTTCGGCAGAGGAAGCCGGATGATCCGGGCACGTCCGGATGATCCGGGACTTGGTCCGGATGATCCGGGCAGGTCAACCACGCACGGTAACTGCTCGGGAAGAACGCGAAAATGGGGTGGAATTTGGCGATTTCGGGGATTTTGGATGGATTTCGAGGGGGAGAAGGTGGGGAAACACAAGATCCACGAGTTATACACCGAATCCACGGATCAAAATCAACAAAACATCATCAAAACTAACAAATCACAAAAAAATTTGGCGGTATTTTTGTGTGGATTTTCGGATTTTAGGACGAAAACAACAAAATCAAGCTAGAAATCACGAGGTAGGGGCTCCAAAAACGTGATCAACGTGGCTCATGATACCATATGATGTAGGGTGGAACCCTAATTCGTCGATCTTTCACGTTTGGAGGGGATCCTACGGAGGAAACACGAAGAACACGCATAAGCACGAGGGGAAACACGGGGAAAACGAGAGAGAAACACTCAACCAACAAGGAATCGATCACACAAGTGCTAGATCAACATACACACATGAGATCCACAAGATACATAGTCAACTAGGGTAAGGATACAAAGGAACCGTTCATCTCCCGGAGGAGGCCTTGAATCCACGAGGGGATCTTCCCAAGAAGGGGTCTTGTATCCGATGAGGGATCTTCTCCTAGACGGAGGTCCTGATCTCCGAGGAGAAGTAACCGAGTGGATGAGGAAAGGCTCTCACACAAATATGAGCTAATCCAACGCTAAGTCCCAAAGTGAGGAGAGGGGGTCCTATATATAGAGTTTGGGGCGAAGGGGTACATGGGCTCAGCCCAACACACGCACACAGGCGCTGGCCGGATGATCCGGACGGGTGTCCGGATGATCCGGGCTGGTCCGGATGATCCGAGCGGGGACCCGGATGAGCCGGAGGGTCGGCTGGTCGCCGCGCAGGGCCGGATGTCCGGCTGGCGTTCCGGACGTTCGGGCGGGGTCCGGATGATCCGGGACGAGACCCGGATGGTCCGGCTTCGGGGGAGAGCTTCTGTTGCCTTCGGTCGTTGTAGCCGGATCGTCCGGACCGGGGTCCGGATCATCCGGGCTCTGTCCGGATCGTCCGGGCCTCCGTACGGAACGTCCGGCCTCTCTGGTCCTTGTTGCTTTCTTCTCTCCGTCTCCATGCATGTCTTCCGCTTCCGATTCTCCTTGCTTCCTAGCATCTTCATGGTCGACTCCTTGGTGCCTGAGTATGCATAGAGTTTCCGTTTGAGGTAGTAACCATGTCTCATGTGAATCGAAGGAGAATTGTGAGAGGAGTGATGTCACCTCGGTTTCAAGAGCTCTTGCACGTGCTCGAGTCATCGGTCCTTCTGGTGTTGTAGGTGTTGATGTAGAGTCCATGGGGATGATGGAAGGATGCTCCGCATCAGTTCGCTTTGAATAAAACTCCTCCAGCAAGGCCCAACCTTGGTTTTACCATTTGCCAAACCTAGCCCTTTTTGCCTTGGGTTTCCGGAGCCCGAGGGTCATCTTTATTTACCCCCCCCCCCCGAGCCAGTGCTCGTCGTGAGTGTTGGTCCAACCTGTCAGCCGCCGGTGGTCACCAGGGGCAACTCTGGGCTGGCCTACCGGAAGTTTGGACAATCCAGTGTGCCCTGAGAACGAGATATATGCAACTCCTATCAGGATTTGTCGGCACATTCGGGATGCTTTGCTGGTCTTGTTTTACCATTGTCGAAATGTCTTGTAAACTGGGATTCCGAGACTGATCGGGTCTTCCTGGGAGAAGGAATATCCTTCATTGACCTTGAGAGCTTGTGATGGGCTAAGTTGGGACACCCCTGTAGGGTATAAACTCTCGAGAGCCGTGCCCACGGTTATGTGGCAGATGGGAATTTGTTAATGTCTGGTTCTAGATAACTTGACACCAGATTCGAATTAAAATGCATCAACCGCGTGTGTAGCCATGATGGTCTCTTCTCAGCGGAGTCCGGGAAGCGAGCACGGTTTTGGGTTATGTTTGATGTAAGTAGGAGTTCAGGATCACCTCTTGATCATTGTTAGCTTCACCACCATTCTGTTTGCTCTCTTCTCGTACCTTTTTGCGTATGTTAGCCACCATATATGCTTAGTTGCTGCTGCAACCTCACCACTTATCCTTTCCTTACCCATTAAGCTTTGATAGTCTTGATACCCATGGTAATGGGATTGCTGAGTCCTCGTGGCTCACAGATTACTACAACAACAGTTGTAGGTGCAGGTTATGTGATGATCATGACGCGAGAGCGATGTTTGCTTGTTTTGGAGTTCTTCTTCTACTGCTTCTTCGATCGGGGATAGGTTCAGTCGGCACTGGGCTAGCAGGGTGGATGTCGTTTGAGTTTCTGTTTGTGTTTCATCTATAGTCGGATGTTGCTCTTATGTATTGTGATGTTGTATTCATGTGGCATTGTATGCCTTTTGTATGTATCCCCATCTATTATGTAATGTTGATGTAATGATATCCACCTTGCAAAAGCGTCTTCAAGATGCGCTCCTATCCTTGGTGGGACCTTCGAGTTCCTTTAGGATAGGGTCGCATTTTGGGCGTGACACTGTGGCAATGGAGCCAGCCGGCTCCAAAAGGAAGATGTACTACGTGGGACGTCGGGCTATAGCTAGAAGGGCTGTTGGGACACGGCGTCAGCCCATATCACGGGGACCCCCAATTGGGATGCACCGACTATTGGTTTTGTCCCTCGCCGATGTCGACCGCGTCTACGCAGAACATTGTTCCCTTCCCCCAGCAGCGGGATTAGGCCGGATATGTAACCAGCGGTGTGGCCACCGTCATTCTATGCTTATGAAGAGAGCAACCTAAGCAAGCAGGCTTGTAGCTTAGGCTCCTGCTAGTGTATATGTAGTGGTTTTCTTTTTCTCTCCATATGAACCATTTTATATTGCGTACATCTCACTGAAGAGTGAAATGATGGTTGCTTCTTCCCACTAACTTAGTGTGTTATTTGACTGCTCCTTAGTGGCCCCTAAACGTACTCCCCCTACGTGTATGACCGTTCCTGAGTCTCACTTGTACTTATCTCTATTTTCTTGCATGACACGTAGACAGGATGCGCATAGAGGAATTTTGTTACTGCACGTTGTTACATAGTACTGTACTACTAGTACGTACTCCATCCTTCCGGTTCACTACTGGTACTCCCTCCGTCCTGGCTTATTGGTCCCCTTTGTACTCATGGGCTTGTTTTCCTCAAGAAAATTGTCTTTACCGACGTATTAATATCGGGAATGCATGCGTGAACAACGAATGATTAAACCTTGCATGCAATGTTTTGACAAAGCATTAACTTATGAACATGTGAATCTAAGGGACTACAACCTCGTGCATGCATGCAACAGTCACATGTACACATGGACGCAAAACCGCACGCGACGCCCTAATGCACGCATGTACGAGCACACGACAGAACACACACGGTCATGCTGAAGTGCTCAACCTACACGTGCATGCACACACATACTCAGCCTGGGTGAGCTAGTGACTGTATAAACATCGGAAAATGTATATATTGAGCGCAATGAGCATATTATGAAGTCCACTGACCATATTTTTACAAATATACAGTGACAGACAGTGTATTTATCTCGTTTGAAATTAGCCATATTAACCGGAAATGAAGGAGTATGGACTATCATTACTTTGATGTGTCCCGCCAACTTGGCGAACAAGGAGAAGCTTGCAGGACGGGAGAAGCTTGCGCGTGGTGGCTCGCAGCACAAGGAGAAAATTTTGACTAATGCAAGCTCTCCCTCGCTCAGGCGGTGGACGTGCAATAGTTAATTCGGTGTCAGATTGCTAGAAGCATACACTATACTAGCACTATTATTGTTCGATTTCCTGAAGACGCGAACAGCCAAGCGCAAAGTTTACTAGTACTAGTACTACTACTATAGAGGTATGTACTATACTACTAGGAACCGGATGGAGGAGCTTCTACACTCTTATTATATTTTAAAAATGTGCTAAAGCAATCTTCAACACATTTGGTTCTCTTCGAGGGTTCTCACATGTGATAATGGAAGTTGATTGCATGGAACACTCGCCAGAATTCTCGCTTAATGCTGGCTCATATCCTGTTACAAATAGGAGCGCTCGGTAATATGTCCTCTTTTTTGTTATTCAGCATGTAAACAGGTCAGCAAACCTTGTAGCGCATATTTGTGAGAACCGTGCTTGCTGCACTTTGAATGTGGCCGAGAGCTGGCTTGATGAAACACCTCGCTTCCTTCTTCTTTCTTTGAGGGCTACCTCGCTTCCTAGTGACCAGTCTCTTGGCTGATCGTCCTAAGAATGCTTATATATGAATAAAGCTCTCTCATTCAATCGTAAAAAATATTAAGCCATATTAACCGGAAAGGAGGGAGTATGGACTAGCACTACTTTTTGGTTTGTCCCGTCAACTCGCAAAACGAGGAGAAGCTTGCAGGACAAGGTGAAGCTCACTTACGCCTTTTGACTAAGGCAGCCTACCCTCGCCCAGGCGGTGGACATGCATCAGTTCATTCGATGTCAGATTGCCAGAGGCATACACTATAGTACCCAACATGCGGAGTACCATCATTGTTCGACTTCGCGAAGAGGCGAAGAGCCAAGCACAAGGTTTAGTAGTACAAGCAGTACTACTACTAGAACTGCATGGTGCAGCCTCTGTACTCTTATTTTGTTTTAATCTCTGATAAAGTACACATTTATTCGGGAGAAGGGCGGAAAATGGTAGCCCAATAGTATAGTATTAAAAACATCGAACATGTAATGATGATATCGATCAACCATGCTCGAATATATCTTGGCATCCATGCGAGCCCGTCTATGTGTTCTCGCTCCTCGTCTCTCTCAAGGAATGGGGGGTTGGCCATTTTGCCATCAATTGAGATCGGTCTGCTCACACTCCGGCCCCACATGTAAGTGATATGCCTAGAGGAGGTGCGTTGACCGACTGGCCATACGCGTACTTGGTTTTGCACCTTCATACTACTACTCCCTCCGTCATAGTTTACAGGGCGCGCTTCATTCTGATGCATATATCTCAATGCATTTCCACCACCAGAGAGACTTTAGACGCATTTGGTTTAATGATCAATTAATTAGGGCATGGTAACCGCAATGCTATTTTTCAGGTCGATCACTGGTCACCTTGGTCCCAGAGATTTTTTTGAAGCGCGCTCTATAAACAGTGACAAATGGAGTAGTATGAGCGGATTCAAAGAAGAGTGTATTGATGGTTGCTTCTTCCGAGCAACTTATAGTGGGAAAGGTGGGGCTTATGATTTTACTGCTCATTATTCACTATTAATGCGGCACAACTACCGGGCTGAGTCTCCCATGCGGTTGTGCACTACTCCCTCGGTTCTTAAATATACTCCGGAGTATTTGTCTTTCTAGAGATTTCAACGAGTGACTACATACGAAGCAAAATGAGTGAACCTACACTCTAAAATATGCCCATTTGAAATTTGTAAGAAGACAAATATTTAGGAACGGAGGATTATAATTTTGTGCATGGCACATGGACCTGGATCCTGAAGAGGCTTTTGGCAATGCTATAAAGCTTCCCACATTTGTTTACATAATTGAGGTACTATACAAATAATTTTCCAGTGACATGAAATTGTACAATGCTCTGAGCTTTCAGCTTTTGTTTCGTGTGTCTTGCCATTGATGCTCTTTAGAAAACAATAAAAAACTAACTTCCTTGCTAATGCATCTCAATGATTAGCAGATCAGAGCTAATATTTACATCACAACTGAAGACAAAGTTGTGAGAAGGTGTTAAATTTAAATTGATCTATGCTTTCATTGCCAGCAACGTCCCCCCCAGCTCTGTCTAAATTAACAAGGCATGTCGGGGGAAAAAATAGCTGTCTGGAGCATGCAACATTCCGATCATTTTGTGCAGTCCACTAAAATAAAGCTGAGCCTCACTGTTCCAAAGATATTAAGTGTGATTACGATAATAGAGGACTGCTGATGAATTAATAAACACACAAATAGAAGCCGGTCACCTTTGCGGTCTCTCTTAAGAATAACTAGTTGGAGAAGATTAGGCTCGGAGTTCGATGAGGAGGATAGAGCAAAACCAATCTCCCTTTGTGCAGTCGCATTGAAATGTAGAGACGTTGCCCGTGTGACATTTTAGTACAATTGCTCAAAACACTCTTAAGAAAAAAGTGATTTGTGCAGTTCACCAAAAGGTCACAATAGCAACAAGGTGAAATGGATAGCCCCGTTTGCAAAAAAGAGGTAGAAAGGAAACAGTTACTGGCCACAGTTGATGACACATGCGACGAAAAAAATAAGTATATTCCTTGTCCTAAGGGAATATAACAACACGGTTGTGTTTGTCTAAAACAGTGCCTGGACGAGATTGCAATATGGAAAGTACGTTGGACGAGCTATGTTTTGGGCAAAGAACTATGGAAGATCCACATGCAAGATTTTCCACATGCACTGATGTGGGAAGACATGCAGTGGAGCAAGGACGGAGGGGATACCTGGGGGTTGTCGGGATGTAACTAGGTGAGCGGTGGCGGGCGGGACCTGCCCATACTGCGGCAGTGAGCAGGTGGCATAGGCCCTACCACACTGGAGCTTGGTCAAAGAGAACGACGGGTACCGCATATCGGGACATGTTGCCTCGTCGCCGTCGAACGGAAAAACACTGCACATCCTCCCTTTTCGCCGGGCGGACGGGATGCGATCGGATCAGTGACCAACGGTGAGAGAGAGAGAGGCCACCGCCGCCTTGTGTGAGATACTCTAAAGAGAGACAAACCCAGACAGGCAGGCTCCATTGTATATAGTGGAGCAGACTACCTTTTTCTCCATAAAAATCATTTTATATTCTGTGTACATGCTATTCAGCGATATAACTTTATTTAAAAATAACGCGCCAATGCATCAAGTCGAACTTTTTTCATGCACGCGTGGTACACCACCTCCGTAAGTAAACAACCACTACACGCGTTCAAATTAGCACGTGGGCTGCCATTTCGTACAGAAATGAGCTCCACCGTGTACTCGTGCGAGTGTGGCTGGGCATGAAGCGTGAGTACATGCACCTATTCTCTTCACGTACGTACACCACCTACATGGGGTTGTGTGAGAGAGATACAAACATACATAGATATAGTGTGTCGTGAGTGGTTTTTTGGGGGGAGGGTCAATAAAAAAATGTAACATATGCATGTGTGAAATAGAGTCCTAGATATATCATATATATAGATGGGGCGATCCACAAGAAGAGAGTGGAGGTATGTGTGTGTGTGTGCGCGCGCGCGACCAATAAAGAGTGCCATCAAATTTGTGTGTGCCCACGTCAAAGATATAGAGTGGCTGGCCTACTGGAACGTGAGAGGGGGTAGGTGCAGTTTGTCTCTGTGGCATGGATACCTACCTACAACGCTCGACTATCGGTGTGTGGTGGGGGAGGCCTAATTAACTATAGAGGTACAATGGCTGGTATATGTGTGGAGGAGGACAGAGGCCTACCTTATGTATTAAGGGAGATCGATCGGCATCCATGCATATGTGTCGGAGAGCAATAAGGTTGGGAGAGAGACAGAGCTAGAGTGTTGGAGGGGGTGGTAGTGGAGTTGCTTCTAACATATGGTGGGAGAGGCTTGCTAGACAAATGGAGGGCACGCCTGCAATATCAATAAGAGAGAGGATGGCTGCCGGTCTGTGCACGTGCGTGTGAGAGACGGGTCAGGAGGCATGCACGAATGATGAGGGGGGACGATATGGCTGTGGTAAGCAGATGTAACTACATAGGAAGATCAATCATCCTTTTGTCAGAGATAGGAGAGACATAACTTGTGAGGTACGTTGATCGATGGGTGGGGGAAAATAGTTAAAGTCGACCTAGGTATATGTATGGAGATCGATCGGTGTACATGCATGTATGTGTTAGAAGCAAATAAGGCCCAGGGAGAAGGATAGAGAGAGAGGGATGCATCTAGGATGTGGTGCGAGAGGCATACAATATCAATGGGGAAGGAGTGTGCGAGTACGAGATCGATGAAAAGAGTGGTGGGAGTGAGGCATGGACGATGATAAGAGAAGAGGGGAAGCTTGTGTTTGTGGTAGGCACACTTGGCCAGAGAGGCATATCGATCGATGTGTGCCATAAAGAAGGAGCTGGGGGGGGGGTACACACACCGTTGGTGAACGACCTAAAGGGAAAAGATGAATTTGCGTGATGGAGCCAGAGAATGCTGAGGAGGGTGAGAGGGATGCAGGCGTGTGCATGCACGAGAGAAAGTTGGCGCTAGCTACAAACAAAAGAGGATTGTCTGGGTGTAGAATACAAACAGAGATCATAATTCATTATAAAAAGCGAATTCGGATATTTGAAGAATTTATCATAGTGCTTAAAACCGATGCATGCGTGAATATATATAACGATGATACACATTGTGTGGTTATGAACATGTTATACTACATATAATATATTTTATCTCTACTCTTATAAAAAATAGAGTTGTTGATGATGGTGTGCCTGCCATCCTGCAATATAGGCCGTCCGATTTATATCTGACGGATAGGAAGGAAACTATGGCAATTTTGAAAAAAGATACCCATACCCCTCTCCATATTTGCAAATAAGGCCTCCCCTTGATCATGTTGATGTTCCATGGAACACAAGGGTATCTTGCTAGTACTACATATAATATATAGAACATTGATTATAATTTGGGCTAATGTATGGCTTTTGCAGCTCAGGGCTAAATACTTGTCATAATGTAGGGGCTGGGGCACTATACTTTGTGTGATAAACACAGTGTACGTATGGAACATGGTTTAGATTATGAATATGTAGTTAGTACATCAAATGTACTATTATTTGGAATCCACATCAAGTGTATTCAAAAAATTAAATTCAAGTTCATAAAGTAAACATATTTCATATCTACCTCTATAGTAATCATGTGGTATGTATTTAAGGTAATACACGAATGATGGTTGAAGTTGGCAACAATCAAGATTGTAGATTCTTATTGAAATAGAAAAATGAATTCAAATTCAGTTCGAATTGCAACGCTAATATAAACATTTGTAATGCACTAAAATGTTGGTATGAGTAGGTTACATGGATTATACAGCCAACGAAAAAATTTAATTGGACATAACATGGATTCATACTCCCTCCTTCTATCTATATAGGGCCTAATGCATTTTTAAGACCGCCTTTAACTATTGACAAGATTAATAGTACATGACATGCACAATGTGAAAATTATATCATTGAAAGCTCCTTTCGCACACGAATTTAACGGTGTGCTTTGTGTAAGTTGCATGTCATATATTATTGCTCTAATATTTGGTCATAGTTAGCCTCGAAAAATGCATTAGGCCCTATATAGATGGAAGGAGGGAGTAGCTTTGAATAGCATTTGTATAGTAAAACGGGACAAGACACTCTCTTTGTGTGGTGTGAATAGTTTACTTTTTCGTTTTCTTTTTCGTTGAGGGAAGTGCGAATTGATTTGGTGCGTACAAGTACAATATTACACATTAAGCTTGTCCCTAAAATTCAACCCGCGCCTTGTTATATCCGAAAATTCAGATATCATGCTCCCAAAACTGGCGCCTTCACAACCCGCGCCTTGCTATCCTGAAATTACAACATGCGTGAAAACTCCCTCCTGCTGCCTAATCCCAACACGTGAAATCCCCCTTCTAACCCTGAGCCGAAAGGGCCGCTAGTTCAAACCTGTGGGGGTACTTTTGTAACACACCCTACATTTTGGACAAGCGCATCCCTAAGTCATGGTTCCCCCCTCCCATCGCCTCCTTTTCGCCATTGGAAATCCCAGGACACCATAGCCTCTCTGCCCCAGCCATGAAACCCCACCCCCTCCGTCTGCCACCTCACCCGCTGCCCAGCCGGAGCCTCTTCCCGAACAACGTCGTCCACCGCAACAGCTCGACGTCCCTCGTCCACATCCCCGGATGAGGATACGTCGTCCATCTCGTCGTCCCGCCGGTTCAGCCGCCCCGTCCTCCACCACCAAGGAGCTTCTCCGATGATCGCCTCGTCTATTGCGGCTACTCCATCCCCACATCGCCATCTTAACCTGCTCCATCGGAACCGCAGCATCCTCACCGACTCCTCGAACGAAGCCGAGACCTACTCGGCGCCACCAAAGAGGTTGTACACTCATCGGATCGCACCTTCCCCTTAACTCGACCTCCCGGCACCGATGGTGCTCCATCCCGCACCCCCATGGAGTGGCTACCTCGAAGCCAGTGCCGCGGGCGACATTTCGACGGCGGCTCTCCCCCAGTGCGAGGCCCCTTCAGCGGCGGCGTCCATACCAGCCGGATCTGCTACTGCTGCTCCGGCTCTCGCTCGCGCTGCTGCTGCTGCTCCGGCTCTTGCTCACGCTGCTGCTGTTTCTCCGGCTCTCGCTCACCCTGCAGTTGCTGCTCTCCCCCTCGCTCATGCTACTGCTCTGCTCCGATTTAGCTACAGTTCAGTCGACTGAATCAACTTTTGGGTCAGTCGATTTTAAGGGGGTGGGGGGCTCGCCGGAGTTAAGGAAGAACCACCCACAGCGGGGAGGGGGGCCCGCCGGAGAGGTACCCCATTATCTATCTTAGGGTTCAGGGTGGGGGCGGTGGTCGTCGGTGGTGGGGGGCGCGATGGTGTGGGGATCACAGGAGAAAAAGCTCGGCGCGGGAGGGGGGAGGGCAGAGAGGTACCCCATTATCTATCTTACGGCTCACCGAAGATGCTCCAACGATTGAACGATCCATCACAACAGAGCAGTGCCCTGGACGCCATCTACAGATTCCTTAGTTCTTCCTCCACGCCTCCGACAGCCACCTCTACCTTAACTTCTTCAGCAACCAACCCAATGATGCTGAGGTCGACATGGCTACGACAAAGAGGTTGTACACTCGTTGCATCACATATTACTCTACATTCATGTCGATCCATTAGGGCTATTTTGGTTCAATGGGAAAACATAGCAATAGGAAATTTTCCTATGTCACTCTACTATTCAATTATTCATGCATTTTGTTGAAAGGAATGGAGAAAAACATCCACCTGGACCTACTTTTCAAAATCCTATGCATGAAAACAAGACCAAGAGCATTAGTGGCAGAATAACATTCTAATTGTACACGCTTTCATATGGTTTCACTTTATTTTGGCCATGTTTCTTTGCTTTCATCTGCTCTTCCAATTCTTGTGAACCAAACACCCAAGTTGACAGAAATCCAGTGTTTACAAATGCTCTGTTTACCATGTGCATTCCTATCCTATTCTAGAGTTTTTCCTATCCCTGCGTTTTTAGAATCATGCCAGCCAAATGAGCCCTTACAGAACTACTTCAATTACAAGTAGGTGTCGAAGAAAACTTTGTGTGGTCTATCCTGCTCCTGCTGCGACGTCGTCCACCTCACCTGAGCTGCTCCAACGACAGAAGCATCCACCAAACCAGACATCACGACTCCTGACCATCTTTCGCCGCCTCAGATCTCCTTCCCTGCTGCCGGCACCCACTGCAACGGCATCACCATCATCGACTCAGCAGATGAACCTGAGGAGTATACGGGTCCACAAGAGAGGTCGCACTTTTTGTTTCTGCTTATGTTATGCATTGCTTAATATTACCTGCTACTTTATTGTCATGTTCACCTCTTAGACTCCAAGTCAGGTCCAAATTGATGTACAAACTCGAGTTCCAAATTAGTTGTGGGGCACATGTCGAGGCATCAATGAATAGTATCTCTGTCTAATATCTTGTTCACCTATGGTATGATGATACGTCTCCAACGTATATATAATTTTTGATTGTTCCATGCTATTATATTACACGTTTTGGATATTTATGGGCTTTACTTTACACATTTATATCATTTGTGGGACTAACCTACTAACCCGAGGCCGAGCCCATATTGTTGTTTTCATGCCTATTTCAGTGTTTCGAAGAAAAGGAATATCAAACAGAGTCCAAACGGAATGAAACCTTCGGAAAAGTTACTTTTGGAAGGAACATGATCAGGGAGACTTGGAGTACAAGCCAGGGAAGCTTCAGGAGGCCAGGAGATAGGAGGGCGCACCCACCCCCCTGGGCGCGCCCCCTGTCTCATGGGCCCCTCGAGGCTCCCCCGACCGACTTCTTTCGCCTATATATTCCCATATACCCTAGAAACATCGAAGGACGCAATAGATCGGGAGTTCCGCCGCCGCAAGCCTCTATAGCCACCAAAAACCTCTCGGGAGCCCATTCCGGCACCTTGCCGGAGGGGGGGAACCCATCACCGGTGGCCATCTTCATCATCCCGGCGCTCTCCATGACGAGGAGGGAGTAGTTCACCCTCGGGGCTGAGGGTATGTACCAGTAGATGTGTTTGATCTCTCTCTCTCTCGTGTTCTTTCTATGGCACGATCTTGATATATCGCGAGCTTTGCTATTATAGTTCGATCTTATGATGTTTCTCCACCTCTACTCTCTTGTAATGAATTGATTTTTCCCTTTGAAGTTATCTTGTTGGATTGAGTCTCTAAGGATTTGATAACACTTGATGTATGTCTTGCCGTGCTTATCTGTGGTGACAATGGGATATTCACGTGATCCACTTGATGTATGTTTTGGTGATCAACTTGCGGGTTCCCCCATGAACCTTTGCATAGGGGTTGGCACACGTTTTCGTATTGACTCTCCGGTACAAACTTTGGGGCACTCTTTGAAGTACTTTGTGTTAGTTGAATAGATGAATCTGAGATTGTGTGATGCATATCGTATAATCATGCCCATGGATACTTGAGGTTTCAACGGAGTATCTAGGTGACATTAGGGTTTTGGTTGATTTGTATCTTAAGGTGTTATTCTAGTATGAACTCTATTATAGATTGAATGGAAAGAATAGCTTCATATTATTTTACTACGGACTCTTGAATAGATAGAACAGAAAGGATAACTTTGAGGTTGTTTCGTACCCTACCATAATCTTTCATTCTTCTCCGCTATTAGTGGCTTTGGAGTGACTCTTTGTTGCATGTTGAGGGATTGTTATATGATCTATCTATGTTATTATTGTTGAGAGAACTTGCACTAGTGAAAGTATGAACCCTATGCCTTGTTTCCTACCATTGCAATATCGTTTACGCTCACTTTTATCATTAGTTACCTTGCTGTTTTTATATTTTAAGATTACAAAAACCTATATCTACCATCCATATTGCACTTGTATCACCATCTCTTCGCCGAACTAGTGCACCTATACAATTTACCATTGTATTGGGTGTGTTGGGGACACAAGAGACTCTTTGTAATTTGGATGCAGGGTTGTTTGAGAGAGACCGTCTTCATCCTACGCCTCCTACGGATTGATAAACCTTAGGTCATCCACTTGAGGGAAATTTACTACTGTCCTACAAACCTGTGCACTTGCAGGCCCAACAACGTCTACAAGAAGAAGGTTGTGTGGTAGACATCAAGCTCTTTTCTAGCGCCGTTGTCAGGGAGGCTAGGTAAGCGGCACTCACACCCCGTCAACTAAGCTCTTTTCTGGCGCCGTTGCCTGGGAGGTGAGTGCTTGAAGGTATATCTTTAGATCTTGCAATCGAATCTTTTTTTATTGTTTTATCACTAGTTTAGTTTATAAAAGAAAAACTACAAAAAAATGGAGTTAAGCTTGTCTCATACGCTTCATCTTTTTCATATCTTTCATGAGTATGATGGAAAGGATAATTGCGCTCAAGTGCTAGAAGAAGAATGCATTAAAATGCTTGGTACTAAATCTTTTAATGATGAGCATGATTGCAATGTTGTTAGTATGAACTCTTTGAATATCCATAGTACTAATGATGATTGCACTAGTTATGATGAAAATATCACTTATAAGCATGTCGATTTTTGTGGAGTAGATTGGGTTTGCAAGTACACACCAAATAGGAAAAATAGATATTGCAAGAGGCATAAGTATTTAGAAACTAAAGGGTTGCAAGAGAGTCTTGATGTTTGTGCTGAAAAATTCAATATTTTTCGCGCTCCTAGTGAACTTTGCAATGAACGTGGTCATTTAATTCTCATATGCAAATTGTTTCATGATCGAATCGTGTCCAAAAATTGTGATAACTTGATTACCCTTGAGCGTCATAAAGAGCTTAGTCTTTTTTTGGGGTATCAAGAAATGAAACGCATAACTGAGGGTATTCCAAAATTTAATATTGATAGATGTCTTCATTTTGATCTAGAGAAGATTTATTTGTATTGTGCGGTGAATTGCATTGAAAATCCTTATATTGCCAATTACCTAAAGAAAAGAAAGCAATTAGAAGATGAAGAGAATACTAATGAAAGGGAAGAGACTTCCCAATATCCTCCTATTATTTCTTATGATGAATCAGGTAACGAGGAGGAGCTTTCTATTCAACCAATCTCATCAATAAGGAGCTCAAAGAAGAAGGTTGAACCCACACATAATGTGAAGAAGAAAAAGAAAAGAAGGAGCAACAAAGGTAAAAAGGTATCTCTCAAAATGAAGTTGCTCCTACTACTCATTGTGATGATGATAATTGCTATACTATTGGTGCTATCCAAACTATTAATGATGAGAGTGACTATGCTTATGATATGAAAAGGCCCAAGCTTCGGGAAGCTATGTTTGATGAGGATGAAATATTTGAGAATATATTAGGTGAAACTAATGTTTGTCCCAAGCTTGGGGATGCTATGTTTAATGAAGATGATATTTTTAGCATTCCAAGTTTTGATACACAAAGTTGTTTTGATGATAGCATGCCTCTTACCTATGATGATTATATTGATGGAACTGGGTTTAGAAGATTGTCAACTTTAGGAAGTACTGATCCCATTATTTTGGAGGATGTTGAATTTTATTTTGATGAATATGAAAGTGGATTTGGAAGATTGTCAACTTTATTTAGTGATGATTCCACTATCTTGGAAGAGGTTTCAATCGATTATGATGAGAACGAAGTTGCTACTTATGATGATTATTGTGATGAAGCTTATGCTATAAAAGGTAGTGATGATTATATTTATAAAACTTGTCATGATTATGATTACCCGTTTTCTGAACATTACTCTTTTAATGTGGAAACAATTTATAGTATTTAAGTCTCTTATGATACTCCCACTACTATTCATGAGAAGAATTTTGCTTTTGTGGAGAGTAGTAATTTTTCTATGCTTGTAGATCATGAAAAGAATGCTTTAGGTGCTGGTTATATTATTGAATTCATTCCTGATGCTACTAAAAATTATTATGAGGGAGGAACATATGCTTGTAGGAATAGCAATAATATCAAGTTTCCTCTCTATGTGTTGAAAATCTTGAAGCTATGCTTGTTTTGCCTTCATATGCTAGTTGATTATTGTTCCCATAAGTTGTTTGCTCACAAAATCCTATGCATAGGAAGTGGGTAGACTTAGATGTGCTAGTCATATGCTTCATGATGCTTCCGTTATGTTTCAATTCTTATCTTTTATGTGAGCATCATTGTCATCATCATGCCTAGCTAGAAAGGCATTAAAGAAAAGCACTTGTTGGGAGACAATCCAATATTTACCCTACTGTTTTTGTCTGTCCACATGATTATGCTACTGTATTAATCATGTTTTATATCTTTTGTTTCAATAAAGTTCCAAGTAAGACATTTAGGATGGCTTACGGTGATAGTTGTGTTGATCCTGCTGAGAATCAGAAACTTTTGCACCCAGTAAATTAGTTTTGTTAATTCAAGAAACATGCTTATGATCAGATTCTTGTTGATCTGGATTGTTACACAAATTTCTTAGGACTTCCTAATTTGGTAGGCTTTTGGAGTTCAGTATCGTTTGATCTGATTACTACTGATCGTTACATTTTTGATGATTCTGTTTTCTATGTGTTGTTTGCTTATTTTGATGAATCTATGAGTAGTATCGGAGGATATGAACCATAGATAAGTTTAAATACAGTAGATATTACACCAATATGAATTTAGAGTGAGTTCATTACAGTACCTAAGTGGTGGTTTTACTTTCTTATACTAACGGAGCTTACGAGTTTTCTGTTGAGTTTTGTGTTGTGAAGTTTTCATGTTTTGGGTAAAGATTAGATGGACTATGGAATAAGGAGTGGCAAGAGCATAATCTTTGGGATGCCCAATGCACCCCAAGGAAATATTCAAGGACAACCAAGAGCCTAAGCTTGGGGATGCCCTGGAAGGCATCCCCTCTTTCGTCTTCATTCATCAGTAACTTTACTTGGAGCTATATTTTTATTCGCCACATGATATGTGTTTTGCTTGGAGCGTCTTGTATGATATTAGTATTTGCTTTTTAATTTTCCACAATCATCTTTTCTGTACACTGCTTTTGGGAGAAATCCACTTGATTGGAATTTATTAGAATACTCTATGTGCTTCACTTATATCTTTTGAGCTAGATAGTTTTTGCTCTAGTGCTTCACTTATATCTTTTAGAGCACGGCGGTGGCTTAATTTTGAAGAAATTGTTGATCTCTCATGCTTCACTTATATTATTTTGAGAGTCTTTTAGAACAACATGGTATTTTCTATGGTTATAAATTTGGTCCTAGAATGATGAGCATCCAAGTTGGGTATAATAAAAACTATCATAGAAAGTGCATAAAACACTAGGATCAATTTGATGCTTGATAATTGTTTTGAGATATAGAGGTAGTAATGTAAGAGTCATGCTAGTGGGTCATTATCAAATTGAGACATACTTGTGTTGAAGTTGGCAAGTCCCGTAGCATGCATGTATGGTAAAAGTTGTGTGACAAATTTGTTGCATGAGGTGCTCTTTTAATTGTCTTCCTTATGAGTGGAGGTCGGGATCGCGCGATGGTTAACTCCTACCAACCCTTCCCCTAGGAGCATGCGTAGTAGTACTTTGCTTCGAGGGAAAGTAGAATTTTGCAATAAGTATATGAGTTCTTTATGACTAATTTGAGTCCATGGATATACACACACTCACCCTTCCACTTTGATAGACTCTATTATACCGCGCAACTTTCGCCGATATCATCCACCCATTATTTACCTTCCTCAAAACAGCCACCATAGCTACCTATTATGGCATTTCCATAGCCATTTTGAGACATATTGCCATGCAACTTTCCACCGTTCCGTTATTATGACACGCTCCGTCATTGTCATATTGCTCTTTACATGATCATGTAGTTGACATCGTATTTTTGGCATAGCCACCTTCATAATTTTCATACATGTCGTTGTTGATTCATTGCATATCCCGGTACACCGCCGGAGGCATTCATATAGAGTCATAGCTTTAGTTGTAATTTTTGAGTTGTAAATCAATAAAAGTGTGATGATCTTCGTTATTAGAGCATTGTCCCAGTGAGGAAAGGATGATGGAGACTATGATTCCCCCACAAGTCGGGATGAGACTTCGGACTTTAAAAAAAGAAAAAAAGAGAAAACCCAAAGAAAAAAGGGGAGAAAAAAAAAGGAAAAAAATGAGAGAAAAAGAGAGAAGGGACAATGCTACTATCCTTTTTACCACACTTGTGCTTCAAAGTAGCATCATGATCTTCATGATAGAGAGTCTCCTATGTTGTCACTTTCATATACTAAGTCGGAATTTTTCATTATAGAACTTGGCTTGTATATTCCAATGATGGGCTTCCTCAAAATGCCCTAGGTCTTCGTGAGCAAGCAAGTTGGATGCACACCCACTTAGTTTCTTTTGTTGAGCTTTCATATATTTATAGCTCTAGTGCATCTGTTGCATGGCAATCCCTACTCACTCACATTGATATCTATTGATGGGCATCTCCATAGCCCGTTGATACGCCTAGTTGATGTGAGACTATCTTCTCCCTTTTTGTCCTCACAACCACCACCATATACCACCATAGTGCTATGTCCATGGCTAGCGCTCATGTATTGCGTAAGAGTTGAAAAAGCTGAAGCGCGTTAAAAAGTATGAACCAATTGCTTGGCTGAAACGGGGGTTGTGCATGATGGGAGTATTTTGTGTAATGAAAATGAGGCATAGCCTAACTATATGATTTTGTAGGGATAAGCTTTCTTTGGCTATGCTATTTTGATAGGACATGATTATTTGTTAGTATGCTTCAAAGCACTATTTTTTATGTTTTATAAGGTTTTATCTTGAATCATTTGGATCTGAACAATCACGCCACAATAAAGAAAATTACATTGAGAATTATGCTAGGTAGCATTCCGCATCAAAAAAAAATCTATTTTTATCATTTAGCTACTCGAGGAGGAGCAGGTATTAAGCTTGGGGATGCTTGATACGTCTCCAACGTATCTATAATTTTTGATTGTTCAATGCTATTATATTACCCGTTTTGGATGTTTATGGGCTTTACTTTACACATTTATATCATTTTTGGGACTAACCTACTAACTGGAGGCCCAACCCATATTGCTGTTTTCTTGCTATTTCAGCGTTTCGAAGAAAAGGAATATCAAACGGAGTCCAAACGGAATGAAACCTTCGAAAAAGTTATTTTTGGAACGAACATGATCCGGGAGACTTGGAGTACAAGCCAGGGAAGCTTCGAGGACGCCAGGAGATAGGAGCGTGCGCCCACCCCCCCTCGGCGCGCCCCCTGTCTTGTGGGCCCCTCAGGCTCCCCCGACCGACTTATTTTGCCTATATATTCCCATATACCCTAAAACATCGAAGGACACAATAGATTGGGAGTTCCGCCGCCGCAAGCCTCTGTAGCCACCAAAAACCTCTCGGGAGCCCGTTCCGGCACCCTGCCGGAGGAGGGAACCCATCACCGGTGGCCATCTCCATCATCCTGGCGCTATCCATGACGAGGAGGGAGTAGTTCACCCTCGAGGCTGAGGGTATGTACCAGTAGCTATGTGTTTGATCTCTCTCTCTCTCTCTCTCTCGTGTTCTCTCTATGGCACGATCTTTATGTATCGCGAGCTTTGCTATTATAGTTGGATCTTATGATGTTTCTCCCCCTCTACTCTCTTGTGATGAATTGAGTTTTCCCTTTGAAGTTACCTTGTTGGATTGAGTCTTTAAGGATTTGAGAACACTTGATGTATGTCTTGCCGTGCTTATCTGTGGTGACAATGGGATATTCACGTGATTCAGTTGATGTATGTTTTGGTGATCAACTTGCGGGTTCCGCCCATGAACCTTTGCATAGGTTGGCACACGTTTTCGTCTTGACTCTCCGGTAGAAACTTTGGGGCACTCTTTGAAGTACTTTGTGTTGGTTGAATAGATGAATCTGAGATTGTGTGATGCATATCGTATAATCATGCCCATGGATACTTGAGGTGACAATGGAGTATCTAGGGGACATTAGGGTTTTGGTTGATTTGTGTCTTAAGGTGTTATTCTAGTACGAACTCTATGATAGATTGAACAGAAAGAACAGCTTCATGTTCATTTACTATGGACTCTTGAATAGGTAGAACAGAAACGATAACTTTGAGGTGGTTTCGTACCCTACCATAATCTCTTCATTTGTTCTCCGCTATTAGTGGCTTTGGAGTGACTCTTTGTTGCATGTTGAGGGATTGTTATATGATCTATATATGTTACTATTGTTGAGAGAACTTGCACTAGTGAAGGTATGAACCCTATGCCTTGTTTCCTACCATAGGAATATCGTTTACGCTCACTTTTATCATTAGTTACCTTGCTGTTTTTATATTTTCAGATTACAAAAACCTATATCTACCATCCATATTGCACTTGTATCACCATCTCTTCACCGAACTAGTGCACCTATACAATTTACCATTGTATTGGGTGTGTTGGGGACACAAGAGACGCTTTGTAATTTGGTTGCAGGGTTGTTTGAGAGAGACCATCTTTGTCCTATGCCTCCTACGGATTGATAAACCTCAGGTCATCCACTTGAGGGAAATTTGCTACTGTCCTACAAACCTGTGCACTTGCAGGCCCAACAACGTCTACAAGAAGAAGGTTGTGTAGTAGACATCATATGCCTATGTTGTTCATCTTGGGTGGGAAACAAATAGTAAAGCAATCATCATCTCTTTTTTTATTAAATTAAAGCAATCATCAGCCTGCTATCACTGGTTGTTACCATTACTCCAGATTTCTGCATGCTCTCCTTACATAATCTCACTATATTTTTTGTATGCATGTCAGATATTGTACACAGTCATGCTGAACATGTAGAGAAAAAGAGAAGAGTTTTGCGCGGCAATACAATGTCATGCAAACATCGCTCCATGGTGGGTTCAATGGCCAACCCTCCCGCCTCTCCAGATTGTAATCCAGAGGAAGATATCTGTTCTAAGGTGGATTCAGACGCATCTTGTGGGGACCCCGACTCACAAGTCGTGATCACCGAATGCACGTGTACAGTGTCCCAGAGATCAATGCTCACTGAACACACAGAAGCTGAATAACAAGAGTCTTACATCCATACATACCGTCTTACACAAATAGGGACCATTATGGTCAAGTCTTACATCGATAAAGCCTTAAGGGCTGAACATCAAATGAAACATAAGCAGCGGAAATCGTCATCGATAAGTAGAACCCATGCCATCTGCCTTAACCCTACAGGCATTCTGACTGGGAAACATCCTAGTTCGCATGATCGTCTCCAAAGAACTCTTCTTCGAACTCCGGTTCTTCCATGCCTGGTCAATTAAATAACCAGTGGCAAGCCAATGAGTACTTTGAATGTACTCACAAGCAACCCATGTTTTGGTTCAAGGTACAACAATGCATGACATAGGTAAATTTTGCATAAAGCTAGTTTTGAGTGCATTGACATGTTCAACATCCTATAAAGCATGCATCAAGAGAATTCAAGTAACCATGAGTACTGGACACAGATATCAACATAAATAGAATGGGCACCAACCCATTTATCATAAAAAGAGTGGGCACCAACCCATCTCAATCGTGTCAAGTCCTTTGACTTGACCCAAGTCATTTCCATCATCACACACACTAGGTTGAAAACTCTGGACATAGTTTAAGCAGCACCGCCCAACCGTCCTTGACCGTGGACACGGCTATTCGAATAGTTTTACACTCTGCAGAGGTTGCACACTTTACCCACTAGATCAGGGAACTTCCGTGTCATCCACGACCAGCGGTACCTCAAGTACCGAGGTAAGCACCGATCACTACCTTTCCCTAGGCGACACTAACATGGAGTCCACTCGATTGGTAGCAACCCCCGTGCCAAACATTTCACATCATAAAGTTGTGGAGCCTTGCTCCCATATTCATCACATACCACAAGCACGGGGTACCAACGGTTTGTCCGGTGCCCTGTGAAAACAGTCATGGCCGCCCTACCTGGCACGACCCCATCCCAAGAGAGAGCACCAACTCTCCCCGTCACTAATGTCGGGCTCCAAGCTAGTATCGGTCTAAGTACTCAATAATGCCCTTTCCCATATAAGGGTAGAGTGGTCGCGCATGTAAGGTTGGGACAGTCATCAAATCTTAAATCTAATCCGTTTTCGAAAACAACACACACTTGCCCCGGTACACCACTTCGTCATCAAGTGGTTACCCTCTCATCATCTCCCTCGGGCATAAGTGGCACCCGATGGGGTTTTCAAAAATCGTTTTGAAAGTATTTTGGTCTCCATCACCATGCATATCCCCGTCCCTTTTTGCGTAGCACTACTTAGCATCCTATCTACTCCCACCGGCATAACCCTCATAAGATGGTAGGGCCATGCACAATGCAAGTATCAACGAGAAAATAACGGGGGCAACCAACCCACGTGGTTCACCCACCCATCATGACTCCGATGCAACAAGAATAAGAGCTATATATGACATGCATGTAAAGGGATTTCATAGTCATGGTCAAAGGGCTGCTTGCCTTGGTTGGCTTGATCTTCAAAGTCTTCAGGCCCTGCTCCTCCTTCTTCCTCAGCTACCTCGTCAAACACGGGATCTAACGTCGCAAGAAAACAACGAAAAAATAAGACAATAATAAAAACAGAAAACTCAAAGTGCTCAGAAAAATGTCAACTTATTTTTGTAAAATACTAGGAGGAAAGCTAGGAAGGGGACAACTTTTGGTTTTGGTTCTGGAGTAGAAGAATAGGAGATATAGATTTTTAAAGGCTTATTTAAATGCTAAAAATCACATTTAAATATTTACAGAGAGGAAAAGGTTGTAGGATTTGAATGAAAGTTGCACCATTAAATAGGTTGCAATATTCTAGGAATTTAGAAATTGGAATCAATTCATTTGGACAAATATTCTGTCCTGTGGAATTTTTGGAAATAAGACAGAAAAGGAAAAAGAGAAACGGCGCTGTGCCACTGGGCCAGAGAGGCCACGGCAGCAGCAGGCCAGGGGGAAAACCCAGCCCACGCGGCCGCCACGTCGAAGGCGTAAAGGCTGAATACGCCTTCAGCCGACGGCGGATCGGTGCGCGCGCGCGCACGTTTTAAACCTGATGGGTGGATCCCACCCGTCAGGGCGTGAGGCTGACTGGCCGGCCCCACGGCGGCCCTCGTCTACCTCCGGCCAGAGGCGACGGCGAGCTCGCCGGCGGCGATACAGGGCACGGGAAGAGATGCGGGGGCAACCGTTGGGCTCAGGGTGGAGTCGCGGTTCTGGTGGTGGTGGAGACGGTCGCCGGAGTAGCCTGCTTCGCCGGCGACGAGGTCACGCGGCGAAGGCGCGTCGGGCGTCGGTGGCTCCGGCCGTTTCCGGCTGCAAAACAAGGGGGAAAGAGAGGGAAAGAATCGGTGGCGCCTCGCGGTTCGGATCGAGAGAGAGCTGGGCGGAGAAGGCTGTACTGCATGTGGACCTTGACGAGCCGAGGCAGCGGAGCTCGAGCTCGATCTTGAGCTCGGGTGGTTCTGGAGAGGAAGGAGTGGTCTGGAGGTCGATTGGGTGTGTGGAGGAGCGGCGGGGAAGAAGAGAGAGGCTCGGGGCGCCTTTATAGGCTGGCGCGGTTCACCGTGGCGTGGCCTCTGGCGCCTGGATCGGCTCTGGAGGCCGTTGGAGTGGAGCTGTCCACGGTGCTCGTGGGGGTGGAGTAAGGCGCCGAGGAGAAGGAGAGAGAGCGGGGAAGGTTACGCGCTCGCGTGTGAGGCCGGGCATTGGCCGAGCAGGCGGCGTCGAACACGTGTTGCAGGAGGTGAGAGGGGAGAGACAAGGGGCTGCGGTGGCGTGTCACGGACGCCAGGGGCATCGGCTGGCCTTGAGGGGGTAGCACGAGGTGGTCGGGACGCAGCGCCAACGGTCGGGGCCTTGATGGCGTGCTCAGAGCGCGACTTTGGCGGCATCCGCAGCTTTCAGCGTCGCTGGCGTCCACTCGTGTCTGGGAGCTACAGTGGGTGGGGGGAAAACTAGGAAAGAGCCTTGGATGCTCTGGAGTGCAGAGGGGAGAGAGAGAAGCTGTGAGAGAGAGAGGAAAATGTTGTCCAGAAAGGACAAACGAGGTTCCCTCCTTCTTTCTCATTTCTTCCTCGGGTAGAAAAGCATCTAAGTGACAGAGGGGAACGAGGAGGGGTTGTGGTAAAAAGATGAACTCAAGGAGATTAGTGAAAGTGGCCAAAATAGGCATTTTAGTTATTTGTCAGAAGGTGTTTGATGGAGTTTTGGATAAGCTAATGACTTCCACTGGCCAAGATACTCCATGGGGTGAAATTTGACATATATTTAGGGCCTTCCACCCATTTAGAGCTTATTTGGACAAAGTTGCCAATGCAACTCTTGCAAACCCTAGAAATGGGCAGAAATGGATTTGTGTAGATCCAGTGGAGTATATCATTTCTCCTTGATGCACCACTTGGTGTGGTGGCCTTATTTGGTCATATGATCAGGCTCACCAAAGTTGGGGTCTTGGAGAAAAAGTTGGTAGTGCAAAGTAGTTCAAACTTGATTCTGGTCAGAGAGGGTTTTGAGGCACTTTGACCAAGATTTCCTCTTCTCCAACCTGTGCCATTTGGTCTAGATGCATCATTGGACCAATGAAGCATGTTCACCAAGTTTGAGCACATTTGGACATATTTGGCAATGCAAAGTTGATCAAACTTCAGAATGGACAGAAATGGTTTTGAGGGATTTTGATGCTGTTATCTTGTTATCCAAGTCATGAGACTTGGCAAGATCATCTAATATGTCATATGTGACATGATAGAATTTTCCTGGAATTTTTGGAGAATATTCCCTTTGTAAATATTTCAGAAGCTTGAAATATCCGGGAAGGGTTTTAGAGGATTTGACCAATATTTTGAACATGACCATGTGTTGAAACTCATATATATGGAGAATATATGTCCTTGAGTCTCCCAGATTTTTGTCAAATATTTTTAAAACAATAAAATAATTTTTCCTATTAAAGACCATTTCGGCCTTAAGAAAAAGCTTTTAAATAAAATAGTAAAACAACTTTTAAAATTATATTTTTGTGGTTTCGGGCATCCTATATCTAATAGGAGTCAAATATATTTTTGGAAAGATTTTTACTGCCCTTAACTAAGTACTTGCAAATTGCAAACCTCAATTCAGGGGTTTTGGAAAACTAAATTTAGAAAATACTTTACGGCCAAATTATTTTTGTAAGAAAATTCTATATTGCACTATACACATGGCATAGTCATTGGTCGGGATCTTGGGGTAAGGAGATGAAATATAGAGGTAGAGTAGTTGACTATAAGGAGCACTTGAAAAGAAACACGAGAGAAAACCAACTCCAAATAAAAGCCAAATAATGCAAAAGTTTTGTTGGTCCAAATTTTCATGCTTTATTAATGAAAATGAAATGTTACAAAATGCAGGGTGTGACAGACCTACCCCCCTTACAAGAATCTCGTCCCCGAGATTCCTAAACTAGGCTTTAAAGAGATACGGGAACTCGGATCTAAGGTAGTCTTCGCGCTCCCAAGTTGCCTCTGCTTCAGTGTGATTGCTCCATTGGACCTTGAAATACTTGATGGTGCGGCTTCGAGTGCGTCGCTCAGCCTAATCCAGAATGCAGATGGGCCTCTCACGATAAATCAAATCAGGTTGAAGGTCGATGGCTTGGTGATTGACATCCTTGTAGAGATCAGGCTTGTCTGGAACTTGGAGGCACTTTCGGAGTTGTGACACGTGGAACACATGCACATCAGAAAGTTCAGGTGGAAGTTCCAACTGATAAGCCACTTCTCCTCGTCGTTCCATGATCTTGAAAGGGCCAATGTATCTCGGAGCGAGGTTTCCTTTGACATGAAAGCGCTGGGCTCCTTTGAGAGGGGTGACCCGGAGATAGACATGGTCTCCAACTCGGAAGTTTATATCTCTAAGACGTGAGTCAGCGTAGCTCTTCTGTCTTGACTTGGCAGACTTCAGACGCTCTCTGACAAGCTGGACTTGCTCTTCGGCTTCACGAAGGATATCGGCCCAAAGACAAGTCCTTCTCCGGTCTCCGACCAGTTGAGAGGTGTCTGGCACTTCCGCCCGTATAACACTTCAAATGGTGCCATCTGAAGGCTTGCACAGTAGCTGTTGTTGTAAGAGAACTTCGGCGAAAGGAAGGCAATCTTCCCACTTAGCTCCATAAGCTAAGACACAGGCTCGGAGCATGTCTTGAGTATTTGATTCACTTGCTCGGTCGACCTCCGATGCGTGGGTGAAAGCTTCTTTGAAGGACAACTTGGTCCCCATGGCCTCCTGGAATTTCTTCCAAAACCTTGAGGTGAACTGGGTTCCTCGATCCGACACAATCTCCTTGGGAACACCATGAAGGCTCACGATTCGGTTGATGTAGAGAGTTGCCAGCTGGTTGCCATCATGGGTAGTCTTAACAGGAATGAAATGGGCCACTTTGGTCAAATGATCGACTATGACCCAGATGGAGTCATGTCCCTTGTTTGACCTAGGTAGTCCAGTGATGAAATCCATCCCGACTTTATCCCACTTCCACTCGGGAACCTTGAGTGGTTGGAGTAATCCAGCAGGTCGCTGATGTTCAGCTTTGACTCTCTGGCATACGTCACATTTTGCAACATAGGTGGCAATCTCCCTTTTCATCCCGTGCCACCAAAATCTTTCCTTTAGGTCTTGATACATATTGGTGCCTCCAGGGTGGATGGAATATGGGCTGTCATGAGCTTCTTGCAAGATCAGGTTCTTGAGCTCAACCTTGTTGGGCACGCAAATGCGATTCCCAAACCACACAATTCCTTCCTCATCTTCTGAGAATCCTGAGGCTTTGCCTGCCTTGATCTTCCTCTTGATGCCTTCAATACTCTCGTGTCCCTTCTGAGCTTCCTTAATATCATCCATCAAGGTAGGCTTAACTTCGAGGTTGGCCAAGAATCCTGGTGCAACCAGTTCCAACCCGAAGCTTTCAAGTTCTTCATACAAGGCGGGTAGCTTGTGCTTCAACATAGCATTCAAGGAGCAAGCCTTCCTGCTCAACGCATCTGCTACCACATTAGCCTTTCCAGGGTGGTATTGAACACTGAGGTCATAATCCTTTATCAACTCCAGCCATCTTCTCTGCCTCATGTACAATTCCCTTTGAGTGAAAATATACTTCAGACTTTTGTGATCCGTGTATATCTCACATCGCTTCCCCAAGAGGTAATGTCGCCAAGTCTTGAGGCATGAACCACTGCTGCTAGCTCAAGGTCATGAGTAGCGTAGTTCTCTTCGTGAGGTCGTGGTTGCCTTGAAAGGTAGGCTACGACTCGCCTTTTGCATCGAACACCTCCAGTCCGGTCCTTGGCGCATCACAATATATCACAAACTCCTTGTGTATATCTGTGTGTGGCGAGGCTCGGGCGGTGGTCAGCCTCTTCTTCAGCTCTGGAAGCTCTCTTCGCGCCGGCGTCCATTCGAACTTCTTGTCCTTCTTCAAGAGCTGAGTCATGGGTCGGGCAATGCTTGAGAATCCTTCTACGAACTTGCGGTAATATCCATGAGTCGAGGAAGCTTCGACTTCCTTCACATTGCTCGGGGATTGCCATTCATCCACGGCTTCAATCTTAGCGAGGTCGATTGACAATCCCTCTTCGTTAAAACATGACCCAGAATCCAACTTCACGCAGCCAGAATTCACACTTGCTGAACTTGGCATACAGTTGGTGCTCTCGAAGCTTGTCTAGGACCATCCTCAAGTGTTGATCGTGCTCTTCTTCCGACTTCGAGAAGACAAGAATGTCATCAATGAAGATAGCGACAAACTTGTCCAAATATTCCATGAAGACCTTATTCATGAGATACATGAAGTAAGCTGGGGCATTGGTCAATCCAAAGGACATGACCGTGCATTCATATAGGCCATATCTGGTTATGAATGCCGTCTTCGGAATATCTTGGGGTCTGATCTTCAGTTGGTAGTACCCAGATCTGAGGTCGATCTTGGAGAACACCTTGGCCCCATTGAGTTGATCAAACAGATCTTCAATCTCGGGAAGTGGGTACTTGTTCTTGATTGTAACTTCATTGAGGGAGCGGTAGTCAATGCACAGGCGGATGGTACCGTCCTTCTTCGCCACAAACAGAACAGGTGATCCCCAAGGGAGGCACTAGGCGGATAAATCCTTCCTCATTGCTCTTCCATTTGCTTCTTCAATCTGCTAACTCCTCCGATCCCATTCTATAAGGCTTCTTATAGATGGGTCCTGCTCGAGTATGAGCTCGATGATGAACTCAATGTCTCGGTCGGGAGGCATTCTGGTAGCTCATCGGGAAAAACATCGGGATACTCGCATACTACGGCACTTGTTCCAATCCAACTTGATCAGACAGTTGACTTGGTTGGCTTGAGCAGAGGAGGGTTGGAGGCAAACTTAACCGACTCCTTGGTCATTGGTCATAGTGACAGTCCGGTTGGCGCGATCAATCAAGCCTTAGTGCTTCTGAGCCAATCCATTCCCAAGATCACATCCAAGCCTTGTGATTTCGGGATGATAAGGTCTGCTAGGAATTCTACCCCGTTAATGGTGATCCCGACTCCTTTACATCCTATCTTGGCTCTCATCTCTGCTCCGGGGGTTTGTACCACCATAGGGTTATTCAGGGGTGTAGGGGTCATGCCACTTTTTAAAGCAAAACTTTGGGTGACAAAAGAATCGTGGCTCGAGAATCAAACAAAAGCGATTCTTGGTGCTGAATTGACAAGGCATTACCCAGCCTGACGTCCGGTCTTCTGGGCCTCTTCATGATGACATGATTCACACGACCCTGCCATTGTTGGGCAAGTTGCGGGAGCTTGGTTCCTCGGTGGCATTCCACGGCCTTGTCCTGGGTTCTGCGCATTGGGGCGTGGGGCGTCGGGCTTCTTGTTGGGGCAATTCTTGGAGTAATGCCTGGCTGTCCACATCAAAGCAAGTGACTTGGTTGGGGATGCGCCCTTACCAACATTGTTATTGGGGTTGTTGTAAGCTGGCACAGGGGTTGGCATACTCTTGAGGTGGATAGTTGGTGCGGGTGCGGGAGCTCTTGGCTGGCGATAGGTTGGCTTGACCGGAGCTGGCTGCCACAGGCGAGGCTTACAGTTTTTGGAGCTACCCTTGCGATCATCTTGCGCTTGTGAGTGTCATCCAAGGCACGTCGCTTGTCCTCAAGCATGAGTGCCTTGTTCACCGATCGAGGAAAGGTCGGGCGATCGCACACAACAAGCGAAATCTTGCAGAAGTGGTTAAGGCCTTCCATGAAGCGCTCCTTTTGGCAAGCATCGGTCTTGACATCCTCGAGGCATGCCTTGAGAGAACACTGAACTTTGCATGTACTCCTTGGCGGTGCTACTACCTTGCTTGAGGGCTCGGAACTCACGCTTCTTGATGGCCATGATTCGGAAGGAATATGGGCCTTGCGGAATTCTGTCTTGAAGGTGTCCCAAGTGATGTCTTGCTCAACATGCATAGCCTTGAATCCATCCCACCAAGCTCTGGCAGTCCCCGAGGCGATGGGCGGCATCGCCACTTTATCACGGTCCTCGGTGCATCCGACTAGTGCCGGCAGCTCCTCAATGGTGCGGACCCGATCGTCGCATCCGGGGTTCAGCGATCTCGATGAAGGTGGGTGGTGCATGCTTCTTGAACTCCACCGGTGTGGAGCGTCCATGGCCGTGTCCGCCGGTGGCGATTGACAACTTGAGCAATCATCTGGAGGGCTGCGGTGTTGGCTTGGCGCTCCTCTCGGAAGGCTTGGAGAAGCTGAGCCATGTCCATGCTCGGAGGTGGTGGTGGTGGTGGAGTCGTCCTTGGGCTTGGTCTGGCTGGCTCTGCCTCAATGAGAACCTCCGGCTTCTTCTTGGCTGGGTAGAGGTACCGGTACATGTTACAACAGGCATCTGTTGGAGCGGTCAAGGTCTCATGATCGGGAAGATAAAATGAGGGAAAACAATATAGATGGGATGCCTAGTAAGGGGGTGGTGTGACACAAAATTTAAGTTAACAAGGGCCGGAAGGGCCAAACTCATGCATTAAAACCAAATGGGAAATGTAGTCGTTTACAAGTTCCCTGAAGGGAAAGTACGACTTCATCAAAGCAAGCTGAAAGCAAACACAACATAACATGGTTTCATAAGAACCATTACAAGGACTCGACTTCGCAAAAGGGGTACACGACCTATCCTACCATAGGCTACGAGCTAGCCTATCCTAGTCCTGAATGGAGTCTAAGTTGTGGAATGCTCGGTCGGGTATTCTGGCTCCTCTGGGTCTTCCTCCTCATCTTCATCGGTCTTGGTCTCTTTGTCGCTTGAGGAAGCGGGGGAGTGGAGGAGCTGAACACGGCGCTGCTTTGCCGGTGGCGTCGTGAAGAGGTTGCGGTACTCCTTTGCCGTCATACGGCATGGCTGAGGTGATCCCTTGGCATGTGCGACCTGTGGGGGTCGTCCGCCTCGATAAGCTCTTGCGGGCTGTCGAGGTGCTCCATCCTTCTTGATCCTGTCCGCCTTCATCTGAACTATGCGGAGGAGCTCCTTGGTCTCGTGGAGTTCCTTCGAAGCTCCGTTGACTCGAGGCAGTCTTTGTGCGGGCCTGCCGGCACACAAGCTGAAGTAGGTGCAGGCGGGAGAAAGTCCCTCGTCAAGGGTGGTGCTGGTGCGCTGCTCTCGTCATCACCTTCCTTACGATAAGGCAGGTATCGAGTGGTTGGCTCACTCGCCATCTCCGGCAGGAGATCCCGGAGGCGAGTCAGCGCCTTAAGGGCAGCAGTCTCCACGGCGAGGAGCAGTGTCACCATCTGGGGTCCCTCAAAGAACCAGCTCGTCGGGGAGTCGTTCGCCCTCACGACTACCTCTACGTGATACTCCTTCTTGGTGCTGTCGACCCAGTGCTCCTGGTAGGAGAAGGTGGGGACTCGAGTGAACTAGCACTTCCTGAGGCTATCCTCAAGAAGCACGGGAAACCCAGTGGTCAGGAAGTCCTCGGGTACGGCGACCATCTACAAAAGTGGAAGGGAAAGGGTCAATAAAGGAATGTGAGCTATGTTTGGGATACTAACATAAACATAGGTATATGGGTGATCTAGGGGATAGTCTCACTCTAACTAACGTCCATGCTAACTAAGGCTTCCTACAGTCAGGATGGCTCTGGTACCAGCTTTGTGGGGACCCCGACTCACAAGTCGTGATCACCGAATGCTGCGTGTCAGTGATCCCGAGATCAATGCTCACTTGAACACACGAAGCTGAATAACAAGAGTCTTACATCCATACATACCGTCTTACACAAATAGGGACCATTATGGTCAAGTCTTACATCGATAAAGCCTTAAGGGCTGAACATCAAATGAAACATAAGCGGCGGAAATCGTCATCGATAAGTAGAACCCATGCCATCTGCCTTAACCCTACGGGCATTACATTTGGGAAGCGTCCTAGTTAGCATGATCGTCTCCAAAGAACTCTTCTTGAACTCCGGTTCTTCCATGCAGTCAATTAAATAACCAGTGGCAAGCCAATGAGTACTTTGAATGTACTACTTAAGCAACCCATGTTTTGGTTCAAGGTACAACAATGCATGACATAGGTAAATTTTGCATAAAGCTAGTTTTGAGTGCATTGACATGTTCAACATCCTATAAAGCATGCATCAAGAGAATTCAAGTAACCATGAGTCTGGTCACGAGATATCAACATAAATAGAATGGGCACCAACCCATTTATCATAAGCAGTGGGCACCAACCCATCTCAATCGTGTCAAGTCCTTTGACTTGACCCAAGTCATTCCATCATCACACACACTAGGTTGAAAACTCGGACATAGTTTAAGCAGCACCGTAACCGTCCTTGACCGTGGACACGGCTATTGAATAGTTTACACTCTGCAGAGGTTGCACACTTTACCCACTAGATCCGGGAACTTCCGTGTCATCCACGACCAGCGGTACCTCAAGTACAGGGGTAAGCACCGATCACTACCTTTCCCTAGACGACACTAACATGGAGTCCACTCGATTAGTAGCAACCCCGTGCCAAACATTTCACATCATAAAGTTGTGGAGCCTTGCTCCCATATTCATCACATACCACAGAGCACGGGGTACCAGCGGTGTGTCGGTGCCTGTGAAAACAGTCATGGCCGCCCTACAGCACGACCCGTCCCAGAGAGAGCACCAACTCTCCCCGTCACTAATAATGCGGGCTCCAAGCTAGTATCGGTCTAAGTACTCAATAATGCCCTTTCCCATATAAGGGTAGAGTGGTCGCGCATGTAAGGTTGGGACGGTCATCAAATCTTAAATCTAATCCGTTTTGAAAACAACACACACTTGCCCGGTACACCACTTCGTCATCAAGTGGTTACCCTCTCATCATCTCCCTCGGGCATAAGTGGCACCGATGGGGTTTTCAAAATCGTTTTGAAAGTATTTTGGTCTCCATCACCATGCATATCCCGTCCCTTTTATGTAGCACTACTTAGCATCCTATCTACTCCCACGGCATAACCCTCATAAGATGGTAGGGCCATGCACAATGCAAGTATCAGCGAGAAAATAGCAGGGCAACCAACCCACGTGGTTCACCCACCCATCATGATTCCGATGCAACAAGAATAAGAGCTATATATGACATGCATGTAAAGGGATTTCATAGTCATGGTCAAAGGGCTGCTTGCTTTGGTTGGCTTGATCTTCAAAGTCTTCAGGCCCTGCTCCTCCTTCTTCCTCAGCTACCTCGTCAAACACGGGATCTAACGTCGCAAGAAAAAATAAGACAATAATAAAAACAGAAAAGTCAAAGTGCTCAGAAAAATGTCAACTTATTTTTGTAAAATACTAGGAGGAAAGCTAGGAAGGGGACAACTTTTGGTTTTGGTTCTGGAGTAGAAGAATAGGAGATATAGATTTTTAAAGGCTTATTTAAATGCTAAAATCACATTTAAATATTCTGAGAGAAGAAAAGGTTGTAGGATTTGAATGAAAGTTGCACCATTAAATAGGTTGCAATATTCTAGGAATTTAGAAATTGGAATCAATTCATTTGGACAAATATTACATCTGTGGAATTTTTGGAAATAAGGCGAGAAAAGGAAAAAGAAAGCAATGCTGTGCCTTTGGGCGAGAGGCCACGGCAGCAGCAGGCCCAGGAGGAAAACCCAGCCTTGGCCGCCACGTCGATGGCGTAAAGGCTGAATCGCCTTCACCGACGGCGGATCGGGTCTTGCCACAAGACGTTTTAAACTCGACGGTGGATCCCACCCGTCGAGCGTGAGGTCGACGGGCGCCCCACGGCGGCCGTCGTCTACCTCCGCCGAGGCGACAGCGAGCTTCGCCGGGCGGCGATCTGAGGCACGGGAAGAGATGTGGGGGCTACCGTTGGGCTCAGGGTGGAGTCGCGGTTCTGGTGGTGGTGGAGACGGTCGCCGGAGTGGCCTGCTTCGCCGGCGACGAGGTCACGCGGCGGAGGCGCGTCGGGCGTCGGTGGCTTCGGCCGTTTCCGGCTGCAAAACAAGGGGGAAATAGAGGGGAAAGAATCAGTGATGCCTCGCGGTTCCAGATCGAGAGAGAGCTGGGGCGAAGAAGGCCTGTACCGCACGGACGCCGATGAGCCGAGGCGGCGGAGCTTGAGCTCGATCTCGAGCTCGGGTGGTTCTGGAGAGGAAGGAGTGGTGCTGGAGGTCGATTGGGTGTGTGGAGGAGCGACAGGGAAGAAGAGAGAGGCTCGGGGGCGCCTTATATAGGCTGGCCGCGGTTCACCGTGGCGTGGCCTCTGGCGCCCATGGATCGGCTCTGGAGGCCGTTGGAGACGGAGTGGAGCTGTCCACGGTGCTCGTGGGGGTGGAGTAGGGCGCCAGGGAGAAGGAGAGAGCGGGGAAGGTTACGGCGCTCGCGTGTGTGAGGCCGGGCATTGGCGAGCCGGGCAACATCGAACACAGCGTTGCAGGAGGTGAGAGAGGGAGAGAGAAGGGGGCTGCTGCGGTGGCGTGTCACGGACGCCGAGGGGCATCGGCTGGCGCGGGGTAGCACGAGGTGGTCGGGGACAGGCGTCAGCGGTCGGGAGCTTGATGGCGTGCTCGAGCGCGACTTTGGCGGCATCCGCGGCTTTCCCGCGCATTGCTGCGTCCACTCGTGTCTGGAGCTACGATGGGTGGGGGCAAAACTAGGAAAGAGCCTTGGATGCTCTGGAGTGCAGAGGGGAGAGAGAGAAGCTGTGAGAGAGAGAGGAAAATGTTGTCCAGAAAGGACAAACGAGGTTCCCTCCTTCTTTCTCATTTCTTCCTCGAGTCAAAAAGCATCTAAGTGACAGAGGGGAACGAGGAGGGGTTGTGGTAAAAAGATGAACTCAAGGAGATTAGTGATAGTGGCCAAAATAGGCATTTTAGTTATTTGTCAGAAGGTGTTTGATGGAGTTTTGGATAAGCTAATGACTTCCACTGGCCAAGATACTCCATGGGGTGAAATGTCACATATATTTAGGGCCTTCCACCCATTTAGAGCTTATTTGGACAAAGTTGCCAATGCAACTCTTGCAAACCCTAGAAATGGGCAGAAATGGATTTGTGTAGATCCAGTGGAGTATATCATTTCTCCTTGATGCACCACTTGGTGTGGTGGCCTTATTTGGTCATATGATCAGGCTCACCAAAGTTGGGGTCTTGGAGAAAAAGTTGGTAGTGCAAAGTAGTTCAAACTTGATTCTGGTCAGAGAGGGTTTTGAGGCACTTTGACCAAGATTTCCTCTTCTCCAACCTGTGCCATTTGGTCTAGATGCTTCATTAGACCAATGAAGCATGTTCACCAAGTTTGAGCACATTTGGACATATTTGGCAATGCAAAGTTGATCAAACTTCAGAATGGACAGAAATGGTTTTGAGGGGTTTTGATGTTGTTATCTTGTTATCCAAGTCATGAGACTTGGCAAGATCATCTAATATGTCATATGTGACATGATAGAATTTTCCTGGAATTTTTGGAGAATATTCCCTTTGTAAATATTTCAGAAGCTTGAAATATCCGGGAAGGGTTTTAGAGGGATTTGACCAATATTTTGAACATGACCATGTGTTGAAACTCATATATATGGAGAATATATGTCCACTGAGTCTCCCAGATTTTTGTCAAATATTTTTAAAACAATAAAATAATTTTTCCCTATTAAAGACCATTTCTGGCCTTATGAAAAAGCTTTTAAATAAAATAGTAAAACAACTTTTAAAATTATATTTTTGTGGTTTCTGGGCATCCTATATCTAATAGGAGTCAAATATATTTTTGGAAAGATTTTTACTGCCCTTAACTAAGTACTTGCAGTGCAAACCTCAATTCAGGGGTTTTTGGGAAACTAAATTTAGAAAATAATTTCTGCCCAAATTATTTTTGTAAGAAAATTCTATATTGCAGTATACACATGGCATAGTCATTGGTCAGGAGCTTGGGGTAAGGAGATGAAATATAGAGGGTAGAGTAGTTGACTATAAGGAGCACTTGAAAAGAAACACAGAGAGAAAACCAACTCCAAATAAAAGCCAAATAATGCAAAAAGTTTTTGTTGGTCCAAATTTTCATGCTTTATTAATGAAAATGAAATGTTACAAAATGCAGGGTGTGACACATCTGCTTAGTTTAGACATGTTCTGTAATGCCACCTGTTTAGTTTCAATATCATATATGGGAATTATGGAGTCTCATGTCTTTTAGCCAGCCATAATATATGTGAAATGTGCAATGCCATCCTGTTTAACCAGGCATCATATATTTGCATGATAACTAGCCCATCCTTTTCTTCATTAAATCTCCATCTGTCGACAATGTTTGTACATTAAACTACTCTTCCCGTGAATCAGCCATTTGAGTGGGTGATGGAAAAATCTGGAGTGAAAACTAGGCCTTTAGAGCAGACGGTGCTACCTGTTGAAGCAGATCACTTGCTGGTCCCGGTAGCTCCTCAGATATGGATTCAGAGACAGATGACTAGTCCTATTCCCCCACCGAGGTGTATGCTCTAACTTGGCACGGTTCTACTGCTCATATCATGCATATGGTGTCTTGCATTGCATAGTTTAGCCATCATATACATGATATTCAACACCATGTTCTTAGTTCGGACATCATATATGTGAATGCCCTCTGCTTAGCATATAAATCATGCGATCCTGGTTACTTAGATAACATGTATGTGAGTTATGTCATGCGATCATGTTTAGTTAGTCATCATATCTTTGAGTTATGTTATGCCATGCCATCCAGTTTAGATAGACATCATATATGTGAAATTATGTCATGCTGTCGGTTTTAGTTAAACAATATACATGACAACAATTTACTGCCCTCTTTTTTCCACACTATCTATTGCGTCTATCTCTCATACAATGTCTGTACAGTCAACTATGTTTCTTGTTTATCAGCCATTTGAATTGGAGCGGGTGATGGCAGAATCTAGCGGAATAAAAACACGGTCTTCAAATAAAATAGTGCTACCTCTTGGTGGAGATAGCACCCTGGTTGTACATGCACGAGAACTAGCCCTACCACACATAACCCAGACTCTCACAGATTTTACCTCTACTGTGATGGACAGAGAACCAGCTTCACCCAATCTAACCCCAACCCCAGCAGATAGTAACCCAGTTCCTGTTGACACAACACCATCTCCACCACAGAGCTCCCAAACAAGATCAGTTAGTAAGGCAGCTCCAGTGCCCAAAGCGCTAGTACTACCACGGTGAACCCCAACTCCACCAGTTAGTACACCTATTCCTGTGGAGGAAGCACAACCAACCATTCATAGTTTAGCATCTATCACATTTGATGTTGTTAAATTCTATGTGCGTATCTTGCCATCATGGAAATATTATACTTAAGATGAAGGAAAATGACAGTTGCAGGTGTTTGTCCAGGAGTTATGTGTAAGTAATGTTATTCTACCTCCATGATGGTTATAATACAACAAATTTTCCCATTTTTTCTATAGAGAAGGACCGATTTGGAAACTTAGGATGAGGTAACCTGTGCTAATACCTCTTCTATCTTCACGAATGCTTGGTGGCAGTATCGAAATTACCTGAAGAAAACGTACTTCACTAGCAAAGAAACTCTTCAAATTCCCTTACGTTCTCCTGAGACATATTTACAGGACGATGACTGGGAATGCCTTGTTCTTTACTGGTCCCGAACCAAGAATGTGGTAAGGTCTATGAGCTCATTTTATTTTAAGTACTATATGCTTGCATCTTACTGTACTCTGTTCACGTAGAACAAGTGCCTAAACCTGAAGAACAAATGTTCTCATTTACGATTACATTGCTATCGTGCATACTTCTTTGCTCTTGTATCACTGCATTTACTCATACAAACTTATTTTTAAATTGAACAATCCAATGGAAACTCCAATGGTACAACAGGTATGTTTACGCATGTTTCTTTAACATGTTTCCTCTTATAAATAGCTCTATTGATTTCAATTTCAATTGTGTATACAATTGACTTCTCGTATCGTGCACATTACTAGCATCATAACAGGGCCAATAGTGTTGGTGTACATGTAGACCCATGGTACCCATCTGAAATCTTGTTGTGCCATGTAGTTTTCGACGCTTTGTATTCTTTCAGTGCTGCTTTCTCTTGAACTGGTATGATTTGAAACGTGTCTCTATTTTGATTTGTCAAGACAATGCAGTGACCATAGGACATAGATATATGTTTGTTTGATGCTTTTATAATGTACTACTTGGAAATAGAAGAGTTGGTAGTTTAATCTGTCCACCTTACTAATGAACTGGTTCACCGAAATGAGTTTCATATACTAGTACATGCTAAACCTGTTATGTGTCTGCTTGTTTCTTCTTTTAGAATGCTGACAGAATATTGGGGATGAGTGCCTTATTAAGCAATGATAAAGGAAGTAATGCAGATAAGGTTCAGGATCATGGGACAACCTTGTTGGTCTCCAACAAAGCTGATAAAACAGGTAAGGAAAACTATCTTGAAGACAGTGAGGCAACCCCAAAGTCCTGTCCTAGTTTACTGTTCGAGTTACTGGCCACTACCGCTTGCACAAGCTATTTAAACTCACTGTCTGAATCAGTTCGGTTTCTTGAGTCTCAACTACAAGATGAAAGACATCGATCAGCTGTGCTGTGACAAGAAGCAGAAGGGCTACGGAACTCCCCAGAGCATTCATATGCATACTTTCTGGTACAACAACAAGCGTTGGAGGATTTTAGCGCCAAACAGGACAAAGCTAACAAGCTTGCTAAGCTTATTGCCAGCATGGTGGATATCCGGGATAACATTTCTTGAGCTCTTCAGAAGTTGTTTCAGTTATGGACTTGTTTTGCTGCCTCGTTTATTTGCACTAGTGGCCAATTTTGACGGCCAGTGTATGTAATATGCTACTTTGTCTATATTTGCACCGGTGGCGAACTTTGATGCCCAGTGGATGTAATATGTGTAATAGCTATAATAGGCTAGTGTTAGTTGCTTTCTTATTTATTTCCTTATTGTGTTGTTTAGTTGTTTGCTTGTAGTCACTTCAGTTCTTTTTCCGCGTTTTTCTAGTGGCCACAATAACCTAATTTTGGTAACTAGGCCACAATAATCATGGCAACACACGGGCTATTGTAACCATGGGCCTCCTACGGGCCGTAGGTTCTGTGGGCCTTTTATGGGCCGTAGGATCCATGGGCCTTCTACGCTCCGTAGGATCCATGGACTTTCTACGGTCCGTATGATCCATGGGTCTTCTACGGGCCGTAGGATCCATGGGCCTTCTACGGGGCGTATAATCATTTCGCAAAACATGGGTCGTACTATTCGTGGACCATAACGGGTCGTTAATAGGTCGTATTTGATAACGCTACGAAAACAGCCCAACGTGTTAACGAGCCACAAACTGGCCGAATGTAACCACAGGCTGAATTTGGCCCACAAACGGAACATGCCAGTAACGAACCGTAACTAACCAAATTCTAGAAATGACCCCAAGAATAAATGGGCCCTTAGAAGGCCGAAAGTTAACACGGGCTGGAAACGGCCGATGTAATAATGGATCATTAATGGGTATAAAGCGATACATTGTTCATTATGGGCCAGTTTCATCTCGGGCCTTTAATGGGCTAAGAGTTACAAAGGGCCTCATATGGGCCGAAAGACATCATGGGCCATACATGGGTCGGAAGTTACAATGGGCTGGAATCATATTGCACGGCGCAGATGAAGCTACTTGGCTTAATTCCGATAGGCCGTAACGGCCCGGGAGTTAGCGGGCCGTAAATGGGCTATATACGAACAGGCCGTTAACAGGCTTTCCGTGGGCCGGTCCGTTACCTTTTGACCAAGTCAAATGGGTCGGCCTTTTTCCCCGGAATGGGCCTCTCTTGGGCCGTGCCACGAGTCGACATATCATAGGCGGCTCCTGTACAATAAGTGGATGACATCTGTCTCAATAGTGAGCCAACATGTGTTTCCTCTCGCCAATGAGATTTTTACATGTGGAAAATCCCCATTGGTCTGGGCTGCTAACGGGTTATCGGATCCAAAACCGGACCCAATAGCTTAAAGGAGACCTATTATGGTGGATGCCACATGTCGGTCACCCTTGACGAAAGGACTTCTATGACATGTGATTTATCGTCATGGAAGTGGACACTTCCGTGATGATAATTTTGGTAATGTCATGGAACACTTCTACAATAGCACATGTATGACTATGTTGATTCTGTCATAAAATCATCATGGATGTACATGCACAACATAAAATGTGACATACTGTGACAAACACGTATCATCCCGGAAGTGTATTTTTTGTAGTGACTGCCCTCGGCCACCACCGAGGCAGCAGATTCCTTGGCCTTGGCCTGCACGGCCTCCTTGGCTTTTGCCAAGGAGGCTTGGGTCAATTTATTTAGACGTATCAAAGAGAGGAGAGAAGAGGGTGAGCCCGAGGAGTGATCCACTGTCACCCCAATGTCATTCATGATGTTGCATAATAGAGCATTGGGCAAATCAGGAAGAACCAAGCGAATTGGGGATAGGGGAGTCGATGTAACTGGAGGGCAGAGATCCTTGGCTGTCGTCCACCGTTCCGCACGCTCCTGGAGGGGGATCGCCACATTCTGTCGATGGAGGCCCTTCCTGGCCGTAGACACATGAGACCGCATCGGAGCAGCCGAGCGAGCCGCAGAGAAGATGCATTGCCGCTAGAGAGACCGCTTGCCACCATGCCCAAGTCTGCATCGAGCCTCTGGCATAGTCCCCCAGCACCCTGCTTGGGCCTAGAGCTAGTCCGGCACTTGGCCGAAAACTTGCAGATAGAGGATTTCTTCTTTGAGGGAGGCTTTCTGCAAGGTCTAGGGGGATCTTCGCCCTCGTAGGATGAACGTCGTGTGAGGACCCCGACTCAATGCCACATCGATCTAGCATGTAACACCTCATATCACTTTGCGGCCTCACTCACAGTATCCCACGGGTGTCGCCTTACCTTTGCCCGGGACTGTTTGTGCCTTTTGGCACACGTATATGATAGTGTCGCTAGCATCCATATGATAAGGAGCCCGGGCTGACATGGCTAGTCTTAAACCCAAAGTGGCACAAACTTACGAGGACAGGCATCCATGACCCAACATCGAGCGTGTCGGTCATCGGTGAGTGATTCGAGCTGTAGCTTTGGGCTAGCAGGACTACAGTGAACCGGGCATGGCGGGCTAACGGGACTCGGTATTCATCGCGTGACATTTCCCGTAGAGACGGACCACGAGAGCGAAGAAGGACACATGCCGGCCAGCCTAAGTGTTCGGAGTAGTAGCAAGCTACCATGGCTCGATGGAAGCACGAGGAGACATTTCCGGTAAGATAGGTTACTAAGGATAAACAACTAGATAGTCGGATCCACACATACCAAGCATTTCAATAACATACACACAATATGCTCAATATGTGCAAATACAACATGGCATCACAACATGACTCTACAACTCAAGTATTTTATTCAATAGGCTCAGGAGGCGAGATATTACAAACATGGGTCTCACGACCCAACATTGAAACATACAAGTCAAAGCACATGTGGAAGCTTAACATGTCTGAGTATAGACAACTACAAATGAAAAAGGCTGAGAAGCCTGACTAACTACCAGATCCTGCCGAGGACACAAGATCATAGCTGAGGTAACAAGCTAAACGTTGAAGTTCATGCAGAACTACTAGTGAGACTGAAGTCTTTCTGCAAAAACATAAGATAGGCAAACGTGAGTACAAATGTACCCAGCAAGACTTACATCAGAACTAACTACATATGCATCATTATTAACAAAGGGGATGGTGTGGTTTAACTGCAGCAAGCCAGTTTTGACTCAGTGGCTATCCTAAACTACGACTGCAAGTAACTCTTTTGAGATGGTGCACACGAGTCCACATATTCACCATATCAATACACCACTATGGATCCGCTCCCATCTCCCTACGAGAATGCCATCCATAGCACTCATGCTTACATTGCGTATTTTAGAGTATCCACTTTCACTTGTCTATGAACTGTACAGGCAACCCAGAAGTCCTTTACCGTGGACATGGCTATTCGAATAGATGATGTTAACCCTGCAGGGGTGTACTTCTTCACACACGCTCTCACCACTTACTGCCGTTTACACGAAATGTACTCGGCAACCTTCAAGCGGAAGCCCAACGAGGGTGTCAGCCACGACCTACTTAAACACTCAAGTCTATAGTCCAGCCGAGGTTTCCACATACGGCCCCGAACGATGTGTACAGGGTTCCGTGACACCAAACGGGCGCCCGGTATACCCGGCCACGTGCCTACCGCATCACAGCCCACCCCTCCGGTTAGCACTGCGCACGGCCTCTAGCATACTACAAACACCAGAAACTATGTGCAACTCCTGGACAGAGGACTAGGGTGATTAAGAAGCCGAGAGGGTCCATTGGTTTTGGGCCCAATGCGTGGTAGTATCTGTTTCATGGATCACAAACACAGAACTCAGTTCCTGAGGACGGCTTCAATGAGACAACCCACCATGTACTCCTACATGGCCTCTCACCGCTACCTTTACCAAATCATGTTCACACACTTAGCTCACACACAGAAGCACATGTTCACACACCTCTGACTCATCCCCGATGAATCAGACCTGACTCAACTCTAAGCAGTAGCAGGCATGACAAACAAGCATGAATGAGTAGGCACAATAGGGCTCAAATAACTCCTACTCATGCTAGTGGGTTTCATCTATTTACTGTGGCAATGACAGGTCATGTAGAGGTTAAAGGGGTTCAACTACGGCAACAAGTAACAGATGATTCGTTCTTGTCCTAATGCAGTAAAAGAGAGCAGGAGCGAGAGTGTAGGATTGCATCGGAATGAACAAGGGGTTTTGCTTGCCTGGCACTTCTGAAGATAGTATATTTCTTCATTGGTGTCATCAATCACATCGTCGGTACATGTCTTACTGAGAGGGGACAAGCATCGACAAACAAAGAAGAAGCACAATCAATGCAATGCACAATATGATGCATGATCATGACATGGCAATATGCTGTGGTTTCAGCTAATGCAACTAGCAGCAAGTTAAATGAAGTTGGTTTGAACCCTAGGTTCAAATTCAAACTCCACATGAGGCATTTCAAATGCCATTTATTCAAAATGTCGTATACAGAAGATTTAAGTTGTTCAAACATGCATGAAAATGGTACAGATGGATAGATTGGATTTTTCTGATCATTTTTCATATATAAATTACTTAATTTGGAGTTACGATCGAATTTCTATGAATTTTAGAAGTTTAGATCATTTTCTGAAATTTATAAATCATTTCTGATTTATTTTAGTTCCAGAAAATGTTTACTGCATCAGCATTAGGTCATGCTGACCTCAGCAGGTCAACAGGCATCGACCAGGTCAAACTTGACGCTGGGACCCACTAGTCAGTTACTAGGCTAATTAACAGGGAGTGTTAGTGCTAATTTAATCCTAACTAAAAGTGTCAGTGGGGCATGGGCCCACATGTCGGTGGCTTAGTTAATTAGCTAAATTAATTAGTGTTAACTAATCTAACACCTAAATAAACAGTGCCTGGCCCACACGTCAGTGAGCTAGAGCGGGTCAAAGTGCGGTCAAACCCAGGTCAAACTCGCCGGAGTTGACCCGCGGCTCGTCACCGGCGGCGCCCAGCAGCGGGCGTCGAAAGCGCTCCTCCAGCGACCAAATCGGCGACTGAGGGGCTCTACGCGTTGCTGGTGCTCTTCGCATCCAACTGGACCGAAGTTAGTGGCAGGGGTGGCCGGAGTCGAGCGTGGCATCGACCTCGGCGGCGGCGGAGTTCGGGCGAGGTTGGGAATGGTGCTGTGGGGCACGGCGGGGCGAAGGGCTGGGTGCTACGGCCTCCTGGTGATGTGCTGAGCACGGTGACGCGTTCGGTTTCTAGCTTACGCGTCTGTGGCCACAACGGCGACATGGCCGGCGGAGCCGAGCTCTCGGTCGTGATGGCCAACGGGGTTAGGGGGCAGCTCGAGCAACGTGGCTAGGGGGAGAAGGAAGAGGAGCTCACGGCGAGTTGGCCGGTGCAAACGGAGGGGCCAGGGAAGCGTCAGAGCAAGCGGGACGCGAGGCGGATCTCCGGCGACCGATGGCGAAGGCGGCGACGATGGCGACGAAGCGAGGCCATCCGGCTTGTTTCCTTCGGCGTGAGAGGTTCAGCGCAAGGAGGCGGAGCTCGGGCACTAGCTGGCTGGGTGTGGGGATGCTACTGGCCGCGGTGGTGACGGTCGGCAGCGACGATAGCGTTCGGTGGCGCCGCGGAAAGATGTAGAGGAGGGGGAGGAGGTCCAGCGAGAGAGGGGAGAGGTGCAGAGTGTCTGGGGTGGGTGTCGTGGCGTCTCGAGGCACACCAGGGCAGCGACGTGAAGCAGGAGGTGGCAAGGCGTCGTCGGCGCGCTTGCCACGCACCTGTCTGTCCTCCTGGCAGGAGGAAGACGACAGGGGGAGGGCTGCTGGGCTGGGCCAGCCGGTGGGCTGCCAGCTGGGCCGGCCAGGTAAGTGGCCCAGGTAAAATTCTCTCTCTCTTTTCCCTATTTTGTTTTGTTTTCTATTATTTCTACAAGTTTGTGGCTTTTCTAGAAGGGACAATTCCATTTATCCCCCTAACTTGAGCCATCACCTGGCATTTGCCCCTAATTTCCAGGTATGCTCAAAAATACCGCTCTTCCGTCAAGTCACCTTACAGAAATGCCCTTGCCGTCCGGTCAAAGGTGTTTGACCGTCTGGTGAATAGTAACATGGGGAACTGTAAATTCGGGAAAAATAGCAAAAAAATTAAAAAAAATCTGAAAGTTTGTGGGATCGAAGATACTTAAGGGCGCAAGGTGTGTGCAAATTTTCGCGTAGCATGGACATTCCAGGAACTCGTGGGAAAGGAAAAAATTTAAATCTATACGCTGTGAACAGTAAATTCAAAAAAATAGCAAGAAATTTTTAAAAAATATGAATTTTTTTGGCATCAAGGAGGCTTGAGTGCGCAAGGCGCTTGCAATTTTTTGTGATCAAATGGCAAGCAAGGTGCTCTAGCCAAAAAAACAAAATAGTGCATTTTTTCAAAGTTTTTTCTGTGCCAAATTTTGTTTTTTCTCCACGAGCTCCAACGATTAATAAAGCATAACAAAAATTATCACGCACCTTGCGCTTTTGACCTCTTTGATGCCAAAAATTTAATATTTTTTTGAATTTTCTTGCTATTTTTTGTATTCTTGCTCATAGCGTACATTTTAAAGTTTTTCGTTTGACACGAGCTCTTGGAATGTCCAAACTATGCCAAAATTTGCCAGCCTTGCTCCCTTGAGTATCTTCTATCCCACAAAATTTCAGATTTTTTGATTTTTTGCTATTTTTTCAAATTCTTGTTCACCATTTACTATTCACCAGACGGTCAAACCCTTTGGACCGGACGGTAATAACCTGAAGGGCATTTACGTAAGGTGACTTGATGGAAGAGGGGTATTTTTGAGCATACCAGAAAATTAGGGGCAAATGCCAGGTGGTGGCTCAAGTTAGGGGGATAAATGGAATTGTCCCTTTCTAGAAATACCCAGGCACTTTCAAAAGTCACCAAACTGCTCATGCTCACTGTTTGGAATAAACCCAACATGGAACATTTCAGTTTAGGATTATTTGGACATTATTTCTTATATAACGGAAATAATTCCAACCAAATATATTACTGATTTAAATCAAAGGCCCGAATAAATTATTTCTGTGACTCCAAAATATTGGTTTGAATTTCACCTCATGCCAATATTTTCACAGAATAACAGGAACATTTTCTTGGACTCATTTGGTGAGATTTAAATGTTGGTTATTCTTAGGGGTTTTCTGAGGCTTTGAAAATTCCTCAATTCAAATTTCATTTGAATTTAAACATGATGCACACATGGAAGCTGGCATAGGTCAGACCAGAATTAGGGATGTGACAACTCACCCCCACTAAACAAGAATCTCGTCTCGAGATTCAAGCATAGGGTAAGATCAAGGGGGGGGGGGCGACACAGCTAACACAAACTTCATGATCCAACTTGCACTTCATAGGAACGTCGGTGCCTTCATCATCTTTGTCTCGTCGTCTTGCTCTAGAAACTTCAACCAACATGACAATGAGAGGGAAAAGAAACTCTACAAGGATCGATCTTCTCAAAGATCGAACAACTCAGGATCCACTCACGGAGTGAGACATAGCAACATCTCTTGAGCTAAGACACGAAGCACATATCCAAAATGATGGAGTGAAACATAAGACAGAGGTTCACTAGGTAGACAACAATTTCACACTTAAGAAGGTGGTGAATAGTTGTCAGCGCAGCGAGGAGTTAAGTTGCCATGATACCATAACGAGACATCTTAGAGGAGGTGACTCATAGGACATCCCTTCAGTGGCAAAAAGAATTACCTTCGATTCAAAGATCATTGAGACTCTTTATACCAACTTAGGGCAATTCTCGAGCGATTGTTTGGAGGGGGTTTGGTAGAATGGCATACTCGGACTAATATGGATGATGTGGATTACCTTGTTGAAGACAATGCAATGGATGATTTTGCTTATCATCGGAAATGGATGGGACCCATGCTAGAATGGCACAATGGCGGTGCAAGATGGGAACAAAATGCAAATCTGGGAGCGATTCTAGTGGCGGGGAGAAGCTCAGCGATGAGAGAGTGAATCCTTTGTTTGAAAGGTTATAGCATAAGCAAGAAAGCGGGAACAATCCCGATTAGTGCGGTGCTAACACCTAGCGCTTGTGCGTGCTCTCAAGAACTTGAACAGCTCCATATTCATCAAGGTTTTACCAATATCCGTGTCAAGGATCCTAGCAACACAACGTACTACCATGATGAATACCGGTGGAAGATGCAGATGCAAAGGAAGATAACACCTTCTCAGATTTCACCTTGGCGGGGCCAAGGGAACAAAATCTGGATGATTGACCGAGAGGCATTTAGCACTCCGCTTCTAATGTTCTCCCTGATGTGCTAGTGTATCCCATTCATTGAAATGGTTTAGTATCTAGAATATCAAGTAACAGGTCGGACTTCGGGAGCTCAAGATTCCATAAGGAACAACTACTAGAATAAATTCTAGGAGATCCTGATGGGGAGGTAGCCAACTTCCTTAATCAAGACACTACAATAATAGGTCTTCCGGTTGGGTGTGTTGCCCACGACATCCACTTACCGGATTACAGAGAGATGGATATTATAGTTCTTGGGAGATGTTCCAACCATCATATCTGCCTGAGATTCAGATCTGGTTGTTGTCAGAATAATCTGGACTCATCTAGTCTAGAAAGTAAAATGAAAGTTCGCAACACAAATCGACGAGATAACTTTGCGAGATTCTCAGGGAATGAACTATGGTAGTAAGCTCCAAAACACGAGCTGCTTCTGCTACAAACATGTGGACACGCTGCCTCATGCAAGCATGACCAAGTAGTAGTCTTATAATAAAACACTACCGAGTTCAGGAGGGGAACCATCATCGAGGATATCAAAGTCCCTGCATAAGGTATACTCTTAAGAAGGAACTTCTTCTCCTTGAACAAATCAATCAGTGGCTTGGTGTGCTAGGGCTACATATAGAATGAAGGTTGCAAGTCTCCGAACCAAAGAATACTTCGCACGTATCCATGACCAATTTGGGATGATTCCAAAGGAAGCAACATTGTCTTTCTCGAATCCACGGCGGCAACTTGCATCAAATGCACATGAACTGGAGGAAGTCACTTCTTACATCCGAACATATGCTTCATGAGCTAGCATAAGCAAATGCTTTCAAAAATTTCCAACACTAGCTTAATGTTCAACAAAATTATGGAGAAGGCAAGGATGTTGTCGATGGGCTCAATCAACAACAATTCATCCAGGTTTCTATAAAAATGGAATTCCATAATTATAAGAACAAGTGATAGTATTGGTTAGACCAAAGGATATAATGGTGTATGCTCGAGGGATCAACCACGAGTAAGACAACATTAAGAACATCGTTGGTTCTGATTTGATTTGAGGATAGCCCACTCTCAATTCAAAGCTTTGGTAAGACAATAGGTCCAACAACTGGTCTCGAGGACCAATCGATGAAGATATCATCTTTCTTCAATACACATACAAGATATCCCTTAAGATGAACTAAATCGGACAAGCTTCCATCTTACAACTCTCCAAGTTGTTGTTTAGCTTGACCAAACAACTCAGGGGTATGCAACACAGATTCTTGGAGAAGGGGTGGTTTATATGAAACCAACTTCATCACGAGCTCAACATAACAGTCGGGTGACGACCTGGTGATACTTTCGAGAAGATATTCGAAAAATCATGAACCACTGATATGTTACTAAGCTCGAGAACAATCTTGCTTTTCAGGCAAGATGATATGATCAAATAAGCAAGGATTGGCACTATCTTAACTCATTGTTCGGAGAGTGCACCGGAACTAAGGACTAGGTAGCACGATCATCCTTAGGGTGATGATTCAATAACCAACACACTAAGAATGAGGTTATTGTCCTTTAACTACCAAGCAACAAAGTTGCCAGGAGTATTGATTTCACACATCATAGTTCACCTGTCAGCATTCCGGTTGCAACAACACGGGAACCGAGAAATGAAAAATGATGGCAAGAAGTATCACTGCATCAAGAATTCATAAGAGATAGTGCAATTCCCATGACGATCCTGACGTAAAGAGGGTAACACTTCAGAGTAGAATGGATCAAAAGCTTGATTGTATTTTGATCTGCGGAGTACAAGTGCTTTGACCCAATCCTGGATATGGATGAGGTACTGGAGTTTGTTTCTCCTAGTCATTCCGAATAGAATGGCTTGACGGACCACAAAAGTAAAAGGCATCGATGAACACGAATGCACGACTACTCCTGAATATCAATCGACAGACGAAGGTCAGGATACAACTAAAGGGGACAACTCAAAGGAACATATTATTTTCTGAGTTGTGGATGCATAGATTAGTATGTCGAACCAAGTTTAACAAATTTCTTCAGGATAATCCATGCGGAGAGGTAGGATTGGCAGAGTTACAACATGGAATCGAGAACTCGTCAAGAGCACTCTGGTTGTGATCTTTTGGTTCAGCGAGAAACTTCTGCCAAGAATGGTTCATAGTATTTGGAAGAGGGAAATACCACGGACCTCGAGAACTAATGCAAAGGTTACTAATAACCTAAAGGAACAAGCGAACACTATCAACATGAAGTAAGTAGGGTGAGTATTGAGTTCAAAACTCAGGAATAGAATACCTACTAGCTAAATTGCATCACGAGATACTTTCGAGAATGTTGTCCAGAATGATCACACTGGGAACACATAACATGGCTAAATTACTAGGTGATACTCTAGACACCTAGGGTCATAATAATAGCTCCAGCATAAATGTCGAGGCAATAGAGTACCTCAACTCACCGTTTAGTGTGGTTAATCTGGCCCAAAGGAACTTCAGAACGGTAATAAGGGATTTCCAAATGCATCAGGCTGTTTATAAACCTGGGATGACTCGGACAGCATAACGGTTGTAAATGCCCAAAAAGATTGGAGACATGCTACAAAAATGGTGGCATAGCCACTCAAATGCACAATATCAAGGTTTCGAGATCAATAGTTTATCATACGGAGGTAGAAACTAAACTGAGGCTTAAATCCAACAATCTTATGAGTCTACTGATTAGTAACACGTGATCCTAATAGAAAGAAGAGAAAGCCTAGTTCCTTAACCCCGTAGGAATTATAAGATGACTCAGATCAGAAGGGCATAAGGTATAAGGAGTAAAAAGAGCCTTATGTTCCATCCCACAATCAATTCCCTTATATAACAAAAGAATTTCTAGACTCTACTTTGACCAGTTTGGCTTGGTAATCCTACAGGCAGTCAGGCTCTGATACCAAAGCTGTCAGGACCCTGACTCAATGCCACATCGATCTATCATGTAACATCTCATATCACTTTGCGGCCTCACGCACGGTATCCCACGGGTGTCGCCTTACCTTTGCCCGGGACTGTTTGAGCCTTTTGGCTGCGTATATGATAGTGTCGCTAGCATCCATATGATAAGGAGCCGGGTTGACATGGCTAGTCGTAAACCCAAAGTGGCACAAACTTACGAGACGAGCATCCATGACCCACATCGAACATGTCGGTCATGCGAGTGATTCAGTGGCTGCTTTGGGCTAGCAGGACTCCGGTGAACCGGGCTGTAGCGGGCTAATAGGACTCCGCTATTCATCGCGTGACATTTCCCCATAGGGACAGACACAGGAATGAAGAAGGACACATGCCGGACAGCCTAAGTGTTCCGGAGCAGTAGCAAGCTACCATGGCTCAGTGGAAGCACTAGGAGACATTTCCCGGTAAGAGAGGCTACTAAGGATAAACAACTAGATAGTCAGATCCCACACATACCAAGCATTTCAATAACATACACACAATATGCTCGATATGTGCAAATACAACATGGCATCACAACATGACTCTACAACTCAAGTATTTTATTCAATAGGCTCCGAGGAGCGAGATATACAAACATGGGTTTCACGACCCAACATTCAGAGCATACAAGTCAAAGCACGTGCGGAAGCTTAACATGTCTGAGTATAGACAACTACAAATGAAAAAGGCTGAGAAGCCTGACTAACTACCAGATCCTGCCGAGGACACAAGATCGTAGCTGAGGTAACAAGCTAAACGTCTGTCGTGGGAACGAACACCTATGGGACCGGAGCCCCTTTCGGTCCGGCGGGGGGCGGAGATCGCACGAAGAGTGGATCGAGGCAAAGAACACGAGCGATTTTACCCAGCTTCGGATCTCTCCGGAGAGATAATACTCGTACTGCTGCTTTGTGGTTGTATTGAGTTTTTGCTCAAGAGCGTGAGTGTTCTCTGGTTTCGAATGCTTCGAACCCCCCCTACGTTGCTCATGGGCCTCCTTTTATATGCTCAAGGGGTCACCAACAGGTGGCGACGTAGGTGAGGGTAAAAATGTAAAAGAACTACGGGTGGTACACCTACTTGCACAGTGTATCCTACCTAACCCTGACGGCAGGGGACAAAGGCATTAAATGCCCGTCTGTGTCACCCAAACAGTGCAGAAAAGTGACCGTTAGGGGCGCCACCGCTTGCCACAATGGCCATGTCGTCATCCCCGCTTGCCAGCTCGCACCGCTAGCTGCACAGCTTCCTGCCACCCGTGCCTGGAAAGGCCCCAGGGCGACACGTTGGCGGGTGCGCTGGAGCACGGGTACATAGTGGTAATTTCGCCGCGGCAAGCGCCTTGCTGCGGTTGTTGTCTTGTCGCGCCCGGAAGCTTGTCGCTCGCCGGGACGCGCGGCGCGTCGTGGCAGGTTCCTTGAAATGCCTTGGTTGGCCTTCCCGGCAAGCTCCTCTTGCCGGGGCCTTGTCCTTCCCGGCAAGCTCTTCTTGCCGGGGCCTTCTCTTCTCGGCTTGAACACTTTGTTATTGAATGGCTCCAAAGGAACCACGGAGGACCTTGGCGGGCACCCGGCAAACTTTGCCACGGGGCGCTGCGACTGCCCGTGCACAAGTTCGGGATACTAGTGTACCCCTACTCTAGTGCACCGACAGGAGCCCCGGGCCTGGGCCACACACGGTGCCGAACGCTGTTGGGCCAGGCCCAAAACAGGGCACGGGCACGCACGGCCTGGGTCCACGCCGTATCTTAATCCGTATCCACCGCGCTCTCCCCTAACGGCACGCGTCGAATGCGGCGTCGTGGGAGAGATCGTGGGTGGTTCTTTATTCGGAAAAAACGTAATGTTCGCCTCCTCCCTCTTTATAAGCAGTGGAAACAGGGGCAGTTTCCCCATTTCGCCAGTTGCTGTTTCCAATCTCAGAAATCTCCGCCGCTCCCCCCTTCTTCCAAAGCCGAGAGAGAGCAGCGCTCCGCCCCCCATTGCCGCCGTCGCCGCCAACGCCTTCGATCTCCCACACCACCTCCGCCATGGCTCCGAAAACCGGGAAGGGCGTGAAGTCGGCCGAGGCGCTGCGGCTTGAGGCGCTGCGGAAGGAGCGGGCAACTTTCCTCTCCGAGCTCGCCGTGGCAGAGCTGAGGAGTGGTACTACCTCTTCAGTCGGACGGAGACGCGAGCGCATCCGCGCACGAAGGTACTCTTCGCTGCCGCTTCGAAACGGGCTCCAAACGGATACCCCTTCTTCGTACTGTTCTTCTACTGCGGGCTCTGCCCGGCTTTCTCTGAGTTCTTCTGTGACATCATGAACACCTACGGGTTCCACCTCCTTGATTTCACCCCCAATGTTGTCCTGACCATGGCGGTTTTCGCACATCTCTGCGAAAACTTTGTCGGAGTCCACCCAAACGTAGCCCTTTTCTGCCACTACTTCATGCCCTGGGTCGCGAGAGGAGAGCCCTTATCCGGCGGGATCGCCTGAATCTCGAGAGCCGGTAAGAAGGAGACATATCTGGAGGGGGAGCTCCGCAGCAAATGGGAGGAGTGGAGAGCAGAATGGTGCTGGATAGTCGAGGAGAACCCGCAGCCATTCACCACCCTGCGCCAAGCCCCAGTAGTGCGCGGCGGCGATGTGAGCGCTCTGGCCGCGGACGATGACAAGCTAAAGATCGCCACCACCCGGATCTTGCGTCTCAGGCTTGCTGGGCTCACTGTAGGTGCTGTTGGCGCGGATTTTCTTCACCGCCGCATCGCCCCCCTGCAAGAGAGGAGGAGACCCGCCTGGGAGTTCGGGGGTCCAGCGGATATCATGAGGCTGCGCCCGGGCCTCAACTTCAATTTCTTGTCTTTGGAATTGGGACGCGATGCTCAAGGAGCTGTTCAAGCACGACCCTCAGCATCCCGAGTGGTTCAGATTGCCGGCGGGTGTCGTTCCGCTGTGCAACAACTCTTCGCTCGACCGCATCCATGCAATGATGCCGCAGTGCGACTCGCATGGAATCGTCCCCACCTGGCAGGAGCCTGCAGACGATGTCGTGCAGCAGTTCTTCGACGGCCTGGTGGAGGTAGCTGTCCGTGCCGACGAGCAGAGAAGCCTCACCTGCGACACCACCGAGGAGGAGATGCAGCTCATCGCCACCAGGGCGGAAGAGGCGGCGGCAGCCGCTGCCGCGGGCGAATTTGGGTTCACCGTAGAGGAGGCAGAGGCAGCAGAGGCAGCAAGCCTTGCCGAGTGAGAATGGCTTGACGGCGAGGAAGAGCTTGCCGCGCCTGACGCCGAGTCGAGCGAACCCGCCGAGGGTGCGAGCGGCCTGCCGTCTCAGTAGCTTGCATAGCGGAGCCCAGCGCAGCCCAGCTCCACCAAGAAGGCGTCTCCGCAAGGTGGGGATGTAGTAGGCGGCAGACGAGCCAGCAACGGCCGCGCAGCGCGGCAGCTCCGCCGCGACAAGCAATGTTGCAGCGGGGCGCCTCGCACTTTGGGCGGCAAGCTGGAGCGGGTCGTCCCGGACTACCGCCGCTGCCCCCGCCAAGCGGCCAAGGGCACCTACTCCTCCGCCTCGTCGCGCCGAAGGTGGGCCTGACTTCGACCTCTCCGCACTCAGCTCCGACGAGGAAGAAGAGGAGTAAGCCTCTTTGTTGTATTTGTAGTTCTTCGATTTCTTGTTGTCTTTGTCTAGTATCTGATCTGCTTTACTCTGAACTGTTTCCTTTTCAGGACCCGCCCGAGCGGCGAAAGAGCCAAGGCTCGGTGATTGTCATCGAGGGCAGGCCCACCATGACAAAGGTAGGGGCGCCCGAGACCACCTTGCCGGACCAGCAACTACTCCCAAGCAGCCCCCAGCGTAAGTATATGGTTTACTTCTACATTGTTGGTAGCGCATGGGTGTTCTTTCCTTTGTTGACATTTGACTGTTGGTTTGCTTGTGTAGGAGCAGAACAGCCTCACCAAAACCTCCTCAAGCCGCCCCTGAGATACTATCTGATTCGACTACGCCGCCAAGGGAGGATTCCCGGCAAGGGCGTTCTCCGCAAGGAGAAGTCCACAGCAAGGAGGAGTCTCCGCAAGGAGGAGTCTCCGGCAAGGGGCAGCACCAGCGATCCTCCGTTAAGCGGAGCCATGGCTAGATCCCAAAGTCAGGTAATCCCCTTGCTTCAAACTTCCTTGGGTTCTTCTTGATTGTCTTTTGGATATTTGCTTGACTCTTCTCCCTCTTTCGTCCGCGGATCCACCTTCCACGGAGCCGATGGAGACCGAGGCCACCGGCGAGGAGAACAGCAGCAATCTGTCGACGCCGCCACTACCGAAGAAGAGGCGGCGTGATGATCCCTTGCCGAAGAGGCCGCCAAAACTCTTTGGCGCAGAGGCTGGCGAGGTCCAGCGATCGCCAGCGACCACGAGGCCAGCAGGAGCACAAGGCGCTACACCGACCGCTGATCCCTCCGCCGCTGACGCAGCGCCAGGCTCCGAAGAGCCCCAGCCCGGCGCCTACTTGAAGGCCGGCGACGATGTCTTCATCAAGCTCCCCTGGGCTTCAAGCTCCAGGGCGCCGGTCGAAGGAGAAGTTTTTGACGGAGAAGTGCTCGCCTCTGCTGGGTTGACACTGGTCGACGCGCCAAGCAGCAGCAGCGGCGAGCCTGACGAGGAACAGCTGATGCGGAGGCTGCTGCCGCTCTACCGCGCCCGACAAGCCAAACTGGAGTCTCGGGAAGCGCTTGTCGCGCAAGCGGGAGTAGATATTGGGAAGCATGCGGAGGAGCTCCAGAGTCGCAACCAGGAAGCCCTCCGGACCATTGCAGAGGAGCGGGCGCAGCTCGTCGAGGCGCGGAAAGCCTTCCTTCTCGAGAAGGCTGAAGCCGAAGAGCAACAGCGGCTTGCCGCCGAGGAGCTGTTTAAGCGGGAAGGTGAGTTGGCGCAGCGGAAGGTCAATCTGGACAGCCATGAGGAGGAGCTTGCCGCGCACGAGGAAACATTTGGCGGGGCCCTCAAAGAAGCGAAGGATGCTGCCGCAGCTGCCGAGGCCGCCAAGAAGGAGCTGGAGGCGAAGGTGGCGCAGCTGGAGGCCGATCTCAGGGCGAGCGACGAAGGGCTTGCCGCGCTCCAGCGCGAGCGCGAGAAGGACGCCCTCGCCCACGGTGAGCTGCAAGGTCGTCTCCTCGAGAAGGGCAAGGAGCGGTGCGCCACCAAGGACTCCAACGCTGATCTCGAGTTGAAGTTGGCTACTTTAACCGAGACGCTGGACGGCGCCAAGGAGCGGGAGGAGGCCCTGTAGGAGGAGATCAAGGCCAACGAAGCGCTGCTGACGAGGCATGCCGAGACCCAGAACACTTTTAGGGAGACTGTGGAGCTCTGGACAGAGGGGCTCGTGAACATCGCCGCAGTCATCGACGAGGAGCTGGCGCAGCTGGGGATGGTGGATTTCGGGTATTCCGCCAATGAGAACCTCCAGCCTAGCGCCAAGCTCACTCTGTTTTTCAAGGGCGTGGTGACGGCCCTCCAGCAACTCCGGGAAAGGATCCCAAAGCAGCTGGCCGACGAGTCGTGCATGATCTGCGCGAGAGTTCTTCAAAAGGTGCTGGTGAAGGTGGCCTTCCGCAACCCAGGCCTCAACCTCACCAACGTCCTCAGGAAGCTGCCTCCGGATGCTGACCTGGAAGAGCTCAAGGCCCTTGTCGCACCCATTGTGGACAAGGTGAATGAAGTCAGGAGGGTTGACGGCGATCGCGTAGATTAGGCCGCCCATTTCCTCCTTTTCTTGCCGTTGCTAGTCATGTTACGAGAACAATCTATTAGAGCTGCAACAAGTTATCTTTGTAATATAACTTTATCTTGCGCAGTATTTGCTATGTTATTTCCTTTACTTGATTCCTTCCTTTGTATGTTTTTGCCTTACGCTTTTAGGGAACTTGCCGGCGTAGGCACCTTTGCCGCGAGCGCTGAGTGCGGAACATCAGCAGCCTGCTGGTGGTGCCGCTACCGGCAAGAAACCTTGTCGCAACTAGTCGCAACACACTTAAGTTGTTGAGCGGACTCGAAACAAAGTAAGGGCGCAACTAGCTACGAGTTGGTTCCTCCGTGCACAAGTTTTCCATACAAAGCACGGTCGTTCGAGGAAGATAACTTTAAAATTTTTAAAACTGATTGCTCAAACTTTGGCAACTTAGCTTTTCTGTCGTTTACGTCCCGGCAAGGCGAAACTTCCTTGAACGATGCCTCGTCCACACCATTATCTTCTCCTTCCCCCCGGCAAACTTGTGGGCGAGGGAACCTTCCTTTTGTGAGAAAGAAAGAAGAGAAAATAAAGATATGGAGCCTTAAGGCTCGTTATTGCTTACCGGGGGTAGGTGCTGCACAAAGTGTCAGATAACACATGCAAAAAATAGAAAGCATGAAATTTGACAAGATGTGCGGAGCACATGAGCTTTATTTATGCACAGGGTCTGCACCCGGCTTTGTACAAAGGATTACATGCAACAGCGGCAAGACTTCGTACAAAAGGTGGTTGCGGAACAGGTTAAAACGGCGCTCTACGGGTAAAACTTACGAAGATGCTCAATGTTCCAGGAGTTGCTCACGGAAAGCCATCTTCGGTCTCAAGGCGGACAGCGCCAGGCCTAGTGACTCGTTTCACCCGGTAAGGGCCTTCCCACTTTGGCGTCAACTTGTTGGAATTCTTGGCGGACTGAGCAGCGAAGAACAAGGTCGCCTTCCTCGAGACTTCTGGCATTAACTTTGCGGCTATGGTAGCGGCGCAAAGCTTGCTGGTATTGAGCAGCTCGTACAGCAGCCTGAAGACGATCCTCCTCAAGGAGCAACGCGTCGTCTTGTCGCAACTGCTCTTGCTCAAGCTCATCATAAGCGAGCACTCGAGGCGACCCGTATACGAGTTCCGTGGGGAGAGCTGCCTCTGCTCCATAGACTAGAGCGAAAGGTGTCTGGCCAGTGGCTCAATTTGGCATCGTCCTGATCGACCAAAGAACCACCGGCAGCTCCTCAATCTAGTTCTTTCCGCACTTGTGCAGCCTGTCAAAAGTCCTGGTCTTGAGCCCACGCAGCACTTCAGCATTTGCCCTCTCTGCTTGACCGTTGCTTCTCGGGTGAGCAACAGAAGCGAAGCAGACCTTGGCGCCAAGATCTTGGACGTACTGCACGAAGGTGCGGCTTGTGAACTGCGTGCCGTTGTCGGTGATGATCCTGTTAGGGACCCGAAACGGCAAACAATCGACCTGAAGAACTTGACCGCTGACTATGCTGTCACCTTCCTCACCGCTTCCACTTCCGGCCACTTTGTGAACTTGTCGATTGCAACGTACAAGTACTCAAAGCCCCCGACAGCTCGGGGAAAGGGGCCGAGGATGTCGAGCCCCCAGACGGAAAATGGCCAGGATAAAGGGATCGTTTGGAGAGCTTGAGCTAGCTGGTGTATCTGTTTGGAATGGAACTGGCACGCTTCACACTTGGTTACTTGTTCAGTTGCATCCTGGAGGGCTGTCGGCCAAAAGAAACCTTGCCGGAATGCTTTGCCGGCAAGTGCTCTTGCGCCAATGTGGTGACCACATATGCCTCCATGTATCTCCGCCAACAGCTTCTGTCCGTCTTCCCGGGGAATACACTTCAATTTCACACCGTTGAATCTTCTTCTGTACAGTGTGTTGTCAACAAACTGGTACATATTTGATTGTCGGGCTACTCTCTCCGCTTCTTCTTGCTCTTCGGGAAGTTCTCCTATCTGAAGGAAAAGGACAATATGCTGTGCCCATGCTGGAGATTGCGGCTCGACAACAAGGACTAAAGGCACGTATGTTGCTGTGGGAACATCCGCTTCTACGGCGAGAACCTGCGTCTCAGCCGGAGCTTGATGTTCCCTGGCAAGCTTGCCGGAGCAAAACTTGTCGGGAGCGTCTGCTTCAACGGAACAACCCCTAGGGCTTGTCGGAGCAGACTGCTCCTCAGCACTCTTGGTGTTGATCTTAGGTATCTTCTTGGCGGCGGTTTCGGGGAGTTCTGCCGGAAAATAGTCACCAGAATCAACTTCCTCTTCTTGCTCTGTCCAGTTGATATTGTTACGGACGGTTGAGTCAGTTTGAGCACGAAAATCCCTGGTTCCACAGGTAACTTAAGTGCGGCGCACTTCGATAGGCCATCTGCAATGTCGTTCTGAGCTCTCGGAACATGTTCCATCTGTAGGCCGTCAAAGTGCTCTTCCAACTTTCTCACTTCATCAACGTAAGCTTCCATCAACGGACTCTGATAATTCTTGTTCACTTGGCGGACGACAAGCTGCGAGTCACCCCTGACAATGAGCTTCTTGATCCCAAGGTCCACCGCGATCCTGAGACCGGCAAGCAAACCCTCATACTCTGCAGTATTGTTTGTCGCTTGCTCCTTGGGAAAGTGCATTTGGACCACATACTTGAGGTGCTCTCCGGTGGGTGCGACAAGTAGTACGCCCGCACCGGCGCCTTGCAGCGAGAAGGCACCATCAAAGTTCATGATCCACTCTTTGCTTGCTTCCTTGACGGGGATGCTCGTTTCTGGAATTTCTTCATCTGGTGTTGGCGTCCACTCTGCTATGAACTCTGCCAATGCTCTGCTTTGGATAGTTGAAGTGCTCTCAAACTTAGGGCCAAAGCTTGACAGTTCCAGTGCCCACTCGACAATCCTGCATGTTGCTTCTGGATTCTGCAGTATCCTCTTCAGTGGAAAACAAGTGACAACTGTGATCTCATGTGCTTGGAAGTAATGGCGCAACTTTCTCGAGGCCATGAGGAGGCCGAAAAGCAATTTCTGCACACCAGAGTACCTTGACCTAGCCCCCTGCAGAAGGGAACTGACAAAGTAAACTGGGCACTGCACCATTTTCTTCTGTTTCTCCTCCCGTGCCTGCACAGACCCATCCTTGTCGGGACCAGAGCTTGTCAGGGAAGCCCCCGCTTGTCATTTGGACGACTTGCTGTGGTTCTTTGGCTCACCATCCGCCTCCTCTCCGCTACTAACGCAGCACTAACCACTTGATTGGTTGCCGCTAGATACAGCAACAACTTCTCTTGTGGCTTAGGTGTGACAAGTATTGGAGTGGAGGGCAGTATCTCTTCAAGTCTGCGGCGCAGCCTCCGCTTCGAGTCCATTTCATTGGACCTGCCTTTTCAATATTTTGAAAAATGGCGAGTAGCCTCAGCAGACTTAGAGATAAACCTGCTGAGAGCAGCTACGCAGCCGGCAAGCCTTCGTACATCCTTGATGCGCTTCGGTGCTTCAATCTGCTCAATGGCCTTGATCTTGTCGGGATTGGCTTCAATTCCCCGCTGAGACACAAAGAACCAGAGAAGCTTGCCGGAGGTTGATCTTGCGCAGATTTGTAAAGGTTTCATCTAAATCTTGAATCAGAGCTGCCTTGTCCTTGCTTTTGACCACTATGTCATCCATGTAGGCTTCCACATTTCTGTGTATTTGTGGCTCAAAAGCATGATTGACTACTCTGGCGAATGTTGAACCAGCATTCTTTAATCCGAGCGGCATCCGTACGAAACAGTATGTGCCACATGGAGTAATGAATGCGGTCTTCTCCTCATCCTCTTCTGCCATGAAGATCTGATGATACCCTGAGTATGCGTCAAGAAATGAAAGCAAGTCACATCCGGCCGTGGAGTCAACAATCTGGTCAATGCGTTGGCAAGGGAAATGGGTCTTTGGGACAAGCTTTATTAACATCAGTAAAGTCAATACAAAGCCACCATTTCCCGTTTGCCTTGCGCACGACTACAGGATTGGCCAACCACGTAGGATGGAGCACTCCTCTGACAAGGCCTGCTGCTTCCAACTTCTTGATCTCTTCTGCAATGAATTCTTGGCGCTCCACTGCTTGTTTCCTGACTTTCTGCTTGACGGGCCGCGCATGAGGACAGACGGCAAGGTGGTGCTCAATTACTTTCCTGGGAACACCGGGGATGTCAGACGGATTCCATGCAAACACGTCGACGTTCGCCCGCAGGAAAGCAACAAGCGCGCTTTCCTATTTAGGGTCGAGAGTGGCACTGATGGTGAAGGTACCACCAGTGCCGTCCTCCTTGGCGGATACCTTCTTGGTCTCTGGCGGAGCTGCCTTCGTCTTCTTAGACTTGCCACAAAGATGTCGTGGGAATGAACACCTACGGGACCGGAGCCCCTTTCGGTCCGGCGGGGGGCGGAGATCGCACGAAGAGCGGATCGAGGTGAGGCACATGAGCGATTTTACCCAGCTTCGGAGCTCTCCGGAGAGATAATACTCCTACTGCTGCTTTGTGGTTGTATTGAGTTTTTGCTCAAGAGCGTGAGTGTTCTCTGGTTTCGAATGCTTCAAACCCCCTCTACGTTGCGCAAGGGCCTCCTTTTATATGCTCAAGGGGTCACCGACAGGTGGCGACGTAGGTGAGGGTAAAAATGTAAAATAACTGCGGTTGGTACACCTACTTGCATAGTGTATCCTACCTAACCCTGACGGCAGGGGACAAAGGCGTTAAATGCCCGTCTGTGTCGCCCAAACAGTGCAGAAAAGTGAGCGTTAGGGGCGCCACCGCTTGCCACGATGGCCATCTCGTCATCCCGCTTGCCACCTCGCACCGCTAGTTTGCACTGACTTCACGCCACGCAGCGCGAAAGGCCCAGGCGACATGTTGGCGGGTCTTGTTGGAGCACAGTCTGAGTGGTAATTTTGCATGACAAGCGCCTTACCTTGTTGTTGTCTTGTCGCGCCCGGAAGCTTTTCGCTCCCCGGGTCTTGCCGGGACGCGCGGAGCTTTGCGACAAGTTCCTTGAAATGCCTTGGTTGGCCTTCCCGGCAAGCTCCTCTTGCCGGGGCCTTGTCCTTCCCGGCAAGCTCCTCTTGCCGGGGCCTTGTCTTCTCGGCTTGAACACTTTGTTCTTGAATGGCTCCAAAGGAACCACGGAGGACCTTGGCGGGCACCCGACAAACTTTGCCGCAGGGCGCTGCGACTGCCCATGCACAAGTTCGGGATACTAGTGTACCCCAACTCTAGTACACCGACAACGTCGAAGTTCACGCGGAACTACTAGTGAGACTGAAGTCTCTCTGCAAAAGCATAAGATAGGCAAACGTGAGTACAAATGTACCAACAAGACTTACATCAGAACTAACTACATATGCATCATAATCAACAAAGGGTATGGCGGGGTTTAACTGCAGCAAGCCAGCTTTGACTCAGTGGCTATCCTAAACTTCGACTTCAAGTAACTCTTTTGAGGTGGCGCAGACGAGTCCACATATTCACCATATCAATACACCACTATGGATCCGCTGCCATCTCCCTACGAGAACGCCATCCTTAGCACTCACGCTTATCTTGCGTATTTTAGAGTATCCACTTTCACTTGTCTATGAACTGTACAGGCAACCCAGAAGTCCTTTACTGCTGACACGGCTATTCGAATAGATGATGTTAACCCTGCAGTGTTGTACTTCTTCACACACACTCTCACCACTTACCGCCGTTTACATGACATGTACACGGCAACCTTCAAGCGGAAGCCCAACGAGGGAGTCGGCCACGACCTACCTAAACACTCAAGTCTCTAGTCTAGGTTTATCGCCTATTCAGGTTCCATCTGCAGGGAGTCCGGCCGAGGTTTCCACATACGGCCCCGAACGATGTGTACAGGGTTCTGTGACACCAAACGGGTGCCCGGTATACCCGGCCATGTGCCTACCGCATCACAGCCCACCCCTCTGGTCAGCGCTGCGCACGGCCTCCAGCATACTACAAACACCAGAAACAACTTGCAACTCCTGGACACAGGACAAGGGTGATTAAGAAGCCGAGAGGTTCCATTGGTTTCGGGCCCAATGCGTGGTAGTATCTGTTTTATGGATCACAAACACAGAACTCAGTTCCTGAGGACGGCTTCAATGAGACAACCCACCATGTACTCCTACATGACCTCTCACCGCTACCTTTACCAAATCATGTTCACACACTTAGCTCACACACGAAGGACATGTTCACACCTCGACTCATCCACGATGAATCGGACCTGACTCAACTCTAAGCGAGCAGGCATGACAAACAAGCATGAATGAGTAGGCACAACAGGCTAAAACAACTCCTAATCATGCTAGTGGGTTTCATCTATTCTTGTGGCAATGACAGTCATCACGAGAGGATAAAGGGGTTCAGCTACGGCAACAAGTAACAGATGATTCGTTCTTGTCCTAATGCAGTAAAAGAGAGCAGGAGCGAGAGAGTAGGATTGTATCGGAATGAACAAGGGGGGTTTGCTTGCTTGGCACTTCTGAAGATAGTATATTTCTTCATTGGTGTCATCGATCACATCGTCGGTACATGTCTTACTGAGAGGGGACAAGCACCGACAAACAAAGAAGAAGCACAATCAATGCAATGCACAATATGATGCATGATCATGACATGGCAATATGATGTGGTTTGAGCTAATGCAACTAGCAGCAAGTGAAATGAAGTTGGTTTGAACCCTAGGTTCAAATTCAAACTCCACATGAGGCATTTCAAATGCCATTTATTCAAATTGTTGTATACAGCAGATTTAAGTTGTTCAAACATGCATGAAAATTGTACAGATGGATATATTGGATTTTGCTGATCATTTTTCATATACAAATTATTTAATTTGGAGTTACGGTTGAAAATCTATGAATTTTATAAGTTTAGATCATTTTCTGAAATTTATAAATCATTTCTGATTTATTTTAGTTCCAGAAAATGTTTACTGCGTCAGCATTAGGTCATGCTGACCTTAGCAGGTCAACAGGCGTCGACCAGGTCAAACCTGACGCTGGGACCCACTAGTCAGTGACTTGGCTAATTAACAGGGAGTGTTAGTGCTAATTTAATCCTAACTAATAGCGTCAGTGGGGCATGGGCCCACATGTCAGTGGCTTAGTTAATTAGCTAAATTAATTAGTGTTAACTAATCTAACACCTAAATAAATAGTGCCGCCCACACGCCGCTGAGCAGAAGGGTCAAAATCTTGGTCAAACCCGGTCAAACTCGCCGATTGACCCGCGGCTTGTCGCGTCTTGACGCCGGCCGACGCCAGCCGGGCGTCGGAAACGCTCCTCCGGCAACCAAATCAGTGACTGAGGGGCTCTACGCATTGTTGGTGCTCTTCCGCATCCAACTGGACCAGAGTTAGCTGCAGGGGTGGCCGGAGTCGAGCGCGGCATCGACCTCGGCGGCGGCCGGAGTTCGGGCGAGGTTGGGAATGGTGCTGTGGGGCACGGCGGGGCGAACGGCTGGGTGCTACGGCCTCCTGGTGATGTGTTGAGCATGGTGACACGCTCGATTTCTATCTTACGCGTCTGTGGCCACGACGACGACATGGCTGGCGGAGCCGAGCTCTCGGCCGTGATGGCCAACGGGGTTAGGGGGAAGCTCGAGCGACGTGGCTAGGGGGAGAAGGAAGAGGAGCTCATGGCGAGTTGGCCAGTGCAGACGGATGGGCCGGGGAAGCGTCGGAGCGAGCGGGGCGGCGAGGCGGATCTCCGGCGACCGATGGCGAAGGCGGCGACGATGGCGACGAAGCGGGGCCCTCCAGCTTGTTTCCTTCGGCGTGGAGAGGTTCAGCGCGAGGAGGCGGAGCTCGGGCACTAGCTGGCTGGGCGTGGGGATGCTGGTGGCCGCGGTGGTGAAGGTCGGCGGCGACGACAGCGTTCGGTGGCGCCGCGGAAAGATGTAGAGGAGGGGGAGGAGGTCCAGCGAGAGAGGGGAGAGGTGCAGAGGGTTCGGGGGGTGTCGTGGCGTCTCCAGTCACACCAGGGCAGCGGCGGGAGGCAGGAGGTGGCAAGGCGTCGTTGGCGCGCTTGCCACGCACCTGTCTGTCCTCCTGGCAGGAGGAAGAATACAGGGGGAGGGCTGCTGGGCTGGGCCAGTAGGTGGGCTGCCAGCTGGGCCAGCCAGGTAAGTGGCCCAGGTAAAATTCTCTCTCTCTCTCTTTTCCCTATTTTGTTTTGTTTTCTATTATTTCTGCAAGTTTGTGGCTTTTTTAGAAATACCCAGGCACTTTCAAAAATCACCAAACTGCTCATGCTCACTGTATGGAATAAACCCAACATGGAACATTTCAGTTTAGGATTATTTGGACATTAATTCTTATATAACAGAAATATTTCCAACCCAAATATATTATTGATTTAAATCAAAGGCCCGAATAAAATATTTCTGTGACTCCAAAAATATTGGTTTGAATTTCACCTCATGCCAATATTTTCACAGAATAACAGGAACATTTTCTTGGGCTCATTTGATGAGATTTAAATGTTGGTTATTTTTAGGGGTTTTCTAAGGCTTTGAAAATTCCACAATTCAAATTTCATTTGAATTTAAACATGATGCATACATGGAAGCTGGCATAGGTCAGACCAGAATTAGGGATGTGACACATCGTCAATGCCAGAGAGGGATGGAGAGGCTGGCCTGGTCGGAAGAGGATGACTAGCCCCATCCGGAGAAGTGGAACCCACCTTGTCAAGCCCATCCTCGGGTCTGTTCCGTGCCCCACCATGCATGGCCGCCTCAAACATGCCACGCGACTCAGAACCCATGGCGGACCACTCAGAGGAGGTGTAAGGATTCATGTTGCTGCTAGTGCCAGTGCTACCACCACCATCAGAAGGATCCGGTTTGGAGGACTTGGGGGGAGGAGGAGGTGGATGGACCAAGGGAGCAGCCAAAGCCTTAGGGCGAACGCGGATGCGGAAAGCTTCATGGAGATGGAAGACATCGACCGTACCCTGTGCCCTCTGGGGATCAAGGCACCAGAACTTCATGTGCACCGGGCCGGGTTGCCCAGAGATAAGGGATCAAGCTCCATGGGTTTGCCGATTAGTTCACGAAATGCCATCAAGAAATGGGTGTTACGCAGGCCGGAGGGGACACCATCCACAAGGATCCAGGTTTCAGATAGGGACGCAACAGGACACGCTCCATCATTAGCAGCCTTAACACAGACGACCACTTGGTTTAGAGGGAGGGTGAAATGGAATAGGAGGCCATCATCTTGAGGCTTTCTTTGGTAGGGAACGTGACAGGGAATTCCAAGGAAGATATCTTGTGGGTCTTTCAATCCCAACCATCAACCACCCATTCCTCAGCTCGTCCGATATGATATGGGTGGTGACTGGAGACGAAGTGACAGAGATGACAACAGAGTTTGAAATAGCTGGCGCAAAGATAGGAATGCCAAGATCCCCGTCTAGAGCGAAGAAGGAACAACCGGGAACACCGAACCCAAATTGTTTGAAGGAGGGGAATTTGGAACGGTTCATGCAAGAGACAGTGAGGTGTCCCTCCTCTACAGATCAGACAGAAGGGGGGATTTGCAGCATGACTTGAAATGACCGTATCTATGGCTGGCAAAGCAGGTGAGGCTGGCCGAGCCCGAGGACGCACCGCCCCCAGTGGCTGGAGCCGCGCCACGAGAGGGGATGATGCCCTGGAGGATGGGAGGTGGAGGTGGAAGGATCCCGTCGCCCACCGTAGCTGAGGAGAAGCCCACCACCATGGGGGATGTGCGTCTGACCTTGCAAGGGAAACCAAAAGAACCAGAGCAGAAGCCTGCACCACCGGGAGCCCGATCGCCGCCCTGGCCCCTGCCACCACCGGAACAGGCACTAGGGCCAGATCCGAAGCTGGGACTGCCCCACGGCCGCCCACCGCAGCCGCGCCGCCCGGGACCCGCGGAAGGGAGGGCCTTGAAACTCCAGAGGACACCGTCGACCTAGCGGCCGCAGCCTCCCAAGGATCCACAGCCGCCTCCTCCGCACGTGCCCGCTCGTCACGCTGCAGCTAGGCAGGCCCCGCAGCCCAGGCCGCACACTCAATCACCACTCGTGAGCCGATCGCTCCGCCTCCAGCTTAGAATGGAGCACAGCTTCGTACTCTAGATCTGGGGACCTGCCCACCTCCGATGAGCCGTCCCGCCCCCGCTTACTGCCGGAGAGGGCCTTAGAGGAGGAGGCACGAGACTTGTCCATCGAGATGACCGCGGCGAAGGAAGCCGAGAGGGGGGAGGAGGGCTAGATCTGACAAGGCGACGAATACGAAAGGGGAAGCGGCACACGTCGCGGCGAGAAGCAGGAAACCCTAGATCGGGGTCAGGGAAGCCCTTGCGAACCCATATATAGCCAGAGAGATGAGGGCCAATGGGATGGCAAGCAAAGGAGGCACAGGCCAACGGGCCGACCCGCCCGCTCGGCCCAGCCGAAGGCAGAGGGGGAAAAGACACCACATCATAAAGCACTAGGGCCGCCAGGCCCACCGGCCCAGCCGGCCCAACCCCTTGGGAACGACCCAAAACCTGGCCACCGCACACCAGGAGGCCCCGCACTAGGGTTTCCTCCTGCCACCCCAACGCCACCGATGGCGGAGCGCACCCACCGCACACCGGAGGGGCCACGGCCCTCAATCCTGGCTACCGCCCCGAGGGCGAACCAGAAGAGAGGGGAAGTAGCGAAACTGAGGATGCCGAACAGTAACCCGACACCAGAGCCACATCAGCACGCGGGGGGGGGGGGGATCAAAGGCATCAGCCCATTTACCAGATCTGGGCCATGAGGGCGGGTAAGGCACCACATAGCCTCCACCGCTTCTGACGAGGGCACGTGACCGTGCCCGCCAGGAGCAAACTTGCGGAGCATAAGCATAGGAGCACGGCGGGGAGAGGGGGGACTAGCCACGGCGGGAAGCTCATCTACATCAGAGTCGGAGACGCAACCATCCAAGGCCCAGAATCTGTTGGCGCGAGGACCATTGCCAGAAACGGGGGACGGGGAAGGCGAAGGGTCTAAGGCGGGGAGGGGGAGGAGAGGGAAGGAAAGGGAAGCGCCGCCGGCTGGGGAAGGCACACAGGGAGGGGGTGGGAGGAGGGCCGGGGAGGGAGGGAGTGGGAGGGGAAGGGGAGGGAGAATAAGCCATCTGAACCGGATCTGGTCCGTCCATACCACCCCCCGATACGACCCACAGATTCATCAAAATAAGCAATCAACACAATGAAAATAGAATCTATCAAAAACAAAACAGTATGTAGTAATCTAGACTTTATCCAAACTTCCTTCTGAAAAATTAGGAAAACGTAGGCAATTTGTATATCAATATTGTGTAAAAAATTAATAATTTATCACACTCTAGTGAATTTTGACAATTCTGCTACTCGATGCAAAAGTTCTGTTTTTCAGCAAAATCAAATCAACTGTAATGCAAATCATCCCAAAGGTCTTACTTGGCTCAAACACTAATTAAAACACTAAAACACAATCATAACAGAAGTATAATTGCATATTTTTTAAAAAACAGAAGCAAAAACAAAAAACATAAAATAAAATTGGGTTGCCTCCCAACAAGCGCTATTGTTTTACGCCCCTAGCTTGGCATATTGCATTGATCTAGGTATTGTAGTGAAAGTGAGGGAGATCATCCGTTCTCATCTCATATTCCCTCCTTTCGGCCGCAAGCTTTCTTTGTTGAAAGCAAAAATAATGAAAAAGGCTAAATTTAATAGGATACGAATCTAAAAGATTAAGTTTAGGAGGAGGAGGTTCCTCCTTTGGCCCTTTATATGTGATCACCATCTCTTCAATATAAATGTTCCTTTGATTATGATCCCTAAGCCTTTCTTTAAGAACATGCCCTAGCCCATTATTTTGTATAGCAAAATTATCATTGAGTTCAGAAATATTATCAATCAATACATCTGGAGGAACCTTTTTTCTTAGGTTTTCATTGTAAGCGGCATAATCTTGAGATTGTAATCTCCTGATATCTTCTTGATTAAAAAGGATCTCATCTATAGGAGAGAAACCACCATTGATATTGTAATGATCAAATATTTCACTAGCTTTTTTCATGATATGCCCAAATTCATAAGCTAGAAATATAGTGGTTACATGCTTAATGGAAGGATCACGAATATTAGAAAATTCTAGGAAAATACTTTGTATGCATGGATGCATGTGAACAAATTGTCTTCCAAGTTCAACTATAAGAAAATATATAACATCCTCAATACTAGAAGTTTTATTAGGGATCGATCCTCCTAGTATAGGTAACGTACTGACACAAGTAAAGAAATCTTGAATAACACCTTCGCCAATAATGTTACCACTACCTACGCATAGTTTTTTAGTGTGCATGATATAGGTTCTTCTTCATGAGGATCTTCTTTATTAAAATTATCAAAATTTTCCTCAATATTAATACTAGTTTTTTCAATGATAACCTCCCAAGATTCAGACATGATGGAAAAGCAAGCAATCTAGCACACAAGCAAGCAAAAAGCAAATGAAAGGACGAACAGAAAGAAGGCAAATGAAAAGGCAAATATTTTTGTGTTTTTCTGAAAACGTTTTAGAAGTGGGGGAGATGAAAACGAGAGGCAAATGGCGAATAATGGAAATGTAAGAGATGAGATTTTATGATAGGTACTTGGTAGGCTTGATGTAGATCCTCCCCGTCAACGACGCTAGAAATTCCACCTGCTAATTCTTGAGCTTGCATTGGTTTTCCCCTTGAAGAGCAAACGGTGATGTAGCAAAGTAGAGATAAGTATTTCCCTTAGATAAGAACCAGGGTACCAATCTAGTAGGAGTAACACACAAGTCTCCATTGATAGAACCTACACGAACAAACAAATACTTGCACCCAATGCGATAAAGGGGTTGTCAATCCCTTCGTGGTTACTTGCAAGGATGAGATCTGATAGAGGTAGGTATAAAAGTCAAGTAAAAGTGAAAAATAAAGTAAAGATAAATTAATTGCACCAAGGTATTTTTGGGTTTTTGGTTTTGTAGATCTGAAAATAATATGATAAAAATAGACCCGGGGGCCATAGTTTTCACTAGAGGCTTCTCTCTTGAAAGAACGCATATGGTGGGTAAACAAATTATTATTGAGCAATTGATAGAAAAACACATAGTTATGGCGATATCTAAGGCAATGATCATGAATATAGGTATCACGTCGTGACAAGTAGACCGACTCTTTCCTACATCTCCTACTATTACTCCACACATCGACTGCTATCCAGCATGCACTAGTGTATCAAGTTAACAAGAATGGAGTAACGCCTTAAGCAAGATGACATGATGTAGAGGATAGATCCAATCAATATGAAAATAAACCCCATATTTTTATCCTTAATGGCAACAATACAAATACGTGCCTCACTACCCCTTTTGTCACTGGATGAAGACACCGCAAGATAGACCCAACACAAAGCATCTCCCCATTGCAAGAAAAATCAATCTAGTTGGCCAAACCAAATCAATAGATCAAAGAGAAATACAAAGCTATCTTAATCATGCATAAAAGACTTTAGAGAAGACTCAAATAATATTCATAGATAATCTGATCATGAATCCACAATTCATGGGATCTCAACAAATGCACCGCAAATGAAGATTACATCGAATAGGTCTCCAAGAACATCAAGGAGAACATTTTATTGAAGATCAAAGAGAGAGAAGAAGCCTTCTAGCTACTATCTATGGACCCATAGGTCTCTGGTAAACTAGTCACAAATCATCGGAAGGGCAACAAGGTTGATATAGAAGCCCTCCATGATCGAGCCCCCCTACGACAGAGTACTGGAAAAGGCCACAAGATGGGATCTCACGAGAACAGAAACTTGCAGCGGTGGAAAAGTATTTTTGATGTGCCCTCTGGTATACGTGGAATATTTGGGTATTTATGGAGCTAAGATTAGGGTTGGAGGAGCCACAGGGAGCCCACAAGCCAGGGGGCGCACCTCCCTAGGGCGCGCCTCCCGTTCTTGTCGTGGCCTCGTGGCTCTTCTGGCCTCCTCCCGAAGCTTCCTTAGTGTCTTCTAGTCCAAAAAAATCATCAAAAAGTTTTTTTCCATTTAGTAATTTTTTTTCTGTAAAAGACAAAAACATGAAAAAAAGCAACTGGCACTGGGCAGTAGGTTAATAGATTAGTCCCCAAAAATGATATAAAATATCATAATAATGCATATAAAACATCCAAGATGGATAATATAATAGCATGGAACTATCAAAAATTATAGATACATTGGAGACGTATCATGCCCTAGCCAACTTTGGTGATGTTCTGCCCTGATTATGGCGACGCATTTGGGCGTCACTACGCATGTCCATTTTCCGGGACGATTCATAGTGTCACATAATTTTTTTGGTGTCAAAAAAATGGTCGGCGGGTTGGAAAAATGATTTCAAAAATGGCATCTTTGTGTTTAGAACGTAGTACCTTACAATTTCTGCCATGGCAGGGTGTTAGTTGAGATGTTTGGCAGGTTGGGAAAGGAAAAAATGGTGCGGTGGGCTTGAAAACAAAGTTTTCAGTTTATGTAATGGATATTAGTTGAGATGCTCATAATGAAATCTATTAAAAAACACTTATGCTATCATTTTACTGAACTATGAGAAGCCATATTAATTCTTAAATAAAGCATGAACAGGAAAATATGATCACAGATAATAATATAGCATTATAAGTTTAGACTTGGAATAAACATTTGGTACATCAGCAGCGTCATGCCAAAATGTATCACACATCATGAGTAGAAGTGTTCAAGCATCAACAACAAGTGCAGAAAGAACATAGAACTACTCTTCATTAGATTGCATAGATCGCCTAGGCATGGGTTTGACAAAGAGGATAACCTCATCACCTCCATGATGGATCACGAAGAGTAGCCTGTCTCGAACTGCCAATTTGTACAAGGAAAGAAAATCCTTCCAACCTTCGTCCATTATGATGAGGCGTCCATATTTTTCTGACATCGAGTATAACAACCATATGTCAGCATCAAGAAACATAATAATTCTCATTTCACCATGTCGTTCCATCTGATTGGGAAGAACATGACTAGAGAGTCCCTGTTGCAAAAGCACAATTGTTACATGGTATAATGGCATATTTTAAATAACAAATATTGTACAATGAACACCAAAACAAATAAAATTACTACCAGCAGTTTCTTCTTAACGCTGGTCTCGATTAGAGTGTGCATCAGTAGCTTGTATGGTGCAGAACTTGGTTCATGTGCGTTTATTCGCACAAGTGTTCCAATATTGTCAGCAAAAACAATGATATACCGCGTATCTTTCGACGCACATGTGGTTCTAGAAGTGAGTTCCATGTTGTCAACTATATCTTGTGTTTGTTCCGACATCGCATGCTAAGCTGAGCAGATATACATAAACAAGAATCAGAACATGTGCATATATTTATAATTAGGACTATTAAGAACAGGAAATTAAACACTTACGTTGATGAACCATTGGAACATTGTACAATTCCACATTGATTTGATGTCCATGTGTGCTAATATCGAAGTACTGCTTCATACCAACTTGGAATCTATATACTATGGCAAAATTCTCTCCAACTTGGTCGACTGAAAAATGGTTCCCTTCATAGTTTACAAGACAACAATAGAAAGGAAAGCCATGCTTTGTTTAAAGCCGAGGCTTAGCAGAGGATTTTTCAAATGAATAAATGCCTAGCTTCGTTAGGACTTGTTTTCATGTGAAGCAGGTGATGAACTCTGGACAAATGGAAGGATTGGAATAGTTACACTAACAAGTTATAAATAAGTACATATACTAATTGTCAGTTAATTCACAGTGGCTTATGTTAGCATGTTCGCAAATTTAAAAATGGCTTGCTCTTTTTACATACTTGCACAGAACAACAAGATAAATGTCCAAGATATCATTATGCATATTCAAGCATTAACAAACATGTGCAATATGTGAATTTTTTTTCAAAAGACTCTACTGTTCTATTTTTATCATCTTTCCCAATTTATGCATGGATAACTATTGTTAAGATTTTTCAGAAAGCAATGTGAATGATCTAAAATGTGACCAGTATTCCTTTCTAATTATGAAGCAATCATGTAAACAAGTTGCATGTATATTCACATATCAATTTGATCGTTAGTCAACTGCATGTAGGTCGACCATGGCCATGACCTTAACAAAGGCCTAAGTCATAGACTACTAGTAAATTTCATGAAGTAACTAACATCAATTCAGGCACACCATGAATGAAAGAACAATCAATGTAAAAAACATAGCGTCCTGTCTTCAAAGCCAACTAGAAGTCATATGAAGAAGGTTTTGGCATACATTATGTGGCCATTTTTGCACAAACCCCTAGGATCCAAACACTTTGGGCACTATGAATCCAAACAATCCATTCAATACACAGATAGCATTCACATTTGATTTAAGGCGGAACCAAAGATATTGAAGAAGGATTTACCTACATTTTTTGTTGATGAATCGGCCTACCTAGGGTTTGTCGATGTCGTTGAGGTGGTTGATGATGATGACAATGATAGCGGTAGTAGGCGAAGGCGATCTTCTCTGGAGATGAGAGGCGATGAAGGGGGCGATAGTCTGCATGGGAGTTGGCGATGAGAGGGGGGATTTGGGGATTAGAATGGGGAGAGGAGATGACTTAGTGTGGAAGAAGAGCATGCCAACATTGATGTGACTATATGTCTCCCTGCGTGGGGCCACTTGACAGCGATAGAAAAAATAAATGGAAAACAAATCATTAGCATAAAAAAATGCCATCCTGGAATCGAATGAAGGACCTGATGCACTTTTTGAGTTCCACCTAACCAGTTAGAGTATAAACCAGTATTAACACTTGAAGCAGGTTTATGACATGTCTACCAGTCATAGTCACGTGCTACTATTACTCTAGGGTGCCATCACATGACCATGATCACCACTTCAAATCGGATGCCATTGCCGTGGTGACCACCTGAATTGTATGTCAATGGCATGGTCACTGTTAGAAATTGGATTTCAGTCTCATGCTGACCACCTGAGTTGCATGTTAGTGGCATGGCCACAGCTTGAATCGGATCCAGTGCCGTGATGACCACCTGAATTGAGTGTAAGAAGGGTGGGGTAACCGCCGGAACTGGATGCCCGTGTGATGGTGACCACCTGAATGGCAAGCAAAATTGCGTTCTCACTTGCACAAATAGATGGTATGGTTGCGTATAAATTAAGTGGATTCTATGGAGAACTAAAAACATATACCAAATAGTTACTAATGTCATTACAATATTAGCAAAAGTACTTGCATAAATAACAACCATAGTACTAGCAACCTAATAGAACTACTTGAAATTAGTCCTCGTCGTCGCCACCATCATCCTCATCATCACTGTCGTCCTCATCCTCGCCACCCCTCCTCCTCCTCCTCGTCCTCCTCTTCGTCGCCCTCCTCGTCGGGGTAGCGTGCATCATTAGCAGCATCTACTTTCACGAATGCATGGCAAACCACATCTTCCAAATACAACATGACCGCAGACATCTTGATGCCCGCCACCAAGACATGCTCGCCAGTCGCGTGTTTGGTCTCATGGATGATTTCCTCCACATGTGCCATCACATTGGAGATATTGTAAGCCACCTCCAGCTGCACTGCGGCTACAATGCTGAGGAGCTTTGCTAATATGGGGTCGACGCAGCCGATCTCACATTGCATGTCATCCACTTGGCGACCGGCTCTCTCCCGAAGTTGGACGAATCAAGCCAGGAGACGATCGCAGTCACGGCCTACCTCCTCTTCTTGATGGAGGACCTCCTTGGCGAGCACTGATGTGTCCAATTTATGTGATAGTTTTACTATGTGTTTTGTGCCTCCACGGTAGGCTTTGAGGAATTTTACCACATTAGCGCACTTCTTTTTACTGATAATCCCTCATGTGACGTCTTTTGGATCAATTATCATTTAATGGAGAAAATCCTCAGTAATGGTAGTGGAATGACGTATTTCAGGTGATAATCACTTTCCATAAAAGAATCAACCAAGGAGACCAAAGGAACATGCATTGAGATGCTTCCCGAGCGAAAGATGGTGTTTCATACGACCGCGAGCGCCCATATGAGCGGTCATATGGCACGCCGCCGCCACCGTGGATGATAGACCCAAAGACAACAGGAACTCATCCACAAGGCAGAACCCTAGCCTCCAGAGTCCATCCGGAGGAGGGATTGACAAGGAGAAGGAGGGGATCCTTCTCACCGCGGAAGGGGACAACATCATCACCACTGTCATCATCATCTACTTAATCATGATCATCATCATCCACATCCTTATCATCTGCAACATCAAGAACCCTAGTGGATCCTTTGGTGTATCCTTTGAATCATTCATCCATGTATTCTATTGTTGTTGCTTTGATGTTGAGTAGACCCCTAGTTCTCGGGGATATGGATGAATCTTGCTATGTGTAGGATCTGAAACATTTATGTGGATATGAGATCCCCTGTTGAATGCTTAGTTTAATAACTTCGTGAATGTTGTGAAGGGGCCCTACTCAGCATTTGTGCCTTATGTCCACGAAGTATATCACTGTTGTTGCAATGGTTGAGGATGCAAAGGTAATTCGCGGTGATAGTAAAAGCCTACTGCTCCTAGTCTTTGTAATTGACTGGGGAATTATGGAGAACACTTAAATAGGTTGCGTCCATGGGCAAACCTTAACTATCAAGAGTTGTAACCCTCTGGGGGAGACTATGATGGTGGTCTGCATGGCACAAAGTTTACCAAAAGTCGAACATGTACTGTACCGTGCTCCGCCCAACATAATCGTCAATAGTGGCTCAAGTATTCGGTCTTTACTATGCTTAGGCATATGTGCGCTAGAAACATACTAATGGGGATTCCGGACTCTTTATTCTGTTGCTTTGCTAGTCATCATAATCCTCACAATTTATTTACTTTCATGTTATTTAGTTACAATTTACAACACTACTAAACAATCATTTATATCAACCTCAGTCTACTGTGAGTCTACAGTTGTTTGTAGGAACAAAAATACATAACTCTCTACAAGTGGCAAAAGTTTGATTCCCGTGCTCCCTGTGGGTTCCATACTCTTCGAAAAGGCTACAACTAAACCATGTGCACTAGCAGGCCATCAAGATTTTTCTAGCGCCGTTGCCGGGGAGCTGAGCGCTCTTGGTCCTTGCTTTAAGTTTTGAATTATTTTATGTCCTGACTACTTTTGCTGATTAAAAGCAGCCATGGTCCTCCAAGAGCAAATTTGTCAGGTAGGAGTGGAATTGGTAGCAGGACCATCTCGATGGGAGAACGTTATATCAGTTGATCCTAACCTACCTAGAAATATTATGAGATAAACCCTCGGTTGATTGCTATGGTGAAAGAACATATATTCCGAGGTTATGCAACTAAATGCCCGTATAAGCATATTAAATTTTTTGACCTTGCGTGTGGAACGTTGTTGTTGCAGGGCTTAACTAACGAAGAAATAAAGGCAAAAAGCTTTTGTTATCCATTAGAAGGAGGAGCTACCAAATGACTGGAATGCAATCCATTTAACATCTTAAGGAATTGGCCAAAATTGTTGAAAGCATTCTTTACTTATTATTATCCTCAAGGAAAGTTACATACATTAAGAAGGAAAATCAGCAGCTTTGGGCAACGAGAAGGTGACAAATTGGTAGATGCATATATAGGGTATCGTGAAATGCTCTTTGTACGCCCTGAACACCATTATCATGAGTACTTAATAGTTAACTTCTTTTATGGTGGACTTGATTCACAAAGTAAGCAAGCTTTACATCTTGCTTCTAAAGGCTCTTTTCTGGGAGATGAGCTATCAGAGGCCCGGAGCCTACTTGATGGGATGAGGTATATTGCCGAGAATTGGTACCTCTGTTCAAAGGAAAAGAGTAAGGTTGATCATGTTTACGATAACATTAAGTCTGTCCTTAGAACTACAAAAGTAAAAGACTTATGCCTTGAGTTAAATATTGGAACTGGCCCCATGTTGCATGTTTTGAAAGATTTTTCCAAGTTCCTAAACTTACCGAAGAAAAAGTACTTGAAACACAGCAGTAAGTCTAAAGCTATTCGCATGGTGGAGGCTATAAAGAAGACGACTACTCCACCTGAGAGACGAAAAGAAGCTTACCTTAAGCCAAATGGCAGAAGGCCAGAGGGAACATCCTTAGCTAAAGGGAATAAGAGTCAGGATAGAGCAATGCGGGACTCCACCTTATGTTGATATAGTAAAAGAACGTGGTCCCTGATATCAGTGGTAAACGAAGAGGTCTACCTTGACAAAGACACAACTTCTTATCTTAAGGGGTGTACCGAAGTTAAAGATGCAGGTAAAAAAAATTATCATGTTTCTTTGGGTGCAAGTACTATTTTGGGTTATGTGATCCCGGTTCCCTAGTCAATATTATTCCTTATAATCTTTATGCTAAAATTTCTGATGAGACCCTACTAATGTTGTTATTATGCTTGAATAAAAAACCGACAGGCAACCTTGTGGCATCTTTAAGATGTCAATATTATAATAGGCTCGCTCATTTAACCTATTGATATGTATGTACTAATGATCTCTGAGGATAAAGACTGCCCTATTGTTTTTGGAACCTCTTTTCTGAATATTGTACGAACATATATCAAGAAAAAGTCTATCTTCATGAAGTGGGGAGATGAAATCATTAAATTCCCATTTTCCTCAGTGTTAAGCAAGCCATATGAAGAGGAAGCTCAAGATAAAGACGAGCAGCAAGTGAATCAATTAGCTGAGATTCATCACCAAACACTAGAAGATGAAATTGAGTGGGTATTGGTGAGACCTGACTCCATTTTTGAAGATGAAGAGAAGGAGGAAATTGAAATGATAATGGATGCTACTCCAATAGTTTGCCCGTGCTTGAATAAAGTCTATGATGTACTTGAAAGGAAAGGAGACGAGGAACTACCTCCTCCCACTCTAAAACCCTTACCCAAGGGTCTGAGGTATGAATTTATGGATAATACAGAAAGTTTTCCTCTTATCGTTAATGATAACATTTCAGGGAAAGAAAAGGAGAAACTATTGGTGGTACCGAGTAAGCATCGTAAGGCTTTAGGCTACTCAATGAAGGATGTGAAGGGGATACATCCATCCATCTATTCTCATGCTATCCCTATTAAGGAAGGAGCTAAACCAGTAATTGAAAGCCAACAAAGACTTCATCCAGCCTCCAAAAATGTAGTATAAAAAGAGGTAATAGATCTCCTTGATTTAGGGGTAATCTACCCTATATCCGATAGTAAATTGGTAAGTCCAGTTCCTTACACTCCTAAGAAAGGAGGAGTTTCCTTTGTAACTAATGAACATAATGACCTAGTTCCTACTAGGGCTGTTATTGGGTACGGAATGTGTGCTGATTTTAGGAAGCTAAATTAGTGGGCTAAAAAGGACCACTATCCTCTACCCTTCATAAATGAGATATTGGAGAGATTGGCCAACAACTCTTATTTTTGCTATCTCAATGGATATTTTGGATTCTCGCAAATACCTACCCGACCCAAGACCAAGAAAAGACTACCTTCACCTACCCGTATGGTACATATGCATACTGTAGGCTGCCATTTATTATATGTCCCAGATCACCCTCATTTTAGAAATGCATCTCTAAAATTTTCCTTGACTTTGTTGAAAAGATTGTCGACGTTTTCATGGAAAATTTCTCTGTCCATGGGATCTCCTTTGATGATTGTCTCTATAATCTTACAAAAGTTTTGCACAGATTTGAAAAAGTAGGTTTCACGCTGAATTGTGAGAAGAGCCACTTTCTTTATGATCACAGAAGGGGTAGTGCTAGGGCACATAGTCTCAGGGAACAGTATCGAGATAGATCATGACAGGACTGAGGTAACAGAAAATCTACCCTACCCCATGATGTAAAAGGTATGGTAACTTTTATGGGACACACTTGTTTCTATAGAATGTTCATTAAAGAGTTCTCCAAAACATCGAACCCTTTAACCGACCTGTTACACAAGGATGTGCCCTATTCTTTTGATAAAGCTTGTGTGCTGGCTTATGAGAAGTTGAGGGATGCTTTAACCATAGCTCCTATCATCCAACCCCCAAAGTAGGATTAACCCTTTGAGATTATTTGTGTTGCTAGCAAGTATGCCGTTGGAGCTGTCTTAGGGCAGCGAGATGATTAAAAACTCAGTGTGGTTTTTTATGCTAGCTTGAGGTTGGATGAAGATCAAATAAATTTAGCTACTACCAAAAAAGAACCGCTTGCTATTATCTCTGCATTTGGTAAATTATGTCCTTATATAATTAATTCTAAGGTGATAGTTCATACGGATCATCGTGCCTTATGTTACTTTCTTGCAAAGAAGGGCACTATGCCCCGACTGATCCGATGGATATTGCTACTCCAAGAATTTGATTTGTAGATAGTAGACCGCAAAGGAGAAGACAATCCAGTGGCAGATCATCTGTTGTGCATGGAGAGGATACCATATGCTCTAGTATCTATAAATGAACCATTTCCCGATGAGAGTCTGGCTATGATAAAAAGGATAGAACCTTGGTTTGCAGATTATAATAACTTCTTGTAGGAAAATATATGCCACCTGATATGAATTATCATCAAAGAAAAAGGTTCTTTAGTGACCTGAAGTATTATTTATGGGATGATCCTTTTCTTTATCGGCATGGACTAGATGACATGATAAGGCATTGTATTCCAGAACATGAGATGAACGCTGTACTTGAAGGTTGCCATAACAGCCCTGACGCAGGACATCGTGCTAGTGACAGAACCGTCGTCAAGGTGCTTTGATCTGGATTTTGTTGACCAACTCTCGTCGGGGATGCTCATACGTTCATTAAAAATTGTGATGCGTGTAAATGCACAGGTAACATAGGAAGAAGGCAAGAAATGCCCATGAATTATAGTCTAGTCTATGAACCTTTTGACATTTGGGGACTGGACTATTTGGTACCTTTTCCTATTTTAGATGGGCACACTGATATACTTGTGGCTGTAGATTATGTTACCAAGTGTGTTGAGGCCTTACCAAGAAAACATGCAGGCCCGGCTACTTCATGGAAGATCGTAAAGGACATCATCTTACCCAGGTTTGGAGTTACTAAAATTATTATCACTGATGGTGGATCTCATTTTATATAGGGAATTTTCAGAAGAGTACTCCATAAGTATGGGGTAACTCACCAAATAGCTTCACCATATCACCCACAAACTAGTGGTCAAGAGGAAATCTCCAACCGGGATATACAAATTACATTGCAGAAGTCTAGGAAAGATTGGGTAGGTAAACTGAATGAAGCACTACGAGCCTACTGCACCACCTACAAGAATCTCATGGGGATGTTGTGATAGCCTGGCTTATTAGGGATGATAGACTACTCATATCAATAAGGAATTCCTTCTTTTTCGGGATCCCATTCGACGTAACTCCAAAGTTAAGCGTGCTCGGCTTGGAGTAGTTTCAGATGGGTGACCGACCGAAGTTGCTCCGGGTGCGCACGAGTGAGGACAAAGTCGCAGAAAAGACTAGTATTGATCTGTGGGGCCGATCTAGATCCCGCCAGAGTAACGACCACCGGCGGTGTGTCCGGCCGTTACAAGTTGGTATCGAGCCGACCCTCGCGGTTACACGGATGGTTGCGGACAGGTGCGCGGTCATGTTGTTCATGACGTTTGTGACCCGTCGTGGCACACGGCATGGCACATGTGCGGACTAGATGCACGACGGTTGTGCCAAGAGGAACGTTTCGTGGCCCGACGAGGACGTCGGTTCCTCTCGAGTGTGGGTGTATGTGATAGCTCGGCTTATTAGGGATGATAGACTACTCATATCAATAAGGAATTCTTCTTTTCCGGATCCCATTCGACGTAACTCCAAAGTTAAGCGTGCTCAGCTTGGAGTAGTTTCAGGATGGGTGACCGACCGACCGAAGTTGCTCCTGGTGCGCACGCAGTGAGGACAAAGTGCGCAGAAAAGACTAGTATTGATCTGTGGGGCCAGTCTAGATCCCGCCAGGAGTAACGACCACCGGCGGGTGTGTCCGGGGCGTTACAGATGTCACCTTACAAAATGGTGTACAGTAAGGCTTCTCATTTCACATTAGAGCTAGAGCATAAGGCTTTTTGGGAAATCAAGAATATTAAATTTTAATATTAAGGAAGCTGTAGAGAAAAAGTTGCTAGATATAAATGATCTAGGATAGCTTCATAATAGAGCTTACGAGAGTGCCAGGTTGTTCAAAGAGAAGGTTAAGATGTGGCATGATCGTAAGATACTGAATGAACTTTCACTACTGTGGACAAAGTCCTCCTATTTAATTCTTGGCTCGTGTAGTTTCCAGGAACGTTGAGATCTTGCTGGGAAGGACCTTACAAGATAGAAGAAGTGTATAATTCCAGAGTTTTTTGATTAAAAGGAGGGAAAGATGGACCCTGGATCATGAATGGGCAGTGTTGAAGTTGTACCTCGCAGATGAGCAAAAGGAAGATCAGGAAGTGGAATAGGTAAGTTTTCTCACGATCAAGTAGGCCAAAGCCCTCCGGAAGGAACGAAAGGTATGAAATAGCACTCCCATAAAGTGGATGTAAATATATGAGTAGAGATATATATTTTGTTTTTGTTTAAATTATTAATCTTGATTTTGGGTTGTTGGACTTTCCGTCTATTGTTGGGTTCTTTGTCACTACGCTTTTAGGGGATGAAAATTTTCTAAGGAAGTAAGATACCAAAATGAACTTTCACTACTGGGGAGAAAGTCCTCCTATTTAATTCTCGTCTCAGGTTGTTTGCAGGAAAGTTGGGATCTTTCTAGGAAGGACCTTATGAGATAAGAAGAAGTGTACAATTTCGGAGATGTTCGGTTAAAAGGAGGGACAGATGGAGCCTAGATCGTGAACGGGCAACACTTGAAGCTATACCTTGCCGATGAGCAAAACGAAGTACGATAAGTGGACGAGGTAAGCTTTCTCACAGTCAAGCAGGCCAAAGCCCTCCGGAAGGAATGAAAGGTATGAAATATCACTCCAGTAAAATCGATGTAAATATATGAGTAGAGCTATATATGTTTTGTTTTTGTTTAAATTATTAATCTTGATTCTGGGTTGTTCGAATTTTTGTCTATAGTTGGGGGCTTTGTCACTAACCTTTCAGGGGATGAAAAATTTCTAATGAAAAAATTGCCGTCACAGCCAACAGGGAGAAAGACGGCGTTCCAAACAACCGTACACGCCTATTTGGACAGTCATGCGGATGGCAAACAAAATTGGCGAAGATTCCATAATGAAATACGGTGTTTCATAGGGACACGGGTGCTTGTTAGAGCGGTCGTTTGGATGATCCCCGAGGACGAGGACAACAACAGAACAAACGATGACGTAATAAAGGACCGTGAGCGCCCGTTTAAGCGATCAGATGGATCTATGACCGTAACAGGTAAAAAAACCCGGAAAAGAGAGGATCCCGATGGCCGACCAAAAGACTGGCCAGACGAGCACGAGCGGCCATATGGAAGGCCGTCCTTTGGTCTATTCTCAAGATTGTTTCCTGATTTTGTTTTGATTTCTTTCTAACTAAATTTTTATCTTTGATCTCATGATTACCTAGGCCTAGCCTTTAAAAGGATGGAAGGGGCACATCATTAAGCCCTAAAGCCTAAATTATTTAAGCATCTAATCTCACATCTCCTTTGCTTCCCATCTCCACCACAAAGCTTTTTGTTATAGACCACAAGCCCAGCGTGCCGCCATGAGCAACAAGACCTCATCTATCTATGCTTGCATCATCGCCTTCCGCAAGTTGGATGATGCCGTACCCTCAGGATGGGAAGACTTGAGGAATCAAAGCCTCAAGGAGGAACCACATTCAGAGAAGAAAGACTTTCAAGAGAAGGTCGAGGTAGTGGAGATATAGGAGGAAGAACAAGCGAAGAGGGAGATGACGACACCACTCCAGATTAGTACCCTCCTAATCCTTAGCAATTCCAAATCTGTGGATCTATTATGCTATTTCCTCTGGGACCTCCCCAAGCTCAGTGGGGAAAGGAGCCACCGACCCTTCAGGAGATGAAGGAGAAGAACAGGGAATTGGGGAAGGTTTCGAAGGCTTGCGTTAATGTGATCGGAGACGGTATTGACTCTTATTGCTTGTTGAGTACAGACTTGGAGGCAAGGGTTGATGGCCTTCTTCATAAGGTCGGGCTTATGATTGATGCTCTTAACAACAACACTGCACAACTTGCGTTTTTGACCCAGGATGTAAACGATCAGCAATCTATGATCGAGGGAATGAAAAAGAAACTCAAGAGCATATGTGTTGCCTTCCAAGGTTTCTAGGAGTGAGCATCTAACGCTTAGTGCCTACATCTCCTCGGCTTGATTGTATGCTTGGGGGAGATTCACGTGCACTTTATATCTTTACCATTATGCATTCCCTTTCTGCAAGTCGAGATTACAATTTACTTTCAATAAAGTTGAACTTTCATTTTCTCTTGACTAAGGGATGATCCCTTCCAATGAGTATATGGATATTGTGATGTGTGAGATCATTGCTGATTAGTTGAGAATGTACTTGATGGTTTTTGTGATCTAAATAGTAGCACATGATTACTTGTATGATGATTATAAGTACTCCACATCACAGTTGTTAAAAGTTTGAAAGGAGATGAAATAACTATATAAGCTAGTTCATTCAAGGGTTCAACTCATGAAAGGCAAGCAAAGAAATTAATCCTCTTAAAAGTTAAAAAGTTCTCTTTTAAAATAAGTCCTACTAAGATTCATGTTTGGCTTGCATATCATACAAAAGATGAAATGAGCCTTTAATATGTCTCAATGATAGGAGACTAAATCATATAAAGAATATGAGGACTCAAAAAGAACAAGAGGAAAATAATAACTGGTTGCCTGGTTGAAACAGCAAAGAACTAGGATATGAAGTTGTTACTCGTCCACAACAAAATTGAGTTACAAAGTGTGGATGCCTGCATGATCATTATCATAGTGAATATGAGCTATACATTTTATCTTAAACCGTTCCTCTATAACAGTGATGGACTCATGCCTTCTCATATCCATATCTAGTAAGCACAAGCTGATCTTGTTTTCACGAGCCACGGTACTTGCTCGGGGAGGAGCAAGAATTAAGATTGGGTTTGTTCTGAATGTGATAGTTTTACTATGCGTTTTGTGCCTACATGGTAGGTTTTGAGCAATTTTACCGCATTCGCGCACTTCTTTTTTATGATAATCCCTTAGGTGACGTGTTTTTGATCAATTATCATTTAATGCAGAAAATCCTCAGAAATGGTAGTGAATCACATATTTAAGGTGATAATCAATTTCCATAAAAGAATCAAGCAAGGAGGCCAAAGGAACAGGCATCGTCGTGCTTCCAGAGCGAAAGATGACGCTCCATATGACTGTGAGTGGCCATGTGAGCAGTCATATGGCATGCCACCGCCACCGCCAGATCACTATTTCCACCCCGTAGAATCGGATCATGGAGGAGATGCCCAGCGACACCAGAAACTCATCCAGAAGGCAGAACCCTAGTCTCTGGAGTTCATCTGGAGGAGGGATTGGCAAGGAGAAGGAGATCCTTCGCATTGCAGAAGGGGACAATACGCTACCAAAAAAAGACACATCCGTGACATTTTGGGCCGAATGAAAAAAAATCTGTCATACATATGACACTTCTATGATGATAATTGTGACAAAACCCGGTATCATCATAGGTGTGGTGGGATCCTACTTCTATGACAAAAAATCATGACAAAAAATGGGCTTTTCGTCCTGGGCGGGCCGGAGACGCAGCTACATGACATTCTTTTGGACGTCCATGATGGAAAAAACCGTGGTAGAATCGAGGGCGAGGAAAATTTCAGGGAGTTCCCGGTTACGGTGGGAGGTCGGGGGCCGAGCGATGCGCGTTTCTCTCGTACACGTATGCGTGTGTGTGCGAGGCATTGGCTCTAACTGAGCTCGAGCGAGGCATTGGGCTCTAACTGAACCCGAGCGATTGCACTGTAGGCTACGCATTACTGAACCCGAGCGATCGATCGATGGCTGTTAACTGAACCCGATCGAGCGATTCCTTCGCTACTGCTGCTAACTGAAGCCGATCGATGATGCCTCTCTGGATGAACAATGAGCATTGCGGGGGGAGGGGGGTGTTTGGATGAACAGTGAGCGGTGGCATTGCCTCTGGATGAACAGGACCCCGTCGTGTGGAGGGCTGGATGAACAGTAGACGATGGAGGGGTGCCCGTGGAGGGGTGGTTGAACAGTAGCCAGTGGAGTAGCGCGTGGTGGAGGCTGGATGAACAGGAGCCCGTGGAGGCTGGAGGAGGTCAACGGTGGCCCGTGGAGGCTGGAGGACGTCAACAGTGGAGATGAACAGTATCCAGTGGAGTCTCGTTTTGCGGTACGCCACACCCCTCCTGATGAACAGGACCCAAGTTTCGACCGTAGCGCTCCAACACAAGTCCGTTTCGTCCGTTTTGCGGTACGCCACACCCCTCCCGATCAACAGGACCCCCGTTTAGATCGTAGGAGGTTCGTTTCGTCTGTTTTGCGGCATGCCACACCCCTCCCGATCAACAGGACCTCCATTTCGACCGTAGGAGGTCCGTTTCCTCCGTTTTGCGGTACGCCACACCCCTCCCGATCAACGGGACCCCCGTTTCGAACTTGGCCGGTCGAACACAAGGTCGTTTCCTCCATTCTGCGGTACGCCAGGCCTCGTTTCCATCGGTTGTTCCATCCAAGCCCTCTCGATGAACACGACGACGCATTCCGTTCCAACCCAGCCGGTTGGCTCCCCATGAACACAACGACGACGTTGTTTCTCCATTCCGACCCAGCCATGTACACGAGCCCTGGCAATACATATGCGCGAGATGGCGTTCGAGACCCCGCCCGTATGTACACATACGTGGCCGTATTTTATTTCTTGCACCCTGGTCGTCGTACGTACGTGTACATGCTAGGTGCGTGCCTCTACTACAACACATGCGTGCCTCTACAACGACCAGTATGTACGTACACGTTCGCGAATAGAATGACAACGCTACGTACGCTTCGACTAGGTGGGTCCCGACCATCAGGCACTTCCTTGCCTGCAAAGATGTAACTGGTGGGTCCCAACAGTCAGGGGGGCGAATCGTTTTGTTTCTTTTGCCCGGACGCACTTCCTTACGTGCGAAGATGTAGTTGGTGGGTCCGAGCAGTCAGGGGGCGAATCATTTTTTTTTGCCCGGATGAACTTCCTTGCGTGCGAAGGTGTAGCTGGTGGGTCCCAGCAGTCCGGGGGAAAAGGTTTTTTTCGTGAAATACGGTGGCATGTCCGGTGGGTCCCCGCTGTCAGGTGGAGGGATAATTATTTTGCACATAATAAGGAGGCACTTCCTTGCTGCTGCCATGGACCCAACTGTCAGCCTCTCCATGTACAGTCCACATCCGATGGAAGCCGTTCCTTGACCACGTTGACCACGCCGCACCGAGAGCACCAGGGCGGTGGACAACGGCAAGGCCTTGGAAGGGGACGACGCGGAGCCGGGGAAGACGCGGTAGTGACGCGTAGAGGAGTACGAGGGTTCACTGGTTCGCTGTGGTGTGAGGCTGCCGTCGCCGCAGAATAACAGGGGGTGTGGGTGAGTAGAGGGATGCCCTGGCCAGCGGTGGGAGTAGTAGGCGGCGGTGAGGCCTCCGCCGCATCACAGCCGGCCACGGGAGGCAGGAGCACGAGCCACGACCGGCGCTGGTTTGGGCGGCTAGAGCAAGAAGACCAGAGGTTGAAGAAGCACTACGGCCGTTGGATGGACATCGTACGGTCACTGGAGCTAGAATCGTGCATATTGACTAAGTTGACAAAGCCCTCCATCCCCGTCAACTTAGTAGGCCCACAAGTCAGCTTGCCACTATACTGGGTCCCGGCTAACAGGGGGAGTATTCATTTTTTTGTGCGTAATAAGGAGGCACTTCCTTGCGTGCGAAGATATAGCTGGTGGGTCCGAGTTGTCAGCGGCGGTAACGTTTTTTTGGTGAAATACAGAGGCCCTTACAGTGGGTCCCTGATGTCAGGTGGAGGAATCATTATTTAGCGCGTAATAAGGAGGCATTTCCCTGCATGCGGCCATGGACCCAGCTGTCGGCCTCTCCATGTACAGTCCACTTCAGATGCATGTCGGTCGTTGACCACGTTGACCAGGCCGTGCCGAGAGCACCAGGGCGGTGGACGACGGTGAGGCCTAGGAAGGGAACGTCATGGAGGCAGGGAAGACTCGGCAGTTGTTTCCCACGCGGAGGGGAGTACGACTGTATGAGGGTTTACTGGTTCGTCTGCCGTCGCCGGAGAATAACAGCAGGTGTGGGTTAGTATAGGGATGGCTAGGCCAGCGATGGGAATACGATGGGGCGGTGAGGCCTGCGCGGCAGCACAGCCGACCGCAGAGAGGAGGGAGCAGGCAGTCCCGCCGGCGCTTGTTTGAGTGGCTAGAGCAGGAAGAGCAGTGATTGAAGAAGCACGACATCCGTTGGATGGACATCCAATAGTCACTACTTGTGCATCAACCATTTTTTAGGAAAGCCTCGAATCTGTGGAAAATAGCATACAACCCATCTGCCATTATTTCTAATAATTTATAACCCATTTGCTAATTCTTAAGGTTTTTTTGGAGTCCATATTATTTTTGTTAGCAATGCAGCCCACATTGTGGCCACAGTTAAAAAATTATACGAAATTTTGCATATTTCGGTGCGGTCCGAACTGTTTTTAATCCCGAAATTTCGACTCACATTCAAACTGATTTTAAAAATAAATGTATATCAATATAAAATTGTCACACCCTGCATTTTGTAACATTTCATTTTTATCAATGAAGCATGAAAATTTGGACCAACAAAAACTTTTGCATTATTTGGCTTTTGTTTGGAGTTGGTTTTCTCTCTGTGTTTCTTTTCAAGTGCTTCTTGAAGTCAACTACTCTACACTCTATATTCCATCTCCTTACCCCAAGCTCCTGACCAATGATCATGCCATGTGAATATTGCTACATAGAATTTTCTTACAAAAATAATTTGGCGAGAAAGTATTTTTAAAAATTAGTTTTCCAAAACCCCGAATTGAGGTTTGCCTTTGCAAGTACTTGATTAAGGGTAGTAAAAATCTTTCCAAAAATATATTTGACTCCTATTAGATATAGGATGCCCAGGAACCACAAAAGTATAATTTTAAAAGTTCTTGTTCTATTTTTCTTTAAAGGCTTTTTCTTAAGGCGAAATGGTCTTTAATAGGAAATAATTATTTTCTGTTTCAAAAATATTTGACAAAATTTAGGGAAGCTCATAGGACATATATTGTCCATATAAAAGAGTTTCAACACATGGTCATGTTCAAAATATTGGTCAAATCCTCTAAAACCCTTTCTCGGATATTTCAAGCTTTTGAAATATTTACAAAGGAAATATTCTCCAAAAATTCCAGGAAAATTCTATCATGTCACATATGACATATCTGTTGATCTTGCCAAGTCTCATGACTTGGAGAACAAGATAACACCATCAAAACCCTCAAAACCATTTCTGTCCAATCTAAAGTTTGATCAACTTTACATTGCCAAGTATGTCCAAATGTGCTCAAATTTGGTGGACATGCTTCATTGGTCTAATGATGCAACTGGACCAAATGGCACAGGTTGGAGAAGAGGAAACCTTGGTCAAAGTGCCTCAAAACCCTCTCTGACCAAAATCAAGTTTGAACCACTTTGCACTACCAACTTTTTCTCCAAGACTCCAACTTTGGTGAGCCTGATCATATGACCAAATAAGGCTACCACACCAAGTGGCACACCAAGGAGAAATGATTTAGTCCACTGGATCTACACAAACCCATTTCTGCCCATTTCTAGGGTTTGCCAAAGTTGCATTGGCAACTTTGTCCAAATGAGCTCAAAATGGGTGGAAGGCCCTATATTTATGTGACATTTCACCCCTTGGAGTATCTTGGCCAGTGAGGATCATTAACTTAACCAAAACTCCATCAAACACCTTACCGCAAAATGCTAAAAGGCCTCTTTTGCCACTTTCACTAATCTCCATGAGTTAATCTCTTTACCACAACCCCTCCTCACTTCCCTCTGTCACCTGGACACATTTCTACCCGAAGAAACAATGTGGAGGAAGGGGGGAATCAAGTTTGTCCTCTCTGGACAACCTTTCTCTCCTCTCTCCCAGCTTCCCTCTCCCTTTCGCACCCAGGGCATCTCAGCCTTTCCTGGTCTTGTCCCATCTTCTGTAGCTTCCAGACTTAAGTGGACACGGCGAAAGCATAAGCGCACACATGCCGCCAAAAGTCTGCTCTGAGCTGCCTTCTGATGGCGCCGAGCCTGACGCCGCGCCTCCCGACCGTTCGTGCCATCCCATCGCGGGTGATGCGCCTCGGCGTCTGCTGACGCCGCCGTGCCGCCCCTCTGTCTCCCCTCTCTCTCCCCTCTGCAGCAGGCGTGCACGCCGCCGGCTCGGCCAATGGCTGGCCTCACACGCGTGACGCCAGGCCCCCTTGCTGCTCTCTCTTCCCCGGCGCCCTACTCCATTCCCACGAGCGCCGTGGACAGCTCCTACCTCCCTCGACCTCCAGAGCGAATCCCGCGGGTGCCCGTAGGCCACGCCCACGGTGAACCGCGGCCAGCCTACTTAAGGCGTTCCCGAGCCCTCCTCTTCCTCCCTGTCGCCCCTCCTCGCACTCAATCCACCCCTGGATCCTCCCATTTCGCTCCAGAGCCGCCCGAGCTCGAGATCGAGCTCGAGCTCCGCCGCCTCGGGTCGCCGTCGATCTGCGGGTACAGGCCCCCTCCGCCCTGTTTCTCCCTCGATTCGGCCTCCCCTCACCTCACTGACACTTTCCCCTCGCTTGCCCCCTCGTTTTGCAGCTGGGAACGGCCGGAGCCACCGGCGCCCGAAGCATCTCCGCCGCGGGACCTCGTCGCCGGCGAAGCAGGCCACCCCGGCGACCATCTCCACCACCACTGGATCCGCGACTCCCTGCTGAATCCAACGGTAGTCCCCGCTCCCCTTCCCGTGCCTTGTATCGCCGCCGGCGAGCTCGCCGTCGCCTCTGGCCGGAGGTAGACGACGGCCGCCGTGGGGCGGCTGTCGATCTCACGCATACGACGGGTGGGATCCACCGTCAGTTTAAACGCACGCTGCCTGAGACCGCCGTCGGCCGAAGGCGTACTCGCCCTTTACGCCTTCGACGTGGCAGCCGCGTGGGCTGGGGTTTCCCCCTGGGCCTGCTGCTGCTGTGGCCCCTCTGGCCCAGTGGCACAGCGCCATTTCCCCTTTTTCTTTTCTGTAGGATTTCCAAAAATTCCACAGGGCAGAATAATAGTCCAAATGCAGTGATTCCAATTTCTAAATTCCTAGAATATTGCAATCTATTTATTGGTACAACTTTCATTCAGATCCAATCACTTTTCCTTTTCTGTAAATATTTAAATGTGGGTTTTGGCCTTTAAATGAGCCTTTGAAAATCCATAACTCCTATTTTGCTACTCCAGGACCAAAACCAAAAGTTGCCCCCTTCCTAGTTTTCCTCCTAGTATTTTACAAAATTAAGTTGACATTTTTTCAGAGCACTTTGACTTTTCTGTTTTTATTATTGCCTTATTTTTCCGTTGATTTCTTGCAACGTTAGATCACGTGTTTGACGAGGGAGCCGAGGAGGAAGGAGGAGCGATCTTGGGAAGACTTTGAAGACCAAGCCAACCAAGGCAAGCAGCCCTTTGACCATGACTATGATGCCCCTTTTACATGCATGTCATTTTTAGCTCTTTATCGATGATGCATTGGAATCATGACGGGATGGTGAACCACGTAGGTGGTTGCCACGATTACATCTCTCGTTGACACTTGCACGGTGCATGGCCCTACCTTTTTATGAGGGTTATGCCGGTGGGTAGTAGCTAGGATGCAAATGTAGGTGCTACATAAATGGGATGGGTTATGCATGATGAAAAAGGCAAAGTGATTTCAAAGGTATTTTCGAAAACCCCATCGGGTGCCACTTATGCCCGAGGGAGATGAGGAGATGGGTGACCACTTGATGACGAAGTGGTGTGCCAAGTGAAAAAGGGTGTGTGGTTTTCAAAACGGATTGGTCGGAGTTGCGACCGTTATTCCAACCTTACATGCGCAACCACTCTACCCTTATATGGGAAAGGGCATTGTTGAGTACCTAGACCGATACTAGCTTGGAGCCGCATTACTAGTGACGGGGGAGAGTTGGTGCTCTCTCTTGGGACGGGTCGTGCTGTAGGGCGGCCATGACTGTTTTCATGAGGCACCGGACACACCGTTGGTACCCGTGCGGTGGTATGTGATGGAAATGGGAGCGAGGCTCCACAAAAGGTTGTTGAAATGTTGGGCACGGGGTTCTCGCTAATCGAGTGGACTCCATGTTAGTGTCGTCTAGGAAAGGTAATGATCGGTGCTTACCGGGTACTTGAGGTACCGCGGGTCGTGGCTTGACACGGAAGTTCCCCGGATCTAGTGGGTAAAGTGTGCAACCTCTGCAGAGTGTAAAACTATTCGAATAGCCGTGTCCACGGTCATGGACAGTTGGGTAACCGCTCTTGGGCTACGTCCACTTGTTTTCAAACCCGGTGTGTGTGAGATGATGGTGTTGTTATGGATCAAGTCCAGGACTTGATACGATCGAGATGGGTTGGTGCCCTCTGCTTATGATAAATGGGTTGGTGCCCATTCTATTTATGTTGATATCTCGTGACCAGTTCTCATGGTTCTTGGAATCCTCTTGATGCATGCTTTATAGGATGTTGAACATGTCCTGCACTCAAAACTAGCTTTATGCAAAACTATACCTATGTCATGCATTACCGCACCTTGAACCAAATCATGGGTTGCTTGTAGTACATTCAAAGTACTCATTGGCTTGCCTTGGTTATTTAATTGACCGGGCATGGAAGAACCGGAGTTCAAGAAGAGTTCTTTGGAGACGATCATGCGAACTAGGACGCTTCCGGTCGTAATGCCTGTAGGGTTAAGGCAGATGGCATGGGTTCTACTTAACGATGATGTTTCCGCTGCTATGTTTCATTTGATGTTCAGCCCTTAAGGCTTTATCGATGTAAGACTTGACCGTGATGGTCACTATTTGTGTAAGACGGTATGTATGGATGTAAGACTCTTGTTATTCAGCTTACGTGTGTTCGGTGAGCATTGATCTCGGGATCCTTTGTACACGCAGCATTCGGTGATCACGACTTGCAAGTCGGGGTCCCCACAGAGCTGGTACCAGAGCCATCCTGACTGTAGGAAGCCTTAGTTAGCATGGACGTTAGTTAGAGCGAGACTATCCCCTAGATTACCCATATACCTATGTTTTATGTTAGCATCCCAAACACAGGTCACATTCCTTTATTGACCCTTCCCCTTCCACTTTTTGTAGATGGCCGCCGTACCCGAGGACCTCCTGACCACTGGGTTTCCCGTGCTTCTTGAGGATAGCCTCAGGAAGTGCCAGTTCACTCGAGTCCCCACCTTCTCCTACCACGAGCACTGGGTCGACAGCACCAAGAAGGAGTATCACGTGGAGATAGTCGTGAGGGCGAATGACGCCCCGACGAGCTGGTTCTTTGAGGGACCCCAGATGGCGACACTGCTTCTCGCCGTGGAGACTGCTGCCCTCAAGGCACTGACTCGCCTCCGGGATCTCCTGCCAGAGATGGCAAGGGAGCCAGCCACTCGTTACCTGCCTTATCGTAAGGAAGGTGACGACGAGAGCAGCGCACCAGCACCACCCTTGGACGAGGGACTTCCTCTCCGCTTGGACCTACTTCAGCTTGTGTGCCGGCAGCGCGCAGCACACAGCCTCGAGTCGACGGAGCTTGGAGGAACTCCGAAGACCAAGGAGCTCCTCCGCATAGTTCGCATTTAAGGCGGACAGGATCAAGAAGGATGGAGCACCTGGACAGCCAGCGGTAGCTATCGAGGCGGACGACCCCACAGTCGCAGCTGCCGAGGAGCACCTCAGCCACGCCAGATGACGGCAAAGGAGTACCGAACCTCTTCAAGACGCCACCAGCAAAGCAGCGCCGTGTTCAGCTCCTTCACTCCTCCACTTCCTCGAGCGATGAGGAGACCGAGACAGATGATGATGAGGAGGAAGACCCAGAGGAGCCAGAATACCCGACCGAGCATTCCACCACTTAGATTCCGTTCAGACTAGGATAGGCTAGCTCGTAGCCTATGGTAGGATAGGTCGTGTACCCCTTTTATGAGTCGAGTCTTTGTAATGGTTCCTATGAAACCATGTTATGTTGTGTTTGCTTTCAACTTGCTTGATGAAGTCGTACTTTCCCCTTTGGGAACTTGTAAACGACTACATTCCCCATTTGGTTTAATGCATGAGTTTGGCCCTTCTGGCCTTTGCTTTACTTGAATTGTGTCACACCACCCCCTTACTAGGCATTCCATCTCTACTGCTTTCCCTCATTGTTGTTCCCTATCATGAGACCTTGACCACTCCAACAGATGCTGTTGTAACACGTACTGGTACCTCTACCCAGCCGCAAGAAGCCGGAGGTTCTGCTGAGGCCGGAGCCAGCCAGGACCAAGCCCAAGGACAGACTCCACCACCACCACCTCCTCCAAGCATGGATATGGCTCAGCTTCTCCAAGCCTTTCGAGAGGCGCCAAGCCAACACAAAGCAGCCCTCCAGATGATTGCTCAGTTGTCAACCGCCAAATGAGGGCACGGCCATGGGCGTTCCACACTAGTGGAGTTCAAGAAGCATGCACCACCCACTTTCATCGAGGCTGCTGAACCCACGGATGCTGACGATCGGGTCCGCACCATTGAGGATCTGCTGGCACTGGTCGGATGCACCGAGGACCGTGACAAAGTGGCGTATCTTGCCTTGTCTCGGGGGACTGCCAGAGCTTGGTGGGATGGATTCAAGGCTATGCATGTTGAGCAAGATATCACTTGGGACACTTTCAAGGCGGAATTCGCAAGGCCCACATCCCTTCGGACTCATGGCCATCAAGAAGCGCGAGTTCGAAGCATGAAGCAAGGTAGCAACACAGTCAAGGAGTACATGCGAAGTTCGGTGTTCTCTCAAGGTATGCCCTCGAAGATGTCAAGATCGATCTTTGCCAAGCGAGAGCGCTTCATGGAAGGCCTTAACCGGACTCGCAATACTCGCTTGTTGTGTGTGACTGCCCGACCTTTCTGATCTGGTGAACAAAGGCGCTCATGCTTGAGGACAAGCGACGTGCCTTGGATGACACTCAGAAGCGCAAGATGATCGGCAAGGGTAGCTCCGGCAACGAAGCCTCGTCCGTGGCAGCCAGCCCCGCCAAGCCAGCCTATCGGCAACCAAGAGCTCCTGCACCTCGCACCAACTATCCACCTCAGCAGTATGCCAACCCCAGGCCAGCTTACAACAACCCCAATAACAATGCTGGCAAGGGCGTCGTCCCCAATCAAGTCACTTGCTTCGGATGTGGACAGCCAGGGCACTACTCCAAGAATTGCCCCAACAAGAAGCCCGACGCCCGCGCCCCAATGCGAGAACCCAGACAAGGCCGTGGTATGCCACCGAGGAACCAAGCTCCCGCAACTTGCCCAACAATGGCAGAGGTCGTGTGAATCATGTCATCATGAAGAAGCCCAGAAGACCGGACGTCAGGCCGGGTGCGTTCCTTGTCAATTCAACACCCGCAACTGTTTTGTTTGATTCTGGAGCTACGCATTCTTTTGTCACCCAAAGTTTTGCATTAAAGAGTGGCATGACCCCTACACCCCTAAACAACCCTATGGTGGTACAAACCCCCCGGAGCAGAGATGAGAGCCAAGATAGGATGTAAAGGAGTCGGGATTACCATTAACGGGGTAGACTTCCTAGCAGACCTTATCATCCTAAAATCACAAGGCTTGGATGTGATCTTGGGAATGGATTGGCTCAGCAAGCACCAAGGCTTGATTGATTGCGCCAACCGGCGGTCACTATGACCAATGACCGAGGAGTCGAAGTCGAGTTGCCTCCAACCCTCTCTGCTCAAGCCAACCAAGTCAACTGTCTGATTGAAGTTGGATTGGAACAAGTGCCGATGAGTATGCGAATATCCCGATGTTTTTCTGACGAGCTACCAGAATGCCTCTGATCGGGACATTGAGTTCATCATCGAGCTCATGCTCGAGCAGGACCCATCTATAAGAAGCCTTATAGGATGGGATCGGAGGAGTTAGCGAATTGAAGAAGCATTTGGAAGAGCAGTTGAGGAAGGATTTATCCGCCCTAGTGCCTCCCCTTGGGGATCGCTTTGCTCATTTGTAGCAAAGAAGGACGGTACCATCCGCTTATGCATTGACTACCGCTCCTCAATGAGGTTACAATCAAGAACAAGTACCCACTTCCCAAGATTGAAGATTTGTTTGATCAACTCAATGGGGCCAAGGTGTTCTCCAAGATCGACCTCGGATCTGGGTACTACCAATCAAGATCAGACCCCAAGATATTCGAAGGCGGCATTCAGTAACAGATATGGCTGTATGAGTGTGCGGTCATGTCCTTTGGATTGACCAATGCCCCACTTACTTCATGTATCTCATGAATAAGGTCTTCATGGAATATTTGGACAAGTTCGTCGTTGTCTTCATTGATGACATTCTTGTCTTCTCGAAGTCGGTAGAAGAGCACGAGCAACACTTGAGGATGGTCCTAGACAAGCTTCGAGAGCACCAACCGTATGCCAAGTTCAGCAAGTGTGAATTACGGCTGCGTGAAGTTGGATTCTGGGTCATGTTCTAACCGAAGAGGGATTGTCGATCGACCTGCTAAGATTGAAGCCGTGGTGAATGGCAATCCCGAGCAATGTGAAGGAAGTCGAAGCTTCCTCGGACTCGCGGGATACTACCGCAAGTTCGTTGAAGGATTCTCAAGCATTGCCCGACCCATGACTCAGCTCTTGAAGAAGGACAAGAAGTTGAATGGACGCCGAAGCGAAGAAAGCTTCCAGAGCTGAAGAAGAGGCTAACCACCGCTCGATTTTGGCCACACCGGATATACACAAGGAGTTTGTGATATCTTGTGATGCGTCAAGAACCGGATGGGAGGTGTTACGATGCAAGAAGGCAGAGTCGTGGCCTACCTTTCAAGGCAATTACGACCTCACGAAGAGAACTACGCTACTCATGACCTTGAGCTAGCAGCGATGGTTCATGCCACGAAAACTTGGCGACATTACCTTTTGGGGAAGCGATGTGAGATATACACGGATCACAAAAGTCTGAAGTATATTTTCACTCAGAGGGAATTGAACATGAGGCAGAGAAGATGGCTGGAGTTGATAAAAGATTATGACCTCAGTGTTCAATACCACCCTGGAAAGGCTAATGTGGTAGCAGATGCGTTGAGCAGGAAGGCTTGCTCCTTGAATGCTATGCTGAAGCACAAGCTACCCGCCTTGTATGAAGAACTTGAAAGCTTCGGGTTGGAACTGGTTGCACCAGGATTCTTGGCCAACATCGAAGTTAAGCCTACCTTGATGGACGACATCAAGAAAGCTCAGAAGGGGCATGAGAGTATTGAAGGCATCAAGAGGAAGATCAAGGCAGGCAAAGCCTCAGGATTCACAGAAGATGAGGAAGGAATTGTGTGGTTTGGGAATCGCATCTGCGTGCCCAACAAGGTTGAGCTCAAGAACCTGATCTTGCAAGAAGCTCATGACAGCCCATATTCCACCCACCCAGGAGGCACCAAGATGTATCAAGACCTGAAGGAAAGATTTTGGTGGCACGGGATGAAAAGGGAGATTGCCACCTATGTTGCAAAATGTGACGTATGCCAGAGGGTCAAAGTCGAGCATCGGCGACCTTTGGATTACTCCAACCGCTCAAGGTTCCCAGTGGAAATGGGACAAAGTCGGAATGGATTTCATCTGGGACTACCTAGGTCAAACAAGGGACATGACTCCATCGGGTCATAGTTGACCATTTGACCAAGGTGGCCCACTTCATTCCTGTCAAGACAACCTACAAGGGAAACCAGTTAGCCAGTCTCTACATCAATCGAGTCGTGAGCCTTCATGGTGTTCCCAAGGAGATTGTGTCAGATCGAGGAACCCAGTTCACCTCAAGGTTTTGGAAGAAGTTCCAGGAGGCCATGGGGACCAAGTTGTCCTTCAGCACTGCTTTCCACCCACAGACCGGAGGTCAGACCGAGAGAGTGAATCAAATACTCGAAGATATGCTCCGAGCCTGTGTCTTAGCTTATGGAGCTAAGTGGGAAGATTGCCTCCCTTTCGCCGAGTTCTCTTACAACAACAGTTATCGAGGCCAGCCTCAGATGGCACCATTTGAGGTGTTATCGGGCGGAAGTGTCGTACACCCCTCAACCGGGTCGAGGCCGGAGAAGGACTTGTCTTTGGGCTCGATATCCTTCGTGAAGCGTAAGAGCAAGTCCAGCTTGTCCGAGAGCGTCCAAGTCCGCCAAGTCAAGGCAGAAGAGCTATGCAGACTCACGTCGCAGAGACATAAACTTCCGAGTCGGAGACCATGTCTATCTCCGGGTCACCCCTCTCAAGGGAACCCAGCGCTTTCATGTCAAAGGAAAGCTCGCACCGAGATACATTGGCCCCTTCAAGATCACTGAGAGACGAGGAGAAGTGGCTTACCAGTTGGAACTTCCATCTGAACTTTCTGATGTGCACAACGTGTTCCACGTGTCACAACTCCGGAAGTGTCTCCAAGTTCCAGACAAGCCCGACCTCTACAAAGACGTCAATCACCAAGCCATTGATCTTCAACCTGATTTGACGTATCGTGAGCGGCCCATCTGCATTCTGGATGAGGCTGAACGACACACTCGAAGCCGCACCATCAAGTACTTCAAAGTCCAATGGAGCAATCACACCGAAGCAGAAGCAACTTGGGAGCGTGAAGACTACCTTAGATCCGAATTTCCGTACCTCTTTCAAGCCTAGTTTAGGAATCTCGGGGACGAGATTCTTGTAAGGGGGGTAGGTCTGTCACACCTGCATTTTGTAACATTTCATTTTTATCAATGAAGCATGAAAATTTGGACCAACAAAACTTTTGCATTATTTGGCTTTTGTTTGGAGTTGGTTTTCTCTCTGTGTTTCTTTTCAAGTGCTTCTTGAAGTCAACTACTCTACACTCTATATTCCATCTCCTTACCCCAAGCTCCTGACCAATGATCATGCCATGTGAATATTGCTACATAGAATTTTCTTACAAAAATAATTTGGCGGAAAGTATTTTTAAAATTAGTTTTCAAAACCCCGAATTGAGGTTTGCTTTGCAAGTACTTGATTAAGGGCAGTAAAAATCTTTCCAAAAATATATTTGACTCCTATTAGATATAGGATGCCCAGGAACCACAAAAGTATAATTTTAAAAGTTACTGTTCTATTTTTCTTTAAAGGCTTTTTCTTAAGGCCAGAAATGGTCTTTAATAGGAAATAATTATTTTTCTGTTTCAAAAATATTTGACAAAATTTAGGGAAGCTCATAGGACATATATTGTCCATATAAAAGAGTTTCAACACATGGTCATGTTCAAAATATTGGTCAAATCCCTCTAAAACCCTTTCTGGATATTTCAAGCTTTTGAAATATTTACAAAGGAAATATTCTCCAAAAATTCAGGAAAATTCTATCATGTCACATATGACATATCTGTTGATCTTGCCAAGTCTCATGACTTGGAGAACAAGATAACACCATCAAAACCCCTCAAAACCATTTCTGTCCAATCTAAAGTTTGATCAACTTTACATTGCCAAGTATGTCCAAATGTGCTCAAATTTGGTGGACATGCTTCATTGGTCTAATGATGCAACTGGACCAAATGGCACAGGTTGGAGAAGAGGAAACCTTGGTCAAAGTGCCTCAAAACCCTCTCTGACCAAAATCAAGTTTGAACCACTTTGCACTACCAACTTTTTCTCCAAGACTCCAACTTTGGTGAGCCTGATCATATGACCAAATAAGGCTACCACACCAAGTGGCACACCAAGGAGAAATGATTTAGTCCACTGGATCTACACAAACCCATTTCTGCCCATTTCTAGGGTTTGCCAAAGTTGCATTGGCAACTTTGTCCAAATGAGCTCAAAATGGGTGGAAGGCCCTATATTTATGTGACATTTCACCCCTTGGAGTATCTTGGCCAGTGAGGATCATTAACTTAACCAAAACTCCATCAAACACCTTCTGGCAAAATGCTAAAAGGCCTCTTTTTGCCACTTTCACTAATCTCCATGAGTTAATCTCTTTACCACAACCCCTCCTCACTTCCCTCTGTCACCTGGACACATTTCTACCCGAAGAAACAATGTGGAGGAAGGGGGGAATCAAGTTTGTCCTCTCTGGACAACCTTTTCTCTCCTCTCTCCCAGCTTCCCTCTCTCCCTTCTGCACCCCAGGGCATCTCAGGCCTTTCCCTGGTCTTGTCCCATGCTGCTGTAGCTTCCAGACGCAAGTGGACACGCAGCAGAACACGCAGCGCACACATGCCGCCAAAGTCTGCTCTGAGCGCTTCTGATGGCGGCCGAGCCCTGACGCCGCGCCTCCCGACCGTTTCGTGCCATCCCATCGCGCCGGCTGATGCGCCTCGGCGTCTGCTGCACGCCGCCGTGCCGCCCCCTCTGTCTCCCCCTCTCTCTCCCCTCCTGCAGCAGCGTGCCGAGCGCCGCCCGGCTCGGCCAATGGCTGGCCTCACACGCAGACGCTTGAGCCCCCTTGCTCTCTCTCCTTCCCCTGGCGCCCTACTCCATTCCCACGAGCGCCGTGGACAGCTCCTCCTCCCCTCGACCTCCAGGCGAATCCCTTGGTGCCAGAGGCCACGCCCACGGTGAACCGCGGCCAGCCTACTTAAGGCGTTCCCGAGCCCTCCTCTTCCTCCCTGTCGCCCCTCCTCGCACTCAATCCACCCCTGGATCCTCCCATTTCGCTCGAGCCGCCCGAGCTCGAGATCGAGCTCGAGCTCCGCCGCCTCGGGTCGCCGTCGATCTGCGGTACAGCCCCCTCCGCCTGTTTCTCCCTCGATTCGGCCTCCCCTCACCTCACCGACACTTTCCCTCGCTTGCCCCCTCGTTTTGCAGCTGGGAGCGGCCGAGCCACCGGCGCCAAGCATCTCCGCCCGCGGGACCTCGTCGCCGCGGCAGCAGCCACCCCGGCGACCATCTCCACCACCATGGATCCGCGACTCCTGCTGAATCCAACGGTAGTCCCGCTCCCCTTCCGTGCCTTGTATCGCCGCCCGCGGCTTCGCGCGTCGCCTCTGGCGGGAGGTAGCGACGACGCCGTGGGGCGGCTGTCGATCTCACGCTCGACGGGTGGGTTCCACCGTCGAGTTTAAACGTCTGCACGCTGCACAAGACAGGACCGCCGTCGGCGGCGTACTCGCCCTTACGCCTTCGACGTGGCAGCAGCGTGGGCTGGGTTTCCCCTGGGCTGCTGCTCTTGTGGCCCCTCGGCCCGAGGGCACGGCGCCATTTTTTTTCTTTCTCAGTAGGATTTCCAAAAATTCCACAGGCAGAATAATAGTCCAAATGCAGTGATTCCAATTTCTAAATTCCTAGAATATTGCAATCTATTTATTGGTACAACTTTCATTCAGATCCAATCACTTTTCCTTTTCGTAAATATTTAAATGTGGGTTTTGGCCTTTAAATGAGCCTTTGAAAATCCATAACTCCTATTTTGCTACTCGGGACCAAAACCAAAAGTTGCCCCTTCCTAGTTTTCCTCCTAGTATTTTACAAAATTAAGTTGACATTTTTGAGCACTTTGACTTTTCTGTTTTTATTATTGCCTTATTTTTCCGTTGTTTTCTTGCAACGTTAGATCACGTGTTTGACGAGGGAGCCGAGGAGGAAGGAGGAGCAAGTCTTGGGAAGACTTTGAAGACCAAGCCAACCAAGGCAAGCAGCCCTTTGACCATGACTATGATGCCCCTTTTACATGCATGTCATTTTTAGCTCTTTATCGATGATGCATTGGAATCATGACGGGATGGTGAACCACGTAGGTGGTTGCCACGATTACATCTCTCGTTGACACTTGCACGGTGCATGGCCCTACCTTTTTATGAGGGTTATGCCGGTGGGTAGTAGCTAGGATGCAAATGTAGGTGCTACGCAAATGGGATGGGTTATGCATGATGAAAAGGCAAAGTGATTTCAAAGGTATTTTCGAAAACCCCATCGGGTGCCACTTATGCCCGAGGGAGATGAGGAGATGGGTGACCACTTGATGACGAAGTGGTGTGCCAAGTGAAAAAGGGTGTGTGGTTTTCAAAACGGATTGGTCGGAGTTGCGACCGTTATTCCAACCTTACATGCGCAACCACTCTACCCTTATATGGGAAAGGGCATTGTTGAGTACCTAGACCGATACTAGCTTGGAGCCGCATTACTAGTGACGGGGGAGAGTTGGTGCTCTCTCTTGGGACGGGGTCGTGCCAGGTAGGGCGGCCATGACTGTTTTCACAGGGCACCGGACACACCGTTGGTACCCCGTGCCAGTGGTATGTGATGGAAATGGGAGCGAGGCTCCACAAAAAGGTTGTTGAAATGTTGGGCACGGGGGTTACTGCCAATCGAGTGGACTCCATGTTAGTGTCGTCTAGGGAAAGGTAATGATCGGGTGCTTACCCCGGGTACTTGAGGTACCGCGGGTCGTGGCTTGACACGGAAGTTCCCCGGATCTAGTGGGTAAAGTGTGCAACCTCTGCAGAGTGTAAAACTATTCGAATAGCCGTGTCCACGGTCATGGACAGTTGGGTAACCGCTCTTGGGCTACGTCCACTTGTTTTCAAACCCGGTGTGTGTGAGATGATGGTGTTGTTATGGATCAAGTCCAGGACTTGATACGATCGAGATGGGTTGGTGCCCTCTCTGTTTATGATAACTGGGTTGGTGCCCATTCTATTTATGTTGATATCTGTGACCAGTTCTCATGGTTACTGGAATCCTCTTGATGCATGCTTTATAGGATGTTGAACATGTCCTGCACTCAAAACTAGCTTTATGCAAAACTATACCTATGTCATGCATTACCGTACCTTGAACCAAATCATGGGTTGCTTGCGAGTACATTCAAAGTACTCATTGGCTTGCCACTGGTTATTTAATTGACCAGGCATGGAAGAACCGGAGTTCGAAGAAGAGTTCTTTGGAGACGATCATGCGAACTAGGACGTTTCCCAGTCAGAATGCCTGTAGGGTTAAGGCAGATGGCATGGGTTCTACTTAACGATGATGTTTCCGCTGCTATGTTTCATTTGATGTTCAGCCCTTAAGGCTTTATCGATGTAAGACTTGACCGTGATGGTCACTATTTGTGTAAGACGGTATGTATGGATGTAAGACTCTTGTTATTCAGCTTCTGTGTGTTCAGTGAGCATTGATCTCTGGGATCACTGTACACGTGCATTCGGTGATCACGACTTGCAAGTCGGGGTCCCCACAAAAATCCAACAAATTCTCCATGCATAAAAATTAATGTAATTTAAAATCTCGAAATGAAAAAAAGATATTTGAAACTAATTGCCGGTTTGATGTGTTTTAAAAATGTACAGCCCATTTCTCATTACTGACGGGCCATTTTCTCGGCCACCCGACTGAAAGCTCTCCTCGTCTTGAAAGATTTGCAGCCCAATAGGCCTGACAAAGCGACTTACTTGGCAAATCACAAAAAAATGGGGTTGTGGTCATGGACCCAACTGTCAGCCTCTCCACCTACAGTACTCTTCCGATGGAAGTCGTTCCTTGACCACGTTGACCACGCTGCATGGAGAGCACCACAGTGGTGGATGACGTCCAGGCCTAGGAAGGGGACGACACGGAGACAGGGAAGACGCGGCAGTGGAAGCCAGCGCGGAGAGGAGTACGAGGGTTCACTGGTTCGCAGTGTTGCTGGTTTGGCTGCGGTGTGCGGCTGCCGTTGCCGCAGGGCCTGGCCAGCGGTGGGAATAGTAGGGGGCGGTGAGGCCTAAACGGTAGCACAGTCGGCCACGGGAGGCAAGAGAACGTGGCACGACCGGCGCTGCTTTGGGCGACTGGAGCAAGAGGACGAGAGGTTGAAGAAGCACTACGGCCGTTGGATGGACATCGTACGGTCACTGGAGCTAGAATCGTTCATATTGAACATGTTGACAAAGCCCTTCGTTTCCGTCAACTTAGTAGGCCTACAAGTCAGCCTCTCACCAGGGTGGGTCCTAGCTAGCCAAGGGAGTATTCATTTTTTTGTGCGTAATAAGGAGGCACTTCCGGTGGGTCCGAGCTGACAGCGGGGGGAACGTTTTTTTCACGAAATACGGTGGCCCATCCGGTGGGTCCCAGCAGTCAGGGGGAAACATTTTTTTCGCAAAATACTGGTGGCCCATCTGCTGGGTCCCTACTGTCAGGTGGAGGAATGATTATTTTCCGTGTAATAAGGAGGCACTTCCTTGCGGCTGCCATGGACCTAGCTGTCAGCCTCTCCACGTATAGTACTCTTCCAATGGAATTCGGTCGTTGACCACATTGACCACGCCGCGCCGAGAGCACCACGGCGGTGGACAACAGCGAGCCCTAGGAAGGGGACGACGCGGAGCTGGGGAAGACGCGACAGTGGATGCCCACGCGTAGAGGAGTATGAGGGTTCACTCGTTCCGCTGCGGTGTGAGGCTGCCGTCACCACAGAATAACAGGGGGTGTGGGTGAGTGGAGGGATGGCTCGCTGTGGCAGCGGGAGTAGTAGGGGCGGTGAGGCCTCCATGGCATCACACCCGGCCACGGGAGGCGAAGTAAGCGGCCCGATCGGCGCTGCTTTGGTATTTGGAGCAAGAAGACCAGAGGTTGAAGAAGCACGATGGTGTTGGATGGACATCGTCAGATCCACCGCAGCTAGAATCATTCATATTGACTAAGTTGACAAAGCCCTCCGTCCCCGTCAACTTAGTGGGCCCACAAGTCAGCCTGCCACCAAGGTGGGTCCCAGCTAGCAGGGGGAGTATTCATTTTTTATGCTTAATAAGGAGGCACTTCCGGTGGGTCCGAGCCGACAATGGCGTTTTTTGCGAATACGGTGGCCCGTCAGGTGGGTCCCAACAGTTAGGAGGCAAACGTTTTTTTCACAAAATACGGTGGCCCGTCCAATGGGTCCCTGCTGTCAGTTGGAGAAATCATTATTTTCCGCGTAATAAGGAGGCACTTACTTGCTGCGTCCGTGGACCCAGCTGTCAGACACTCTACGTACAGTATACTTCCGATGGAAGTCGTTCCTTGACCACATTGACCATGCCGCGTTCCGTTGCATGCATGCGTCCATGGGCGTGGTGCGTCCCCACTGTCAGCCTCTCACGTACATTCATCTTCCGATGACTCTCGGTTGTTAACCACGTTAACCACACCGTGCCAAGCGCACCCAGACTAGAACGACCCGGAGATGGGGAAGACGGGGCAGTGGAGTCGCAGATGGAGAGGTAGGAAACTTCATGGGTTGGGGGTGCGCGGCAAGACTGCTGCCGCCGCCCACAAGAGACAGGAGCAAGAACAGAGGTTGAAGAAGGAGCACGACTGTTGGATTAACATCCAACGGTCCTGCTGCTAGAATCATTTGTTGATTAAGTTGACAAAGCCGTGCGTACACGTCCGCTTAGTAGGCCCACAAGTCAGCCACCAAATCTGACGGGTCCCAGCTATCAATGGGATGAATAATTTTTTTTCGCAAAACAAGGAGGCACTTCCTTCCGTGTGAAGATACAGCCGGTGGGTCCTAGTTGTCAGGTGGCGGAAACATTTTTTTTCCAGCTTAATAAGGAGGAACTTTCCTTGCGTGCGACCTTGGACCTCGTGGGTCCTAGCCATCAGGCTCTCCACGTACAGTCCTCTTCAGATGACTTTCGTTTGTTGACCACGCCGCACAGATCGCAGCGAGGCGGTGGACGACGGCGAGGCCTCGGACGGGAACGACTCGGAGATGGGAAGACGCGGTAGTGGAGTCGCAGATTGAGAGGAGGAGAAGGGTTATAACTGGTTCTGTTGCGGCGTGGGGCTGTAGTCTGTGGAGAATAACGGGAGGTGTCGAGGGGTGGAGGGATAGCCTGGCCGGTGGTGGGGTAGTGCTTCGCAGCGATGCGTGGTAAGCAGAGCCGCTAGCCACCGGAGGCCGGACCAGGCAGTCCCGGCGACGCTGGAGGAAGAAGACGAGAGATTGAAGGTGCATGCCGGTCGTTGGATATAAATCCAATGGCTGTGGATAACACAATCATTAGTTGACCAAGTTGACAACGCCCTACGTAGGCTTCAACCATTGGCCCACATGTTAGCCTGCAAAAATGTGGCATATATTTAACCCATGTTTTCTAGAATGTACAGTCCATTTGGTTGGCTTGGTGAACAAATAATTTCGCGTCAATCAGGCCCATTTATATTTTCTAAGAAATCCCAGCCCATTTGCACTTCCTTGAAATACACGTATTAGGTGGGCTCGTTATATATATAATGTTATGTTAGAAGGAGCAATTAATATCAAAGAATAAACCAGAGAGGCACATTATATATATATAATTAACAAATTAGCGAGTTATTGCTCAAAATAAAAATCAGCGCGTTATTATTAAATTGGTCCTTAAAATCTTCGCAAGCTTTTGTACGCAACCACTAGGATTTTCCTTGCATGTGAGTCAAAAACAACCAGGATTTTCCTTGCCAACTTCCATTAAACATTTACTTTTATAAGTTAATAACAAGTGGGATGTTTTTATAATGTATATATAAGTCTCTATAAAATATACGATAATAGTAATAATATAAATATATATATAATGTGGTTAGAAGGGAAAACATAAATTGGACAAAGCATTATTATTCTTATATATAGATAAATAGAACAGAGTCCTGCGTTTTATACCCCATAGTAGGCATACTAACAAGTTCACACACAAATACAACAGAAAAGGTAAACATTCGTATCAAACTCAGGTTGACAGGACACGTTCATATTAATAGCCAACATTCACTATCAACAACTCAAAAGATTCATATATACACAAGCTCAGCATATCTATGATCCCGAATGGTTGATAGATCACACGACAATATTCATACATAATTCACAAAAAGATTCAGATATACACATGTTCAGTATGTTTATGCATCCAAACGATTGAGATCACATCCAATATGATCCATGGACGAACTTTAATTACCTAGGGTACAAACTGGTAAATGGTGTTCAATCGGAGGTACTTCTTGCTAAAATTAGTTCTTGTACGAGTAAACTTTCGAGTACATGAGAGGCAGCACAGACAATCTGAAATTTTGCTTGTAGGTTTATCCTCAAATAGTGGCCTCGTGCCGAGGGAGGTTTGAGAAACTTGGCCACTACTTTCATCCAACTAGTTTACTGGCTCATCTTGGTCCTGTATCTCGCCAAAATTCTACATTGCAGACGAGAAAGGAGGCGGTTGAGAAAATGTACCACCCAAATTTTTTGTGCAGTTCAACTGAAATTGAGCATCCTTGGCGTGCAGACTGATTAAGTGCCAGATGAATATATGCGTCAACCAACTTGTTTGGAATCTTTAGTCTCCATGCCATATAGTTTGCTACCACATGTGCCGATAACCAAAAGGAACAAGTTGGGACCAAAGACTAGACTGTGTTTTTCTGGGCTATGCACCAAGCAATATTTTTGGTGTTCACTCTCATATTACTTGGAGTTTGACAATTGGTTGACGCGGGTTGATACTCGAATGAATATTGGCACTTCTTCTTGTCAACATCGATGCTTGTCTGAGTGAACTTTGGAGTACATAGCAGCAGCATAAGTATCTGTCCATCTAATCATTTTGTGCAGTTCTACTGAAATCACCCGATGTAATGATTTGCCTGCGAGTTTAGGCTCCAAATTACTCCTTTATGAAATCGGCAAAAAGTACCACAATACCAAATTAGCAATACATATGACAGGCACAATAATCAGGTTAAAGACCAATACCAACCTATGTGAGGTAGCATATCAATTACTATTTCCTTTGACTGGAAGCCGAGATAAGCCAAGCTACTGATAGCAAAGGAAGAAAGCAAGCCGAGATTAGCGACTGACAGGAAAGGACGGAAGCTGTCGAGGCAATGAAGCACCCAAAGTTTTTGTGCATTTCCACCAAAATTGAGCATCCATGTTGGCACATATATTGTGAGAGTGAGATTACTGTAATAGTGGGACTAGTTGATGAAACATACACTAACAAATAGAAGCACCCTCATTATCTTAATGTCTAAAATTCGCAACATAGTTGTAGCGACCCGACCTCAGATGGTCAAGTCTCTGTGCTCCGGTGTCATCCCTGGATCAGTAATGCTGACACCACACAGTACTTCGAAGGATTTATAACAGAGTAGCAATCACACACTTATTACATCGCTTGTCCAAAAGAGGACTTATTACAATAATCATGGCTTAAGGCCATCTAATAACGATAACAGCGGAAGACTTGGAAGATAAGTGAGTTCATCAACTCCAACGGCATCACTGAGTATAGAAGCACGACCTAAAAGCACCTTTACTGTCGTTCGAAAAGTCTGCAACATGAAAGTTGCAGCCCGAAAACGGGTCAGCACATGGAATATGCTGGCAAATTAACACATAGAGAGTAATGAATGATAAGCCTATACTACATCCATATATGGCTAGTGGTAAAGCTCTATGGTTACAGTTTTTGCATAAAGCCAGTTTTTCCCTACTGCAAAGGAATAAATTTATTTAACTATCATGGTGGTTGTTAAACATTGAGAATGGTTGACAGCATCCCCAATCCCAATTAAAAAGTACTCATTAACAAACCCATCAATATTAAATTAGAGTAACATGTTGAGATTCAAATGATATTTCAAGTACTAGATACTCAAGATGTCCATAACCGGGGACACGACTAATCATGATTAGTTTGTACACTCTGCAGAGGTTCGCACACTTTTCCCCACAAGACTCGATCGCCTCCGTTTGGTTTCTCGCACTACATGGTGCTTGAGAAACAGATGACCGAGACACAGTCTTTCAGAAGCGCTAGCACCTTACGATGGGTAGACCGGTACACCTACATCCCCTACATCTGCTAGTCCACCACTATAAGAGTTCGCACGACTTAGTCAACTATGCCAGAGCCCATAATGGCTTGTGGCTGCACACGTAAGTTACTAGTATGAATTATCTTATGATCCCTTTGAGCCTGGGTGGCGGTCCATAGGAAAATCACACGGTACCCCCGGGATTTCCAAAAAAAAAAAAAAACAGGCAAGTCCTGGTAACTCCGGGTGCCTCAATCCACCCAGATGTGTATTTAAGTTGCCACCTTAGATAAACCATTAATTAACAAACTCACATCTGTCATGGATATTCACTCACCCAATCCATGTCTACTAGCATAGCATGGCATAATAAGCAAACGTAGAAGTAACTCCCAAAGGTTTCATAAGTAAAACAGGTAATAGGTACTACCTCATCTACTTCCCATCCCACAATTTAATTAGATCCTAATCATGCAATGTGTGAGGATAGATCTAATGCAATAAAACTGGGAAGTAGAAAGGTATGATCAAGTGTTACTTGCCTTGCTGATGATCCGCGAAACCTAGAGATTGGAAGTAACAAGCGACGCACTCCGGGTGATCTATCGCAGACAAACAACAAGCACACAATAAGTATTCATCTAATGCACGGGTAAAACTCGAATAAAAGATCTAACCAGAAAGTCCAACTTAAGAACCCTGGTTGCAAAAGAATCAAATCGAATAAAGCAACGAAAGTCGAACGACGAGAGAAAACAACTCGGTTCTAGCAATTTGAAACTAAGTCAAATTTTACAGTAGCAAAACTTGGTTTAAGTTGATTAGTCGGAACGGCGGTTTCGAAACGAAACTCTAGGCGCTTGAATCACCTGATTCCGATAAACGAGCGAGAAGATAAACTAGAAAGAAGATTGGATCTGAAATCACGGTCGGAAAAAGACGACGAACGGTTAAACGAACGGACGTTCGTTAACCGAGGTAAACCGGTGATCATGTTCGTTAAGACAAACGGTCCGGCGAACGCTCGCTAACAACAAAACCGGAAAGAAAACCGGTGAGAAAACCGATCTAGGGTTTTCGGAAAGAAAACCGAAACGAAAAACCGATCTAGAAAACCGGAACGGTTTACGAGAAAAAACTGAACCGAGGGGAAAAAGTGACGCGGTGCGGGCTAGTACCTCTAAGAGGCGAGGGGCTCCGGCGGCGGCGGCGTTGGGCGGCGGCGGCGGCACTGGCGGCGGCGGTGGCAAGCGGCGGCGGCGGCGGCTGGTGAAGGGGCGGCGACAACAGAGGGCGGCGGCGGCGGTCTTCTTATTCTGCTTCTGCTTCAAGGAGAGGAGAGGTTTTGGTTTGATGTGTTAGAGGGGGGTGCTTGGGTATTTATATTGGGGAGGGGAGGGTTTTGCTTGGAGTAGGGGACAAGAATTAGACTAGGAATAGGAATCCTAAAACAAAAACGGAATAAACGAAACGGGTCCAAATCCTACTAGGATTTGTAAAAGAAAAGGAAACCGGCAGCGGCTCCTGGCTCCTGGCGCTGCGTTTTGCGTCTTGACGCGTCTTGGCTTGGCTGGCGGGTTGGCTCAACTGGCTGGGCCTTTGGCCCGATCGTCTTCTTTTTTTTAAATCGGTTTCGCGCGCAGAAAAATACAGAAAAGAAAATCTAAACGAACTCCAAAATTAATAAAGTAAATATTCCCCGACTCCTAAAAATGAGTCGAACAAAATGAACTTTTAGTCGGGCCTAAAATGCAATTTTTGAAAATACGCATTTTTCCCTAAGGCAAATAAACTCCGAGAAAAATCCAAAATTTGATTTATTTATTAAATCTTCATTTTTCCTAAATTTTGGGAAAGTCATATTATTCCCTCTCTTATATTTGATATTGGAAAAAATATATTGAATATAAAATAAATAAATCCAAATGATCCTCTTTTCAAAATTTGAGAGAACTCAATTATGAAAATTTTGAAAGCTCCAACTCTCTCCGTGGGTCCTTGAGTTGCGTGAAATTTCTAGTATCAACAAATGCAAGAAAATATGTATTGCATGATGATCTAATGTATAACATTCCAAATTAAAAATTTGGGATGTTACAAACCTACCCCCCTTAAGATGAATCTCGCCCTCGAGATTCGGGTTGGCTAGAAAATAGGTGAGGGTGGTCCTTGAGCAAATCTTCTTCTCTCTCCCAGGTGGCTTCGTCCTCAGTGTGGTTGCTCCACTGAACCTTGCAAAACTTGATAACCTTGCTGCGAGTAACTCTGTTGGCATATTCGAGAATCCTGACTGGTTTCTCCTCATATGTTAAGTCATCCTTCAACTGAATTGTTTCAAGTGGCAATGTATCTCTTAGCGGTACCTCCGCCATCTCGGCGTGACATTTCTTCAGCTAAGAAACATGGAATACGTCGTGAACTCTTGACAGTCCTTCTGGTAATTCCAACTTATAAGCGACTTCTCCCATGCGTTGCGAAATCTTATACGGTCCAACAAAACGTGGTGCTAATTTTCCTTTAACTCCAAACCGCTTAACTCCTCGAAGTGGGGATACTCTAAGGTAAACTCTGTCTCCAACTTCGTATTCTATCTCCTTGTGTTTTGAATCCGCATAGCTTTTCTGTCTGGACAGGCCTACCTTGAGCCTGTCACGAACCAACTTAACTTTCTGTCTAGACTCCTTAATCAAATCTGGTCCAAACAACTGACGATCTCCAACTTCGTCCCATGACAACGGTGTCCTGCACCTTCTTCCGTATAAGGCTTTGAAAGGTGCCATCTTCAAGCTGGTTTGGTAACTGTTGTTATAAGAAAACTCCGCATATGGTAGGTTATCGTCCCAACTAGATCCATAATCTAGTGCACAAGCTCTTAGCATATCCTCCAAAATCTGATTGACTCTCTCAGTCTGTCCATCTGTCTGTGGGTGAAAAGCTGTACTGAATTCCAGCCTAGTTCCCAATGTTTCATGCAACTGATTCCAAAACTTTGAGGTAAATTGGGTTCCTCTATCTGATACGATACTCCTCGGAACTCCATGCAAACACACAATTCTGGTCATGTATATCTTTGCCAACTTAGCACTGCTATAGGTAGTCTTAACTGGAATGAAATGCGCTACCTTCGTCAAGCGGTCGACTATAACCCAAATTGAGTCATAGCCTGAACAAGTCTTTGGCAAACCCGTGATGAAATCCATGCCTAGTTTATCCCACTTCCATTCGGGTATCGGCAATGGTTGCAACAATCCTGCTGGCTTCTGATGTTCTGCCTTCACTCTCTGACATACATCACAAACTGGTACATACTCCGCGATATCCTTCTTCATTCCGGTCCACCAGAACGTTTCCCTCAAATCCAAATACATCTTGGTATTTCCTGGGTGAATCGAATAGGGTGAATCATGTGCCTCTTGCAAAATCAACTTCCTGATCTCTGGGTTATTTGGCACATAAACACGGTCCTCAAACCATAGGGTATTGTGCTCATCCTCATGAAATCCCTTTGCTTTTCCTTCGCTCATTTTCTCCTTTATATCCGCAATCTCCTTGTCATTTTTCTGAGCTTCTCTGATTTTATCCATCAAGGTAGACTGAATCTCCAATGCTGCTACATAGCCTCTCGGAACTATTTCCAAACATAGCTCACGAAGATCTTCCGCTAATTCCTTTGGTATCTCTCCCGTCAATAGCGTATTGACATGGCTCTTGCGGCTCAATGCGTCAGCTACTACATTAGCCTTTCCGGGATGATAATGTAATCTCATATCATAATCTTTGATGAGTTCCAACCATCTCCTTTGTCTAAGGTTTAACTCCTTCTGCGTGAAAATGTACTTCAAACTCTTGTGATCCGTGTACACCTCACAATGATTTCCAATAAGGAAATGTCTCCATGTCTTCAATGCATGCACTACGGCTGCTAACCCCAAATCATGTGTGGCATAATTTAATTCATGAGGTTTCAGTTGTCGTGAAGCATATGAAACAACTCTTCCTTCCTGCATAAGTACTTCTCCAAGTCCTCGACGTGAAGCGTCGCAATACACCTCATAATCCTTGGTCTGATCTGGCAAAATTAACACTGGTGAGGTAACCAATCTTTTCTTCAACTCCTAGAAACTTGCCTCACAATCCTCAGTCCATATGAACTTGGTATCCTTTTTCAGCAACTCCGTCATAGGCTTTGCAATCTTTGAGAAATTCTCAATGAATCTCCGGTAATATCCTGCGAGTGCAAGAAAACTCCGGATCTCTCCAACTGTCGTTGGTGCTTCCCATTTGGTTACAGTCTCAACCTTTGTGGGGTCAACTGCTATACCTTCTCCGGATATAACATGTCCAAGAAATCTAACTTCCCTTAGCCAAAACTCACATTTGCTGAACTTGGCATATAACTGATGTTCCCTTATTTCTCCAAAACCAATCGCAAATGTTCCTTATGTTCCTCTTCATTCTTCGAGTAAACCAAAATATCAGCAATGAACACCACGACGAACTTATCCAAAAACTCCATAAACACTTTGTTCATCAGGTTCATGAAATAGGCAGGTGCGTTAGTCAGTCCAAATGACATAACGGTATACTCATACAGTCCATATCTTGTGGTGAATGCCATCTTAGGTATGTCCTGCTCTCTAATCTTCAACTATGGTACCCTGATCGCAAATCGATCTTGGAAAACACTTTGGCTCCTTGCAAACGATCAAACAGATCATTTATCATTGGTAGTGGGTACTTGTTCTTGATTGTTACTGCATTCAATCCACGGTAATCAACAACCATCCTTAACGATCCATCCTTCTTCTCCACTAAAAGTACGGGTGATCCCCAAGGCGAAGAACTTGGGCGTATATAACCTTTATCCAATAGCTCCTTAATCTGCTTCTTGATTTCCGCCAAATCCTGTGCGGGCATCCCGTATGGTAAACCGATATTGGGCCTGTTCTCGGCAAAAGCTCAATCAAAAACTCAATGTCTCTATCCGGTGGCATTCCTGGCAATTCCTCAGGAAATACATCAGGATAATCCTTCACCACTGGTACCTCTTCCTGCACAACTCCTGATAAGGAATTTACTTGATTCCTATTTAGTCCATGTCGTGATACATACTTAATCCTTCTTCCTTCTGGCGTCGTGAGCAGAATAGTCTTACTTGCGCAATCGATGTTTCCTCCATACATCGAAAGCCAATCCATTCCGAGAATCACATCCAATCCTTGGGATTCCAGAATGATCAAATCTGTCGGGAACACATGCCTTCCTATACTCAATGGCACTTGAAAACATCCTTGTCTGGCCATGTAGTCTGCTCCTGGTGAACTTACTAGCATAGGGATTTTAAGAATCTGAGTAGGCAGACTATACTTTTCTACAAATCCCCTTGATATGTATGAATGCGATGCACCAGTATCAAAAAGAACAAGTGCAGTAAATGACTTAACCAAAAACTTACCGATTACTGCATCGGGCTGATCTTCAACCTCCTCCACATCAATGTGGTTCACCTATCCCCTATTGAAAGGGTTTGGCTTCTTTCCAGAGCTTCCATTTCCACCTTGGCCTTCGAGACAATCATTTGCATAATGTCTGGTCTTGGAACACTAGTAACAGGTGACATGGCTCAGGTCTTTCTTGGCTGGGGTTGATGGCGTGGTCCGGTTCTGGCCGTTGCTTCCTCCATTCCCATTACCATTCTTGTGGCCATTATGATTGTGCGAACTACCTCCTCCACGGGTATCTTGAAACTCAACTCCTGTCTAGGTGTATAACGGGCTTCTTTGGGCTCGAGTTATACTTCCCGTCCATACTTCCTCTTGCGGTTCTCAATCTCTGCTGCTTTCCTTCAATCATGAGGGCGCGGTCTACCAACTCTGGTAGTTATTGAATCTCGCTACCATCAACTGCATGCTTAACTCATCATTCAGTCCTTCGAAACTTCTCCGCTTAGCTGCGTCAGTAGCAACGTCATCAGGGCATAACGTGCTAACTTACTAAACTCATCCACATACCGCCAACAGTCCTTCCTCCTTGGCGTAAGTTGCGAAACTCACGCTTCTTCATGGCCATAGCTCCTGCTGAAACATGGGCGGTCGGAAAGCTTGCTGAAATTGATCCCATGTGGCGGTGTGTCACAGGTAAGTGGTGTGAAATTCTCCCACCATGCTGCTGCGGGTCCGTCAAGTCGATGTGCAGCAAACTTCACCTTCTCACCATCTATACATCCTCGGTGGTCAACTCCCTTCCTATCTTGCGGAGCCAATCATCTGCTACAATCGGCTCGGTGCTACTGGAATACACCGGCGGATTCAGCCTAAGGAAACGAGTCAAGTGATCCACGGGTGGTGGTGGTGGTGGGTTGTTGTTATTGTTGCCTTGGTTCTGCACCAATGTCTGAATCAAAGTATTCTGCTGCTGAATCAACTGAGTGATCTCTGACGGGAAAACAAACTCGGGGTCGCGTCTCGGAGGCATCTGAGGGGTTTAGAAAAGACGAGAAATTAAGAATAGAGTGTGGTCTAAAGAGAAAACACTACCCAAATTCTCATGAGACAAATGCACACAAAATCACTTCATTCATTCAAACAAAGGGCTTACAACGGTCTAACTATCGCAAAGTGCGTGTACTATAATGTTTACATGGAGGGATTACTACTAATATATGGTGGTCATCTATTAATTTGAACCGGTGGAAGACTCCATGATGTCTGCTCCAGCTTCGTCTTCAAAGTCGGGTTCACTTGGATCCGAATCAGTGTCGTCGATGATGATGTAGTTGCTCGGGCAGTCGACGTACTTGTCTTCATTCTTGAGCTCTAATTTCTTCTTGAGTTCTCCAATCTCATACTTAAGATCGCCGTTGTGCCTTACGACAGCTAGGATCTCGTCCATGTAGTCCTTGCGTAGAGTCTTCCTTTCTCCTTCAAGTTCGATGATCCTTCCCTTCGCATTCTTCAAGTCTATCATATCATTGCACATCTGGTTCTCCTGGCGTCGAATGTGCTGGTTTAACTCCTGGATGTAAGCTGCAATGGATCTGTCCTTCTTGGTGCTGACTATCTCCCAATCTTCATTCCTGCGTCCGCAAATCTGGTAGATGGTGTCCTTGAGTTCTTCTTGATAAACTTCTCCAGTGCGTCCCATGGTGATATGAGCTGCCATGCTCTTTCCCAGACTCCAGGTTGGTGCACTGAAAACACTATCTATGGGCTTGGTGATTGGGGCGAATGTCCTTCCCGAAACATGAGCTTGAATCTTCCAGCGCTCCTCTTCAGGCAGAGTGGCATTGAAAGTCCCGGTGAAGCTTGGTAGTCCAATGTTCAGGTACTTGGCGACTTCCTTCAAGTGGGATCCAAAAGGTGCGCCTTCATCTGGTTGAGCGTACTTGATCTTCGCGTCCGTCATCCTAAAAGAGTAGAAAAGATGAGGAGTTAGAAAATGAGAAGAGAATAGTGATCTATGGCTTTAACTTAGTGGTCGTATCCTACGATCGGCGTGTGCTCGATACCATCTCTGAGCGACCCGACCTCGGATGGTCAAGTCTCGTGCTCGGTGTCATCCTGGATCGAGAATCTTGACACCACACAAGCTTGAAGGATTTATAACAAAGTAGCAATCACACACTTATTACATCGTTTGTCCAAAAGAGGACTTATTACAATAATCATGGCTTAAGGCCATCTAATAAGGATAACAGCGGAAGACTTGGAAGATAAGTGAGTCCATCAACTCCAACGGCATCACTGAGTATAGAACCACGACCTAAAAGCACCTTACTCATCGTCTGAAAAGTCTGCAATATGAAAGTTGCAGCCCGAAAACGGGTCAGCACATGGAGTATGCTGGCAAATTAACACATAGAGAGTAATGAATGATAAGCCTATACTACATGCATATATGGCTGGTGGTAAAGCTCTATGGTTACAGTTTTTGCATAAAGCCAGTTTTTCCCTACTGCAAAGGAATAAATTTATTTAACTATCATGGTGGTTGTTAAACATTGAGAATGGTTGACAGTATCCTCAATCCCAATTAAAAAGTACTCATTAACAAACCCATCAATAATAAATTAGAGTAACATGTTGAGATTCAAATGATATTTCAAGTACTAGATACTCAAGATGTCCATAACTGGGGACACGGCTAATCATGTTTAGTTTGTACACTCTGTAGAGGTTTGCGCACTTTTCCCCACAAGACTCGATCGCCTCCGTTTGGTTTCTCGCACTACATGGTGTTTGAGAAACGGATGACCGAGACACAGTCTTTCAGAAGCGCTAGCACCTTACGATGGGTAGACCGGTACACCTACATCCCCTACATCCGCTAGTCCACCACTATAAGAGTTAAATGACGACTTAGTCAACTATGCGAGCCCATAATGGCTTGTGGCTGCACACGTAAGTTACTAGTATGAATTATCTTATGATCCCTTTGAGCCTGGGTGGCGGTCCATAGGAGAATCACACGGTACCCCCGGGATTTCCAAAAAAAAAACAGGCAAGTCCTGGTAACTCCAGGTGCCTCAATCCACCCAGATGTGTATTTAAGTTGCCACCTTAGATAAACCATTAATTAACAAACTCACATCTGTCATGGATATTCACTCACCCAATCCACGTCTACTAGCATAGCATGGCATAATAAGCAAACGTAGAAGTAACTCCCAAAGGTTTCATAAGTAAAACAGGTAATAGGTACCACCTCATCTACTTCCCATCCCACAATTTAATTAGATCCTAATCATGCAATGTGTGAGGATAGATCTAATGCAATAAAACTGGGTAGTAGAAAGGTAGGATCAAGTGTTACTTGCCTTGCTGATGATCCGCGAAACCTAGAGATTCGAAGTAACAAGCGGCGCACTCCGGGTGATCTATCACAGACAAACAACAAGCATACAATAAGTATTCATCTAATGCATGGGTAAAACTCGAATAAAAAATCTAACCAGAAAGTCCAACTTAAGAACCCTGGTTGCAAAAGAATCAAATCGAATAAAGCAACGAAAGTCAAACGGCGAGAGAAAACAACTCGGTTCTAGCAATTTGAAACTAAGTCAAATTTTACAGTATCAAAACTTGGTTTAAGTTGATTAGTCGGAACGGCGGTTTCGAAACGAAACTCCAGGCGCTTGAATCACCTGATTCCGATAAACGAGCGAGAAGATAAACTAGAAAGAAGATCGGACCTAAAATCGCGATCGGAACAATCGCGAAATAAATCCGACGAGAAAGAAGACGACGAACGGTTAAACGAACGGATGTTTGTTAACCGAGGCAAACCGGTGATCACGTTCGTTAAGACGAACGGTCCGGCGAACGCTCGCTAACAACAAAACCGGAAAGAAAACCGGCGAGAAAAACCGATCTAGGGTTTTCGGAAAGAAAACCGAAACGAAAAACCGATCTAGAACACCGGAAAGGTTTATGAGAAAAACCTGAACCGAGGGGAAAAAGTGACGCGGCGCGGGGCTAGTACCTCGAAGAGGCGAGGGGCTCCGGCGGCGGCGGCGTTAAGCGGCGGCGGTGGCAAGTCGGCGGCGGCGGCTGTGTGTGCGGCGGCGCGAGGGCGGCGGCGGCGGCGGTGGTCTTCTTTGCTTTGCTATCAAGGAGAGGAGAGGTTTTGGTTTGATGTGTTAGAGGGGGTGCTTGGGTATTTATATTGGGGAGGGAGGGTTTTGCTTGGAGTAGGGACAAGAATTAGACTAGGAATAGGAATCCTAAAACAAAAACGGAATAAACAAGCGGGTCCAAATCCTACTAGGATTTGTAAAGGAAAGGAAACCGTGGCGGCTCCTGGCTCCGGGCCTTGCGGCCTTGCCTGTGTCAGCGTGGCTGGCCATGCCAATGGCTGGCTCGGTTTTTTTTAAATCGGTTTCGCGCGCAGAAAAATACAGAAAAGAAAATCTAAACGAACTCCAAAATTAATAAAGTAAATTTTCCCCGACTCCTAAAAATGAGTCGAACAGAATGAACTTTTACTCGGGCCTAAAATTCAATTGTTGAAAATACGCATTTTTCCCTAAGGCAAATAAACTCCGAGAAAAATCCAAAATTTGATTTATTTATTAAATCTTCATTTTTCCTAAATTTTGGGAAAGTCATATTATTCCCTCTCTTATATTTGATATTGGAAAAAAAATATTGAAGATAAAATAAATAAATCCAAATGATCCTCTTTTCAAATTTTGAGAGAACTCAATTATGAAAATTTTGAAACCTCCAACTCTCTCCGTGGGTCCTTGAGTTGCGTGAAATTTCTAGGATCAACAAATGCAAGAAAATATGTAATGCATGATGATCTAATGTATAATATTCCAAATTAAAAATTTGGGATGTTACAATAGTAGTCTTGCTTAAAGAGAGGTGTTAGTTTATTTAATCAATGCCAATTAGCTCAACACTCAAAGCATTGCCATTTATCATAGGTTGCAAAACTTTAATGTGCAAAGATAAAGGAGTTTCTCATGACAGTAGCCCGATATAAATAGAGATGACAACAAACTAATATGGATGAAGGCCTTAGGCCCGTACCAACCTGAGAAAAAAGCTTATTCATGTAGTCCCATAATAGATGATAAAGCACTCACTGGAATCACAAAATAGTATATATTTTTGTGCACTTCAAACGTATGGTTGAAATCACTCTTGTTTACCAGTGCTGATATTATATCGAAAGATTATCAAGAACTTCCAGCAGAGTTAAAGCACCGGCTGGGATACAGTTCATTGTATTGTCTTGTGTAGTTCCACTAAAATGTATGATTGGCACAACATGATCCATGTTTGCACAAGTAGGAACAAGGTGAAACCTTCATTAACTTAGTGAGAAAGGATAGGAAGACATTAGCATATTACTCAAACAGTAGCATCAAATTCATGATGGACAATACGCAAAACATTGCCTCATTGAACCAATGGCAATAAATTGACATGCAAAACAATAACACTATTATGTCATGACACTAATAATATTCCCTCCCTGCTCTACCACATGATTCACCTCCATAGACAAACATACACACGTACATGATTCAGCATAGGGTCCTACTAAAGATTTTTTTAACTCCAACAGTAAAATTAGGCAGTAATAATTTAGTGGTACTTAAGTACTCCTAATTAATTAAATGAGACAGCAGAAGTGGAAGGGCTCCCTAGTGGATCGTCTCACATGTAAGGTAGTCGTTGCCGGAGCCCTTGAATGGCCTCGACTGAGGCCTCTGGCTTCAGCAAGATCGCCTTGGCACTGTTTATTCTTCTTCTTCTTCCTCTTCATGCCCTGTTTCCCTTTCTCCTCACCAGTTGGTGAAACCAAGTACATGATTGGCCTTCTAATTCAGAATTGGTTTTGTCAGTGAGGGAGTGCAAGTGTACTAGTAAAAAGTAGCATTATTTTCTCATGGCAGTCGGAAAATAGAGATGAACACATGCATTAATATCATTCTTACCTAAAGGAAGGTTATGGCGCCAATATGGATGATGAGGATTGGAACACAGATCTCCCTTTGTGCAGTTCCACCGAAATGAACCAACTATTCCATTCTAACATTCCAGTTAAACAGCACAAAAGTCACTTCTTTTAAGAAGAATTTTGTGAAGTGCACCAAAAGGTCACAACAGCAACTAGGTGAATTGGATATCCTTGTTTGCACAAAAAGGTACAGAGGAAACAGTCAGAGTCTCAAACAATTACAGGCAAAAACATTTGGCTAAACTTGTCATGGCTTATAACAGTGGCATGGCTTCATTTTTTCCAGGGACATTAGATTAAGAACAGCTAAATATTTGGTATAAGGGCATGGGACAGTGGGTGCACCAGCAGTCCAGCACCATGTACGTAAACATGGGCATAAAGTGGTGATTCATAGTTTGTTGCCCCGAGAAACAAACATCCAAGAAACATTTCTGGGTTGGTCCCATTTTTGTTCACTCTAGCCACCTACTCCTATGTGTGGATAGCAAATCTAGTCCTGGTCATACCACTTGTGTCAGCGTTACCCCTATATTTCCTTTTCGACCAAGAGACCGGTTGGATGACTAGTCTATACTACTTTCACCCCCTTTCCTTCCTGTTTGTACCAAGTCCGATGTACATACTAAATTCCCCCGCCCCCACTTTATTTCTTGTTTGAACCAAGTACTCCCTCCGTCCGGAATTACTTGTCACCAAAATGGCTGTGTCTAGAACTAAAATACATCTAGATACATCCATTTCAATGACAAGTATTTTCGGACGGAGGGAGTACAAGATTCGACTCCATGAAGTAGCTTTACCTCTAACAATAGAAGAAAAAATAGGTGACGTTGGACCATCCGATTGAGAGGGGCTGAGAGGTAGAAAATGATGCACATGCAGTGACGTAGCGAGCTGGGGAAGTAGAGCTCAGGCGGTTTCGAAAGAAGATATACCTGAAGGTCGTCGGGATGTGGATAGATGGGCGGCGGGAGGCCAGAGCTGCCCACAGGCAACGACGAAGGGATCAGAGGACCTCCCATGCTGGCGCTCGGCCAGAGATAATGGTGCAGCCGGCAGTTGGTCTCCTCCCTCGCTGTCGACGACGGCCTAAACGCTGCCCCTCCTCCCCTTCACCAGCGGAGGGGGATACGTCCGGATCTGTAACCAGCGGTGAGGATAGGAAGCCAGTGTTTTCTGAAAGGAGAAAGACAGTGTTACTACCCCTATCTTGTTTAGATCTGGAGAGGACGAGAGTGTGTGAATAGAGCAACCCTAGCAAGCAAGCGAGGAGGCTTCGGCCTATATATACGTAGTGGGGTAGTTTTCCTTTTTCACTCCATCAAAACAATTGTTTAAAATTGTGTACTACTACATGCCAGGTCCCGGGTTTTTTAGTTGTTGATTGTTTTTTGAGATAGCTACCCGCTTGTTCCAAGTGGTCTTACGGTGTGCCAGGTCGCACTTTGTAACATTCAAGTCTGGTACTACAAGTCCCTCCATTAAATGAACAACCACCCCCTCGTAAAAATTATGAACAAGCCCACGGCTAAAATTAGCGGAAACGTGGGTTGCCCCAACATGCATTATTATTTATATTTTCTACTCCCTCTGTTCCTAAATATAAGTCTTTTTTATTAGCCACACCTAAGACAAGAATATTTTTATTAGCAGTGAACCACACATGTCATAGACACAAAAATTGTGGCAAGATTCCCTTAGGCAAGCCAATGTGTGTCTAACAATTTGAGCAACTTAGGTTAGGCAAGTGTGGCAAGTGTGGGAAAAATAATGTGGGAACATAATACAAACATAGTCACAACCCAAACAGCCCCGTAATTTTTTGTGACATGCATGAAAATTTGGTTAGTTAAATTAATAGTCAAAATTTGGCAAGGTGCATCAAATCAACACATGCAAGTATCAAAATGAAAGTCACGGCATGCATGCATGCGTTGTACTCCCTCCGTTTCCAAATATAAGTCTTTTGAGAGATTGCAACAAGTGACTACATACGAAGCAGAATATGTCTACATACGAAGTAGTCCATTTGAAATGTAAAAAGACTTATATCGAGTGCAGTGCTTTGATGTGTCCCGTCAACTCGTAGAAGACCGAGAAATTTGATTACTACAATGCCCTCTCCCTCGTGGACTGAGCTCTGGTGCCTTAACTGCACCTGATTTTGGCTGCATGACAGGAGGGCAACCACCTGTTGGGCCCACCTGTCATAGACGCAAAGGCAGGAGCAGTAAGTAGAAGCTTTCGCTACACGCTATCCCTCCCGCACGAGGTGGAGGGACATGCAGCGGTGGATTCGATTCTGTAGAAGTAGGAGTAACATCATTGTTCGTCTTCTCGAAGAGGTGAAGAGCCAAGCACAACCCGAACATGGCAGTTGCGAACGCTCGCGTGGTGCGGTTCCTTGGAGCACGCATATACTAGCCAGGCTCTTGCATGAGACAAAATTGCGATTGTTTAACAATTAAACTCCATCATCCATTGGATGATAGTCATTATGCATAGGTCCACGCGCTTAGCACCGTTTCCTCCTGGGGTCACCAATGTTTATTTGCTAATTAATAGCATTGCTTGCAATGAACTAGCCATTGCAAGTCATTAAAAGTATGCACACCTCTTATCTCTTATTGGTTGATGTGTCAAGAAACAAGAAACAAGGTAGAAGTTAATGCACCGCGCCTAAGTGTTTTGGGACTATTTGGTTTTCGTAAGATGATTACACACCTAGATGGAGGGAGTAGTATAGCCCTGTAAACCGGAAAGGAGTATTTTCCTTTCTAGAGATTTCAACAAGTGACTAGACTACATCGCGTGCAGCCGTGCAGTACTCCCTCCCTTCCGGTTTATAGGGATCAAATCTCAAATCTCATGAACCAAGGCATTTTGCGATTGGAGGAATGTATCTCATACTTTACAAAACTACTAATTAAACTCATGCATTAATTACGTAGTTCTCTTGTTTTCCTCTCCGCCTTTGTCGCGATGCACAATATTGAGCACTCCTATACGACTAGCCGCTCTATCTACATGTGCGACATTTCAAAGCATCCGAGCCCGCGTGCCATCCACCAAATCACAGCGAGGTGCTACAGTCGAGACTCACCTGTCACCCCGGTGTGGCCGTCATGACCCGTCATATCACAAAGCCCACACCTTTATCAGCAGTGGTAAGGTGGCCTCCAAGTTGGACTGGACGAAGCAACCATCATTTCACCGGAACACTCGTTCAAGCCCTTTCTTGCCTTTCTTGAAGAAAATCTCACTCCAGGCTACTCACTTCTGCCATTTTTCTTCTGTACCGACGAAGGAAAGGTGGGCGAATCAGTTATGCTACTATATTTTCATTCCAAGAATCTTCTTTTTGCGAAGCACCGACCGATTCTCACATCCTATTATTTTCACATTTTCATTGCGATTGTGGTTTCCTTTCGATTGCTTTTTGTTTGTCAGTTCACTGATGGATCCTGGATCACTAGGCAAAGAGTTGCCGACGGACAACCCACTGGAGACAGCGATCTCCAGGAAGCGAGCACCGACCAACGAGTTGACCATGTTGGCGGGCCAACCCATGGAGACGAAGAACTCCAAGAATAAGCACTGGCCAAAGAGTTGACGATGTTGGCGGACGAACTCCTCAAAGAAAGTTGGAAGAACAGCAATGGCCCCACCGTGCCTACCCCAGGAACTCTGATTGCCACCTATGTGACGCTCAAGACCGAGTTTGAGGAGATAGTCGCCGTTGAGAAGCAGTTTCCCCCTGGCAAGGTGATGGCCACCATCGAGGACGAGGAGATGGCCCCCGGAGGGATGAGATCCCTAGGTGAGCTACACAAGGTAAAAAATAATGGCTTATTACCATAGCTGTGGTTTTTTATTGTTTGCAATGTGCTTGCTAATATGTTAGGGTTGTGCAGGTGCTGGTGGACGTCCTTGATGATTCCGATGTCGTGGCCCGTCTTGTTGGCATCGCCCTGGAGATCGATTCTGATGCCGCTGTCCATCCTGTGGACGTCGCCCCAGAGATCAATTTCGATGTCGCGGTTAGTCCTGTGGACATTGCCCCAGAAATTGATTCCCATGCTGATGTCCGTGCTGTGGTCATTGCCCGAGATATCGATGACAAGAAAGAGTTGGTCGCGCTAATCCTTCAGGGTAGTTTGCATTGCCCTGTGTTTAATTACCAGAACGATGCGTGTTATCAAACCATCTTAGGGCTAGTGCAATGTCTTGTATGGGCGGATCTTGCTAATTTTGTTTGATAGTGAATCATGCGATGAATCATGCGAACCCTCTCCTAGTTATGGAAACAGATGTATCCTCACCAGCTTTTGATGTAATATATGGCATGCTTAGATGTAAGTTTGAACTGTTTATCATATCAGCAGGGCTTGTTTGATGATTCTTGGTGTTAGTAGGCTAGCTACTGTGCGAGCTATAGTACTTGCAAGACACTCACCGAAGAGAAACGTTGGGGCTGATGAGCTCGTGGTACGCTTATACTTATCCCTCGTCGATCGACCAATAGCCCTAGCTCGTAAAATTGTAGGCTTAGCAATCGATCAGACAATAGTCGACACTGATACATTCAGGCCTCATTTGGTTCATAGGGTAGGAAAATAGTAGCAAAAGTACAGAGAACGTGCAACACAAAATCATAGCAATGCAGAGGCGTACTCCCTCTGTTCCAAAATAGATGACCTAGGCGGGCTAGTTTGGCCTAGTGGGTTTCAGTGATATGACGTGGTACAGTGCCGTCCAGTCTTCGCGTCAGTAGCGATGTGCAGTGCGATAAGTTTTCTTGAAGAAGCGGAATTCAACGAAGTCATGATGGTTCTTTCGTCTGAACAACTTATAGTGGGAAAGGTTGGGCTTGCGATATGACCGGGGTAGACCAGGAAAATTTTGTGCGTGGCAGGTGGACCAGGATGGTCGACGTCCCACATGTCGGCGAATGGAAGTATTCTTTCCGATATAGAGGACGAGCAACGAGTATTCATTGTTTATTTTTGATGAAAGCTATTGTCTCCACTGTTATGAAGGAGGAGTGTGAAACACGGCAGCCCAGTGAACTTGGAATGTGCACCACTCCCTCCCTCCTCATGTAATGCCCAGGTTACAACGTTTTCTCACTTTCTCTCTATCTATTTCCTCTCAAATGGTTTTTACCTTTCTTTTTTAGGACACAATTGTTTTTATGCCTTTTCTTAGAATTATTTTTTATACCTAGGAGCACATGTAGAGACGGGCTCTTGCAGAGCCCACTCCTTGACTTTGTCAATGCCTCTCTCTCCTCCACATAAGGAGTACTACTTGCTATGCATGCACGCGGTGGGCAGATGGCGTCTTGAGGGGCCAGGGCGGTGAGAGCGGGCTCCGGAAGCGGTCCGGACTCCAGCATGGCCCACCTCACATTATCACCATATATTTCTTGGAGTCTGTGCATGGCGGGCGGGCGATCTCTTCTCCCTCCCCCGTTTCTCTCTTCTTAGCCGACGACCGCCGAGCAATTAGATTTCGGCTATCGATGGTTTATTCAATTATGGTCCCATATGTCAGTGAAATTGAAAGACAACGCGTGTCCCCTCTGGTGAGCGGTGTGCGAGCCAGACTGTCGGGGGTGCGACGCGTACGAGTCGTAAGTGTGCCACCTTTTCCTTTAGAACTTGCGAAGCGTAACATTTTCAGGCGATCGATCGATAAAAATCCAGAACAAAATGACGAGGGCGGTGCTTTCCCGCTCGTTAGGCGGGCTAGTTCGTGTGATATGACGTGCTACAGTGCCATCCACTTGCTCCATTTTTATGTAAGCAAGAGTTTACACTCTTAGGCGGGAGGAGTGCGAAACATCGCAGATCTGATTTTGATCGAGGGATAACTGTTCCATGCCAATTAATGGAGGATGGTTAGCGATTATAGCATGATAGTTAGGACATCTCTAGCGCTGGCCCACAAATTTACACCGGCATCTGTCCGAGGACACTGATGGATGCCATCCGATGCTGTCCGCATACCTTTCGACAACTATATGAACTAACTGGACGAAATTTGTGCAAACAAAGCAAATTTCAAATTAACCGAATGAAATTCATTACATTTCAAAAACTTTTCCTACAAACTGGACGAAATTCATTACATATTTCGCACAAACCATACTAAAACCTACTGTAAACCTAATCTAAACGATCGCCACCGCCCGACCACCATGTCCGGCCATGAACACGAGAAAGCCGACCATTGCCTTTGCCTCCTCCTCATCTTCCTCGATAACCTCCTCCTCCGGAGCACAAGGTTCTGAAGATTTCCGCCTCCACGTTGCTGTCAAGCGGCTAATCGGCCGCGGATGTTTACCCCACCAAGCTTGGCGTCGACTAAGTGGAGTATCGGTGGCCTTTCCGGGACCAGAGCGGCGGCGACCTACCGTGTACTACTCTTCCTCGCTGTCGGCTACGCCCGCGCACGCGTGCCGGCTTCGTGTCGTGGCGGCGGAGGGCGGCCGAGGAGGTACCGGCGATCTCCTTCGTTTTCTCCTGCGACAGTACATCGAAGAGAGCTTTGGAGCGTGGCTGGAATGGAGCTACCGATGTGCCTCGTCTGCTCCTGCGACAGTACGTCCAAGAGAGCTTCGGAGCGCCAGGAGGCCATGGTTGGAGTGGTGCCGACAGAAGGAAGGGACCGGAGGAGAATAAGTGTGGGTCTTTGGCTATGGCTGGGAGCTGGGGCTCAAGTTAATATAGCGGGCGAATGGCAATGAGCCGCGGCAGACGGATGGACAACAGGCGCCGGAGTAGGTTCGTCGGGCGTGAATGCGAACGCTGCTTCAGTGACTTAACTGCAGATGCGTTGGGTTACTGACATGTGGGCCCAATGGGCATCTGGCACGCATGTCAGTGACACCAATTGCACTGCGATTAAGTCGATAACGACATTGACATTCTGGAGAGACGGTGACCGTTTTAGGCGGGAAGCGCGTGCTAGCAATGGAAGGGGTGTCGGTGTGTAGTGGCACTAAATCGGTCGCTCACGATAGTACATACTCCATACCATACTACCATAGTACCCTCTCTAGCTAGGATGTTGTATAGATTGTCGTTGTGATGGACGATATACATGAGCAAGGCGGTCCGAGTATGACCGTTGGTGTTGAGCCAAGTGAATATATGCTCAGCGTTCGCGTAGGCCTCCATCAAATGTCTAAACAGTAATGTCAGGCACCGCCGGGGCATGCAGGTGATCGGCTCGCCGTTTGCGTTGCGCCATGAGCAGGACTTTGATTTAGAGGGCGACGTGCATGCATTAGCATGCTTTGACAGCATGAGTGTGAGTGTCTGACGCAAAGTATTTCATTTTCATTTGGCTGACGAGGGTGCGTTGCAGCGACGAGTCCGTGGTTTGATTCCCCACATACGCATAATTTTGGTTTTTACAGTATTTCTTTCTCCATTGACAGGTAGGCCCGCGTAAATAGATAAAGAACACGAGCTGATGAGGCGCATGCAGACTATTTGACTGGTCAACCAGACAAATATGGAGCTATACGCAGAGCCAGTGACCGTATGATCACCATATCACGTATACAATGATCAAAGTGAGCTATCAAGACAAGTTCGATGGCCGCCAATGCGGTGATAAATGACCAGGATTGAAGGGGAATCCAAATTTGCTTCGTCTTCTATCCTTGAGCTCTTGACAAACCAATGCACTATATGCTTGTCCGGCCACTCCACCCCAGAGCTCTCACCAAGCGTCGTTCATGCCACTGCACCGCACACTAACCGGTAAGGCAGCGATGGCATCCCGCCGCACCAAGTTCCTCGCCGCCCACGACCACACACAAAATGGTAGGGAAGATGGCATCCCGCCGTGCCGAGTTTATCGCCGCTCGCGACCTCACAACTATGTGGGAGGAATTTGAAGATGCCAAGGCCAAATGGGCGGTAGAGCAAGAGGCGGCCAAAGCCGTACAGAGGGAGTGGAAAAGTTAGAAAGCACTCAAGAAAAGAGAGGCCCGCCACCGCAAGAAAGAAAAGGACGCATGTGCTGCTGCAGAGAGGTCGGCGGAGATCCAAGCATGGTGGGGTGTCGCCGACAAAGCCACGAAGGACAACGACGGCGTCTGGCCAGCATGTGAGAAGTAGTAGTACTAGTAGTTAGTGTGTGTGTGTCTGTGTCTGAGTATGAGCATGTACCAGTACTACTAGTTACTACTGTAGTTTTTAGAGAAAACTACCAGTACATTAGCCTAGACTAAATGGAAAAATTCCTATCCTATGCATCAAAGTGCATCTCTTTCTCTATAGGAATTGAGATGCATGTCATCGCAATTCCTATGATTTTCATATTCCTATAAAATTCCTATCCTATGAACGAAAGGAGGCCTCTGTTGGAGTAACTCATCAGTAGCTAGCGATCTTCTTTGATGCAGTAGTTTTCTTCAAGCGGAATTCAACGAAGTCATGATGGTTCCTTCGTCCAAGCAACTTCAAAGTGGGAAGTGGGCCTGTATTTTGTGGCTCATTAGTCATTATTCTTTGCAGCTTGCGACACTGGGTGACTCTCCCTTGGAGTTCTGCGTGCATGGCAAGTGGACCAGGATGGTCGACGTCCCACATGTCGGCGAAAGGAAGTATTCTTTTCGATACCGAGGAGCAAGGAAACCGCGTGCTATAGTATCACTGCTGATTGGTTCACAAAAATATAGTATCACTAATTAATTTTTATTTCTGATGAACGCTAGTGTTTCAACTCTTACGACGAAGGGTGCCAAACACGACACGTGTTGGATGTCCCACACGTCAGTTAAAGGAGTGGGACATGAACAGCGTGGTAGAGCCCAGCGTAAAAAAACAGCGTGGTAGAGCGTCTCCACTTCTTCCACTTCTGGGTCGGAGACCACATGTAGCAGTACTTAGTGGTATGAACAATGCAAAGTGTGACCTGGAGAGAAATACATGTCTAGTTGGAAGGTCTCGGGGCATACACGTAAACAAATATAAAAGTTAATATGCCTCCAACTAATATAGTAGTAGTAGAGTACTTAGGCACGTACTCCATAACATCACCGTGCATTGCACGTTCAACATTTAGTGGTAGTACGTAGTAAGAGACAAATGCCGCCCAAGAGTTCCCTTCTCGACCTACTTTTGGGTGTTTGGTAGAGTGTATGGAGGGTGCATGAGTCCACACTAGTTTAGCACAAATACACTAGAAGCATGCAAGAGAGCATGCATGAAGAGGGTGTTGAGTTGAGCATGCATGAAGAGGAACAACTATCTTTGAGACAAAGCATGCAACCAAACACACCCTAAATGCCACACATTTTCATACCATTTGTGCCTTTCTACTTCACTTACTGCGCTACATTACTCAGGTTTCACTACTAGGGAAAAGCCTATACACAGAATCTTATCTGCGGCCTTCAAAATACCACGCTCTGCTACTTAGCAGCAGCGGCGTGTGTTCAAGCAGCTCTTGACTTGGAAGTAGCGATGGCAGCGTTTGAGAATACTGGCGCTCTGCTATAGTTGCCATGACCTTGGCCCTCCGCTAGCTATAGCGATGGCGCGTTACCTTGTAAGCGCTCTTGCTACTTGCGTTAGCTGTGGCGCTTTTGCCAAGCAGCTACAACTATCCCTACCTTACCCCCTTGACCCCCGGCCTGATTCCCTCTCTCTGCTTCCTCCCCAATTCCCGACCCGCCTCGCCACCGCCGTCTCCCCGACCCGCCTCGCCGCCGTCTCCACCGACCCGCCTCGCCCGCGCCTCGGTGCCGCCGTCTCCCCGACCCGCCTGCCGCCGTCTCCCCGACCCGCCTCGCCGCCGTCTCCCCTACCCGCCTCGCCGCCTTCTCCCCGACCCGCCTCGCCGCCGTCTCCCCGACCCGGCCGCCTCGCCGCCGTCTCCCCTACCGGCCGCCTCGCCCGCGCCTCGGTGCCGCCGTCTCCCCGACCCCATCTCTCTCCCGCCCTCTGTAAGCACTCTCCCTTCGATCCCTCTCTCCCCTTGATCCCTCTTCTCTGCTTAGTATGAACCCTAGGTATTTAGTGCTAGTTAGTATGAACCCTAGGCTATTTTTAGTGCTAGTTAGTTAATTACTTAGATGGTAATTAGGGCAGTAGTTCTTAGGTACTAATTAGTTAGTAAAATTAGGTACTAATTAGGTACTAGAATATTTTTATTTATAGTATTATTTTTAGTAAGAACTAGTTGAATTAATAGAACTAGTTAGTAAGAACTTGTTTCTATTTTTTAGTTAAAAGCAATTTTTCCGCCTCGGCGTGGGCGATGCCTATCCGCATCCTCGTCGTCGAGTCGGCGGAGGGCGACACACTGCTTGACCAGATCGGCCATGTTGGGCCAGGCTCACGCCGGTGGTAGTCTTGGGGCGCTACCTACCGGGGCGCAGGTTGGTGAGCCAGCCACTGTCGTTGACCGAACCTTGCTTGGTGGCGGTCGCGTGGGCGATGGCGATCGAGGCTCGAGGACTCAGCGGAGGTGGTGCGTCACCGTGTCGATGAGGAGGACGCGCCGTCCGTCGCTACTTGTTTGCGTTGGAGCACGAGCCGTTCTCCAATACTGGCAGGTTCTCTGGGGATCTCACTTTGGAGCTATGATCCGTGATGGTGCCTTCTCTGTGGGTGTCCACCGCGCCGATACCCATCGTGTGCTAGAGTTTTAGTTGTATTAGTGATGTTATATGTATGACACTATTAAGTGATGTATTAGTGACAATATTTTGAAATGCATGAGATGATCTACTTTTGCTTATTGAATGCATGCTAATTTGAGTCCTATAAGATATTTTGAAATGTATATCTTGTGTTGCTCAATATCCAAGTGGCGGTCATGTTTGCAGGTTACACCTCCGAGTGGCCTATGTTTTTGGAGTGTTGATTCATTTCCGTTCGGCAAATTTCAGCGCTTCGATATGTCCTATTTTAGCAAAGGTCATGCGGATTTTTCCGTGAATTTTGGCATGACTTGTGCTAGAATATATATGTTGGAAATGTCGAGTGCCTCGGTTTGTGTGTTCGATATCTTGGTAGTTGTCTTGATCGATTTTCAATTAATGTTTTAACTATGAACATAGGAAATGTCGGCGGCGAGAAGGATTTGGTATTTGCAAATCTGCGAAGGCAAAGTGGCTTTGTCTGACGGAATCTTCCTAGATGATGATAGGCGCTTGACATCAAGCTGGGCGTGAACTTGAAGTGGATCTGATGAAGTCCTAGCGACAAGTCTTTTTTCGTAATTAAGCATAACATCTGCTTTCATTTGCTTCAACTTATATTTTTTTACTATTCTACTAGCGTATCCCTGCCATGCAAGAGTTTTTGTATTGGATAAGATAGGTTTCAGTCATAGTATGGAGGAAAAGAAAGTTTACTTGAAGACCGAGCATGGTTATATTTTCCATGCGAAGTTATACAATCAGACGACTACACCTATTTTGGATGCAAAACATGGCGAGCACTATGCAAGACTTATGCATTTGAGCCTGGTATGGTTATCACCTTTGATATTCGTCCGGAAGATGATATTGAAGGTAATACCGACATCTGGGTCAATGTGCAAATGCCTCGATTATACCATTATGTAAGTTTCTCAACCATATTTATGTCTTTGATATTGTTTATTCAAAATTAATTGACAACTAATTTGTATTGTCAGCTTATTTCCGTGCAAGCAAACATGTCCGGTAGCTTGGTAGGCAGGACCGTATCTTGTCACAGGGCTGAACTCAAGCTGTGAGGAGCTCGGTCATTATGTTTCATGGCTTGAGGATCTTGATCTGTCAAGACAAATTTTCTTCGTGCATTTAGAAATCTTAGTCTGAAAATGTCGACCCATAGTGTTCATCTTGAACTACGGTCACATCCATTTAGGAAGGATGGTAAGATTTTTACTTTTATCCTCATTGCATCTTTTCCATACATTATTTTTGAAGCTAAACTTCATTGCTAAGTATGTTACCATACGATGTTCTTCAATGAGGACTCCCGATGAATGTTGTGCCTTATGGGATCGAGACTAAAGGTGTCATGAGTATTGTCAACTTCGGCCAAGATATCCTACAGCTTACTTTAGTGCATTCAAGATTAGCGACGGATGCTTAATAGTGCAAGACTGGACCAAATATGTGTTGGGGAGCGCAGAGAAGTACTAGGGAGCGACAACGAGCGCCTTCCACGATTAGGAGACAGGTTCATCTGCATGCTTCAACTTGATCAAGGAGGAGAGCTATACATGTTTTATGTTCTTTTACCTAAGAGAGAGCGGCAGGAGTGAGTAGCGAGGTGAGTAGGTGGCTAGAAGCTGAGTTCGGGATGATGATGTGCTACACTATTACTATGATGATAAAATAGCTAGTGTTCGTGGTAATGACTATGATGTTTATTATTAGCTAGTGTTAGTGGTGATTAAATAAATAATGTTGATGGTAATGACCATGATGATGATTACATATCTTGTCTTTGGCGGATTAGATTCAAGTGGAGGCAACATGTGGTGCACATCGAAAGTACTACTAATCCAAAGTAGATCAAGTTTGGATTAGTAGTATACATTGACATGCACCACATATTGCCTCCACTTGAACCTAATCCACCTTCATTAATACACTGTTATGGACATAATGATGTAAACCTCATAACATACGGTATTGTACCAATATTTGTATGATGGCGCATAAATACACTAAAAATAAAAAATTATTAAAAAATACTAGTAGCGATGGGTGGGAAACACGCTGCAAGTAGATAACTTAGCAGTAGCGCTGTACCAAACAAGCGGAGTTGTCACACCCTAGCTAGTTCATGCATTAGAGTGTTGCATCATGTCTATTTTTTTTCAACAGAAACTTGAAATGGGGTTGCCGGAACCCCGACCCCTCTGAAACAACTAGGGTTTACTAAAAATATTTTCGATGAACTGAAATGCCCTTCTAAAATGTCCATCATTTTGTCTTGGTCGAAGCTTTGCCAAAAGTGATGCACAATTTCTAGGTCATCCAGGTCTTTGAATTAAATCATAGCTATTTGAATTTGGGCATTTAAAATTTATAAAATATTTCAAATGTCCAAATATCTCAAACTAAAATGTTTCATGTTGGAAATATTCCAACAATGGACGAGGAGTAGTTTGGTGAATTTTAGAACCTTTACGGTATTTTAAATAACTCAACAAAGTTGCAGGAAAATAGAAAAAAAAAACAGAAAGAAAAAAGCTCACTGGCGCCTCGGCCTTGCCAGCCCACTGGCCGGCCCAGCCCGACACCGCGCCCAATGAACTGCTTGCCCGGCCGAGCGAGCGGCGGCGAGGTGCTCGGCAGCGAGCACCGCATGGGTGCCACGCACCTGCTTTCGCCGTCTCGCCGTTTCCCCGCCTTGCCACGTCGAGGATCGACCCTCGCTCTCTCCGCACCCCAGGCGCCCCGTTCCTCTCGGCTCGCCTCCCTCGCTCCCCCACGCCATGGCAGCGCCACCGTCGCCGCACCACCGTCATAGCCGCGTTCTCCGTCAACCCCACGCCCGCGCCACCGTGTCCGAGAGCTCGGCGTCGTCGACTCCGCCGAGCTAGCCGAGCCCGGCGCTTCGCGTGCCGAAAACGCCGCACCAGCCTCGCCCGAGTCCGCGCCGCGAGATCCCCTTCAACGCCGTCGCCGCTGCAGCTCGTCCCCGACCACGCCGTCTGCACCGTCGCGTCCGCTGTGAGCTTAGCTACCTCCCGACCCTCTCTCTCGCTCCGTGCACCACAGCGGCGCCACGAGATCGCCGCGCCGCACGCCGCGCGGACCTCGTCGCCGGCGTGCTCCAGCCACACTCCGGCCTTCCCACCGTGTCCGCGCGTTCACCACATCGCTGGTGCTAACCAAGCACTCCACGCACCCCACCGCACACCGGCCGCGAGTTCGTTTCACCCGAGCTCGGTGGCATAAAATCGCCGCGCGGCGTAACTCCGCCACCGAGGCCGCGGACTCCGCCAAAACTCTGGTTCGTCCTCGGCTTCACTCCGATGGTCTCGCGCCCCATTTGGTGGCGGGCAATAAAAACACTATCGCCGCGCGCGCGTCGCTCACCGTGACTAAGCGCCGATGGGTTTGACCGGTTTGACCACAGGTGGGCGGGTTGACCCCACGGATCTATGACATGTGGGCCCGACCACGCTAATTAACCTAGTTTAGTTTTAATTAAATTCTAATTAAACTAACCCCACGACATCACGGGACCCACTGGTCAGTTTGACTGACCAGCCCGTTGACCCTGACGTCATCATGGCCAGATCTTGTGTGATATTTTAATTCTTGGAATTATTTTTACGAAAATTCGAGAAAATGTTTCAAACTTCAAAAATTCATATAAAATCAACCATAGCTCCAAATGAGATAAATTATATATGAAAATGATCAGAAAAATCAATCTTTCCATCTGTACAGGTTTCATGCATGTTTACAGAAGCTAACTTGCTGTTTATGGCAGAACAAGTTTAAGCACTTTAAATGATCATAATGGGTTTGGAAATTGCATCCATAGTTCAAAATGCTTCAAACTCATTTGGTCTTAGTTGCATTAGCCCAAAGCACTCATTTGCCATGTCTCATTGCATGCATCATATTGTTGCATCTTGTTTGGTAATGCTTGTGTATCGGTGTTCTGCGGCGGGTTACGGCCAGGAGTACCGTGATAACCCGACGAAGAACAATACCCGTGTAACGACCGTCGAGCAAGCAACCAACCATTTGATCATATCGATAAAATCCCATGTTCTTGCTCCTGCTCTCGTTTCTTGCATTAAGACAACGCGATTCAAGCTGCTTGTGTCTTTGCGGTAGTTGAACCATTTCCTCTGCATGACTGTCATTGCCACGATAACTAGATGAAACCCACTAGCATGTGTAGGAGTTGATTGAGCCATATGATTGTGTTGTTCCTACCTGCTATGCCTGCTATGCTTAGAGTCGTGTCAGTGCGGTTCATCGGGATGATGGCTAGAGTGAAATGATCAGTCGGTATGAGAGTAAGGTGTTGAACATGATTTGGTAAAGGTATCGATGAGAGGCCATGTAGGAGTACATGGTGGGTTGTTTCATTGAGGCCGTCCTTAAGCCTTGAGATCTGTATGTGTGATTTAAGAAACAGCTACTACCATACATTGGGCCTGAAATATGACCCGCTCGACTTCTTATTCACGCTAGTCCTCTGTCCGGGAGTTGCAAGTAGTTTACGGTGTTTGTAGCCTCTTGGAGGCCGTGGGCATGGCCTGGCCGTAAAGGGGTGGGCTGTGATCACGGTAGATGCGTGGCGGGTGTCTGGGATGCCGTTTGGTATCCGGGAACCTTGTTCACATCGTTTGGGGCTGTGGCGAGACTTGGCGGAACTCCTCATAGATGGAACCCAAATAGGCGATAAACTGGACTAGAGACTTGAGTGTCTAGGTAGGTCGTGGTCTACACCCGTCGGCTTTAAGCTTGAAGTCTGCCGAGCACATGTCGTGTCTGCGGGCGCTAAGTGGTGAAACATGTATGAAGAAGTACACCCTGCGAGGGTTAACATCATCTATTGAATAGCGCGTCATGATAAGGACTACTTAGTTGCCTATCGGTTCATAGACAAGTAGCGGATACTACTAAAAGCCTCAAGATAAGCGTGAGTGCGAGGATGGCTTCTCCGTAGGAAGGCGGGGTTGGATCCTCGGTGGTGTATTGAAGTGATGAGTAGTGGACTCGAGTCATAAAAACTATTTCAAGTTGGTGTCTCGTAGGATAAGCTTAGCCATGAGTCAAAGCTGGCTTCTGCAATAACCCACCAACCCTTCTTGATAATGTGCATGTATGTAGGGTCGATGTAAGTCTTCTTGAGTACCTTTGTACTCATGTTGCTTTAATTTACATTTTTGGAAGATGCCACAAACCCTTAAGCGGGTTCTTCGTGAGCGTTGACATCGACGAGTAGACTAAGGCCAGTGGTGGTCTGTGCAAGAGAAGGACCATGTAGTATAGCTAGGCTTACCCGGGCCTCTTTTATTTTACTAGTTATGCGTACTCGGACAAAACACTTCATTGTTGGCTTGTATGCTTGTATGACTTGTATGTGGGTCGTGTGACCCATACTTGTGTGTATGTTATGAATGGCTCTCTGAGCCTTTAAATAAAATACTTGTGTCGTAGAGTCATGTTGTGATGCCTTGATGTATTTGCACATATCGAGCATATTGTGTGTATGATTGAAATGCTTGGTATGTGTGGGACTGACTATCTAGTTGTTTATCTTTAGTAGCCTCTCTTACGGAAATGTCTCCTAGTGTCTCCTTTGAGCCATGGTAGCTTGCTCTTGCTCAGGAACACTTAGGCTGGCGGCATGTGTCCTTCTTCGTTCTGTATACGTCCCTTGAAATGTCACGCATTAGTACGGAGTCTGTTAGCCGCTACAGCCGGTTTACGAATCTGCTAGCCCAGCGCTACAGCCGGAACTTACTTCTTTGTTGATGAAACACGTTCGATCTTTGGGTCATGGAAGCCTGTCCTGTAGTGTCATGCCACTTTGGGTTTCGACTAGTCATGTCAGCCGGGCTCCTTTTCATATGGATGCTAGCGACACTATCATATCGTGTGCCAAAAGGCATAAGCGGTCCGGGCCAAGTAAGGTGGCACCCGTTGGGATACCGTCGTGAGGCGCAAAGTGATATGATGTGCAGGCTAGATCGATGTGACATTGAGTCGAGGGTCTGACAGCGTTGTACGGCCGCGGGAAGTGATATGATGTATTCTGAGCTAGATCGATGTGACATTGAGTCGAGGGTCGGAAACAGCTGGTTTGGTACAGGAAACATTTCCCGAACTGGCGAACGAAGCGACAACTGATAGTAACCCACACATACCGGAGAAGCATTTCAATAACACAGACACGATGATGAATAAGGCATCACAACATGACTCTACGACTCAAGTATTTATTCAATAGGCTCCGAGGAGCGAGATATTACAAGCAGGGGTCTCATGGCCCAACATTCAGAGCATACAATCAAAGCACAAGCGGAAGCTAATATGTCTGAGTACAGACATCTACAAAAGAAAAAGGCTTGAAAGCCTGACTATCTACCAGATCCTGCCGAGGGCACAAGATCGTAGCTGAGGTAACAAGCTAAACGTCGAAGTCCACGCGGAACTACTAGCGAGACCGAGGTCTCTCTGCAAAACATAAAATAGGCAAACGTGAGTACAAATGTACCCAGCAAGACTTACATCAGAACTAACTACATATGCATCATTATCAACAAAGGGGATGGTGGAGTTTAACAATGACAAGCCAGCTTTGACTCGGTGGCTATCCTAAACTACATTGCAAGTAACTCTTTTGGGGTGGCGCACGAGTCCACATATTCACCATACCAATACACCACTATGGATTCGCTCCGTCTCCCCACGAGAACGCCATCCATAGCACTCACACTTATCTTGCGTGTTTTAGAGTATCCACTTTCACTTGTCTATGAACTGTTATAAGCAACCCGAAGTCCTTTTCATGGACACGGCTATTGAATAGATCATATTAACCTGCAGGGGTGTACTTCTTCATACATGTTTCCACCACTTAGCGTCGCACACGACATGTGCTCGGCGGACTTCTGCTTAAAGCCGGCGTGGGTGTAGACCACGACCTACCTAGACACTCAAGTCTCTAGTCCAGGTTTATCGCCTATTTGGGTTCCATCTATGAGGAGTTCGGCCAAGTTTCGCTCACAGCCCCAAGCGATGTGAACAGGGTTCCGTGACACCAAGCAGGCGCCGGTTTATCGCCACGTGCCTACCGTGATCACAGCCCACCCCTACGGTCAAGATTGCGCCACGGCCTCCAAAGATACTACAAACACGAAACTACTTGCAACTCCCGGACGGAGGACAAGGTGAATAAGAAGTCGGCGGGGTCATATTTCAGGGCCCAATGCATGGTAGTAGCTGAATCATGGATCACAAACACAGAACTCAGTTCCTAAGGACGGCTTCAATGAGACAACCCACCATGTACTCCTACATGGCCTCTCACCGATACCTTTACCAAATCGTGTTCACACTCTTGCTCACACACACAGTAGGACATGTTCACACACCTCTGATTCATCCTCGATGAATCAGACCGACTCAACTCTAAGCAGTAGCAGGCATGACAAACAAGCATGTATGAGTAGGCACAGCAGGGCTCAAACAACTCCTACTCATGCTAGTGGGTTTCATCTATTTACTGTGGAATGTCAGGTCATGCAATGGATAAAGGGTTCAGCTACCGTAGCAAGTAACAAATGATTCGTTGTTGTCCTAATGCAGTAAAAGAGAGCAGGAGCGAGAGAGTGGGATTTTATCGGAATGAGCAAGGGGGTTTTGCTTGCCTGGCACTTCTGAAGATATTATAGTTCTTCATCGGTGTCATCGAACTCATCGTCGAAACCACGTCTATCGAGAGGGACAAACACGGCACTGGCGAGAAAGAACACAATCAATGCAATGCTACAATATGATGCATGAGCATGACATGGCAATATCTGTGATTTGAGCTAATGCATCTAGCTATGATTTAGATGAAGTTGGTTGAATACATGATTCAAATTCCAACTCCATATATGACTATTTAAATGCCCTTTATTTGTTTTGTCCAAAACAGAGGACAAACATTGTTCAAACATGCATGAAAATGGTACAGATGGATTCCTTGAATTTTTCTGATAATTTTTCATATATAATTTATTTCAATCGAGCTACGGTTGAATTTCTATGAATTTTAGGAGTTTAAATCATTTTACGGAATTTCTGTATAAGAATAATTCCGAGTAAATGATTATTAACGTCGACATGACGTCGTCGGTGGCGTCATCAAGTCAACTGGGCTGGTCGGGTCAAACCGACTGTGGGACCCATTGGTCGATGACTAGACTAACTAACGAGAATTTGTTAACGCTAAATTAATCCTAACTAAAATTGTCGGCGGTGCGCAGGCCCGCGTGTCGCTGACCATCTAATTAACTAGTTAACTAACACTAATTAAACCTAACGCTAATTAAGCAGGGCACAGGGCCCTGCGTCGATGACCCGGGGTCAAATCACTCAATCGGCGAAGGCGATCCGCCGCGTCGCCGGCGAGGCCCGAGGACGGCGGCGGCGCCATCGGAAACACACTACGAGGCACAGGCGAGGCCGTGCTTGGGCTCGTTGAAGAGCCCTTGCTCCCGCGCATCTAGTGGTGGTGGTGGCGGGCTGGGGTGGCCGGGCGTCGCCGGCGGCGAGTGAGGCGGCGGCCGGAGCTCGGATGCGGTCGGGTTGGTCTTCTGCTGCATAAGCGAGGGAGCCGAGGTGGAGGGGCTCTGGTCGCGGAGAGCACAACGATTACATGCCGTGACCAAATGGTCGCGGGCGGCGCCGGCGACAAGCTCGGCGGCGGCGAGCCGGCCTCGATGAACACGACAGCCACGGTGTGGAAAAGGGCCGGGCGTTAGGGGAAAATGATCGGAGGCTCTGGCGGATCGAGCGGAGGGTCGGCGAGCTCGGGAAGCCTCTGCGGACGGCGAATTCTGGCGGCGATCTCCGGCACCGGGGATGAGGAGACGGCGTGGGCGGCGATGCAAGGCTCCGGCGTCGCCGCACGGCTCGATGAGGAGGAACAGGAGGTCGGCGAAGCACGGGGACACGTCGGAGAGGCATGGGGAAAGCGGTGGCCACGGCTGCGGCGGTCGGCGGCAACGGTGGCGCTCGGTGAGAAGGGGAATGGAGAGGGAGAGAGGCAGGGGGGCCGAGTGGGGTGTCCACGGGGTTGGAGCGGCGACGTGGAGATCATCCAGGTGTCCAGGGGCGTGGGCGGCAAGCAGGTGGCGTCGTGGCGAGCTCGTGCTCGCCGGCGTCACCTCTGTGCCTGCCTGGTGAGGAAGAAGCGGTGGTGGCATGGGCGGCCACAGTCTTTGGGCCTGCCAGTGGGCTGCGGCGAGTAAGTGGCCCAGTGAGTTCTCTCTCTCTCTCTGTTTTTACATTTACATTTTCTATTTATTACATAAATTTTTTGCAACTAAAATACTAACCAAAACACTTTGGTTAATTCTGTAAATTTTTGTGAGGAATATTTGAATTATTTTCAAACCACACAACAAATTCCAGAATATTTGGAGCAACCAATATTTAATGGTAACTTTTAAACTCCAACTCAAATACCATAATGATTTAATTCAATGACCAAAATGTCCTGGAAAAATATGCATTATCTTTGGTAGAGGCTTTCACCCTTTTCCATAAATCATGGACATTTTAGAAGGATATTTTGAGATCATTGAAAATATTTTGGTTGAACCTATTTGAATTGCATTGATGCTAGGGTTTGATCAATCCCCATTTCAAATTCAAAAGAATTTAAACATGATGCAACAGATGACTAGCTAGCCTAGAGCAAACCAGAACTAGGGATGTGACACTGCAGCTATTTGTACTAGCGATGGCGGCGTGACGCAGCGTTCTTTGCTAAGCATTAGTATGGCGCCTTATTAGTAGCGCGGCCTACCGCGCTACTAGTAGGCACAAAACACGCGCTACTGCTAGGGTTTTCCCTAGTAGTGTTTGTACGTCCACTCCTGGGTACATGTCTGTCTCGTAGTTCTAGTCCCACGTGTTCTTCATATAGATGGAACGATCCTTACATAACACGTGCACCTTGATGCTAGATGTCTCGCGTGTTTGCAAAAGGATGAACAAAGCTCACGTAAAAAACATAGAGTGGAAGAACATAGATTCCGGACGACCGAGAAGGAGCAAGGAACCTCGTGGTGGAGCGTCTACACTCATAATATTTAATATTATTCAGCGATATAAAATTAACCAATCATCTCCAAAGTGGACTGGAAGAGTACGAAACACGGCAGCCCAGTGTAGTTACATCATACTAGTACATGGCTAACCCACGCTATCACGATATTTCTTCGCTTCCGTGCGACACCTATCTCTAGTAATCTAGCAGCCTATATCGCTTCTCCCTCCTCGTCTCTATCAAAGTGCGGCGGGCTGGCGTTTTGCCGTCTATTGAGGTCGGTTAACTCATCACATGTTAGCGACATGCCAAGAGCATTCTAGAAAAATTCCTTTCACATTCCGTTTTCAAAAAGAAAAAAAATTCTTTCACGTACGAATTTGCCTGTTTGCTTTGAGCAACTTGCATGTCCTATACTGCTCCTATTTGATACTCTAACTTAGCTAGGGGTTAGACTAACTCATGACTAACCCTGAACTAACTGTAGCCAAAGAGGTGTTTGGGTGACAGGGTTAGATTGACAATAAATGCACTTGATGGAGAGAGAAAAGTGATTTTTCAGTGGTCCCAATGAGAACTATCTCCAGTTAGCACCTCTTGGGTGGGATAGTTTTTTTGGTGGGTTCGGTGCAACTTGCTCCAATTTAAACCCTCATGCTTGGATACTTTAGGGCTATTTGAGCCCCAACTAGCTCAAACTAACTCTAACCCATGGATCCAAACAGGGCCTATGGCCAGTCTCGACGCGGAGCAGAAGCGGCGCACTCTCAGCCATCGCGCCACTTCAAAGCCGGCGCCAGCGAGAGGTCGCCTCCACTCTGGCCGGGCATTAATGCGGCACTAACGCACCAGGGCAACGTTGACCATTTCACGCGGGAAGCGCATGCTGGCAAGGGAGTATAGGTTTTGAACCGTTTCAGGTGTAGTAGTGGTAGTTTGCAAAACTACTCAATTATTGCACTCAGTTTCCTAAGAAATTGTGGTAAAAAATGTTACTCCATAGCCCGCTTCCCTTCTCCTTTCTCTTCCACCACCCGCGCACGTCCGCGAGAAGCGACCGGTCAACCCTTATATTGGAGTGCTAGCACAAAAAGATGCATGCATGAACACTAAAATTTCCATATTAAAGCGCCGCTCCAGCGGGAGTATGGCGTATGTTGTTACCTTCGGCTGGGCCATGGCTACCGGGCGACGGCGACTAGAGAAGAGACGGCGGGAGGGGAATGAATGCAGCTACTATTTGGGTTCGCCTTCCGGCTTAAATAATGCGCAGTATCACGTGTACCCGCGGGTGCACAAATTGTAAAATACGTGTCTGCTTAAGTGGGCGTCACGTAACTGGTGTGTGTGTGTGAGAGATTCTGAGAGACAGCGTGCGTGTGTGCGACTCTACTCTTCGGACATGTACTCAACCTTTTGCATCGGGATATAAGTATAATGGTATTTACATTAGCTAGTGATTTACGTGGCCATGTTAACGTGGTTGTGCCAAAAAATGTCACTTCCTGCTCGTGATTTGCGTTATATAATTACAAGCAAGATTCTCATGCATGCACGGAACATCAATATGCATTTTTTTTAACAAAACACTGATGTGATTGACCCATGCAGGAGTAATCCCATGTGTAAAAACTAATGATATCTCGAGAATTTTATCGGAAAACTGGTATCTTGAGAATGTCATCGAAAAATGAAAGATGAGAGATAAGGCGAGGAGGAGTGGAGCGTGGTGGTAACTGGTGGTCAGAATGGGCGGAGGCATGGGGTTGGACGGCGCCGACAGGCTGCAGCGGCCACCATGCATGCTAGATTGTTCCAGAGACTTATTCCTTTTTAATTGCTGAGCAATGAGGTTGTGGGAGATAATGATGTGGAGAGAGGTGCGGGTATCTTTTGTAAAATTATCATAGTTTGCTTTCTATCCGTCAGATATAGATCATACAGTCTGCATTACAAGATGGCACGCACACCATCATCGCCAACTCGTTTTTTTATAAGGGTACATATGATAAGTTTGCTGACTACTAAAGTAAAGTGGAATTTGTCCATGTTATGCAAGTAGATAAAGGTGATTGTTTATCATACGGGTAAGGTTGGATTAAGGGTGGTAGGAACAAATGCTCCGCCTAGAGCATGTGTGTGTGAGATGGAGTCTTAGTGTGTGTGTGTGGGTTGTGTGTGTGTGAGAGAGAGATGGAGTCTTAGTTTGTGTGTGTGTGTGTGTGAGAGAGAGAGAGATGTAGTCTTAGTGTGTGAGGGGGGGTGTGCGTGCGTGCGTGCGTGTGTGTGTTTGTGTGTGTGTGAGAGAGAGAGAGAGATGGAGTCTTAGTGTGTGTGTGGGGGGGTTGTGTGCGTGCGTGAGTGTGTGTGTGTGTGTGTCGCTGGGTCCTCTGTGGCGGATGTAATTTAAGTGTGCATGGCTTCATCATAGAGAGGTGATGTGTATGGCAGAGGCCACCAACGATGGGGTGCGAGAGAGAAAATGCCCGTAGAGAGGGAAGAGAAGGTGTGTGCGCGTGAGAGGAGTCGACATCGAGAGAACATGTTTGTTCGAGAGACACCGAGGAAGACTACTATATATCGATGGTGCATGTAGGCGGGAATTAAACAAAGGGATGGTCTTATTGGTTTCGGGGATATAGGGGAAGAGTGAGAGGCGGGGGGGGGGGGGGCTAGCTAGAAGGAGATTGTTAAGTGTGAGTATGTGTTTTACCCATCCAGGCGAAACTTATGTGCACAAAAGAGGATAACGATTCAATGTGGCGTTAGGATTGAGGGTAATTAACTAGGTATGGAGACATAGAGACCTTGAACGTGCATGTGTGAGAGGTATACATGTATACGTGGGATGTGTGTGTGTGCGCGCGCATGATCGAGATAAAATAAAGAAGACATAAGTCATAAGATCAACGACATGGGAGAGACGGATCGGTATGAAAATATGCATGCATGTGAGAATGCAGGGAAGAACGCCTGACAATTGAGCATGTGTTTTTGTCTTTAAGAGATAGTGGTGTGGGCTGGAGCATGCATCTATGGAGAGCAGAGGGAGTGAGGCACAACGATTGTGCAAAAGAGATCAACCTATAAATGCATATGTATGGAGAGACATATATAGTGTGGGTGATATGAATCAAGACTCCGTGTGAGAAAGAAATGTTGACGGAGAAACTAAAGATATATACAAAGATGGAGATGCTAGCTAGAGGGACATCCGCTAGTTTGGGTGTTGGAGATGACCGCCGGGTGGTTTAGAGGGTGAAGTTATATATGTGTGTGAGAGGGCACTTGATTGCATGTAGGGAGAAACATATGTAGTGTGCGTGATAGGAATCAAGAGTGAGGGCGAGAAAGAAGGTCGATGGAGAAACAGATAAATAGAAAGATAAAGATGCTAGCTAGTGTGCATTAGAGATAGGAGTCAAGTGGATCAGAAGGCTGAGTTATGTGTGTGGGTTTGAGAGAGATAGAGAGAGGGTGCATGTGAGTCACATACAAACAGATATCAGAGAGAAATGAGATCCCGAGAGACGGAGTTTTGTGTCTGCGAGAGAGAAAGATATTTCACAACGAGAGTGATAGCTAGAGAGACATATGAGGGGACGCAAGATATCTCTAGGGAGAGAGTGTGTGTGAGCGACATACAAGAGAACAATGGAGAAATATGAGACCCTGGGAGACAGAGTTTGTGTTTGTGTGTGAGAAAGAGATATTTAAGAGGAAGAGTGGTAGGTTCTCATATCTAAGGAGCGAAAGACATCTCTGTATGAGGGGTGTGCGAGTGGCACACATGGGAATAGTAGAGAGAAATGAGACCCCGGGAGACAAAGTTTTGTGTTTGCGTGAGAGAAAGAGATTCCACATGGAGAATCATAGTTATAGACACATAGCAGGGAGCGAGATATACTTAGAGAGAGATAGAGTGATGAAGGTCGAGGGAGAGAGTACCGTCAGTGTGTTACGAAGATAAAAGATCATTGTCGACATACAGGTAGCACGAGAGATACCTGAGAGACGATGAACGCGTATAGGTCTAGAGATATAGTCCTATATAAGAATGAGTGATAGCTATATGAGACGAATATCTGGATTAAAGGGGATTCAAATATTTAAACTGGAGATCACGACATCGATAATATCATAACGCAAATTGGTGTATCAAACATGCATATTCATTTGAATTTGGGCACACATGTAATGTTATATAGTTTATCAATATTGGTGATCCATAGATTCTTTAATTACAAACAATGCATGGTTTATATTCAATTAATGTCTAAACGGGATTACAAACAAAGCATGGTTTATATGCAATTAAAAAAACCCGCATGAAAAACAAATTAATTGGAGACAGTTAGCGAGGAATGCATACATTGGATTTCAACATAAAGTGGTTCCAAATATTTGAAAATCCAAATTGATGGATACAACCTTATGAATCAAAGATCATGCCATTTGTAAACCACATTTATGTATAAATGGTGTTGTGCTTTTGAAAGTATATATAAAAATGATGTATATAGAATGTAATTCCAATTGAAAATGGATCCCTTGAGAAAAAATAGAATACAAACGGGATTGAATTGAGTTGGCACGATAGCGTGCACTCTGCAAAATTTGAGCGAAGCGGAAATCGCGAGAATCGCTTGAAACCAAAATCTGCGAGATGGAAATTACTACTGCCTATCCCTGCCACGCAAAGTCTATCTGCTGGATTTCTATAGGTTTCAATAGGGGTAGGTTTGTAATTTCACCCAAATGTGACGTAACCGCCTCTCACCTGGATTCATACACGGTGGGCGCCAAAACAGAGTGTGTCCTCGGCCGAAATCGACTCCCTCCCCGATTCATATTCATACACGATGGGAGCCAAAAACAAACTCTCGGCAGCAAATATTCGGTGTATGCGAGATTACCATCCTATCCCCAACCGACTAGTATTGCTGTGATGTAGTAGAAATTGGAAACGGGGGCTAAGTTTGTAAATTTCCTCGCATTTGAGACAAGCGCGCCCTGAATACATGGTTCCCCCCTTCTTCTATACTTCCCTTTTCCCCATTCATACTCCGTGGACGCCAAAACACCCTCTCCACCCCACCCTCCTCCGTCCGCCACCCCATCCACCGCCGTCCTCCTCCACCATGCCGGAGCTAATATCCCGACGCCGCCGTCCATTACAAGAGATCGACCTCTCTCATCCACGGCTTCGGACTGGGATCCTTGCATCCCGTCCTCTCGCTTCATCCCCGTCGTCGTCCACCTTGCCGGCGCCGCTCCTATGACCGTCTCATCCACCGCGCCCCGCCGCCACCGTCTACCCTCCTAGATCTGGTTCCACGCTGCCGACAGCCATCGCTACCGCAGCACCGTCAAATTCTCAGCACATGCGTACACGGCGCCACACCAGAGGCGGTACTCTTTCGTATCTGCTCAAATTATTTATTGCAGCAAGAAAATAGACCGCCACTACTTTACTCTGATTTCTTGTCTCGGTTGCGAAGTTGCCTATGTCCGGTTTACACCTTCAGATCCGCCATGGCACGCTCAACACTATACTCCCAATGCTTATGGTTTTCCCCTTTTATATTCCACACTAGTTAAATCACAGTAGACTAAATTTCAAAATTGGGTCAGCCAGTTTTTCAGAGCGAACGATGGGACTCGGGTGGTTGTGGGGCCTCGTTGAACAAAGAAAACTCGACGCGGGTTAAGGTTGGGGCGGGGGTGGGGGTGGGGGTGGCAGAGGAACATAGGCGGCGGGGGCCGATGGTCCGGCCGACAGCCCGTGCGGTGTTATGTATGGGAAGAATCAGAGACGAGGAAGAAGATGGGTTAGGTGTAACGCCCCGGATCCAATGCGCCAGGTGTCTGCCAGTTATTCGCCGTCATTGCCATGTCATTTGCTTGCGTGTTGCATTTTATCATGTCATCATGTGCATTTATTTTTGCATGCGTGTTCGTCTCATGCATCCGAGCATTTTCCCCGTTGTCTGTTTTGCAATCCGACACTCCTATGCCCTCCGGCGTTCCCTTTTGTCTCCTGTTATGAGCCGGTGTTAAACTTTCTCGGAATGGACCGAGGTTTGCCAAGCGGCCTGGGTATAGCACTGGTAGACCGCCTGTCAAGTTTCGTGCCATTTGGAGTTCGTTTGATACTCCAACGGTTAACCGGGTAACCGTAAAAGCCATCTTTTTGTTGCAGCCCAACACCCCCTCCAAAGTGGACCAAAACCCCTCCTAACCCCCTCCATGCTCTCCGTCGTTCGATCACGATCGTGTGGGCGAAAACGGTGCCCCATTTGGACTCTCCTAGCTCCCAGAATCTATAAATAGGTCCTCCCCCTCCATTTTTCGCGGATGAATCCCCCTAACCGTAGCTCCGCTCCCTCTCCGCCGCCGGACACGTCCGGATCGGACCGGACACGTCCGCGCCGCCGCCCGCAGCCAACCGAGAGCCGCCACGTGGCCCCGCGTCCCCCGCCGCCCGGCCCGCTCGGCCGGTGCGGCCCGCCCGAGCCCATCCGCCGCCTCGCAGTCTCGCGCCTCGCCCGCGCCGCTACAGCCCGTCGGCCCGCCTCCGGCAGCGAGCCGCCCGAGCTTCGCTAGCTCTGCCCGCCGCGGTTGCCGGACTGGCGCCCGCCCGGCCCGTCGTCGCGCCGCGCGCCCGCCAAGCTTGCGCCCGCGTGCCTCGCCGCTATCGCCGCCCGACGCGCCGCCGCCAAGACGGCGCTCTTCGCCAGGCGCCTCGGCCTCCTCCCCGGCTCCCACCTCGCCGGAGGCCGCGTCCTCGCCCCGCCCGGAGCTTGCCTCCGCGCCCCAGTGCCCTCCATCACCGGGATCCGGCCGGATCCGGCGAGATCCGGCCCGGATCCGCCGCGCGTGCCCGTCCCCGGCCCCTTCTTCGGCCATCCTCGTCTCCGGCGCCGCCGTTGACTTTTCTGAGATGGTAATAATCGGCTGTCCCGAAATATTTTGCATTATCATGCCATGTTCATCGCATCATAACTTGCTGCATACTGCTCCGTTTCGTGCGTGTAATATGTCAAATTGTTCGTCTCAACGAGTACTTCATTTCATTCCATTGCATCATGTTCATTTGTGTACATCTTGATGCCTGAATCACCGTTGCAAGAGTGCTATATGATGTTAACCTGCTGAAACTGTTATAACTTGACGATTTGTCATTTTTGTTGCATTTGATGTGTGCATCTTATGAGCTTGAGCCCTACATGTGTTTTGAACTATGTCATGCCATCTTTACAGTGGTGCTGTCCATGTATTTTTGTGAGTTGTGTTCTGAGTGAATCAAGCTTGTTAAGTAGGGTACTTGCTGTTGCTGTTTTGCTAGACAGATTCTGCTATATCATGATGCTATGTAAACCTGCTGCTACAAGTCATTCTATGCATAATCTGGAGATGTTCACTAAGGATGATTTGTTATACATGTCTTGCTCTATCCATTGATGCCCCTGGTTGCATTTATAGCCTGCTGTAACATGTTGTTATCTTGCCCTCAAAATTGCTAAATAATGTTGCTGTCAGCCTGTTAACATTAAGTTCAATGTTGCCATGATTGTTGTTAGTGATCCATGCACCCTATGAACTTGCTCTTGCCATGCTTAGCTTAATAAACATGTATTCTTACTGTTGGTTGGCTTTCCATGTCATGTATTGCTCTGTGGTGAGTGGTTCAAGCTCACCAATATGCCTACTTATTGATGTTTCTGCCATGTATGAATCTGTCATATGGCTTGTCATGTTTACATGGGTGCCATCATATTTTCTGTGCCCTTTTGGCTCATGGTCAGTAAGAGACATTTGTTCTATGCTATTAGTAGATTCATGGCATGCCTTTTGTTGCTATGTTAAGTTCCTGTAACATGTTGTTTGATAGCTCTAAACATTGCAACCTGATGTTATTTCTGCTAAGCCTGAAACTGTTATTTTTTGCAATCTTGCCATGTCCTTTTGAGCAAGTTCTAGTCTTTTCTGGAGATAGCTCAGTGTTCATGTTTTTTCATGCTTTACCTGTACTTCATGACCATGCCTTTTGTTTTCATGTTGTGGTACTATAGCATGTTGTTTTGATGCTTGCTACATGCCTGGTTGCTGTTATGGACAGATTGTTGCTATAACTTGTATTGTGTGTATGTGTTGAACCGTTGCTCCGTTTTGAGTGTGCTCTATATGAAACTTGCTTGATTTTGCATGTAGTTTCATATTACCATGTTGCATCCTTGTTTTGAGGTGTTTGCTTGATATTTGTATGCATTTTGCATCAATGCCATGCTTAACTTGTTTTGCTCATATCTTCTAGGCCGTAGCTCCGAACTAAATGAACTTTATATGTAACTTGACTAGAATTTCGTGTAGATCATCTTGGTGCATCTTAACTTGCTGTTTAACTACTTGAACTTAAGGTTTATTCAGTTCTGGACCAATTTCAAATTTGTATATGAGGACTTACCGGAATTGTTATATGTTGTATCCAGCCTCATTTAAACTTGCCTTGATGTGTTGTTCTTGTTTGCATCATTTCTTGCCATGAGTAGCTTCATGTAGCTTTGTCATGCATCATGCTTGGTTGTGCATCATGTCATGTATATGTGTGGTGTGTTTACTATGTTGTGTGCTTCTTCACGATAGTTCCCGTTTCGTTGCGATCGTGAGGATTCGTTCGTCTACGCTTGGTTCGTCTTCGTGGCTTCATCTTCTTCATGGACTCGTTCTTCTTCCTAGCGGGATTTCAGGCAAGATGACCGTCACCTTGGATCTCACTACTATCATTGCTATGCTAGTTGCTTCGTTCTTCCGCTATGCTGCGCTACCTATCTTTTGCTCTTCAAGCCTCCCAAATTTCCATGAACCTCTAACCTTTGACACCCCTCCTAGCAAACCGTTGCTTGGCTACGTTACCGCTTTGCTCAGCCCCTCTTATAGTGTTGTTAGTTGCAGGTGAAGTTGAAGATTGCTCCATGATGGACAGGATTATGTTGGGATATCACAATATCTCTTATTTAATTAATGCATCTATATATTTGGTAAAGGGGGGAAGGCTCGGCCTTATGCCTAGTGTTTTGTTCCACTCTTGCCGCCCTAGTTTCCGTCATACCGGTGTTATGTTCCCGGATTTTGCGTTCCTTACGCGGTCGGGTGATTTATGGGACCCCCTTGACAGTTCGCTTTGAATAAAACTCCTCCAGCAAGGCCCAACCTTGGTTTTACCATTTGCCTCACCACCACCTACCGTTCCCTTGGGAGTAATTAACCCAAGGGTCATCTTTATTTTAGCCCCCCCGGGCCAGTGCTTGTCTAAGTGTTGGTCCGAACTGAGCCGCCTGCGGGGCCCCCTCGGGGCAACTCGAGGTCTGGTTTTACTCGTAGCCTGTCTCATCCGGTGTTGCCCTGAGAACGAGATATGTGCAGCTCCTATCGGGATTGTCGGCGCATCGAGCGATCTTGCTGGTCTTGTTCTACCATTGTCGAAATGTCTTGTAAACCGGGATTCCGAGACTGATCGGGTCTTCCTGGGAGAAGGTATATCCTTCGTTGATCGCGAGAGCTTATCATGGGCTAAGTTGGGACATCCATGCAGGGTATAAACTTTCGAGAGTCGTGCCCACGGTTATGTGGCAGATGGGAATTTGTTAATGTCCGGTTGTAGATAACTTGACACCAGATCCGAATTAAAATGCATCAACCGCGTGTGTAGCCGTGATGGTCTCTTCTCGGCGGAGTCCGGGAAGTGAACACGGTTTCTGGGTTATGTTTGATGTAAGTAGGTGTTCAGGATCACCTCTTGATCATTGCTAGCTTCACGACCTTGCTCTTATGCGCGTATGTTAGCCACCATATTATGCTTAGTCGTTGCTGCAACCTCACCACTTTAGCCCTTCCTTTCCCATTAAGCTTTGCTAGTCTTGATAACCATGGTAATGGGATTGTTGAGTCCTCGTGGCTCACAGATTACTACAACAACAGTTGCAGGTACAGGTTATGCGATGATCTTGACGCGAGAGCGATGTTTGCTTGTTTTTGGAGTTCTTCTTCTACTTCATCTTCGATCAGGGGATAGGTTCCAGGTCGGCAACCTGGGCTAGCAGGGTGGATGTCGTTTGAGTTTCAGTTTGTGTTCCATCCGTAGTCGGATGTTGATCTCTTGTAAGATGATGTTGTATTCGTGTGGCATTGTATGCCTCTTGTATGTATCCCCATCTATTATGTAATGTTGATGTAATGATATCCACCTTGCAAAAGCGTCTTCAAGATGCGCTTCTATCCTTGGTGGGACCTTCGAGTTCCTTTAGGATAGGGCCGCATCTTGGGCGTGACATTAGGAGACGTAGGATCTTCATCCAACCGACTGAAATGGTCGAGAGACAGCGGGGAGTTGCATTCTTAATGCGCTCTGGTTCATCATGTGTGGGCACTGTGCAACCAACATTTTATTATCCAAAATCTGCTTGCTCTTCTTTACCATGTTCCTCTTACGTCTTCTTTAATATGTACTCTCTCCGTTCCTAAATACAAGTCTTTGTATAGGTTCCACCATGGACTACATATGGAGCAAAATGAGTAAATCTACACTCTAAAATGTATCTGGATACATCTGTATGTGATCCATAGTGCAAATCTCTACCAAGACTTATATTTTGGAACGGAGGGAGTATGGTAGTAGTACAGTATGTTCCTTGTACTGAAGATGAGCAGGGACATTTGCAGTGTAGAGGTCTATACGGTCGGTTGTGATGGACACTTTGAGCCTCTTTGATTCATAGGATCTTGTAAGCATAGGAATAGGATTTGTAGTCACCTGCCCACTTGAATCCTATAAGAATAGCAAGAAAATGCAGGGAGCTGTGTCGCCTTTGAGAGTAACACTGATATTAACAGTACCGCACCTTCACTTGAAGAGAGCTGGTATCCGAAGCCTTTCTAGCCATACTGGCAAACTAGCACATATATTCTAGCAAGTTCCACTTTGCTGATTTTACTCTGATGCTTAAGGTTTTCCCTACACTATGATCTGTGTAGCTACTTTGTGTCACACTAGCAGTAGTCCACTCTTGAAGCTAAACACTATAATGACTTACAAAATTGGCACCAAGGCATTGAGTGCCATTCTGGATGCAATGAAACTCATACGCTCCCCACCTGTTGATTCTTGTTCAGAATATGATCCTAATGACTCTCGTTCAAAATTGCCACATATAGAGAGACAGCATGGAATTGCATTTCTTTGGGCGCTGAGATTCATCATGAGTGGGCAACCAGCATTGTATGCAATGAAGCGGAACCCCAAGAATATGCTTCCTCTTCTGTTCTTTAACATGTTCCTCTTTTTTTATTCTTTATTGAGTACGTACAGTATGTTACTTGTCAGGAAGAGGCACAGGGACATCTGCAGTCAACAGCTGATAGACCTGGCTTGTACGTGATCGATAGGCTTTCAATTACTAGCGGCAATACAACACCGTATTTTCAAGCCAGGTCCACTTTCCCGATTTATATATCGTGGTTATGGTGTACCCCTGTTTTGTACACTATGATCTGCCTAGTTGCTGTGTGCTCTTGTTATCATGGTTTGGCAATAAACTCTCTACTGGTATATTATGAACCTATCATCCGCCAAATTGTCCTTACTTCGAGCCTATTTTTTGTGTACTTACGCAGATTATATAAATGCACACACCATATTACAGCACACATGAGCTCTCTCATCGAGAATCCGGTGATAGCACACAAGTGTTTACAGGGCGCCCTATATTAGAATATCATCGCATTACAAAGATAATCTCACAACTATTTATGTTTTCATGGTTCTCGAGATATTATACGCAATTACGGTGAATATCGAATCCGCGCATCGAAGAATATTGTGGAACACTGCAATGACTTACAAAATTGGCACCAAGGCATTGAGTGCCATTCTGGAAGCAATGAAACTCATACGCTCCCCACCTGTTGATTCTTGTTCAGAATATCATCCTAATGACTATTCTAACCTCGAGGAGTCACAGGCAGATGGCCTGTCCTGTTCACCCATCTAGGTGCCTGTTCTAATTTGGCAAGGTTTTATTGATTGCGCGTATCTTGTATATGTTGTCTTGCGTTTCTTCTACGTTGTTGCACCGCCATCTGCTTAGTTTACTCATCATATAACTCGAGATGCCATGCCCATCCATTATCAATACATATTCCATCTGTCATGATACCATGTTTTTCCACTCAAATGCTATTCTTGTGCATCAGACATCAAAAAAGAAGAGGGTGATTGCCGAACCTGAAGGAGCACCAGCAAAGTCCTTGAAAAACGTGGTGGTGCCGGAGAAATCAGACAGCGCCACACTTATATGGGCTATACAACCAGTGACACAAAACGTAGGACCGACTCCAGCAGACTGTACCCATACTTCACTGGCCACACCACTAGCCCCACCACACAGGACCTGCACTCCAACAAAAGGTATACCGATTTCATTTGCCATAGCACCAGCCGTACCACAGAAAAATCCCACTCCAGCAAAAAGTACAGCAAGTCCACTGGCTGAAGACCTATCCCAACTGCAGAGACGGCCAATTCTTGCAGATTGGAACCCCATTCCATCTATTCCCAGTTTAAAAGACAATGCTTTCAATGTTGTTAGGGACAACGTGCATATATTCCCATCATGGGAAGATTATAGTGAAGATAAACACCATTTTCACATCTTCCTGTCCAACTTACGTGTAAGTGCTATTATTCATGGTTATTATTTTCCTGTTTTCTGTTGATCGAACACATCAATGATTTACATTACATTATTGTAACTAGGCGAGGGTCAATCTGGATAGTCATGACGAGCAAAGCTTGCTTGTGCTTTTCAAGGAAGCATTGCAGCAGTATCGGTGATACCTGAGGAAATCACAGTTTGATGGCAAGTCTATAAACGAATTCCCGGTGAAGTCTCCTGTGCTAAATTTAGAAGACATTGAATGGAAAAACCTTGTTATGCACTGGTCTCATTCCCAAGATGAGGTACTGTCTATGAAATCACATGACAATTTGAACTTCTACTTTTCCGCATGTGCCTTACGGATCTTTTTTGCCGGAAATGTGCTCGAAGAAGAATTCCGGTTTGAAAAGAACGACAGGATATCGCAAATATGCTGCCCGCTGCTTTGCTCTTGTTAGTACCTGTTGTCCTGTATCACTATACTTGCATACATACCTGGTTCATTATGTGACAACAGTATGCATGATAGCTTGCTTATCAATTGTTCGCCCCAAATTATCTGATCTGTATGAATGGTTACATTAGTGTAGAATATATCCAATGCCAATGAATTTTTTTAGCTCTGCATTGTTCTTGTAAGTACATGCTGTCCTTTATAAGTGTACTTATATTGACAAGTAGTTGTTCATGTACCATCACTTTGCAGCTTATTTTCCTTTTCCCTCCATTTTCTACACATCAGATCTATATTTACTCTTACCATAAGGTTGGTACCGAAGAAGTTTAGCTGTGCATTGCTCTTGGCTATGCCTTTTGCCTGTATTGCTGCACATACATTTATAGCTACTTGGTTATGTAGCATCACTCTTCATCTTATCTTAAATATTCAACATTTTTTCATATATTATCACATCTATATTTACTCTTAACAAAATGTAGAATAAAGGCAATGCTTATGAAGAAGATTCTGTGCTAAAATTCTTGAATTGCCCCCCCATCAGCATGGTCAACAGCTTTATAGAGCATGTCTTCACCAGTAATGTAAGTTTGTCCTTCTCAAGCCTTCAAACTTTGTTGTGTATATTTGGTCAGGCATGACTGCAACAGCTGTTTATTTTTGGTATTTGCATCAAATTACATGTTTAAAGTTTATTATGTAGTTCATAAAGAAAAGTTTGTCCTTCCCAATTTAAGCTTTCAGTTGTACAACCAAGGTCCTTCTTCATACCATGTAAATTAAACTATACAGAGCAAGTGATCTTCTTTTGCACTGCATGTATGCTTTTGTTCTTCATCCGTAATCCAGTGGTGTGGTGAACCTATGCACTACAGCCCAATGTCATATTCTGCAATGTCTTAACTATGAACAATGTCATATCATTCTACTATTATTTAAACCGTCTCTTTATTTGCCAATCTGAAATGGGATAAATTGACAGCACAATAACCATTGATACTTATGAGTTCTTGATCTGTAATCCAGTGGTGTCGTGAAGCTGCCAACTCCTTCACAATGTCATTTCCTGCCATGTCTTGACCTGAACAATACCATATTGTGTTAATGCAATTTTAAACTGTGTCACTTTATTCGTCTGTAGGAAATGTGATGAATTGTCAGCACTGATACTTTTATGTGCAAAACCTGTCATCTGTTAGCTTGTTTATCTTTCAGAGTGAGGAAGATATAAGTGTTGAACAAGTGCAGTCTCATCATCTTGCTCAGGTGCTTGCGCTGCAGCTCGCCAGCAGGGCTAACCTTTCTTAAACTCTATTGAAGTGCTGTCGGTTTTGTATATTATTTTGTCGGTGTGTTTATTTGCAGTAGTGGCGATCTTTGATGCCCAGTGTATGTAATCTGCTGTCTGCTTGTGCTTTATTATCATAGTGGCAAACTTTGATGCCCAGTGGATGTAATATGCCATAATTTCTTTCTTGTATAGTCTAGGTTTTTCCTTATTCACGATGCTATAGTTATTTTACTGTATATATACCTTGTCTTCGCAGTAAACCGGCGAAACCGTAAAATTACGGTACATAATCGGGCCGTCATGCAATCACGATGTATGTTCCGCATCATGGGCCCCGTCAAACTGGCCCACTAGTAGATTCGGGCCTTTAATAGGCTGAGTAACCCCCGGCCCTCTTTTCGCATGAAAACTCAATGGGCTTTTAGAAAGCTGAGAAGTAGGTTGGGCCTAAAACGTGCCGAACAGCTCACGGGCCGGCAACAGCCCGAAATGGACCCAACCCATGATTGTGCGAATCAAATCACGGGCTTTTAATAGGACAAAATTGTCTCGGTCCTTGTTTGGCCCAATCAGATATTGGCTGCGAGCAGGCCGGATGCAAACCGGTCCGTAGTTAGGCCCAACTATATGACGGGCTTTTAACATGCCGAAATTAATATAGGGCCGAAATGTTAAACGGGCCCTTAACAGGCCGAAACTAATATCAGGCCGAATTACTAATTGGGCCTTTAGCAAGTGGGCCCAAAAGCATAGCGTCCAGTTAACATGACGAATCTGATATGGGCCATAATTGAGGCCAAAGCCTCTTAAAGGGCCGGACCTGATCTGGGCCGTGATTTGGCCCAGAACATGGGAGTCTTTTAATGGGCCGGATCTCATATGGGCCATTATTAGGCCCAGAACGTGGCAGGACATTAATGGACTGGATCAAATATGGGCCGGCATTTGGCCTAAAACATGGCAGCCAGTTAATGGGCCGGCCTACTAGGGTCCTCAAAATCTTCTGGGCCTATAGCTAGGCCGGCCCATTAGTGTCGGTGAAATCTCGTGGGCCTTTAGCTGGGCCGGCCCATTATGATCCGCAAGAATTTTGTGGGCCTTTACCTGGGCCGGCCCATTATGGCACACAAAAGTCTTGTGGGCCTTTACCTGGGCCGGCCCATTATGGCTCGTGAAATCTTGTGGGCCTTTAGCTGGGCCAGCCCATTATGGTCCGCAAAATCTCGTGGGCCTTTAGCTGGGCCAGCCCATATGGTCCACGAAATCTTGTGGGCCTTTAGTTGGGCTGGCCCATTTAAACTTGATGGGTCGTGCCACGTGTCAACGTATCATAGGCGCCTTCTGTCCAATGAGTGGATGACATCTGTCCCAATGATGAGCCAACATGTGTTTCCTCCAGCCAATGATGATTTTACACGTGGAAAATCCCCATTGGTCGTGGCTATTAACGGATTATCGGATCCAAAACCCGACCCGATAGCTTAACGGCGTTCCGTTACGGTGGATGCCACGTGTCTGTCACCCTTGACGAAAGCACTTCTGTGACATGCGATTTATCGTCATGGAAGTGGACACTTCCGTGATGGTAATTTTGGTAATGTCATGGAACACTTCTACGACAGCACAGGTATGACTATCTTGATTCCGTCATAAAATCGTCATGGATGTACATGCATGACAAAAAACTTGACCTACTGTGACAAACATGTATCATCACGGAAGTGCATTTTCTTAGTGATACCATCATCACCGTCATCATCATCTACTTCATCATCATCATCATCATCATCATCATCATTGAAAGTGCAAGTAATCCCTGGGTGGCTTTGGTAATTTATAACAACATATATCTCATTGAACTAATATCCATTCAAGTTAAAGATTTTAGTAAGTTCAATGTTTGACATGGCAAGGACTAGTGATTGTAGACCCCTCAAAATGGTTAGGACATGGATTGGCAAAAGCTCAAGACTCTACATTTTTGGTTAGGTGATCCAAGATCACATTGAGTCCATAGGAAAGCCAATACTATTAAAAGGGGATGAGGTTTTGATAATGATCTATTTGCAGAAGTGCTTAGTGATATTGATCCAAAACCCTTAGCCACTTTCTCCGTCCAAATCTGTCCAAAACCCTACATTCCAACTCGGTCCCACTGAAGCATACCTATCCGGACCCACCGAGTTCATCTGGACACTACCATGGCCAAACCCTAACAAATCAGATTCATCGATATGGATCTCGGTCGCACCAAGAGGGCCTTGCCAACTCTCTATTACCTATTGTAATTATTTCGGTCTTACCGAGTTTTGCAATCGGTGCCACCGAGATCGCTTGCCAACTTTCTGTTGCCTTATTGCTTCAGTTCGGTCCTACTGAGTTGATGCATTCGGTGCCACCGAAACGAGGAATGCCTTTACCATTGTACATCGGTCCATCCGAGATGTTCCCAGTAGGTCCCATCAAGACCTCCAACATTCATATCTTTTACACATGTCGATGCCACCAAGATTTCTAATCGGCGCCACCGAGTTGAGTCAGTAGTGTGTAATAGTTGGATTTCGTGTGGAGGCTATATATACCGCTCCACCCCCTCTTACTCAGTAAGAGGGCCATCATAACGTGCCTACACTTCAACTACTCATTTTCCGAGAGAGAACCACCTACTCTGTGTTGAGATCAAGAGATTCCATTCCTACCATTTGAACCTTGCTTTCTAGGCTTCCCCAAGTTGCTTTCCACTCAAATCCCTCTTCCACCATAGCAAAATCTATGAGAGAGAGTTGAGTGTTTGGGAGACTATCATTTGGAGCACAAGAGCAAGGAGTTCATCATCATCACACTTTCTATTACCTTTTGGAGAGTGGTGTGTCCTAGATTGGTTAGGTGTCGCTTGGGAGCCTCTGACATGATGTGGACTTGAACCAAGAAGTTTGCAAGGGCAAGGAGATCGCCTACTTCGTGAAGGTCTAGATGAGTGAGGCAAGTCCTTCATGTACGATGGCCATGGTGGGATAGACAAGGTTTCTTCTTCATGGGTGGAGCCCTCCGTGGACTTGCGCAGCCGTTATCCTTCGTGGGCTGAAGTCTCATCAACATGGAGGTACGATAGCACCACCTGTCGAAACCACGCCAAAAATCACCATGTCCCCATTGCGCTTGCCTTCTCCACGCCCTTCCTTTACTTACATGTGCATTGTCTTACCTTCCGTTGCTATACTCTTAGAATTGCATGTGTAGGGTGTTGCTTGACTTGCTGTAATTGCTAAAATCTGCCTACAACTAAAATTGCAAAAAGTTTAGGTTTTATTTGGTCAAGTTGTCTAATCACCCTCCCTTTGGACATAGTTTTGATCCTACAAGTGGTATCAAAGATTTGGTCTTTGTAGCCTTGGTTTCCATTGCTTTGGTTTCCATAACCTTGGTTTCACAACCTGGGAGAGTATGGCGTCTAGTGAGGGTAATTATCACCATAGAGGTGCATATTTTGATGGTACAAATTTTGCTAGTTGGAAGCATAAGATGAAAATGCATATTCTTGGTCATAGCCCTGCCGTTTGGGCTTTTGCTCGTATTGGCTTGCAAGGTGAATTCTTTGAGGATGGTAGAGAACTTGATCGTGAAGCAACTGTAGAAGAATCGAAGATGTTGCAATATAATGCTCGAGCTTGTGATATTCTCTTCAACTGTTTGTGCCCCTAGGAGTTCATTAAATCAACTTCCTTGAGAATGCAAAGGAAATTTGGTATACTTTGGATGATATGCATGAAGGTACCAAGTCCATCAAGGAATCCAAGCTGGATGTGCTTCAAAGTCAACTTGACAAGTTCAAGATGAAGGATGTTGAAGGAGTTGTTGTATTCTAGACTTGGTCTCATCACAAATGAGATTGCCAGCTTAGGAAGTGAAGAAATGACCGACAAGTTCATCATCAAGAAGATCCTTACAGCTTTGGATGGAAAATATGATACCATGTGCACATTGATCAAAATGATGCCCAACTACAAAGATCTCAAGCCCATAGAAGTCGTTTGAAGAATTGTTGCTCATCGGATGTCACACAAGGATAAGGAGGAGCTCCACAACAAGTCAAGTGCTGCATACGAAGCCTCAAGTGATGCTCCTACAACATCAAGTGACAAGCTAGTATCCAATGAGGAAATAAGTCTAATGGTGAAGAACTTCAAAAAATTCTACATGAGTCGAAGCAAAGATAGAAACACCACGCCGGTGCAACAAACCCTGGGTCTGTTGCCAAGACTGTGCACATGCACGGGAAAAAGATTATGTGTAGCGCCCAACATGCGATTCTTCCCCAATCATGTGATGTACTCAAGATTGGGCACAACCGCATTTCGAGCTCATAGCAAGGTGGATATCATTAAAACATACCATGTACTGAATGGATGAGAATACAAGATAAAGGCTTACACTCGCCACAAGCTACAACACGAATACAACAGTTCATCAATACATAGCAATCACTATACAGAAGAGCGGGATCCGACTACGGATGAAATCTAACGAAAAAGAAGAACGACATCCACCCTGATAGCCTAGGCTCTCCAATCCGGAACCTATTTCCCTTGATCGAAGAAGAAGAACTCCAAAAGAAATCAAGCATCACACTCGCGTCAGAGCATCGCATTATCTGCACCTACAACTATTGTTTTAGTAATCTATGAGCCACAAGGACTCAGCAATCCCATTACCATGGTTATCAAGACTAGCAAAGCTTAATGGGTATGGAATGGATAAGTGGTGAGGTTGCAGCAAGCGACTAAGCAATGTATGGTGGCTAACTTACGAGTACAGGAATAAGATGAGAAGCTATGCAAACGGTCGCAAACTAGTAATGATCAAGAAGTGATCCTGAACAACTTACATTCAAACATAACTCCATCGTGTTCTCTTCTCGAACTCAACCGAAAAGAGACCATCACGGTTACACACGTGGTTGGGTATTTTGATTCGAATCTGGTGTCAAGTTCTCTACAACTGGATTTTAAAAAGTCCCATCTGCCATAACCGCGGGCACGACTTTTGAAAGATCAAACCCTGCAGGGGTGTCCCAACATAGCCCATTACAAGCTCACGATCCGCGGAGAACATCCTCCATCACGGGACATCCGATCAGACTCGGGATTCGGTGCACAAGACATTTCGACAATGGTAAAACAAAACTAGTAAGACCTTCCGGTGTGCCGACAAACCCCGATAGGAGCCACACGTATCTCATTCTCAGGGCACAACGGATGGGCCAGACATTGGGTTGGCTGAGACCCTAGTTGCCCAGGGGGCACCGGACATCGCCTAGGTTGGACCAACACTTAGAGGAGAATTGGCCCGGGGGTTGATTAAAAAACACTAGGGGTCCGGAGAAAATCCCCTATTTAAGTTTTAGTTATTATTAGGAAAATGGTAAAACCAATGTTGGACCTTGCTGGAAGAGTTTTATTCAAAGCGAACTATCAAGAGGGGCCCATAAACCCTCACCGTCTTAGGCACGCAAAATGAAGGAACATAACACTGGTATGACGGAAATTAGGGCGGCAAGAGTGGAACAAAACACCAGGCATAAGGTCGAGCCTTCCACCCTTTACCAAGTATATAGATGCATTAATTAAATAAGAGATATTGTGATATCCCAAGATATCCATGATATCCATGTTCCAACATGGAACAACCTGCAACTAGCAACACTATAAGAGGGGCTGAGCCCAGCGGTAACATAGCCAAACAAAGGTTTACTAGGAAGGGTGAAAAAGGTTAGAGGCTATCATGGCAATTTGGGAGGCTTGATAAAGAAGTGTTAGGAAGCGCGACATAGCAATAGCATCGAGACAACTAGCATAGCAATGATAGTAGTGAGATCTAGGGTAACAGTCATCTTGCCTGAAATCCCGCTAGGAAGAAGAACGAGTCAATGGAGTAGACGAACCAACATAGTCAAATGGATCCTCACAATCGCAACATAACCGGAACTATCGAGGAGAAGCACAACCGAAAAGAAGCAAACATCATGGTAAACAACCATCACATAAACAAAACATGATGCGCAACCAAGTATGATGCATCCCAATTTTAATGAGGTATGACATGGCAAAGTGCAACAAACAATACTACAAATTAAGTGGAGCTCAATATGCAATGAGTTGCATATTGACAAAACACCACATTCGAATTATTTAGTTCTCTCCCGTTTATGTACCCAGCAATATTAAATGTTGTTAAACATGGCAAGAGGTGAAGCAAAAAATAAACTACACTATCTAAGCAATTTAAATGGGGCCGGAAACAACAAACAACAATTCTGGTAAATCCCCATGTGCATATTTAGAATTTTGTACTTTTTTGCTCTAAACACAATTTTAGAGTTGTTAAACATGCAAAGTAAGCGCACCATGTTAAACTATGCATTTTTCTACCCCATTTACATATAAAGTTTATTAAATTTGGAGCTACGGTTATTTAGTTCTGTAATAAATCATTTCAGCATGACATTTATGCAAATTAATTCAAACAACAAGTTAAACATTTAAAACAAGGATGAAAGTTTAATATTATGAAACTACATGAAAATCTAAGCATTTTTCATATATAAAGTTTTTACATATGATGCACGGTTTGTGAGTAATTAAATGCATGAACTAGGAGGGTTTTTCTGCAAAATTGTAAAACCTAGCACAAATGCTAAAATTGTCCAAAGGAAAAAAACAAAACGGGCTGAAACAGCTTGTAGAGGAAGAGTGTGCGCTGGGCCTTGGCAAAGAAGCAGGCTGGGCCTAGCGCTGGCATGGCTTGGTCAACGCGAGCGGGCACCGGACGAACGACCTGCTCGTTGTAGAGGAAGCAGAGGCCCGCGGCAAGGGATGGCGAGGCAGGGGATGCTAGCTCGCGGTGCAGTGATGGTGTTGGAAGTGGCCGGAGGAAGCGGATCTGGGCGGCGAGGTAGCAGGCCGGCAGCGTAGTCAGATGCGGGGGTCCTGGTGCAGACGGGCTGCGAGCTTGAGGCCATGGCGGCGGTGCACGGCGCGGGCATCGGGGCTCCTCCCTTGCCCTGCGGCTGCGGGAGCTCGAGCCTTCTCCGGGCTTCCTGGAGAAGACAGGGGGTAGGTGAGGGAGGAAACCAGAGGGAACGGGGGAAGAAGAACGGAAGGGCATGGCGCTCATTTGCTGGTTCGTTCGGTCGGCGGCTGTCGGCGTCCTGGACTTGGGGGTATCCAGTCCTACCTGCCTGCGGCCCAACACATGGCTCCATCGACGGTCTGGTACGGCCCAGCTTCAACACCAACACAGCAAGACTATCGCGAGAGGCCAAGCCTCGCGAGGGGTATGACGCCGAGACCCCTGAAGGAGTTGGCCCCCTCCGGAGGGCTCCTGAGGGGCGGAGAGTTCTATGCAGCTACCTCATGAGGCTCAGCTGATGTGAGCCATGACGACCAAGGCCATGCGGGCGCTAGGCGGGCGCCAGGCGGGCACCAGGGGGCGTAGAGCGCAGGTTTCCTCTTCGGTGCAAGCGAGGCAAGCCACAGGCGCGGAGTCCCGAGGAATCAGCCAAAGGTTTCCATTCTGGTGCAACAAGACCAATGCCGCCAGGACGGTAGGACGGAGGTCATCACCGAGCCCACCTCAGCGACACGACTAGACGCTTTTCGCAGGCAAAGACTACTTTTGTCAGGATAGACTGTAGTACTTGTCCCCTTCTAAATCCCGCTATTGTGGAATCCCTTCCCGCTCATATTTGGGAAGAGGGCAGGCCACTATATATATATATATATATATATATATATATATATATATATATATATATATATATATATAGTAATTAACAAGATTTATTCTATGTTCTATGTAAAATGTAAATAAATTCAGTAGGTAATATTGGTGAACTCTACACCTGGACCACATGACCCACGAGAAGAAACCGACATATAGGATCCCTTTTCCATTTCAACATGATCATCTCACAGAGTTAGCAAGGGAAGATCACAAAAAGCACAGACTAGTACAGGGACACATGTACTATCTCCATCCAAGAACACATGATTCGAAATCTGGCGCACCTAAAACTTGCATCCCCTAGGTGAACACATATGTTTATGATGAAGCTGAACATGAAATATTTCATTAGATGAAATATTCCTCCCGTTCCAGACCCATCACTCAACAACCAGCGAGTTTGGCGAGAACAACAGAACAAGTTTGGTTGGCTAATCAATTGTACAACAGAACTTCCTGTGTTAAATGCAACTGCAAGTAACCAAGGATACCGCATCGATAATCAGAGGACACGTAGGGCTACAGTATAATTTTAGGTAGAAACGAACAATAGGCCTTTTTAAGGAACATAGAGCAACATGTTCTTGGGATGTGCCACACGAACACCATGACAATTTAGCCCAAAAGGTAGCACGTTGGTTTTTTCTGGTAAAAATGGGGAAAGAAGTGATTTGACATGCTGGTTTAAAAAGGACCATTGATGCATCTTTTAGAGATGGATTTGGTTCGAAAATTGGCTCCCGCATCCATGCTTCCAGAACAAACAAAAACTAAGGTATTCTAATAGTGGTACATAATGAATGCATCAGCTATAACCTGATGAGTCACTTGCCCTGAGTAAGCTGCAAGATCCTTCATAGATTACTGTGTCTAGATCATGCAACAGATTTGAAAGATGATGGCAGCCCATCATTAATCAGTGATCAGAAAAGAACCTGGAGACTGGAGAAGCTGAATATGGCTAATCTGTTCTTAAATAGAAGTTCCAGAAGAATTAATATCGGCTCTTTTAATCTTAAACAAGAGAACCCCGAGTCACCAATCCATTACGAATCAAAGTAACGTGTCACCGACAATTTGGGTCCAAAAATCCTTGATCGACCCCAAGAAGAAGTGACCATGCACGACAACTTAACCTATGAAACCCTCATCCACACAACACCAACAACATCACCGCCGCCGCCAACCGAAGGGGGAACGCATGCCTATTCCCCAACAATATCACTAACATCTACCAATATAGATCTAAAAAGACACCTATGCACGTGGATCAAGAGCGGGATCGATGGGTACGTACAATGATGGTGAGCGGGGAGGCGTACATTGCCGAGCCAAATATGATGCAGAGGATGCCGTAGAACACCTAGAGCATGTAGTTGACCAGCGTTGCTAGGTACGGGTCCGACTTGAACTCCTCCACGTCCTTGTTCTTGATGATCCGCCAGAACGTCGGCCTGCACATGTACAAGCAAAAAGCAAGTGACTCCTCATCAGAATCAAACCCTAATTACCAACCACCTTCCACAGAGAGTAGACTAGACAAGCGGACGAGGGGGGATGGCGGCGGCAACTTACACAGGGGAGAGGAAGAGGCCGAAGGAGATGACATTGCCGACGACGTTGCGGACCGCGTCCGAGGAAATCATCTTGCTTTGATCGCCACGAGCGGGTGGGTACTTGGGATTGGTTTGGATTGGACGGTGCACACGGTGAAAGGGAGGGAGAGAGAGAGCCAGAGCAATTGAGATTTGGGAGTCGGTTGAGGTCGAGGGGTTATGTTATATAGATAGACGCGGCGGGGGCGCGGTGTTTATCCGGTCTCACGTTAGATCCTATGATTTGGTTAGTTAGCCTATGAGAACAAGTCACAAGTTTTCTGTTTGACTATGCATCGAGTTCATTGCTATCTCTATCTTTATCTACATGGATATTAACACACACTATTCTTTAGATTCAAGACACCGTTTTTCTTTAAAGAGTAAAATAAATCCCAGATAATTATTAATGAACCATTGAGTACACATATTCTTTTCCTGTTCGTACTGGAGTATAGTAAGGAAAAACTGCTTGACAGAATTAAGGTCAAGATAACTAGTGTGATTCCTACACTGGGAGAATCGTGGATATGTAGGGAATAGAGAAATGCCACCCGCCTAAGGAAAGAAATGCTACAAATAAAGAGTAAACTACTAAGGATAAGTAAGAAACAAGATAAAAGGAACCATATATGATACCGGAATATTCAGTTTCATTACCTGCAACTAATTCCCTCTCTGGGTAATCTTTCACATTCGGCCAAAGAAGAAATTCTAAAAACTAGAAAGCCTATAGGCTGACGCCAAATATTCCATAAAAAACCATATGTTGGTTGTGCTTCAACTATATCAACTGTACTTGAACTGATAGATAATCATAGTTGATAATAACATCACAGCTCCCACCACTATTGCAAAACCGTACATACAACTTAGCTTCATACGGCTCCTCTATGATAAGAAAAAAAGGACTGTTTCGGTATTATCCCCTGTGTTTCGGGCCAGTGTGAATCGTGAAACATCTCTCTCGTGGCTAGTAACAACACTTGAAATGAAAATGAGCTTAGCTTTTGTACCAGGTCAGGACCATAAACACCACGAGCCGGTTAAGCAACTGAAGCTGTGGGCGAAAGCACACTCGTCATTCTCAAGCATGCAGTCAAGGTACGTGTGAACAAGTTCCCATTCTCTATGTTTCATGGCCGATCAATGAAAGTCGGTACCAGGCTGGCTCACTTGGCGGGTCATCTCCTTATATACCTAAATCCTTGTTTCACTCATCTGTAAAACTCTACCCTTTGAAAGGTAGGTTGAGTTCCCCCGTATGTAGCTAGCCACACTCTACTTGCACGTCAAATATTGGCGTAGACAACAGAGAATGTGCTAGGTAGGTAGCCGAAGGAACACTTACTTTATGAGAATTTGCAGTTCAATATGACAACCGATCAGAAAGGGTTTGGACGATCCCAATGCGTTTCCCCTTCGCAATACCAGAACTATTTGATCGAGCTCCATCAACACAGAAAGTGGAAGGGGCAGTAGATACGGATAGACTGGATCCAGAAAGGGATTTTAGCCAGTCCTTGCCTATTGCTGGTCTGGTTGTTTTGTCACGGTCCGATTAGTAGAAGGTGAGTGAGTAAAACGAGGCCCCCGAAGCGTATTGTAGAGCTATACTGCTCTTGTTTTTCCTTCCCCACTTTAGCTAGCTTTCAAGTATACCATTACAGATGAGTCAAGCGAGTATACCATTTCCGAAGAACCCGAGGTAGCGCGGTAGCGGAAGCCCTTTCTTGTTCAAGGAGTTCCAATTCCTATTCTGCTTCACTGCTTACACCACACTCTATTGGTTCGCCTTGTGGTGCCTTTCGATCAAGGTCTACTTTGTTGATCCACTTTCTTCTACAGCGTGTTATCCGCATCGAAGTTAGCCAGGCTCCTTCCGCTTCTTGATATTATGGATTTTGCAATCCCTGAACGCCAGTGCTTCTACAACCAACAGATACTATTTAACATAAAAATAAGTAGAAATGGACAAACGAGTGTGGCTACACAGAGTGAGGAAGAAAACATGGTAGTACAAGCATTGCGTATCACTCACTATGCTTTATGTAAAATGGCTTAAGCAATGGTAAAATGGGAGTCCTGAGAAAAGCACATCTGATTGATATGAATGTAAGATACATCTGTCTTTTCTTCTCCTTCGAAGGTTAGGTATCCGCTCGTTAGTTCAGCGCCGCATAAATACTGAATTTAAAAGGGGCGACTCCCGCCTGTGCTTAAGTTGTTTCATGCTTGTAAAGACTCGCGATCGGAAGATTGACCTAGTTTTCTTTCAGCCGAAACTCTACCTAATGGTTCAGATTCCCCGGGTCCATCGGTCCATGACCACTTAGCTTAGACAGCCTTGTTAGAGACATGAATGCGGGGTTCGATTTCCAATTGATTTGAATTCACCGGGACCTCCCCTTATTGGATTTTCTCCACTTTTCTAGTTGCTGTGGAAAGAATTTTGAGCAAATGAGTTTAAGGGGCGGTTTTCTGTTTACTTTTTTTCAGCCTACGTCGTCTCTCTTGCAGAACCTCACAATCATCAGTGTCTGAAGTTTCATGATGAATATTGGTTTCACATTTTATTGCCTACGTGAGGAAATATCAATTTGGAACTAGAATTTGTATTTGAGTTATGATGAGAAGTGAGGCAGATTCGCATTGTTGAAGAAAGCAAACAAAAATGATGCTGCTATGGCTTGCTTGTGGCTCTTTCTTCTATTGGCTAGTCTTAGGCATGATAGTTTCAATTTCTTTCGGAAAGCAAGTGCGGCTCAGTCATAAGTGTTTGTAATAGCATGAAGTAAGTTGTCGGTAGCCGGCATTAGGTAAAAGGAAAAGCTTCTCAAAAGCATCCAGAAATATCACAGAATGGTGATCGAGATCACCTTCACGGGAATCTTCCTCTGCAAATTGGGGGAAGGGAACCAATCAAGTGACCAAGAAGTTCCCGAAACTTGCTTTAGTATTAAGGTTCTTCTCTTCCAGTGTTTAGTATTCAGTTCTTCTCTTCCAGCCCCCCGGCCCCTCTTTGATAAGGAAAGTTTTCATTTCTAAAATAAAAAATGACAAATATGGTTCGATGGCTCTTCTCTACTAGCTGGTTTACTGCTTTCTATTTGCACTTTTGTATTAAGTTTCCTTATATATACGACTTTTTATTATTTTCTATATGTCTACTTTTATTTATTTTGCGTTTTATTTCTATTATTCTTCTCCCAGTTTTAAATATTTTCCGAGTGTCCTTCCTTATTACTCTTCCTCCAGAGATTCAGGATTCCCAAGCTCTGTCTCATTTAGCAAGGCTAAAATTCTATCTGAGCCTTACGAGCAGGATCCTGGATGGGTTACGTTCATTCGGAACGAGCTTAATCACAATACCCCTCTGGAGGACATACCTGGACGGCTTAAGCTCTTCGTAATGGAAGAAAAGCTGTCTAGTATGCGACAAGATGTCATTCAGGAATTTGTGGCGCTTTATCAAAGAATAAGGCCTTATCTACCAATCGAGCCCTACTTGTTCAATGAAGCACTTCATTCCTATTAGGATCATATTCACGCAACTGATTCTTTTACTCTTCTCCAAGCATCTTATCAAGATCTGCGGGAGAATGAGGGAGGATCTGTTTTCTTTATAAATGTTGTTTCCCACAACCGAGATCTCCTTTTGGCGAAAAGCTCCGCAAGGAGGATCCTGGAAGTGGAACAGAGGATCCGATGGGAAGAAATCCCCAAGAGAAAGGCAAGTCTGGAAAGAGCTGAGCGCGAGCATGCTCTTGACTTGTTTAAGTCGGAGGATCTTAGAAGGGAATTAGAAAAAGAAAGAGCAGGATAGCTCAGTAGTTCTGATTCTTTTCTCTTCTAGCCCCCGGGCGGGCCCCTCTTTCTTATCTCGTCAAGCCCCCCGGCCCCTCTTCCCGACCCCTCTTTGATAAGGAAAGTTTTCATTTCTAAAATAAAAAATGACAAATATGGTTCGATGGCTCTTCTCTACTAACCACAAGGATATTGGAACTCTCTATTTCATCTTCGGTGCCATTACAGGAGTGATGGGCACATGCTTCTCCGTACTGATTCGTATGGAATTAGCCCAACACGGCGATCAATTTCTTGGTGGGAATCATCAACTTTATAACGTTTCAATAATGTCTCATGCTTTTTAATGATATGTTTATGGTTATGCCTCCGATGATATGTCGATTTGGTAATTGGTTTGTTCCGATTCTGATAGGTGCACCTAACATGGCATTTCCACGATTAAATAATATATCATTCTAGTTGTTGCCACCAATTCTCTTGCTCTTATTAAGCTCAGCCTCAGTAGAAGTGGGCACCAGCACTGGGTGGATAGTCTATCCGCCCTTAAGTGGTATTACCAGCCATTCTGGAGGAGCAGTTGATGTAGCAATTTTTAGTCTTCATCTATCAGGTATTTCATCAATTTTTGGTTCTATCAATTTTATAACTATCTTCAACATGCGTGGACCTGGAATGACTATTCATAGATTACCACTTTTTGTGTGGTCTGTTCTAGTGACAACATTCCTACTTTTATTATCACTTCTGGTACTGGCGGGGGCAATTACAATGTCATTAACCGATCGAAACTTTAATACAACCTTTTTTTATCGTGCAGGAGGGGGAGACCCCATATTATACCAGCATCTCTGTTGGTTCTTCGGTCATCCAAAGGTGTATATTCTCATTCTGCTTGGATTTGGTATTATTAGTTATATCGTATGGACCTTTTCAAGAAAACCGGTCTTCGGGTATCTAGGCATGGTTTATGCCATGATAAGTATAGGCGTTCTTGGATTTCTAGTTTGGGATCATCATATGTTTACTCTGGGCTTAGACGTTGATACACGTGCCTACTTCACCGCAGCTACCATGATCATAGTTGTGCCCATAGGAATCAAAACCTTTAGTTGGATCGCTACCATGTGGGGAGCATCGATACAATACAAAACATCCATGTTATTTGCTGTAGGGTTCATCTTTTTGTTCACCATTGGCGGGCTCACTTGAATAGTTCTAGCAAACTTTGGCTAGACATTGCTCTACATGATACTTATTATGTGGTTGCACATTTCCATTATGTACTTTCTATGGGAGTCGTTTTTGCTTTATTTGCTGGATTTTACTATTGGGTGGGTAAAATCTTTGGTCAGACATATCCTGAAACTTTAGGCCAAATCCAATTTTGGATCACTTTTTTTACCGTTAATCTGACCTTCTTTCCCATGCATTTCTTAGGGATTTCGGGTATGCCACGTCGCATTCCAGATTATCCAGATGCTTATGCCAGATGGAATGCTCTGAGCAGTTTCGATTCTTATATATCAGTAGTTGGGATTCATCGTTTCTTCGTGGTTGTCGCAATCATTTCAAGTAGTGGAAAGAACAAAAAATGTGTGGAAAGTCCTTGGGCTGTTGAACAGAATCCAACCACACTAGAATGGTTGGTACAAAGCCCTCCAGCCTTTCATACTTTTGGAGAACTTATTGCGGTAAAAGAGACAAAAAGTTAAAAAAACTCTCCTAACTATGTAGGAAGTTTCATAAAGATAGGTGTGGGGAAATAAGTTCTTCATTTGAAGAGTTAGTTGGCTGGCCTACCGGCCCGCATATGAGGTTGGCTTTTATCGCCAACTGAACTGCGTAACCAAAGCGATTCCTTCTTGGTGGAGATAGGTGGGTCCTGGTCCAACCTAAGTCAGTGCGAACCTGACGGGTCATTCGTTTGTGTGGAGAATCTCTCTCCTTACTCGGGATTTCTTTATCTTCGAGGCGAGGCATATTCATATGTCGAAGAAGGGGGAAGTGTCTCCATTTACGCTCATAGAACCCGAAAAAAGAATATATCGTCGTTTAAGGACCAATGATGTGATGTGAGAAGCGTAGGTCGAAGTAGCAGGAGTATGCGACAAGCAGTTGCATGTTTGACGTGGGTCTGTAACGAGATGAATTAGAACACTTGGAATACTTGCGGATATAGCTGCC